>OX411882.1:2400000-3872409 GCA_948293265.1 Cheilosia impressa
AATAACGCCTGGCATTAACACCTTATCCCATTTATGTTGGTCATCTAAGTTGTAAGCGCACACTCATATGTGCGATTGAATATATTTTCAGTCATTTTGAGTGCGCTTATGGAAAAATCACATGTGCAGTGTATATGCGACCACGTCAAAATATCAGAGAATCTATTTTACTTGAATGAGTTGCAATCGCACACGATTGAAAATAAATTGTTTCAAGTGTCATACTGTCTGACAGGCATTGCTGGAAATAACACGTCCTACTCTTTGCCCTTTCCCCGCATACTTACTTGCTTTTGGTGGCGCTAACAGTCCGGAGTGGACCACGGCCTCGCTTCGCAGTTACGCACAACTTGTGGCGTTAAATAATTTAAATATTGTCGCAGATATACCTTGTTAACAAACTATAGTTTTTGAAAGACAATACCCTAATCCATGTCGCTGTGACAACTTGACACCACCTTTTACACAGAAAATACCTCCACCTGTGACCACTATTTCGACCTTTTTTGATGGTTTCTTTATAACTTTATGACCCGTGGCGTCAATATTGCTACAGACAGACAGCCAGAATGTGATACCCTTTCTTTGTTCAAAATGTAAACGCTTCAAAATTTCTATTTGAAATTTATTTTCCACTGTCCATTGGAAATGTATACTCTTTCGCTTTCAGGCAATTGCATTCCCGACTAAAACAACCAAAACAGGCGTCAGATTCCTTCAACGAATTACCCAACGGAATAAACCCAATAGAAGGGAATATCCCTTCTCAAAAATCATGAATAGAAGATGACCACCAAAGGAAACAAGTCTAGTTCTGCCCGAAAGCTACTTCTCACAAAGGGTTGAACCAACCATAACCACCACCACCACCACTAACAACAACAGCAGAACAAAACAATGCCAATGATTGAAAGGACAAAGGGCTTGTATTGCTCGCTCAAATTGTATTTTATTACATCTGATTTGATACCCGAAAATTTGGAGAAAACGGAGAGCGACGCCACAACCATGTTATAGGGATCTCTTTCTTTTTCCACTTTTTATTCATTTCCATTCAAATGAATATTTCATAAGGGAATCAGCCAGGAGATAGGACATCTTCACATGCTGTACGTAGGTATATATATTCGTACTAGTTTAGGGATACACCTTCGCATTCGTTATTTATATGCAGACATGAAGAGCCCCAGTCCCCGATGGCGACTTTAAGAACATTTCAGGCAGCCCTCCCTGCCACCCGAAATGGTAATAAAGCACAATAAGACACAGCACAACGGGATTTTCGTTTTTCTTAAAATAATATTTCGAAAAACACTGCAGAAAGGATATTTAAGAGAATTTTCACTTTTCGGGTGGTATACAGCTTAATTGATTGCGAACAGGACTTGTGTACGTGTAACAATGAATGATGGGAGTGTTTTAAGGACCCGACACAAGGGACTCGGACACAAGACAGATGGGCCGAAGGATTATCGCATGACAGGGATTATTGTAATTTATTATTTCACAACTCCAAACCGGGGACGGCGACGGTGGCGGCGGTGGCAGCGGACGCAGCAATTTCCAATGCAATTTGCCTATAGCAATAAGTAACGGATAATGGTATTGATAATGCGGATGGCCTATAAATTATTCATTATTATTTTGGATTAAAGATTCATAAGCGTTGGAGGCAAATGACAGCGCGATCTGGATCCCATTACAGAGCTTTTAAAAGATGAACGAATAATTTAGAGGGAAACTTTTGATATATGTACATCAAGTGTTTGGCAAAAGGATACAAGGCGACTCAAGGGGGTTCGAATACTTATTCGCCGCCTAAATGGGGCAGCTGAGAAACTTTCTGTGAAAAAATTGGTGTCACTCTCGCGGCGCTCAAGGGTTGTAATAGACGGTGACAGCTGCTTATAGTGTTTGTCAAACATCTCTCAAAATTGAAACTGAAATCGCCAATATATATAAATTTTTTTAATTTTATTTGACCCGCTCACGATGACACTTTTCAAGATTTAAGAGGAATATGTTGTGTTTAAAGCAGTGAAAGTGGTCCTCAACTAAAGTGCCTAAACCTCTTCTTTCAAAACGAATTTGTCACAGAATTCAGACAAAAAGAGGTGTGGTACTTGTAAGTGGATAGTTTTAAATATAAGGTTGCCAGGAAGACCAAGAACCGTCACAAAACGTGAAATGGTGGCAAGTCTCGAATGTGGCCTTTATAAAGGTCTAAAATATTCAACACAAGGAGTTTCAACGTGTCCCACGAGGGCAACTAAACAACCAGCTTAATCAAAGAATTAAACAAAATTTCAGGTGGAATGTTGTCCGCTTTAGAGGAGTTATCAACAAAATTGGTAGTGGAGACTCTGAAACCCTGAATCGAAGCAGGAGATCTCGCGGTGGCTGTGCTATCGACTGAGAGGTTTACTAAAAGTGTGAACGAATAGTGGTTCCAATTCCACCCTTCGTTTTCTATTTTCTATTATAGAAAATAAAAATAGTGTGCAACCAAAACCAGACAGCGCGACTAGGCGAACCGGTCATATAATTTAGTAATATCATCTACTTTCCCAACTCCGCACGTTGGTTTTGAGCTTCACTACTATTCGTCTTCTTTTTATCTACAGGTACTTTGAGTTGTGGTCTAAAAGCGGCAGTTAAGCGTCTGAAGCTGCAAAACAGCCACTTAAACCAATAAACAAATCTTCTATGTTCGTTGTTTCATGTGCTATGTTCTATGTTTTATGTTACATGTTCTCTGTTCTATGTTTTATGTTCTATGTTTCATGTTCGATGATCAATGTCTTACGTTCTCCGTTATATGTTCTCTGTTCTATGTTCTCTGTTCTATGTTTTATGTTCTATGATCAATGTTCTATGTTCTATGTTCCATGATCAATGTTCTATGTTCTATGTTCTATGTTCTATGTTCTATGTTCTGTGTTCTATGTTCTATGTTCTGTGTTCTGTTTTCTGTGTTCTGTGTTCTATGATCAATGTTCTATGTTTTCTGTTCCATGTTCTCTGTTCTATGTTCTACGTTCTATTTTCTATGTTATATTTAAATGCAAATGCAACACGTCATTTTAATTCATTCTTATAGGTGTCCAGAAGCCTTATCCGATCGTACATCCATTAACAGTCACACTACATCTACAGTTGTTGGGAGTATGTTCATTTTACAATATGAAGATTTTGGAATTAGGGGGCGTGGCACCTTACATACCAAAATATTGATTGAAAACCCTTTAACAGAAATGTCTCTCATGTCCGATAATTGTTCCAAAATTTAGTCCATCAATGCAGTATCTACCAACAATTTTTGAAAATCTGGGCGTGGCATCTCCCACACAACGAATTCGTTTGAAAAGCAAAAAACTCACATTTGCGAAAGCAGCTTTAAATTCCGAATTAAGCAAACTGATGAATATTGACTGCTTGAAGTGTTTCGCGAACCGTGGGCGGTCTTCAAAAACGGGGCGTGGCACTACCTTAACATTAAGAGGCATTTTAAACACTGCATATACACGTACGTCAGTTGTGATATTCGGAGCATCAAAGGCTATTAAACACCAAGTATACCTGCCAAAATGTTGGCGCGATACAAGATTTCAACATTTAAACAGGAAAGGCAGTTCTTTTAGATTGAATACTAGGAGAATACTTTGGCCACAGTTTTAGTCGGGGTAAGAACACCGTCCCTAAAACTACCATAAAATTCTTCAGACTTTCTGATGCTCGCATCTGAAGGAATAGTGAGAGTTCTGAGCATGCCAAAGTCATTTAAACGTACGAAATCATTACCTTTAATAGAACGAGTGCATTCAGACTCAAAGAAACCGTCTTCAGAAGCCCTCCGCGGGAAAAATTTGTTCGAGGGCTATTTCTTTGGTGGTGGGTGAGGGTAAGATTGAGCTCTTCGATTGGGCCTTTAATGGATCCGTTGGGGTAACAGATTAATGGGCTGGAAATTTCAAAATTAAATCAATTCCTGTTAAAGAAACTGAATCAATGGAATGTACATAACGACACTGATGATGTTGGGCCAGTTTTCATTTCGATAATTCAATACTTGCCGAGAAGGAACAGTCTCTATTCTAGAAAAGCCTATTTCTGTCTGGAATCATCAACCGAAGTCGTATATTTCGAGATTAGTTTATCAGTTTTGACTTTTCGTTCGAAGATACAATTCGAAACAATAAGTTCAAGCAGGGAAGAATAGGCTCAATTCTAAAATTAAGTCTTTTCTTATTCGATAATAAGAATAAGATAAGATAAGAAAAACGTGTCCAGTCTTTTCCAAATGAGGTTCAGAGTCCCCCGCTGAAGTGAAATATTTTGAAGTTGGTTGTCAATTTTTAGCAAAATTCGAAACGTCAAGCAGAAAAAAACTTCAAAATTGTCTCAAAAGAACAGGTTCATTTCTGTCGATCCTAATTCCTGAGCCTAATTTTGTTTAAAGGCAGTCGCATATTTCGAAGTCGCTTTGGTAATTATTTTCGAAAACACAATTCGAAACTTAACGACGGGAAAACTTACTTCAAATATAAAACTTCCCACAGAAGAACAGGTTCATTTAATTCAAAAGTTAGTTTAGAAGCTGTTTTCAAAAAAGATTTTCCAACTTCGAACTTCAACACTCAAACAAAATTATTAAACAACAACTTTTGCTCGAAATCATGTCCGTAGATATTCTATTTAAAAAATCCTATGAACCTGTTTCAGTGTTCCAACTACGCCCTTTAGCAGCCTTCCTTAGGTATACCCATTTTAGTTCAGCATATAGATTATAAAATCACACGCACAACTACTTCGAGTTTGACAGATGGGACAACTCACCGATTGCTAATTAAAATATTTATATTAAAATATTGAAAGTATTTACCTTTTGTTAAGGTTGTCGCTTTTGAAACCCTCGGATTGAACTATTTCCGCGTAAAGCACAAACGAACAAAATCAAACTCGCTCCACCACCTCATGGAATGACAGTGAATTCGCGTCTACACTCTAATGACCAGAGACATTTATTAATACGGTTAGAGTTGCGCCAAAATTTCCTACGCGTTTGTTGTTTTGGTTTCGCCTTTGCATACTCATAACAATGTCAACCATATTTTGTTTATCTACGCGCGGTTTCGGTTTCATTCTTATCAACTTGAAAACGCAAAAAAAATAATACATATATATATAAAAAATTGAAAAGTAGAACATTTCCTCTTTTGAGGTTGGCTTAGTGCTGTGGAAAACCTCATTAGATAGTAGAACGGCAGTAGTTAGGTTCCCATTCATTCGCAGCAGTACCTAGTCCGGAGGTGGTGTTGTGTTCAACCGTTAATTAAAATGCATTTATGCCATGGGGGTTGAATGACATGATGATGATGGGTGTCACGAAGACGGAGCGAGTTCACTTGACATGTGTGTTGTATGTTCTATGCGAGCGGTTGCATTCTGACCGATAAAATATGTGCAGAGCACAACGGACCCACTGAATGATGAGGGAAAGTAATTAAGGGCGGTGGGCACTTAACCAGTCTGTGGACTTTTTATTTCACATATTGATTTGGGGTCACAGACTAGAGACTGGAGTATAGTAACCGAAGCAGTGAAATGAGAGGAAGAATGTGACAACTTTTGAATTGGAAGCTACTGCAACACTCTGATGACACGAATTTACTGTGCTTTGGCTTTGATTTAAATGCTGAGAAATGTGATTGATTCCTGGGGATGGCGACGGGCCCGTACTGGTGCCTGGTCTTTTGTGAAGATCCCACAACCCCACTCTACCTAACCTAACCTAATGTGATTGATTGAATTAATACCTGATGACAGTTGAAAGTGACGTTTGGGTTACTACTTTCGGTTGATTATTTTGTTCGGTGCAGGAATAAGTGAGCTGGATTTTCAAGCGAGGGGCTAAGCTTCGACCAGCAACACAATTTTTGTGTTTTTTACACTGTGCAACCTTTAGACGAACATACCATTTTAAACCACCGAATGGTGTTGCATTAATCACGAGTTTTAATAACGCCATCTGTTGGTGTTAACTCGAAGTAGTATTTAAAAAATTTATATCGAGGAAATTGAAAATTTTTTTAAGAAAAACTACAAGCGACTTGAAAGCGACGCCGTATTTTTGCCAAAAAGTACTTAGCAACAGCGGGTTCGAAGTGCCTGCCATCTGGTTTCCGATGCCAATACTGTGAATAGTGGTTTGTGTATGGGATAAGGCTTTTCTGTTGCTTTAAAAGTGAGAGTTTAAGCCTACTGCCGTTTGTTATTGTGAGTTGGAACTAATCAGGGTTATCGGGAATAAATTCCGATGGAAATGTTTCCCTTGTCAGCAATGTAAATCAGATTGCTGAATAGGAAACATTCCCGGGGAAATTTTATTCCCGATAGGGGTGATTATCTAAACAAATTATTGATGTCCAAGCTACCGACAATCGGGATTTTTTTTAACACCCAAAGAGGAGCATTTTTGATCTCCTAGAACCCAGCCACGGAGTGAGTTCCTTATTCGACAAGTCAATGAAATAAATAGAATTGATTGTCATTTGGGTGTGAAGTTGCCACGCCATCTGGCGTTAGATGCAAATAGTACGAATGAAGTGGTTGCTGTATAGGATAACTTTTTTCTTCTTCATTACTTGTTGAAATACAAATCAAATGCCTGCTTTGTTTTAAAAACCTCAGCAAAGTGTGTAGCAGCCCACAAAACAACACCGATATGATCAGCGCTCCCTGATGTCTGCTCTACGAGTCTCAAAACGCATCTTTTCATTAAAATCAATTAATCATTCGCCGAAACGCCAACTTCCCTTCAGCTTCCTCTAAACTATCTGTCTTTACAAACTTTCCTACATGAGCTTACCACGATCCATTCGTCACTCCACTCCGACAGAGCTCTCCTAATTAGCACAGAAAATGTCTCGCCTCCTCCGCCGGCCACCCGCGATCGGAAATGCCATTGTTCATTCACCCCGTGCCTACACTCATGTGTCACATCTAAGCTCTATAAAAACAAACAAGCCAAGCCAAGCCAAGCAAACAATGCAAAAGTGAGAAGTAAAAACTTAAACAACGACACACAAACAATCGACAGCACACATGCTTGGCTAAAAATAGTTCGCAAAGGGTACGCATGCATGGCAGAGACACAGCGGCGAGTACGTGGATGGCCACTAAATGGCCAGTCTTCTCCATGAGTGCCGACGATAACGATGATGATGATGACGCGAGCCCCATTCTGCTTAGAATCTGTCATCGAAGCCGTATATTTCGAGGTTAGTTGATCAGTTTTTATTTTATTCTCTCGAAAACACCATACAATTCGATTGCGTCGGCGGCGATTTTGAAACTTTTCCGTCCGCTCCAAGCGAATCCTATAAAAATGCCACAATTTTACAAAAAAAAAAAAACTATGAGAGCTAGAGGAGGCTGCTGGTGGTTTCTGTTTTGTTTTATCGAATCACTAGATTGGAACTATTTGGATTGGATTGGTCGGTGTTTATAGTGGTTGCGTGTTTATTTTACTTGTATATTCACCTGCATAGGGGATGGTGGGGGCTTGCCGGGGGGGCGGGAAAGTCAAAACATTTTTGGAATTTATCTTGTTATGATGCGCTGGTTATAGGGGATACCGAATTGCTGCTGACGCACTATGAGAGGGGAGTGTATATTTTGGCAATCGAATCGAGAATAAGAGTGCTTGTGCTTTTATTGGATGGTTGCGAAAACCGATTTTTAAATGGAAGGGGCAGATAAGTATGGTCCTTATTTTTAGGTAGTTCGGTCTAATGGACAAGGTACTTCTGCTTCAGTTGGAAAGAACGCACGCTTCTTTATAATGTACGGATAAGACCAAGGTCAAAAATACTTACTTAACCTACTCGACAGGAGGCAGAGGTGCTCACTTTGACTAAGAGGAGATAAAGGCCTTGAAGAAGTCTGCGTCTTTCTTAAGGCCCCGCTTTTGAAACTATGGTCAAAAATACTTACTTAACCTACTCGACAGGGGGAAGAGGCGATCAGTTCGAGATCCAGGCCTCTGCGTCTTTTTTAACAGAAAGTTGGTCCATATAATTTAAAAAGTTAAGTGGAAATGTGCCCCGTGAAGGGTGGCGCGAGGTGCACTTTTGTTGACTAGGGCCCTCTGGTTTTATGCACCGCTCCATGTGGGCCTCATATCCAACTTCCATTTTCTTCCGATAGAAATCGAAAGAGCCTTCGAAATTTGTTCCCTACCATTGGGGTTTCTATTTGTCTTTCTCTCCAGAAGTAAGGCGCTGTCCGAAAGGAGGGGTAGCTCTATTGTTTCAAGCTTTCGAAGGCTGAACTGAACTGTGATATCTTCGGCTTTGTGGTAAAAAGGACTAGTTCCGTTTGGGAAATGCTATTACTGTGACTAGCTATATTGCTATCAGTTTATTTAAGGTATTCACAAAAGTGAAGATAGTCGGGAAATCACAACACAATTTTTATCCAAAGAAGACTTCTGCTTTGCAAAAAAATTGCGGACACAGTTTATAAGAACCTCTTCAATATTTTAATGTTCTTCTTATAGCTCAACATTATTGAATGCTGCTTCTCTATCACCGAAGATGTCATTAGTAAAAGTACTGGACCAGTATTGATCAGCCGTGGGAAATGTAACCCTTTCGAGGGGATTGCGAGCTGATAAGCTTAGCTAATAGTAAGGACGTAGCAGAACACCCACCTTTTCGGGGGATTTTAAATTTTATTGACCAGGGCCCTACTCTTTATTTCATCTCATTCGAAACAGCTTTCCTCTTCCGCTTTTAAATAGGTAGGTACTCTGTCATAATTTCGGAATTCTAAATGCGACATAAGTACATTTCATTCCACTTTCGAAATACAGAGTAGAAAAGGTTCGTTTTCGAAAAATGTTACGAAATACAGAATAGGGCCCCAGATTGTTTTGTCAAATCGGTACAAGAAAATCCGCTTTGTGGGAATTTCAACGATTAAGGTTACGTCTCGTGAAAAGGAAGAAAAAAATTTAAAATATTCATCTAAGTTTCAACCTCAAATGAGTACGTGTGGGAATAAAATATATGCACGGCTTTACATCTATGAAATCTTCATTCGAAAGGGCAGATGAATGACTTGAAATCATCGCCATTTGGGCGTGAAATTGTCGCGCCATCTGGCGTCAGATGCAATTAGTACGAATGAAGTGGTTTCTGTATAGGATAATTTTTTTTAATTCATTACTTGTTGCGATACAAATCTATTGTCTTTGGTGAAGTGACATAAATGATGGGATTTTGCAAAGTTTTGTGTTAAAAATCTCATCGAAGTGTGCAAGACCGAGACCGAGAGTCTGACAAACGCATCTTCGCTTTACATCGATTAAAAAGGAATATTTATCAATTTAAGTAATGTTTTTTATAGGAAATAGTGTTCCTAGTTGAAGGAAAAGTTTACAAGTTAATTTTGAAGATTAAGAACTATCCCCTCTCTACACTTTATCTTCTTCTTATAGCTCTTTATAATTTCACGCAGTTTCAATTGTTATTCTGGGGTCGCTGTCAGCCGATAAAATTCGTTGAGAATTCAACTGGAGTTTCAGTATTCCTGGTTGAAAAGATCGTGTATAAAAAAACTGTTTCAAAATCTAGGGAACAAAATTATTTACCGAGGGAAAAAAAATAATCCCAATGGCACACAACACTGGAAAAGACTTTTTTTACACAACGCAGATCAGTTTCTCCCGATTCTTCCTCAATGAATGCAGAAAATAGCCTCGTTTAGCATAATATTGCGGTAAAGCAAAGGATTTTGGGTATAAACGATGAAAGTCTTGTACGGAGTTCTTCTTGAAATATTTAGACCAAAATCTTATTTTACTTACAGAATATTATTTGCAAAGTTGATCACTAACCTTATCTGAAAAGAAAAGAAAAATTCCAATAAGTTCAAAAGAAATGTTAAAAATATAAACAAATATAAAGAGTTCAAGTTTTTTAAGCTGATTTAAGCTCGTCGCTCATGAGCAAATTCAGTGTTCCCACTTCAAAATTGGCTAGAAATATGGCAACACTAGAAAAATACCTCCTGCAGTTGGGTCACTTCCAACCCACTTTTAATATCCCCGGAAATAACCAAACTCGGCAAAAGCTTTATGGCAACCTTTGCTAATCGCAAGGAGCTGTCAAAAACTGTCAAAATATTTCTTAAGGCTTTCCAGCACTAAACACGAAGTTAAGAGTTTTTAGGACTCGATGGAAATATGCTTTAGAAAGTAAAAACTACTGATAATCCACAAAGAGGGCGTCTTTAATAACACAGAGACCATTCGAGCCTTGCGAAGGTGCAATATTGGCGAACTATTATGCTGCCCCCTCATTTACCATCATTGGAAGTCAGAAAAAAAAATACTCCCGAGGGTGCACTAGTATTTCCACCCCCTTTTCATTTCTCATAAAATTAAAGATTACGAATTGTTTTTAGAAGACAGGTCTGGGGACTAGCTGTCTAAATAGACGATGTAGACCTTCTTGCTTCGGAAAAGTATTGACAACCACTCTGTAACTCATTCTGTAACTCACTTTGGACTCGAAAACACCCGTGGAACAGCCTATGTAACCACCAAAGGCAACACTATTCAAGTAATGGCTCTGACTCTTAAGAGGACTTGTGCGTCGGACTATTTTGTAAAAAGACTTTAGGGCGTTTGGGTGGTGGTACAAGTCTTCTTACCGACCGGGAAATGTGAGAAGATGGATATTTTTGCTCCCAAAAAGAACAAGTTCTGTTAAAAACCACAACTAGAACATTGTTTGGAGCACAAGTTCCAACGAAATTAAATAAGACATTCGGATTTAAAAGTCGACAGAGATTGCTTGAAAATGGAGTGTACGTCGTATTTTTCGAGTCCCTAAATATCTCCAAATAATACATCAGCTTACGGATACCCTCAGTGCGTGTTCCAGATAAATTATTCGCTATCCGGGTGGCCTACTGTCAACTTAAACTACACACGAATGTAACCCTGAGTCACTGAAATCCAAGCTGCCATCAAGATCTCAGTCAAGGTAATCTCAAACTTGTCGCTAAAATGGAAGAATTGGTTTGTCCTCGCTTGAGCAGTTAAGGGTAACCCTGGACATAGCAATGTTTGGTCAGATAAAGACTCCTCCCTCCACTATTTACTTTGCGGAATTATTTCATATTTCGTATTTCATATTTCGACTCGCGCTAGTCCGAGAAAAAACGTCCTCAGAATTCGTATTGAAGTGAAACCTCAGATGGAGGTGGATGACGAAATGTGTCAAGAAAATAACAACCCAATGCGGAATGATATCGCCACTCTTGCCTACAGAAGACCATGGAGGCAGACTGTTTTAAGGACGCAACCGAAAAAGAAACTCCGGCACTACCCAAAACCAAACAGGTAAAAGTAAACCCTTCTTCGACACCCTTGAGGAGTTCTCGAACAATTTAACCAAAGGACTATAATAACCTTCTCCGGTTCCATTGGTTGAATCAAGACTCTCCTCTACATCGACAAGGTCAAAAGAGGTTGGATCTAGAGTTGTAGAGAAGCCACAGAGGGTTTCATCTGCCTATCTACCTAAAAGACCCAACGCCACCAAGGTTCTGAGTGCGAGAGAGAAAGAGCAAAACTGGAATTCCACAGCAACGATTTCTAAAGAAGGTTCAAAGTTCTATAAATCCTTTGAAGCCCTTGTTAATATCAGGAGGATCTATCCAGTAAATGACCACCTCATCGAACTTGGGGCTTTGTGTAACATCACCACCGTAAATTTATTTATTTGTGAAAAGACATCGATCGAATTTCAAATGAGTTGACAGCCATTCATCCGCCAAACTGCATGATTCTGACCCTTAAACTAAATCCAGATCAACAAAGCTCCAAAGAGCACAGCACGCTAAAAATATTCTTATTTAGAGGTATTTTTAAAGGCTCCAGAAGTAGCTTCCCAGTGTTTATCATACGTCGTTCCAAATTGAACACAACTGTGGAAGGCTCACCTAAAAACAGAAGCGGACTACCAGCATCCAATGCACCACCCTCCAATATTTAAACTCAATTCCACTAATAGTCCAAACAAATACTCAATTTCACTCGTGCAAGTGCACCGCCCGCAGCTGCTCAACTGCAAATGCAGTTCCATTATTCAAATGAGATCGCCGTTGCATGTGAAAATAATTCGAAAGCCAATTGACATAATTAGAAACCCAATTATGAGTACTTCCAGCGGTAACGTTTGCAAAATGTTCCACAAATTTTTACAACACCTACACCTAGATCAGCTACAATAATTATTAATAATTAATCGGCGGGTTATCGCGATTGTTCGGCAAATTTATTTGTTTAACCGAGAATTTGGCGGTCACATGGGCTATAACTGCGCGAAACAGTGGCTTCCGATGAATCCCCAGCGTGTTGCGAAAGAAGGTCTCCGCAGGACACATGCACACAGCGGCGCGGAGGATGTATACATGTCGAAAGATAATTTAATTAGTTCGTTTATTAAATATGCGGCTACGCAGTGATACCGTTTAATTGAATTTATTTGCGCTGACAGTTGCGATATGCTGCTGAAAGTGTGTGAAGGACTTTTTTGTTTTTCTTCGGTCCTTGTGCGCCGTTTGTTGATTTCGAAAAATTAATTCAACAAATGCAATATGGCTGACCAAAGACTGGCAGTACTGGGATAGGGGGGAGGCGCAAATGCAATTAATTCTCTCTCGCATGCGGAATCTATTTTGTTTGACAGGTTTTTTTATGAATTTAAATATAAATATTGCTTATAATATATTCATTGGGTGGGTAGATTTATGGGGGTGGGCACTTGGACAGTCTGAAAGCGCTGGAGCGGAGTTGTGGTTTTGCGGATGCAATTTGTGGTGGCGAATGAAAGCCTCGACGGACCTAATTTAAAAAAATGAGGTTAGGTAGTGATTTACATTTTATTTAAAAAAAAAAAAATCAGCGAAGCTGTTGATTAGTGCAAGGTCTTCATTTAAAGGGTTTTCTTTTTAGAAGTACAGAGCTTTAAGTTGGCAACACTATTTTAACTGGCGGCCATTTTGTCTGCTGTCAAGTGATTTATTTTTAGTTTGGTTTGGTAACAGCTAAAGAACTTGCCAAAGAAATCAAAGAAGGCATAAACATAAAAAAAGCCCCAGGGTTCGATTTAATCACAGGGGAAATTTTAAAACAATTTCCTCGAAAAGGTTTAAAAAAAAACTAGCGCAGGTTATATGTAAATGCTGCATTTAAATTAAGATATGTGCCAAGCATGTGGAAGGTCGCGGGGGTAATAATGATACCAAAACCAGGTAAACCACCTAGCGAAGTAACCTCATATCGCCCAATATCGATACTACCAATGTTGTCCAAGCTATTCGAAAAAAATGCTGGCAAAACGTCTGCAAAAAATTATTGATGAAAAATGCAATTGATCAGGTGCATAGAATCACAGATAAAATCGAAAAAGCATTTGAAGAGAAAAATTTGTGCTCTACAGCTTTCGATAAAGTCTGGCACAAAGGACTGATACACAAACTACAAAAGCAACTGCCGAAGCAGTATTCGACCATTTTGGAGTCTTATATATCAGATCGATTCTTCAGAATTAAGCAAGATACAGAGTGCTCAACATTAAGAGAGATTAAAGCTGGTGTACCGCAAGGCAGTGTGTTAGGTCCAGTTTTATACCTTCTCTTCACTAGCGATTTGCCTGAAAGTGAAGAAACCACCATAGCTACTTTTGCAGATGACACAGCCGTCCTTGCTGTGGGAGCAACTGTCGAAATAGCAACAAAAAAGCTTCAAACGGCAATAAACAATATTTCAGAATGGACTGAGAAATGGCAGATTAGATTAAATGACCTTAAGTCAACCCATATTAATTTTACGTATAAAAACGTACCACACATTCCAGTCTACATTAACAACAATGTAGTAGAATTTTCTAACACAGCTAAATATTTAGGCATGACTCTAGACGCTAAACTGCGTTGGAAAGCGCACGTTAAGAGAAAAAAAGATGAGTTGAACATGCGATACAGTAAAATGTATTGGCTTATTGGGAGATACTCATCCCTGTTCAACTACAATAAGTTATTGCTATACAAGCAAGTCCTAAAACCAGTATGGACCTACGGGCTCCAATTGTGGGCATGTACATGCCAAACAAACTTACAAAAAATTCAGGTTTCTCAAAATAAAGTATAAAGTACTAAGGAACATAGTTAATGCACCTAGGTACATACGCAACGCCGATCTGCATAGAGATCTAAATGTTGAAATGGTTGAAGATGAGGTTAAGAAGGTTGCTCGGAGGCATAGAAATCGGCTTCTCAATCACATAAACACAGAAATAACAGAACTTTTAAACAAGTAAAAGTGTTATCATCGGCCTGGCCGATGCTTTGATACCCTCCACTGCATACAAGTCATGCAAAATTGGTTTTGTGAGGGAGGTACCAGAACTACTTGACCGACATAGCAGGTTTTCAACACCAACCTAACGACGATAAAAAGAAGTTCTCTCACCAAATTTCATTTACCTACGTCAATTACTTTGGGCGCTATCGTGCTTTCCACAGACAGAGAGGCATGGGTCCAATATTGGTTTTGTATGGGAGGTACCAGAACTACTTGACCGACATAGCAAATTTTCAATACCAACCTGACGCCGATAAAAAGAAGTGATTTCACCAAATTTCATTCACCTACGTCAATTACTTTGGGCTCTATCGTGCTTCCAACAGACAGACAGACAGACAGACAGACAGACAGACAGACAGACAGACAGACAGACGGACATGGCTAAATCGATTCAGAATGTGATCCTGATTCATAATATATATACTTTATGAGGTCTCCGGTGACTCCTTCTTGGCGTTACAAATGTATGGGCAAAGTGAATATACCTTCCTGTGGAGGGTATAATGATGACAATGTAATCAGGAGACTGAGACGGATAAAACCTCTTGATCTGTAAGATTTGGCTAGGGCTAAGAAATTAGGTATTAATTTCAAACAAAACAAGTTTTAAAATCCGACAAACGGCGGATTTATCTCTTTAAATTCATTAAATAATTCAAAATATAAATTGCTGATTAGTCGTACGACTAGGTGCAATCTTATTCGGGATGGCTAATGTCAGTCCCGCGGGAGTTTTTTTAGATGAGTTAAGGTCCATCACTATTGCAGAAGCATCCCTCGCGTATAGCTCTGCAATGTCTTTCGATGATTTTTTACTTCCAGCGAATTCTCAACCCAAAAAAAAAAAAAAATAAAAAAAAAGTTTGGTTTGGCATTTGAACATGATTAGACTGACGCCTGAACAACTCTTCCAAATTGTGGAAATTAATTTTGAAAATCATGGTTCTGTTTAAAGTACACATAGCGCACTACGTCCATTTTACGGTCAACGTAATCGTCCACTTTGGGTTAAATGGATACGTCAATAATGGCCCTATAGAGCCATGATTACTGACTTTTTCGTTTATCAATTCAACACCCATAATGTGCACGAGCTGTGGTTTCAACAAGACGGCGCGGCATGTCACATAGTTCGTGCCACAATTGATTCGGTAACCAAGCTTTATCGAAGCAATTCACTTTTCACACATCTCCTTACACATTTTCAGAAGTCCAGTAGAGATCTTATCGAAACTTAATTTTATATCCCTCTTTAAAGTCTGCGTATATGCTTCGTAAAGGTCTTACTGAAGTTATTATCGAAACAATTACTTCGAAATGGATCAACTTTGGTTAATAAAGTTGCTCAATCGAAGCTGTTGCCTACAGAAATTACAAATTTGAACCTTACCAAAGTCAAAATGTTACTAGGGCTATCCGGGGTAGACATTAAATTCTTATATATTAAGTATGCAATTTATTTTTCATTCCTTTTATTTTTTTTTTGCTTAATAAGTTAATTTAATTTTTTTTAAATTTGTAAACGAAGCTGATCTCTTGTTGCTGAAATGAGGAAAATTCCATCCATCGATTTTGTAACTTGAAATGTATTTTTAACGAAAATTTCTTGTGTTGCATATTTTCCATTGAAGATACAAGAGAATCACCCCCAAAATTAATAATTGTTCTTTTCAATGATATATTGCTTGTTAAAGGGTTTAATAGACGAAATTTTATATTTTACTTCTGTCGCCCGAAGCTCTCGCCGAAGTGATGAAAAATGCCATAAAACGAGACCGTATGGCAATCAATTGTGACGGCTCCCATTTGGCCGATGTCATCTTCTCGACTTGACAAATAAAATTATCAAGGTTTAAATAACATAATCAAAAAACAGAATTGAAGTTTTTTATTTAGAAAAAAAAATGAGAGCCAAACTACATCGGATGACTTCTTTTGGCCCATCTTGTATGACATTTGACAAGCTTGTGGTTTGGGAATTCAGGGCAATGGCAATTATTTAAAAATATCCCGGAATCTTCTTGGAAGTGCAGTTTTTTTTTCTTCAATGCAACATGGAAAACAAAGAAAAGAAAGGGTAATACTTTTCTTCAATCGGAAAGGTCATTATATTGTTATACAATTTTTTCGATCATACGTTGACTGTCTTTCAAAAATCAGCAACAGCTTTTCCAAATTCGGAGACAGATCTAGATGATGGATTTGAAAGTAAGTCTTACGATGGAGATAAAGTTCCTGTATAAGAAACTCCTGACTCTGAAGCTAGAATCACGTGGAACAGGTAGACTTAGAGCTAGAGCTCAATGACAGTACTACTTCCGAGGTATCGGAAGATAAAACTGACAACATCTATGATAAAGACAATGGTCAAACCAGTTCCACTTTGCGTATCTTTTTTACCGGCAAGGACTGAACAAAGTGGCATACAATTCCACCGAGGCTTCAGCGTGAAGGAGCGCATGATATTTTAGGTGAAAAGCCTCTTACCGGTCCTCGTTCACGAATCAAAAATTGAATTAAAGTCGATACCTTTCCTAAAATGGTACAGAAATTGGACTTTTGCAGAACCTGATAAATGTCCAATGAAATGGGGAGTATCAAAAAAGAACTTCCGACTTATATTGGAGTTTGGCTAGCTGTGGGATGTCACCGATCAAACTTTGAAGGTGTAAGTAACTTTGGTGCAAAAAGTTGCCACAAGTTTTTATCAATTTAGTTCTGAACTAACAAGTGCCGATCGTGTCCCCAAATGTTTTATTATTTATTCAAATATACCCCAACACAAGAACGGGTGTTTCGAATTAAATTTTCAGTCGCAGCTCAGTGTTTACTTTTCGTGTCAATTAATATTCCAATCAAGGAGATTTCTGCTACAAAATGTATGAAAATAAATAAATACAAAGTAAGTTCAAAATTTAAAAAAAAAACCTCCGAATAAATAGTAAATCTTACCATTTATATGTACAAATCAATAATTCAGTCACTGAGTAGGAAGGGCTTTAAGACAAGTTTAAGACTTTACAAGATATCTCTCAAAGAAAGCTCAAATATCTACCCGGTAGATACCACAGATACCACCCATGCGAAGGTTAAAAAAAAACCTTTTCTTCAAGTGCGAGTGCGATGATTGAGTGTTTGTTTTAACAGATAAGGCGGAAGGTATTTCCTCCAAGTTATCGCCGATTATGTAAAACAGGCGTGGCTGTCATCACTCAAAAGATAATCAAGATATCAAGTGTACCATTAAAAGGGTGGAAAAATGTTTCCAACTTTGAGTTGAAGAAACTTTTATTTTTCATTTTACGTTTTCAGAAAAGACTGCAAAGCAAATGCTGCTTTCTTTCAAATGTGCTACTAAAAACACCGCTCGAAATAGAAGATGAGATTGACAATCTCGTGGAAGCCATACGGAGCGTAGAGTGGAAAAATAAACTCCCTTCCTGAAGAGAGCAACACGGAACAATAAAGTCAGATACCAGTCTTGAATCGCAGACCTCATACGAGAAAGGAGGAGAGATGGCAAGAATCCCGCGCACCTCCTGATAAAACTTATCATCTCAAAAATGAGCTACCAAACTCAAAAATGAACTACAGGATCTAGGAAACTTATACTCACATCTAGGGCTTGACTGCTGATAAGAGCTCAAACTACTCACTTTGGAGAGATTTGCAGTCCGTAAAGAAACCCAAAATGCACCCGCCACCAATAAGAAGAGCTATCGGCCGATGGGCAAAAGGAGACAAGGAGAAAGCGGATTTATTTGCCGAGCCGTTCGAGGACCTTTTAACGAGGAAGTGAATGCTAATAGAGCATCGGACGACTATAAGGCAAAAGCCAACGTTCCCTCTCCGAGCTTTGACTGACAATAAGAAGTCTGGAAAATAACAAAGCTCCGGTATGTGATTTAATCACTGGCGGAATTCTAGCAGCCGAAGTCATTAAGGTCCCGAAACCTGGGAAAAGTACAAGCGATAAGAAGTCATACACATCCATTTCGCTGCTGCCTATAATACCTAAGGTTTTCGAGAAGCTTCTGCCTAAAACGATTACAACCACGGGGCAGATTCCGTATATCAACGATCGTCTAAACGATTTCGTTTTTGAAACTTTGATCACCAAAAAAAGTCATACTCTGCTCGAATTTTTTTGACAAACGTCAGCTTTCATTATATTTGTGGAAAATGAACTGGATTCAGCTCTCAAACTTGTAGGTTTAGCACTTAGTTGCTAGTTTTGCAGGTCTATCGTTTCGACGATAATCGTCGGAAAAGTTACGGAATGAGTGCGCAGCAATTGAAGAAAGACGCCTAATCCCAGTTCATCAATTCGGCTTCCGGGTCAAGGTTAGGTTAGGTTGGGAGGGCAGTTTTGCATCAGATGCAAATTTTCACCCGGAAGCCGTGCAGGCCCATTGTGAATACCCTGTTCATACATGTAAGGACATGTGGCTTACAAAACCACTTCGATCTGTTGAGGAATAGTTTTATGTCTGATAGAGGTACCCCAGCCAAGTCGTCCAAACTTTCGAAGAACCTTGCTCCCATACAGGATGAGCGGCGTTCTTGTAAAGCTGGGCAGTGACATAGAAGATGTTCCACGGACTCAATTTCCTCTTCGTCTCTGCAGCTTCTGCAGAAGCCATTTGCAAGAACTCCCAGCCTTTTAGCCATGTTTCCTATGGTGCAGTGTCCAGTTAGAACTGGATTTGACTTCTATTAAAAGAGATTAGGAGCTTTGATCTTTTGGTGTCAACCACAGGCCACAGACTGCGGGTTACGACGCAACCGATGGTGCTGCCCCATTGTTCCTTAGCCAGTTGCGTGGTGACGCTGTCAATAAAAGTCTTAGCAGTGTTGAAAGGCGGTAGCGGTTCAAATCAGAGCCGTATCTGGCCAATTCATCCGCTTTTTCGTTCCCTTCCACCCCAACGTGTCCAGGATTCCAGCAGAGTAGAACTGAGTGATGGCGTATAGCCCTAAGTGCCAAAAGGCAATCTGTAACACATTTCGCATTAACAAGGTTGGAGCCGATTGCTTTGAGTGCTGCTTGACTGTCAACACAGATGGTTATTTCCATTGCTGGTAGTCCCATCGATAGGATAGTCTGTGCTGCTTTCTTAACCGCATAGATCTCAGCTTGGAAGACGCTACAGTGGTCAGTCAGTCGAAACGACTGGTTAATAGCAAGTCTTTCTGAGAATACGCCGGCTCCTGTACCATTTTCTGTTTTTGAACCATCCGTGTAGACGGATATACCTCTAATGATGGTACTGGGTGAGTTCCAGTCCTGTCTTTTGGGTATAGTGATTCTGAAATTTTTCTCAAAGTCATATCTGGGTTTCTCGTAATCTGTAAGTGACATGAGTCCCTTTCGATCAAAGATTTCAAGTATGCTTGAGTGTCCGCAGTAACGAGGCTTCCAAGTTTTGTTCTCTCTTAATCTGAGAGCGGCTTTGGCTGCCACGTTCTTAGTGAATAGCTCAATGGGTTGCAGGTTCAATAACGTTTCCAGGCCTAGTTGTGGTGTGGATTTAATTGCACCTGTTATACCCAAGCAAGCGATTCTCTGCACCTTGTTCAGGTTCTTAAGATAGGATTTGGTTTTGACCGCCTCCCACCAAACTAATGAACCATAGGTAAGAATGGGTCTCACAATCGCGGTGTACTGTACAGCCAGTGCACAATTTGCGGTTGTAAGCCCCAGTTTTTCCCAAAGGTTTTCCTACATGCATAAAAGGCATTAAGTCCTTTCTTCATTCTTTCTTCAGTATTCCATTTCCAGTTCAATTTGGAGGTGAATACTACACCCAGGTATTTGGCCTCGGTCGAGAGATTAAGTCTGACTCCTTTAAGATTCGGTGGGTCCCATTTTGGTACCTTAAATTTCCTGGTGAACAGAATGAGTTCGGTCTTTGCCGGATTAACCGCAAGACCGTTGTGGTCCGTCCAATTAGATAGTTCTGATAACGCAGATTCCATAATATCTCTAATGGTGGAAAGGTATTTTCCTGTTATTAGTACAACTATGTCATCCGTGTTGTGATCCGCACAACCATACCCTACTCATGACCTACCCTAATCATCACCTTCTCACTAGCAATCCATTTCATACATTACCGGAGCATACGGCTATTGATAGGTCGTTTGCGTTGTTTTCATTTGTTCTTCCATTTACCCAAAAACGCCACCCAAGCGCAATGAGTCAAGTGCATACCTACCCAATACGATACACACGTAACCCAACTCCGATTGCACAGCGGCACGCCGACATATGGCAAAACTGCAGTGGTTGCATATCGGAGGAATACTACGTTGTGATATCGGGGAAGTAATAATAAATTATGAATGGATGACACTTGACACCAGCGTAAGGCAAATGACACCCAAGATGTCATTTGGGTACTTTTAATGGGAACGGAAAACAATTAAGCAATACCTAAAAATAGCGCGTATGCACATATGGCACCGATGGCGCGTGGAGGGGAAGGATAGGAGATGGGTCATGACCAAATAATAGTATAAAAGGCAAAGGTTGTGACAAGGAAACTCAGAGTAGAATTTGAGAACTAAGCATAGAAGGTCGCAGCGACGCTAAAGACGGCGGACCAATCATAAGTATTAAAATATCAAGTATTATAAATCAATAAATAAAGTAAACTCAGAGTCGCAGCCCAGCACAAGACAGCGGGCTCTGCAGTAAAAACTCAACAAAAGCCTTTTATTAAATTTTACTCTCCGTCCGATACTCTTCTCCCATCGGGAAAGCACGGTATCGCCGACGTAACATTGGTGGCAGCGGTGGGATACCCAAAAGGTCCCAACTACCAAAACCAAAACAAGACAAAGATCTTGAGGCGTCTCTCTGGGGCTATACACCAGAGAAAATAAAAAAAAAAATATAAAAAAAAAAAAAAAATATAAATTTTATATAAGTAGTGGTTAAATAAAGTGAAGCGTCTCTGGGGCTAACACCAGAAAAAGTGAAAAAAAAAAAAAAAAAAAAAATTTCATCATCAAGGAGCAGCAGCCATAACTGGACATCAGCTCAACGCCAGCAACAGTACCAGCAATACAACAATACAAAGAAACTAAGGTATTTAAGTATTTAAGTATTTAGGCATATACATATATATACAAAAAAAAAATATATACACCTTTGTACACTTAAACAATTTTTGTTATAAAATTTTTTACACATTTCCTCCTATACATCCAATCTGATTTCCCATCATTAAATCTCATAATTATTCAATATTCTCACGCGGAACAATCGTCGCGTAGCGGAATTTTTCAAATTCCTGCCCTTCCCCGAGCCTGAAAGCATAATGGAGTACAAAATTAATGTCAGTGACATTTATCAGATCGTCCCCCTATTCAACGGGAATCCAAAAGATCTGAACAGGTTCATAACCTGTGGAAACACCCTTTTCTCTTCAGCTAAAACCCCTGAAGAACAAGCTTTCTATCTGGAGATTGTTAAAACCAGATTAGAAGGTCCCGCTTTCGAACTTATACAGTTCAAGTCCTTCAAAAAATGGACGGACCTCGTCCAGGAATTGGAATCGCAGTACAAGGAGCAAAAATCACGCTCCTCTGTACAAAACGACCTTTTATCCGCGAAACAAAACACCCGGGAAACAGTCAGAGAATTTGGCGACCGAATTAGCGATCTCCTGAGTCGTCTTAATTCAGCCACCTACGCATCTATTACCGAAGATGCGGTAAGGACGTTTCTCGTTAAAGAAAACGAAAAAATGGCAATACGAACTTTTGAGGACGGCCTAAAAAACGAAAGCCTTCGTCTGATGATCCAAGCGGTTGGAGAATCAGATCTTAGAAGGGCCATTTCTTTTGCCGAGGAACATTCTACCCGCATTGAAAGATGTGCAACGGCACATAGAAACACCACTGAAAGACCCCCGTACAATTCTTTTCCTCCTAAACCAATGTGCCAACTCTGCAACAAAATTGGCCATACGCGGGAAACATGTTTTAAAAACCTTCCAAACTTTGCGAATTTTCACCCTAAGGTTAAAAGGGAAATACAACACTTAACGTGCAATTATTGTAACCGTCGAAACCATACTCTAGAATCTTGCAGACTTAGAATTGCACACCTAAATTCAGGCCAAACTCTCAACCCTAATCAAGGGACTGACCCCAGAAACCACTACCCCTCAAATAATAATAACACTACACAACCTTACGCGCAACATATTAGAGAGCGACAAAATAGGTATCACCCTGACAATAGACGCCAAATAAATCTTCAGCAGATACCACACCAAACCTATCAAACTACCCCTACACTTCTGGAAACCTCCCCTAATAACGCGGGAAACGATTACCCTCGGGAAGGAACGACCGGCAACCTCTCTCGAGTCACGACCGAAGCCGAAGTCCACCGAAATTAAACCCCGCGCACAAATTACACGTTTCCCTCATCCCAAACAACGAACTTTTTATGATCAGAGTTCCGCTCCAAAATGGCGAAATAAAAAATTTTTTAATAGACACCGGAGCGGAAATATCCATAATAAAATCAAGTCCCAACCGAACCAAAACCATACACAACAATATGATTATCTCCAACATCTTCGGAGAAAATATAATCGAATCCACTTCCACCTTAGAAACAATAATATTTCAATCAGAAAGTCATCGATATGAGTTAACACATCCCTTTCATATCCTAGATGGTAAACTTAGTACGGATTTCGACGGAATAATCGGTAACGATTTCCTGAAGAAATACTCATGTTCCATCAACTACGTAAAAAATACTCTGGAAATATATCCATTCACTATATCCGGTTCCACCGTTGTATTCAACACTTCTGAAGGAGAGACTATCGTTGCTCGTCCGCAAGAACAGAGTGATAATACTAAAACGGAAAAAGGAATATCGGGTGAAATAAGGATTAAACCCAGGAGTGAGCAAATAGTAGAAATACCATTTAACTGCAATAACGATGTAGTGTTCCGGAAAAAACAGGTCCACCCTGGAGTCTTTATGGCCTCTTCCGTTGCCAAGTCTCATCAAAACCGCGTTAAAATTCTACTGCTCAACGTAAATGAGAGTGAGACAACGTTACAGATACCAGACCTAAGATTGGAATGGGACAACTTGGACGATTTTGATTGTATTTATGCTCACCCTGAGGAAGACCCTATCCATAATCGATTAAAGAAACTAGAATCCCAACTCAAACTAGATCATTGCAATTCGGAAGAAAAAACCGAAATTACAAAAATCTGTAGGAACTTCAACGATTTATTCTTTCTACCGGGCGACGCATTAACATACACTAATGCAATTACACACGTACTTGAAACTGAGCCAAACAAACCGCCTATTTTCATACGACCATATCGACTTCCCGAATCTAGCAAAGCAGAGATCCATAAACAAGTCAAGGAAATGCTAGACAACGATATTATAAGGCCCAGTCATAGTCCGTGGAATTCACCCCTATTACTTGTTCCGAAAAAACCAGATGCCCAAGGTAACAAACAATGGAGAGTAGTCGTAGACTACCGCCGATTAAATGACGCAACCGTAGGAGATGCATACCCATTGCCCAACATAACGGACATATTGGATCAATTGGGTAAAGCAAAATATTTTTCCACACTCGATCTAGCTAATGGATTTCATCAAATCCTTGTTGAGAACTCTGACCGAAGTAAAACCGCATTTAGCACTCCCTCCGGACATTATGAATATAACAGAATGCCGTTCGGATTAAAAAATGCTCCGGCTACTTTTCAAAGAATGATGAACAATGTCCTAATGGGAATGATCGGAATAGGTTGTTTCGTCTATGTAGACGACATTGTCATTTACGGGTCAGATCTCGCCGATCATAACGGCAAGCTAATAAGTGTTCTGACCAGGTTACGACAATATAATCTCAAACTACAACCCGAAAAATGCCATTTCATGCGAAAAGAGCTAATGTACCTAGGACATGTAATAAGCGAAGAAGGAATAAAGCCAGATCCCGAAAAAATTAAGGTAGTGAAAACCTACCCTATTCCTAAAAACGCTAAAGGCATAAAATCCTTCTTGGGATTCACTGGCTACTACAGAAGATTCATAGATAATTTTTCAATTATAGCAAAACCTCTTACAAAGCTCTTGAAAAAGAATGCCCCTTTCAAATGGGACACATTTTGTGATGAAGCATTCACAACACTGAAAAATAATCTGATGAGCCCCCCCCTCCTTGCATACCCTGATTTCAGTAAAGAATTTATCATTACAACGGATGCAAGTGATGTTGGTCTAGGAGCCGTTTTGTCACAAGGTTCCATTGGCCAAGACAAGCCAATTTGTTTTGCGAGCCGAACCCTTAATGACGCTGAAACTAGGTACACGACAACAGAAAAAGAACTTTTAGCTATTATATTTGCAGTGAAACAATTTCGACCTTACGTATATGGGCGAAAATTCACCATATGTACGGATCATAAACCACTTCAATGGCTCATGAACCTAAAAGATCCTACTTCAAGATTAGCCCGATGGAGAATTTTGCTAGAAGAATACGAATACAACATAATCTACAAAGCTGGCAAATACAATTCTAATGCTGACGCATTAAGTCGAATACCAACCGTAGCAATGGTAACAACTAGAGGACAACGCCAAAACAACGCAATCCAAAATGCGACAAATCCCTCACAGAGTGACGATATGCAAATTCAAACACTTTCCAGTTTCACCTTACAAGAGGAGCAGGGGTCTATATACAAAAACAAATTAATTAAATCCAAAATAATCATATTACCCATAATTGAATCTAAGGAAGAGAATATTATAAAACAAAAAATACCCCAGTTTGTTAAGCCCTCAATAGGAAAAACTATTGCATATCCACAAAACGACGACACAACAATATACATTGCCACTCTTCCCATACCTTATAGAAGCCCCACTGACAGAAAAACAACGGAGGCATGTTGCAAAGAAATAAAAGACCTCTGCAAGAAGGATAATATTCGAATCCTGGGCATAGCACTCCCAGTCATGGAGATCTCATCAAAAAAAATTATAAAACTCCTACTGGAAGACACTTTCCAAGACCAAGATATAAACATTCACATTTTTTCCGACAACATAATTTCTCCTAATAACCAGGAGGAAATAAAAAAGGTTTTGTTTGAATATCATGATTCCCCTCTCGGAGGTCACCAAGGGATTACACGAACTCTTAAGAAAATAAAACGGAAATACTTCTGGCCGACTATGAGTAAGGATATAAAAACCCATATACTTCAGTGTAAATCATGTCAACAAAACAAATTAAGTAAAAACCACAGGGTACCAATGAAGATAACCACTACAAGCTCCACCCCTTTCGAGCGGGTAGCCCTAGACATTGTAGGGCCCTTGCCCGTGAGCCATGATAATAATAAATATCTGCTCACATTTCAAGACGACTTAACAAAATTCACGGAAGCCATACCACTCCAGAATGCTGAAGCTTCTACAGTGGCTAGAGCATTCGTCGAAAAAATATTATGTCGTTTCGGCTTTCCAGAATCACTTCTTACTGATCAAGGCACTAATTTCTTAAGCCAACTCTTTAAAGATACCTGCAAGCTTTTGAAAATTAAGAAACTTCAAACTTCCTCCTACCACCCTCAAACCAATGGAGCTCTAGAACGAAGTCACCGTACTCTAGCAGAATACCTTCGACACTATGTCAACAAAGACCCCCTATCATGGGACACATGGATACCATACGCCATTTTTGTTTTTAATACAACCAACCATAGCAGTACTGGTTATACTCCACATGAGCTACTTTATGGATATCCAGCAAGGATACCGAATCCCCTAGAACAAAACCCCCAAATTAGTTACAATTACGAAAAGTATTCTAGCGAGTTGCGAGCACGTCTCCAACACAGTTATCAAATTGCCCGCGAACGACTTTTAAGTAAGAAAGAAAAATCAAAAGGCTATTACGATATAGGAACTAATTACAAACATTTTAATATTGGCGAGAAGGTTCTCTTAAGAAATCATGTACGAAAGAACAAACTCTCATCACTGTGGGAAGGACCTTACGACGTAACAAACATTATTTCTTCAGAAAATACTGAGATCCAGGTTCGGAACAAAACTAAAATAGTCCATAACAATGACCTTAAATCCTTCACGGAATAAGTCCTATTAAAACTATCCTCAGTTTCCACAAACATACACACTCACAACTCCCTTCAACTATACGATGAGTAACATACACAATACACAGATAATTGATGTATGTTCTGTTCATTCCAGATAATGGAAACCGAAACCATTAACTACGTCCCTAACTCCAGCTGGCTACTCCTAAACATAGTATCGGGAGTCGAAATTCCTCTACGAATCGGTTCGACCATAATTGGAAACTCGTACCAAACCCACATCCACTCGTCTCCAGCCGACCCAAACAGAATGGCTATCCCCTCAGGTTTTGTTTCACATACTCACGCGACAATCGAAATCAGCCAAGATGAAAAACGTGTGACGTTAACAAACGGACCATTTTTTGATACGTTTGTAAATGGCAAACGAATTCGGGGTCCGAAAACACGAGAGCTAGCGTTCGGAGACCAAGTCGGTTTCGGACTACGTGAAGAGAATTTCATTTTAGACTGCTCCCCAACGTATATCTTAAAACGACAGCCAATCCTACGCTGGAATAACCCGCTCTCCATAGCTGACCTTGATGATGATCAAACATCTAACAGTTCTTCAGACACCTTAATATGGGAACCCAATGCCCACATCCGTAGATACGATGAAGACTCGAACGACTCCCTCGACTACGACGACCACATTAAAGCTCTAATCTTGTGGGAAGACGAAAAACAATATTCTTTTAATACATAAAATGGGATCATCCTTATTCAAATAAATATTTTTATAAAAAAAAAAAGATAATCTATCACTTACCACAACACACCCCACACCAAACACTTTTGATCCAACATTGATCCATCTTTTTTTTTTTACAATAAGTATTCCCCTTTGCGTTGAATTTCAGACCATGGATTCCCGCCTAGTACTATACTCGCTCACATTCGCCCTAACCTACAGCACGATGGTCTATACCCCGATCAAACAAAGCTCGGGTATTTACTTCGAGGAACTCGACAACCTCAACCTATACAGCAATGAATGGAAAATAATTACTTACTACGATCTAGAGGGACTATTCTTAACCACTAATACAATAGCACAATATATATACGAAATTAACAAAATATGTAGATCCCTATGCACTAACGACCAAATCAACAGCTTGTGCAATAACACCATAAGCGAGTTCAATCATGCGATGCAAGATATCTATCAGAAATACAGGTTACTGAATCTCAAACCCAGGGAAAAACGTGCCCTAATCAATGCCATTGGTACTATAAGCAAAACGCTTTTTGGGACTTTGTCCGAAGACGACGCTAACTACTATGATAGGCAAATAGAGAAAACCGAGTTTAACGAAAGGCACCTACTGAACCTAATACAGAATCAAACTTACATTCTAGACACCACAGTAAACATTTTTAATAGATCCCAGTCACACTTGAATAATCAAATAAATCAAATGAATTCGAGATTAACATCAACAGCAAATCTTATAGCTAACTACATAAACGATAACCAGAATGAAAAAATCATGGATGAACTAGAAGCATTAGTCTCGTTTACTGCACTCATCATTTTACGGCACGAAAATACGTTAAACGATTTATTAGAGTTAATCACCAACGTCAAACAGGGAAAACCTCATCCTTTCATTATAACCCCTGACCAGCTAGAAATCATATTAACAACAATACTTAAAGAAATACCAAATAACACTAAACTACCCATGACAATAAAACAATACGATATTCTGCATTTATACAAAATATGTCCAATAACAGCCTCAATTCAATCTAAAAGGATCATCCACGAAATAAAACTACCATTACCATTCAAAGAAACTTACCAATTATTTAAGGTAGTGCCATTTCCCTCTAAAATTCAAGACAGATTCCTATACATTCAACCCCGCATAAACTACCTAACTATAGACTTTGACAAAAAACATTTTTATGACTTAACGTCTACTGATATCAACAACTGCATCAGGCAAACCGACAGCCTACTATTGTGCCAGATGACACACCCACTATACGACTTCAGCTCTAATCAAGACCATTGCGAAATCCAACTCTTGCGCAGAGATATTAAACCACAGTCCTGTATTGTACAAGAATCCACTCAAACAGCTGTGTGGATACAACTCTCACAACCAGGCAAATGGTTATTTTCCACGCGCGAAGATTACATAATGGACGAGGTCTGTGGAAATCAACTAATCCCACATACACTTTCCGGCACCGGTGTAGTAGAACTGTCAGGACAATGCTACCTTCGCAGTAAATATCTAACTATTTTTGGCCATAATTTAGGAAAAACTATTCTAAGAAACGCATATATTCCTGCTATAAACATTTCCGTACTAGCCCCAATAGCCAAAAAACCTCCTCAAATTTACAATAACCCAGTCAATTTTTTAAAATACGATGACGACAATATGTTAAAGAAACTAACCGCAGATATCAAAAACTTAGAAAGTGGTGAAAGAGCAGGTATAGAAACATTAAGCAAACATGATATACATCATTATACGCTGACTTACACTACTCTAACAATCCTATTACTCGCAATATGTATCATGATCAGATACCTCAGGGGCAGGAATATTGAAACTCCAAAAATTGACAATTTAGAAATGCAGATACCTCATACAAGCATATTCCCCGATCCTAATCCTAGTGTAAATATAAAAACCACCCCAACAAATCTTTCTCCAAATCCTATTCCCAGAATGGTACTTACTACCAGAGATTAAAAAAAAAAAAAAAAAAAATGCTAAATATTTATATAATTATATGAAATTTTATAAATAAGTAAATTAAGCTTATTATGAGTATAATCAAAATTCTTTTAAGTATATTAAAAACATTATGAAGTAAAATGTTACACAAATGTTATATGACTAAATAACATATTTTAAATAAAAGTTTATTAAATAAAATATTCTATCTCTTGGGATAAGAAAGCAGTTAAACTCTCCCTTGGGAAGTACTGCAAATAAATTAAAAACATTATGAAGAAAAATGTTATGCTAAAGATTACAATTATAAGAAAACGAAACAAATACTGTAAAACCACAAACCTTTTCAAGGGTGGAATTGTTTTTAACTCCTAAGTTAGTTCTTTATTAATATTATATATTTCTTCTAATTTTACCCCATTATTATAAATTTCTGCTAATTCAGAATTTTATTAAATTATTGTAAGTTTTTCCTCGTCACACCAAAGCCTACTTGCAGAAAATTCTAACCCTTCAGGTAAGAATTTTCTTTTTCTAAGGGGGGTGGGATGTTGTGATCCGCACAACCATACCCTACTCATGACCTACCCTAATCATCACCTTCTCACTAGCAATCCATTTCATACATTACCGGAGCATACGGCTATTGATAGGTCGTTTGCGTTGTTTTCATTTGTTCTTCCATTTACCCAAAAACGCCACCCAAGCGCAATGAGTCAAGTGCATACCTACCCAATACGATACACACGTAACCCAACTCCGATTGCACAGCGGCACGCCGACATATGGCAAAACTGCAGTGGTTGCATATCGGAGGAATACTACGTTGTGATATCGGGGAAGTAATAATAAATTATGAATGGATGACACTTGACACCAGCGTAAGGCAAATGACACCCAAGATGTCATTTGGGTACTTTTAATGGGAACGGAAAACAATTAAGCAATACCTAAAAATAGCGCGTATGCACATATGGCACCGATGGCGCGTGGAGGGGAAGGATAGGAGATGGGTCATGACCAAATAATAGTATAAAAGGCAAAGGTTGTGACAAGGAAACTCAGAGTAGAATTTGAGAACTAAGCATAGAAGGTCGCAGCGACGCTAAAGACGGCGGACCAATCATAAGTATTAAAATATCAAGTATTATAAATCAATAAATAAAGTAAACTCAGAGTCGCAGCCCAGCACAAGACAGCGGGCTCTGCAGTAAAAACTCAACAAAAGCCTTTTATTAAATTTTACTCTCCGTCCGATACTCTTCTCCCATCGGGAAAGCACGGTATCGCCGACGTAACATCCGCATAAGCGACTATCTTAATACCTCTGCTGACAAGGGATCTAAGAATTTTGTTGATCGAGATATTCCACAGTAGAGGAGATAGGACTCCCCCTTGTGGTGTTCCGCGATTAACTCCTTTCTTAATAGCACAGTCCCCTAGGCTGCTGTTAATAACTCTGCTGTTAAGCATAGTCTTAACCCAGTTTGTCAGAAACTGTGATGAACCTGACTCCGGGTCAAACATTCGACAATCGATCAGGTTGTATTGAATACTGAATGAAATTTTAAAAAGGCTCTAAAATTTAAATAAAAACGAAAAGGACAGCAAGCCTTCGATGAGGTATGGCACGAAGGCTTAAGGTAGAAGCCAAAACCGATCCTACCGGAAAAATTATACAAGATATGGGAATCCTAGCTCAAAAACAGACTCTTTCGTGTTAAACATGAGACCGAATACTCGGAATTTAAAGAAATCCATGCCGAAAGGAAGCGTTCTCGGTCCAGTCCTCTTCCTGCTCTACACAACAGATGTACCACAAGCTGAAGGGACCATCGTAGCAACGTTCGCAGACCATATGGCTATCCTCACCAGTCGAAGTATCAATGGGCAAACTCCAACTGGCTCTTAACAAAGTATGCGAGTTAACAAAGACCCGGCGAATCGCCCTTAACGTACAAAAAGATGAACAAGTTAGGTACCTGTTTTCATTAACTCGGTACAAATGCCATACGCAAACGAGGCGAAATATCTAGGAATGGCCTTAGACGCAGAACTAAAGTCGAAGCCACACGTTAAACAAAAGCGTCCTTGATTTTCTTTTACTTAATTTTAACGCATTTAACACATTTCAAAAGGGGTTTCCACGTTTTACTATTAAACTCTTAAGTGGACCGTATTCCGCTCAATTTCGGACGCATGTGAAGAACCAGGGATCGAATCGCCACTTCAGTGAGCGAGTTATACGTTCACGGACTTATGTTACCAAATTCCGTCTCGTTCACGGTCAACGCGATTCGATCCAGGCCTCTCAAACGTTGAATAGTTTAGTGCTCACAGTCCACAAGGTATTTAATTTTTTTAATTCATTCATTGTTTGGTTTACACGATTGTACAGGGTCATTGGGGACGTTCAAGTATCTAGTTTAGTAAGTCTGACAGCTCTCTGACTAGATGTACACTGCCCGACAACCGATTAGCGCCCTCTCTAATCTTTCAGTGTACATGCAAATAACTCGGAACTTGGAATATGTACCATGCTCAATCTTCTTTTTTTTCATTCTCTTCCATTTACTTTCACTCTGAAAAAATACTTGAGTCCTTGAATTAACCGTTATTTTGTTTTGCTTTTTTTTGTCAAATGTAACAAAAATTAATGCGTTTTCCTTGCGACAGCCGATTAGCGCCTCTACGCTTAACTATTAATTTTTGCGTGTAGTAGTCGAAATTTTCTTATTAAAGTTATTATTAGTTAAATTTGAATAATTTTCAATTAAATTTATTAAATATGGGAAAAGAAAAATCGTTAAATGAGTCCGAAAGAGCCAAAATAAATGCTTATAGTGAGTTTGGCCAATCAATCCATTAAATTTCCAAAAAAAATAACCGCAGCCGTAAAGTTATTTCCTCATTCTAACGTAGTGAGCATAACTATGGAAAGAATATGAAGGGACGGACATCATCTGTGATTACAGCAGCTGACAAGCGAACTATTTTGAGGCACGCGTCCAATTCGCACGACTCTGCAGCCAAAATTAAAGAAAAAACCGGTGTAAAAGCATGCGTCCGGACTGTGCAAAGAGTTATTTCTAATGCTGAACAGTTAAAACGTCTAAAAATTAAAAAAAAACACCTCTCAACCAACTTCGAAACACGCAACGCCTCGATTTCTGCAGATCGAATATGACCTGGACAAAGGAGTGGCAGAGAGCAGTATTTTCCGACGAGAAAAAATTTTATTTGGAGGGTCCCGATGGCTATGCATACTACTTTCATGATCTTCGAAAGGAAGAGCATACCTTAGATCGACTGCACAGCCGTGCTGGTGGTGTCATGGTATGGGGAGCAAATACGTACTATGGCAGCATTGAATTGCAATTTTCTACTCGTCGTATGAATGCCACAGCGTGCAATGGTGTATTCAAAATGGCTTTCCCTGCAATCAAGGATATTCTTCGGCCCTTGGAATCGAAGTTACAGCCCCTATCCACACCTCTAGGCTCGTTAAGTCTTGGATTGAGCTCCAAAACGTGCCCTTGCTGACCTGTCCGCCATACTCGCCCGATCTTAACATTATTGAAAATGTTTGGGGATGGTTGGCAAGCAAAGTATAGGATTCTGGAAGGCAGTATCCAACTGAAGCGGAACTCATTGAAGGAATAATAAGTGCCTAAGAGACTGTTTCCCTCGATTATATAAAGAAATTATATGACTCCTTACCCAACAGGATGTACGAGGTCATAGTTAACCGTGGTGGCACAACACATTATTAATTCATGAATTAATAAGTTATAAGTTTATGGAACTAAAATAAAAACTTAATTTGGTGGTATTTTCTGCCCATTTGCTTATGTTATTCGTCCTTTTCTTGAGGGGGTTCTAATCAAATGTCCGGAAAAAAAAAGTGGATTTTGTATATTAGATTCTTTAAAATTCTGTTAAAATGTTATTTATTGAGTTACTACCGTAACCCTAATTTTTTTCGCGTATAATGTTATAAACTTTCATTGCCAAAAATAATTATTTCAAAAGTTTTGTTTGACTGTCTGATATTAAGCTCCAAAGACAAGAAGCATAGGGGGCGCTAATCGGTTGTCGGGCAGTGTAAGTAAGGCCCAATATAGCAAAATATTGTACGGTCTTGTGAAGCCCCTCTTTTGTAGGTAGGTCCTCGTCAAAAGGCGAAACGCAAATCCAGAAACCAAAATCAGTTCTCAGCCATCTTCCCACATATCGCCAGCCTCTCCTCTGTGATATGAATGAATTATAAAATCCCTGTCGCCAAATTAAATTCCCCCCTCCTCTAGGCACCATCAAAGGTCCCCGTTTTCCAATTCGCATTTCCATTATTAATACAAGAGCGAATTCCCACAAACAGAAGATATATATTTTCAACTTCAAAAAGTTAATCAAATCACTAATATGGCAAACGCAAGAACTTTTCAGACATGAAAAGGCAGAAGAACCAAAGCTACCACATCTCAAGGAAGTACTCCCAATAAATCTTCGAAAAAAAAATGGTTACGACCTTCCTTTATATATATATAAAAAAAAAGGCGAACAACATCGGAAAACTTTTGTATTCATTATAATTATTTGCTTGAACAAAACTCCTTGGCTATAAATCTTAATATATTGTGTAAGCACAGAGAGGACTGCGACGACGACAACAAATGAAGAGCAAGGAAATTCTGGAAGCCTTTGAAGGTGCGTGCGTCAGCGTCTGGTCCTTGGGGGGAGGGGACACAAACCTCAGACTCTGCGTCGTGATAAAAGAATTAATATACCCGCCATCGTATCACACTCGGCGCAATTAGCCCGAGTGAATTATTTATTTCGAAATTGCTTTCCTCCATTTTGATTCCTATCCATTCCCTATCGCGGGGGCGAAATCAATTCCAGGACCTTAAATTTCCACATGCTTTCCCCAAAAGTTTCCAATTCCAAAGGAACGCAAAGCCAAAAGAAAAAGGCAGCCGCACTTTCTTTGTGAACCAGAAATACATGTAAAGGGAAAAAAAGGGAATAAATCCCTTAAACAGGGAATATGAAATTATTGTGTTTGCCGAGTGGTATGACATGTAAAACCGTTTGTACTCCGTATTTTTTCATTCGCCTGCCTGGCCTTAATTAAAAAGGGACTGAAAGAATTGGGGGGCCCAAAAAAAAACGGGAACGTGCCCGGTCTGATCCCTTTTGGTGCAAGTGTTGCATGTAATTATTGTGTAATTATGTGTACGCAGCGAAGGGGAACACGAAAACGGATTTCTTAAAGCAATTATCAGCAGGTTAAAATGGCGACAGTCTGTTTGTGTTTCGAATCGAATTACGAGTAGTATGGCGTATACGTAACATTTTTTGTTATAATTCTTGTTTTCCGCGTCATAGCTCCTTTGATCCCTCCTTGCCCCTAGGGTGGAGCTCAATTTCAGGCATCGTTCATCTGATGTGATTGCGATTCTACGTTTATGCCGCCAGCCAATGACGTTGCTGCTGTCACATACTCGTAGTCATTTCATAAACAAATGAAATGACTAACAGCGAAATCAAATCAATTTCGAGTCAATGAGACAATTTTTTTTTTTTATTGTTTTAAAAAATAATAACAATAATGCGAGTAATAGCAGCCCAAGGGCATGCATGTGTACATAATTTCGAGAGATTTCCATTTTGCGTGATAGACGTTGTGTGGGGGTATTTGTTTTTATAGTTGGACGATTTTTAAAAAAATTATCTTATCGGGGGGAAGCTTTTTCTTATCGTGTTGTGATTTGTTTAACGTGTTTTCCTTTTATTTTCTTCAAAAGTGATTGAGTTGAATAGATTTGAATGATAAGTGTCTTGTGCTCGCCGGGAATGAGGCTCGAGATAGTTTTGCGAAGGTGGACAGCGTGTGGGGCTAAAAGAGAGAGAGAGCGGCAAAATGGCCGCAAAATGGTCGCAAAATGGACTGCATCCCGCTGGCGTATAATGAGCTGTGATTTAATCTTTGGTGGGTTTGTTGCGGGTTCACACTTGTTCCGAATTGAGTTTGGAAAGCATATGCACCTCTTGGAGGTAGTCCTTTAATGTCACCCCCTTAAAACCTAGTCTTTGGTTGCTTTGCATATTTTCTTTGTAAAAGGTGTCTTCCGTGTGTAACTTGAAACTGTGCATTCGTACTGAAACAAAGCCGGTTGCTAGAAATATTAACAGGGAAGTTGCCTCAGAGCATGAGCTGATTTAAATGCGACAAGGCCTTTGCTAGCCGAAGGCTTAATCTGTAAATCTGTGGCTGCAAACCATATTGGAGATTTTGATGCAATTAGATTCAGCGTACTCAAATCTACTTTGTAAATTTTTTCCAGCTTTCTATCTTCAAAAAAGTGGCCACGATTTAAAAAAAAAAAACAGAATAAGACAGTAGAGTCACATGTAATTTCACGCGTTTGTCAAAAATTTGAAAATGAGTAAAACAGACTTGAAGCGGTTTTTCTCTGTGACCACATAAATGGGCCATTTTTTTTAAATGTTGCGCTGCACAGAAGGACGAGTGCGGCTCGTGAGCTCTAAGAGCAAAAGAGGAGGGAAGAACACCGGCTTCTCCGGAAGAAAAGGAAAGAGCATGAGAAGCGCACGATCGAGGAAATAGAGAGGTGTTACTTCAGGAACAATGTTCGGAAGTTTTACCAAACAAGACCCGAGCAGAAACCTGTCGAGACGAACAAGGAAACCTTGTAGTGGAATCACAGTCGCTGCTGAGGTCATGGAAAAACCATTTCTGCAGACTGTTAAACGGCGAAGACGACATAAATTGCGCTGCCAGGCAGAATGAACCATTCAACCTGGGCGAACTAAGACAAGACTTCCGTCTAGCTGACCTGAAAATTAAGTGATTATAAAGAGCGCTACAAAAGTTTTTTTTTAAATAAAACAAAAACGGTTTTGGATATCAATGAAATCCTTTATTCCTGTGAAAGTACGTTCGATGCCATTATGTATGGAACTTGATTTCTTTTGCATGGCCAGCACGGGCACGCTTGCAGAAGTCCAGACGTTGAACCCAATTTTCGACGGTTTTCAAGCATAAATCGGCCGATACTGCTGCAATATCACGTTCGATATTCTACGAAGTTCATCAATCGTCGCTGGCTTGTTGGCATGGACCATAGACTTGACGTAGCCCCACAGGAAAAAGTCTAACGGCGTCAAATCGCAGGACCGAGGCGGCCAAGCGACTGGACCATTTCGTGAGATAACACGTTCTCCAAACTTGGTTTCCAATAAATTGATTGTGACATTCGCTGTGTGGCTTGTGGCGCCGTCCTGTTGGAACCACATGTCCTCCAAGTCCATATCATCCAATTGGGGCCAAAAATATTCGGTTATCATTGAACGGTAGCGATTCCCATTCACAGTAACGTGCCAATGACGCCGCCGGCCCATAAACCACACCAAACCGTAATTTTTTCGGGATGCAATGATGACTCATGGAGTACGTGTAGATTGCTGCCTGACCAACGCCGCATATTTTGTTTATTGACGAAGCCATTCAGCCAGAAATGAGCCTCATCGCTGAAGATGATTTTTCGATTAAAATCCGAATCATTTTCATGTTGTTGCTCAGCCCAATTCACGAACATACGACGCTTCTATGTTAATCTAATTTAATCTTGTAAAGATGTAGGCCAAGATCTTTTCGCAAAATTCGCCACAACGACGTCACAAAGATGCCCAACGCTTGAGAACGACGTGTGAGAGACACATTTGGGCTTTCTTCAACTGAAGCCTCAGCGGCAGCAATATTCTCGACACTACGGGCACTTCTTTGTCTCACTGGCACGGGAACATTTTGTACTGTGCCTGTGGATTCAAATTTTTCCACTAGACGCTCAATTGTTGATGTGCTAGGACGATTATGACGACCATAAATTGGACGTAGCGCTCTTAACGTTGAGGCCACTGACTCCGAATTTCGGTAGTAAATTTTAATAATTTCGACTCGTTGTTGGCTCGTATATCTTTCCATCATGAAATGGCAAACCTTACTGAAGAGAAATGTCAAAAGAGCGGCAAGAAATTCGGCGTCGTTTGCTGTCCCTGTCGCTCTACTTTTGTAGCGTCCTGGTGAAAAACCCTTTAGAAATATCCAAGCTGAAGCCCAACAAGGCTGCCGAACCAGACGGCTTACCTGACGAGCTTTTCAAAGCGGGAGATGATTAGGTAGCATACACAAACTCGTCTCCAAGATTTGGTTAGAGGAAAGTATGCCTGATGAATGGAACCTCAGCATTGTTTGCCCGATCCACAAGAAAGGAGACCCTCTAAACTGCGCCAACGATAGAAGCATCAGTCGCATTAACATCGCGTATGAGATCCTTTCTGCCGCACTGTGTTAGCCTGGAAACATATGTCAACGAACTGATTTTACCCTATAAGTGCGGTTTTAGGCCAAGTAAGCCCACAACCGACCAAATATTCACACTACGGCAGATCCTGGAGAAAACCCCCAAGAAGTCCAAGTCGATACCCACCACCTGTTTATCGACTTTAAGGGCGCATATGACAGCATTTATAGGGACGAGCTCTCGAAAATTAAGCAAAAAATAAGTTACCAGCGGGTCTTTCGTGAACGAGCAACCCATGATGGAATTTGTTTTTGTTTCGTGTGTAAAACCGGCATAATTCCGTGAACCTATAGCTCGTTCACGGATGTGGCGATTCGACCTCAGTTTTCCTGCCTGCAAATGGAACTCGGTGTCAGACATCTGAATTTCCAATCACATTTTCTTCCACAAAAATTATTTGATAAGCTCAATTGCGTTTGGGTATGGGATACAGATCTTTGCATGACTGGGAAGTTGGCAGCTCCTGTAATCCGGCTACCGGAGGTCGGATTGTGCTGTCAGGTTCAAACTAAGTTGTTAAAGTCATCCGCAAATAGCATAATCTCGCATCGCCCTGTTAACTTGATCGCTGAATTTACGTACTGAGGGGAATCGAGTCACTACCGGTGGACTGTTCCAGTAAATATGGCGAAAAATATTCAAAAGAAAAAAATATTGAATTTAAAAAAATTTACTTCAAAAGTGCTCCTCCGTCTGGAATTTTTTTGAAAGATTGTAAGAGGTCGTTTTTAACGCCCATTTATAAATCTGGATCGAGGCATGATATTACCAACTATCGTCCATTTCGTAAAATTTCTTCTATTCCTAAGTTGTTTGAAAAACTAGTTTGTGACAAACTTACACCTCTCTTAAATAGATTTATCTCTCCGTCTCAGCATGGATTCGTTACAGGCAGATCCACTACTAAAAATCTCTCAATTTTTTGTAATACTGTCTTGAATTACCTTGAGAATGGCTCGCAATGTGATGTAATTTATAGAGACTTTGCTAAGGCATTTGATCGCGTTAACCATAGAACATTAATTTCCAAACTAACTACGTTATGATTTCACTCCAATATCCTAAAGTGGATTCATTCCCACTTAACGGATCGTATCCAGTATGTTCGCATAAACCAAATGCTCTCATCACCAATTTATGTCACCTCTGGAGTACCTCAAGGTAGTCATCTGGGCCCTCTGCTCTTCCTTTTGTTTATTAATGACATTCCGGACTTGTTTTTGAGTTCCCAGTGTCTTATGTTTGCCGACGATTTGAAGATCTTCCGACCAATACGTTCAGTTCAAGATTGTATTCTTCTACAAGAAGACCTTAAATGTCTTTCTATTTGGTGTAATGACAATGACCTTCATCTCAATGTCTCTAAATGTCAAAGCCTTTCTTTTTATCGTCACCTCTCTCCAATTCCCTTTACGTACGTAATCGATAATACCCCTTTGTCCATTATTTGCTCCAAAAAAGATCTTGGAGCTATTTTTGACATAAAACTTAGCTTTTGCAAGCACATTGAGTTTTTGGTTGCCAAAGGTAATCAGATGCTTGGTTTTTTATTGCGGAATTCGAAAGACTTTCAAGATCCTCATACTCTTAAATGTCTATTTTTTGCATTTGTCGGATCACATCTTGAATACTGCAGTATAGTATGGAATCCATTTTACGAATTACATTCTTTTAGAATTGAGAAGATCCAAAAGCGTTTTAATAGAGTAGCTGTTCGTAGACTGCGATGGAATATTGAAATGCCATCTTACGAGACGAGGTGCAAATTATTTGGTATCTTACCACTTTTCAGACGAAGGCAATATTTTTCCGTTATGTTTATTCGCGATTTGATAGATGGTCATATCGATTGCCCTTTTCTACTATCATTAGTTGGATTTTATGCTCCTTCGAGAGTTCTTAGAAACCGCTTTTTATTTCATATACCCTATCATAGGGTTAACTATGGTTACAATGAACCAGTTTCTAGATGCCTTAGGGAATCCAATAAATATTGTGATGTTATTGATTTTAGTATTAGTAGAGAATTATTTAAGAAACTAATCCTTTTGTTAGGCTTTGGTGGTCATTTTTAAGTAAAAATTTTTTGTAAATATTAAGTATCTAATCTAGCGAGAACAATAGATGTACTCGTTTGATTAAAAAAAATAAATAAATGTTATCAACCGAATAAAAGTACCTACGACAATTTAAGAAGTTCATGCAAACCAGGCCATTCGAATGCCAAAAAAAAAACCGAAAAGAAATATTTGCAACAGTGGAAGGGCGATTGGGTAATTCCATTGGTTTTGCGAATGCTACTTGTGGGCCACACTTTTATTGGCATCGACCTTTTAATCTGCTAATGGGTATAACACATGTCAATGTGGACATTTGTCGTTTACGACCACAAAATTACACTAAGATTGGGTACAGTAAGTGTTAAGTAGGATGGAAATTTCATGTGTTTCCTTTTAACAGCTGGACTTTCGCAGGTCTTTATAGTATGTTTGAAAGAGACAATAAAGTTGTGTTGTCAATTTGTATTTATATTTCTAAGTTAAAAAAGCAAACAGATGGCAAAGCTAGTTGTATGTCTGTCCATGCTCAATAAAATGAACAATCAGCCTGAAATTATGCAAGCATTTATGATAAACTGCCATAATCCGGTAAATCAGGTGTACGTCTTCGATATGTGGTGCGAGTTTGGATTATTTTTGACATCATTACCCATTATTTCAAATTCTACTGCGTAGAACACTCCTCCCAGGGTAAACAATTGATTATTTTTTTTCCCAGCTCCCCCTACTTAAAAGAAACAACAAAATTCGATGCCTTTGATGCAGTGATACCAGATCGTTGGTAATATCCCTTTTCGTGAGCATTTTGCCTTTCAAAATAAGCTAAAAGGTGAAAAGGAGCATTTTTTACCGAAAAGTCTGACATCACTGCTTTGATGGTTGATTTGCTAAAAAAAAAAAACAATTCAAGAAAATAAGAGGCCAGAAAATCAGGCAACAACAGAATGACTGACCCGTTCAAGTTGACACTCAATCAATCGTTTTGATTGACTGTTTCGTTTCGATAGCAATCTACTGCAATGCTGACATGTTTATAAAATTGTCTTGTCTATATACAAATATCTTATCACTTGTTTTTAAAAAAAGAACTCAATATCCGCATGCCCACTTATTTACAGTCGATTAGGTTTTAAATTGTTTCGTCATTTTGATTCTTAATTGGGAAACGCTTTAAGTTATAAATCACTCTTTAGTGACGTTCAAAACGGTCCCGAATGTATAGAACATTTTTATGAACTTACGTTGCGAGTAGTTCGTTAGAGGCGTTTAAAACGGTCCCCAATCTGCAGACATTTTTATGAACTTAGTTCTAAATTTTAACAGAAATTTCTTTTAGACGGCCCTAAGTCTGTAGACATTTTTATACACTTGGTTCTTGGCCTCAACTACCTATACACCCAACTTTGCGAGTCAAACTTGCGCACAAACTTCACATAGAATGAGGAGCCTTTCAAAGCTACTGTAGCAAAGACATCTAAATACAGGCAGCTCAACAAATGCCCTCGAACTACTGAACTCAATCAACTGCGGGTAAGTGATTAAACATTTTCCCGGTTCGACCCCCGGAAACGTACTTATTTTATATTAAATGAAACGTGATAGTTGAACAAATATTCGAGGGTTTGAGTACCTTGGTTGTGGTTAAAAAAGGTCCAGGACCATGAAGGAATAAATCAATTGAGCCACGAATTCAAATGTATCCCTGCATTACAATTTATCCCACTAAAGGTGGGAACTATATTCAAACAACCTGTGGGTCGCCTAGGCGTCAGAGGGCAGCAAATCCGCAAATAAGTTCCCCACAGATGGGATAACTTCCTCGGTGTTATCGATAAGAATGAGATTGGCCTTTACTCGCGTATTGTTGGTCAGACATCAGCGACATCAAAGCTGTAAGTGGTGAAAAAACGACGACATTATTGCGTCGGTCGCTGCAAGTCCCGACGACGTTTTTGCTGTGCCCCTTATTTCGATAGAAAAATCCAGCCTTTTCATATTATGGCACACATTTACTCTAGTGATGTGTTTGTCCTTCTTCAATCTTCGTGCAATAAGGCGGACCACATTTTATCACTAGACAACGACTAAAGCGCTGTTCTTTACGCGCAAGTATTCCACAAGAGCTTAACTGTGACCACTTAGAGTGCAACTGTTCTACAAATTCTTCTACAATTTAGCCGCTCGGAGGTAGCAAAAGTTTGTAGGTCCCTTTGATCAGTCCCAAAAATTAAAACTGACAAAGAGAAGATAGGCTAAGGTACCCTTTCAGACCTGAAGTACCAAATATAAACAGAAACATGGTTTTTTTCACTGCGCCACCTCTCGCGAACGTCTGACAAACTTCCGACAGTATAACTGTCATGAAAGGGCTTCTCAATTGGGCCTTTAAACTCGGCATAAAATCTGAAGATCGTCCCAAAAATTGAAAACTCATACAAAACGAATGGTTGTGAGAAGCTAGGCGGCCCAGGGTCCCTACGGACCTGTTGCGCCAACTATTTATTTTTATTTTTTAAAATAACTTCGCATGGCAACCTTACTAGCTCCAGAGGAAGATTTGAACTAAAAACCACAAGTATTTTCTTGAAATCGAGTCTCTTAGACAAACTTGGACCAACAATGGAATTTGAACCTTAAACCTTCTCAGACAAGCTTCGTCAAAGGAGATCGCCGTATTTATCGGAACCAAGTCTAAACAGCATATGATGATTTGATTTTTAAGCCCGATGGTTTTAACAGCCCTTCTTACTTGGTTAGCCTTTGTCAATCCACATCGGGGATGATCAAAAGCAACCGATATGAGTCTATGATAAAATATTTAACACCTCAAAAGGATGTTCGCAATTCGAAATTTACCAAACATTGTTGCAAAACTTTTTTCCACGCCCATTTGGCCCATCAAAAGAAACAAGTTTGTCCTTCGTAAATTTCTAAGATCTGTGGTAGTTTTTAAATCTGTTAACAGTTGTACTTTCGTGTGTTTCTGGAGGAGGTTTAAAGCGCTAGAAGTGTTTCGGTACAGAGGGCGTGGCATTATAAACTGCTATCGCAAAAATTCAGTGTTTTTACTGTCATTTCAAGAAGCTTGCGTCAAAAAATAAAATATTACGAAACGACAGAGGGGTGTGTGATTATCTTGACTCTAAAGACAGCTCAGTTGCGAAATTTGACACACGAAGATGGACTGTCAAAAAATTCGTCTCATAGCCATTTTTTAAATAAAAACATCAGTCGCAATAAATTGAACGAGTCAATCGAATCGAGTCGGACTTCTTGCATGCCCCATGGCAGTCTCTCCCTCTCCAACAAGTCTCCCTCTTCAAAATAAATCCAACTCCATAAATGATTGTGACCATGAGATTCTATTCAACTTTCACGCACACATTGATCCATAACATTTGACAAAGATCGCAATTGAATAAAAGACAGTCGAAGAACACCATTTAAAAAATAAAAAAATAAATAAATAAAACAAATCCAAACGTCAAGCGTGAACAATGAACGGTGCTGAACATCAATCTAACACTAAGCCGATTAACGGAACTCGGACTCAATGTGTCGACGAAAAACGAAACCCCCTCCCACTGCCCAAAGCGTTAAATCCTACTCATTTATCATTATTAACTGATAAATCATTTCCACCAATTAGTGAATAAACAAATAAATTCATTATTCCTGGAAACTGTTTATTTTCGGCTTCAAAATAAGGGATATGTGTAGGTATATAAACGAGTCTGGGGATTTGGACTCGAAATTGGGACAAGTGAAACCCGAAATCCGGAAGTAGCACTATATTTTGGCAAATCTCCCGACATCCCAATTAAAAATAAAAGCAGTAGTACTCCTTAAATGAGCTGGAAAGGAAAATGAACAGGATGGCGAATTGAAAAATAACAGACCCATCCACCCCAGCAGTGATGACGTCCTTTGTTGTTTGTTAGAGCGAAAGAAACGTATGTACGTGTATATTTCAATACCAGCCGACCTGAGACGAACGTGATCACATTAGCGTCAGCCCGGATGGCTTGTAGCTATGGCCACTAATTGGGTGTTTTTTTCTTTCCCTTAAAATGCTCAAGAGGAATAATGTGAGAGGTGGTTCCGACCTCCCAACCTGTCTGGCTATCAGTCGATTCTTGAATGTTTAAGGGAGCTCTGTTTATGAAGGCAGAAATCTTTTCTGATCGGACTTGAATTGGGAAGAAGTTATTATTGTGATTGGGGTGTATGTAGGGAGGCAAGGACAATTCACAATTCATAAATCGAAGGAGGCTTTTTTGGACCAATTTTAAATGGCAAATCAACTTCGGTGAAGAAATGAACTTTCTCTACCTAGAAAGCATTTGGCACAACTTTTCCATTCCATTAAAAGCTTATACAAGACCTTTTTGATGGCTGATGGCCAGCATAGACAAGCAGGCTCCAAGTTTTGACAGTCGATGTCTTCAACAGTTTTCCAAAATGCATATTTATCGAAATTGATTGCTAAAACCCAGAGCAACATTCAGAATGAAACCAAAATTCGTGTCGAAGGAAGGAATTTATATATGGAAATGAAGCAGGCAAGCTTTGTGAAAGATTCAAGACCAAAGGAGCCTGACAGACCGAAGACGTGCAATAGCAGATGCAGATTAACGACAAAAATCTGACAACGACATCAAGTTAAAACTACAAACAACATAAATCCAATTGGTGGTGGTTAGGCCAGGTCCTACATGGACAAAATTGAAAAAAAAGACCATCTGTCACTTAGAGTGACAGTGACAGATGTCAAATAAAATCCCCAACTCAGAAATACATGAAAAATGTCGCAAAATTTTCGCAGACAAACTGTGCAAACAAGATGGAAGAAGACCGCAAAAAAAAAAATACTGAACGAGTGGTCATAGACATGCGAGGAACTTGAAACGAAGAAGTCAGACTAAAAGTTAGACTTGGAGGCGTGCGGTGTTAGGCAATCTATGTAACAAAAATAAAAGACACAACTGCCGGTCGCTATGTATAGGCCCAGGTCCACCCCGGACTGTAGCGCCACCTATAAATAAGTAAGTCTATCGCTATGCATGACTGAAGACTGATGCAATATGACAGAAATAAGCCGATCGCTAATTCGTTACTGGCAAGTATAGGTCTAAAATTCTGTCGACAATTGGCAAAGAGATTGTCCTACTTCAGTAATCCAAAAAGAATGTGACCCCTTGGGGAGTTTGAATTTCGATTTATGACTAAGGACAAGAAGGTTCCAGCGACCGAAAGAAACTTTTTAAGCTTCAAAAAGACTGTGTTCGGTTCCTCCTCACTAAATCTATATAAAGGGTGTCAAATAATTCATGCAAAAGTTTGAATTTTGCGCTACAATGACAGTCAATTGTGACGGCGTCCATTTGGCCGATATCATCTTCTCGACTTGACCAATAAAATTCTAAAGGTTCAAATAAACATAATCAGAAAACAGAATCGAAGTTTTTCATTTAGAAAAAAAATGACAGCCAAACAACATCGAATGACTTCTTTTGGCCTACCTGTACTTACAGTGATGCCAACGAAAAAAAAAAAAATATAACAATGTGACAGCTGACAGTTCGGGGTTAGTAAAAATTGAGCGCTGTATGAAAGAACTACGAATTTTTATTGTTGAGCAATATTTTGAAAATAGTGAAGGTTTGTCCGCAATTTTCATTCAAAATATGGCCGTTCAAAAAATTAATAAATAAATAACTGTGAAGGGAATAATTGAAAAATTCTAGAAAACTGGATCAATTGGTTATCTTAAACACTCTGGGTGCGTCCTATCAAAAGTCGATTCAACAGAAAACATCGAAGCAGAATAAAAAAAAAGAAAAAGAGGACATCTCGGCAAGATGGCTCATGATTGCCATCTCCAAGTGGCCGGTCTAGTACATTTAGTGGAGGATAACTTTCATCCTCTTCTAAGGCAAGAAGGAAAAAGTCACAAGGTCGGATTTGAATGGCTAAATTGAGCAGCTGTCTTGGGGCAAGAAAGGCTGCTGCGCCATCCTTTTGAAACCACATGTCTTCTAGTTCGACGAAGCGCAAATTTGGAAACAAATATTCGCTGGCAGTGAGGCGGGATGCAGTCTTATTCAAAAAAAAAGGTCCCATGCTGATGGTACAATTATACAATTCGGACAAGACTCCGCATATTCCTGAAAGTAGGGCATGAGGCTCTTTCTTGAGGGGAAGCTTTCACTCCGATTCAAAAATGTTGAAGAGCATTTTGCGTTTTTTTTAAACTGCTCTCGCGAAAGGTGAACCTAAAAACTTTCAAAAGGGCTTCAAGATGCCCGCTAATAGATTTCTTAGTTCACCAGAAGCCATTTCCAAAGTTTGCTAGTCTTATAGTCAAAAGGTGATCCGATGATGGTTGTTTCGTTTTCAATTCAATTCAAGTTCCTTGCAACACCTGGCCATGGCAGTAAATACTTGCACGACAAACAGAAGCTTCAAGCCGTAGATTTTGTTTTTTTTTTAACACCAATTCAGTCTTAGGTAGGTAGGTAGGTGTGGCGGTTTATTTGAAAACCCAAGTAGCACTAAGTGGCGTTTTGTTACCACAACTCAAAAAGATTGTCGAATAGGAGAGCCTGTGGAAATCAAAACAGGGTAATCAGTTCCCAATTCAGTCTTTAACACAATTTATTCGCAAATTTCCCCCACATATGGATGGACAGAGCCACATTTCATTTGCGCACCACCATAATCGATAAATTTCAATACTGAGCGCATTTCCATCTGCCTGATGGGTGGATGTCCGAAAGACATCAATCGCACAGCAAATTGAGCGGTCAAAGCTACAATTCGAGCCTCGATTCGGAACTGAGTTTCTTGCTATAAATATTTGCCAACCACAAACACCCCTCCAACTCGAAAGTGGGGCAGCTTAAATAACAAATATTCCCGAGACCAAACAGCAAAGTTTCTCAATTTATAATAGTCCACTGCTAAGGGAAGAAGTAGTCTCAATTCAGGTCCATCCCTCCGTCCCACAGTAGGGGGGATACAAAGAACCACCCTCGGTCCATTGCCATGAAGTTTTAATGAAACGAAACACTTATAGCATCACCTGGACCTTTTTTTCGGTTGTCCTCCTGGGAACATGATAGCACGACAGCAAAGAGAAACTCTCCTAAACCTGTCGGCCGAATACAATATCCTGCCAATACCCCAAGGGAAACACTTCTGCAACACCCTCAGCGGTAGATAATTTCAGAATAGATTCAGTTAATGGAAACCCCAGTCTTCCACTCACACAGACACCAGCAAACCGATCTAGCGAACACAGATACTTATAAGCTGCAGCTGGCAACAGGTCCCTGGATACATGCACCCCCACCCTACAAACGGTCACGGTCTGCACTGACACAAATGGGTCGGCTCGGTTGCAACGGAAAATCACAAAACAATTTCATAAAACTCACAATCACAGGATGGGAACAAAACCGAGCTATCCCTCGCTGAATCCTGGGTCTTCGTTTTTCACAACGGATTGCACTGTAATCCTATTGCGCTGCACACTGATTAATTCTCCACTGCGACTGCACACAGGCACACAGTGTATCCTCAAGCGGACAAAGGATTTCTTTAGCATATACCGCACACGCACGCACACCAAAACCAATGCACCAGCACTTTATCGATATTTTGAACGCAAACATTCAAAAATAAATATTTTCACGATTGGAATCTCTGTTCGTCGGTAGGTAGGTATCCTTTCGTGCTACTCCGCGCTGTTTTAATTTAGTACACCTTTCACTGTGCTCTTAATTGCAATTGACAATATGCTCGTGTATATATGCACGGGTGGTTGTGGGTATACAGATCCACAGTGTTGATACCAGCGACGCGGTCACACTCACATTCAGCACCTTTCGACAGGAGCGGGGGCATACAAAAAGGATAACAATCGGCTTCGACTACATATTCTTTTGCCCCAACACTGATTTACTGGCCCAGTTAGGAGCGAATCATACCACGACCACAAGAACTCCACTAAATGCACAACATACACACTATCACCGTGTATCCTTCGAATTTTTTTTCTCTCTTTTTTTTTCAAATATTTGTTAAAAACAATTTTTGCTGCTAGCACCGTTTTTGGATTTTTCAACTTCACTGTCGGGGTAATCCGAACTACTTCGTGGGTAAATCCAAACTGCGAAAAAGCCAAAAGCTACGCTGTGTGGCGTTGAAGTTGAAGGCTTTCGTTTCGTGTTTACGCGAAAAACAGGCCAGAAAAGAGCGAGAGAGCGAGCTTTTCACTACGACGAAAACAAAAACAAAGACCAGACCACCCTCTACAAAATTGTTTACTGAGAAAGTTGGACTTTGAGTGTGTGACTTTACCTGTCGAAGATGTATTAGCTAATATGCAGGCGATTGTAGGTACTCGTAAAATGGGACAGTGCTGCACACGGCGACGAACTAGTGCAGGATTTGCGGTGGAAAAATAAATGTATATTTGGAGGAGAAAAAGCTTGATTTGCAAGAGTTGCCAGAAGCGGGAGTTAGTTCAAGTGCATTTGGGAAGATTGCAGTTGGTCAAACTTTGAGTTCAAGAAGATCAGAGACCTGTTGTGACCCAATTCCACAAGTGCTACCAGTACTTAGGATATAATATAACTTGACACGTGTTTGAAGCGCTTTAATTTTTTCACGAATTTTTTGATCGGTTTTTGAGAGCTAATCTTGACGCGTATTTAATGCGTTTTTGACGCGTTTTTAAAGCGATTTGCACGCATTTTTTGATGTTTCTTCCGAGGTGTTGTTTGATGCGTTTTTGACGTATTTTGTAACCGGTTTACCATACGTCTTGATTCGATTTTTGATGCGTTTTCTAAGCGGTGTTTGATCGTTTTTTAACGCGATTTTCAAAGCGTTTTCTATCCCTTTTTCCACACATTTTTTGACTCAGTTTTTGATGCGTTTTCCCAGGTTTTTTTTAGAGTTTTTTTATGCGTTTTTAAAGCGTTTTTTTTTGTCGGGTTTTTCTAATGCGTTTTCCACGCTTTTTTGGATGCGTTTTTGACGTGTTGTTAGATGCGTTTTTTGACGAATTTTTTACCCCTTTTCCGACGCGTTTTTCTATCGCTTTTTTCACACATTTTTTGACTCAGTTTTTGATGCGTTTTCCCAGTTTTTTTTTAGAGTTTTTTTATGCGTTTTTAAAGCGTTTTTTTTGTCGGGTTTTTCTAATGCGTTTTCCACGCTTTTTTGGATGCGTTTTTGACGTGTTGTTAGATGCGTTTTTTGACGAATTTTTTACCCCTTTTCCGACGCGTTTTTCTATCGCTTTTTTCACACATTTTTTGACTCAGTTTTTGATGCGTTTTCCCAGTTTTTTTTTAGAGTTTTTTTATGCGTTTTTAAAGCGTTTTTTTTGTCGGGTTTTTCTAATGCGTTTTCCACGCTTTTTTGGATGCGTTTTTGACGTGTTGTTTGATGCATTTTTTGACGAATTTTTTACCCCTTTTCCCACATGTTTTTCTATCGCTTTTTTCACACATTTTTTGACTCAGTTTTTGATGCGTTTTTCCAAGTTGTTTTTAAGTATTTTTTTGATGCGTTTTTATGCCTTTTTGACGATTTTCTTACCCATTTTTCGACGCGTTCTTATACCCTTTTTCAGACATTTTTTACGCGTTTTTTCCAGTATTTTTTGATGCGTTTTAAAAGCGTTTTTTGTCACGATTTTTTAAATGCGTTTTTCCAAGCTTTCTTTAATGCAATTCCCATGCTTTTTTGATGCGTTTTTTGGCGCGTTTTCCATTCATATTTTGACGCGTTTTTATGCCTTTTTTGACGATGTTTTTACCTATTTTGCGACGCTTTTTTTAACCCTTTTTCACAAATTGTTTGATGCGATTTTCCGGGTTTTTCCAGGTTTTTTATGCCTTTTTTGACGCGTTTGTCTTCCCGATTTTCGATGCGTTTTTTAAGGATTTTTCGACGCGTTTTCCCACACACTTTTTAACGCGGTTTTGATGCGTTTCTGACGTGTTGTTTGATGCGATTTTAAGCTTTTTTCGATGCAGTTTTCCACACATTTTTCGACGCGTTTTCTATGTGTTTTTTTTCAGCGACTTTTGATGCGTTTTTTTCAAAAGTCTTGAACGCATTTTTTGACCTGTTTGTTTGATGCGTTTTTTGACGTATTTTTTACCCCTTTTCCCACGCGTTTTTCTATCGTTTTATTCACACATTTTCGACTCAGTTTTTGATGCGTTTTTCCAAATGGTTTTTAAGAATTTTTTGATGCGTTTTACAAGCTTTTTTTAATGCAATTTCCATGTTTTTTGATGCGTTTTTTGGTGCGCTGTTTTCCATAAGTTTTTTGATGCGTTTTTAAGCGTTTTCCAAGCGTTTTTTATGTGCTTTTTCACGAGTTTTTGACTCATTTTTAACCCGTTTTTCAACACATTTTTAACGCGGTTTTGAATACGTTTTCCACCCTTTTTGCACGCGTTTTCTATTCCCAATCGCCCAGTCTGCATTATTTCGAGAGCGAATCAAACACTGATTTCCCAGGAATATACCGTCATAATTCTTTCCAAAGATCTCCCACTAAGTTTACTAAATTTCTATGGCCAACGGTTAGAAGACTTCTTTCAAAACCGACTCATAGATCTTCCAGAGTGAACAAAACTCTCCGCTCATTTTTAAATCCTCTTCCAGGTCGTTCCTTCTTCGGCCCCACTGTTCCATCCACCTGCAAAAAAACACATTCTAAATCCCGTGCGACATTTTGTGACAGTTTTATGCTTAGGATTTGAATTAGTACCTCCAAGCCCCCTTCATTACTATTACTCCACTGACAACGACTGCTGAGCCTGAGAGCCCCAGAAATAAACAAAACAGTATCTTCCGCCCTAAAAAAAAAACGCCACTCTCCGGCACATTGCGGGAGAACAATAAAGTTCAAGAAACCTTGACAGGGAGAATGACGGCGCCAATTCCTGCTTCGCTAGTGCTTGTCGACAAGAAGAACAGCTGGAAGCTTTTGCAGCACGAGCTTTATTTTCTCTTTGCGCTCTCTTAACCTCCCTTCAACGGACTGCCACTGGGTATTGTTCATTGATTTATTTATCTTTTTTTAACAAACTTCGCTCATACAATATCTGCAACTTAATCACGGCGAACAGAAGAACGTCTCAAAAAAGTACGCGCACGCACAATGTGATTTATATCAGAGTACAAAACACAGAAATCTACTACTAAAGTCGATGCCGGCAAATTTCTTTTCATTACGCACACAATGACTCTTAGCGTTCCCCCAAAATGAATAAATAATCATTTTCGCTTGACAATTTTCCAAGTACAGCAAACTTTCAAGCGCCGGGGTGGGTCGCACCCCCTGCCCAAAGCAGGCATTGTTCTTGTCGAATCCTCCAAAGTGTGACAGGATGTTTTTTATTTCTTGCCACGGGATACAATGAACTAAGAACTGCTCTCACAGTATCCCGTCTAAAGGGTGGCAAATTGGATTCTTCTTATTTTTTTCACCGTAACATCGAGAAAACTTTTCTTTCTTTTTGGCGTAAATTACTTTTCGAACTCACATACAGCAGCGGTGTCAGAATCACACGAGGAGACGAAGCAACAAGTTACTTGCGCTGTTCGCAAGGGGGATGCTTCCCGGTACGAAGAAACCACCCCACTGGCAATGCAGGGAAATTGGAAAATAATATCAAAAGGAAAATATCTGCCACAGACGGTGTGTGTATAGGAAAATCGATTCAAGGTGAAAATGAGAGCAGAAGTGTGTTTCATCGAAAAAATACGCGAACGCAAAAAGTTGAGAGAACTCGCCGAAAATGAATAAAAAAGGAATAAATATGATTTCCTTCAGGAATTGGAGTGGAGCGATATAGCATTTTGCATTTGGGGGAAGTTTGTGTTTTTTTTTAATTCTGAGAAGAGGGCTGCTGTGACTGGAGGCTGTTTTGGGGGAAATTCGGTCAAGCTGACTTTTTATGGGAGAAACCTTTAAATCTCAAACTAGTTTCATGACCCATTATTTCTAACGATGGCCTTCGCAATTATGTCTTTCCCAATAAAAAAAGGCAAGCTATGGTTGTAGTTTGGAGAAATGAACGATATGAAGTCGAAATGGCGGTTTTGAAATTGTGTCTTCTCACACAAAAATTCTGGTTTTCATAAGTCTTCTATTTTTAGTTTTGCTTTACAAAATTTTCTTTTCAAATTTAAAGCAATAAAATTAAGCTTTATCTGCTCTTATATAAGAAAAATATATACTGAACTAGCTGACCTGGCGAACTTCGTACCGCCTAAAATCGATTTAATTTATAAAAATCCCTTTTGCCGAATCTGGGCAATCGGCAATCTTTGCGTCTGCCATTCGACCGAGTACATCCAGAAACGCGATTTTTCAAAAACATTGTGCTTATAACGATAATCCCCATGATCGTTTTGAGCTTTTGTTTAAAAAATCGTGCGGTGATGTCATGGCGGTGGCCTCAAATTTGCCCGAGAAGTAAGAATCACCGGTTGGTTGGTGTAAGTGGCTGTATTTCCCGAACGAGGGAAAAACACAAATAACGCATAGAGCGCCGTTTTGAGACCACAACTCACGGAAAACCTGAAAAATAATGGAGGAGACGGACGATAGGAAAACTTACAACCAGCCTGAGGAGTTAAGAAATTTGATTATCCTATTGAAATGGATACTATGGATGGCCGAAAGGTCATCAAAAAAGGGATGACCTAGAGCACTGCGTCTGGTTTTGGCTAGGGCCGGGCACTCACAAAGAAGATGAAACATGGTTTCACTCTTGTTTGTGTCAGCGCAACTACGGCAGTGGGTGTTATGGGGGATGCCAAGCTTGGCTGCGTGGGTTCCTAGAGGCCAATGACCCGTACTAATTGCCGTTAGTCTGGCGACATCTATACGCGTTCTGGCTAAAAGGTTGTTTGTTCTGGCATCATCGTAGGTTGGCCAGATCTTCTTTGAAATGACACAGCTCGTCAGGTTCAAACATCTGGTCTTCGCTCTTGAGGTGCAGTATAGGAGGATTTCTCTCTGAACGTAACCCAGCGGAGGGAATACTTCCTCCGCATGAGGCACGCATAGAGCAGAGCCACGTCTGGCTTTTCATTCCCGCCTATGTTCCTATGGCCGGGAACCCAGACGAGAGTGATTTCAAACCGATGGCAAGCCCTGGTCAATATCTCCCTACAATCCACAAAAAGCTTTGACGTTGATTTAGTGGAACCGACAGCCTTAATCGCGGCCTGGCTGTCAACGAAGATGCCTATTTTTTCTGGTTGTAGTTATATTAAGGATCAGCCTACACGCCTCCTTGATTGCAAGTACTTCGGCTTGAAAGACGCTGGCTGCGTTGGGGAGGCGGAAAGATTTGGAGATGTCTAGTTCTGTTGAGAAAATGCCCGCTCCCACTCCACAGTTCATTTTGGAACCGTCTGTGAAGATAGGTATGTCGAATTCGTTTACGACATCATTTTCCTCCCATTCTGATCTAGAGGGGAATCTAACAGAGAAGTCGAGTTTGGGTACAATGTAGTCCGTAGATAGACGACCTATGCCGTCAGGAAGGGAAAGTAGGATGCTGGAGTGGCCGTAAGGCCGTTCGGACCAACACTTAGATTCCTTCAATCTAACTGCACTACACACTGTAATGTATTTTATATGCAGATCCACTGGCAGAAAATTGAGAATGACATTGAGCGCCTCGGTCGGACTTGATCGTAGGGCTCCTGTGATTCCAATTTCAGCTGTTCTTTGGACCAAAGAATCACCATTCGTATAGTTTTTTTTCCACTTCACATTCGATAAAGGTGCTATAGAACATTAAATATCAGTAATTGCGACTTGTGAACACGGTGGCTCATTGGTTAGTATGCTGGACTACTTGGGAGAGTGGTCAACTTGTAAAAATGGTAGTATACAATATAACTCCCCTTTTTTTCTACCAAGCGATATGCGCCGTACGGCCTTCGCACATATAACCCACATGCCACATGACATATTCCTTAATGCTTGCGGGCCCAAAACTATCCTATCCCTTAAGCTGCAACCAACCATACACATCGACCAAATTTTATTTAAATCGGTTGAGGGGTTTCGGAGGTCGACACAGGTATGTTTGCTTCAATGCCTATAACTCGTACAACCAATACGAATACAAAGACCGTAGATATGTACATACAAACCTTCGTTTTGACGTCACCTTTCATTTGAAATTTCCAAAAACAAAATCGTCTCACGCACTAAGAGAACATCAGTTCAAACACAACGCGACTTATTTTGATATATACAACATAGGTACCTATAGAAGGCGATAGATGGAAAAATGATATGTGCTTAGTAAAGCGTCACCTGTTGAGAATTTTCTGAATTTTCATTTCTCCTAAACCATCCCTGATTCAAGATAAACAAATTAAAAAAAAATATTCAACTCTGCTGAGCCGTTCTTGAGTTTTTACCCGACTAACCCTCAGCAATTGATTTTTGTATAAATAATATGGAAAAACAACAAAATGTACTGAAATTCATATGGTTTTTTTACGCACGCGCAACACACGCATACGTTTTCCGATTTCAACCAAACTTCACAAAAATGATATATAGACCAATACCAAAGATGTGTGACAGTTTGGTTAAAATCGGTAGATGCGTTAAGGCGTGAATCGGCGACAAACGAACACAATTTTAAGGCTCAATTTTTATATACAAGGTGGCGCAAAAATAACCTTCCGATTTTTTTTGGCTGTAATTTAAAAAAAAATTAAAAACTTTGATTCTTCTTGTGGATTATATTTATTTGGTTTTTTATTTTTTTTTACATCAAGTCGAGAATATGATGTCATGTAAATGGCCGCCGCCACAGTTGATTGTCATTTGAGCCCTTTTCATGGCATTTTCCATCACTTTGGCCAAAACTTTCGGCGATAGGTCCTCACATTCTTGACGGATATTGTCTTTAAGAGCTGCAAGAGGCTTGTTGACATAAACCCGCGACTTCAAAAAGCCCCACAAAAAGAAGTCTGGAGCGGTCAAAGCAAGCGATCTTGCTGGCCAGTGCAAATTGCCAAAACGATAGATTAGGCGCCCGGGAAATGCATCCTTCAGCATATCGGTTGTGGCACGTGCAGTGTGTGCCGTTGCACCGTCCTGTTGGAACCACATGTTTTCCAATCCCAATTCATCAAGTTGCGGCAAAAAGAACTCGTTGATCATTGCTCTGTAGCGCTCACCATTCACAGTAACCGTTTGACCCACGACGTCTTCGAAGAAAAAAGGTCCGATGACTCCTCCAGCGAAAACAGCACACCATACAGTGACTTTGAGCGGGTGTAATGGCTCTTCGTGGGTTACACGCGGATTTTCAGTGCCCCAGAAGCGTAAATTTTGCTTATTTACGTACCCGCTAAGATGGAAATGGGCCTCATCACTCATGATTATTTTTGATGAAAAATCATCTTCCTCTTGGTGGTGATTAAGGATGGCTTGAGCGTATGTTAGACGCGATTGGCGATTGCACCGTCTGGACTTTGTACGGAAACATCTTCAAATCTTGTACCAAAATTCGCTGTAAAGACCGTCGACTGATACCAATTTGCGTGGCACGTCGTCTGGTCGATGTCGACGACGCTTCCATGACATCTTCGGCTACAGCAGCAATATTCTCTGCAGAACGGCTACTCCGGGGTCTGGCAGCATCTCGTGTTGTGCCAGTCTCTTCGAGGCGAGTGGCTAAACGTCGCAGTGTTTCACCAGTAGGCGTTGGACGGCTAGGAAATCTGCGACGAAATTCACGTTGTGCCAAAGTCACCGACCGATTATTGCTCAAATAAATAGTCACCAATATTCCGCGTTCTGGAGCAGTGTAGCGTAACATTGTTTATTAACGTGTATTTCGCATGTGTTTACTACACAAATGTCAAAACAGAACTGACATTAGGGGCCAATCGCAAAATTTATAGCATTTTCTGATAGGAGGATTACTTTTGCGCCACCTTGTATGTAGAAATAGACATAGAGTCAAACTTCTTTATAGCGAACCTTAGAGAGCACAAAAAATTGCTTCGTCATAAAGAAGTCTTATACAGAATTCCTTATATAGGATTTTTTCTCCAAGACTGTAGTGTTCCTCTGTATTTTCGAAATTTGGTACAAAAAGAACTAATTGTAATGAAATTTATATCTTTCTAGTTTTTCGTTAAAAAATACAGTCTAATCCCTATAAGTCGAACCTCCTTTAACTGGAATTTCCCACTAGCTCGAATTTTTCGACCCAATCTTTGTATTTCCTTAAGTGTTGCATTGAAAAGTCATTTTCTAAGTTAAAATGCCTCTAACTCGAACATATTCTTTTGATTCTTGACCTATTACAATATTCCTCTAAGTCGAATTTTGCTTTTTGAAGTATAGGTAACTTTCGTAATTTTTACCTTAAATAAATTCGCTTAAGAAAAATATAGTCAACTCGATTTTTTTCAGAAATCCCTCTAACTCGAACTAATTTGTATCTCCCGTGAAAATTCGACTTAGAGGGACACTGATTTTTTTTTCTTTTCTCCCCTTTTAACTTTTTTAATAATCGATAGCTTTTTTGAAATAGGTTAGGTTAGGTTAGCGGGTTGGCAGAACAGGGGAACCTGTACGTGCCACACTAAGATCAATGTAGATCCGTTGTGATGCCCTAGGGGTTTACTACCCCCATACACTGGAAACCTATGAAAAACCTACGGATTAGTAAACCAGTCCGTTTTATTTACAAATTTTAGTAGGTCGTTAATGGACCTATCTGAGAGTTCCTCTAAATCCTCGAAGAAGTAACTGCCAAGGAATTTATTTCTTAAGTGACAGAGTGCTGGACAGTGACAAAGAAAGTGTGGGGTGTCCTCATGCACCTCCTCATCACCGCATCCTCTGCATAGGTCATCTGAACTGATTCCCATCTTCTTGGTATGGTATTTCAGTGTATTGTGTCCGGTGATAATGCCCACAATTAAGGACAATGATTTCTTGCTTAAATGTAGGATTTTCTCCGTTTTCTGTTTGTTGTAGATTGGCCACATTTTCCTGGTTATGACACAGGAGTCTAGTTTGCTCCATCTCTCAATTGTCGCCTTTAGTATTCTGTTCCCAATCACCTGTCTGAGATTACAGGGGGGAATCATTACTGTGGTGTCGGCCTGGTTTAGTTCAAGGGAGGATCCCTTTCTTGCCAGCTCATCAGCTTTTTCATTCCCAGATACACCTTTGTGCCCAGGAACCCAGCATAGTCTTACGTTGTGCTGCGCGCCAAGAACCCGCAGCTCTTCGCGACAGCAACTTACAAGCTTTGATTTTAACTCAACGGCAGCGATCGCTTTTATTGCCGCTTGACTGTCAATGAAAAAGGTAATATCTGCATGGGGTATTGCCATCATTGCAACCTGTTTAGCAGCTGTTGTCACTGCCAATACCTCAGCTTGGAATACGCTGCTGTGGTTAGGTAGTCTGATTGAACTGGATAGTCCGAGACGTTCCGAGTAGAAACCCGCGCCAACGCCAATTTCCATCTTTGATCCATCCGTGTATATGGGTATGGTTGGTCCAATGGATGTTGGTTGGTCCTCAATCCATTCGTCCCTGCTGGGGAAACACGTGGTAAATGGTCTTCTGAAGTCTAGTCGGGGGTTGATATAGTCCGTGCATATATAATTTTTGAAATAAGGAACAAAAAATCTAGCAAGCTTTGTTTTTTAATTTGACATTATGTTATAAAAAAAAAACACTTTTGCCAAAAAAATTTCATAGAGAATTTCGTTATAAAGAATCTAATTCTTATAGGATATTTTTTAAGGCGAAGAGGAACGAAAAGTTCGATATAGAGAGATTTACGTTATAAGGAAGTTGGGCTATATATTTACAAGGTGGGCCAAAAGAAGTCATCCGATGTTGTTTGGCTCTCATTTTTTTTCTAAATGAAAAACTTCGATTCTGCTTTTTGATTATGTTTATTTGAACCTTAAGAATTTTAATGGTCAAGTCGAGAAGATTATATCGGCCGTCACTATTGATTGCCATACGGGCTCGTTTTATGGCATTTTTCATCACTTCGGCGAGAACTTCGGGCGACAGATTCTCGCACTCGTGTCGAATGTTGTCCGTAAGGGCTTCTAGGGTCTCGGGCTTGCTCACGTAAACACGGGACTTCAAAAAACCTACACAAAAAAAGTCTGGAACGGTTAAATCGAGCGATCTTGCGGGCCAGTGCAAATCGCCAAAACGAGAGATGAGGCGCCGCCTTCAGAATATCGCTTGTGTTGTGACTCGCGCAGTGTGTGCCGTAGCTCCGTCCTGTTGGAACCACATGTCCTCCAGTTCCAATTCGTCCAATTGCGGCAGAAAAAAATCGGTTAACATGGCCCTATAGCGCGCACCGTCCACTGTTGTCGTTTGACCAGCTGCGTTCTCGAAAAAAAATGGTCCGATGACTTCTCCAGCGTGAACAGCGCACCATGCAGTAACTTTGAGCGGGTGTAATGGCTCCTCGTGCATTACTCGTGGATTTTCACGAGTTTGGCGGTCGACAGGCAGCAGCTGATGCACGGACTGGACTTTGTACGAGAACATGCGCAAGTCTTTGACCAAAATTCGCTTTAGGGACGACCGGCTGATGGCTAATTGCGAGGCACGACGTCTGGTCGATGTTCAACAGCGGCGATATTCTCGGCACAACGGGCGCTCCGGGCCGGCCACTCTTGTGTGGTCCCATACTCTTCAAGGTTGGTGGCCAAACAGCGCAGTGTTTGCGCAGTCGGTGTCGGACGGCCGTGGAATCGGCGACGGAATTCGCGCTGCGCCAACACTACAGACAAATTGTTACGCAAAAAAATAGACACGATTATTCCGCGTTCTTGGGGAGTGTATCGCTCCATGGCTTGTTCACTTGTATTCTACATCTGTCTAGTCCACAAATGTCAAAACATATTTGACATTGGCGGCCATTTGCAAAAATAAGAGCATCTTCCAATAGGGTGATCTCTTTTGGCCCACCTGGTACATCAATTTCGAATTGTCACCCAAATGAAGCATCTGCACCCGAGAAGGAGTCCAATGCAAACTTCAGCCTTTTGCAAACAAGAAGAGTCTCTCAAGACTACGTACAAAAAATAGATTTGAAAAATTAGTACGTCCCAATATCGAACCATAGCATCGCCGCCTTCAACAGGCTCCACATAACCTCCTTTGCCGGAGGTTTATTGTCACTGTCAGACTCGGTTTTGAAAGATCTGTGATCGCCAACAATGAAATAACATTTTGAACTTGCTTTTAAAAGAGAAGGAAACAAAACGCTCCCCTACTGCACTTTAATCAAACAATCCGACCAATTCCCCACATAGCATCTCTTATCGCGAAATCGACGCATTTCCACAGCGACTATCGAGTTAATTTAAAAACAAAAATGCAACCACCCCCCTATTACTGGAATGTACTAAACGACTTTGTGTTGCCTCTCAAAACAGAGAGCGAGCTAAATTTCCTCAAGCACTTTGTGAGGATTATCCGGGACAACACCAAACGGAGAATGGGTTTCGTGCAGTTTGCCAGTGGCCAGATAAGCACAAACTACATTGACGTACATACACATATTTGTTGAAAGGATTTTATCTTTTTTTTCATTTTTAATGCTACCCGTGGCAGGGAAAATTCTCATTTTTACGATGATGGTCGTAAAGAATGCAAATTATAAGCTACGGACCCGTTGCATCCGGGAATCGCTCGGTGTATATGCACGAGAATGGCTTTTACGAGTCGTGCTTTTTTATGAACTAATTAGTGTAATGTTCATAAAAATACTCGTATATATGACATGGAGATCCATTTGTGTGGGTGACGTAAAAATGTAATTTATGATTTTCCCCGACGCGCAGGAAGCGAAATCAATGAAAACTGACTGAATGACTGCATAAATGGTAAACGAAATAACATTTATAGGCCAAGGGCTGTAGGAAAAGGTGATTAAGTTAAAATAATACGGTGGGAGAAATTTTGTTTTTGTTGTTTAACAAAAGCGGGGGATTACTGTTTGAATGGCGGTCGGAGTCCCGACTGTCTTGTTACGCGCGTGAAAACATAATTTTGTTAAATGAAAAATGCAGAATTTTCAACACAAAGCCTGCACACATTGTCATACACTTTTAAAAACGGATTTTCCAAATCGGTGCAATAGTTCGTAAGATTTATGTAGAGTTTCAATTTGATTTATTTATTTACTAAATAAAGGCTTTTCCAATAAGAGGTGTTATTTTGGTATTCAAAGAAAAATTTTATTTTTTGAGACAAATGATCGGATGTTTATTTCATAATAAAGAGGAAGGTATGCCGTTAATAATAAAAAACAACATCAGCCAAATGGCCACCACGAGCACGCATACAGGGCCATGTCCTTTTCATGAAATTTTCCATAACCAAATCGCAAAGTGGCTGCCCTATGCCCTCGATAGCCTCACGAATTTTATCTTTGAGGTCGTGAATCGACGCTGGGCTGTTGGCGTAGACCTTATCTTTCACGTGGCCTTAAAGGAAGAAGTCGCAAGGTGTTAAATCACAACATCTTGGTGGCCAATTGTGATCACCTCTTCGAGAGATAACACGGTGCGGAAACTTTTCCCGTCAAAGATCAATGGTTTCGTTGCTTGTGTGACACGTAACGTCTTGTTGAAAGTAAACGTTGTCCAGATCAATACCATCCAACTCCGACCATATAAAGTCATTAATCATCTCTCGATAGCGCAATCCATTCACCGTAACTGTTGATCCAACCTCATTTTCGAAAAAGTAAGGTACAATGACCCCGCCGGACCATAAAACGCACCAAACAGTCACACGTTGAGGATGGAGAGGCTTCTCAACAATAACTTTTGGGTTTTCCGAGCCCCAGATGCGACAATTTTGCTTGTTGACGTAGCCACCGAGGTGTAAATGGGCCTCATCAGTCAAGCTGAAAAATGCTTTAGTTTTGCGAAGTGTGACCGCAAGATTTTCACCATTTGTGTAGTGAATTTTGCGTTGTTGAAGCGTGTATCGTTCCATTTTTAGTTTCTACTTATCAAATGTCAAAGAAAAAGCTTCAAAAGTGACAGCTATCGAAATAGCGGGTCATTCACAATAACACCTCTCATTGGAAAACCCTTTAATAAAGTCATTGGTTGGTCCAAAAAAGCCAGAAAAAATTGTTTGCTTGACGAGCAGTGTTAGCATGAGTGTGGAACAATATTTCCCACAAAACTATGCGATTTTTCCCTAAGTTCATAAAATGTCTAAAATAATGCCCCAAATGATTGTCATGTAACAAAAGCTTTTAAGGACAAAAATTTACGTTCTATTTATCAGTAATTTTTGTGTCAGTTTACTATTTATAATTTTTTGAAATAGTTTTGCGAAATCTTCAAAAATCACATCGAGAGTGTTTTTGAAATTTATCGAGTTTTTTGGTCTGAAAAGTTTGCTAGACTTTATATCGCCGATTATGGCAGTAAGAAGAGCGAAAACTGTATGAGAAAAATCGAGGAAAAGTCCTGAAGATAGTGTAAACAATCAGTCATCACCAAATGTGAAACAAAATTAAGTGGTAGCGTTACTGTAAGACAGAACTTGAAGGCCTATTCCTAGAAGCCAGATGGTTGAAAAATAGTTCATCTTATGAACGGCGAATAATGATTTTTAAGGATTAAAACTGATCAAACAAAATTTTATCTATTAAAGTGGAAGTTTCTAAATTTAATTTTATTTATATTCCCATGCATTTTTCTACGCCACTTTTGTTGCCTTTGCTTAGACGATTTTTGAGGGCTAACGTTGTATAAAAAGAATAAACGGTCAGCCCCTAAAACTGGACAAGTGAACTCCATGAAGCTCTTAAAATATGTAAAACGAGGATTTTTACTCTTAATCACAACTGTTTTAAAATAAGAAGTCCACCTCTGTAATCTGTACAGGACTGAGTACGGTCGAAGCCGCATAATGTCACACGCAGTCTTGATTTACACTTTCAGATAAGCTCTACTCCATTTAAAATTACTTCTTGTTTTATTTTATAAACTCAATTAATTCATCACTCTATTACTTTAGTAGGTGGCGCTACAGTCCGGGATTGAACCGGGCAATCACTATTTAAAATCGATAAAAAGCGCCTTCTGTACGCCGTGTGAGGGAGCTTTTTTAGAAATTTCTCGACATGACTCTATATGCCTAACAATCGCCGTTTTGCTGGAGTAATATTACTACGCACACTCCTCCCGTTATCTGTCGTTTTATCGTTTCATCGAGACTTGGAATAAGTTTTCAACGAGCCTAAAATGTTGCCACAGTTGCCTGCTTAGCGCCTCCTATTTCCTGTCACTTTTTTGTTTTATCTGAGTTTAGAACATCTCCCAACGAGCCATACATTTAGTTCAAACTGCCTCAAGTCGCAAGCTAAATTCTTTTGTTTCCCGCCTCATTTTTAGTTTAGAAATGATGCCCAACGAATTGTCCATTTCATCGGAGTTCAGAATATCTATCCCAACGAGCAATGCATTCTGTCCGAGCTACCTCCTTACGCGAGTAAAATTTCCCGTCGCTTTATTGTTTTACCTCAGAAGAACTGTCCAACGAGCCGTACATTCTGCCCAACCTGCTCACCATACGAGCTACTCCCTGACATTTCCTATCTTTTTTCCGCTTCAACTGTGTTCCCAAGTACTACCCAGACCCCTGTCGCTTATTAATTTCATCGGAGTTAAAAATTACTTCAAACTTGACTTCAAAATTTCCCACGATATGCTAACACTGTTCGATAAAAAAAAGTATCAAATAGAAATGAAAATATTTGTGAAAAAAAATGCTCACAAGTGATACAATTTTTGAAAAGTAAATCATTGAAAAATAATCCCAATAGTAGCCAAAATTTCAGAAAAATAGCATCAATAATGAAATTGGGAAATTTTGCCATATTTGTGCCTACAACTTGAACGTGACCGGCACTTGCGCTGATTCTGCGTTCTCCTTTCAACAGCTTAAAGTAGAATTTCTTGTAATTTTGAGAGTTGGTGGCACCAGTGTTGAGGTATCGTTGGAAAAAATTCCTTTTTTTTTTTTGGGAAATTTCGCCAACAAATGTGACAAACCTTGGGATTGTATGGGAATGTTTTGAATACACTTTAAATAGTCCAATTCCACAGCTTAGGTTAAGTCTGCTTAAGAGACGTTTAATGCTCATTTGTTGATAAATACCGTCTACAATTTTTTCGATAGAATTTTTGTCTCAAAAGCATTTCTGCCAACTCTCCAAAGCCACTTCGCCTCAATCACCTCTTAGATCCAACTAAGGTGCATTGATTTTTACTCTCACATGCTGCATTTTCAACATCCCTTCCGTAAAATCCCACAAATCGCTATATATCGCTATATCCACGATTCCCTTTCAAATTGCACCTAAATTCGCAAGCGCTCCCATCTTGAGAATTCCTTTCCTGATTGTGCTGCGCCACAGCCGAAACTATTCAATGGTTCGTCGTTCAACCTCAACCCCTTTCCAAGTCGTTTAAAATAAAACTAATTACACCGTCACAACACAATCGACAACGTAGTGGAATCCCATTCCATCCAACTGCTGAGCTAAATTCCTCGGATATCTGTTCTGGACAGTGAGTACCTGGGAAAAAGCGAATCCACTCGTCTCTGCTGTATCTATGGTGGCCATGGGGCCCCCCCAACATTTTATAGTGTTCGCTCTTTTATCGGTGTGCGTGGGTATCCTTGTGGAAACGTTTATCTCCAATGGCTCTAGGTCGAGCTAAACGTCACAATATCACAACACAATATACAGCGGGTGCACACAACGACAACTACAACCTTCATTGTTGCCAACAACGTACCGAGTGCCAACCCGTTCTGCAGCCAATAGTGGTGTTGGGGCGCAACTAATTCGCTTTTATACTCGTTTCTATGTCCAGAGATAAGGACGTTGTTTGGAGTTTCCTCTTGGTCCTGTTGCTAAAATTGCATTCAATTTGACAAATGGTCATGATTTGTTTTTCCTTTTTTATGTATCGGATTTGGAGTCGGAGTCGGAATAGGAGTCGGAGTCAGAGTCCTCGTCCACGACTTGTTGCACAGTATACCGATTATGAAACTACCTGGGGTTTACTTTCTCTGATGTACCATTGTTTCTGTTGTTCCTGATGGGGGAGAGGGAATATTCCCAACCACCCACTTTAGAATTCACCTGGAGCATAAAAGCAGGAGTTAGCTTCATGGAAATGTGCATACAGCTTCAATGCTACTATTGAATTTCATGAAACCGTAAATGATCGCTTCGCACGTAAACTACAGAACACAGAAATAACAGTAACACTGAAGGTGGCTGAATGGCCGCGGTGGAGGTATACTCAATGTGCATGTGTGCTATTGAATTCAGAAGGGATGCTGCGGCTACAGTGGTGGGCCCAGCTTTGTGCGATGTGGAATCACAAGTCTGATGCCTATAATGCCAGCACTATGCTTGTAAAGCAAGCTTAACGCGTTACAGAAGTATACAAAAATTGTTGGCACCTGTTGACAGATTCAAAAGGCAGCTGTACGATCCATGGACTTGTACCTCGACCTCTGCCACTTTGTGAAAAAAATAGAAAAAAACCTGTTGCCTCGAATTTGACCACCAAACGAGTCGACTTTGAAGGGCAACCGCGTCTGCCGTAAAATGTGCCCAACGTTTTCACTGACGAAAACTTATTTTGCTACTAAATTCAGTGACTGAAAAATAAACCCCAGAATAGACAGAATCTACCAAAACAACATGGCCGCCACAGGCTTCTAACATCAGAACGTTCCAATTATTTTCGTTCTGTACTCCCCGGTACTCCCCAAAATAGTTCTATTAAATTCTCCATAAAGAAATCTTCGAACGGCAGCCCTGCACACACCGACTAGTAGTTCATTTTTCATTGCATACTCTTAGTTGTTACACTAACGAAACATGGCGGTTCGAAAAGAAAATATTAAATAAATAATTTAATAGTTGGCGCAACAGGTCCACACGGACCCTAGGCCCAGCTTCTCACAACCATTCGGTCTGTGTAAGTTTTTTATTTTTGGGACGAATAGAAGGGATCTACAATTTTATGCCCAGACGGCCAATTGAGAAACGCTTTCATGAGAGATATACTCTCGGATGTTTGTCAGACGTTCGCGCAGTGGAAAAAAAAAACATACAAGTTGGAATTTTGGCTTTATCGGGACTCGAACCTGGGAAAAAGTTTTTGCTGTTCTCTATGCGCATATAGGGATCTCTCTTAAGGCAGGCATTTTTGGAGCTCCCACGAGACCTTGCAACATCGCAGCAATAAGTTATTTGTAGTTTTCGAAACCGGAAATAGGCAGACATTGCTTTCAAATTAGCCTTGATGTCGAATGGCAGTTTTTTCCCACCGATTGTGTTTGAAAAATCTTGAAAAATGTGACCCGAAACTGGATCAAAAGCAACATTGCGTTATTTAGCTGAGTTCCAAACCATTAGCTCCGATTAGAACCATCTCTTACTTGGTTTTAATTTCAACGGTTCAACGCATATTTTGAACAGAAGAAAACATACAGGCTGATGAGTGCAGTTTAGAAAAAGCATGACTGCTTTAGATCTCGAAAGGGACATCGGTAGACTGCGAATAGCTTGGGCTTATGGCAGTCCTTAATGGAAAAAAAACGGACGATTTTGAAGGTTTTAGAAGACCAATATTTTATTCAAATTTATTGGTTTCTATCAGCTTTTTTGGTTGCTTCCAGGAGCCAAGAACATTTTATCTAAAAAGGCCTTCACTCAGCGAAATTTTAATCAAAGTTTGTTTGACACATAAATTAGGACCCCCTTTAAGAACTTTGAAAACTTTTAAAAATGTTTAACTCTCACTTAAGAGTTTGGACAAAATAAAGAAAGACAGGAGAACCTTTCGAACGCAAGTTTTGGAAACAATGCTAGAGGAAGCTTTCTAAGTGACAATTGGAAGTATTACCTCTAACAAGTTCTCTTAAGGAAGTTGCCAACAGAACTAGCACAAGGTTGGTCTGCATTTTGCTCATAAATCTATTGAAGGGTTCAACCAAATTTGTCTTCCTCCCAAAAGAAAAACTTACTGCAGACGAATTTTTGTAAGCAATGTCGGTTTTAGACAAAGAAACGGCCACTTGATTTAAGGCGCGTCAAAAAGTTGTCATTGCCAAGGTCTAGTGTTGGCCAACGGGTTCTACATCTGATCGGGGGCCCTTGTAGTGAATGGGCGGTTTCAGGAGAACAGTAGATGCGGTTATTTAACAGACATTTCGAGCTTGATGCTCATGCCCTCTTATGGTTTATAAGAAGCTTAGGGTAGCCTAAGAGGAATGACAACGTAAAAGCGAAACAAGTTGAGCTGCTAGAAAAAAATTGAACCTTTACCGATCTGTAGTAATGCTAGAATTGGTTTTATGGATTTGAAGACAGTAAATGGTAGATGATGGCTTCTGCGCAGACATTTTTCCAACATTTTGCCAATGAAATAAATTCGAGAAATGACGAGTGGTTGTCTATGATTTTTTGGTTGTCGCAAGACTACATTTTTACACACTACTCCAGTTGAAGGAGGTACAGATTGACACCTCAGGCTCAGGGGTTAGTGTGTTGCACTACTGAGAGTGGGGTTCAATACTCGATCCGCAAAAAGGCATAAAAAGCACATCCGCGCCACCTGCGGTGAACCACTTGCACCCGTCTGAGAGGGTCCAACTCTTATAAGGAATTTTCTCAACTAAACGTTATTTTGAAAGTCTTTTGCATTCTTCACAAAGGCACAAATTTTCACAAAAATGTTAGAAAAAAATGCAAATCACTCAAAGTAATCCAAAAAGAATCCCTTAATTCACTTTCCTTCCTACAGTGTCCTGCGATAATTTGGGGCAACTTCTGTTGGCAATTTTTCCCAGTTTCCTACTTGGATTGGCATTCTTACCGACCCTGCTCCCTTTCCTGCCACCAATTCAACTCCACAGTAAAACTCAACAAGTGTAACTCCCAACCATGCATGTTTAAGGGGTGAAAAGTTCAAGGCATATACCCTCTTGCACACAGCAAGAGAACAAAAAATGCAAAAGAAACCCGCTCCACCATTACCATAATTTAATTTTATTTCCCTGTACATATCGCAGCATCTGTTCGTTCGACAGGACCTCAGCCCTCGAAATGTTGGCCCTAACTTCCCAAAGTGTCGTTCGTTTTTTACGTTCTGTTCTTTAACCTCTCTCGCACTCGTCCGTTGAATGCCTTGATGTGCATTCAAAATACGAACCATCGCTCCATCAAAACTGATTGTAATGTACTTTTAATGTGCTGGAAATTATCCTCCGCAGGACAACAACACGACGAGAATAAACTTGTCTCGTGTAAATAAATAAACACATACAGCAAGGGGGAGAGCAGCAACAGCCATCGCACCAGCAACGGGCAGACAATGTGAATTTAAATTTCAAATTAATGCATGAGAATCGCTTCTCCTTTTACTTTCAAGCGTCGTCGTCCTTCACAGGACACGCGCAATCTAGAGATCTACATCTTACAGTTTTTTCTTTCTTCGAAGAGTGTCAGATTGTCCGAGTTAATTTCCGGTCGATTAAATCGGAACTACCTTTGTCGTCCGTGGAGTCTTCGTTCTGTCCGTGTCCATGGTGGTTTATGAGCGGAAAAATTTGAGAAAAATAAAAAAATGCAGGAAAAAATAGAGCGAGGGTCCTTTGTCGATATAGATCTTATGTCTAATAAACTTAATTGTGACGGTTTTCGATATCGACTCAGTTGTGGTTTGATTAGTCATGGGGGGGACTTTCCTTTTTTGTTAATCAGGGGGATGGGGACAGTCAAAGTGCGCCAAATGCCTGTGGCAGAACGAAATCAATTTTCCAAAGGAAGTGCGTGTTTTAGCCAATAAAACTGGCCAACTTTGTGTAGGTCCCGATGAGTACGCGTAAAAATGGTAATGGCTTCGTCGGAAATTATTTCGTCTGTAATCGGCGCGGGTATGTTTCAAAGATCTCAATTTAGATAGAAAGTGGTCGGCGGGTACTTTTAGACTGCCAGTCCGCGGTGGATGAAAGAAGCCTCTTAAGAAATTGTTTCTTATATGCGATTTGTTCTTGAGTGTTTCTTATATCCGCCGTGGGCTGTACATGGGCGAATTGTGACACAACAGAGGATGGGGAATGCCAGTCACAGAGTATTTGATTCAATTTCTGCTAAAGTCACTAATTTAAGTCAATATTGTTTGACAGGGAGAGGAAGTGACTTTTGGGCTCATTTAGGGTTGCAGGAAAGTCGATAATCTGATGAAAAAGTCCAGCTCTAGAGGGACCACTTGACAGTTGAATTTTTCATTGCCGCGCGTCGATTTTTGGACAGCAGAGGATTTAAACAAGTAAAAGTGTTATCATCGGCCTGGCCGATGCTTTGATACCCTCCACTGCGTACAAGTCATGCAAAATACCAGAACTACTTGACCGACATAGCCCATTTTTAATACCAACCTGACGCCGATAAAAAGAAGTCCTTTCACCAAATTTCATTCAGCTACGTCAATTACTTTGGGCGCTATCGTGCTTTCAACAGACAGACAGACAGACAGACAGACAGACGGACATGGCTAAATCGATTCAGAATGTGATCCTGATTCAGAATATATATACTTTATGGGGTCTCCGGTGACTCCTTCTTGGCGTTACAAATGTATTGGCAAAGTGAATATACCTTCCTGTGGAGGGTATAAAAGATCAAAGCACGGGTCACTGCGAGGAGGTCCCATTGTTCGGTAACCACTGAGTTGAAGTATTTCTCCTTAAAAAAAAAATAAGAGCAACAAAAGTAGTTGTGGGAAAAAATAATTGAAATAGAGCCTCCTAAGGCTGGGATGGCTCTTTAAACCAAAATAACCCATACACAAAAAAACGTCAGCCAATGAAACCAGATAGAGCCTCTTAAGATGGAGATGGCTCTTTAAATCAAACTAAATTTTACATTTAAGCACGTCAGACACTGATTTATGGGAAGGCCAACCCCGGCTGGACTGTGGTCTCCACTGATGGAAAATTCATGACAGCACTGACTCCATGCAAAGAAGGTGATGTAAGTGCCTTTGGCGACCAACAAACGAATCGTCATAACCCTGAAATCAGCCGTCTTAAGTATTTCTTTTGAAGGAGTTATTTTATTGCGATGAAATAAAATCGAATGCTGTTCCATTAAGCTCTTTGCTATGTCGGAAATTGAAAGTCTTTTGCATTCGTATAAATTGTGTGAGTAATTTGAGCCCTAAGGTTAAAGAATCGCCACGTAAACTATTAAGGGTCATAAGTCTGAATTTAAGACTTCGTGATTTTACAAAGAAAATTTTAAGCACTTGGTGGTGGTACAAGTTACGGACTGGGAGAGTTTTCAAAGCCTCTTTTCAATGGAAAACTAAATTCTAAATTTTAAATTCTCGTTCACTTTCGAATGGACAAAAGAGGTTGAATTTTATTCTAGTAAGCTCAGGCAGTACCATATAGTAACAAAGAACGACCGATTCCGTAAAAGATTCTTAACATGAGTTGTGGAGAGCAAATATACTACATAGAGTATGCATTTTGTCCGCGTGGAAGCTCATTCCTGAGTCGATGATAAGGCCGACAAATTTCAATTGTAGAACCCGATCTAAAAATATTAGCATCAGAGACAACTACGAAAAGTAAAAGGCCACAACCTTGAATGGCAAGTAAGACAGTTCAAATCTTGTCAGTTAGCTGCATATGAAAGCAGACACCGGCTCGAACCTTCGAGACTGTTTTGCGCCTCCAAATTGCACAACAAAACACTGATCTTTGAGGTGGTAATAAACAAAGCCCGATTCTATTTAAGAAAATATCAAAGAGATGAGATTGTCATAGCCATAACAAAAATCTTGACCAACCGCAGTTGCTTTCGGTAACCCTTCAGACAAAAAACCATGAATAGAAGTACCTACATAAATCAAAAAGAGTATAGGTCCCAAAACGGAACCCTGAGGCACTCCAATATTAAGAAAATCTCTATGGCTCCTGGTGTCATATATCTTAGCTCTTAGCGACCTTTTTGCACACACTTAGGGATAAAATCAAAAACTCCAGCACCTTAAATTTTGGAAGCAGTCACGAACTTACCTAGGCTGAGTCCAACAAAGCCTGGCTTACATCACCTGAACCAGACTGCACCAGAAAATTCATCCCCAAATTGTCCCACAAAAAAAAATGCTGGACATAAATGGATAAACAACCTCTTCCACCAGATTCTGTCTTGAGAGTGACGAATCCTCCCTTTCCATACTCATGGAAAGTCCGGCTCGCTTTCACCTCAGAAAGAAAACCCTTGGTGAGGAAATCGTTACTCCAACAAATTTTGCATACTCCCAGAGAAGATCCTTGTTTTTCTGACTACCTCCAGTTGAAGAAGACAGCTCTAGGACCTCAAAAGGTAGGGCACAATTGGCACCTTTTAATAGAGCCTGCAGTGCGAGAGCCTCATTAAAGATCTCCCCACGAATAATCTATATAACCACGTCTTGCTAACTGAAGGTAGAAATGGGCCAATTAATCGGCAGATCCCTTCATAAAAACTTGGACTATCGGTCCATTTTCGGTCCGTCAAAAAAATACCACAGAAAAAGTGTTTTTATCCAATTGTGGGCGAAGTTGCTTAGTAATCAATGTGCCGGACTTCTGAGCGAGGAGTCTCAGGTTCGATCTGCAGAAAAGAACACAAGTTTCACGTTGAAAAAGTTCAAAACATCCCAGAGCAAAATTTGCATAGAAAAACTTGTGCATTCCGCCGTTCGAACTCGGGATCAAATTGTTTCTAGGATTGTGGTTCCATTCCTAGGGAGCCTATAGGGAACTGTTGGGCAACCTTTTTATTTACTTACATCCACTAAAAAGCTTGCAGTTTTTTAAGCACTTTCTGGATTTTATACACCTTAAAGCCAAGTACTTCAACGTTTAGCCGATCGTCTAGAAGAGTACGGGACAACACAAGATGGTACCGGAGCAGCCGTTCTGCTAAGAAAATCTTAGCTGTGGCTGAAGATGTCGCAGAGGTCCCCGGAGTATCGACCTGAAGCCACGTGCCATGCAAATGGGCATCAATCGGCGGTCTTTACGGAGAATTTTGCTGAAAGACTTGACTGGGGAACATGTGGTTTCAACTGCGGATGAAGAAACGGCGCAACTCTGCACGAGCGGAAATTCTGAGGGCTGCATTTTTGACTGGCAAGATCGCCCGATTAAACGTTTTCAGGCTTATTTTTGTGGGGTTTTTATGCCAACAACCCTCAGACTCTTAAAGACAATAAAATCACTGAAAGTTGACAAGAGTGATGGAAAAATCGTAAATCGGGCCCGAATGGGATGTAATTTTCTGGACTTAATGGAAAAAATTTAAGACTCCAAATAAACGTTTTCAGAACTCCGGGTATCGACCAAACCACCATCCAATGCTTGTCGAAGCTTAGCCTCAAATCGTCCTTTCATTTTCAACAGACCTCTAGTGGCTGAAACAAAAAACAACCTCAAGTCTACTCAAGACTCCCTCTTCATTGTAAGCAATGATTCTGCAATCTTTACGATTTCTTTTTAAAACTTAACGAGCAAGTTTCCATTGAATTGGCTCTCGTTTTATACGACAACCACGAAGACAAACGAAACTGACTTATCGCAGCATATCCCGTGCGTCTTTTCAACCCCAAAAACTGATTCAATCAAACGGAACGACACCCTATCAGTTTTATTCTTCAACAGAAAAACAATTCAACTATAATAATACAAACAGTCATAAAACATTCACACAACAAGCCGTTTCATAGACCTGTGCGTAATTATGATGGATGGTTGCAAGTAGGCACAACCAGACCTACCCGCAGTATTTTCGGTTTCAATTGAATCAAGTGTCGCATTGTGAAACACCTCGAATTGATTAGATACACGAGTTTACGAGTTACCGAGTGTCAATGAATTTTTCGTTGCAAAATGTGTAAATTAGTAATTTTCGTGTTGGTTCTTATCTCTGACAGAGGTAGCTGTGAGTGCTTACCTGGTATTCGATGTTGCAACACTTGGCCTGGTCATTGACATTGATGAGTGTCTGCTGGGGTAGAGTTGCGATTTAGGAATTGCGACTGCAAATAAAATGGAAAATTTATTGGTTATTGTTTGAAGTGAAAATTGCGAATACAAAAGGAGATGAGACATAAATCTAAAAATAATACAAAGCGGAAAACTTAAGGGAACAATAAAGGCCAGTATCCAACACCTTTCCTATCGCAGATCTATTTTGCAAATTTTTGAATATTGCTGCATTAAAAATACGAAAGAAAAATTTACAGTAGTAGGAAAGGGGCCACAAATTTAAGTAAAAAAGAAATATTCCTTGGCATGCAGTTTTGAAAGCATCAGTGTTGCCGGGTGGTGGGAAATTTATCTTTCGTAGAAATTTCGATTGCAAAAAAGAGGAAAGTTGAGCAGTGGAAAGGACGCAATTTATAATTCCAAAGTAATATTCCTCAATAGACATTTTTAAAAATTATCAGTGTTGACGGGTGGTGGGTAATTTATCTTTCGTAGGAATTTCGATTGCAAAAAGAGGAACGTTGCGCAGTGGAAAGGCCACAATTTATAATTCTAAAGGACTATTCCTCAATAGCCAGTTTTAAAAATTATCAGTGTTGACGGGTGGTGGGTTATTTATCTTTCGTAGGAATTTCGATTGCAAAAAGAGAAACGTTGCGCAGTGGAAAGGCAACAATTTATAATTCCAAAGGAATATTCCTCAATAGACAGTTTTAAAAATTATCAGTGTTGACGGGTGGTGGGTAATTTATCTTTCGTAGAAATTTCGATTGCAAAAAAGAGGAAAGTTGAGCAGTGGAAAGGACACAATTTAAAATTCCAAAGGACTATTCCTCAATAGCCAGTTTTCAAAATTATCAGTGTTGACGGGTGGTGGGTAATTTATCTTTCGTAGAAATTTCGATTGCAAAAAAGAGGAAAGTTGAGCAGTGGAAAGGACGCAATTTATAATTCCAAAGGAATATTCCTCAATAGCCAGTTTTAAAAATTATCAGTGTTGACGGGTGGTGGGTAATTTATCTTTCGTAGGAATTTCGATTGCAAAAAGAGGAACGTTGCGCAGTGGAAAGGCCACAATTTATAATTCCAAAGGAATATTCCTCAATAGACAGTTTTAAAAATTATCAGTGTTGCCGGGTGGTGGGAAATTTATCTTTCGTAGAAATTTCGATTGCAAAAAAGAGGAAAGTTGAGCAGTGGAAAGGACACAATTTAAAATTCCAAAGGAATATTCCCCAATAGACGGTTTTCAAAAGTGTTGACGGGTGGTGGGAAATTAATCTCCAATTAGAGTTTCAGTGTTGACGAGTGGTGGAAAATTTATCTACCTCAAGAATTTCGATGATAAAAAGTGGCCATAAGGTCGAATAAAAATAGTTCCACAGTGAAGAACAAGCTTTAAAAATTATCAGTGTTGACGGATCGTGGGAAATTTAACATACAAATTGAGGATTAAAACAATAATAGAGAAAATCTTCGAAGAAACCCGAGAGCCTCCCTGATGGGTAAGATGCATAGTGGTAGAAAGAAGAGAAGGCAACGTCCATGAGCGTCGAGGTAAGTTCGCCGTACACAGGGAGCTTGAAACTGTCAACGCCAGGGTCATTGAAAACCCAAAGCCCAAAGATCGGACAATTTTTTTACCTTTAAACATATGAAATAGAAGGGCTTAAGTTTTACACAACCCAATAGGTCTATTCTGTGCAAAGTCTGGCTTTACTAGCTATGCCCTGTCAGCCAAAGCTGGGCTTTTCTGACTCTCAACAACCTTAAAGTTCTTATGTTTCAAAAAGCAAGAAAATATTCGTCTTCTTGATGAAATTTTAGGCCGGCGAAGGTCTTCTTAATTTCCTCCGCAACGCCGTCGAGGTGTTTCTCGAAGAATATCTACCTTCTTACGGCTGGATATTCTTTATAGCATATATTTAGCTGATTTATCCTCAAGGCACAGTCGAAGGACTGCTGAGTCAACTTAGTCCGTCTTATTGAGGGGATATCGGCAACTATGTGGCCTTCTGCAAGGTGCTAGTTTCTCTATAAGAAGGCACGACTTCTAATAGAGTCAGGGATTTCTTGATATTTTTTCTGGCTGTCTGAGGTCTGCTCCCAGCTTCTTGCTTTGCCTGATATTCAAAACTGAGTTCATGTCTTTCAAGCTGCGGCAAAGCGGGTTTTCCAAATTGAGGACGAAGTTCATCCGCCTTTTCGATGCCTCTTAGTACCCCAGATCCAGGTATCCACCATCATTTCATCTCATTTCTAGAACTGCTTATTCGCAGGGAATAGAAACGAAGTGAGACCGCTTTTGGAGTTAATTAAAAAAGACCTATTACAACCAATTAAAGCTGACCGTCCATGAGTTTGGGTCGATTAAGTCCGCTCAGCATTTCTGTTCAACGGCAAAAACTACAACCTCCACACTAAGACGTTCAAGTCATATCTTTTGTCGTGCGCAACGCTTTTCTATTGAATTCACGTCACGTGCCATCTCATTGATGTGTGTGCCAAAAGCCGACGCATGAAAAAAGTTCATTCAAGGGTCAGATGAGATAATTACCTGCGGCTTTAATTATTTTATGGATAAGAACGTATTCGCTGCAAACAAACAAACGACATTGACCCAGAATGAAGCCAGCTATCAACATCGACGCAATCTCTTAGATACTTGGCGGTTGCCGCTTCATTGAACAGCATCATTAAATTACCTAATCTCCGGCGCACAGTTGGAGGAATAGAAAAGCGAAACACGCCTGCCTCCACAGGCAGGTGTCAATTACAAGAAACCCAAGACATGTGTTCCTATATCTTCAATCGGATTGAATTGTAACGCCCGGCCTTCGTCTGAATGAACATTCCTATGCAATCTGTTCCAAGTTTATGTGCAAATATGACGGTCGCACGTTTTCCAGATGAACACTTATTTTTAGATCAATTTCGGATCCTCACATCGGTCTCACTCGACACACTTATCTCGGAGATACACCTCAAATCAAACACACCCAGCCGGTATATATTATAATTGCAGCAATTATAAAGATGCGTAGATACACTCTCGCATTTGAGGCATGGAAGGTTTTTTTTTTCCTGCGATTTTCTGTTCTATCGCTGAGCGTATCTTTTGTTGGCGTTGTAATTAGCGTTTGTTTGCATTCGCTAAGTGGTTAAATGAAGTGCGCGCGCAAAATCTGTCGCCTTTTATTCATAAAAGTGGCATTTCGCGGTGTGGAATTTTTATAAGTGTTGTTGCCTTTTGTGCTCTGATAATTGACAGTATTTGGGGCAATGTCGCAATGGTCACGTGTCCAATTTATCGACAGGCTAAGATGAGAACGAGTTTTTAGTTTTTTTACAAAGGGTCGGGAGAATGAGACTACAAACTGTACAAAATAAATATAAACCGCGTATATCAGAACCCGAAAAATGTCTGATGGAAGAATTGTCTTCTACAAGGTGGGCCAAAAGAGATCACCCTATTGGAAGATGCTCCTATTTTTGCAAATGGCCGCCAATGTCAAATCTGTTTTGACATTTGTAGACTAGACAGATGTAGAATACAAGTGAACAAGCCATGGAGCGATACACTCTCCAAGAACACGAAATAATCGTGTCTATTTTTTTTGCGTAACATTTCATTCTGTAGTGTTGGCGCAGCGCGAATTCCGTCGCCGATTCCACGGCCGTCCGACACCGACTGCGCAAACATTGCGCCGTTTGGAAACCTACCTTGAATGGGACCACACGAGACGTTGCCAAGAGTGGCCGGCCCGGAGCGCCCGTTGTGCCAAGAATATCGCCGCTGTTGACGAGGATGTCGAGCTGTCACCGGAAACATCGACCAGACGCCGTGCCTTACAATTAGCCATCAGCCGGTCGTCCCTAAGGCGAATTTTGGTCAAAGACTTGCGCATGTTCCCGTACAAAGTCCAGTCCGTGCATCAGCTGCTGCCTGTCGACCGCCAAACGCGTGTAACCTTCGCCCAAGCCATCCTCAATCTCGAGGACGAAGTGGACGATTTTTCGACCGAAATCATAATGAGCGATGAGGCTCATTTCCACCTCAGCGGGTACGTGAACAAGCAAAACTATTGCTTCTGGGGCACCGAAAATCCACGAGTAATGCACGAGGAGCCATTACACCCGCTCAAAGTTACTGCATGGTGCGCTGTTCACGCTGGAGGAGTCAACGGGCCATTTTTTTTGGAGAACGCCGCTGGTCAAAGGACAACAGTGGACGATGCGCGCTATAGGGCCATGTTAACCGATTTTTTTCTGCCGCAATTGGACGAATTGGCACACACTGCGCTAGCCACAACCGATATTCTGAAGGCGGCGCCTCATCTCTCTTTTTGGCGATTTGCACTGGCCCGCAAGATCGCCCGACTTGACCGTTCCAGACTTTTTTTGTGGGGTTGTTTGAAGTCCCGTGTTTATGTGAACAAGCCCGAGACCCTAGAAGCCCTCAAGGACAACATTCGACACGAGTGCGAGAATCTGTCGCCCGAAGTTCTCGCCGAGGTGATGAAAAATGCCATAAAACGAGAGCCCGTATGGCAATCAATTGTGAAGGCGCCTATTTGGCTGATATCAGCTTCCCCACTGACCAATAAAATTCTGAAGGTTCAAATAAATATAATCAAAAAACAGAATCGAAGTTTTTCATTTAGAAAAAAAAATGAGAGCCAAACAATATCGGATGACTTCTTTCTTCGATATCGATGTCATCATGTACAGACGGTCATTTCTTGTCAAGCCCCAAGTCTTTTACTTGTAGGAGCTATTATTATTAAATTTGTGAAGATCGTGAAGGTATTTTGCACGTCGTCTCATGCACGTAACACTGTTTCTGGCTATTTTGAATGCATTGAGCATTTTAGCACATGCAAACCTCTTCCATGGCCGAAAAAGACTATCGCGTAGGAAAATCGCTTGAAAATATCACTTGACATCCAAGGACACTCATAGTTTACAACAACTTTTGTTCTAATTGGAACATATTTATTAAACAAATAAGAAACATTACCATTAAAAATGTTAACCTTATCGTTTACGTTAGGTTGTTAAGTAGATGCCATGCCAATTAAGGTTATCATGTTCAAGTAGTTGACGTTGTTCTCCCAACCATAATGAAATACTCTTCTTCCGTGTAGCAAAATATTTAAGACTGACTGGTTTTTGAAAGACGTCTCGTGTTTGCCTTTGCGAAAAGAAACAAATATACTTCCAACCAAAGGACTTGTTTGCAAATGGTAGTAGTTGTTCCGTTAGTAGTATTTTAAACCCTGTTAAGCTTTGAAAAACCCTTCAGTTTTGATTATTATTTTCATCGAAACCGAAGCCTTTTTAAAATGTGTTGCCATCATTACTAAGAAAAAAAAATACAAAAATGTAGTTCCAACCAAAGTGTTTGTTTGTTGTCTAGTGAGACAACCGTTTTTATATAGGTCCCATGTAGTAAAACTCTCATAAATATTTCCGTAGCTTTCTATACCCCGTTTAGCTAAACGTTTTACAGACTGGGTGGGCTCTTAAAGCCGTCTTGGTTTAAAGGTTGCGGACACAAAATGAAATTCCAATCAAAGTCTTTGTTTTTAAATGGCAGTTGCTGTTTGCTCAGCGGAACTCAATTTTAGTCCTCTACAGTGAGTTTTTCAACTCAGAGATTTCTTTTATTTAGAAAAATATAATAAATCTCCCGCTGAGACGCAGCCGCCAGTCTGGGGTTCGATTAATTTTAGCAGTGTCCCTCAAATCATGTTTTCTAAAGAGAATGGTACTATAGCTGCAGTGGATATATTCCATTGTTGCCAACGAAAATATCGAAGACATGCACCTAATCACCCAGTTAATGACATTTTATCACAAAAGCCTGCAGACTTTTAGGCTGAAAAATTGCCTTGGGATGTTTTATTGGGATTTTTTTCTTGAGTATTTGTTACTGAGATAGACGTTCCATAAAATAAAGACAGTAGTAGCCCCAAGATTTTGTCAGGAAGGAGGAGTTCTTTCGGGGTATTCCCAGTATCTTTGGGTAGCCCCGAAAAAGGTTGTTAACTAGGGAAGAACTTAAATGATGTCTCTGCATGTAGTTTTAGTAGAACCGGGAGAAGTGGACCTACGAAACGATGATGAGGTATTAAGTTGGTGCTCTGCCCGGTTTTGGAGTCATGACGATTTTTTATCATTGAACTATGCCATCCAGAAGACCTTACTCAGTGCAAACCTGCCCAAAGCTGTTTGAGCAAACATATACGGACTCGCAGCCTTTTAGCTCTACATCCACAAATAGCAAAGTGACAAGAAGCAGCTTATCAAGATATACTTAACACCCATCTTTAATAGCCCTCGTTCTCTGCACTTCCCGAACTAGTCACGATCCTGCCACAGAGCGCCTTTCAAAACCCTGTCCTCAACATAAGGTTTTCAAGAGAGATTCCCAAAAAGCGGAGCATGAGTTCGGGTTGACATTTACCCCTCAGCCTTTACAAAGTTCCTTCTGAAATGGACTCGATTAACAGTGGGTGGATGGTTTTCCACGCAAATAACTTCAACCTTTAAATATCGATGGGGAAGCAGCCTCAATTTGAATGTCTGAAATAAATTTTAAGAACTTTCTCTGCACTGACTTCTTATCCCCTTTCTAAAAGGAAAAATCAGTGAAAGACCTTCTTCCAAGGTCCAGACAGAACATCATTCAAAATTTCAATTACAAGCCTCTTAAAAGTCGATTAAATTCCGAAAATGCAAGGCAATCAAACGTTCACTCCCATCTTTACGATATAATAGCTCGTAAGAATGTTTACGTGCAGTTGTTTTTTTTTCTTGGAGAACATCTAAGTCTACATTTGCGTTACACCCTTTCGAGTACCCTTATCACTCTAAATGACGACGATAAAATGTCCCTATATGCGAGTTTCGAATCACGACTTTGATGTTGCCATAGTCAACGAAACAGTATAAGAGGATAGCCCGGCAGAGGTACACGACAAGGACAATGAATGATATCGATTACGTCTTACCTGGCAGTTGGCAAAAATGCCAAATTAATATACGTACTTCGTTTGTATGGATTATTTTTAATTTTTGATTGCGACCCCCCGACCGGGAGGGCTCAGGACATTCTATGTAAATTTAGATCATTAACTTGGGCCAATGTCAGCACTCATCCGGTTTCGGTTTCGGTTTTCCGAGAAACACAATTCAATCGTCAAACGTTGTCAGAGGCAAAGGCAGCTATTAGTCGTGTAAGTAGGCATCACGTGAAACTACCAATCCTCTTAGATGTTATATTTAAGTTGCTTTTAGGTTCTGCAGGAGCAACGCAGTGAAAACGATTTTTTTTCACTTAATAGCCTTGATATTTATTGTGTGGGCATTAGTACCAATAGAGTATTGGAGGAGGGTGAGTTGTATGTTCCTTCGGCTCAGTGGGAAGTGTGGGCTATGGTTCAACCCCCAACAAGTCATTGTTCGATCTGAACTGATGAGTGATAAATAACATCGAATCTAGTGGAAATAATTGTACCAAAGTTGTTCTGGAAGAGGGTCAGCCGTTTCTTTGGTTTAGTGGTTAGTCTGGTTGGACCCCCAAAAAATTCTTGTTGGGTCTACTTTAATGGGTAAGTGCGAATCTCAGTACCAATGCTGTGTTGGAACAGGGCAAAGCTTTTTTCAATGTAAAAGAAGATAGCCCACAATTAGCAGTGGGTTCCGGTTGAACCCCCAAAAAATACTTGTTGAATCTAACTAATTGGGTGAAAATGACTCAGAGTCTAGCGCGAATCTCAGTACTAATGCTGTGTTGAAAGAGGATAAGCTATTCAGTGTAAAAGTAGTTAACCCAGACTAACCCTTGTGTCCCGGTTTAACCCCCAAAACAATTCTTATGAGATCTAAATTCATTTGTCAACTTTGCAGCCTCTTGCAACAGCTTATCCAACATTCAAGAGCACATCCGTCTTGAAAAAAGCCTCCCAACCGTCGCCATAACGCTCCAACTTATTTTCATTAGTGCTTAAAATAAAACCAAGGTCCTATGTGCACCTGTTGCGTTAAAAATCCATTTTAGACAATTGCGTTAAGTACCATTGTACTAGAGGACTCAAGCAAGTTACCAACCGAAACGAATTGGTTGCGAATGCAGAGAAAATATTAAAAAGATACACGGGAGATAACAGCACCCTGTGGGACACCAGCAAATGTGGAAAACGGGATTCAAAGAGCTAACATCAAACAACAATTTTGAAACTATACCTATTCGCTCTCATTTACTAAAAACTCTCTCTTGAGTTATTCGGGAGAAACGCACTTCTTCACAGCGAGAGGAGGATTTGCATCTCAATTCCTAAGGTGACAATGATTTAGAATTTTCACAACTGGAGGTACGGAACGACTTTGAAAATATATTTCCCCATGTGATGTCATGGAAAGTAGCCATTTTAATATTGAAACAGCTCTGCCGGGCAGCTTGTTTAAAAGAAAGAAGACAGTTCTCTGGTTCAAAGACTGGACACTGTATGAGGAGGCGGGCTGCGTTAAATGCCACAGAGGTCGTGTTTTTTCGCGCCGGTGTCCAATGTCACACTATTTAAAACAAGCTCCAAATGAAAACTGCTGGCAAAGCTCATTTTACGTTCCACCGACGGGAGAGTTTCCCTTGAAGTCAGCCATCGATGGCAAGACTCTGCCCAGATGTAGAATTTCCCTATTTTTATGATGACACCTATGGCCACCCGCACCTCCTGCTATAGGACGCGCGATATTCCGCCTCGCATAAGCAACAAAAGGATTAACAAGGATAATAAATATTTATCGGCAATTCACTTCTGCGACCACCACTCACCTCTTCAAGATCAATAATCTAATTGTGAACCCCATTAGAGGCAGCAAAGTCACAGCTTCATTCTGGTCGCCCGCTGTGTCAAGGCGGACACAATGGACAAAATTAATTACTTGTTGTTTACACCAGCTAAATAAACACACACACACACACACACACACACACACACACAGGGGCACACATTCGCCCTATGAGAGGGTAAATGAAGAAGCCAAATTGAAATCTCCTCACTTAGCCCGGTCAGGGGGCGACAGAAGGTGGCTGCCGGCTAAGTAGCCGTCTTCCAGGATGTGTCTTTGCGTGTATTAATGCCCATAATGAATGACTGCGACTATTTAATTAGATCCTTTCGGCGGTGTCGTCGCCTCGCACACAAAGGGTTCAGATCAATTTGGTAGATTAGTGGCATTCCATTTCGTGTGTGTGAGGAGGTGCTCTCTTGCCATGTGATCACTCAATTAAATAATAAATACTAATACTATTGTGATTAGACGTGCACATTCGTTTAATGAAAACAATCAACATGGACCGCATAAGGAGGATGTGCTGCCTGCCGCTGCTGCGTTAGCTATTTATGACCGTCTGGGGAGATTCACTTCATTAATGTCATTTGTTGTCGCGTCGGTCGGTTGGGTGGCTGGAAGACATCTAGATGCGACACAGAGCGAGATAGATGTATTGACGTCATGGAAGCGGCAGCGGCAACCGTGGCGGAGGGTAGTCATTTAGATTTAATTTAATTTCCGTCTTATGATGTACTTAACCGTCGTGAGACTCTCATTCTGTGGTGGATGCGACAATTGCGACAGGGAGTCGGTGTCCATAGCGACCAGAAGATTAAGTTTGGTGTTGCACAGCGTTACTCGAGATAAATTGAGTTAACGAGGCCGTAAGCCCTTTGATTGGTTTCCCTTTGGATATGGGCTATAAATGGGGGCATTCTTTTTTTTTTTTTTTTGTAATTCAGATGATAGAAGGGTGGAGAGGCGGTGGAAATAATTGCTGAAGGATGGGTCTTGTTTGGGAAAAGATATCGAGTAGAATTTACTTCTGGTAAGTGGCGATAGATGGCGCTAGAGAGCGAGTAGTTGGTGTCTTTCCTAAAAGTCATATGATGTTAAAATAATCGCTCAAGTGCAGGTCTTTTTAAAAAATTATATCGAGTAGAATTTAATTATGGAAGAGGGCGATAGATGGCGCTAAAGAGTAAAGGGTTTGTGTACTCGCTTAAAGCTGTTAAATTCATAATTTTACTTGCGATTTTTGAAAACTGATGCAAAGTGTTAACAATTTGAGAAGAACTCTTCAAAAAGATCGCTTCCTTCAGAGGACATGGGGGGAGGACGATGGTTTTAGCCAGTACCACATTTTGATTGAAAAAACTACGGTAGAAGTCGAAACTCAGATCGACTTCCACCGAAAGCAACTCCAATTAATTTTAGGAAACGAACTTGACTTCACTTGTCACCTTTTACAAGTTCAAATTGTTCTGACATTGCAACCCAGGGACTCAAGACGCAATAGCGCCTTGCTTATAGGGTTCCCATCTAAGAGTTATAACATAAAGACTGAGTTGGATGAAGCTCTCAAACTTGTAACCTTAGGACTTAGTTGCTCAAACCTTTTTAAAGGCGAAAGACGAAAGTATTTCAAGCTTTGTTGCTCAGACTTCTCAAAGGCGATAGACGAAAGTATTTTAGACGAGAGGCAGTCGAGCAAAACCTCGTCTAAATAGAAAAGGCCCGCAAACGAACTTGGAGTATGCAACTGGAGGCAGTCAGCTAAGGACCGGGTTATTGGGATTAACTAGTCTGTTGAGATGATGGTTCAAAAGACCCCACGACTCAAGGGAAGAGGCAGCAGCGAAAGACTTTATTTAGGTAGTAGAAATGATCCTCAATCAAACTTGGAGTACGCAACTGAATAAACTTGTCAGTTATGGTTCAACGTGACTTCCAGCCGGTCTAGAAAAATAGAGACGTGGCCCTACCAGTAAAAGGAATGTTGTTGTGGAATTTTTTTAAAACAAGGTACCTACATCTAAGTCTTTTGACTGTCATTGGGTGGAGTTAGAGTCTTTTGCAGACCTAACTTCCGAAGTGTCCAAACTGAATGACTTTTAACCTCTGTAGGTCGACGCGATCTAGATGTAAACGAGCCACATTTTCAAAGGTAATACAAGTCCAACTTCTAGGCGCACGAAAGGCTTTCTCTGGCCTAGATATGGCTTCACTAACCGTGGCCATCCAGCCGAACATTACCCAATCCAAAAATGCATCTTTTGAAATACGCTCCATTCAGGCTGCACGGGTCGTAGCGAGGTGGCAGGGGTCTCTTTCTAAAGATTTATTTCCTTCCAGGTCTGTCCGTATGAAGCTTTAAAACTGTGAAAAGCGTGCACTTGCCATTGAGGGCTACTTTTCGAATGGATGTTCTGTGATTAAAACCCGCTTAAATGTAGCCCCGTTGGGCGCTGTCCCGGACCGGAAACCTATCGTTACATTGGTCATACTATGTTCAGACAAACAGCGAGGCCGACAAGACGAAAAAATGGAGTCCCTCGGCCCGTTACATCACATGAGAACTTCAAGGCAGTGAGAGCTTCAATATTACAGTCCGTTTTGAATGGAAGTTACAGAAGGGTACTCGCGGGTTAGATACGAACTACCAGTTCACAAATGAAATGTATTTGCCCTCCATTCCCCGTAGCTTCGCTGAAGCAATGTAAGGCAGCAAACCAACATCGATTTTCGTTTCACTACCTCCATATGGATGGATATTCCTTCGGGAAGCCAGACACCAGGAAGATAACTCAATTTACATCGACATCATCAGCATCACAACATCGCCTGAGCATAACAGCGCCGCAAAGCTTATTACAGACAAAAAGGATCACAAATCAGCACTTTGCATCTGGCACATTGTTCGAATCGAATTATTCAGATAATCGATTAGCAAAACCAAATAGAGCAGCCCCGTCCGAAGGGACAGTCGCAGAGATTATCTCTTTCTCCACACGAGGACTAGATACGAGTAAAAGTGTCCTCGGATTTTCGATAAAAGTTGCAAAACTCAATTAGACGAAAGAGCAGCACACACCCAAACAGAATCTGTACTTAGTTTTATTTTTCACTATTTTTTTTGTTTTTCGCCAGTCCCCTCATTCATCATTTATAATTCCGAGCGAGTGCGACAACGGACCATGATTACACAAAATGAAATTCCGCTCGAATGAATTTAAATTGATTATAATTGACTTAGCCGCGATGTTGCTGCGCGATTTGTTGTCCGGCGCGCGCTTTTATGTCTGTGGAGGTGTCTCCGTGTGTACATGTGTTATATGATAACGACCTAGTGTGTCATCCGTAAAAACAGACGGAGACATTGCGCCCCCACCCCCGTGCGCGGCTACCCTCCTGGCAACTGTCACTAAGATTGCCAATTATGTAGGCGGATGCTCAATCGCTAGTTTATCATGAGATATCGAATGGCGACAGTCGCGAGTGGCGGTGGCGGCAATAGTTTGAGAGAAATAAAAAATAAAAACTTGACAATTAAGAGGTTTTGCGGTTTTTTTTTTCTCCCGCTCTCTCTCATTTTAATTTGTTTCCAATCACAGGGAATTGTTTAGCGGCGGTGACGACGGCGGCAAAACAACTTGAAAAGATTTATTGAATTCAATATCAATTTAGTTTAATTGAAGTGAGTCGAATTATTTCCAAGGGGATTGATGCACGGAGAAGTCGTCTCATATAATCTCATCTCGTACTTAATTCTTTTAATTTCAATTTAGATTCATTTGTGCAAGTATTTGGATTGTTAAGGTCGCCCGGGTACGCATTGGATTTTTAATAAAATGCAAATTATAGCAGTTACTGTGACTAATTACATCGAGTTTGTTTTGGCATGGAGAGCCTACTTAGATTGGCTGATGGGGAGTTCGATTTCAAAAGAGGGGAACTTGAATTTGATTTATTTATCTGAGGCAGGACTCTCCAACAAACTTCTGGGTACAAAGAACGCTGTTCGAGTAGGCTCTTCAAAAACTACACATTTGAATGTCATTTTGAGAGCTCTAGGGGGGGAAACAGTTTTTTTTCCATTTTAAAGTGTGACAGGATAAGTCGGGCAAAAAATACTAAATGGGGAGACAAAAGTTTAAATAACAACTTGACAGAGCGTTAGAACAATGAAAACCGTAGTTGGATAGGCAAAACAGACACTTGGAATTGTTTAAGCTGTTCTAAAACGTCACATGAAACTGAAATGTATTTCAAAATGGACTGCGGATTTTTGCCAGTATGTACTTTTAGGGGCATTCCAAATGTCCACGCGGGCCACTTAGAAACACTTCAACCCGATAAAAGGTAAACTAGCCACTGACGCACTTGAAACTCAAAAGTTGGAAAAAAGGCAAAAAAAAAAAAAAGCGACGGTGGGAAGTTCCAATATTCATTTCATTTTAGCTTTTTGTATAGAAGAGGTTTAATCGATCCAGCTGTTGCTTCAGTCGCTGGTGGATGAAATTGTGAAAATAGGACCTAAGCTTCGTATGTTCTCTTGAGGGGCTTTTGTGTTCATTAATTCGTAGACCGTCAGGTTGGATTATTGGGACTCATCAAGGAAGTCATTAAATAAAGTTAAACCAGAAAGCTAGATATGCCATGGCAGTCCTAATAAGTCGCTTTTAAAATATTTTAAAAGGACTTTAGAATGGCAAAAAGGACCATCATGTCTACCAGACTTCTCAAGTCTTAAATAAAGTTCTACAGTACCCAGTGTACTTGAAAAAAATCCCCAGCGTTTTCCTTGATACCCGAAGTAAGAGAGACTAACACGAAGTAAGCGAGATTTTGCAAGTCCAATAGGAAAGATCTACTTTACCTAGCGTGCTAAAAACAATCCCAAGCTGTTCTCGAAATAAGAAACACTCGTAAGAACGACTTGTGACCAATGAAGTCAATCTGGGTTCATCGCAACATATAAACAGGTAGGTCCTCCATGGGCAGTTCAAGCTCATCCAACTCATCAGTGAGACAACTGATCGTTGGGACAACTCATCGATGGACATAGCTTTCAAATTTATTTATTGCATAGAAATATTTAACAGATCCCGTAAAGCACTAAATTTGTGAAGCTTTCAACTCATCAAGCACTGAAACTAGTCAACTCTTCAAGAACTGAGCACTTTATGTATTGAACTCGACGAGCATTAAACTCTTCGAGCACCAAACTCATCGAGCATAAAACTCATCGAGCACGAAACTCATCGAGCACAAAACTCATAGAGCACCAAACTCATCGAGCACTAAACTCATCGAGCACCAAGCTCGTCAAGCACAGAACTCGTCAATCACTGTCTTTATTAGACATTTAATTCAACAGACACGAGGCTCTTCAGGCATTAAACTAGTCCATTCCTACTCGTCGTCAAAAACTGAACACTGCACCTATTGAACTATTGAACTATTCAAGCTGAACTCGTTAAACGCGAGCTCTTTGCTCTTCAAGCACTGAATTTGTAAAACTTTGAACTCACTAGTCAACTCTTCAAGACTGAGAACTTTATATATTGAACTCGTCGAGCATAAAACTCATCGCTCACGAAACTCATCGAGCACCAAACTCGTCAAGCACTGAATTTGCAAGGCTTCGAACTCATCAAGCACTGAACGAGTCAACTCTTCAAAAACTGAGCACTTTATGTATTGAACTCGGCGAGCATTAAACTCGTCGAGCACCAAGCTCATCAAGCACCAAACTCATTGAGCACCAAACTCATCGAGCATGAAACTCATCGAGCACGAAACTCATCGAGCACGAAACTCATCGATCGCCAAGCTCATCGATCACCAAGCTCGTCGAGCACAGAACTCGACATAGAAATGACAAAATTTGGCACAAAATAGTAGAACATTTCAATACAAACGAACCCCCCAACCAACCCTACTGAATGCTTGATAGACTCGGCTTAAAATTGGTGAGCATTAAAGTGGATTACACAAGATGCTGTTGCAGTAGCCCAAAAAACACTCCTTTTAAAGGACCTACCAATCCAAATACCTACGACCAACTGACAGAAATAATTCAATTCATAAGCACACAGCTTTGGGAATACCCCCGCTCGATGTAAAAATAAAAATAGTTCGAATTCCTGATGACAGCTCGATTTGATTGCATCCTTCCCTCTTACAGAATTACCATGACCGCACTTCATAGTGCATACAGCATACACAAAATATCAACAACAACAGCCACCATCAGTTGCCAATACTCATCAGCATTATCGTCGTCGTAGTCATGTCCTGATGGAAAAAAACAGCAGTATCATCATCACCGTCATACTCATATCCGGAGGATTACCAGCCCCCATGGGCATACGGAAGAGGAAAGACACATCCAATAATATAACTGGCGTCAGTCGGCGACTGCAGCTGATGCATACCTATGCATGCTCATCATTATAATCCCGCCTTCATCTCTGGGGATTTTTCCTGTATCATATGTTACGTGATGTGGCGTGTAACCCACAATGGTGGTTATACTCGTAGTTCCCAATTTCATACAGGGAGAAAGAAAAAACTATCAAAAGAGGACATGCTTTCCATATGCAAAGGATGACTCCCTGCGCGCATTGTAAATGAAATGCAATTTATTTGATTTAATTTTACCATCGAGAAAGGACACTTCAGTGGATGTGTTTGTGTATACCGGACACTAGATGGAGCATTAAGATTATCCAGGTGATCCGGGGTGGGTGGCGCAATTAATTATGAAGCCAGAGAAGCGGATTGAAATTTGGTATGCACTGTTGTATTGTTTGGGAGGGTTCACGAAAACGGTGGACGCAAAATGAGAAATTTATTAAGGCAGGTCAGTTACTTTTTGATGGATAAACTACTTGGCAAAACTAGTTTTAGTTATCGTGAAACTGTGGCCCTTGGAAAAATGATTCTGAAACAAACCACTCAGGAGTTTAAGCAAAATATTTAAAGAGAAATAATGAGTCGTTGCAGTGAGCAAGTCAACTCGTCAGTCACCGAACTCGTCAAGCAATGAACACATCAAGCACCGAGCCTCCACCTTCAACCGATGAACTGTTCGACAGCTAAACGTTTCAAAAACTGAACTCTGCATGTGATCAACCCGTCAAGCACCGAACACTTCATGTATTGAACCTGCCAAGCACTGAACTCTTGAGGCACAATACTTATCAAGAACCGAACTGGGCAAGCACAGAACATGTCAATGACTATTAAGCACACCCTCGTCAAGGAAACGAGCTCGTCATCACTCAACTTGTCAAGCAATAAATTCTCTAAGAACCGAGTCTTTCAACCGGTTAAATATTTTACAACTCAATAAGTCAAGAATGAAGCTCTTAGTCTATTAGTCTCGTCAAGCACCGAGCCCAAAGAGCACCGAATTACCAAGCTTTGGATGTGTCAATCTCTGGAATCTATGTTACCGAACTCGTCAAGCAATAAAATTGTCAATCAGAGAACTTGTCAAGCACATAACTCGTCGATCACAGAACTTGCCAAGCAGCGAAACCGTCCAGCACAAAACAAGTCAACGATAAATTTGGCGAGTTTTAAACTTCATCATCATCGCTGGACTTGTCAAGTAGCGAATTCGTGGATCACTCTACTGTTCAATCACAGAATACCTCAATTTATCTAGCATTGATCTTGTCAAACTCGTCAAGGACAGAACCATTCAGAATCACTGAACTATTCCACCACTCAACTTGTCAAAACCCGAACTCTTCATGTATTGAAATCATCAAGCACCGATCCCATCGACCACAAAACTCGTCAATCAAAAAACTCGTCGAGCACAGAACATTGGTCAGTTTTGTGCAGCGAAATTTTAAAGCTGTCACACTCGTCAAGCACAGAACCATTCAGAATCACTCAACTATTCCACCACTCAACTTGCCAAGAACCGAACTCTTCATGTATTGAACTCATCAAGCACCGATCTCATCGAGCACAAAACTCGTCAATCAAAAAACTCGTCGAGCACAGAAAACTGGTCAGTTTTGTAGAGTGAAATTTTAAAGCTGTCTCAAAACCTTTCATTGTCAAAATATGCTGAGCATTTTGTAAGTCAGAGGTGCAATAGGTCCAAGATTTTAAAAACTCAATTCACCATAATCACATCGACTGACTGTTTAAAATTTTTCCGCCTCAGTCTTTCAAACTTTGATCTTCGATTCACCGACCTCTATCCATGGGCTACTATACGATCAGCTTGCGAATATATTTTGGATTAAAACGCGACGTGGACGCGTCATTTAAATATTTAAAAAAAATGTAATGCAATTCCAATACCCTCTACGTCGCGAAACAAATTTTAAACCCTGTCATGGAACATCAGGTACACAAACTATACCAACAAATACCAGTTTCCAAAGTATATTTAGCCTTTGTTTCGCTTTGCTTAAATTACGAGCACAATTAGGCATGCAAGCTAAACCAGTTAAGGCTATGACGACAACGACAACGACGACCACTCGAAAGTGTAAAAACCTTCCAAGAATGCCACAGCATAGAACTCTCCTTTAAAGCACAGCACCGACTTCTATTCGAAGCCAGCAACTATGGCGCGTTGAAACCAATTATTAAGGAATGCCTGCGCTGCAATGCATCTTCTGGCCGCCGACCGTCATTTGTTATTCCTGTCAAAACATATTCCAAAGGCATAGCCTGCCGTCGAGTAAGGAAACAAGGAAATCGTGCCTGCTTCCGAATAAGGAAACGAAATTTTCAACTCCACTTCACAATCAAATGGACCGATAGAATCTAACGAGCACCAGGATCTGCATTTGTACGCTTTACAACCGGATTGGCCGCTTTTGGTCGCATGGTGCCATCTTACTCATACAACGCTCTGTCGGCCCAAAGTGATAGGCCCGAAACAAGCCCCCAAAATCGCATGGAATCCGCTGCGCGACGGTGTCGGCGGAGGTGTCAAGATAGCGTGAATCAGTAAATCACTTCTAATGCCACTAGCGTCGACGCAAATTATAAATCAAAAGCTGACTTAACACGTGATTTTCTTTCGAAGTTTTTTCTTTTTTATTGAGACGAACGAGAGACGAAATAAACAAGCAGCTGATCACCGGCATAAGGCATCAGTGTCAGACATGCAGCAGCAAAATTGGCCTGGGCTTCGTGTTGCATTTTAACGAAGCGCGTCCGGTTCTCGGCCGTGCGTCGTCGTCACGAAGCGAAGGAATTGTCTTTTTGCGTTTCGTTGAGATACTCGTATCTTTCCCTGCTGCTGCTGTCGACTGGCTGTTGATGATGGGAGAGAAAATTGGATAAAGCTGTCTTTGAGGAGGAAGATGGTTATTAGTGTTGAGCACATCTTCATCCTTTTCTCTTTTTTGTCGTTTTCAGTTTGGTGCAATGGGGAAAAAATAAATTGACATTGAATACCATCAGAGAGAGGCGGACCGTTTTGCGAACGACCTTAACACTTCGAGAGGACAAAAGAAATCGCAGGACTTTGGACTCTGTGTGTTTGATCTCTATTTGCAGACGAGTGGAAACTGGAATTCCGATGAGTAAATGAGTGGGGAATCACAAGTGGTTCGCATGTGTAACTGAATTTCGAAAAATGCACTCGAGAGCTGTTGGTTATATCTTTTCCATTTGCTGTTTGTTGAGCATTCGGTGGGGATTAGTTTGCATCCGCTGTGAGGTTTCACAGTGTGTCAAGGGGAGGTGTGTAAAAATCGCGAAAGAGGGGCAAAGTGTATGGAATCCGAGGGAGTAGTTGGCACTTTCAAGGTCGTCATGTGAACGACATCGAGTGGGTTTTCCCAAAGAGTTAGAAATGAACTGAAGATCGGTGACTGTTCTTGTATTTCTCAAAAAATGCGTAAGGAAACGGCGAATTGAAGGCATAGTCCAATGATCCAAGATCGCTTGCAAAAATACCGACCAAACTCGATCGAAAAGTTGAACAAACTCTTAGTAAACGAAACAGATTTACTGGCGATCACTAAAGAGCGATCAAAGCGGTTACGATCAGTCATAAGAACATTGGAAATATGGGCGAATGCAGGGCAAAGCAAATACCAAATGATCTTTCGATGAGATCGTTACCAATAGAACAGCCGACGCCAACAACTACCAAGTCAAAGATCACTTGTAAAAAATATTTATTGGACTCAAACAGCCGTAAAACGTTTCGTAAGTTGATCAGTTACACTAGCGATCACTTATGATCAAATGATGCACGATCAGTCCTAAAAATATCGGGATATATAAACCAAGTTGGGGCCAAAAAATAGACTAAACGACCCAAAGATCAGATGGATACTAATAGAAAATCGTGTACCAAGAACTGACAAGTCAACGATCGCTTGTAAAGATGCCTATCAAACCTATAAAGCTGAACGATTTCTAAGCAAATGAAAGCGATTTTCTGGTGATCACTAAAAGATCAAAATAAAAGACCGAACATCGAAAACAGTTCGACAAGGATATCAGATTTATGGACGAAGTCAGATTTGATGATCAGATGGCTGCGTGAAGAACCAGTGAATATGACGAGTTTAAATGTTGACGATCACTTGCAAAAAAGTCGATCGAAAGCTTAGTACGGACCTGATCTAATGGCGATCACATAGGGATCAACGAATGACTAGAACACTTGGAAATAACTACACAGGAATGGACGAAGTTAAAGGCAAACAAATAAATATATCTGATGATCAGATGGCTGTTTAAAGAACAGCGAATTTTATCTGTTAGGGAGTTCACGATCACTTGCGAAAAATTCGATACAAACCTTAGTAATGACCCGCTCTTATGGCGATCACTAGGGGATCAAGGAGCATGAAAATCAGTTCGCAAAGATATCAGAGGTCTAAAAAACAGCAAGTATACAGAGTTGAAAAGTTCACGATCACTAGCAAGAAATCAACCGACATTTTAGGATGGATTTTGCTGATCACTAGTAGATCAACAAGCGTCTAATCAGCAGAACAAATTTTGAAGGTCTTTCCGAAGACAAGACCAAGAAAATGTACTTAATCATCTGAAGATCAGATATATACCGAAAGGACTTCGGATACCAATATCTATTAAGTCAAAGATCACTTGCAAAAAGATCAGCTAAACTCTTTAAGGCAAAAAAAATCTGTGCAACAGGGCACAGTAATTGATCGAAAAAAATTAAGAATTTGGGGGGCCAAGATCAGTTGCGATCATGTTCGAACTTCGGAGTCAAGTTGTTGACTAGATCGGTACCAGTGCAAGCTAAAAGTTGAATGATTTCATATAGAAGATCAGACAATGAAGAAGATCAATGGCGATCAAATCACCAACAGGAAGTGAGACTAGGAGCTGTTAGATGTCGCACACGAGATGTCAGCAAAGCCGCCATAAATTGAAAGTCGTGTAAGCTAAAGAAGATGATACCTTAAAGATCACTGAAACAAAAGCTCAATTATCAGAAAGATGTGGCCAATTTGTTGTTGATAATCAATATTTTCGATGGAAAATGTTTACCCTCATTCCCGCATCATGAGTCCGAAGTCACATCCAAACTAGAACCAATTGGACACCAACAATTCAGTTCGGTAGAATAAAGTCATTGCCAAGAGATCACAAATTAGAGAGTACCTAAAACTGATAACGCAACTGGCGGCGCTAACCAATTTCTACAAAGTTCAGAAGACACCGATTACAGTGCGAACATAAAAACAAGTCAAATGACGCAATTTCCACTCAATTCCACCCAAAAGCCTTAAACTTGAAACACTGATCTGTGAAGTCGTCAATAGAACGAGATATCGAGTATCGAATAGCTTCCATCGCACACACACACACTGCGAATGCAAATGAAATGCAAGCCAAGTGTCACTCCGACGACCGTTTTGCATCTCTTTCCCCTTGGTTGTCCAAATAAATCAAAATAAATCTAAAACACGAATGCAAATCCACTGAAAGCCATGCAATTTTGTTATTTTCTAAACGCCTCGCGCAAAAGGCCAATTGAAACGACAGTTGTTGATGTTAGGAACTGCTATCTAAAGAGATATCTTGCGCACGTGACATTTGATAAGCCCACGGCTGTCGATGTGACAGAGAGAGAGACAGATTTGTTTACTGGAAATGTCAAACACATTGCTTGACTGGCGCGACAGAGAAATGACATAAATTAGAATTTTATTGGATTTTTTTTGGTTTGTTTTGATCTTGTGAATCGAACGGGGGCTGTAGAAGGTTCGGTTGACAGCTTGTTCGGTTTCGTTAATTATTTTATGGTAATTGTGTGATTTTACTATGGTGCCCAAGTTTGTGGCTAATTGTAGTTGAGAGCTGAAGGTCGGCGCGCATTTGATGTTAGAAGTTGCATAAGGGTGGTGCAAAAGGTGGCAGTTGTTTGGAATTTTATTTTCAAAAGGTTGTTGCAAATTGAAATTGGAGATTTGAATTCACTTCTAAATTGGCGCGTGTTAAAAAGTCACAAGAACTTTCTGGTCAGCAGAATGGACCGGAATTCGAGCCGAAGTGCCGACGATCTTAAGCACAGTTTAAAAAGAAAATTTTAGAATCAGGCTTTGCCGATCAGAAAGTTTGAATAAGCAGTGGCAGCGACCACAAGCAAGAATGTGATCAACACCACAACATCTATGATCAACAATAGAGAGGCAGACGGACGGAAGATCAACTATGATCAGCGACTCCAAGTTAATAGATTAAAAGATCAAACTTAGAGGGAATGCAACATCGAACAGGGATTATTAAACTATAAAGAGAAAGAGGGTCAGAGGACCAACTATGATCAGCAGATCAATCTTAAAAGATCACATCACGAACAGAAACTAGTAAATGACATTTGCAGAAGAGGCCCGCTTCATAAAAAAACGTCTACAAAACAAAATCTAGAACATTTATGATCAACGATAATGAGTTATTGATTCAGAAGATCAACCAAGATCAGCTTGTTGAAAAATCTTGCTTCTTCGAGTTTACAGTCCACAAACAAGTCCACAGGACCTCAAACACCAACTAACCAAACCAGAACATCTATGATTAACGATAAAGGGTCACTGCGACAGAAGATCAAGCATACAGCTTTATCGAGGTCTTAAAGATCAATGATCAATGGACCTCACAAATGCACGATGAATTATAAATTGTATAGGAAGGTCAAGCTATATAATGACGATAGGAATAGAAAATCAGAGTTCTTGGGATTGTGATTTGATAAACAGAACAATGAAAAATATCAAAGGTTAGCGAAAACATTCAGCCGATCGATCAGTCCAAAAACAGATGAAGGATGCAAATTTACATCGAGCTTGTAAATGTCAATGGAAGTATAATTGGCAAATATATTTTCTAGGTCCTAGGTGCGGAGATTCATGCCGCAAGACGATCTGGAGATCAACTGAGAGAGATGCTTGAAATGGGACCGGTTTTTAGTGGAATCAAGATCATTGTCAAAGTGCCGTCAGAAGTCCCTAATAAAAACGAAAACTAGATTAATGTGATAAAAGTTGCTAGTTGAAGACTTCCGAGGTTTGCAGGGAACTTTGCAAAAACACCCTACCCAAGACAAAATTTGAAAGCAATTCAATTGCAAGATCACCGATCGTCAGTAGTAATTTTTTAAACAATTGAATCTAGAAATATAACTGCTCTTAAAAGCAATAGTTGGATACGGAGATCAAGGACTTCCGACCCACTATAATCTCTGTCAGCCGAACCTTGTACACAGAAGAACCCTGGGGGCTCAACCCTCGTACCTCTGGCGGTGCAAGTTCCTCACCTTGCGACTAATAGCCTATAGTTTTAAGGCGAATCTGACAGCTTGAATAGAGATTCTTGGTCTGCAGGAAGTTTTACAGAAAACCTGGGAGAACATATTTTTTTCTGGAGGCTCAACCTCGTACCTCTGACGGTGCAAGTTCCTCGACTTGCTACTAATAGCAGGGATCTATAGTTTTAAGCCGAATTAGACAGCTTCAATAGAGAACCTGGGTCAGCAGGAAGTTTTACAGAACCCCCATGAAAGCCTATTTTTTTCTGGGGGCTCAACCTGGGACCTCTGCCGGTGCAAATTTGTCTTTCTTCGTCTTTGGATTACGCTTTAGCCGTACAGGCATTTGATTCTTACGATACAACTTTGCTCGAGATGGTGAACAGTCGAATTTTCGGCGGTCGTCAACACGCCAGCATCTAAGAAAGGTAAACTCGAAGCCTTCAGTACGAATTTGCGTAGCCGTTTCACATTGAATCCGTCCAACTGCCGACATTCAAACACTCGCAAACTCCCACATTCCAGGCATAACTTCAATGGACACCCTAATCTGAGAAGCATAATCCCAGACTGGCCTCCTACATCTTGTCATCATCGGGGTGCGCCATGATACCGCGAGGTCATCTCCCAACATAACCAGAGAAATTCTGAGAATTCCCACAGAACAAACAATTCCAGATCTTCCGACAGCTTCATCTCTACGCAAAGCGCACACAAAGCCCCATCGTTCCTCTCGCCTTTGATTTGTCCTCGTATGTTTGCAACAAATTTCCTGTTGTCGCGCCAATGTTTATACATCTAACGTCAACAACCAACCGCGCGTTGCACCGCATATCCAAAGTGCATCCACAGAAAATCCTGTTGCATTCTTCAGCTAAATAAGTCCGGTCCCGTCCGTTGGCACTTTGGACGTGCTACCCGCCGAACAGGCTTTCCAACTGCTCCGCTGCTGATAGTGCCGTGCGATGCCCAATATGTGCGCGCGCGTGTGTGTGTTTTGCACCACCATCATCATCATTATCATCCGAGTCCCAACAGCACAGTCTCCAGCAAGAGGCCGAATGGCTAATTGAGGCCCGGCATACCATGGTAATTGACGGCACGCATACACTTGGTCAAGTTGTTCCCCAAGACGAACGAACGGATGGCCAAAGGAGACCCCAACAAGATGCGAGCGCGCACAAGGAGCAACAAATGACTACTCTTGTTAATTTTATTAATTCCAATTGAAACAAAACAAAATCGATAGCAAACAGTGCATGGGGTGGGGGCAAATTGCTTGCTGAGCGGCCACATCTACGTGGAATGCGAGTGCATGCTCTGAGAGCGTCGCGGAGGCAGCGCCCAGCGGCTGTTAGTTGTTTTTACTGCTGTCGGTAGTCGGTTGTCGCCGTCGTCATTGTTGTTTTGTTGTTGTAGTTCCAGCCGTCGGACTTTGTGCGGAAAGTTTCGTTATGAATGTAATCAGGCCTGGGGGCGACTCGCGCGTTGTTTGGACTTCGGAGTAAACAATCCACCGGATGTTGGCGATGAGTGTTGAATTTCTGTGCTCGGCGGGTTTCGCTTCTGCATAGATTCCTTGATTACGACCAAAGTGCGTGTGCATTTAAGGACTTTAAACGGAAAAGCTGTTGGAAAGCCATCGAAGGAGAGAAGTTCCAAATGGCTGACGACGCCTGGAGGCAAGCAAAACCCGCCTTCGACCAACTGATCGTCGGCAACCTGGTTTGATGGTGAAATCCAACAATTTGCGTGTCAAATTGCGCAATTAAAAATGGAATTGGGGCGCTGCAAGAGGTCATTATACCCGTCATTAAATTTCACAGTTCCTCCGGTTCGGATCGATGCCGTGCATCACGACGGAATGGGGGCAACGAACGATCTTGACCTCACGTTCAGCCACGGTTTGTCTTTGACGCTATTAATAGAACCCGTCGGTCGAGAGAAGACGCATCGAAAACAAAAGAAATTGATGTTGTTCTTCTCCGTGGTCTTCCCCCTACCTGGCTGAAACAGCTGCGACTCGGATTGAGACGCGTGCACACGGCGGCGGCTGGCCCGTGTTTTATGGCGTCACTCACAAAAGTTTATTCACACTCGAGGAGGCCGGGTCGCAAAACAAGCTCCGACAATCTTTTATCATGACACGAAATTACGGCACTCGAGAGATTTTTTGGGCCATAATACTCATGAAAGCAAACATGATACAGCTTCGGTTGGCTTATGTGGATGGTTTAAATTGGCTTAGTGGTGAATTATGACAGTCAAGTGCGTAAGTGCCAAAGCAAACAGTTGGGCGTGGATGCTTATGCGTGCGTGGAGACGTATTTCGTCAGATTTTTATGTTAAAAAGGTCCAGCAAAGTGTTTAGTGGGGTTGGCAATTGACTAGGTCTAGCTTAAGCCTGTTGATGTTGTTTAGCAAACCTCTTTGGTCAGTAAGTCCGATTAGTACTTACTTATTAAGAAGAGCGAATCTATTTGGAGTTTTAATGAAGGCTCCAAGATAACAGACCTTCAGGACCACCGTTTAAGTAAACTTATGAACTGAAAGAGCGTCGTTAGAGTAAGGCTATGGACTGAAAGACCGTCGTTTAAGCAAGGTCATGGACTGAAAGACCGTCGTTTAAGCAAGGTCATGGACTGAAAGACCGTCGTTTAAGTAAGGTTATGAATTTCGTTGAGGTAGGTATACACCAGTAGCAGTCTTTCTTTACAAAGAGCAAATCTATTGCGACGATTTGTAATGAAAGCTTTAAAAACAATTTTGTACGTATTTTGAAAGCATACACAAGATAGGAACCTTCAAGAACGTCGTTTCGACAAGTTTTGTGGGCAGACCCCCGGTTAGAGCTGTACCTATACAATAAGAGCCGTAAGGATAAGTCCAACTTACAAGGCAGTTTTGTCTTTTTTTTTGCGACTATCTTTACCGTTTTTTGAATCTTAGTTCTGAGTTTTGAGCGAAGCTTTTAAAGCTTATAAAGTTGAACTGAAGCTCTTGAAAACCCTGTAAGATACGTCATGCAAATGACCATTTTTAGGTGCCATAGACTTAATCAAGAAAAAAGTCTGAGATATGGAACTACGTGAGCTACTGATTTGCCGGGTTTAAGGGCATCCACACTTCGTCAGGTTCTATGAGTCATAGTGTTGGGACCTCCTTGTTACTGAAGTAGAAGGCAAATGACCAGCAATTGTCGCCGAAGATTGAATTTCATTGGCAGTTCAAAGCCAAAAGGAGGACGTTATGCTGGAAGCGTTTGTTAGCCTTGAACTTGTAAATGAAATGAAGACGCATTTGGTGATGGAAGATCATGCTCTGTTAAAAATCAAACTCTAACCAATGAAAGACCTCCGATCTAAGAGCTCTACAATGTGATTACCGGGTTATTATTTCAAAGATTATTTCAAAGAAAAGACTGTTTCAAATAGGTCATCAAAAAGGTGCAAAAGTTGGACCGTAAAAGCAGCTGGATGAAGGGATGCTTGCATGGAGATATTCCGGAGCACGACTGAAGAATAGGTCAAGTAATTGGCAATGTTCTCACTTTCAATATTCCGCTCATTGACTACAAGGGTCACAAGCTCTTACCATCCGACTCAATGTCCTTAAGGGAGATTGATTATCTTACGGGTAGAGGGAAGATGCTATGAACCTCACATCAAAACTCAGCGTATCCATCCCAAGCAAAGGCAAAGAAAATGCAAGATCAGCGATCTACTGGAGGAAATGGCTAAATCGCCAAGCTGAGAGCCAAGCGTCCAAGACTTCGAAGGCGATCGAGGCAAAAAGGAAATTGAGACGAGATATAGGAAAAGAATTTTAAAAAGCCTTCGAAAGCTCGCGGCCCGTGGGGAAAAGCTTACAAGTGTGACCCAATTGCAACGCGATCTGAACACACCCAGTTGGATGACGTTTCCGGACGCGTAATAAAGAAAGGAAGATGGCGTCGTTCTAAGAGGGTTACGAAAAAGAGTTTGCTTTGAGAAAGAAAGATAATAAAAGTTTGAAAATAAAACGGTCGCTATTTGAATTTAATTCAAACAAGGTAGCCATGGACAAGCTGTCAAACATGTCAATCTTTAATGACATTTAATGACAGGTGATTAAAAAAAAGAAACATTTTGGTGAAAAACCATCCCAGAAAGTAGGCGTGGCAATGAACAACATCGAGCACTACAAGTCTACAACTCGTTGCACAACCAGAAGTCATGAACGAGTTAAATCAAAAGGATTCTTCTATCAAACTTTGCTTGCAAGGAAACCAAAAGGGACCTCTACAAAAACGGCCTGGCTAAGGTAAGTTTTTGGCAGAGACTGGCTTTTATATTAAGCCATTCCAAGGCTGTTCAAAACATTTAAAAATATCTAGAATATTCAAACCGTGACTCAATAGAGTCCATTTCGGATGTAAAGCGGAACTTATTAGCTGATGCTATAAAGTTGACCCGCTGACCTTAAGCTTTGCCTTTCATATAGTCGAAGCCATTTAACAAGATATTAGAGCTGTGCTATGGGAACAATTTTTTCTTAAACCCCTTTTTGCAACCTCAACCTCAGCTTGAACCTTCCTGGACAAATGCGGATCAAAACACTAAAATCCCCATCCAAATCGATTCATAGGTTCTCGAGATAAGTGCGGACATACAGTTGGGAAACATATTTTTAAACTACGAAGTTCCAGAAAAGCCTAAAGCCCAATGAGAAGCAGTATTCAGACTTCTGAAACACATTTGGTGATCCAGACAGTCTGCTAAGTCTTCAAATGCAAACCAGGAGGAACGAGGTACTCAGCCAACTTGGAGCGCATTTCGCCAAAGTATTGGAAAAGTTTCAGCTCGAACCAGGACTGTAGCGCCACCTAGGTAAGTAAGTATAGGACAACAAATGTAGAAAACTTCAGAAAGTAATCGCAGGTCAATCCAATCGGCAGCTACTACTGCCTACTACTACCACAAGAAGGATCAGCTAGGAGCAGAGCAGAACAACACTCAAAGAACGCCGCTGATAAGGTGTCCATGGTGTAGTGGTTTTTTCTTGTGACCAGTTTGGAAAATTTACAGAAACCGTTCCTTCCATAGAGAGGGCGGACGCAGTGGTACAGCATGACACTTGCACGGGCAAACACCCGAGAGGGGTTTACAATATTCGCCACAATATTCTTCCAAGCGCAGTGAAAGTGTCCTTTAGAACATGGCAGATGATCCACTCTGCCGTCATTGTAAAGGTGATTTCCAGACGCCACAGTTCCAACTTGGACGTAGTTTGAGGCAAACGAGTTTTTAAGATCATCTCAGGTAGCGATTGACAAAAGGGTGTACACTTTTTTGACTTTGCAGTTCGACTGGAGTAGAGAGCCAAAGGTGGCGGGTGCTTAATTTTTGCTTGGCCATTCCAAACCCACAATTGCACCTGTTCACCACTGCAGCTATCTCTCGTCAAACAATTTCCAACCACTTCCCTGTCAAGTGAAAACATAAACAACCTCACACAATCCAGCTCCACAATCTCGTCGCTGAAAATTTTCCACTCAAAAATCAGGGAATCATATAAAAACACAGCTCACAATGCAATTGCATGTAATGTGTGCAGTGCGCCCGTCTACCCACACTTGTCGGCCAAGTCCACGCACTGCGCGGACAGCACCAAGGCGCGCACAGTCGGCTCCGTCACCGCTCGCGATGCACAGATTCGAATGGAATAACCGGATGTGTACCGAATTGAATCGGTTTGAGCTGACCTTATCAGTCGCCCCTCGCTCGTAGCGTCTCGCTCCCACGGCCAGATTATTACAAGCGAATAAAAAAATTTATAGCTGCGCGCGTACTTTTTCCCTGCTGCAGCATATACTATCGCATGGGGTGCGCGCTCGTAAAACGACAGAGATAATAACAACACTCTAACGAAACTGGCAGTCGTTTCGAATCGCTCGCCTCCTCTCTGGTTGTTTACTTCTTGTTGTTGCCGAAGAATTTTCAATGACGCTCGTCTGTGGAGTGTACTTTGAGGCAATTTGTTTACAAAGTTTCGACGGAGCACATTACAGGAGGAAAGTCCTCCATCAGCGGCGAAAGGTTTTATGGGTTGACCTTGCCCAATTCTGGCTTTCAGTGCCGTTCCGGCGCTAGAAGCTATTCGCAGCTGTGGCTATTTCCGACTGAATGGAAGCGGGCAAGGCTAATTGCCAGTTGATTAACATTTCAGTTGTTCAGTTCTTGGAACTGTTTTCACAGCGGTATTCAGATGAGTTGCCAGCGCCGGCTCAAAAGTCAACGATTGATGGCCCAAATGCAAGTGCAAATGACACGAACAGCGAGTGTTGGGCGGAGATCTTTGCCCCCACCTGGACTGGTGATATAATCAAGGCAGTCACATGGACCGCAGCACTATTTCTATCATCTCGCGACTGCGAGTGACGTGTGTCAGATGACATGCAATGTTATCACAAAGTTGCTGCTACCTACGAGCTGTGCTACGTGCTGTATGTCAGCGAGCCAGTTGGGTCGCGCATATAGGAAATCGCATAAGTTATCGCCGTCTTAGAAGCGGTGACAGATTAATGAGGTGAAATCAAGCGCGCGAATAACGCAACCAGACGAGAATTCCAACCGCAAATTGGAGGAGCTCTAGCTGATAAGCAGGCGTGCACTCTTGGTAACTGGAAATGGCAATTGTGCTGAGCTGCTGAGCCGCCGGAGAAAGCGAGCGATTTGATCGGTTGAGACTGTTCATTCGCAAACGGCCGGCGTCAGGCAGACGCCTTGTACAATGCTTGACAAAAGGTCAAAGGACAGCTTCTGAGAGGAAAGTAAATCTGAAGTTTAGTGGTCAAAAGGCGATTTTGGAACGAGCGCTCTCACTCTTCTGTCACAGGTTCCATTCAACTCTCGATTGCACCTTTATGATGGTAGCTGGGTAATTCCTCGACTGAAGATTGAGGTAGTCGGGGTGGTGGGAGAGAGGGGGAAGGTGTGTTTTCCTTTGATGGATTCGATGGTGGCGTCCACAGTTCTACTCAGGCTGCTAGGAGCTGCTATTAACAGCTATTAAAGCTCGTAAAGAAGACCAGTGGCCGCACTGACAAAAAGTCGTCATTAAAGCCACCACTACCACCACGAAATCACTGGTCAACCCTCTACAATGTCGACTACCTAACGCCGCAAAATAAGAGCCGCACAAAGCGGCGCTGCGAAAGAGGACTATAAAGAGCTGTTCGAGAGCTCACCGAGCAAAAGAGACGTGAGGAACATCGGCTCCTTAGGCAGAAAGAGCAAGAAGAAGCACCCAATCGAGGCGGTAAAGAGATAAGACCCAGAACAATGTACAGGAGTCTTACAAAAAGCTAAAGAAAACTTCCCAGGGCAGCACATTTCGTACAGAAACCTACAGAGATAACAAAGGGAACCTTGTTGTACAATCACACTCGGTGCAGGAAATGGAAAGAGTTTTTGAACAGTCTCTATAACGATGGAGAAGACCAGAAAATCGCTTTGAGAGAGAACTCTCATTTGATATAGACGGCGACAGGCTCAACTTCCTTCCACCCTATTAAAACGAAGTAAGTTCAGCAAAAGCAACGTCCAAGCTAAGGACGATCAAACCTGCTGGGCCTGACGGTTTAGCCGCCAAATAGAAGACAATGACTTGGTAGAGAGGCAGCACGAACTCATTTTCAAGTTTTGGCCAGATGCATGTCTGATGAATGGAGTCTCAGCACAAGAAAGAAGAAGTTCCGCCAACTTCAGAGGTATTTACATCAGAGGCAAGATCACATCTGGTATATTGTGTGAATGACTAAAACTCTCGGTATAGGTACAGCCTGGTTGGCTTGCCAGCTATCAGTCTGGTTTAAGGCCAGAAAAGTTTATCGCCGATTAAATTTTGTAGACTTTAGAAACAACCCAAGAGGTCGAAGTCGACACGCACCGTCTTTGCATCGTTTCCAAAGATTTCCACACGAGCTAGACTCGGACAGATGATTCAGCTTACGGCTTAAAAACGGGCCTTCGGTCGGACTCTAACGACAACATCTATATAGAGAGTAGCTACACAGAGCCATGTCCAGTTTAGTCATCCCTTTTGAAACTAGGCTGACCTCCGGTATCTTTTTTCAAAACATATGCAATTTGTCCTCTTTTTGATATATCTCAGTTTGCGGAATTTTTCGACATCAAAAAACTACAACAAAACAATTTTTCAAAGCTTATTGATCTTTCTGGGTGTGAACACGACCTAAAATATATTTGTACTCGAACTCACTCACTTTTGAACAGCAGCTTTTGTTTTTTTTTTTAAACAACCGTCTGAACACACCCACTTATTTGACAGCTCAATTTCTGTTTAAAGCCTGGCACGCAGCTGTTCTTTAGACAAAATTGGTAGTGCACAGGAAGCTGTCACTGATCCGATTGTTGGTGTAGAAGCGGCTTTAATGGGTTAAGTGGCTTAAGAGGAGATATCCAAGTTATAAAAGAAGTGTCACCCAACATCGACAAATCAGAGAGAGTACATAATCGTCAGAACTTTGAGGCAGTAAAGGACCTCCAAATCTTTGCTGAAAAGTCGCAAACTTAGGTCTTTTTTTTTGAAATCTCATCTCAAAGTCAGAGAGCAGTCAAAATAGTCGGAAATTTCCACCTTCCAACGTCATAATTGATAGAACTGTGAGGTAGTAGGGAACTTTGTCTTCTATTAACTGTAAAAAAAAATAACATCACATCAGGAATCCAGAGAAGAGTTACACCTGTCAATCGCTGTTTCAATGGACGAACAATTGAACTTAAGACGAACAAGTGTAAGACTCTGTAAGACCTTGTTAGTCCCAATTTTTTGGACCTGAAGCTTGGAATCTATTCAAACTGGAGGAATATACCTTCCCTCGGTCGCTTCGAAAGAAAGATTATTCCTCAAAGGTTCAGTCCCGTTGACTTTGACGAGTTTGGGAGGAGGAAATTGAACAGCGAACTCTACTAGTTGTACAGGAAGATCGATCTTGTCGAAAAATCTAGGATATACACAAATCCTTCGGCCCGTAGAGTCTTCGAGTCTAAACCCAAGTAAAGAAGAGGCAGAAGAGAAAGGCAAAATTGGACTTGGACTGCCCAATCTGGAGAGAGTTAGCTAGATGCCGGACAAACTTTAGAGGTTTGTTGATCGAGTCAAAGTAGCTGTCTCACTTTTAACTGGGTCCGACTATGTCCAAATAAAATATTTACTAACTATTTGCACCTCCGAATGAGACACACAGAGAAATCTCCAGTAAAAATTGAAATTGTGCTTGACGTGAATTTGTATTAAAAATCGCGCCACTTTAACAACAAAATTTAGAGCCACAAAGGTGAAGTCAGAACTGGACCGCTTGCGTTGTTTATGATTGAAGCAAGCTGCTTAAAAAAGGGTTTAACATAAAAAATGATAAAATTTTGACAAAAAGTCTTTAAAAAAAACCATAAAAAGCGTCCAAATCTTTTCTGAAAAGTCGCAAATTTAGTACATTTAAGGAAAGCCCTCCTCAAAGTCAAAAGGTACTCAAAAAAGTCGGAAATTGCCTGTCAACCCCTTTTAAAATTCGTAATTTACATCTAACCAAGTTCGAAATAGTTTGACAGGGGTTATAGGCGTTCATGTGACCAATCAAATTCAGTCAACTTAGACCCTCAACTGACTCGGTCCTATATAATTAAAAATGATCACAAGTGTCTAACGACGTTCTTTATTGGAACGTTGCCCAAACTACATCCACTTCCTACTTGACAACTGCTAATTGGCCACAAACACTCCCCGACAGACAGTTGGAATCTTGCAACGTGCAAAGGTGCCGCTCAAATTCAAAAGAACTCGCCAAAGACCTTGGCCCTAACGCACTCGTTCTTGTTCTTCTTCTTTTTTTTTATATTGATTTATGACTTCCCACTGAAAATTTAGCAATAATCTCTAAAATTCACCGTCGGCGTCACAAAGTCTGACCCCTATTTCGCCATATCACAGAAAATGCGAGCGCAAATTGTCACCGGTGTCAAATGTCAAAAATGTGTTCACTGAACTTCGGAATAAATGAGAAAAGTGAAGAAAAAACTATGAGAACCTTACCCAATATCTGCGGCAAATATCCATTGAGACACAGAAACGACAGAAGAAAAAAAAACACATCTGTCAGTCGGTGTATCCATGTGTTGGTTTCACCTTTCACAGGCCCCTCTTGGGCTCTTTTTCACTTAGCACACACTTACACGCCGGATTATACGATTTTTGTAAATTTTTTTTGTCAGAAAAAAATATCAAGTTCGCAACGCGGTCGTGCTGATAACGACGGGAAATGTAAACACAGGCGATTCAGAAAAAAAGAATAGTAAAGCTATGCAGTGGCTCTCGCTCGCACTCGCATGTCGCACGCACACGATCACTTACAATTAGAAAACACAGATCGGGAGTGCAAATAAATTATATGAGTAGTAGGGTTTTACAAAAAAAAAATATCTCCCCGTATATTACATTTGTTGATCAAAACAAAAATACGTCAAACGGAAAGTAGACGGGAAAACAACGCACCGACGAAGAGGCGACTACGATCGCCGACTGATCAGAGTCAGACAGTCACAGTCCAGGGCCGAGATAACGAAACGACGACCGCGTTGAAACTATTCGAGTTCGAATTCGCTTGATTCCCGTTCCTGTCACTTGTCACTTGACACATACGCATAATGCAGTTTTCCGTTGCAACATGTATCGGCAACCAATAGGAGAGGTATTTGAAAAAAAGAAACACACTGCTCACATTTTTTTTTATCCTTTTCTCAACACAAACGTAGGATGAAAAACAAATAAATAAATCGTTGCGATAAATTTTTTTTTCTTTTTTTTTTTTTCTTTAAATCTCCATCGGCGACAGTCAGACGGGCTGCCGACTTTGTCTTCAATCTTTGATCGGACACACAAGGGAAGGAACACAACAACACTTTTAGAATCGAAATGAAATAAATTAAAGAAACGCGAAGTGGAGGAGGAGAGAAAAAATAAATAAAACTCACGAAACGAGCGACGAGAACAAACGCACGGATTAAAAGACGAAAAGTATCTGGTGAGTGGCAAGCCAGCGCAATCAGCGAGCACCGATCACTGATCTCTGAACAGCAGCAGAAGGAGCAGCCAGAAGTAAGAATAGCAAACAAAAACAAAAACAACAACTGGTGGAAGTGTGTGCGATAATGTGGTTGCTGCTTGATGCACTGTAGGGGAAGGGAGGTAATTGGACGTTGGATGTGAAATGAGTGCCACTACGCCGACGAGTACCTTACCTAGCAATTACCAAAAGGCAAAACTGTTTGATTCTCGCTCTCGACTCGAATAGGATTTGCATTTAAGCGAGAACAATCGGCGCTGTAGTGGTGTTCCAGTGTTGCCACGTTCAATTTGTGCGAATCAGTAATTTAAAAAAAGGACCCGGTTTTACAGTAAGGATTCCTCCTTAAATTCCACTCCAAAAAATGTAGATTTTAGTTTTCTAGTGACATAACATGTACTTGTATTTTTGACAGCTGTCACAAATTGGACAGGTCCAAATGGATTTTTTCTTTCGATTTACGAGTTCAATTAGGATTTATTTATTTTTGGTTAAAGTTAGGAGTCCTTTGCCCATTTTGAAAATCAAATTTATGATCAAATGTTGTAAAACAAAAAAGTGCTGCCAAGTTTGTTGTATCATTTGTAGGGAGAATTTTAAAAACGACCATAAAACAGAAAATAACGAGTAGAAAAAGACTTATCTGTCTGTCCGTACTTAAACTTAAGTTACACCTAAGTCTGCGCAGTGAAATAGGTCATCAATGTCACCTTTGACAGCTAGACAGTTATCACTTGCATCGAAGGAAATGTGACATTTTACGGAACTTCAGCAAGTGGTTGTTGTTGTAGAAGCGAAACCAGATCTATCCACAATTTTTAGCAAGAAATTCCATTTGACTTCGCAATCGTTCAAATTGAATAAATGAATTGACGTTTAAAGGTTCTGGCCCTAATTAGGTACCACTTTTGTTAAAACGAGTAAAGTAACGAGTAAGAAAGGTTTAATGTAAATGCGATAGAATTGTGTGACTTATTGCAGATAAATTTCGCAATTTCTAAGACCGTTGCCGTACTTAATTTCAGTAAAAGTGAAATGTCAAAATTCGGAAGAATACTGATCAGTTTAAAGTTCGTCAGCAAGAGCCGCAATAACTTATTCGAGGAAGTACTATAGCAAAAGTAAGTTCTACAAAATGGGCACACATTGAAATAGATTACGGAAACTTTTGTCTTAATTAATCTTCGGCCAATTGCCTCGGCGCTGTAAGTCAGTGGTGGTCAGTGCTGTAGTCAGAGAGTGAGAAGTCTCGGGTGAACCCCCGGGAAAATCAAAATTCTATCTAAACTTTTTTTTCGACTGTCATTTATTTTTTGCCTGGCACTACTGAGATCCGGAAAGCTAGGTTTAATTTGGACTCTTTGTGTATGTCAAATTGGCTAACTTCATGACACTTTCTTTTGCTTTGGATTCCCACAAGTATTTTGTAGAAAATAATACCCATGAAAGTCAGTTTAATAAAACGCTGAAAACTAAAGAAGCTTGGTGAACTTTTTTGATCAACGTTCGCATAAATAATTGAAACAAATGGACGTGTCAAAAATAGTTAAACTTGTCAAACTTGTCAAACGGACAGCCAGCCCATATTATATTGGGCACATTCAAGAATCTAGTTATCTTAAGTCGACTAGATTGGTCTGTATAAGATGTTACCTAAGCGAAAAAACTAGAATGTTCGGAAATGTCACTTTTTCTATGTCAGCCACATATACGAACTGTCAACTTAGTACTCAGTCACGAATTTCTTGACTAGATTCGTGTGCCTCTTCTTCTTAAGTCAACTGCAACAGCTGCTCATACGGCCGATTTCAGCCAATCAAAACCGCGACACATCTAGTCAGACAGTTGTCAAATTTACTAAACAAAATAGTTGAACATTCCCATTTTAAAACGACGTATTATATTGACATACTCTGCATTTTGTATCAGCGGCACTTATGTACCTACCGTTCGCAGACGCTTCAACTTATTTTAAATATTTTTTGGTTGCTCATGTCAAATTGACAGACGTCATTTCGGTGAATATTTTCTAGTAGATATTTCAAACAGGGTCTCATCACCCGAAATTTAATGGGTAAAGATCTGTGAAGGGGCCACTCTTCGTCCTCTTGTTTTGCAAGTAAAGCTTCAATGTCAGTTTTGACAGCTAGCTTCTAATATCAACAGAAAAGTTACAGGATTGATAATTTTGATGATCAAATGTTGGCGAGATTGTTTTGAATTTATGTCGAGTTAAGCGTGGACTTTAAGACTCATTTGTGTAACCCAAAAGTTGTTCCTTAAATACGCTCTAAAATAAGAAGTCATTGCAGAAAATAGTACAGCACATTTTACCACATGAGTTCGCACAATCCACCGTCGTAAATTTGTATAATTTTGCTGTCGGCATTCATATGACCTTTTTTTTGGCTTCAACAAGTCTTTTATTAGAATTCGTCGCAACTACAACCATTTAAAAATAAATAGAATCGCCTGGGATGCTCAGATGAACTCGCCGGCGAATGAAGTCCTCTTCGAGGGCACTGAAAGCGAATAAAATGCGAATCGCCTGGTTTGATGGCTACGCGTCGCTTGTTTTTTTTTTCTGTAATTCAGTTCTGTTGTTTATGTTTGTAGTTCAAAATTTTACGGAGTCACAAACTAATACTAGTGTGCAAGGGAATTAACAACAGAGCCGACTCTATCTCGATGAAAAATAGTCATTCCACTCACATTTTTCATCTGTTTAGAAACACAAACGCTGGCAACAATTCCTGATCAGCAAAAATGGGCCTACACGAATTGACAAAGTGTGTTCATAAAATCTCCATCTAGTACAATCTGTCTGAGAGGCTAAAAAGTTGTCCCCAATTCGAAATCAACTTCAAAACAACCCATTTCCTAATTTAATTTGATTGGCTTTCATCGAACCGACACACTAGCACGCGGCTCATCAAACGACGCCCGTCAGGGACGCCTGTCCGATGGAAAATAATATCAAACGAAGCAGAATCAAAACACAAATAATGCGTGCAAGCGCAAATGTAGGTAAGGTACTACTAGGTGAGAAGGTATCGCTCGTCTCTTCCTTCATCTTTATCGCTCTTTGCCTGCGAGCTGCGAGTATATTCGTCGACCTTTACAACAATTACTGATAAGGGTGGAATCTTATTGTGTTTTTCGGTTTCGGGGCCTACTTCACTTCTTCTCATTCGTTTCTTTTGATTAGGTACTTTTATTGACGTAGTAGAAATGAAGATCAGTTGATAAACGAAACAGAGTTGCCATCTAGTGGAAGTAGAATATGCCCCGACAGGGTGGGGCATTGAATTTTTCTTCTCTTGCGAAAGAAGTGCTTTCAACGATTTAAGCTAAATATGGCGGAGGCTCTAATAGATCGAAATATTCCAAAGGTCAGTGATTAACTGACCGACAAAAACCTTCTTTAAAAAAGCGGCGTTAAAAAAACAAAACCTTTTAAATGAGCTGCCAAAAATAAGTTGCAAAGGCAAAAGAAATACACTCTAGATGGTTGTAATATTCCACTTCCCATTTCATTATTAGTTCGCTTTGGATTCTCCGGAAGAAGGTTTCATTCGCCGCCAAGTTCATCTGCGAATCTCAGGCGAATCGTTTGTCGTGTAATACGGTAATACGGACCAATGTCGATGGAAGAATCGCGGGAGATTCTCAGTTGAACTCGTCGGCGAATAAAACTCTCTTTCGGGGAACTCGAAGCGAACGAAAAAACTAAAAGAAGTTTATGCGAATTGGGAAGCGTTATTGCAAATTCACAAATGTGGTGCTGATAGTAAGTAAAATATACGCAAGAAGCGTGACAGCTGCTTGTGGCTCTGGGAGTGATTTTCATTGAAAAACCTTGAAGATTATCTTCAAACCTTTGAATAGATCCTTTCAGTAAAATGCGTTTAAGCTTTTTTCCAACAATAGGTCTGTTCCTTCACTTTTGTAGTAAGAATGGAAAAGACTATCTAAATGGCAGTGGCGGGGATAAATTCTCTCACAGAGAGAGACTCTTACGAAAAAGTTAGTGAACGCCTTTGTAGTAATATTTAAAAATGACAGATAATATCTTGCTCTCTCGATGACTCTCTCTTTTAGGAATTTTTCGAGTTAAGGAACGGCATTGAGTGAAAACTCGTAAGATCTAAAAGTAAAGGAACAGACCTTATACAACGGAGACATGTAGCTGTCAGATTTCATCTGCTCTGTCAAACAAACTCACTGCAAGTCATGCCTCAACTTAAGGCGAGGGTAAAGTAGCCAATTCGGTTCAAAAATCATTCTTTTTTGGGTAAAAGAAATGCCTACCCCTATCTGTCAACTGGCAAAATAAAGGCACGTGTGCCCATTCGATTTCCCAATCCCACCGCTACAACAACTACCGCCGATGATGCTGACTTCTCCATCTATCCACCGGGAGTGACACAAACCATTGTTTCCTAATTTGCTTGATTAAAATAAAGCCTTTGGTGAACTCAACAATCTACCACAATCCCACCCCCACTGGCACCTGTTGCGTAAACAATCAATCTAACTTGCAGCACGTGTACCCAAGTAATCCACTCCCATAACCACAAACGCAAGGGCTGCTTGCTGGCCCCCACCACAAACGATTATCGTTCGAAACAAGTCAAAGGTCAGACGGAGACGACGTCTTCTTCGACTTCTCACCTGCAGAACGTGCTCATTCTCCTTCCACCCTCACCATCCATGAGCGAGTGTCTGCGTCGAAGAAAAGTTATGTTGGCACACCAGACACCACACATAGGATGAAAGTTAATTATTCTGCCTTCACTCGCAGTTGTTCTCTCGCATCTACACCAGGGATGAAAAATGAACTGTGTGGACTGTAACTAAATCTTAGTTCCGATTGTATTTTTTTGGGCTCAATTGTATTTTTTACTTTCTCGTATACGAGTAGGAGTAAGATATCGTTTTCGTACAAAATTTCGAAATGATTTTCAATTAATATGTAATGCCACGCGTTTTCGTCTCTTTGTCTGTCAGCTTCTGTGGCTTACAGCTAGGCGGATTTGTTTCAAACCTCGTTTTTAAAGTTTGTGGGCTTAAAGTTCGGAGCCTTTTTTTTGCACGATAATTTTAAACTTTGGATTTTTATCGAAAACGGTATACATATATCAAATACATATATATCAATTTTTTTGGGTGGAATATTTTTCGGGCGAAACTCACAATAAGGCTGATTAACAAAACTATGTTTTAAATATAATATGGTCATTTTTAGCTTAATGGCAATCAACGTTTTTTTAAGCATCGTATACCGTATAATCTAAATTATTTTGTTTGTTTTCTATAGGCTACATGAAAACACAAATTTTATCCAAAATGCATGTAAAATTTCCAATTTTTGTTTTTAAAATGATTGCATTTTTCGTACTTTAAGCAACGACTCGTATTTTGGAAAACATATTTTCGATTTTGATATAAATTAATTGGAAGTTGATGTTTGCATTTTCAACAATACTCTTTACTTAAAATTTCAACAAGAAGTGTGAATGCAAGTAATACCTCCCACATTATTTGCGATCACACACTTTCATTCCTATATTTCTTATTATTCGGAATAGTGTATAATTCAAATAAACTTGCTTTTCCTTAATTTCATCAAACAGTTATTTTCGTTTATGTGTGTATTTGAAACTGCTATATCCAAATCTCAAAGAAAACAAATTGAAAGTTCGCTGAAACTCCTGAAGTTGACTTTTAGCTTTTGTCACAGATACCTGTTTATCTTCATAATTAACTTTAGCAAGTAAAAGTGTTATCATCGGCCTGGCCGGTGCTTTGATACCCTCCACTGCATACAAGTCATGCGGAGCGATTGTATTTTGTAGGGGAGGTACCGGAACTACTTGACCGACATAGCCCATTTTCAGTACCAACCTGACGACGATAAAAAGAAGTCCTTTTACCAAATTTCATCCGCCTATGTCAATTCAACAGACAGACAGACAGACCGACGGACACGGCTAAATCGATTCAGAATGTGATCCTGATTCAGAATATAAATATAAGGCGTTTTTCTTTTTTAGTTCAGAGCTGAGCTCTGAACTGAGCTCAAGCATTATGAGCGCGCTCTGAAGCGAGCGGGCTCAGATTGTTCTGAGGTATTTATGAAACACACTTGAGCGCATAGTTGTCATAAATGCATAAATTAAAATTTATTAATTGTTATTTATTAAATTGGTCAATTTTCAGTTCCAAAAAAACAAGGTTCGTCCACCATTTCAACTATTTTGCTTATCCTGTGTTTTTTTTTCTGTCAAATGTGACTGGACGTGTGTAATCAGCTATTCGCTCAGCCTGCTCAGTCAATTTATTCTGAGCTCATCGAGCGCGCTCTGATAGCGATCTGAACGAAAAAAGAAACACAAATTCTGAGCTCTGATGTATCTGAGCTAAAAAGAAACACGAACTTTTTGTATAACAGTTCAGGTTGTGCTCTGAACTAAAAAAGAAAAACGCCTATATAATACCTACTTTATGAGATCTCTGGGGACTGCTTCTTGGCGTTACAAATGTAATGACAAAATGAATATACCTTCCTGTGGAGGGTATAAAAATCACCAATCTATTACAATAGGCATAAAAACATTTCCGACAGGAACAACAAATTTGATCAAAAATCTTGTAGCTAAGATGCAAAAGTTTAAAATATTTTTATCGTTATCATTATATGCAAAACGTTCAATACATTGGTAGCTTTACACATTTCGTATATTTTAATTAGGTTTATTTTATCGGGAATCCCTTCGTAGAATTTAGGTATAGCTAAGCTGTTCCATCTGTCATAAATGTTTTGTCAATTGTCAACTGCAAAGCAGTTCACTTGTTTATAAGGGAATGTTAACATTATGTTTACAGTGGAATTTGTTGTGTTCGTAAGTATAGCAATTGTGGATAAACGAATACAAACAATTGTAATAATTTATCGTATTAAATAATATGCGTTATTGCAATTTTTCAAAATAAAAAAATACTCTTTGAGTGTAACTTTTTCGGAGCGATTGTATTTTGTATTTTTTCAAAGTCCATTGTAACTTAAAAGTTACGATCGTAACACGTTTGTCAACCCTGATCTACACCGCAAATAGATCGATAAACAACGTCTTCTTCAACGAGTGCGCTCTTTATCTTGTCGTTCCCCATCCCCGAGCGCAAGCAGTCCAAAATCCACACCCAGGAGGTTGTATCTTGTATGCGATGTCTAAAAGGGAACTTCAAAGCATCATTTATGGAAAAATGCGAGTGACTTTGTCAGGATTAAGATGAGGCACACAAGTGCCTCGATTGGATTAGTTTACAACCGATGACGTCTGTTCCTCCGAAAAATGAATACCCTCGTCTTTGTTAGGCGACGTAGGTGTCCAATTCGGTGAATGTTGAAGGTATACCATTTGCTGGCACGACAGGCGAACGATAAGGAAGTAAGTATCCTTAATTAACTGTAAGCACCTTTAGTTAATCTCGTACTCATGTCTATAGTCAGTTTGTTTCAGATGGATGGGAGGAAGTCGGGGACGGAGACGGACAGACCACTGGTCGACGTGATGGAGTGATCAAATGGGCGATAGAGTGGAAACTGCAGCGATAACGAGGCAAATTTGGATAATTGGAGAGAGGTTGGCTGGCAATAATGCTCGTATCGAATCGAATAGCCAACCAGGAATTGGGTCGTTTCTGTGTACAAATACGCGAGAGCTTGTGACTCTGAACGAGCTGAAAGATACGAAGGAAGAGCTAGGAAAAGTAGATTCGAGTGCAAATTGGGTGTTTAAAATGTTGGACAGTTAAAATGAGACAAGGCACACCGACAGAGCGCCTTGTGAAAGAATCCTTGGCCATGATTCGAACACGCGCCGAGTTTCCACATCCGTAGGAAAGCTATATGTTCACGGAATCGATTCCTTTTTATGTTTCAAGCCGATTTATACCTTGTATGCGGAACTTACCCGAATTGTACCGAGAAACGCGTCGGAAAAGGCGTCAAGAACCTCCTTAAACACGCGTCGATCACGGATCTTCTTCCATTACTCCCCTGGCTTCATCTTCCCTTCGAATCACTGATCCAAACAATGAACTCAGCTGCCTGTCTGTTCCTGCAAGACCTACCGGCACAAACTGCATCAAGACTGACCTTTCCGTTTTGTGTGTACTGCAACGTTCCATGTTCCGTGTCCAAGGTAAGAGGTACTGCCGATGACCGACTTCCGATGGCAGACTTCCGAGTTCATACTCACGGTTGTTGTGCTGATGAAACGTTTCTTCTGCCGAAAGACGTCGTCCTAGAGGAGCTTCTCCACGGAGATCACTGAGAGAGAAGCATTGGCTAGCAATGACACAGCAAACTGCCAAAACGGCCTAAGGTGGTATACGGATGGTTCCAAAATGGACGCGGGGGTAGTAGCTGGAATAAATGGACGTCTCAATACCTATGGGGAAAAGCCCCAGTGTATTTCAGGCAGCGCTCCATGCCATCAAGGAAAGCGCGAACCTTATCTGCTCCTCAGGGATCAAAGGCGCAAACAGCAGCTATAAACGCCCTTAGCTCATCAATAATTGTCTCACAATCACTCATGCACTGCTTCAATCCTCTTGAAACTCTCTGCTCCAGAAACAAAACCAAAATATGGTGGGTTCCCGGGCACGAGGGAAAAAGCTGACGAACTGGCCTGGGGTCAGGAACCCCTTTCATAGGACCAGAAACTTTCTGCGCCGTCACTAAATCAGCAATCACTTCCACTGTCAACAGTTGGGAACACAACATGTGTATCAAACAGTGGCAAGGAATCCCAGTCCTCAGCCAGGCCAGAAGAGCAATCCTGCCATTCAAGAAAAATGCCAAAAAATCGTAAACGATATCAAAAACCTTGTTGGCTGCCTTACGGGTCACCACGGTTTGCGGTACCATCTACACAAACTTCACTTAGCCGACTCCCCGGCGTGCCGGCTATGTCTTGAAGAAGACGAAACAGCTGAGCACATCATGTGTGAATGTCCAGCTCTATCCTTAGAAGAAAAGTCTTCTTCCGGGAAATACCAAGTCCAGAAGCATTCAAGAAGTCCTCTGCTGACAACATTACCAGCTACATTCGGGAGGTAGAAACGCTGCTAACCCAAAACCTTAGTCGACGTGCCTATTTTTCGCCTTGACGGATCAGAAGCTTTCAAAAAAAAGAGTTTCTCATCCAACAGCAAGCCCCAAAAATCATTAGCCCTCGTTAGTGCGGTTTAGAGTCAATGCCGTCGCCCAGAATCTTCTAAAGTACTCATCCCGTCCTCTATACTTTCCTTGTCATCTGATTTGCATCTTTCTTTGTCGCCGGATCAGCTGCACACTCGAAGTGTGACTTTCATTCTTGACGGCACCAATGTACTTGCCATAGACTTGGGGACCACTACCCAATTGGCAGTTCAAAGACTTCTTCGGCCATGGAGCGCCTGTCTACAGCTTGCGCTTTTAAATCGCCTTACCTCACTGTGACGACTTCTCTTATTGTGCTGACAGCTTCATCGATCGTGGAAACCAGGCATCTTAAGTCAGTCCTTGGCGCGGCGTCCACATATCCTCAGCTAGAGTTCTCGGAACCAACTGGGGTCGAATCGCGTCGCCCGTGCATGAGCATTACGTGACGGAATTTGTTTTTAAATCGAACTTATAGCTCCTTCACGGAAGTGTCAATTCGACCACTGTCCACTTTAAACAGCGCTTAGAGTGGTCACAGCGATTTTACTTTCTCATTTGTGGATACAATCAGTGATTACCGGCTTCGTCACTCCGCCTAGCACACGCAGTGCGTGCAGATCAGTAACCATGCTCCCAGTAGCCATTGTGGTTCTCTGCGACCATCAGTGGCTGTCGTCATCTGAATCAATGGTCCTATTCATACGGAATCATAAATAGCTTCTGACTTCCTCATGAGCTTTGGACACTTCCGATGATGACTGCAATCCCGAGCGATGATTTCCAACCTTACTGGCCACACTCCCCCATCTGCATCTAGCTCCAACAATCTTCCCTCTCTCCAGCTATCATCAGTCTCTCCTTCAAACGCTCCTCTCCGCTTCGAACTGTGACTTTCAACTTCGCTTCCTCATTTCACCTGTCAAAACAAACACTTTTGACGGGCAGCATGCTTTTTGCCCCCGAACCGACCTCAAAAAAACACCACCACCTCCAGCAAAAGCAATTTTATTTTTACAAACCCTACCCTACAGCGAAAACCAAAAACAAACCCCCCCAAGGCACCTAGTCTACGAACCTCCCCTCGACGATCTCCTTGTAGAAAGGACGACAGTTCATTTTCACATTCAGTCGCGAGCACAGCAGGAACACTCCCGACAGCTTCCGGTGAATGGAGTAGATCTCCTCTGGCGGGGGACACAATCGATGTGCCACCATGGTTGGCACCAGCGTAGCCACCCGCTGCGTTGTGTTCTGCGACCCGAAATCGAACTCCCCGTCGTAGCGGAAGATCTCGCCCAGAATCATGACCGCATCCACGTGCGCCTCGTCCATCTGGCGCGACTCGTAGCCGGTTAGGAAACCCATCTGGCGGGACATCTCCAGAACGCCCTTCCTGTCGTCGTTCGCTGCACACATAATGACCTGCAAATTGAACGAGAACCAAGAAATGGCATCGAACTGGCTGTCTGACATGCGGCTCACTTACGTGACGGTAGTTCTTGATAAAGTCCTTCTGGTAGAAGCGGGTCGAGCCAAAGTCGATGAGCATGAGCCGCTTGGACTGCTGGTCGTAAAGGAAGTTGGACCAGTTCGGGTCTGTCTGCATGCACTGCAGCTCGAACAGCTCCCGCAGGCAGAGTTTCAGTGTCGATGCGGCTATTATGCGGCGGTCCTCGTAGCTCATTTCGAAGCACTTGTCGAGCGGCACTCCGGGTATCAGCTCGGTGGTGAGTACACTTGCGGTGGTCATATCCGAAATCACAGCGGGGACGTAGTACTCGGGGTAGGGCGAGATCATCTCCTTGAACTTCTCGGTGTACTCCGCTTCGCGCAGGTAGTCCACCTCCCAGACGAGCTCGCGCTTGGCCACCTTGACCACGTTGTCGATGAAGAATCCCTTGGGGAACACATCCCACACCTTGAGCATGCCCACCAGGTTGTCGATGTCGCTCTCGATGCTCTTGGCTACGCCTGGGTACTGAATTTTGATGGCCACCTCCATGCCATCCAGTAGTACACCTCTGTGGACCTGCAAAGACAGTTAGTCGCTGTGTGGGGTGCGGACTTTTCAACACTCACCTGGCCAATGCTCGCCGCGGCAAATGGCTTCTGCTCGAACGAGGTCAGCTTCGCTCTCCAATCAGCGCCCAGCTCTGTGGACATGACTCCTTCCACTTGCCAGTCGGGCATGTAGTCCGCCGCCTGCCGCACCCGCTCGAACGCCTTTACCAGCTGCGGCGACACCAAGTTCGAGTCCTGAATACTGAGGATTTGTCCGATTTTCAGCGCGGCGCCTCGTACTTTGCACAGCGTGTCCACGATCCTCTCCGCATTCGACGCACTGAACAAAGCTTCCTTCACGTTCTTGGATCCTCCCAGCCCGAGAGCGCCTTTGGTCAGCTCGTTGATGGTACCCACTCCGAGGCCGGCAAAAAGTCCTCCGAAAGAAGCCATCCGAGCTATGCGACTGGACGGAACCTTCCTCTGCTTCGCCACAGTACTCAGCTTGGGCAGGACGATTGTGTCCGCTGTTGTGGGCCCACTTGGAGTCTTGATGGCATTCATGACGCTGTCCACGTACTTCTCGTCGTCCAGCATTCCCTTGGACGCACTTGGTTTGGGCTTTTCCTCTTCCGCTTCCTTGATCTTTGTGGTGGCCAATCGAAGGCTCACTTCACGGTCCTTGCTCCTTTTCGAGAGAATATCCTCCAGCTCCCTCAGGGTAATGGAGGAAATGTCCAAATTAGCTGCGTCAGTTGCAACCTGTTGCACAGCCTCGCCAGGCGCAGTAAACGGCTGACGACTAGTCTGACTCATCTGCAAATATTCACCCGTTCAAAGAACTCTCTGTCGTTTCGCTGTCAAAACTCACCCCACTCGGCTGTGGCATTCGTACTGCAGCCAACTGTCGTGCTCCCTCAACAACAACACAGCCTCTCTCCTTGGTTTCCTTCAGCAGCGCCTGTAGACTCTTGAATTCGGCCGCGGGATTCGCAGCTGCCTTCTCTAGGTATTGTCGACTCAATCTCAAATTGCCGTCGATGAGCTCACGAATGCTTGAATTCGACCACAGATGTCTGTAGAGTGTCTCATTCTCCTTGGCCACAGCTCTGACCACAATCTGCAGCCCCCGCAGCAAAGCGACGAGATCTTGTGCCATTGTGGTGAAATTGCTCCTGTTTCACAGTTTCATTCGCGTTTCTTGACAGAAAATCACAAAACTAATTTAGAGAACTTGTTTTTCTTTAACTCGTGTGCGATATTCGACGGAGAAAGTGCGAAAATTTGCCGGAAAACTTTGCGTTATCGCAAAAAATGCAAACAGGTGCGGAAGTTAGGTTACATAAAAAAATAATAGACATTTGACAGTTTCCAGCTGTTCGTTGTTCAGATGTACAGCGGCTGTTGTGTGGTTGTTTTGTGGATTGTGGTGCGTGGAAGGTGTGTGTGTGGAATAGGAAAAGAACTGGCAGTTGTCTTTTTAAAAATTATGTTCAAAAGAAACACATTTTCATTTAAATAACATTACGCAAGTTGCAAATGAAAAGAGGTTTGTGGCGGTATTTGCAATTTTAAAGTTTCATTGACTTTTACCACTGTCAGAGTAAAAATTCAGCAGCAGATATATTTTTGCTGTTGCAGGATAACACAAAAATGCCAGTCAAATGTCGTGCGTTGACAACGAACTAAAAGTCACTTTCGACAGTTGCTTTTTTTGTTAAATTTTCCTTTTTTAAACTGACACAACTGTCAGTGCTCTAGTTGATTTAGTGAAGAGCGGTGGAACTTTGAATGCAGTCTTAATTACCAGCAAGCAACATTTGTACAAGTCATTTCTGAACTAATCTTGACATTTTATTGCTGAAAAAGCGTACTAATCACCAGATAATTCCTTAAAAATACCAATATTTTCAATGGTTCTGAAACTTCAAGAGAATGGCAACCAAGTGACGTTGACCTTAAATACACGAAAGTTTCTACAACTTCAGGCTTAGCTTTCGAGCTAAAAATGTCAAATCAAAAAGCAACATAGAAATTAATTTTTAGAACTGTCACGAAACGTCAATAATTGTTTCTTACCTACTAGCACCTCTGCTTCTGTTCAAAGAGAACTGGACAACGGCGGGCACTTTTGGAAATCAAATTGACTAGATTTGCCTAAACTCTATCTTTTCTGAACACAAAAACTAGATTGGTCGTTACGTTAATGTCACTTTTACTACGCCAGACATAAAAATAAAATGTCAATTGAGTAGGTACTCTGTTGAGAGATTCTTGACTAAATTTGTGTCGGCTACAGCTCCATAAATGTCAACTGAAAGAAAAATATTTTCTTGATCATTCTAAGCCAATAAAAAGAATAACAAATATTACGTCAGCCAGCTGTCAGACTTCAACTTGCCCTAATAACTGCTTCTGCTGTGTCTCCCAAAAACTATTTCAAAAGGATAAGAAATTCAGACAAAAGTTTAAACACCAAGTAAAAGGTGAGGAACAACAAAAGAATGGAAACGAAAACGTCAGTGTCAAATGACAAATGATGAAAACTGACAGATTGGTGAAAAAACAAGAGCAGACTAAGCTGAGGGACAAACAAACAGATGATTAAGTGCTAAAAAATGTGTTAATTTGAGGGCAATATGAAAAATAGTAAAATAAGTTTAAAGTGTCATTTAGAAGTCATAATTCTGACAGAATTTGCTTATGCGACCTAGAAACGGTTATTTTAAGAAAATAATCCACTTCCATGTTGAAATTTCTTGAAAGAAAGAACAAAAATCCCTGCCACGGCTTTCAAATACTCTTCTTGCTAAATCCACGCGCGTAAACTTGCTTAAGGTTCCCCAGAAAGTTTGCAGAATCTTCCTATCTGCATGCGCATGTATATTTCCTCTAGATTTTTGTTGGTTTTGCGAGGTTTTTAGCGAATTATCGAGCTTTGCGCTGTCAAAACGCTTCATACGAAACATATGTCGCGGAGGATTCTCCGATGAACTCCCTAGAGAACTAAACCTTCTTCCTGCGAACCCAAGCGAACTTAATAGAACTGCGAACCGCCAGGGGACTTAAATTATTGTCAAACATTTGACCTTGTGTCAAACTAAAATTCGTGATTATTAGCGTTTCTTCATTCCGCTGTCAATTGCGCGTTAATCCTCCCGCTAAAATTGGCTACCACTTCCACTCCCAGCGCCTTGAATTATATTTCGCTTTAAAGACACTTTGTTACGCATTCTTTGGGTAATACCGCATCCAAAGATGCTACGCCTCTTGATTACTCAAGTGGCGCGATACCATAACCCAAAACCACTCACCATTCCCTTTTCAGCTCGCATCAGCCGGCGACCTTTGGCACACCTTTGCAACACCAGCACAGCGCTGTCACATCGCCTTATCTGACTCAGCGGCAAATTTATGATACAGATATCATTGCCATATCAATTTTCTCCCACACTTTCGCTATCTATTCCGTGCATGCCTGCTTACGCATGTAACAAGCAAGCCATTCGAATGCAGCCCAGCACCGCCACTAACCGTAAACCGATGAGCGCTTAAGTTTTACTCAACACAAACGAAAATTAAGCGCGCAGATAGCGCAATTTATTCGGAAGAGCGCAGGCTTTTTATGCAAATGGCGCATTCGACTACGGCCAACTGGCGAATCAATCAATTTCTTGCGTTTGACAAATCATCGCGATCATCGTGTCAAATTTGACAGCTCAATGACGTTTGGCCACTTGTTTAGCATTCATTAAGATTTTGACAGCCATTTGGGTCGCCAGGCTAAAGATGTCGCCTAGATTTCACCACCGCGACGTGTGCTCCCGAATTCCTGATCACAAGTCTGTCGCAATGAGCTAACCCAAACGTGCCTCTGTACCAAATGTCAGTCGTTAGGTTTTATGTGGGAATCGCGGCGCACTCATCCTCTGCTGGCTGCCAAAATATCTCCGATTGGGTAACCGCGGGAGGCACACTGTCACCGGGCCATAAGCTCGCCGTGCAATCTTATCAAAGTCGAATTAGATAAGTGGCGTTTGCTGGCCGGAAAAACGAACGATAGTTGTGCGGCATCACGTACTTTTGCGATTACGTCGGATGGGGGCAGCCAGTTTGATATGACGATAAGAAGCGCGTAAACGTTTTGGGGTTTTTGGGGGAAATTAGACGTTCCCCCTATCGGAACTAAGGTGGCTTGTTGCCTAGTGTGTAGAAGAGGCATTCGAGCCTACTTAAGTTCATCACCCGTTGTCGGCTCTTATCTTTATGACGTTGGCGCGTTATTTTTGTCCTTTTTTTATGACGTCCATGGACTTGTGTCGAGTGAAAGATGGTCGTGGCGGTGTTGGAAATTTGAGAAGTTTTGGGAATTCGTTGCGAAAAAGAAGTCAAAGTGGAACTGTCTTTAAATGGAGTCGTTGGTGGAGGGTCCAGCGTGTCGTTCGATGGAAGCGCAGATGTATATCTTAAATATTGGGAAGGGTAGAGGTAGCGGCTTCCTAAAACAAAAAGAAGGGTCCTCCCCAACCTAAAGAAACAATCCGACTTTTTAAAAATTTGATGTGCGAGATGTGAATGACTCGCAACGAAATGTTATCCTGCGCTATATAAAAAACAAAGAAGAAAATATTTTTGTTCGATATATAATTCACACTGGCTTGTTGTTGAACCAGTCATATGGAGCCCAATCTGAGTGGCATTCGGGGGAGCTCTTTGCAAAGTGACAGTCTTGCATACCACTTAAAATTTATCGTAAAATTTTTGCGGCCTTGTTTTTGAAGTTGGGGCTCAACCGGATCGACGCTTATCGCTGGGCCACTTGTTGCCACCCAGACTCACTAAAGCCACATTTTGTCGTTCGGCTCTGTGTAACTTTAACCTTAGGAACCAAGTTTTGTTGTAGGAATCTATCGGATATCGGAACCATGCTCAAGTTTGGGGCTCGTTCTGCCAACCAGCCCCAGGAACCAGGCCTCGTCAGAGGTAAGTTCCATCCCGATCCAAAGACGAATTTTGTCTTTGTCTTCGCGATACCACGCTCGTCGTTGTGCTGCCATATAGACCCAGGAACTTCACCTCACTCTAGGTCTTCAAAAAGCCCAGCTTATTCACTTTTAAGGTACCAAGCCTTGAGTTTTAGTTGGAAGTGTTTTTTTTAAATTGACAGACTAGAAGGTAAGAGGAATGCTGAGGAGCCGATGGGAGGAAAAGGTCAAGTTAGCCAAGCAGATTTACAAACACAAAGTTCGTGTCCTTTGGGAAGAGGGACGACCCTGGATCCGCTGCTACACCCGAGTCTTGGATAGGAATGTTGCCCTCGCCGATGAGCGTTTGATTGGCTTTAACGACTTCTTTGGAAAGGCATTGAGATAGGATGTTTGTGGAGCTGACCATGCGTTTAACTGTTTCTTGCATCTCTAGGCAAAGCCTGCGTATATCAGTTCGGGAACTTGTGCTGATTTAGCAAGATCGTAGTTAAAAAAGCAGTTAAGTGGCCGATGGCCAAATGGCTAAGGGACTTTGTATCACTTTTGGCTATGGAGGCTACGTTTCTTACTTGCACTGATGCATACTCTCTAGGGCTCGATTTGAAAGCCTCATGAGGAATTCGCAAAAATCAAGCTCTGCATTCATGCTCTTGGTTGGCAGGTTACAAAAAGGTTTGAAGCTCGTTCAGCCTTTGCCCTTTCATTGGCTTCGGATCGCTTGCCATCTGGATTTTTGATCAACGGGTGTCCATCAGAAGCCGTGGTCCATCATATTTCCTATGACTTTTAGAAAGCAGAATGTCAGGCTTAAAGGTCTGCATGATTGGATGGGAAGGCCGTATAGCCTCAAAAAGTGACTTTAGCGTTAGAAGCTAGTAGCTCGCAGTTTTCTGACATTTTCAGACGACTCTGGAGTATACTTGGTCTGGTTTCTCCGAAAGGAAGTTTCCAGAAGGCTGAAAGTCTCCACTTCTGTCTCACTGTAGGTACCGCCAAATTTCCTAAAGTCACTACAAGTTCTCTGGCTTCCTTTCTGAGTATCTTTGCAGTTGCACCAGTTAAAGGAAACAAACAAGGAGACCCCACGCAGGATATTTGCTGGCAAAAAGTATACGCCAAAAGGTCTCTAGAAGTGCTGCGTCCACTATGGGAAGACAACGTCCAAGTGGATAGCTTTTATATTTAAACCTGTGTGAATCAGAAACAACAAGTGCAAGCTTCACCTTTTACAAACTCTCAAAGAACCACCACTAAAACACAAAAGAAGCCCCAAATGGTCCTTGAAACATCGCACAAACGTGCCAAAGTACTCATCGTCAAATTGCACAGACTTTCTACTTTCTGAAAACTTTCAAACTCAAGACGTTACATCAGTCAACCAACAGCCACCATACGTCACGCGGCAGCTAATCATCCACCCACAAAGAATTGCCACACAAATACCAAAGATAAGGATCCAAACTCGAATGCAAATGGTGCCCAATAGGTGGCGCGTAGGACCCCATTGAGTAACTCGCCAAAGATTCAATTACCAACGGTGTGTAATGTGCGCGTGCTCCATCACAAGATCATCTCACGATCATTTATCTTCACCACACGCTCTTGATGGAACAATTCCCGACAGCAATTAACCGCGAGCGCAATTCCGCTCCAGCAACACTTCAACAACGTATCGAAGACCTAATTAGATAACCCACACGTTGCTGTTGCCGTTTGGTCGGCAGCGACTCCAAATACAGTTAATTACGAGTATGTGTGTGAGGGGTTTTTATATATTTTCGGCGCGAACAAATCAAATGAATCGCCGGCCGCATGTTTGCATCACAGGTCCAAGACGCATTTAAATTGCTAATTCATGTTTGTCTTTGGGCTTAGGTTACATGAATTGGAAACGGCAGCAGTAAAGAGGCCCGACAGGCCAGCAACGAAGTCGTCTAACCGGTACCACTAAGTTATGAGCTCCAAAGTTGAGGTTGTTTGTTGATACTAGGGGTTAATAGATCACGGAAGTGGATGTGATGACGATGAATGGATACGTAATAGATGTGTAATGGGGCTAAACGATGGACGGGCGGTTAAAGTGGAAATGATTTGGAAACGGAGAGGGGAGTGCTGGCTAAATTTAATAGGACGGGACATTCATAGGACGTTTTACATTTGGTTAGAATTACGCGTTAAACAAAGACTTTTACAACTTTCGACGGATCACTATGACAGTTGGCACATGCGTAGGCATTTTTTCCAAGTTGTTGTAGATCGCCAATAGATGGCGCTGCTGCTTATCAACTTCTATGCCATTGACACGGACTCGCAGTCAAATAAAATGTCCAAAGTTGCTTATAAAACACATCAGGAAGCACTTATTTTCAGCATCTAATAAACGTTGTTACATCGGATTTGTTGTCATAGAAACCAGCGACATCTACTGTGAATTGGAATCAACACAAACCGAAGTAATTCGCAATAAACACTAATTTTCCATACAACTGATAGCAAATGTCGTAAAATTTAAAACTTTGAAGAGTATTTTATCAACAAAGAACATGACAAAATGTGGGTGGGAGGGGGCGTGGCATTTCCAAACAACAGATCCATTTAGAGCAGATTTTCTTAGTATTTACGGCAGCCTTATCTATAAACTGTGGTAAACGGACGAATATTGACTTTCAGATTGATTTTTCAAAATGTGGGTGGCATTTGACAAAGGGGCGTGGCACATCTAACTCAAATATGATTTTCAAGATGCCACATGTTGATATTTATGGCAGCTTTGCTTTGAAATTAGATAAATGGGCTCATCTTGTCTGTTGGAAGCAATTTAAAAAAATATGACCGTGGCACTTCTTATACAGCAGAAAACACTTTTAGACTTCTAGTAAATACTTCTAAGCTCTACTAGAAGTAGGGTATCAAATACGGAGCGTGGCGCCCTTCATAGAGCCAAAACGACAGAAGATTGATCTTTGGACTTTTATCTAAAAATGCTACTTGAGGTTGAAAAACCGCGCACTCAGCCTTGAAACTTTCATTAAGCCTCTCACCTTTGGATACTCCCGTCTTCTGTGTTTATTTGTAAGAGCTCAGTTCTGGCTATGGGACATTATTGCCGTTGCTGGAAAAATTACTTTAAAGGTTTTAAAAAAATATCAAGACAGCTTGATTTTTCCGCTGTTGAGAGAAGCCTTGCCCTAAATATCATAGTTTTAGATGGTTTACGTCAAAGGATGGACCGCTTTCGTAGCTACGGAGAGTCAAAAAAACTTATGCAAATTGCTCACCGCTAATTCCTATCAATGGGCGGTTCAAATTTCATTCAATTGCAAATTCGTATGCGCAATGTCAAAGCCAAACGGGCAACTTTGGTTGTAACAAGACTTCCATTTGTTGGCTCCCCGTGGGAACGCATGAATTTCAAATTCGCGGGAGAGGCTGTGGGGCATTCGCTGGTGCCCACATATAAGACTGTTGGGGGCTTAAATCTTGAGGGGAAACCAATAGATTTTATAAAACTCTCTTAAGCAATTTTCTTAGAAAGCTATTGGCTATTTTGTTATTTGCCACGCCCACTTTTAGGGGGCGTTTTTAACTAAAATGTATTTATTTCATCTGAGGCACAAAGCCATCAACTTGGCATTTGTCAAATAATTCTAAATCAATTTGAAACTGAAATATGCCTCAAGGGGGGCTTCACCTTCTCCAAATATTTTAGGCCTTTGATCAGTTTTCTGCTCTATCTAGAAGCTGAGCTGCAGACCAAAATCTAGCAAAAACCAAAAATCTGTCTTGATTTTGATTCTGCTTTGGTATGGTAGGCGCATATCAGGTCGATCTTTGGAGGGAATCGAAAGCTTTTGAGTTGATGAATGGTTTTTGTATGTGCTTACATATTTATTAGAGACACGAACCCATTCTGAAAGTTAATGGGATTAAATGGAGATCAATTAGCTCTATTGCCTTGTCCTTTGAATCGCAACTAGCTGAATCAAATCAGCTTTGGAAAGGTAAAACTGACAAAGTCAAGCCGCTTCTTGTAGGAACTGTTACCAAAAAAAAATTACGTCCTCCCTTGGCAAAGGAAAAAGTTGGACTTAGATATGGAGGGAAGGGATTGCGATAGCAGAGGCCTCTTTTTAGAGTTCGATAAGTCGTTTTCGACTCTTTCGGTTTAAAGAGATTGGGCCTTACTAAAAATCATTTTTAAACTACACACTAAAGTAGGTCACAATATGCAATTTCGTATGGAAAATTTCGCCATTGTGAGTTGGAAAAATTTAGCCTGGTCACTAAAAATTAATATTACTCCCGCGCGGATTGGGTCTTAATAATAAACATCTTTTGTTTCGACTCTAAATTCTAGCAGTTGACAGTTTTCTATACGAAATTTCGCTATTGTGAGCTACCGTAAACTAAAAGTCGAGACTTAAATTTGTTGTTAGTACGGCGCATTCTCATTCCTTTGCAGGAGGTAGTCTAGAGAAGGGAAAATAACTTTTAAGGAATCATTCTTCGAAACCAGAACCCGCAGACGAGTGAACGACACCCGGCTTGAAATTTGCAAGGCCCTAGGTGCGCGGGGGTCTTCAAGGGATCTCCCGTTCCATCAGAGTGACCTTGGACTGCGGCGATTGACAAACTGGGCACTGACTGCGACCATTTTCATGAAAGGGACTTCAAAACATTACTCGAGTTTTAGGTCTTTAAGGTCGCTTCGGAAAAGTTTGTTTAAAGGTTTTGAAAACGAAAGAAAAATGCTAAAAAATTATTGAACGACAAGCTGTGCAAGTTGATCATGAAGGATTTTCCAGAGGAAGGTAACTCTCTTTCATCAGGATGGGCCAACTTGATTCTATCGGTCTTTGCTTCAACTCTAACCCATGTCTAGGCTGACCAGACGCCCTCTTTTAAGAGGACATGTCTTCTTTTTATTAAAAAATATGCCCGACAGAAAGAGATCTCTGGTACAAGCTGCCGTGAGCCTAAAAAGTAGCCACCTGTCTATAGTTAAAGAAACATATTCAGCAAGCCTCAAGTTAAAAGCGCACAAAGTTACTCTAAAGTGGTCTAAAAATTGTTCTTACATCAGACAGACGCAACCGGGAAGCAGTTTCTTCCATGAAATCTTCTAACTTATCTCTGGCCTCGCACAATATCGGAAACAAGTGTAGCTCATGAAATCAACTGCCAAATTTTCCCGTCGTGATCGTGACTCCCGTGAGATATTACAGACGCTTCTCTGTCTCCCCAAGTACATAATTTGAACGTACTCAAGTGTAGCATCGCCCACATCGAAAGACCTCAAACGCACTCAAGTTAACACGAAAGGAGCAACTCTCTTGCTGCACGATTTCAGTGCAATTGTGCGAAAAACGATTACAGAACGACTCACCTTCCTTTCCCCAGCAGACGTTCTGTCATTATCAAATTTAAATTCAAACACAAGTTGAAACTTTAAGCTTGCCCTTGAGTGTAATCTGCCACAACTTTTGCGGTTTCTCAAGCACGAAACATACCTACTCCATCGACAACTTTCTGTGCTCCAGATTTGTCGGGCAACAGATATATCGGGCAGACAGATTTTGCTTGCGCAAGCAGCTCGATATACTAATGACCATCTCCAATTGATGCTGCTCGAGGGTAGTTGTTTCGTGTAGAGATCTCCAAGTAGAGTTGCTGTGGTGCGCGCATTGCGTCATGGGAAACTTCGCGGTTGTCAATCCCAGTGATAGATAGACAAGCAAATGAGCTCCATTCAGTGGAAAATAGTTACAGCCGCAATCTCGAGAACAATTTGCAGCCGGATACAAGGTCGGGTGTGGAAGATGCCTCTATGCTTCTTCTTGATCAGTTTGTGTCTCTGCCTCTTCTTCTGGCAAAGGTATATTACACTCGTGTTGTTTTTGGCAAATACCTTCTTTGGTGGTGGGTCTATGGGAAAAGCATCTTCCACACTATTTCCGGGCAATTTCAAGGCGATAGTGAGCTACCTGAACGAGCACAGTTTATGCGGTCGTAATTCTCGCGTCGATCCTGTTCCCCGTAGAGATCTCTTTTACTTCCGATGGCAAAGGATGCATGCGAGGACTGGTATATGGGAAATGGTGGTCTGGGTAATGGAATAAGTCAGATGATTGAGTGTGCTCTTTGGACCCATTAGGCCAGTGCATGTTTATTTACAGGTAGATCAGGTCTGCACTGCAGCTGCGTTTGGCAAGAGCCGGTGTGGGCTTTAAAGTCAGGAAAGGAGCCGGTGTATTTGTGTTTGAAAGAGTTAGTGAGTGAGTGTGCGGGTAGACAGAGTTGTGGTGGACATATGAATTAAATCCTCCTTCGAATGTGAGTAACATCAGTCTTTTAGAGCACCAGAAGCGTGACCAAGCTCCAACACATAGAAGACAGTGCTCCCTCCGTCGAATTTAAGTCAAATATTGACAGTCAAGCTTAGGCAGCCCTGAAATCGAAAACGAGTTTAAAACAGTGAAACCAAATGCGGTTAGGAAATGTCCCAAGGTCCTGCTCAACATTCGGTCTAACTCTCTGTTTGGGTCGTGCATATGGCATTGAAGGTATTGCAAAAAGGCGGATGCTTTCGCCAGAATAAACTATCGCATCCATTGGAAAATTGAATAGCTAAGCCGGGGACATAATCGAGAAAAAGGCCGATTCATCCTGGTTATAAAGGGGGGAATGTGCCATCTCTCGTACATTATGAATGACTGCAAGTAGACAAACGAACAAAGACCCTCCTCACGCTGAATAGAGCTTCTATCCGCATCATAACTGATGGGACACTGCGCCGTTGCAGTCATGCTTCGCCACAGCCTCCTTTTCAACTATTCAAATCAAAAAGGATGACTAACAAGTACCCTAGAGTTAAGAGGCTTTTTGTTTCTGTAGAGGTTGATTTGGACCTCCATCTATGGCATAGATTTCAGCCTGAAAGATGCTGGTACCGTCGCCCATTGGCGCCCAGTTATGATGCGAATAGAAGAGATTGATTTGGAATAGATTTCAGCCAGAAAGCTGCTGGTACGGTCGCCAATTGGTTTCTATCAGTTACAATGCGAACAGAAGATCTATTTCCGATATCGGATCCTGAAAGTGGCCTCGGGATACAAAGTCAAGAAAACAAGTTGGAAAAAACATGTAAAACGTCCCGCTGCCGATGTAGAAAGTTTTCGAGTGGAGGCCAAGAGTTAAGAAGCTCATTTTCTAATGGTTGTTAGTAGGTGAGGCCCTATCCTAACGTAAGTATGCCTTGAAGACGTGAAGATGAATGGCTACCCAAATATTGCCTTACCAACTAACAACCTTTTTTAAGATTCGACTTTAAATGAAGGATGAAAGTGGCCATATATTCCATCCAAACATCGCAATTGTGAGCTGTCATAAATTTAAAGAAAGGCTCTAAATGGACTATGACCAATCTCATGATCAATTTGAGTTAAGTGGCAACTCTGTTAAAATAGGAAAAAAAATAAAAAAAGAGATAAAAGCTGCTGCAGGCAGTGTGACCAATTTAGCACATTTATTGCTAAATATTTAAGGATAATTTTATTCTTTTCAAATCATTATCAGGATTTTGGTTAAGCCAATTATGAATTTTTGAAAATAGAATAAAACCAAGTTTGGGTAACTTGTACAGGGTGGGCCAAAAGAAGTCATCCGATGTTGTTTGGCTCTCATTTTTTTTCTAAATGAAAAACCTCGATTCTGTTTTTTGATTATGTTTATTTGAACCTTTGAAATTTTATTGGTCAAGTCAAGATGATATCGGCCAAATGGGCGCCAAACACTCGGGCGACTTCTTTTGGCCCACCTGGATATCGTGATGTATCGACCATCGAAGATTGTGTGTGGTGTGTTAGTGTTGCTGTCTTAGCATTCATCGCTGATGTTGTTGAAATTACCTTGAATGTTGGACTATAATTTTCTTCATTTTCAATTTCACCGCCAAACGACGTCATTTGAAAAAAAATCGCTGCCCATCTTGATGGTTCGAATTAGGATATTCACCAACTTGTGCAATGGCTCTGGTGGTGGAAGCAACTCTGGCAATTTCACCTCGCCGCTCGCGCAACCCAATCCAGGCGGTTCTTTCTCAAATTTAACTGCATTGCGATGCTGGCAAACAACAGAAATCTGACCAAATTGAACGGATGCGTGTGCACTGTATTGAATGGTGGGCTTATATCGAAAGGCTGCACGTTCAATGTTCACCGGAAGAATCTGTTGTTGCCGACGTTGCCGTTCAATAATCGGAAGTTGTGATCTTGCTTCATCACTTTGTCGAGCACGAACATCTCTTCTTCTCAATCGTTTTTGCTCATTGTAAGCTTCGGCGATCTCTTCGGGCTGTCGCGAACGATTTTCAATCATTCCGATTCGAACGGGTTTCCTTTCAGTACCACGTTCCTTTTCTGTTTGACGTTCTGCGAGATTTCGGTTGCATTCTGAGAACGCCGACCAATGTTACCACGACCTCTTCTTGGCATCGCAAGTAATATCGAACTCGAAATGATCATCACTTTGTACAAATGTCACATAAAGTTTTCAATAATTTACCTTTGAAATAGCCAAAGTGAAGAAGCAAACGAACGAAAATGAAGCAATTGAAATTTGTTAATCAACAAAAATAATTAACTCACTTTTTTGTGATCGAAATTTTAATAATATCACTCAGAAATTGATAACATTCTCAGTGATATAAATGGTTTTCCAATGAGAGGTGTTATTGTGAATGATCCGCTATTTCGGTAGCTGTCACTTTTGAAGCTTTTTCTTTGACATTTGACAAGTAGAAACTACGCCATTACTAAAAATGGAACGATACATGCTTCAACAACGCATTGAAATTAAATTCACTACAAAAATGGTGAAAACCTTGCAGGCCCAGTTCGCAAAACTAAAGCATTTTTTGGTAGTCGTGAAGCAACATTTCGGACCGCAATACAGTAATTGGTGGAAAAATTCGAGCTGTTGGGACAAGTCAGTGATGTGAAGAATAAAACCCGTGCACGTAGCTCAAGAACAACTGAGAATATTGCAGCTGTAGCCCAAAGTGTTGAAGAAAACCCAGGTTTGTCCATTCCTCGTCTTTCTTTGGGATTGGGAGATGATTAATGATTTTTTTACGGTCCGAGTTGGTATTGATCTGGACAAAGAAACGTTTACTTTCAACAAGACGGCGCTACGTGCCACACAAGCAACAAAACCATTGATCGATCTTTTACGGGAAAAGTTTCCGGACCGTGTTATCTCTCGAAGAGGTGATCACAATTGGCCACCGAGATCTTGTGAATGAACACCGTGCGACTTCTTCCTTTGGAGCCACGTGAAAGATAAGGTCTACGCCAACAGCCCAGCGTCGATTCAAGACCTCAAAGATAAAATTCGTGAGGCTATCGAGGACATAGGGCAGCCACTTTGCGATTTGGTTATGGAAAATTTCATGAAAAGGATATGGTCCTGTATGCGTGCTCGTGGTGGCCATTTGGCTGATGTTGTTTTTCGTTATTAACGGCATACCTTCCTCTTTATTATGAAATAAACATCCGATCATTTCTCTCAAAAAATTACATTTTTCTTTAAATACCAAAATAACACCTCTTAGTGGAAAACCGTTTAGAACCACGAGCTCATTAAAATGACCCTGGTTTTTATAATTTTTCGTTAACGTCGACCTTATATGTTGGTTCCGTGCCAAACCCTTCAGCAATTAACGGTGTGGACCAGATATTCACATTAATTTTAACATTTCCAACTTAGAAACGGTTTTAGAAAAAATAGTATATCCTCCCAAATATAAGATAAGCATTCAGAAAGCAGCCAATTTTGTGTTTTCAGTTGTATTTCCGGTGCCTTTTCTGTTTAAAAATAAATCCACAGATAGTTATAGACTAAATCTAAAATGTTTCAATTTTTCTTTTCAGACAAGTGCTATCTCGAAAGTTTTCCGCAATTTTTGGTGAGTCTTTTGAACATTAGTTGAGTTTTTTTTTTTAAATGCATTTAACAAAATTTTTGACGGTCTTATTTTTCAAAGTTATGGCTTCTTAAATTTAAATATATGGTGTCCCGTCCAATGATTTTTGTGGAGCTCATAACTCTATAACCGAACCTACCCTTAGCTAGATTTGAACACATTTTTCTCTTGGTCATGTATACGGATAGTCTTGCGCAAATATTTTTATATTCATACTCTAATCAGACCATCTTTTTCGGTCTTTTTTTGTATATCTCGGCGTTTCCTTTTAGTTGGGGATACTTTCTGAATTTTTACAGAGTTCTCCACGTCGAAGTTCTGAGTTAGCTCAGCATTTGTTTTCCGGTTCCTATCTGATTGTCTAAAAATTCTGAACTCAATCAAAGCCCTTATCCTTTGCTGCTTCTTGCTCCTGGTTTCCTGTGACTTATAAGCAATTTTAGTTCCGCGCTAAAGGTTAATAATTTCGATCTTTTGGTAATTCAAAGTCTTAAGGATGGAAAATATGAATTATTAAACAAGAGACACAACTTTCTTATTTAAATAGGTTTTTATTGCATTGAACTTTACTTCTTAACGGGTCGGAATATGATCCACAACTGACTCTCCTCTTACTTGACATGAAAAAACAGGAATCACTCCTTCCACCGGCAGCCAGTGTGACCAATCCAACATTTGATTTTTTTGTATAAAACAGTGCTAAATATATTTTTGAAATCAAAACCTGCCCAAAACCCAAAAATTACCAAAGAAGCTGTTTTCCAGGAACAGGTGTGTTCGAATGCTTAAAACTTGTAAACGACTGGACCAAGTACTATACTTCCCTCCGTAGGTTTGTTCGCATTTCCTTCGCGAAGGCTTAGGAAAATGGAAAAGTTGGAAAATTCTCAACAGCATACTGTTCGTTCTTTCTGAAAATATTTTTATTGATTTTTCAAGTGAAATTGTTTCCATTTACGAAATAAGGGTTTTCCAATAAGAGGTGTTATTTTGGTATTCAAAGAAAAATGTAATTTTTTGAGATAAATGATCGGATGTTTATTTCATAATAAAGAGGAAGGTATGCCGTTAATAACGAAAGACAACATCATTAAAATGGCCACCACGAGCACACATACAGGACCATATCCTTTTCATGAAATTTTCCATAACCAAATCGCAAAGTGGCTGCCCCATGTCCTCGATAGACTCACGAATTTCATCTTTGAGGTCTTGAATCGACGCTGGGCTGTTGGTGTAGACCTTTCACGTGGCCCCAAAGGAAGAAGTCGCAAGGTGTTAAATCACAAGATCTCGGTGGCCAATTGTGATCACCTCTTCGAGAGATAACACGGTCCGGAAACTTTTCCCGTAAAAGAGCAATGGTTTCGTTGCTTGTGTGGCACGTAGCGCCGTCTTTTATTTTTGGGCCGGATGGAAGGGATCCACGCAATTTTATGCCGAGGCCGAGTCCGGAGTCCGAACGGCTAATTGGGGAGCTATTTCATGACAGTTGTACTGTTGGAACTTTTTTAGACGTCCGCCCCATGGAAAAAATCTTAAGATGCAAGTTTTGTCTTTCTGGGGATCGAAACTGAGCCCCATCGCTGAGTAGCACAGCATACTAACCCCTAAGCCAATGCGCAAGTCGTTAGATTAAAAATGTGCGAACCGTAAAAAAACAGATGCCAAAGAGCTATTATTCCCCTAAGTTTCTCCTTTTAGACAATCTCAAAGAAAGAAGTTTGGGAGCCAACCAGTTTCTCACAAAAAAAGTCATCAAGAACACAAGTCGCTGTGTTAAGTTTTAAGTCTTTTCTCGAAAGGATGCTCGTCAGAAAGTGCACGTTTGAAAACGACTTCTATTGCCGCGGATACCTATATAAGATCGATGGTCTTTCAGTTTGACAACAAAATGAACGATATAGCTTTTCACTAGAAGGGGAACTTCTTGCATAAAAATTACAGCAGAAATACAAGCGGAGATCTTACAAAAGAGAAGTTTCGCCGAATGTTTTATTTTAAATCGAAAATCTGTTGTGCGACCCTCAAACATCTAATGCCGGTCGTACACTGCATCAATTATTTAAAATTTATCGTATCTTCGAAAACGGAGTTTTCAACTTTCTAACTAGAGTTGGTGATGGTTAAAGTTTATTGCTAGACAAGCTGTGAATCGAATTGAGCAATGATTTGAATATGATGTGCTGTACATTTACTTCCAATGCGTTGATAAACTTTGGACTTAAGCGTGGCGTGTGGCGTTTTTTTTTAGTATTATGCAATATTCAATGAATGGCACTGTCAATGTCGCTCTTACCAGTCGCAATCAGGAGGTGCTATAAGCCTTCAGTTGACTAGAGTGTTCAACGAGTTAATCAAAGAGGTGATCAACGACTTGCTCAACCTCCGATGATTGGTCTAGTGTGGGGAGGAATATTGCAATGTGCGGATGAAAATGTTGCAAAACGTAGTAACAGGTTTGTTTACAAAAATCACAGAAGTTTATTAATTGATCGAAGGTATACTTAAGGCTGTTCAACAATTGAATGAGTCGATCAACTAGATATTTAGGGGCTGGAAAGGCGGTCAACACCAGACTATAGATTCGCTTATTCAATATACAAGCTTATATCATATGAAGATGGACAAGATTTAGTTGAAAAAAACTTGTTCAAACCTAAGCAGATTAGTTAAATAGTGCCGGTGCTATGACTGAACCTTTCGGAAGCCCTTTTGGTTGGACATCCTAGTCTTTTTCACAAATATCTGCTTGAATTAAAACCAAATCATTGACAGATTTCTTTTAAAGGTTTTGACAACCTTTGGAGTTTGACAACCTTTGGAGTTTGACAACCTTTGGAGCTTTTTTTCGAAGAACAACAGGACGTGGACCTGCTGAGTAGATTTGAATATTCCAATTCAAAAGACAGTTGCAAGTTCTCAGGAAGCCAAAAGCATTTTTTATGACTTCCGAAGCTTGATACCATTTTTGGGAAACTTGATCGCAAGCTTTGTTTAAATACCCAGTACCATTCCAAAGCTGGTGCTGCACTCCATGCTTGACCTAATCACCCACTACCACGCATTCCAAACAGAGAAACAAAACGAACATCCCGACCCAGTTAGTGGCGACGCGTCTGCATCATCAATAACCTATCTGTCGGCGTAACAAGTTGCCCGAGTTCTGTTGTTTTTGTCTCCCCCATGACAACAACTAGTTCCCATCGGTCCGTTAAGTCTTGACAGATTTCAACATTAAGTGAAACCGGACTCACACGATACTACTACAGAGCGTTTATTATGCAACCATTTCTGGGGTTAACGACAGCTGCCCAGCGGGGCGGTCCTATAACTCACACTGTCACTCGATTCTTTTTGCATTCCTTTATTGCGATTCACACAGGAAATTCCAGGATCTGCTTGCCACGATAAATAAAAGAGACACAGTTGTGTTGTGCAACCGACAAAAAATAACGGAAAAGAAGAAAGCGTGTTGGTCATCGTGCAACGCACAGCGCGGCCATTAATCACTTCGAGCACAGAGGGTAGGGATACCCTCAAACGATTTAATAATATAATCAAGATCACCTTGTTTTGGTGATAATTGTGCTTGTGTGGATTATCGTTGCACACATGTGGATCATCAATTTCCATAAATGTATAATTATGGCTATTCTCCGGGCGCATAATTAGCCACTTCAAGTGAAAGGGACTGAAGACTTAATAGTGGAAGATGGGTCAGTTCTTCACCTACGCGCAGCAGCACTAGGAAGGTGCCCAATGTAATTGGGTCTTCATTTTAATTTTCCATAGATTTGAAGATGTTGGAACTAAATTGGTGTTGAACCAGTTTCTTTTGTAGCAATCAGCTCTTTTGGAGTCTTGAAAGACTGAGTATGAGTACTCCGAGTTCTTGAATAGAAAAACGCACGCAATTCATCTTTATCCGTTGAAGTTGAAACAGAATTTGTGCTGAACTACTTTCAGTATTTCTTGCTAAAAGATTGTGTCTTTTATTAAGGAAAACCCCGGAGAAAAATCCTACTGGGTGCGACAGATCCGCTGCAAACCTTGGGCCGGAATTTGTACAGCAATTAATTTTTATTTTCGAAACCAAAAGAAGGGACCTACGATTTTGTACAGTGTTTGCACGACTTACTTAAGAGTTCTATCAGGACAGCAACAATTTTGAAGAGCGTTGCAGAGCAACATAGATGCCGTCGCTGATAGGGTATCAAATGACAGTTCTAATGGGATAACAAGTACCAAACCCAACAGAGATCGACTAGAGGTGTAAAGATGCTCAAAAGATTAAGTTTACTGAATTAAAAAAAAAGAGGTTTAAACGACCCACAAAATACAGCACCGCCCTCATTAAGCGTGTCAAATTCGTATATGATCAAAAGTTGAGGGAAAAAACACTCCTAGGCCCCAAGGTTAGTAGGAACTTTTTTCCAGATGATGAGGAAGACAATCGGCCTTACCAATAATCAATTTTAGTCTGGAAGTTTACGCAAAGACCCCACACTTTCCAAAATCCCTTTACCAGTAAACAAATATAGTTGCCAAAACATCGCTAACTGTAGGGTTAAATGTTAATGTTCAGAAACCCATGTTTATCTCGGGCATTAGCTAAATAAATCCTCCCGAAATGTCATTTTGCAGAGGAGTGTTGCCCAACCCTCCTAAATGATGGTATGGAATTTGGTAATAGGAGCAAATTTACCTACGCTGTTCAGCCTGAACGTTTATAATTATAAAAAAATTTTAGTAAATAGTTAATGTTTTCTGATTTTATTCGTAGGAATACAACAATGAAAGTGGTTTTTAAGTCAAATACAAATGTATGGACAAAATTGAAAAATAATGCATTTTTGTTTTGTTTCTAAACACTTACCCCAGTATTAGCTGTTTTTTATTATTAGCTATGATCCATATAGATCATCGATTTACATGCAATTACAACAACAGCACATAATCCTGCTTCCCATCGAGATCATAAAACATGATCTGAAAATTATTTCCACTACTTCCCACTAGATGGCTTGTTTCATTTTTAAGTGTTGGTGTGCCTGCAAACGATAGCCACACAATCACGTTGCCAGACTAAAAAGTAGAAAAAAAATCAATTGATTTTTTCGCATTCGAGTTCCGAGTTATTTTTTTTTCGTTCTTTAAAGGTATATTCAGACCAGCCAAACACTTGATAAACAATTAAATACCTACATATTTCATAAATATTTCTTAAACATTTATTAAACAAAACAATTTTTATGAAATGTGTTGCTGGTTTAAAAACATTTATGAAATGTTTCACAGTTTCCCAATCGTAATGGGAAATAATTTTTGTTTTACAAGTTTCCCTGCAGAAAGTAAGTGCTGTTTTTCGATTATTTTTTTTGTAAATAAAATACAATTGTTAAGAAAAGCTTGGGATACCTACGTAATGAGAAAGTGATGAATGAACAATTATTTGAATTAAATTGCGTGCCGCGTGATTGCCTAATCTAATTATAATCCTACCACATATTTTTTTTCTTATCCAAAAAAGGATGAAATTTAAATATTTCATAAACATTTAATAAATGAATTTCAGAAATCTTTTACAAATGTTTATGAAATGTGTCCGATTTGCTTCATAAACATTTCTGAAATGTTTGGCTTGACATGCCAAAATAAACTCAAGTGGTAGCTGCAAAATATTGTTCATGTGTTGCATAATTGTAGATACCTATATGAAATAAATTTGTTATTAAAAAAAATTTGGAAAAGATAAATTATGCAAATTCCATTAAATATGGTAACACCCCCGATATTTCAAGTGAAATGTCCAGTGCCTTGTGTGACGTCACGTTGAGCAGAATATTTGCAATATGGCTGGCAGCAATATGAAGTTTGTAATACCCCTCATTATCTGCTTTGTTTTTGAAAGCAACTGTCGCCACAATTCAGAAATTAAACTTTTCAATGATCCGTAGTGTTTTATTATCGTGATCTGATCCGGATCAGATCACGCTGATAATAAAATACGGCTATTAATAAACAAAAATGTGCGCAAGTAAGTTAGCTGGTAGGCATCAGATAGCATACAAAAATTGTACGTAACTGCTGAATAACGAGTTAATAACTTTTAGGCAGCATTTGTTAATATTTGGGTTAAAATATGTACTTCGAATATTTTGATATTTAGAATGGTGAATATTTAGAAATGGTTAGTGCTTTTCTCTGCTTTATCTTGTTTAACCGCTAGTGCTTGCTTTAATATTGATTTTCATTTTAGTTTGTAACGAATGCATGCTCCGTAAAAAATAAATTTGATATAAGTTTGGGATCTTTCCAAGAATTTCTTAAGAGTAGTCGCTAAGAGAATAAAATATCTGTTCATTTAATATTGGACGGCTCATACCTGAGTACTTTTTTTTACAATTCTCAGTACCTTAGGCGGCAGCTAGATTTTGGATGAAGATCTTAAATATTGGTATGGAAATGGTTGTTGTGAAAAGGTTGACTTCGCGAAAAATATAGATAGAAGAATTGTCAGCGTTCAGAAAAATCCACACGAAATAATAAATTTAGGAACTGCTGGAGGAATATCAGGTAGTATGTGCGAATTTAAGATATATTTACAAACTTCTTTATTACTTGGTGCGAATTCATCTAGGAGAAAACATAACAGCTTTATATTTTTTTCCCGAATAAAGTAATATAAGCTATGCAATTTTTAAAACATCAAATTGTATTTATTTTCACACCTCCATATACTTTTGCAAGTACTGTTTTGCAAACGGAAATGAATAAAAATATTCACTTGCTAACGATCTAAATGCGATCTTTAGACTACCAATAAGTTTTGATTTGCATTATCAGCCAAAATAAATCAAAGCATTCTAATAAACTGTCTTCCGTTTATTGTATAATTTAAAAGAGACCTTATTACGACACAAATTCACTCATAAATCAATCGTGAAGTATTAGAAAACAAAGGAAAGCGTACTTTAAAAAGTACCGAAAATTGTGTCCGATCGAACAATAGGGCATTACTGATTTGCATACGATATTTGACAGATCAGCGGATAATTTGTGCATTTCCTATTTTCTGTTTTGATTTTTTGGTAATAATAAGCTTCAAAAAGGACTTAAAAGAAATCTGTGGGGCAAATTAATTTGCAATTTAAATATTCCTTTTTTTAGAATAAAATCCTCGTTGTGAAATAAACCATTAACCTTGTTTTTCACGGAAACAAATTATGAAATTTGAATTCTGCGATGACAAAAAATGTAATAGTTTCTAAGAAAGTTGTCGCACTAGCAAATGTGGAGGTCTAATTGTTTATTGGTACCGTTTCACTAATGCTGTACATTTTTACTAAAGCTGGCAACCAGCTAATCGTCGACATTAGTGTTTGACTATTAGTAAGGCCGAATGAAGATAATAATTCCTCCAAATTTATATCCATTGCCATTTATGTATTTCTTTATTTTGGTTTTCACAAAACTTTGCGCATTTGTTTTGAAAGCAAACTTCTTAAAATGACATAAAAACAGCTGTGGGTATTTGTGTAAATCTAAAAAATTATCGAGATCTTCAAAAAGTGATCCGAATCGAAAAAAAGATTGATTTTTTTGCCCAATGGAAAACCGCATTAGTTTTACCCATACACACTCAGCTATCAGTATTTTTGTCTGAGAATTGCATCAGCAAAAACTTACCGTCCAGTACACCATTTACTTCGCAAAAATTTCATTATTTGACTGTATTTGTGAGAGGGTGTTTTGCTATGTTTTGACATTTTGTGGTTAAAAATAGGTTTGTTTGACGTGGGCCCTAGTGGGCACTGGGTTAACCCTAATGAGTTCGATGGGTTCTGTGGCACCCTAGTTGTGCCCTGTACTGACCCCAGTTAATTTAGTGGGGGCAAGAATTCAGTGCTGAGTTTTGCTGTCATTTCGCTTGCTGTCATTTATTTTCGAACTCGTTATCTATTTGGCGAACACTTTTACCAACTATTTGCATTATGGAAAACCCAAATTCAGAATGAAGTTCACTCATATTTAACAATAAACGAGAAAAAGTGATACCAAAAGATAAATATTTGTCAATATCAGCCGCTGACAGACTTCAGGGCAACATTTTGCGTTCGATATAGAAGGCGAATTTTCAGGGTTTTTGACAGGCGTGAAAATTAGCTGACATATCTCAGTGCGCACTAGTGGGCACTAGTGCTAGCCACGTCAAACAAACCTAATGAGTTGAATCTATGGCGTTTTTTCTGTAGTTCCTTTTTATTTATATTGAAGCGTTTACCTCAAAAACTTTTAATTTTTACATAATATCAAGAACTATTGAAAGTGAAAATGCGAAATTCTTGGTCCCTACAACAAGTTATTGAGCTTTCTCCAGTGCTTGCATTATTTTAGTGCAAGTGGACAATTTTATTTTCTACCACTTTTCTACCACCTTTTTTTTAAGGCTATATACCACCGTTTCGCTTTTCTCAAGTCCCATCACTGCACCCGCGAGAGTATTTTGCGATCTCAACTGCACTTATGACAATCTTGCCAAGTTCATGGAAAAGCCGCACTGTGGTCCAAAAAGGCAAATCTCGTGGCAAAAATACTAAAATCGATGTTTTGTATTTTATTTCTAATAGAAATATAAATGGGGCTTCAAAAACAGCAAACAAATAAATTTTCTGCTAACTAGCTTGACTTTTAGAGCTTTTCAAAGTTGGTCAATTTTTATCTAGAGTAAAAAAACGAAAAAAAAGGAATTTCCTTATTTTCTTCTTTGCATTTATGACTTATTACACGAAATCTTAATTTTTGTGAATGTAGTCTAGTAGTTTCTCATCTGTATGGGAAAATTAAAATATTTTTAATATTTTTAATAAATAAAACAAAAAAACTCCTTTTTCAGCATTTTTTTGGTTTGAGTAGAGCTACAAAAAAATCTCGGGAGTTCCCCATTAAACAGACCACGATAGTTGATCCTTATTATTTCCTAAACCAAATGCAAAATTGTAGCTGCAACTATTTGCAATGTTCGGAAAAATTGTATTTTACTTAAAAAAAGTCGTGTTCCCAGTGCGGACATATTGGCCTTAGGAGCAAATTTCCTTGTGGAATATTTCAATTATTTTGTTAGTTAAAAGAGCTGGAGAGCGTGAAATTTTCATTTTTTATCAATTAAAAATAGTTTTGTTATTATTTTGATGGTTAAAACCAAAAGCTTGTATCCAAACCTTATTGGTTTTGCACGGATAAATTGTTTGATTGGGTAGTGGTAATACGTAACTATCATTTCATCAATTGACAAAGTTTGTACATATCAAATCCATCAAGGGTCTTATTTTAAAACTCCTTCCATGTTTACTTACACCTGCTAAGGCATTGCTTTTAAAATTAAGTGCACTTTTGATAGACAAATACTGGTTTCTGCTCATAGCGTCTTTCACAATTTGCACTCCTAGATCGTCTTCTTCGGACTAATAGTCTTTTTGACTTGGCAAAGTATGGTATCAAAAATTCAATAAACACTTTTATATTGTCCTTAGTGATATTGAACGACATGTTGTTCTTTATCTGATGAGCATAACGAAGAGTTTCATTTACGATGAGTTCCAAAAAAGAATCACCAAATAACTCCCCAAAAAGTTCTACAACACTTTTTCCACGTAAAGATGTGATTGTGATTTTACACTTTCACAATTGATTGTATCAGTTGTATTTATTTGAAAAGCTATGGTTAGGGTCACTCGAAGACCAATTTACTGGCGAAGTCTTCAATTTCTTAGCACTACTCGGGCCTGGTTGAAACGTCTCATCAACTTCATCATCTGGCACATAAACCTCTAAAGTACCCCTGGAATATCTACTGCAATTGGGACTTCCAGGTTTTCATCATCAACATTTTCTTCATCTGTAAGCTCGTCCACATCGGGTGGCAACGAAAAAATATCAGTCTCTAGTCTCTCCCACTGCAAGTAGGCTACAGCTTCTTCCATATTCCTAAATGCACGATGAGACATGTTAGTTTTGTTGACCTTGAAAAAGTGATACAGAAATTACACAGCTAAAGGCAAATCTCCTCATTTACCATTTAGTGCGTTGATATTCATGGTGATAGGTATGTAGTTTGAATTTCAAAAATTTTGACATTTTTTTCTTTTACGCACGGAAAGTAAGAAAGCTTCAAGGCTGTAGGTGATAAAGATACCTAAAAGATTACGATATTACAGGGACCCCTCCCCATATTTTAACAGTGTACAGTTCTACCCCATGCAGAACCATGTCAATCTTTTAAAATTATACCTCACTCGACCTATTCCCAGTTGCCAGACCATTCCAGTCAAGGTGTGTCTTAGAAAATTCCACAGAAAGGCTCTGACAAGCGTTTTGCGAGTAATCACAGCTTCGATTTCAGAGACAGAGAGAGGAACTACAAGGAATTTTTAGCCAAACTCACAATTGAAACACTCGCCATATAAATTTCCCTTTGAAGGAAGGCTCAAAATGGTTGTAAGCACAGCCCAGAGCCGCTGCAAAAAGGGTTTTGATAAATACTGGCCAAGCCTAGTTCTACGAAGAACATAAATGGACGGAGATACCCAGAAAAGTATACATATACAGAATATGGAGTCCCAAAAGGTTGACATTTACGGCCAGTACTTTTTTGAATATTTTTTTTAAAAAAACCTTCTGCCAAAGTAAACGGGGTTCTTCACATCAGACGCTTGGAGGTGTAGATAGGACTTGCCTTTTGAGATGAGTTCACAGTAAACCGGGTCTCCATTGCGAATGCATCCTAAAATAGGTCTTGGCAAAAGCGTTTAAGTTTTGCAAGTGAAGAAAGAACTAATCGGACCTACAAAAGACTGTTTTTAAAGCAGCCTGCTTTGCACTTACGGAGACTACTCTTAGAAACATGGGCGAGCCTTGGGAAAATGGATCATTTTCCTCTGCTTCTCTGGTTGAATGTCAGTCAAACTGTGCAAACACTTTGAAACATGACTAGCGGCATTCTAAGGTTAGAATTGATGTTAAGGCCGCAACGAGTATTGGGTCTTGGTTGGCTCAACTTAGGTTGGACCTGGGAATCACTTTTTACCATCCACAGTTTTTTTTTGTACACCGAAACACACAGAAACCCTTCTAGAAAAATAGTTGAGAAGATGGATGCACAGACTGATGTTTTCAGAAAACCGCCTTAGAAGACCTAAAACCAAACACGAAGCCTTGAACAACTTAGCCTATTGTCTGCGGATCAGAACTTTCTTCTAAAAATATGAGTAGGAGTGAATAAGATTCCATTTCAACTTCAATATGAATAGCACTTTATGTGACAAAAGCTCGCAGACTGCCATTGGGTCATGGCCAATATTGTTCACAAAATTCTAACCACCTGGTCCGCACATTATTGGTCCAAGTCCACTAACTTACCACCGTCAATCAAGGGCATACAAAAGTGTCGACGAAGGAGATATTCCCCCAGCCAATTCGACTCAATCCACATGTCCACGGAGCACTTTTGCAATTTTCAAATTGAGCCAACTTCTCCGTCATCCCATCTGTCTTACAACCGTTTTACAACCGCCAACTGACATGTCCTCCTTTTAATTCTCCTCCAATTCCATTACGTGCTTCACCCGGCCACTTGCCAGCTACTCACCAACCACCCGTGTAATCCCTCATCGAATTAATAGCAATAAACCAAAGACAACAAAACCAAAACAATGACCGCCGCCGCCGCTTGAGTAAACCCATCTGCATATACGCAGCCCACCACCAACCAACTAGCTACTCCCCTGCTTCTGTTGTCGTAACTAGATCTGGGGTCACCGCAGTACAGCTGAAACTCACTCATTCCGGCTCAGAGTGGCAAACCGCTGAAGGTATGCACACGGCGTATAAAAGCACTTGAATTTCGGTAAGTCGACATCATTTCCATCTTGGGACTAGCACAGGCAACTAGACGCGCACGACGACGACGACGACGCGCCGCATCATCAAAACTGTGGATTAAAAAATTCGAGCTCGAGCGAAAATGAAGTTGTTCGTAAGTGTTTGTGTGGTGTATGCGCTGAAGACCCTTCCCTGTGGATACGTGCGGAGGGCAAAGTGAAAGTGTTACCAACTGACTCATCTATGCATTCTCTTTCATCTTATACAGATATGCTGCTTTTCGGCCGCGTTGCTTGCGGTGTCAGCTGCGACAGAGAAGAAGGTTACGGCCAAGGAATCGGTGAAGGGCAAACGTGAGCTGCCATCTGGACCGTCGTACAAGTATCTGCCACCGGGACAGATATCATCGGGCGGACCTGGTGGCTACTCGGGCGGATTTTCGGGTGGCTCCGCTGGCGGACTTGACTTTGGCCATGGTGGAGGTGGCTTCAGTGGTGGAAGCGGCTACAGCGGTGGAGGTGGCTACAGCGGAGGTGGTGGCTACAGCGGTGGAGGTGGCTACAGCGGAGGTGGTGGCTACAGCGGCGGAGGTGGCTACAGCGGCGGAGCTGGTGGGGATATCGGTCACGGCAATGTGGAGACATACATAGTGCAGTCCTCTGGCGGCGGAAAGGGACCCTCCTTCGGCGGCGGTTCGTTTGGCGGAGCAGCATCCCTGGGCGGCGGTGGCTATAAATATTCAGGCGGTGGTTTCGGAGGTGGCCTAGGGCTAGGAGGCGGACATAAGGTTCAAACGGTCGTAATTCCATCGCAATCGTATGGATCTCCGGGAGTATCGTTCAGCAACCAGTACAGTGGCGGACACTCTTCGATTGGCGGCGGATCGGGATACTCGTCTGGAGCAAGTTATACATCATCAGCAAGCTATGGCGCCCCCTCTGCCAGCTACGGCGCCCCATCGGGTAGCTACTCAGGAGGAAGTGCACTGTCCTTCGGCGGTGGATCTTCCCACGGAAGTAGTGGTCTCTCCTTCGGCGGTGGATCTTCCCACGGCGGCAGTGGTCTCTCCTTTGGCGGTGGATCTTCCCACGGAAGCAGTGGTCTCTCCTTTGGCGGTGGATCTTCCCACAGCAGCAGTGGTCTCTCCTTTGGCGGTGGATCTTCCCACGGCAGCAGTGGCCTTTCCTTTGGTGGTGGATCTTCCCATGGCGGCGCATCCGGAGGCAGCTACTACACCAACAAACTCTCCTCAGTTCCATCGTCCAGCTATGGCACCCCACTGGCCCCTCCACTCTCGTCCTACACACCTAGCAAATTCTCTGGCGGCGGTGCATCCAGCGGACCCACATACGCCGCCGGACAAAAGGGCCTCGGCCACTTCTCGTTTGCTTCCAGCAAGCCACAAGCCCTGCACACGGATTTCATTTCCTCGTCCAGCGGTAGTCTAGGCGGCGGCGGCGGCTTCGGAGGCAAGGCGCCCTTCAAGCCATCTGCATTCCTCGGCTCCAGCCAGGACTCCGGCTCCTCATACGCCACCAATGAATATCTCCCGCCATCGCAGGACTACGCACCGTCCTCACACAGTTTCGGCGGTGCATCAGCTGGCGGCGGTGGCTACCAGCTGCCAGCCACAGTGTACGGCGCCCCCGGCGGAGGCTCCGGCTCCCCCCACGGCGGTGGCTCTTTCGAACAGGCCACACCCATCCACGAAGGACCCTCGTTCTCCGGCTCCGACGAAGGCTACGCAGCACCCCAATCGTCGTACGGCGCCCCATCGGCCCCCGGTAAAACCTACCTGCCCCCAAGCACCAGCTACGGTGTGCCCAGCCATCACTAACCACAATAGCCCTAAGTAGAAGCTCTCACCAATCTCAGCATGGAATTTAAATTTGGGTGCGCGCGGCTGATCATTTGTATATTTTATCTATCTCATAAGTTGTTTACTGTATTTATTTTTTTGAATGAAAAATATACCTTAGTTTACCTTTTGTAGCCGATTGTGTCGATTTTATTGCCCGAATTGGTATTCAGCGGCGCATCGTGTTGTGCGCAGACTTTCTCTCTTGCTCGCTCTCTGTGCGCGCTAAATCAACTGTCAGATTCAGATGGGAAATTATTCAGCGGAGAGTGCCAAATTGCCGTTCAATCGAAAGTGTTTAGCGGCGCAGAGAATATGGCGTCGGTTTTGTTGTCGTCTCGGCCTGCATACAAATTGGAATGTTGAGGAGGTGATTGGTATTCCAAATGGTGGAATAAATTGGTTTTGATGGTGCTTGCGTGGGATTGTGTTCTTTGGAATTCACTTTCGCATTTGGTGTTTTAATTTGGGAGATTTGTTTGCATAATGGTTGGGTTGATTTGATGATGGGCTGCAGGGGTGAGTTGCTGGGCCGATATTGACCACAAACTGAATGACTGTACTTTAGGTTTGGTTGCTGATCGAGTGATCGTGCATTGGGAGCATTTTATAACTAGGCACTCTCAGGAAATGAAAGTTTTATGAATAAAATACGAGCTTCAGCTGAACTGAACTAAATGTCTGACTTGGTTAAAAATTGCCAGCTGAAGATCACCTCTGCAACAGAACGTGCGCGATCGCATAATTGTATTTTTATTTTACAGCCGATAATCGCTCTTTTTCAACCTAATTGCAAATGATAAATTGGACATTTAGCACAGCAATCACTTGGTAGTTATTGCTCCATAAAAATAGATCGCTGATCATGATCGTGTCACCAGTTTAGGTCATCGTAGTCCAGATGATCTGCTAAAGCACCAAACAGCCCAGAATTAAGCAAACTATGATTGTTCGAGCAATAATCGTGCGATTGTATTGACCATCCAAGTGATCCTCATTAGGAACGTCAGGATGTATTGCATTGACGATCATCGATCGTACTTTAGCATGATCGTGTCTATTTTTTGTTTGTCCAGTTACTAACGACGATATTTCCATCGGAACATTTATCAGAACCAAATGTAGATCATATGATCGGTGATCTGCACTTCTTTTAAAATCGTGCGGGTGATCCACTTGTAAGCACCGATCAAGAAGCTCCAACTACCCATTTCCGGGTTTTTTTTTTCGGCGATAATGATCGTGACCATATTTGCGATCAAATGATGAGAATATTTTTAAAGGAGAATTTTTTTGGAAGATTGTTTTAGGTGCCTATTCTATCTTCTATCAGTTATGACAAACAGTCGCTATTCCAGTCTGCAGTTCTAAACACCATTTTACGGATTTGAACTGATGATTGGTATCTACCATAATTGCAATCGTTTAACTATAAATCGGAGATCTAATTTAAATTTCAAAAAATCAAACAACTTTCTTCAAACGAATTATTGTACTTTACGACGGAAGACAAGGGTGGGCCACTTCCACGCTCTTCAATCGGTATAAAGCTTTTTCGAAAACATACACGATTTTTTTAAAGGATCTGATTCAATTCTAAGAGTGGAAGCCAGGTGTTGCACATTTTGTTGATATCAGAGTCCTGGAAGGTCTGCATTTTTAATATTTTTCTGCGGTAGGGGATCCGGTCGAAATTCTGCTTTGCAAAGTTCTGTTTTCTCACACCAAAATTCTGTTTTTTTTTTAATTCTGATATTCTAAACTTTAAGCAATAAAATTAAGCTTATTCTGCTTTTTCAAACTGACAAATGTAAACGACGAAAAAAAGAATAGATACATATGTAAAAAAAAAGTTTAATTTATAAGCCACTAGCAGTTACCCGCGACTTCGTCCGCGTGGGACTCTATTAAAATGTAAATTTTTAGAAAAATTGTTACTTAAATAGTGTTTATTTGTAAAGGATTTAGATTATGTTTCTTGTTTTTTTTTATTGGGCGGCAGTAACATTACCAGACTTAAAGGTGAACTTACACGAGAGCAAGCTACGTAAAACTGACAGTGAGTAAAGCAATCTTCCCTTAAATCTATACCAGCGTATTTTCAAATATTGGCTTTGAGACTTATTGATCGTCATGGCGAAGCACACTTAAAGTTAAAGGGGAGGTCATTAGGTATCAGAGGAATGCGCGGCACGAATACTTTTTCCCCTTGAGCAACCCCGGTCAATACAATAGCTTCGATTAAATTTGTATGCAAAGCTTTGATTTGCAGTGTAGTGCCATTATATAGTTTTGGTGGTTTTAGGTTCCGAAGGAGCATTACGGGTGTGCCCTTCCGAAGAGTTAGCCTATGTCTATGGTATGAAATACCCGATGGTTTCAGGGAATTTAAAAACTCTACCGGATAGTTAACGGCTTTCTCACTCAGAATTCACTAATACAGGCAACACCAAACGCATAGCTCACAGCAAATAGCCATGTACGCACGCATGGGTTGCTATGGACGTAGAGTAGACTGCACTGCGATTATTATTAATATCAGTCATACTGAGGGCGTTCAAGTATCTAGTTTAGTAAGTCTGACAGCTCTCTCACTAAGTGAATCTCGGTTTTGATTGGTCGAAATCGGTCGTGAGAGCAGTTGTTTCAGTTGACGTTTATGGAGGGGTAGCCGACGAATCTAGTCAAGAAATTCGTGACTGAGTACTAAGTTGACAGTTCTCATATGTGGCTGACGTAGAAAACGTGACGTTCCCGACCAATCTAGTTTTTGCGTTCAGGTTGCATCTCATCCAGACCAATCTAGTCGACTTAAGATGACTAGATTCTTGAATGCGGCCACTCACTCGCATGCCCGTCGCACACAACCCAAAGTCAAAAACAGATACGGAATGGAATATGGAACGGCAAGTCGTAACAATATCAAGAACGATTGTAAAGAATAGCCGAACGCGCACTGTGGCTGTGGGTATGTATATGTGTATCCATCTGTTATGCTTTCCATGGGTACGATATACTCAACCCACTCACCCCCAAGCAGAGCTGGCCATCGAGAAATCAATTTAAATTTCTTGCTGATCAAATAGAACTGTCTTTAATATCTTCTAGCTCTGCCTCTGGAAGGAGCAGAAAGATAAATGATGGCCTAGAATACTCGGGGAAGTATTGACTAAAGAGCATTTTAAGCATTTTTGGATTGGCTAAGCTTTATGAATGTAATAGCAGGTTGAGTGAAGTGGGGTTAAATAAAAAAGTTAGCATCCTCTTTTTCAACCTTTATAACTCGAATTTTGAAAAAAAAGGCGAAATATGTGTTCGATGATTTTTTATTTTCTATAAACTTACAAATTTTCAAGTTTATACGATATCGATATCGTGAGTAACAGAAAAACCTCTCTAAAAAAGGGCAGGGAGGGTCGTATCGAAAAACACCTTCTTAGTGAGCGTCTACACAGCTAGTGGAACATATCCTGAAAGTTTCATGAACCTACAATTAGCGGTTTGGCCTGTACGATGGCTGTCAACTCAATCACGCTACTCTTTTATGTATATAGATTAAAACTTGTTTACTTTTAGTTTTTAAATAAAAATTAAATTAAAAAAAATATATACATATATGAAGCAGTCAGAAATTTCAACTTTTATTTATTATAATTTCATTTGTTTTCTTTTTATAATTATCCTTATAATTCATAAATATATTTTTATGTACCTCATAAATTGAACTTATATAAATGCCTACATGACAAAATTTAAATACAAACTTTCCTTGCAATACTCAAACAACAAATTAAAGCTTTAAAAAAAATCAAATGTTAAAGCTTCATTTCGGCAGTATAAAAGGACAGCCGAAATGTTGTTTAGTTAAAATTCCTTGGACAAATGACTCTGCAGGATCTTCGCATACTACCCTAAGGCTTCAAAGTAATTACTGTTACTCTGTGATTGATGGATTGGTGGACGGACATGGACCTTTCGTCAGTCTTCCCTTAAAAATATCAATAACAGTGCGTTGCATCTTTTGTTTACTTTCGTATTTCTATAATAAAAATAAATTAACATCGTATGTATTTTAAAAAATATCCACGACATCTTTTATTTTTCTCCAAGGAGGAAATATAAGGCTACAAATAAAAATTAAGAAAAGAGGAGTTAAAATTAAAAACACAAATCACGAAAATAAGTTATCTCTCCATCTCTGCTTTACAAAATTCTGCAATCAATAAAAAAAAAAATAAATAGTTGGCGCAACAGGTCCGTAGGGACCCTGGACCTAGCTTCTCACAACCATTCGTTTTGTGTGAGTTTTTCATTTTTGGGACGATCTACAATTTTATGCCGAGTCCAAACGGCCAGTTGAGAAGCTCTTTCATGAAAGTTATACTCTCGGATGTTTGTCAGACGTTCGCGAGAGGTGGCGCAGTGAACAAAACCTTAAGTTGGAATAAGAGAGAAAATTTATTTTCTTAGTTTGTTTGTTTAATTTTGTAAATCAGAATTTAGAAAGGCAGAATTTTGTACAAAGAATTTTGACCCCTAGTGCTAAATATTTGTGCGGATCGTGAAAAGAACGCTCATTTCTGTCAACTTGATGTTGAAATAATTGTTACCACCCAGGTCAAGATTGCGCTCATCGTAAATTGTTGTAGATCGTGATCGTTTCGCCCGATCAATCTTTGCCTCATGAACACAATCATGATCATAAATAGCCGAAACTGAGAATACTCAAAAAACTGTCTTCTCCTCCACTTGCCATAATCAGTTGCTGGAAATTTTTATTTTATTTTATTCATTGACATAGGTTTGTTTAAGGGATTTATTTTTATTATTATTTTCTTAAAATGTTAATATAATATTTAACAATTTTTTTAATGAACGGAAGATACAAAAAAAACTTTATACACAAATTTATTGAAAGTTAATAGAAAAAAATTTAAAATTGAATGAGCATATGCAAAACAGGTGCATTAAGAAATATCCATAGTGAAAGCAATTTTTTAATTTTACAAAAAAATAACGCGGGCTGTGCTAAAGGGTTTGCCAATAAGAGGTGTTATTTTGGATCGGATGTTTATTTCATAATAAAGAGGAAGGTATGCCGTCAATAATAAAAACCAACATCAGTCAAATGGCCACCACGAGCACGCATGCAGGACCATATCCTTTTCATGAAATTTTCCATAACCAAATCGCAAAGTGGCTGCCCTATGTCCTCGCTAGCCTCACGAATTTTATCTTTGAGGTCTTGAATCGACGCTGGGCTGTTGGCGTAGACCTTATCCCTCACGTGGCCCCAAAGAAAGAAGTCGCAAGGCGTTAAATCACAAGATCTCGGTGGCCAATTGTGATCACCTCTTCGAGAGATAACACGGTCCGGAAACTTTTCCCGTCAAAGATCAATGGTTTCGTTGCTTGTGTGGCACGTAGCGCCGTCTTGTTGAATGTAAACGTTGTCCAGATCAATACCATCCAACTCCGACCTAAAAAATCATTTGGAAAGCCAAATTCCAAAGAACGACGAGGAATGGACAAACCCGGGTTTTCTTCAACACTTTGGGCTACAGCAGCAATGTTCTCAGTTGTTCTTGAGCGACGTGTACGGGTTTTATTCTTCACATCACTAACTTGTCCCAACAGCTCGAATTTTTCCACCAATTTCTGCCTTGCGGTCCGACATGGTGCTTCACGACGGCCTAAAAATGCTTTAGTTTTGCAACTTGTAGTGAATTTTAATAATTTTTTATTAGGAAATTAGGCGCAATTTTACAAGTTTTTCAAATAATTTAGAAAATGTTGGTAGTATAGGCCTGCAGTTCTATTACCTTTTTTGAAGAGGGGAATAACATCAGCAGAGAAGAAGGAAAGATACCAATTGTGGTATTCAAATTAAATAAATGACTCAAAACGTCAACAATAAAAAGTGAAATACGCTTTAGAAGGCAATTGGTGATACCGTCAGAAGTACCTACAACTTAACGGGCTTCCGACCAGTGGAGAGTCTCTGCCTGAGACACTGTAGCCTTCCATCCTCTGCGATACTGGGCACGCTGCTTCCAGTTATCCATCTGGCATCCGCGATGGCTTGGTCTTTGAAACGGATGTTCGGTCTCCCTTGTCGTCTCGAACCTGGCGGCTGGGATTCGAAGATCCTCTTAGCTGGATCATTATTGTCCATTCGCTCGATGTGGCCGAGCCAATGTAGTCGACGTATTTTGGCCTTTTGGACTACATCCACATCTTGGTACAGTCAGAAGTGCTGGAGCTTTTATTATCAAGCGATATGATTTGTTTATGAGTTTCAAGAGGGCCAATCGGTTGAAAAACAAAAGTATTACTTTGAGATGTGTCATCAACTGCATCTGAATATAAATTGCAACTACAATTATTTTGAGGAGGAAGCTGCTTTTATTGAGTTGCTAGATTCAACGTGGCAATCAACGACAAATTTATGTGGCCATCGTTTATTTTAGGGGATTTTCCAAACTAAAATGGTGGGTTCAAACTTCTGCTCATTCTCAGGATGTAAAAGTGCCAAATGAATACCTCCAATCTCTGTCGAATCGCCACTCTCGCACAATTAGAAGGTAAATCCAAAAACCAATAACCCACCAGTTCCCCTCCCACCGCAATTCGGCACGAGCTGACCCCTTAAACACTCGCAACTACAAGTACTGCACCACTTCGATGATCTCTCGAGTCAATTACCTTATGGCAAATAGGAGTAGTGATCGCGTCATTAAAGTCGACTAATAATAAATTATTCATACAACATTATTAAGAGTGCCGGCACTCAATCAATATTTATATAATCCCCCCATGTCTTAGTCGTCAGCACAACATAATGACGCCATGGAAGAAAAGAAAAAGATGACACAAAACAGCCGGAAAGGGGGGGAGACAGAGAGAGAGAGACGGAGATTAGCCCAAACGAAAGTGAATGTCCGGCAATTATTTAACACTGCGCCGCAGCCGCGAAAGGGTCCACACAAAGAAGTCAAAAGAAGGTGAATGAAAACAAAAGCAAGCGAGAAATAACCGTTAAATCAAAATAAGATCACAACACGGCATACCTAGATGTAGGATGTAGAGTGTAGACGTACAGCAACTTCTCGGTAGCCAGGGGGCAACTTGATTCCCCGATAGAAAGTAAGTCTCTGCTGTAATGGTGGTGATGCTTTTACTTTTTAAATGCGAAAGGGGTAGACTTCTGTATTTTGTGTGGACAATTAACCGCCGCAGTGATTGAGGCGTAGCAGCCTTGAGCTGCGAGCTGAAAGCAAGAGTGCGCCTTCGGGAGAAAACAGGTAACTGCTTGTGTTTGGACGGTTGTGCCGGCCCCTTCTGGTTGTGGCTGTTCAAAGGATTATGTGCCAAGTGGTTTGGGTTGCATAAGAACGAAAGGCGAAACAGATTCTTAAGGTTGGTATGTGGTATGGTATGTGGTGGTGGTGGCTGTGTCATTGCCGGATTTTTTGAAGCGTGCAAACTAGGTCAAACAGAGACGCATGCATGTGGAAGTGGAAGCTGTTTGCAAAGTGAAAAAGGGGGGAATTCAGAATGACAAGGAAAAAAAACAAACCTCCCTGCGGTTGCTGCATTTGCGAGATGTGAATTTCGATTAGCTGAACTTGGAACTCCTCGTGTAGCGACGACATTTCTTTTCTTCTTCTTCCTATGTTCAAAATATCGGTCTCATTGATTGCTATATACATATACAGACTTGACTCAGAAAAGAAGAAAGTGCAAGACAGCGGCAAAAAATGAATGCCACAAAAGCGCATGCATGACGTGAATGGGAGCGGGTCAATGTGCTGCTTTAAAAATTCGGTCTTCTCACATAAAAATTTTGCATTTTTTGTAGTGTTTTTTTTTTATAAGATTCGACTTAAATATAAATAAATTTAAGACGAAATAAAAAAAAATAAAAATTATTAAAAAAAAACCAAAAAATAATATTAAAAAAATTTAAATTAAAAATGAAAATAAAAAAAGCTGAGTTAGAAAAAAATTACAAAATACGGAATTTAATTTCCAAAAAATTTTTTTTTTAAGTTATTTAAAAAATTTAAATTAAAAGAAAATTAAAGTCGGCGCAGTTGCATAGTAGTTAGTGTGTTTTGTACTACAAGAAGTCATCCGATGTTGTTTGGCTCTCATTTTTTTTCTAAATGATTCTGTTATTGGATTATATTTATTTAAACCTTTAGAATTTTATTGGTCAAGTCGAGATGATATCGGCCAAATGGGCGCCGTCACAATTGATTGCAATACGGGCTCGTTTTATGGCATTTTTCATCACTTCGGCGAGAACTTCGGGCGACAGATTCTCGTACTGGTGTCGAATGTTGTCCTTGAGGGCTTCTAGGGTCTCGGGCTTGTTCACGTAAACACGGGACTTCAAAAAACCTACACAAAAAAAGTCTGGAACGGTTAAATCGAGCGATCTTGCGGGCCAGTGCAAATCGCCAAAACGAGAGATGAGGCGATTCGGGAACCCCGCCTTCAGAATATCGGTTGTGGCTCGAGCAGTGTGTGACGTAGCTCCGTCCTGTTGGAACCACATGCCCTCCAGTCCTAATTCGTCCAATTGCGGCAGAAAAAACTCGGTTAACATGGCCCTATAGCGCGCACCGTCCACTGTTGTCGTTTGACCAGCGGCGTTCTCGAAAAAAAATGGCCCGATGACTCCTTCAGCGTGAACAGCGCACCATGCAGTAACTTTGAGCGGGTGTAATGGCTCCTCTTGCATTACTCGTGGATTTTCGGTGCCCCAGAAGCGATAGTTTTGCTTGTTAACGTACCCGCTGAGGTGGAAATGAGCCTCATCGCTCGTTATGATTTTGGTCAAAAAATCGTCCACTTCGTCCTCGAGATTGATGATGGCTTGGGCGTAGGTTACACGTGCTTGGCGGTCGACAGGCTGATGCACGGACTGGACTTTGTACGGGAACATGCGCAAGGCTTTGACCAAAATTCGCCTTAGAGACGACCGGCTGATGGCTAATTGCGAGGCACGGCGTCTTGTCGATGTTTCCGGCGACAGCTCGGCATCCTCGTCAACAGCGGCGATATTTTCGGCACAACGGGCGCTTCGGCAACGTCTCGTGTGGTCCCATACTCTTCAAGGTTGGTGGCCAAACGGCGCAGTGTTTGCGCAGTCGGTGTCGGGCGGCAGTGGAATCGGCGACGGAATTCGCGCTGCGCCAATACTACAGACGAATTGTTACCTAAAAAAATAGACACGATTATTCCCCGTTCTTGGGGTGTGTATCGCTCCATGGCTTGTTCACTTGTATTCTACATCTGTCTAGTCCACAAATGTCAAAACAGATTTGACATTGGCGGCCATTTGCAAAAAGAAGAGCATCTTCCAATAGGGTGATCTCTTTTGACACACCTTGTGGTGAAGAAAATGAAGAAAAGACCGTTTAGGTTACCCATATCTATGCATTTCCAACTAGTAGTTTAAATACCTTTTCCGCACATATTCCCCGATATTTCAACTGAGGCCGCACTCTAGTAACTTATTTTAGAGTAACTTATTGTGAATCCTAGACCTAACACGATCAGTCTTGAGTCCTTCTTCAAGCATCTTGCTGGTGATCCAAAATTATAATGAACCTTCAACTGCTAATTCTGGACCCCTTTCTGCACTCTTACGACGTTTGTTACCTCCATCAAATTCGTTTCTACAAAATACTTGACTAACGGACAACTTCTTCCGGTTCACAGCCAATAAAACCCGTTTACATATTTAGCAATAGATTAGACAATGCGCACAAGTAAAAATTTCGCAAAAGCCGTTTAGCGAACATTTAATTGGCGTATTGTTTTTATTTTTGCTACAGAAAACTAAAACTCTCACAATTTGCATGCCAAACTCATAATGGCGGCTTTCATGTCGAGCGTAATGAAAATTGGATCATTCACCTGTGACAATAAATCTAGTCTTGTTAAATAACTTTAGCCGCAGTTGCCTCACTGTAATTGATATATGGAGATAATTGGCCTCAAATTGGACATAAACATTTTTGTTTACATCTAGCAAAAGGTTGTTGATGAAGAGATTGCGTTCGATAAACAAACACTCAATTAGACTTGAAAATACCTGCTAATAAGTGGAGTTTTGACTCCATGACAAGAGAGTAATTAGGGAAAGGCAGTTGAAAAAGACTGGGTAATGATGCGAGACGAATTTGAAGAAAAGATGGGCAAACTTCAGAGGTATGCTTCAGGTGAGAATGTCAACTTCGTCTTACAATTTAATGCAGACATTGAGTGGATAAGTAGCATTCTCCTGTCATTGGAGGAGGAATTGTTAATTAAAATCGAGACTGCACTCAAACTTGGTTTGACATTTCAATGACAGGCGTGGATAAAAGTAGCACAAGATTATTAACAGACCCATTGCACCGCAGTCCATAATTATATTGTGAGTATCTTGTGACGTAACGGCGATGAGTGTGGGAGAGTGCAAAGCACCAGTGGCGGAATTTTTAATACGAAAAAACGTCATGCAGATGTTTGTTATTTCGACGATGTCTCTTGTTACGTATAAGCAATGAAAGCGTGAACCAATGTAAACCCAAAGTCAATAAAGAGCAAGTTCAATCGATTAAACTGGTGAAGTAGGTTTAAGACTAAAGTATGTCCTCTTTTTTCGTCTGAAGTATATGGACACCCTAGTTTAAGTTATGTTAAGCTTGGGTCGAATAAGACGCAATCTTCAAGGCAGCTTTTGGACTAGCTTTTCGAACAATTCGACCGTGTTTCGTTAGGCAATATTTATGGTACGATGTCAAAGTTAGCTCAAGTCAGTTGACAATTCGATAAAAGAGTCTCTAAAGAAACACACGATGTTAAAAATTGTACAGCCATTGTCGGATAGGTGGCGCTAAATTCCATTTTAAAATTGGTGTCGCGACGAAGGTCGCACTTTATATTAGGTAAATAAAATTGATGTATATGATGAACTAGCTTTTAGGAGAACTCTTTTATAGGTGGACGTCTTTTAAATTAAAATAAAGGGTGGGCCATCTATTATTTTCTTTTTAAATCACAGGTTATTTTGACACTGACAGCTGTTTCCGGCTCGAAATCTTGATAGAAAGTCCTCCGCGTAACGAAATGAGGTGCTGTACGCAAGTTTGTGCAAAAAAACATTTTTTTGGCCCACCCTGTACTGCAAGAACTGTCAAAGGAGGTGGTGGAAGGGAATTTGTTTCTTCAGTCAGTGGCCATCAACGAGGGAACCGAACTTCGAATGGTTTGAAAAGGAGGCAACGATCCTTGCGAAGTTGTGTCAAATATGTTGATTTTGAGTATACAAAACTGCGAGGTCCTTGGATTGACCAATCTTCAATAGGAGACTGGAATTTGGTAGTGGTGGCGATTAGCATATTGTTTTCAATCGCCTGTCAGAACCCTTTCTTGCCTTCTTCATTCCCGGTCACTCTTTTCTTTGTCAGGGTAAAGTGTTATGTCTACCAAGCTATTCTCAATAGCAGCTTAAAAGCTTCACTTCTATCTCTACGGCAAAGATTGCTTTTATAACAACTTGGCTGTCACTAAAAAGAGTCCTCAGCTCTTGAGGTATTGCAGTCATCGAAACCTGTGTTTAGCAGCTGTTGTCACTGCCAGTACCTTAGCCGTGCCTGGTCGGATAAAAGATTGGAGCACGACTGTGGCCAATTTTTTGTGCCAATGGTAAAAGGGCATTCCGGCTTTGAATGTTTCCACCAAGGTGTTTCAATGAAGGTATTTTCAGTCGATTTCTGTGGGATATTCTATGGCCGCTCAGATGACTGGATATTTACCAGAACAACGGAGAGAGTGTTGCGGATTGAAAATTGAAACAAGTACATTCTCAAGTGTGGAATAATGTCAAGCAGTCCTAGGACTATTTTACAGATCAAGGCATTTCGTTCTATGCCTTCTCTGGAACGGACGTTCATGACGGATGTTTCGAGGAAGAAGAGTTTTTATTTTTCAAATGTTGGAACTTCCTTTCTGGAGATATATTTGAAGGACATTGCAACTGATGCAAGCATCTCAAGGCGCTGTTACGATTTTTATACCCTCCAGAGGAAGGTATATTCACTTTGCCAATACATTTGTAACGCCAAGAAGGAGTCACCGGCGACCTCATAAAGTATATATATTCTGAATCAGGATCACATTCTGAATCGATTTAGCCATGTCCGTCTGTCTGTCTGTCTGTCTGTCTGTTGAAAGCACGATAGCGCCCAAAGTAACTGACGTAGGTGAATGAAATTCGGTGAAATGACTTCTTTTTATCGGCGTCAGGTTGGTATTGAAAATGGGCTATGTCGGTCAAGTAGTTCTGGTACCTCCCATACAAAACCAATATTAGACCCATGTGTCCCTCTTTCCGTTGAAAACACGATAGCGTCCAAAGGAATCAACCTAGGTGAATGAAGTTTTGTGAAAGGACTTCTTTTATCGTCGTTAGGTTGGTATTAAAAATGGGCTATGTGGGTCAAGTAGTTCTGGTATTTTGCATGACTTGTATGCAATGGAGGGTATCAAAGCATCGGCCAGGCCGATGATAACACTTTTACTTGTTGTTATTTAAACCTACAAACGAACGACCGTTTATCTCCACCTCTTATGATGTCCGGTTTCTGGTTTTGAGGGTTACTATACCATCTTTCGACTGTCGGTTGCATGTTTTCACAAATAAATCTGTACATCGCCCTGAGGCTGTTTCCCTCTTTTCTTGGTTTTAATAACCGCACGATGGGGTTCACGCACATGCGGTTGTTCTGTTGACCGAAGAGTGAATCCGGCTTTAATTCCATGAGGTAATCAAGTCGGATTAGTTTTGATTTTTCAGATTTTAAAATAGAAAAGTTGTAAGTATTGGCGCAGTGTCCTTCCCTCTGACAATTACGAAATGAAGACGCAATTTGTGGTTCACACATCAATCGTCTGATTAATTAATAAATTTTTTTTTTGGGTAGGTAGGTAGGTACAAAACGCTGGTGCAGAAAGTCGATAACTATCGTGGAATCACATCTCACCCTCGGGCAAGGTTTTTGATTTGCTTTGTGTGCGTTTTATTTTACCGCAAGTATTTTGCAGTCGTATAGCTGTTTTGAAATGTGATGAGGAGGCTTACATTCATCCAGTTAATTAATTTAAATTTGTAAAAGATCTAAAGACAAAGAAGTAGTTGGCGCAACAGGTCCTGTACCGAGTCTATATTCAAATTCGTTTGCCAGAGAATTTATTTTGTTTTTTTGACGAAATGAAAGAATATAGTGTCTGGGTATTCATAAGGACATTCAGTGGCTATGTGCGTCGTCGCTCAAGGTCACACGGCCTTTGGTATTCAATATTAAACAAGTATTAAAAATGATTTTGAAGCTGTGGCCGCAGTGGTTAGTGTGCTGGAGCGACATTTTCTACTGCGGCACCTCTCAAGAACGGTTGACTGACTCAAAATGAAATGAATTGTTATTGACCCCTTTCCACGACTGACAGATATTTAAACAGACAAATTGCAATCACAGAAAAATGGCAGGCAGCGCTAAATAGGCTTGTTCTCTTGGGAAGACATTTCTTAATTGTCACTTGCCAAGAAGTGAACCACGCGCCTCACGGTCAATGGTCCAATTTCAAACTATACGGGCAAAAGGCAAAATGCCACCAGCACCAACGCCAGGTATAACACAGGTCCGTATAGGGTCTTGAGCGAGGTTGCCTTTGGAAGGGGTAAATTAAAAAAGGGCATGAGCCTCATACAGCACTAGGCACAGCAAAAGGCGCATCGCGATCTCTCGGAAACTTATTGAAGTATCTTCGAAGGCATAAGCCGTAACAATGTTCTTCAAAGCTCCTTTGTAGTTCGTGTGTTATATGTACATAGTACATGATAAACGAGCCTGTATGGCAATCAATTGTGACGGCGCCCATTTGGCCGATATCATCTTCCCGACTTAACCAATAAAATTCTAAAGGTTCAAATAAACATAAGCAAGAAACAGAATCGAAGTTTTTCATTTAGAAAAAAAAAGAGAGGCAAACAACATCGGATGACTTCTTTTGGCCCACCTTTTATTAAGGGGTTTCTAATTACTATTTCATTTCATTTCATTTTCATTTTTAGTCTTTTAGTCTTTTTAAACTTCGGCAGCTCTTTCTAATTTTTCAAGTTAGTTCACTTAGACCATTTTGTCAAACTTTTATTTGCTGCCTTAGTCGGGCTACTGATGGGTGTCAGTCAGAGCAGGGGAGCGGCACAAAATGCTGCTTTTTAAATTGTGCTTTTGCGAAGTTCAGTCTTCTCACACAAAAATTATGCATTTCAAAAATCAGTCGTTTCTAGTTCTTCCTTGCAAAATTCTGCTTTTCAAATTTAAAGCAATAAATTTCTGCTTTTCGGGTTTTCTTTCAACAAATATAAAAAATAAAAATAAATAAAATAAAGTGCACGACTGGGTCGAACGTAACTTTCTCGTTCATCAAATTTTTTGGTGCAAATGAATTGGGTTGTTGTTGGAATAATTTTTAGGGTGCACTAAAAATATTAAAAAAAAAAAGGAGTTGCTAATATTAGTTTAAAAGAAGTTTTGCGTAGCTGTTATTTTACTTTCATTGGAAGTGAGAAATTGTAATTTTGTATAATTGTATTTCAAAAATAAAACCTAACACAGATCGGGATTTTCGTAGTCATTTTTGAAAAATATATTTATAACGTCACTATTAGAATTTTTTGAGAAAAACTAAGTACGGGATCTTATTTAAAATACTTGTATTATCATTAATTTGTATTTTGTTGAAAATCGTTGGAGCGGTTTTTGCAAAATTTGGCAGACAAAACTATACCCAATATAGCAATATTAAGTTTGAAAAATACAATTGCTTAACAGTTTAGTTGAAAACCGAGTACAAGTTATTGTTCGGAATGTAAGCATTATGTACTTGGTTTTAGAAGTTTTACTGTAATCGAAAATGGGGTTTTCGAGATATGAGCAGTTTTTAAAAATTATCGTTTTCTGTGATTCGAATTGAAAATTAAGGACGCAATCATTTTAAAAACACCAATTTTACTCTAAGTTTGCATTTTGGCCAAAATCGTTATAGCCGTTTTCAGGAAAACCAAGGATAACTACATTTTTCAAAAATGACTTTTTTAAAAAATCCATTTTACGATAATACAGAGAAAAACCGAGCTTGCGACTAAGTTATAAATGACCATATTGCCCTAGAAATAAATTTTTGTTACAATCGTATGGATCGTTTTCGAGATATGGCCAAATTTCAAAAGCACAATCGTATGATCCGTTTTCAAGATAAGTCCAAAATTCAAAAGTAACACTATTGGATTTTTTAGCGGAAAACTGAGTATGCAGTCATGTTAACCTCATCTACTTAAGCCTTAATATCAATTTTGGTTGAAATCGTTAGAGCCGTTTTCGAACAAATCAAACTGGTATGCAAATTTTATATGGGAAGCACCATCAATATTGAGGTTACTTTGCAAAATTAAAAACGTCCAAATCCGAGGTTTGAACGAAATCCAGACAGCCGTTTAGGCTGTAGGCCTCGGGACAATACGGACAGACAGACAGACGGACAGAATTTTGCGACCCACCTTTTTGAGTCCCTCCATCATTGTAATGTCAGAATTGGTTTAGCTAAAAAACTGAATTTTGAAAGCAAAATTTTGGAAGGCAGAATTTGGAAAACAAAATTTTTAAAGCTGAATTTAGCAAAAAGAGTGTTGATCCTTCCAGAATTTTATATCAAACACCTCCACTTGAACCAACACGCCCGCATACTGATCATCAAAGCTTTATGCACGGTGCAACTTCATTTACAACGTCATGGCTTATTTGACTGCAAGTAGATGAGAAAACCGCGCACGGCTACTTAAACTTCTACCTTCACTTTCTTTTCAATGGACGTGTGCGCGAGACCGTGGCCACATTAAAAATTCCCCGACGCCGACTATCTTGCATTTTGCATTGCGGCGATCTTCTCTGAATGACATACTTATGCGGGTCGTATGGAACTTTCGTTTGGTGTTTTTTGATTGATTAGTCTAAACAAGGATTTAATGTGCCAAGTTACACAACACGAAATAATGAAAGTACCTACACACAACTAGATCCGTTCACCAAGAAGCTAATCCAACCATCATTACTGTGAATTCGAGCAATTTCCAATAACCATAAGCACCTCTGCCACTCCGGATGACGACGGACTCCACTCTCCGGTGCAATTAAGTCGTCAATTGTAAACACTGGCAATTGGTGGGTCTACCTATCGCTACACCTTTCCATCCATCCATTCATCTGTTGGGGAATACAGTCGCCCGTGCTCTTTGTGCAAAGCAATCTTCTGGCTGCTGCTGGCTCTCTTTGTCTTTTACCCGCCGCAGCACGATCGCAAGATCAAGTTCGCTGCCCAACTCTTTCGTTTTAGTTTTGCGCACCTTTCCTTCGGGGGAAAGGAAAATCACCAGTCAAGCGTGCAGAGCTGCACCACCATCTGTGTGAAATAAAATTTATGGAATTTAATCGCTGATCTTGTGCCGCATGCAGTTCAGCTTCCTTAATCCCCGGCATTGCCAAGTTCAATTCCGGTTTTCTTCGCCGAACGAAAGTGATAGTACTTCTGTGCGATAATATTTAAATAACACGTGTATTATGCACGAATTAAGTGGGTAATAAAGTCAACAATGTAACACTTCAGGTGGCAACCACAGTGAAATTGGTCTTGGAGCCGAATTTGTATGGAGCTCGATTTGTGACTTGTGTTTTAACGAATTTGACCTTCGGGCGGAGCCCGGGGTTTTTCCTCATAACCGTAATAAAGCCCGCAGACAGAGAATGCTTTCATGAAATATGCGATGAGTCGCATGTGAGAATGTCGCTACTTTGAAGACACTCCCTCCCAAATTGGATGTGATCGGGTTGCTGATCTGAGACTGAAGTCAACGATTGAAGTGGAACTTTGTAGCCGAAATGAGCAACTGAAGCGAGTTTCGATGAAACCAACTGAAAAATTGTGCAGTCGGAAGAGGATGTGAATGAGTTTGGGATGTACGCCGCGTTGTTGACAAACTGGGAATACAAGTGATTGGGCCTCCAGCTGTGACTTTGGTTTCCGTTAGGTAATTTCCTCCTCTCAAAGTTGCTTCAGATCATTAGAGGAGTGCGTGCATGAAGGCGGCATTTGTGACATTAAATAAATTTAAGTAAATTATGGGCGCAACAAAGTTTGTTTAGCTTCGTATAGCTGTTCGTTTGTGGGAGTTTTGTATTTTAGGGACGAATGGAAGGGACCTACAATTTTATGTTGAATGCCAGCGGCTGAGTTGACCCCTTGGACTTTTGTCAGACGTTTGCGAGAGGCGACGCTCTGGAAAACACCTTTAAGTTGACATTAGTGTCTTTCCGGGGTACGAACCTGGGACGGGGACCCCTCGCTCAGTTCTTCAGCACACTAGCCGCTGAGTGACTGCGTCACATTAAATAAATTTAAATAAGTTGTTCGCTGGTACCGAAGGTCTTTCTCCTCACAACGACTCGTTCGTGCGAGTCTTCATTTTATGGAAGTGACGTTATCGAACCTGAGAACCCTCGCTCAGTAGTCGATAAGGTATCAGAGTAACAGAAAATATTCTCACCGCTGGCGCGTAGAAGACTAGTCGCCGACCAATGCAACTTGTAAAAGGAACTTTCATAGCAAATGATCCGAGGAAAATCATGAGTCAAAATGGTACACACTTGAGCGGCCTTCAGCATTTTTAACTTGAAAATCGGCTAGGACATCACATTCGCAATTGATTTGTCAAATTTAATGCGAAATATTGTTAAGTTCATTGACTTAGAACTAAAAGTGGTCGACTACTGAGGTTCAGAAAGCTAAGACCTTACCTAACCTGAAAGTACAAGTTAATGTAAAGGCAGTCCACAGGCAACCGGAGACTATTGAGCCTGGGACTGCCCCTGAGAATGCCCCAACCATTGACAAACATTCAACTCTGACTCTTTTTAAGAAACGGATTAAGGGGATTACTTTAAACATATAGGAGTACATATATCAATTTGAAGTCTTGGCAATTTGTGGTCAGGAGGGATAGGGGTTCCTCAAATACAAGTGACCTTCCAGAAGAGCTGCTATAGCGATGGTTTTAACTGGCGGGATGTACAATCGTAGGTGGAGGTCTCTAGAGCCCCCTATAACACTCAAAATCACGACACCGACTTTAAATCATTAATTGCAATCCCGATACGCATAGAGAAGAGACTTCTAATTTTATATACAACCACTTCATCCCCTGCCTACCTACAGAAGGGCTGCCTGATGCGACGGCATCCAAGTTGGGGAAAGGGGCTTAACGTGAAGACAGTATAATTAGCCTAGGGCCCTCCGTTTGCAGAAGAATCTGCTTTGTACATCACGCAATCTTTTGATTCTGATGCACACAATGATTTTTGCAAGTTACCCCAAAGGCAGCTTTAACCCTCGATAGTGTTCTTTCGGTCAGAATACAAAATTAGCCCTAAGCATGAGTTAAAATGAACAGAGATACCCAAACTTTCTCACTCATTTGAATGGGACTCCACTTCAACGTGCAGAGTGCGTGCAACAAACGTTCAACCAATCGATTACCTTCAACCCCTTCAAACAAAAATATCCCAAGCCAAAGCTGCGATGGAACATTCAGTTTAAAAAAACCTATGTGCGGTTCCTCCTCACTAAATCTATATAAAGGGAGTCCCATAATTCACGAAAAATTTGAATTTTGCGCCATTTAGTATAGTAGAATGATGCCAACGAAAAAAAAAGATAACAGTGTGACAGCTGACAGCTGACAGTTCGGGGTTAGTAATAGCAATATTTTAAAAATAGGGAAGGTTTGTCAGCTACACGCCGCAATTTTCGTACAAGTGATTTAAAAACTGTGCTGGGCGTAGTTGAAAAATTCGGGGAGTGATTTCAAATACTCTGAGTGTCCTATCACAAGTCGTTCAACAGAAAACATCGAAGCATAATAAATAAAAGAAAAAGAGGACATCTCGCCAAGATGGCTCATGATTGTCATCTCCAAAGCTGCGGTCTAATACTTCTGGTGGAGGATAACTTTCGGCCCCTTCTAAGGCAAGAAGGAAGGTGTCACATTGTCAGATTTGAATGGCTAAATTGAGCAGCTGTCTTGAGCAAGAAATGGCTCAATGGCTCAAATGTCTTCTAGTTCGACGAAGCGCAAAGTCGCGAGGGTATTGCCGACAGTACACGAACATCAATTCGGCACCGTAGTCAAGAATGGTGGCATTTGGAGAAGCTCACCACAGCAAATTCTCACTTAAAACCCAGTTTTTAGTGCCTAAATTACAAGATGTGGATGTGGCCAACATGTGGTTTCAACAAGACGCTGCCACATGCCATACAGCCAGAGAAACAATCCAATTACTGCATGCGTCATTTCCTAATCGTGTAATCGGCCGTTTTTGCGATCAGAATTGGCCACCCAGATCTTGCGATTTAAAGCAATTGGAATTTTTTCTTTGGGGTCTTTTGAAGTCAAAGGTCTATGCAAAGAAGACCACGATCGCCAACGCCTTGAAAGACGAAATTGGGAGGTGTGTTAATGAAAAAGGTTGGCTAAACAAGGAATTGATATAAATGAGGAACAGTATGGGACCCATTACCGATCCCTAAGGCACGCCTAAGTTTAAACTTTTCGGTTCACTAGCAAAGTTACCTAGTTCAACTCTTTCAGTTCCTTTATATATGTAGGACTCAAACCAGTTGTACAGAAAACCACGAAATCCTGCAAAGTGTAATTTTTAAGTAGAACTCTGTAGTTGGCCATGGCAAAAGCTTTGGCAATGTCCATAAAAAGACCGACGCAAAATTTTTTTTTCATCCTGCTTTATAAATAATGAAAGAAAACTCCAAGAGGGCATCTTCTGTAGAAAGACCTTTTCTAAAACCAAGCTCAGCAGGACTAAGGAAATTTATACTTTTACAACGTAACTCAGCAATCTATTCTTAATGGCCTTTTCAAACACTTTAGAGACTGAAGATAACAAAGAAATTGGCCTATAATTGTTTTTGTCACTCTTACTACCTTTTTTGTAAAGAGGAATCACATTACCTCATTTTAAATTATAAGGAAAAACCCGGGTCGAAATGCTCAAGTTAGAAATATAAACTTACAGCATTTAGTGCTTTTTTAAAACTTTTAAAAACTGATTTTAATGGTTTGAACGATTACCTTCCTAGCATTGATTGGAACAGTAATCTGAGACATTTGTCCCTTCAGGAATCATATAATTATTTCAAGTCTGTATTATTTAACGGATTTAACACTTATGTCCCATGTAGGTCGAAGAAGAATTTATCTAAGCCTCCATGGTACAATAGAAGGCTCTTTCACCTTAAGAACCTTAAAAACAAGGCTGACAAAAATTTCAAAATTTCCAATAGCTCTGTGGATTATGTTCATTTTGACAAACTGCGTAAGGACTTTCTTACCTTAAGCAAATTTCTACAGGCAAATTACGTAATTCAAATTGAAAATCAAATTAGAACTGACTCTAAACGCTTCTGGACTTTCATAAATAGCAAAAGAAAATCGAGTGGTCTGCCGAAATCCATGCTTCCTATAAGAGCATTGAATCTAGAGATGTTAATACGACACTAGATTTTTTTGCTAAATTCTAACTACCGAATGCAGAACTGATATCGGCCTCATCCAACTTAGTCCTCAGGATATTTTATTGGCTCTTGATAATCTTAAGCCAATCTTAAGCCAATTAATTCAATTCCAGGCCCCGATGGTATTCCTGCAATTATTTTTAAAAAGTGTTCCCAAGCTATTTCCTATCCCGTCCATCATATTTTTAACATGTCTCTGTCCTCCGGTATTTTTTTTGATGAATGGAAGTCGTCTTTTCTTATTCCAATTTTTAAATCTGGATCCAAGAACGATATTGAAAATTACAGAGGAATTTGCATATTATCTGCTTTGCCTAAGCTTTTCGAAAGTATGGTTAAATCAAAAATTGAATTTTCAGTTAAGGAATTTTTTTGTAATACACAGCATGGCTTCGTCACTGGCAGGTCCACTACCACTAATTTAGCTTGCTTGTCTCATTATACCATCAATGCTATCGAAGATGGTTATCAAGTCGACTGTGTTTACACTGACTTCAGTAAAGCAATTGACTCCGTCTATTTGATAATTACTTTTCTCGATCGTTTGAGTGCAGCTCGGGAGTACCCCAAGGTAGTCATTTGGGTCCGCTCCTGTTTATAATTTTTATAAATGACATTTCGTGTGTATTAAAATATTGCCATTGCTTGATGTATGCAGATGACTTAAAGTTGTTTCTTAAAATTAAAACTCCACTTGACTGCGAGTTTTTACAATATGATCTAAGAAACTTATCTGTCTGGTGCATCAAAAATTGTCTACACTTGAATATTAAAAAATGCTGTATGATATCGTTCTACAGAAGTTCTTATCATTTAGAGTTTCAGTACGAAATCGACACAATTAGATTTAACAGAGTCGATGAGGGGAAAGATCTTGGCATTATAATTGATTCCAGGTTCACCTTTGCACCTCATATTGACCACGTTATTGCCAAAGCAAATAAGCTTTGTGGTTTTATAAATGTAATGGCAGCGAATTTTCGGATCCTCATACCCTTATTTCGCTTTTTATTGCGTTGGTTAGATCTCTGCTTGAATATGCTGATGTTATATGGACCCCATTCTATAAAATTCACTCAGATCGCCTTGAAAAAATCCAGAGGCGTTTCACAAAATACATTTTCAGGAAAATGAGCTGGGATTTTGAAATTTCTTACCGGACTCGATGTCAATTGTTGGGCATATCAACTTTATGTTCTAGAAGAAAAGCCCATGACATCATCCTAATAAGGGTCTTTTAGCCTTAGTGCCAATCTATGCCCCAACCAGACCTTTAAGGGAAAGAAACCTTCTTCTTCGACCTGTTCATAGAACTAATTATGGCCATAATGAGCCCATGTCCAGAGCTATTGTTTCATTCAATGATGTTTATATTTTTGTAGATCTATATTATTCACGCGATCGCTTCAAAAGTGTTATTCTTAATTTGGCAGCATTATCTTAGTACTAAGTACATTGTTTTTATATAATTGTTATACTTTTATTGTAATCTGTATAGCTAGTAGATGATATCAAATAAATAAATAAATAAATAAATATTTTCTTGAGGGTAATAATATGAATCCTTCACCCCGGTTGGGGCATAGGGCGGCGACAAATTCCTTCCATCTATGTCGATCTGCGACCAGGTACTTCAGCTGTGGCCACGTTTTTCGCTGCGTTGCTGCTTAGGCCAGTACGGTCGATTTCCACGTTGTTCTTGGTCTACCAACTTGCCGTGTACCTTGAGGGTTCCATTCGAAGGATTGCTTCGCGATTTCGGCATTCAACTGCTTTTGACCGGTAATGTCCCACAATCCTTGGTTCGATATAACTTGCGGCCATCGAATCTTAAGAATGTATCGAAGGCAGCGATTTACGTAAGCCTGTAGTCTTCTCGTGATGGAGGTAGAGACTTTCCATGTTTCACAGGCATACAGTAGTACGGACTTGACATTGGATTGGAAGAGCCTTAACTTAGTGCGTATAGGGAAATTTGACAGGAGTTCCATACTGAGGACAGCATTCCAAAGGCGCTGCGGACTTTACTTAGATAGTTAAATTCCTTGACCTCCTCGATGGGCGTTTGTCTCAGAATAATGGGCTGATGTGCTGAGCGGCCAGTGTGCATTATTTCGATCTTGTTGCAATTGATCCTAAGACCAGCCATCTCTCCATTTACTTGCAGTGATTGGCACATCTCGGTCATCCCGCTGTTGGTTTTTGTCAGGAAACAGATATCGTCGGCATAATCCAGGTGGCTTAGCCTCTCAAACGGTCTCCATTGGATACCATTTCTCTCAGATGTACCTACGGTAGCAGTTAGTTCATCGACTGCTTTTAGAAAAAATAGGATCGGCGAGAGAATATCCCCTTGCCCCACTCCCTGTCGCACTTCGAAAGAGTCGGAAAGCTGTCCATTATGTAGTAAAATAAAAAGGAGAGTAGACAAAACGCAACCTTGGCGTCCGGTGAAAGGCATCTAACCTAAGCCTGTGCAGTGTACACCTTGAATCAAATTGTTGTCAAACTCAAAAGAGAACTGTCAGTTCCATGCATCTATAGTTTAAGTCCAGAAACTCGCTCTTATCCCATCTTCAAGTCTGTCAAATAGTCTTAAACAGATTTGGCATTCACCCAACCCTTCTGAAGGAATTGGTTGGTTGTGCATCTGCCCAGACGAAAGCTGGATTGCTCATCCCGCAAGCTGCTCTTCCTGCAACAGCTCTATATGCAAAGTATTACCGAACGAAACAAAGAGATTCCGAGAGACTTAGACTTAGATTGAGGCAATTTTGGGTCAGGTTTTTTTAGGCTGATCCCACTCCGTAAAAATTTATTTTAGGACCGCGCAATAACTTGCTTAACGCCAACAGGAGCTTGATACTTTTTCTGACACAAATTTAGCTGGGGACCATTATTTGCAACAGTTAAAGACGGCAACACCTACCAAATGACGAATTGCTACTAAAAATCATCGTCTAACAAAAGACGAAAACGAGTTGTGACACATATACCGATGACACTGTCCAAGCAAAGCGTTCATGCAAAAGTCAACTTTCATTATAAATCCCAAGCCCAGTTGGTTGGCTATCAAAAAGTCAACTTCAGCATCCAACTCCGATGCCAATTTGCCCCCTCATGCGTTTGAAGAAAATAAAACGAGACAACTCTGAGCGCTCTATACTTTGAGGCGCATTATCCGCCCGCACCACCCATTGCCTACTTTCAGGCACACAACACCGCGAGGCACTGTCAACCATCAGCGCCTTCGACATAAATATTGTGACACGACCTAGCAAGAAGACTGAGCCAGTTTTCACATTCCAACGCCGTTCTCGGAGGAAACTAGAGCCACCAACCGCCACGCACTCGAGGGTATACAGGAAGCACCCAAACAGGATCAAGCGAACACGTCCATAAACGAGCAGGAAACACGACTTTCACAGAAGAACTTCTCTTTCTCATGTTTTGCCATTTCTGCCAGCATTCATAGCATAACTCCGATCCAATATTTTGTACTGTCCACTTCCAGCAGCCATATCACTGACAGCTGACAGGTTTCGTCATCCATTTAGCTGATGGTCATTGAACTGCGGCGCACACACCACGCCGCCGAGTGGTTGATCCAGTGCAGCAAGTTCGCAAAATAGTTTGTGGGAAAAACAATTTATCGTGCAACAGCCCCCACCCACTGGTGGATGGCGTTAGGCAGCAATACGAGCGTGTCACCTTGACCATGGTCGGCTTTTCGTTTTGTGTGTGTTTAGGATTTGGTTGAACGCTGCTACCCGAACGATTACCGCATACTTTGCAGTTTTTATCGATCGGCTATTCCTTTGCCGCATTTCCCGCATGTCTGGTGGTGATTTTCAAGAAAATCTTAAATTCTGGGGGGGACAAACGGGCGCCGACGCCATCTCCCGATCGAAAGAAAGTATATAAGTTTGAGGCCGCTAAGCAAACGATTGTAATGTTATAAACAAGCTCAGATTGGTACAGTGTTGTGAATAAATTCGCGCTCAATCGGCTCAAATAAATCAAACAAAGTTTTCCAAAAGGTGACCAAGTGTACTCGTATAAGTAAATAAAGTTTTCGGGTGAACATACTTTGCGTGTTTGGGTTTTTTGTTTGACTGAGTGGTCAGCTAACTTTCAGTTTGTGGTGTCATTTCAACAGAAAACGGTTTTATTTTGATATTTGATGTTTGCTCCAAATTTTATGCCGTATGTGCCTGTAGTTCGCGTAAAAAATAAGGTTAATTCACGTCCCTGGGACAACAAATTCACTCGTAGCCTAAAAACGTTAAAAAATCGGGGTCGGCATTCTGTAAGGCGAAACGTTCAATCGATTGATCGTTTTACCTAACAGAATCTGACAGCGGGCCTATAGAAAATGTCGGCTGAGGACTACTTTGTATGTAGAAGGCTGAAGTCTGAATTGAAAATGTCTCGAGAGATGAAAAATTAGCTTTTTGGGCTGTAAGCAAGTCTTAGTTTCGATTGTATTTTTCGGCCTCAATTGTATTTTTAACTTTCTCGATTGTATTCGTACAAAATTTCCAACTCGAGATGTAAACCAGTTCTGACATTAAAATGGTAGAGGGACTCAAAAAAGTGGGTCGCAAAATTCTGTCCGTCTGTCTGTCTGTCCGTATTGCCCCGAGGCCTACAGCCTAAACGGCTGTCTGGATTTCGTTCAAACCTCGGATTTGGACGTTTTTAATTTTGCAAAGTAACCTCAATATTGATGGTGCTTCCCATATAAAATTTGCATACCAGTTTGATTTGTTCGAAAACGGCTCTAACGATTTCAACCAAAATTGATATTAAGGCTTAAGTAGATGAGGTTAACATGACTGCATACTCAGTTCTCCGCAAAAAATCCAATAATGTTACTTTTGAAATTTGGACATATCTCGAAAACGATCCATACGATTGCAACAGAAATGTATGTGTAGGGTAATATGGTCATTTCCAACTTAATAGAAAACTCAGTTTTTCTCTGAATCATCGTAAATTGGATTTTTTAAAAAAAGTCATTTTTGAAAAATTCAGTTATCTTTGGTTTTCCCTGAAAACGGCTGTAACGATTTTGGCCAAAATGCAAACTTAGAGTAAAATTGGTGTTTTTAAAATGATTGCGTCCTTAATTTTCAATTCGAATCACCGAAAACGATAATTTTAGAAACTGCTCATATCTCGAAAACCCCATTTTCGATTACGATAAAACTTTTAAAACCAAGTACCTAATGCTTACATTCCGAACAATAACTTGTACTCGGTTTTCAACTAAACTGTTAAGCCATTGTGTTTTTCAAACTAAATATTGCAATATTGAGTATAGTTTTGTCTGCCAAATTTTGCAAAAACCGCTCCAACGATTTTCAACAAAATACATATTAAATATAAAGTCAGTATTCTAAATAAGATCCCGTACTTAGTTTTTCTCAAAAAAATCGAAAAACTCTGTTTAATTATGTTTCCCGATATATTTTCACCTATCTATGCTATATTTTTGATATAATTTTCCCACTTGCGATAAAAATGCAATAAAAGCTCCGCGAAACTTCATTTTAGCAAATATTTACCTTTTTTCAACCTTGTTGAATATGCACCTTAAAATAATTGCAACCACTTTCTTATACAATCAGAAACTCCCACTTCATTTGTGCCCACCCACACGTCCATTGGCATATTCAGTTTATAACTGGTGATGCAAACTCAAAAACAAATCTCTGAAAACTTACATTTATATCCATGTAAAATATCGGTCTAACACGAACCCTGCTTCCAATCACAGACACCTTAAACCAGCGTTGCTAACATATTCCAGTCAAAAATAAAAACATCAGGAAAGAGAAACCACTGAACTCTGCGTTGTATACTCAAAAATCTTGTAAATTGTGTAAAATAGTAGGGGAGACCGGGGATAGTTGGCTCAAAATTTACATTTTTTTTCTTTCTTTCTTGAACTAAGACTGATATCAAGACAGTTCAAGTATCATTAAAAAAGCATCCTTTGGTCTTTCTAAACAAAGTTATTCAATCAAAAAAATAAACAATGTTTTCTGAATTTTACTAGAGCACCTCGATTGTGTCAACTAACTAAGTTGACTTACGTTACGGGGTAAATTGACACACGCCGAGTGAAACTGAATTCTTACAAACAATTTAAAGATTTTCCAATAAGAGGTGTTATTTTGGTATTCAAAGAAAGATGCCATTTTTTGAGATAAATGATCGGATGTTTATTTTATAATAAAGAGGAAGGTATGCCGTTAATAATAAAAACCAACATCAGTCAAATGGCCACCACGAGCACGCATACAGGACCATTTACTTTTCATAAAATTTTCCATAACCAAATCGCAAAGTGGCTGCCCTATGTCCTCGATAGCCTCACGAATTTTATTTTTGACGTCTTGAATCGACGCTGGGCTGTTGGCGTAGACCTTATCTTTCACGTGGCCCCAAAGGAAGAAGTCACAAGGTGTCAAATCACAAGATCTCGGTGGCCAATTGTGATCACCTCTTCGAGAGATAACACGGTCCGGAAACTTTTTCCGTAAAAGATCAATGGTTTCGTTGCTTGTGTGGCACGTTGTGCCTTTTTGTTGAAAGTAAACGTTGTCCAGATCAATACCATCCAACTCCGACCATAAAAATGGTTTGTGGAATGCCCAGTTCCCAAAAACGACGAGGAATGGACAAACCCGGGTTTGGGCTTTAGGCTACAGCAGCAATATTCTCAGTTGTTCTTGAGCGACGTGCACGGGTTTTATTCTTCACTTCAGTAACTTGTCCCAACAGCTCGAATTTTTCCACCAATTTCTGTATTGCGGTCCGACAAGGTGCTTCACGACGACCAAAAAATGCTTTAGTTTTGCGAACTGTGACTGCAAGATTTTCACCATTTTTGTAGTGAATTTTAATAATTTCAATGCGTTGTTGAAGCGTGTATCGTTCCATTTTTAGTAATGGCGTAGTTTCTACTTGTCAAATGTCAAAGAATAAAAGTGACAGCTACCGAAATTGCAGGTCATTCACAATAACACCCTTTAGTTTATTATTTTTTTTATCACATAAATTAATTCTCTACCAACTTAACAAACAAATATCATCAGATAGGAACAATATTATCGGTATTGAATGTAATAACAAGAATGGACAACGAAGCCCCGGTCTCCCCTAGAAGCTTTTAACTCTTTAACCATAGCTTGGGACAATTGCCTGTTGCTGACAGCTTCAACTTAATAAAAATTCACATTGTTATTTATTCATGTACTGCGCAGTGATCCCAGATTGGGCGGAAAGTCGGCAATTTTGTCGATTTTTTCTAACAAAGGGGGCAAAAAGGGGAAAGGTATTTTTGTGGGAGGGAAACAATCTAAAAAGGGGAAAAAGGATTTAAAATTTTATATAAATTAAAGTCTTCGAAAGACTACACTATTTAAAAAAAAAACATTTTTAGAGCATTATCTTAAATGGGCCCACGTAACGTCTTATTTACAACGTTTGGCGTTTCATATGTCACATCGATATATTTTGTTTTTTATTGATATTTTTTCATAGTACTGCTTGAATTTAATGCGTTCCTATTATTTTGTTGTGTGCTGAATTCTAAGATACTTAAATAAAACATAAAATGTTAAAATAACACTTAAATAAGCTTTTTTTGTTGTTGGGGAAAAAAAGGTATTTTTATTTTTGAAAAGGGGGAAAGAATATCGTTTTGGTGTTAAAACGGGGGATTTTTTTTTTTAACTGGGATCCCTGTTACTACTTATTAAATAAAAAACCCAAAAGTTATTATAAAAAATTTTATTCAACACCACATATTCCTTTTCCTATATTCTATTCACCGTCTCTTTTATCTAGCATCGGTTCTCAGATCTTTACCTACCTACAGATTTAAATAAAAAAGCAACCAACCAAACTTTTGATGAACGAGAAAGTTTCGTTCGACCCAGTCGTGTACTTTATTTTTTCTTTGGTGACAAACAAATAAATGAAAGGGTCTCAGAACAAGCGCACACCTGTGCTGGTCAAAAGGATTATATTCGTTCAAATTAATTCCAACTAAGGACTAAATTTGACTGAATTTGGACCGATAATAACTGTTCCCGAAAGAAAGAAGTGATTCCTATATTTCTCATCTCATTACCTTACGCTTCACGTACGATTTTTATGACCAAAGATTTCAGGTCAGGACTTCTTGTGGCAGGCCAGGCAACGCCCTTTTGCTGCCCTTTGTCTCGACAGCTTCGGTATTTGCTTTCACTATACCTCGCCGGATGTGGGCAGATTTTTGCTGTATTTTTGCAGTAGCCAAAATTGACTTTCGCTGCGATCTTGCATGCCGAATTTGGAATGATGTCCATTTTCTAAAATATTATTTTATTTGTAGGCAAATTTTCCAAACTTGCAAACGATTCAGATCCCTTTTGTGGGTGTTAAGCGAAAGCTTGGTCAGAGTTAGGTCTTCCCTCCTCTACCACTGTAAGCTCTTGGTCAGTTGACGTTTAAAGTAAGTGCACTTCCTGGCAATATACCTTAAGCTTTTCAAGATAAATATCTCTACACGACGAATTGACTGCCAACGTTTCACACAAGAGTCTAAAGATGAACTAGTGGTCTTTGGCTGTCAAAGTTTCACATATAAAAGGTCATCACAATGAGTGAGTTTCCATGTCGAAATAGCTTCCATTCCAACTGGCTGTCAACAACTTGTTGTTCTTTTAAACAACACATCACTTATTTGAACTGGAAAACAACACTCAGCGCAATGTGCGGCCTTTCTTGGGTGACATTGTAAGACGATCATTGCACAGCTCTTACCTACATCTGACGAAGATGAAGAGTGGGTGAAACATTTCCGCCTCAATTCAATTCTGGCTAACGACTTCCTCCCTCCATTCCATAACAAGTGCAAGTCATCTGTTGCTCCAGTTGGGTCTGTTTTTGTTTACTTTCCACGTCGGCACAAACGCTCACCTTGACTTGCCTAAAATGCACCAACACGCAACCACTTCAAGCGATCTCTCTCCCCCTCCCCACGATCTCTGTTTATTCTAAGAAAATGCCGCTTTCGCAACAGCACACACTTAAAAACTATCAACTTGACTCTTTTCAGATGATTGGACTGTTGATACTTTGCCTGGCAGCGTCAGCGCTGGCCGTTTCCAATCCAGATATCGCAACAAAAAGCGGCAAGTTAACGTCGCCCCCCTCGCAGAAACCATCGACACAGCAGCAGCACGATGAACCGCTGCTAAACTCGATCAATGCGTATGCCCAGCAGTACGAGAGTGCAACTCCACCCAAGCCATACGGCATCACACACATCTACTCGCAGCCATACACACCGGCGAGCAGCTTCAAGCTGCCCAGCTCACCGCAACAGATTCCGTCGTCGCCCACACTTGAGCACAACTTCCAGCCGATGCCGTCGCCGCATCACGAGCAGCAGCCGCAGATCCAAGCCCAGCACAGTCCTCCGACTCCGGTCATCATGCAGTATCTGCCCCAGACACAGATGAGCGACGGCATGCAGTACCTGCAGCTGATTCCAACTCGTCCACTGATCGTTCCCATCAGTCCATATATGTCGTCCATGGCACAGGCCGCCTATCAATCTCCGCAGATCGTTGCGCCACAAGTCAACGACTACCCCGGACGGCCAGTGCTCGCAGCCGTCGAACCGGATCAGGCCAACAGCATTCCCTACGGACTGGCCTCCTATGCCAACAACCTGAACAACTATCGCGCCTACAGGATCAACAGGGAGACCAAGCAGAACAGCATACCGACGGGGATGTTCCTCAACATAAACGAGTACATGCCGTCGCCGAGCGATGCACCCAAGCCAGCCATGATGGTCAGGGGGCGGCCATAGATGGCCAGCCATCCTCATTAACTCGCTCTTTGTACATGTCTTTGTCACGTAATTTTTTCTACAAATAAATTAATTTATTTCCTTTGCTCTCACTTGAAAGTGCGCCTTCTGTCGAAATTAGTTCGAATTATGCGCCGGGGGCAGCGCTCTTTCGACATGATCCACTTGCGAGGAGTGGAAGATCGTTCGTGGATCCGCTGTCGGCGGAGAAATGTTTTTGTGGCGCAGTAGAAAATTAGTTTCCTCCATTATTGAAGGTGTCGCCGCTAATGGTCGTCTGCGTTAATGGAGATCATGTAATGGATCGTGTCCCTGGTTGTACTTCAACTTCAACCGCTGTCATTCGGTTTTTAAGTTGATGGGGACAATCCCTGGAAATTGGGTGCTCCCTGGAAAAATCTGCGGAGAGTGCTATTACGCAAGGAGTTGGCTTTAGGGAGCGTGCAGTTTTTAATGATGGTCAACAATTGAGAACAAGCTGGGATGCGGCCTTCAAAATGCGTGCGCTGTCGGCGTTTGGGTCATAAACTCAAAGGTTTGGCTCTCTAAATGAAGGCGGACATGAGGACTCCCCAAGAGCATGGAAAAGCAGTAGTCATCGCTCATTGAGCACAGGGTCTTTATAAAGCGTACAGCTGGGTAGGTCGGTAACTGGGTGCTCTCGGAGCCTCACTTGGACCCCAGTAGCATCTGAATGTAGATCTCACAGCATGGTTTGTCTGTCGAAAATGGGGCTTCTAGGTTTGGTGGCTCTTGACAAGAGATTTGTGGCTTAGATATTGCGAGCCTATATCGGTGTGATGGGTGAAAGTAGAGTCTGCAGCCCGACGATAAGTGGCGAACAACCGCAGGGGCACAATTCCACATGTCGAGTCTACAATCCGAGGCTAGAGGACAGATGAACTTCATGAGCTCTTAAGCTCAGTGAGCGATGTACCCACTTTGCAATGCTTGGAAAGGTGCGACTGCTAAAGAAGAGTTTACAGCTCTTAAACTCGACGGTGAAATGTAATGGCCCCCATGGCGGAACTATCGATTAAAGGCCCACAAAAGGAATGCAGTCTGAAGCTCCTTGTTGGAATCAGACGGGGCAAGTATGGCAGTAGAAGCTTTGGACTTTAAAATGTCCGGGTTTCATGTCGTAAAGGCGCACGCACAGGCTGATCTGAATGGAAGACATTTTGTACCAGTCAATCCAGATCTGACTACAACGATTTCCGGGGTTAGACCTTGTAAGAGTATCTACCTTTCTGACAACATTACCATTCAGAGAGAGGGGTACGTCGAAAGAGGTAACAATGAAAGTGTCTGCTGCGAACAGGTGGATTTCTCTTTAAAGAAAGTAGGGACTTTCAGGAGGGGTTTGCTGCGAAGTAAAAAGCCCTACTTTGACTAAATGTTAAGCCGCTTTCCTGAAAGGTGCATATCTTAAAATTGGAAAGTCGTTGAGCGTTCTATATGCAGAAGAAAGATGGTAGTAAGCAACCAACTCAGCTGGCATTACTTAGGACAACAAGGTGGCAAGTTATGAACTAGTTCCACAAGAGTTTAGGTATAGATGACACATTTACAGATGGTTCAAAAATGAAACCCAAGAACTGACAGCTAGGCCGTCATTCGTCAATTTGCCATTCATTTCTAAATTCATAAAAATAGAAAATTGCTTAGATGTACTCAACTGATCTCAACTGGTCTAAGTTAAGCTGTGGCAGCCGCCACAAGAGCACCCTTTTACCAACCTACCTAAAAAAATTGCTTCACAGGGTGTTTCTAAATCTTAGGCTGAAGTGAGATTTTCTTTGAAAAAGGAATTAACAGAGAAAGGAATTAAAGAAAAACTTTAAAGACAGGTAAAATTCTAAATCTTGTAAAAAAAAATCTGTGGCTATTAAATTGTTCACAGGGTGATTCAAAATATTTTGTTCTTACAACAGTGGATGCATAAAATTAACAAATCAATTCTTAAAGGTTTTAGAAAGTATTTAAACAGTATTTTTACATTTTGTGGTGCATCACTATATCCTATAACTATAACTGTTTGAGTTATATATTTTATGTGAAACAGTGTAGAAAAAAGGTAAACGGACGAAACAAATAATAAAATAAAACCAAATAGAATACGAAATATGTATTCACAAAATAAAATATGTAGAATATATAATACATCTCTTTTTAGATCTTAATTTTTCAGAAAAAAATTAATTGCCGTAAAATACCCTAACATTGACCGGGCCCCTAACATTGACCAAAAACAGGAAAATATTTCTAAACACCGTTGTGGATAGTTTATTTATAATTTCTTTATAATTTTTGGTTTTTTGTATTAGGCTATTTGTCATTAGATGTCATATTATAATGTTAAAGGGAAATATTAAATGTATGTTCGTTTTAGCAGGAACTTTTCAAATGCTCCTAAAATCGTGTGATTTTGAGTGGTGCAAACTTTTGCCTGTTGTACCGAAACTACCGTTTGTATCGCAATATAATTGCTAAGGGGAGTAGCTCAACGTTTTTTATAATGAAAAATATTTTTGTTTGTCTATAAAAATACTAGACAATTATAAATAATCAGGTTTTTGAAAAACCTTTTCGATAATTTCCTACGATTCCTAACATTGACCGACGTGATCTTAACATTGAACACTGCTTCTTTTTAACTATTTTCAAACAATTACCAATATTTTATTAAATTTAATCACCCTAAACACTTCGTAAAGCTAAGTCTTCATAATTTCATTTAATTTGAATCTAATATTCTGTAAATAAAATGTAAAAATTAGGTTTTTTTTTATTTAATTAATTTTTATTATTAAAAAATGTACATTTAACAAAAATAAATAAATCAGTGAAAGCAAATCGATTTAAACTTTAACTTTTGACAACAAAAATTGAATAATAAAAAATATACTTGAAAAATATTTATTCCTAGTACATTTCCATCCCTGGTCAATGTTGGGAAGTCGATACCCTAACATTGACCACCCACTTTTTCCTTTATAAATCAAAAACGAATAGACAAAATTTGGTAAAAAGTTGCTTTTATTATACACTAGCTGGTACCCGCAACTTCGTCTGCGTAGAATTGGTACTTCGAGTAACTCAATTAAAATATTCATATCAACAACACCGCCACTTATCGGGTCCAAAACTATCCTATCTTTCAATCCAACCAATCAGCCCTACAAATTAAAATTAAATTGGTAAAATACGCAACAAATGTATTTATTTCTTACCAAAGTATTTCTTGAGTATGATGAATTTTACTATCCCTAACTTGAGAAAGTTCCTTCACGTTTTGAAGGTAGCCTATGTCATACTCAAAGGTCCCATCTATCCCTATAGCTACCAAAATTTATAAAAATTTGTTTGCGGCCGTGAAAAGGAAACATTCTGACTTTCGCATTTATAATATTAATGTGGTATTCGATTGGGCTTCTTGAGATCCCCTCTCAGATTTCAGATTTCCCGTGTGTCTAATCGAACATAAAAACGTCACTTGCTCTTTGTGTTGATATTTGTGCGATTGAAATATGTGTAGCCTTCGACACTTTTCTAAGCGCTTCCCATTCACTGGTTAAGTTTTATATGAAAACATTCAAGATGCTCCCCCAGATTGATTTCTAAACATTTGTACATAAATAATTAACAAAAATAGATCCACCCGATGCAATGCGTTTCTTTGCAGTTGAAAAATTTCACGAAAGCGTGCACAAACTCAAACGTACTTGTATTGGTAAATCTGAAGCAAATCTAAGAAAAAATCCAGATTCGCAAAAGCGCTCTGAAATCTGAAAAAGATTGTTTTTTTTTTGTACCAAACGAACATAAAAATTTCTCTAAGAGCAAAAAAGTGCTCTGAGAGCGCCCAATCGAATACCACATAAGATTATATGAAGCCTACCTTGAATTTTTGGTGCAAATGACAACTGACAACAAAACCATGCCTTAACTATAACAAAGTGATGCCAAACTTGTACAGATATTTTGTGATCACCTTACGTATTTGACTATTACAAAAATGACTATTACCTATCACCTTACCTTACACAAATTTTGTTCATAAAGCAAGCTCAAGCGCACAATTGTCACACAAATTTGGTGCAAAAATAATTGTCGCAAAAAATTGTCACAACGGCGTCGTAAAATCGCTCCATACAAAATGTATGGGAAAATGTATTTTTTTCATAATTTTTTTTCCCGGGATTTTTCTGGAATTTTTTTGGGTATTCTTCTTGTTTGGCCGGAGACCAGTCCGAATTGATGCGAATCATCGAAATCGGTGCAGGCGTTCTTGAGTTATAAACGTAGTAACTAACGTCACTCTCTTTTATATATATAGAAGAAGATAACGATAGTCCCCATAACCTAATAGTCGAAAGTTGTGGATGTCTATAATCAGAGCTGTAAAATTCAATGTCAATGTTAGGGTATTTTGCGGTGCCATAATTGTCATTATTTTCAACATTTAAAAATCTTCTTAGTTTTGAGCATTACAGAAGTTGTCCTCAACAGCATAACCTAAGTACCTATAAAATAGACTGACAGCTTTCCCACGTCTCCCCGATTCCCCCGCAGATTTTTTCAATATAAACCGCTCCCTCCCGCTCGCAATTTTACTGTCTGCGTAAAAGGAAAAAATGTCAAAATTATTGAAATTCAAACTAAATATATACCTATCACCAGGAATATCAAAGCACTAAATGGTAAATGCACATAGAAAGGAGATTTGCCTTTAGCAACAATTTCTCCTACCAAAAAATAATCATTAAACTGCAATTTTTATACTACAGATTTAGTGCGATTTTTTCCAAACAATACAAATTTTACTTTTGCTAGTATGGTTTTTTTTTCATAAAAAATCGAGGGAAATTGCGTTTAGTGAAAAGGGAAAAATTAACACACTTCCTGGGAAAAATAAAGAGAGAGTTCTAAGAACACAGACTGATAGTCAGTGTATTTGGTGAGTTTCTGTCAGCTGATGGATGCGTTCAGCTGACAGTTTAAATTCGTTGTTTTATTTCGCCACGAAAAAAAGTTCATATTCTACAAGTTGTAAAATAACGAATGTAATCAACATAAATAAATAAATAAAGGAATAAAGTATATGAAAAAATCATTCGCTGAAATATGATATTTTTGTTCCTATAATTAGTTTTGTGTCTCTCATCGTTTGTTGTTTTTGGCGAAAAATTAAAGAAAAAGAAAAACGGCAAAGAGTTTAAAGAGAAGAATTGATTACGAATATTAAGATGTGAAATATGATTTTTTAGTAATAATCTTTTCATGAAGATTCCGATTAATAACTGAAAAAAAAACAAGTAAAAGTGTTATCATCGGCCTGGCCGATGCTTTGATACCCTCCACTGCATACAAGTCATGCAAAATTGGTTTTGTGAGTGAGGCACCAGAACTACTTGACCGACATAGCCCATTTTCAATACCAACCTGACGCCGATCAAAATAAGTCCTTTCACCAAATTTCATTCGCCTATGTCAATTACTTTGGGCGCTATCGTGCTTTCAACAGACAGACAGACAGACAGACAGACAGACGGAGATGGCTAAATCGATTTAGAATGTGATCCTGATTCAGAATATATGTACTTTATGAGGTCTCCGGTGACTCCTTCTTGGCGTTACAAATCAGTGAATACACCTTCAAAATGTCTGATTACTAGACATATTATATTAATTAGTAAGCGTTTTTTTTTGTTCCTACAAAAAATAACAACTGAAAACGTTTTGGTAGACATTTAGACACTTTTTTAAGTGACTGTTGGTTGTTCGGTTTAAGTGGCTGTATTCCTGTCCACTGACGAGGAAAACACAAATAACGCAAATAACGCATTGAGTGCCGTTTTGAGACCACAAATAACGGAACCTGAAATAGAAGGCGGAAAAAGGAAATTAAGGGAGCTCAAAACCAGATTGTAAGTTGAGAAATTTGATAATTTTGTTGAAATGGATACTTTGGATGGCGGAAAATTCATCATAGAAGGGATGACCTAGTACACTGAGTCTGGTTTTAGCTAGTGCCGGACTTTCACAGAGGAGATGAAACACTGTTTCACTCTTGTTTGTATCAGCGCAGCTACGGCAGTGGGAATTAAGGGGGATACCAAGCTTGGCCGCGTGGATTCCCAAGGGCCAATGGCCCGTACTAATTGCCGTCAGTCGAGCGACATCTACACGCGTTCTGGCTAAAAGGTTGTTTGTTCTCGCATCATCGTAGGTTGGCCAGATCTTTCTTGAAATGACACAGTAATTCAGGTTCGCCCATCAGTGACTGTGCATTTGTCAGTTTCATCTATGCCGTGGTTAATTGTTTAACTAAATCGATCATTTAAAAAAAATTAAAACAGTCAAAAGAGAAACCGCTTGCGAATATAAAAAAAAACGGGTAGGTGGAAGGAGAAATATGTTGCGAAACTTAAAGGATAGGAAAGGAAATTCTACGGCGAACATGCGAGCAATTTTTTGGTATCGATTTCATAAAAATGATGATACATGGAGCATCCAAAATTCATTGTGGAATGACTCAAAAAAATATTCCTTCTCTTTGTATCGTACAATTTGAACATTTAATTGTTTCTTTTGTTTGTTTTAAGTAGACAACGTGATATCAGCTAAAGATATCCCTATCTTCTCGAATAGTCAAGCGGCTATGAAGTGCCTGGAATCAGTCTCCACAAATTCAATAACAGCCCAAGACTGCCGTTAGGCTCTCAGAGAGATGGCTGAGCAGTTCAATATTCACCTCTGTTGGGTGCCGGGGCATAGGGACAACTGTAAGGCTGATGAACTCGCCAAACTCGGAACAACACTACCTATGCTTCCTGATAAGGATTCCTTAGGTATCCCAATCGCTACTTGCAAACTCACAATAAAGCTGGATGCCATCGAAAAAACAAATCTAAGATGGACAACCGGCTCGACATGTCTAGTGGCAAAACAGATCTGGCCTAAGCTCCCTCGATAAAAAGCATATCAGTGCTACAATAGGTGTCATCACAGGACACTGTCTTATAGGCAGGCACGCAAAAAGGCTTGGCGTAGCATGTAACGATTTTTGCAGAAGCTGTCTTGACGAGGAAGAGGAGGAAACCATTCATCATCTCCTCTGTACTTGTCCGGCCCTCTCACAAAGACGAAAACTCCATTTAGGAGAGTTCTACTACAGCGGTCTTAACGATCTTAAAAACACAGACATTCGTAATCTCCTACGCTTCATTAGGAGCTCCAGCTGGTTCAACGAGTAGGAAGAATTAGATACATAGATTCATGTGGTATCACAAGGGACCTTTTAATGGTCTAAGTAGCGAACTCAACCTGGAACTACTTACTTACTTACTTAAGCTGGCGCTACAGTCCGGGGTGGACCTGGGCCTCAACCAACAAGCGTCTCCAGCCAGCACAATCTTTAGCCAGCTGCCTCCAGTTTCGCACGCTAAGTTGGTTAAGGTCCCCTTCCACTTGCGTGCGCCACCTGAGTCGCGGTCTTCCTCTACTGCGCCGTCCCTCGGGTATGGATTCGAAGATTTTCTGGACCATTTTTCTTGTGACTAGGTCGATGTCGCTGGCCCGTACAATTCGTCGTTGAATATCTCCTCCTCCATTCACCATCTATGCAGACGGGACCAAAAATCACTCGAAGAATCTTCCTTTCGTAAAAACCAAGAGTAACCTCATTCGCTTTTGAAAGGGTCGATGCCTCTGCGCCATAGAGCAGGACTGGGATTATTAGGGTCTTATAAAGGGTCACTTTAGTTGTTCGAGAGAGGGCTTTGCTACTCAATTGCCTTCTTAGCCCAAAGAAACAGCGATTGGCAAGAGTTATTCTTCGTTTAATCTCAGCACTGGTGTCATTGTCTGAGCTCATAGCGGAGCCTAGGTAGACAAAGTCGGTGTTGGGTGTCCTTTGTTACTTTGTCTTGCCCTCATTTACCGCCAAACCCATCTTCGCCGCCTCAGTCTCAATACTCAAAAACGCACCATTTACATCACTCTGCGTTTTGCCAATAATGTCAATGTCGTCTGCGTATGCGAGTAATTGGACGGACCTTTGAAAGATCGGTCCTCTGGTGTTGGCATTCGAGTTTTGCACTATTCTTTCAAGAACGATGTTGAAGAAATCGCATGACAGCGCGTCGCCTTGTCTAAATCCTTTTTTGACATCGAAGGTCTCGGTGAGCTCTTTACCGACCTTGATAGAGCGGCGTGCATTCTTCATCGTCATCCTGCACAAACGGACGAGTTTAGCAGGGATTCCAAAACTAGACATAGCTCTGTATAGTTCGTCCCTATAAATGCCGTCATAGGCGGCCTTAAAATCGATGAAAAGGTGGTGGGTATCGATTTGAAGTTCCTGGGTTTTCTCCAAGATCTGTCGCAGTGTGAATATTTGGTCTATAGTGGACTTTCCTGGCCTGAAGCCGCACTGATATGGACCAATCAGGTTGTTTACGAAAGGCTTCAGGCGTTCACACAACACGGCAGATAAGATCTTCTTAAGAAGACTGATACCTCTGTAATTGGCGCAGTTCAAAGGGTCTCCTTTCTTGAGGATCTAAGAAAACTTATATTTACAACACAGACCCACACTCGATATTTAAATGAGGATCCACCTCAGGTTATATGACATTCGGATTAAACCGGAAGTGTTGGCTGGTTTTTTTTTCAAATATGCGTGAGCCCCCTTTGATTAACATGGCACAAATATATGAATTCAATTGAATTGGGCTACATCCAAGGGCTACATTAAGCTGGTAGGCAATTTCTCTTTTTTGGCTGAAGCTGTCAGTTTGTGGTAACAGTAACTACAGTTGGCCTCAAATTTTCTATTTGGTTCCGTATATTCCTGACAGTTGTCTGAGTAATGTCACTTGACTCCTTTGCGTATTTAAAAAGACTCGATCTGCAGAAGTAAACTTGAACTTTTCCAATACTCGGTTGATTCACCTTTTACGCAAAGGGGAACTAGTGATGCCATATACATGTTCGCATCAGATACCACCTCGCAATCTTCTGAAAGTTTGCCCGGAAGATCCACCTCATCCCCATTTGCTTAGCCAACTTAGATCAGGTTTAGGAGGAATTTATTCAAAAAGAGTGGCTAAAGTGGGCGGATTTCAAGAAGCAATTGGCATTTATATAAAAAGGGGCGTGGATTTTTTAACCATCAAATTTATAACTATTTTTAATTGATAAAAGAAAAAAATTTCACGCTTTCAGCTCTTTTAACAAACAAAATTGAAATATTCCACAAGGAAATTTGTGTGTCCCAGTGTCCGCACTGGGAACACGACCTTTTTTAAGTAAATTACAATTTTTCCGAACATTGCAAATAGTTGCAGCTACAATTTTGCATAAGGCTTAACAAATAGTTAAGATCAACTATCATGGTTAATTTTTCTCCGGAACTCGCTAGAATTTGTTTGTAGCTCTACTCAAACCAAAAAAAAGCTGAAAAAGGAGTTTTTTTGTTTTATTTATTAAAAATATTAAAAATATTTTAATTTTCCCATATAGATAAGAAACAAATGGACTACCTTAAAGAAAATTAAGCTTTTTTCGCTAAATAAGTCATAAATGCAAAAAAAATTGGTTGATTCATTGAGATAAAAATTGACCAACTTTGAAAAGCTCTATAAGTCAAACTAGTCAGCAGAAAATTTGTTTGCTGTTTTTGAAGCTCCGTTTATATTTCTATCTATATATATAAAAATTAAGCCTAAAATTGTGTTGGTTTGTAGCCGATTCACGTCTTAACGCATCTACCGATTTTAACCAAACTTTCACACATCTCTGGTATTGGTCTATATATCATTTTTGTGAAGTTTAGTTGAAATTGGAAAACGTATGCGTGGGTTGTGCGTGCTTGGAAAAACACATGAATTTCAGTACATTTTGGTTTTTGAATGATTTTTTTAGTGATTTGACATCTCAAGATGTCGTTCGAGAAGCTGAAGACTACTAATTGGAAGATTATGACAATTTTTTTACCAAAACCGGAGCAAAAAAATGTGTTTGTACTGTAAAATAAGTTTTTTGTTTTTATGAGAAATCAATTTTTATTTTGTCAAAATACTTTTTCGAGTTTTCAATCAGGTTCTTCATGTTTTCCCAACGTTTTGAAAAAGTTTAGTCCTGCGGTTCCTACGCTGGTACCTTTAACTTATTGAAGATTGATTTCTTATAATTTAATTATTTTTTTTAGTTTGTATCAAAAATGCCACGGCAGCGGAGAAGTGATATTGGTAGTCGGTCACGTAGAACGCAAAATAGATCAAATGAAAGGCAAAATCAATCACAAGAAGAGCGAGAAAATCAAAATCGAATTCAAAGAGAACGTATGGCCAGATCACGTTCAGATCATTTTTAACTTTAACTTTTAAATTAATTTTTACTCAATTCATTCATTAAGTTCAGGTCATTCATCTGAACAACGTGAACATCGTAACGAGCAAGAAAGATTGAGAATGCAAGCGCATCGCACAACAAGAAATGTTAATGAAAATGCTGAACGAATCAATGTTAATGTTGTTTGATTATAGTTTGCACAAATTTGTAGTTATTGGCGCAATGAACAAGCTATATTAATATTGTAATGCATTAAAATTTGGTAATTAAACTTCTGGAATGTGCTTCTGGGAAAGTTCGATTACCAGAATTACAAATATCCACCTAAACCATTACGATCATTACTTTCTGGCACAACACCAGAATCAAAACATTTTTTGGATATCATTCAAATGTGCAATTCATGCTTCCAAATAACATTTCGGCATCAGGCATTTCAAATGAAACATTGAATTGACCGAATTACATGAAGCAGTATGTCGGCGCAGTGGCTTAGTGGTAAGCCATGTTCGAATTCCGAAAAAAAAAATTCCAAATTAAAATTTTTTTTTCTACTGCTCCACATCTCGCAAATGTCTGACAAACATCTGAGAGTATAATTATCGTGAAAGAGCTTCTTATTGGCCGTTTGGACTCGGCATAAAATTGTCCTTCCCTTCCATCCGTCCCAAAAATAAAAAAAAAAACTCACAAAACTAATAGTTGTGAGAATTTATAGTATGTGCATGTGCATTCTCGGAATTATTTCATGCTTATTTTGAGATTCGATTCTTTCGAAAGTGTGTCGAATTTGAAGAATCTGTATTTTGACATTCGAACAGATAGGAAGTTCATTCTATCAATCGAAGTTCATTTTTCATTCCAATGTTGTGTATATTTTCACTTTCTAATCGTTCGCAACAAATGTCATTTTTCTATTCGTCTGTATTTTCCTAACGCTAAACAGTGATATTTGTTGTTTTTCCATACTTTCTTGAGGGATTTTTTTTTTCGGAAATGGATTTGAGGCATCCTCCTGTATGAATTGTTTTCTTCTTTCATCCACAAACAAAACAATCGCCATGTCTGCTGGTATTTGTCACAGATTGTTTACAGAAAAACTGTATCAAAAAAAGTTTGTTTTGTTTATACAATAACCATATTTAGGAGGTAGTGTGACCAGAATTGAGTTGAATAAATAACTTAAAAACTTGAGGTTCAATATAACATAATTCCTGCATTTTGCATTCTTTACTTCAACAATATGGGTTCGCAATTTTATAACCTATTTTAGATAAGCTCATATTTAAACTTCAGACTTTAGCATGTCAAAATATTACTAATAACACATTTTAATATTCTTAAGCCTGGTCCCATTTCAGAAAAGACTTCTACTTCACATTTTTGTAGACCGTAGCATGTATTTCTCAATAAGTAGTTAATATTTTAAATAATTATATAGTTTTATTAAAACAATGAAAAAAGAGCCTCTATAAAAAAAAACAAAAGTATGTTCACTCCATATAAAATGAAAATGTGCAACCGCTGATTTCGAAAGTTGAATTCATTTAAATTAATTTTATGACATTCCCGATAGTGAATATTATTCGTTCGAATCTCAAAATACACAAAGTTCATTCGAACGAAAAGAGACATAGATTATTCGTTCGAATCTGAAAATAAGCATGATTATATTCATTCCATTAACGAATTTGGGCGGAACGAAGTTCGCCGGGTCAGCTAGTTAGAAATAAAATACAAAACATCGAATTTTGTATTTTTGCCACGAGATTTGCCTTTTTGGACCACAGTGCGTCGTCTGGGTCCAAACCTGTGATACAATTTTGCGGGTCGTTCTCACTTCGCTAAGGCAAAGATCAAACGAAGAATAGCTCTTAAAAATGGCGGTTAGAGATATCCTGAAGACATTTTGGGGCGTTAATACATTTTGTGAGTGTTTTTTTTATACAGCAGGTAATCAAACTCCCACGATTTCGCCCCCGCACTCATACTCATGCTCAGTCTTCTTCTTGCCCAACGTTGTCAATTGAAGCACTTGAAGCTTTTCAGATAACTGGAGTCTTGAGAGGAACAAGTCTATCTACGTCAGCGCTAGCGTATGCGGTACAATCGACCTCCATTTGGGACCAAGGTTTTGACAGCAAGACGGATGAGGGCGAAAACACATCTGACCTGCTAGTTATATAAATTTATTTTTTTTTAATTTTTCGCCAGCTTAGATTTTCCCCACGGCAACCTATTTCCTGTGATTTCATCAAACTCCACTTCCTCCTCGCATAAATCAGACAACTTTCCCACAATTCAAAGAGCCACTTCATCAAAAACAACCTCTCAGCGAAAAGAACGACCGCGTTTGACTCTGTTCGGGCCAACAATAATCTGCAACCTCATTTACATCACTCATCCCACCTGTTACAGCATCAATTACACACTCCAAGTTGACAGCGTTTGCCAAACAGAGCTCGCCCACTCATCGAATCATCTAAATTCGCAGCAAAAATCCAATTCCCACAGCCAACTTCACCTGGCCCGTGATCTGCCATAACACCGAATTGGAAGCACCTACCACAGCTCCACTTTGTCTTGACAATAACCCGCTCTGATGCCAAGTACTGACACTGACACACTGCGGCGGGCTGGCTCTCGGTGAACTTTCGCACATTCCTCGGCCGCGCTGAAACTGCTTGCCCATCCAATTAGCGAATCAATAAGTCACTTGGGATGTCGGAACTGGCAATCGCAACATGACAAATTATCCCCCATCCCTCTGGATTGGATAACAATTTGACAGACGGACTGATCTGACTCTGACGGAGATGGACTCACAGTCACAGTCACACTCAACACACCTCACACGTGGTGAGTCTGAAACTGAAACTGAAACTGTGGCAAGTTCTTCTTTTCCCTTGCTACATCTGCGCGCAGATGGTATAAAACGAACGGCCCCACCATCCTCCAACTGCAGTTGATGCTGAACGTTCAAGCGATAGTAGTAATCTGCGCCCAGTCAAAGCAATCAGTCCAAGGATAATCCCATTCTATTCAATTGTGTTAAACCGTGTGGTGAATTTCAGTGCATCACAAAGAAAAGTGTTGTGTTCAGTGTCCGAATTGTTTTGCGCCCGTGCTACCAAAGAAAGCAGTGACCCAGAGGATTATTGGATTGAAAGCAAAATGGTTTGTACTTGTTATTGTTGTAGTGTGAGCGCGCGCACTTTACCTACACTCGTGCTGTGTAATTGCGCCGCTTTCAATTTGTGGGTCTGATTATTGGTCCAGTTTGCGGTTGAACTCTTTTGTTTGTTTGGTTTACTTTTTCGGTTGACATTGTGAGGGGACTTGTTGGGATTTGAAAGTGCAGTGCGGACATGAGTGGAGTGGGGTAGAAGTGAATTTGTTTAGCCTCTGGCGGATTATTTTCTTTAAAAATGAGCTTGTGGCGAAGTTGACTGTAAGAAGTACGATATGAACAACAATTTTGAAAAGCCCCTCTTAAGCTACTTATGGAGTTGACTGGTTAATGACTGGTTAATTGGCAATGAATGCGCTGCGGTCCTCAGATGGAACTACGTAATCGAAGGCAGCAATATACCGACGACGGAAGGTAATCGGTTGAAGGACCGAGCACTCTTGATGATTCAGCGGGTGTCCAAATACTAGGGCTGACCGTGGAAGTTTACTCTGCCTTTTCGGAGAAGATTGGTAGCTGCTGGGGAAGCCGTCGGTACCTACATTCGCTGCCGCTTTTTAAGCAGAATATTGGAATATCCCATAATCCAACCTCAATCTCTCTTTAAAAGAAGTCTTTTTCACTGCTTTTCTGCGACGGTAAGCTTCCACTCTTTTGGGTGCGTTGTGCTCTCGTCTTTTGTGCTGATTTCCTTCATGCAAAAGGCTTGGTTAGAGTGTTCAAAAGATCTGTTGCTTCTTTCGAATCAACTCCATAATGTAACTGAGTTCTTAATATTTCCGAGGTCTGATATCTGATGTGCGTCGAAGTTGCTGTGGAGTACCAGGGGAAGCTCTGCTGGATTGTGGGCTCCACTGATGGATAAATTTTGGCGTTGATTTTAATTGTTTTGACTGTTCACAAGGATGACTTATAGCTCCACTGATTGTGGGACGAATTAACTAGACGCAGTTCTTTTTTATCAAAAGCAGGAAGGAAAACTTCGACTTTAACCACCTTTATGGCAAGAAAACCTGGAATTCTCGGCTCCTAAATTGGAAAGAAACATTTTCAACTAACAAAAACACATTTCCGGTAAATCCAGATCATAATATTGAAAACCACGTCCAAATCTGTTTAGCGGTTCCCGAGATAAGTGCAGTCTTCTTTCTTTTTTACCTCTATGGAAAAAGCTACCGACGTTTTGTCGAACCAATTACGGCGCTATTTCGAAATCGATTTTAACAAAACTAGGACCAAATGAAAGGTGAAATTCCGCCAGCGAATTCCCAGGTAAAGACTATTTTTTCATGGAAATTGTTGAAGAAGTTTTGTATTTCAGTGAGGGAAGCTTTTCAATCGATGCGGAACGAATTTATGTCACTTTCTGCGACTAATATGTCACGTCCTGCGACTGTATTATGTAAAAAGTATGGAAAATACGTGAACGTAAATTTAAAACTGATTTAAGGCCATCCAGGAAAAATTTAAATCGCAAAAACCTCCAACAAAGTTTTCATGGTACCTATATCAAACAAACTACTCCAACAGCAGCTCCACCTATCGGATTTTATTCTACCAACTCCCTGATTACTGCCGGCATTTATAAGAACGAACTGGTAGATTTTCATCGAAGGCGTTCGAGATGAGTTTTGAGTTGAAAAGTGACCCAAACACGGACATCTTCTGTACTTCTGTAAATGGAAAAGAAATATAGGCAGTCCTTAAGGTTGCTAACTGCATATATTTCAAGGTACATCAGAGGTTTGTTAAGGCCTTTTTAAATCTCTTTCGTTTTTAATGATCGTCTGAGGGCATACCTCAAGTTTGATTGCTCTTTTATAACCATTTCTTCAATTGGTTGTCGACTTTTCCTTTCCCGTCAAGGCTTTATGTCATGGAACGCTCTAGCATCTAATCAGGATGTTCAACTTATTTGCACACTTTCCTACAGCAAATAATTTCGAAGAGGGTTTGCTGAAGGCAGCTCAGACCTTTGACCAGATAAATCGCTGTTTGAAACGGTGTAAGCAGTTGCACACCTTTCCCAGGACATCACAGACTGCCTGACTTTTATTGCAAATGTGCCGCAGGTTCAATCGTTTGGTTAACACAGTATACGGGTTTGACGACGCTGTGGACAAGCTTGGGTTCTAAATTTTCAAGAAGGTCCTTTTGCCCTTTCTATTCCTCAAAATTCTTCCTCCACTTCAGTTACTTATTCATTACCCAATTGGTGACTGAAATGTTTTGCTTGGCCAAGTCCCTTTTAAGGACTTTCAGTTGGAATATATCACAGAATTGTATCCGAGGAACTTCTTTGGTCCTCTTTTTTGAACCTTCCCGCTTGTCACAATGAATTGGTCGTATCTGTCCAAAAAAATGCACTCGAAAGGTTTTCCTAAAATTGGAATGTTACCTACAACTTGGGTCCTTGCTTAAATCCTCTGATTTCGATCCACCTGTGCTTGTTCCATCTGTGTTAGACCTCTCCTCAAAATATAGTCCCGAGTTTGTCTATTGGTTTCAAGGGTCTATGACCAGACGCAAAGCCCATTTCCAACCTCTGTAACCGAATTTCAAGTACCACCATCCATTTCATAGATTTTGCGAAATTTTTCCATTGGTTCTGGCCGCGTTCCGTCATCCATTTTGGATTCTTCGCTGCCAAGTTAAATTAATTTTCGTTTATTCCTTGCGCGAGCTGTCCACCTTCCTTTCAAAGTCGGTGTTATTCATCGACTCACCCGACTTTTGTTGGACAGTTTTATGTCTCTGGCGTATAAATTGACTTACAGTTTCGATAACTTTGGTAAGACTTTGGCTTCCTCGCCATTTAGAACTTTGATAAGCCCGCTTTTTTCTTGTAGAATGCTCTTAAAAGTTTCGTTTGCGTATAAAAGCCTACGTCCCAATGACTTTATTAGGAACGATTTTACTATGATGGAGAAAACAAAGAACGTGGATCTGGCTGTTTTAACAAATTTCATTGCATAAATTGGGGCGAATATTCTTAATAATTCAACTTACACAGTTTTTGACGAAAAGGCTATCAAATATCTTTTTGCCCTTCAGTCTGTTTCTAAACTTATGTAGCTGCTGCCTGAAAAGTTTGGCTCTTAAAATCTCATTTCTGACTACCTCAAGTCAGCACCTTGAGCCCTAATCGGAATTTTAAATTTAGACCCTAAAGAACTCTAATTTCTCATGCAACCATTTCAGGAGATCTTTTGCTTGCTTCCTAATTATTTCTAAATTTAGCTAAAGGTTGGTTAGACCCACTTTAAACTTTGTTTTCAACTGATTTACATTTCGAAGAATAAGCGGGCAATTTTAATTTAGCTCCTTCATTACCGGTACCTCCCATAAAACCTTTTTGCGAAGCTGCTTTAATTTTATCTTTGAGTCCACACCAAGTCGCCTTAAACGGCTGCACAGATCTAGATCAAACTTCGTCTCCAACTACCTTAGGTATGTGTACATCTTGAGGATTTTTTGAATTTAGCTCCTCAAAAGATGGTTCTTTCCATATAAGCACTGCAAAAATTGTTTCCTTTGAATTGTTATTTTTAAGCCTGTATCCAAGCTTTGCTGCAGCCTAAGCCGCTGCAAAACTCCGTTTCCACCTTCTTAAAGTTCCCTTTCCTAAGCGAAATTGGAACCTTGAATGCAGTTCAAAAATGACAGGTAACTGTGCACAACTGGATCGCTTGGATCTTGCTCCTTGAAGTTGGACTTCCCGTACAGTGATTGCAGGACAGAGGACCATTTCTTTTCAAATAGGTGCTACAAAAATTTGTGTCTAGCACGCAGCAGATGCAGCCTTTTCCACGTCCTTGTCTCATGTTCAATGCCGTCTAAATAATTGTTGAAAACCACATAAACAAATCTGATCCATTATGGATAAGTCAGGCACAGTAGATCTTCTAGGTCTACGTGCCTACTCTTCGCCTCGGCGAGTCAGAAGTTTCAAAAAGTCGTTGCTAGGAAATTGCCTTCTAAAAAACATGTTTTTTTCAATGTTTCCTTGAGAAAGATGGTTGTCAAAGTGAGCCTTTTTATAGGAACCCCTCGATGTGGAATTTTCTTTTGTAGCTTCGTCGCCGAAATATTACTCAACCGACGTCTTATTTGCATTTCTTGTTACTTTATAAAATAAAATTGCCTTGACATCATCTGGAAAGGTCCGTGGGACTGTTTTTTTATTGACACCCAGCTCAGCGTTTTCCCTAAATCAATCACAGGGTGTCGGAAGTTTTGTCTGTCGATTGACCACTGGTGTGGTGAAAAAGCTGCCACCCATTGAACCATCAAATTCCATCTTCTCAACTGACATTCAACGGCCAATTAAAATTCCTCTGCGCCAGCCTTCTACGGCTCACAAAATTCAGCCGAAAAAATCCCCATAATTGGATTAGCTCAAGCGTCCCAATGCGACTATCCATTTCAAATAAAATCGTCCAACCAAACAATAACACTTGCGCATCGTCTTGAAGTGGGCCACTCTACGGCCAAGCACCCATCGATGTTACATCAACATCGATCGACCTTCAGAAGCCCATTTCGGGAAACCGCCATAAAATTCAATTCAATCTGCATCGACATAAGTGCCCCGCCGTCATGCCATAGTTTAACAATTCAATTAACACCTGATTACGGCCTGGCGTGAACTACTGTGCTTCCGGGCAACTTCACTTTCTTTTGGTGTGGACCAACCAAGTGGCGCAATCCAAAGGTTGTCTAATGTTTACCAAAATATGTAATTCAGCAAACAACACAATTTGAAAAGGAAATGCCACACCGGGCTGCAGGTACACACAAATTTCTCAGTCCCGCCATTGTATTCCGAGCAATAAATAGGTGGATGACTTTTCAAATAAACAGCGTTTTTGTTGTTGTTCCCAGTCGAACCAACATTTTGTTAATAAATGCAGAATAATGGCAACAACTTTATGAGCGGACGAAAAGTGAATGTACGCACGTTGGAGGTGCTACCGATGGATCTTGATGAGCCATGAGATTTGCTAATCGAAAAATTATTTCGAGTCGAGCGCTAGATTGAAAATTGCTTGTAACTGTGCAGCGATTGGGCCAAGATACGACCGCCAAGACGCAAGGCAGCAGAGAAAAACTCTCGACGAGAGATACTCTTGTGTTGGTTTGTGATATTAATTATTGCCCACAGGTGGTAAGCGGTTGTCGTGTCTGGTGTGTGAGTTTTTGGCTGTAGAATGTTGTCTTCTTTGGCTTTGTGCGCATGGTAATGGTTATGATGATGATGATCGATAATAGTGGTCCACAGGCAGCGGTCATGTGATGCGGTTCTGTAACGAATTTGCCTTAATTAGGCAGACTTTGTGCCCGCCGGGACGGTTTTAATGGGAGATCCGCTCATTACACGCTTGTTGAAAGTGGAGCACGGTAAACGGTGTTCGGATGAGCGTAGCTACAAAGCCCCAGTCAAACTGTGTGCTATGCACATCGCTTTCATAATGTAACTCGCTTTACGGCGACTATTGACTGACTAATATTTTTCAGTAAAGAAATCGATTACTTGGAATCACCAAAATGTAATCGTGAGTGAAATACTCCTGCAAATTCTGTACTAAAGTGGCTCCTATGATCGTAATACGAAAACGTATTCAACGGTCAGATTTTTTTTTAAACTTCTTATGAACCTAAGCCGCCACCCTGTAGAAAACTAAATCCTGCAAGAAAATCTAAATGTCATACAAAACAACTGAGTACAAGGAATTGCAGAGACAGTGCCAAAAATTGGGAGAAACATATTCAGGGGTCAGAATTTTTAACTTTTTATGAAGCTTCCTAAGCCGAACTTGTGTCGAAAAATAGGTCTGCCAGGGGGTCAAAATGTTACACAAAACAGAAGACGATTACAGAGAAAGATTTTTAACTTCATATTTTTGAACTTTTTAGGAAGTTTTTTCAACAGAATCTGTGTTCAAAATTAAGTCGTAGGTAATAGAAATACAAAAAGTTACACAAAGCAATTGAAAACAACGAAATGCAGACACCAGACACCTTGTCAAAGAATGTCAAAACCGTACTCAGCCGTCAGAATTCTGAACTTTAACAAAATTTCCTGAACAGAACGCGTGTATCAGGAATGGCCTGTTGTCAGAAAGTCGAAACTTTGCATTAAATAACAGAAACGACAGCATAAGGGACTTAAAAAAAAAGAGAAGCTGTCGGAATTTTTGAACTTTTTAGGAAGTTCATTCAACAGAATCTGCGTTGAAATTTAAGTCGTCCTAAAAAATTAAAAAGCGACAGAAAACAACTAAAACAAATTACAGAGGAAGTGTCGAAAAAATGGCCAAACCGCATTCAGTGGTCAAAGTTTTGAATTTTTATTCTTATGGCATTTCCTTAAACATGTCAGAATAATGTTCGCATGAAATAACAGAGGAGAACTGCAGAGACTTTATAAAAAAGAAAAGCAATTTCAGTGGTCAGAAATTTTAACTCCTTGACATTTGTCAAATTGGACAAGAGTCGAATATTAATTCTGGGGAAATCGAAATTTCAGAAAATGGTTCCGAAAACAACCAAGTACACAGATAACACAAAAAACAAAAATAATTAAAAAAGTGGTCAGAATTTTGAACTTTTTACAACAACAGTGCATTTCATGTCGATAAATTTAGGACAAAGAACGAGTCACTAAAACCATACAAAATTGATTAAATTCCCAGTAGTTAAAAACTCTGTACCAAATTGTCAGAATTTTCAAAAAAAGATTGCTGAAAACAAAGGATAAACTCAGAAAAAACTTGCTTGCTTGACAGAAAATCGCCAGAATTGTTGTAAAAAATTATGGAAAACAAAAAATTACTTTAAGCTTGTACTTAATTGTTAGAAATTATAAAACAGCAAGAGGCTTCAAAGTTTTCTGCATTTTCCAAGTACCATTACACGAAATCCACATAAAGAAGATTATATCAGAGTAGCATCTGCCAATTTGTACCAAATTTAAGACTTGTACGAAATTCTGAAAGAGTGCGGCTTTAAAATTGATTTGCTTTTCAGCAAGATTTTTTGTTTTGAATATGTAAATACAAAAAAAAAAAACATGGAAGTGAATTGAAACTTCAAAATTGGTCCGGAACTGTACGAAATTTAAGGAAGACGTATATTTATTGCATTTGCAGTAGGTACCTAACTTTATTTGCAAATTATAATGAAATAAATCATATTGGTATAAAATGTGTCTACGAAGAGTAGAATCTAGATAAGCTTGAAAATCTGTTCCAAATTGTTCGAAATTCAAAGAAAATCTGGGAATTTAAAGTGGCCTAGCCTTTCAAGAAGGTTTTTTTGTGAATAAAGTTAAAAAAAAAATGCTTCGACAGGAAGTGGGATAAGTCAGAGCAGCATCTGACAGAACTTCAAAATTTGCCCAAAATTGTACGAAATTCAAAGAAAAATACATCTATTTAATTTTTAGTAACATTTTTTAGAAATAATTAAACAAACAAAAATGCCTAAAGTTAGAGTAGGATCTGGTGAACTTAAAAATTTGTTCCAAATTGTACGAAATTTGACGAAAATTGTGAATGAAAATTGGCCCAGTCTTTCAAGAAGATCTTTTTGCGAATAAAAATAGTAGCAACTTGTAAAACTTCAAGACTTGTACTAAATTCTTAGAAACTTAATGAAAAACTTGACGAAAAAACTCAACTTTGAATTTACTTGTTAAGAGTAAGCATATTCAAAAGAAATGGGTTAAGTCAGAATAGCATCGGCCAGAGCTTAAAATTTGGTACCTAATTGTCCCAAATTGGAGAAAAACGTAAAACTTCAGAATAGTATTGCTTCCAATAGGTTTTTTTAGACATAATTAAAAATTAAGAACATATCAACGTCAAGTCGGTTAGGGCAGAGCTCTTCATCTGTTCAAAACTTGTGCCAAATTGTTCCAAATTTAAAGAATGCTTGGAACTTCAGAACTGTTTTGTTTTTCATGAAGATTTGTTGAACTGAGTTGAATTACGACGATGTGGGGTAAGATCACCTTCAGTTATATCAAGTTTGTAACGAAAAGCACCATTTATTGCCTAGAGACCAACAAGATCTATTGATGGACACAGCCTTCGTGGACAACTGATGAGCTTAACGCTTGCCCCTCCACAGTTTGGGAAGCATGAGGTAAGAAGAACAGGGGTCGAATCGCGTCGTCCGTGAACGAGCTATACGTTCACGGAATTATGTCGATTTTGCATGTGAAACAAAAACAAATTCCGTCACGTAATGCTCGTTCACGGACGACGCGATTCGACCCCAGGCTTGGGTGGAGCCTCTTCCCACCTGCACAAATGTATGATATAGATCTTTCTGCATTTCTGCTCAATTGGATATTTGTGGTGATCGGAGATAGTTCTGTCGAACAGATATTTGTGTAGCCGGCAGGTCCACAGGAGAGCCGTCCGTATACACGAAGGTGTTATCCGGCCTGTAGCCAACCCTAACCTCGCTATTTTTTCAATTAGAGAACGTCGCTTAGAAATCGGTTTTGCATGCTGTCTAGGAGTGACTCAGACTTGGACCTCCCTCGTCGATATTGACCTGTCAAAATAGGGCTTTTCTGGCTTTACGGTCAATAGACAACTTGAAAAGAGGTATAGACAAAGCAGAACTCCTACAGCAAACCTACACGCTTTAACGTTCGAAAATTTGTAGGTTAGTCAGATGCCTCATGAGCATTTTAAGCCTCACATATACCTAAGGGATGGTCTTACGACCGATCACATGCTCAAAATGGTCTTTTAAGGCCCGCCAGATTCCTTCGCATTCACGTGCATTCTGGTGAGACTTGTCGCACACCACAGACCGCTACATGGAAACAATTCATAACTGCTGCGTTGCGGTGATCAGTGATCATGCCTAAATGCGTAACCAAGAGCAGGCCGCTTCATGATGCCTTTGTATCTTTAGATAAGTCAAAAAGCGCTCTTTCCAGTTGTGGGCAAGTGGAGGAAGAAGGGTGTTAATTTCGCCAGTTTATGATCACTGAAAAATCTGAGAGCGACATCTGTTGGGAATTTTTTTTCCTTGTGAATATTGACACCAATTGATTGGACTTTTCTGGGAGAGTTATAAAGCATTTCGTGGCCAAAGTTATTGGGTTATATAGCTACAGCCGTTGCGACTTTTCTCATTTATTTCTCTATCCCTTGCAAATTGTGCAAATCGACTCCAGAAAGCTTGCGATTACCGCAACCGATCTTCAGGTGCAAAGCCCCCCTCACTCGTTAAACGAAGCAATTTCCAAGTGATTTAGAAACTCAATCCCTGTCGAACAATCACCTATAACCACAGCCAGATCAAAAGTGTGCCCATATTTTCGTTGCCGTATTGCCCACAGGGTTAAGCCACCACAAGATCAATCAGCTTAACCTTTTTCTGTCTACGGCAACAACAACAGAAATTACTCGATCACTCCATCTAATTGGATGCCCATTAATCATTCACCGCCATCGTAACAACTTACTGAACTACTTCAGCTTGGCCAGCCTATCCTTCCGCCATCGCCTCGAAATGGAAAGGTGTCTGCTGTGTGTCCGTTTTCCTACACCAGTCACCCACCGTCATAAAGTGAAAGCGATCAGTAACAAAAAAAGAAAATACATCCAAATGAGTTTGCGTTCCGCACTCTCGTATCTAGGACCAAACCTTTAGCCGACCACAACCAGCTACATTTATAGCAACGCGGATGTGTCGTCGATTGATTCCGCTCCAGCGACCAGTTTGTCGAATCTTTTGGCGACGATCTAGATGCCGCACTCGGTTTATGCAACAAAACCGCACAAATATGCAACTGGGTGTACAATGTGTGAGCGACTTTCTACCGAGTGCATACACAAAATTGAAAGACTTATCCATTCCAATGGGCAGGTACTTTGAAACGAAAGTGAGAGGCCGTGCGGTGGGCTGCTGAAGCGAAAGGACTTTCTCGAGTGCGTTACTCATATTGGGCAGAGGGCAAGCCCATCGATACCGCTCCAGCGCCGCAACACCGCATGTGTCTGTTCAAGTGGGCAAAATTTATTACGACACTTGAGAGATTGAAGGGATTGCGTGGAGCCGGAGATAATTTTTTAATGGACCGCTTATGCAATTCGAATGCCGAAGAAGTGTGAATGGCGTTGCTGGCATTTGGGGAATCTTCGGAATTGATTAATGGGTGGCGGGTCAGATACTGCAGGCAAACACAACAATCTGTTGCACTCATGAGATCGGTATGAATGCGTTTGTGCATTTCGACCGCAGAGGTGGATAATGAATACATAAACTAATAAAGCAAACAGAGGAAGATCGGTTTCATAGCCTGGGAAGCTGTGGCGCATGGGAACTTTGGCTGCGGTTTTCGATAGACACATGTCAAGATCAATGCAGTCGTTCCTACTTAATCCGACGCTAATGGCATTGTGACGAGAGCTTGTTGAAGAAGGCCATGTTCGGCGCAGTGCCATTTGATCCTTAAGCAAGGGGAGGTGGAGATACTGGTGGAGGTTGTAATTATCGTTTGAGAGAGGGGTTCGTATAATGGTGAAGGTGACTACTCTTTGAGACAAAAAAAAACGTCAAACTTTACACGAATACAGCTGTGGTAAGACCTTTTCCTGCTTTGGGGTCGGTTGTTTGGTGGGGAGGGCTTGCGAGCCTGTTTTATGCACTAAACCCCATAAGGACCGTCCTGTTTCAGCTGAAATGGGAGCTTTACAAGTACGCCTGACTCTGCTTTAGATGCTCTGCTTGTTGGACTTCCCCTTGATATTTTTATCATGAGCTGCACTATCAAACCGACTGTCTAAGGCGGATTCGATCATCGATACTAACTATAGAGTCTCGAGTACCTTGCGCGTCGCTTATGACGAAAGTTCACGAGAACTTTGACTGCTGTGCAAATTAGGACTGACTTAAGACAGAGTCTTACCTGGCATTGGGCTATAGTCGAATCTTCACAAATTGTTCCAAAACCAGTCAAGGATCCGGGGACGGTTCCTTCGTTAAAACCAAAGTCATCAGACTTATTAGACAAGCTTGACCCTGTTACGCTAATTAAAGTTGTTTATTGGACCGATACCGGTGTTACAGAGGTGGAGCAAGCTCCTAGCACTTGCCCCTGTTTTTCAAGCGAAGATCGAAGCTTTTGTAATGGTTGCCCACTATAATTATTGGATTTTTTTCGTCTTAGCGTTTAAGGCCTCACTCAACTCTAAATCTGACTTCAAATCAGCTTGGGAATGCAAAAACCTCATCGAGTTCCCTCGCAAGGCTCTTATATGTTCCAAGTGACACTGGTACAGCGTGAAATGAGATTTCTAACTAAAGCTTAGAAGATGTTTGTTTGGAACTCTTATCAGGACATCCTGCATCAATCAGGGCCGACTGAGTTTCCCAATTTTTTTTGTGGGGCGCTCTTGAGGATACAGGCAGGCAAATTGCACGTCGGTAAATTCAATCTCTAGCCCGAAGGTGTATACATACAAAAACCTGTCGAAAACAGAGCTCTTCGGGCAAACTTATGCTAAAACCTAGAAAGCTGGAAAGCTCTAAAATTCGAATATTGACTTAGGCGCGGGACTTCATATCTATAATAATTCTCTCATATCTCTCGCCCCCTTCCAGAGACCATCCCTTGCAGTTGTGATCTTCCTCCTGCCCTGCACAGCGCTCGCACTGTACGACGAGTCCTCGATGCGAAAAGTCAAACTCATCGACATCGAAGACGAGCACCTGCAAAGTGAACGGCGCGCCAAATCAGGTGGACTGCGTCCATCGTTGCCCCCACCGCTCAGCCGACAACCGGCAAAAGGTCAACCATCGAAAGCGTACCCGCCAATAGCGACAGATCGTGTCGTCCAAGAAGCCCCATCGACCACTCATCGCTATTCTACGAGGGCACAGCACGAGCACCACGTCCAGCCACTGGCCGATCAACCAACTGCACCAGAAGCCGGTTTGTTTACAACCAATTTAACACACACTCTCTGAAAGTAGTTTGTTAACAAATTGTTTGGACCGTCTTTAGACTATCAACAATCACCAGCATACCAGCACGAGACGATCGTGTACTTCCCGAACCACGCACAAGCTCAGCCGCAGCAGTTGGACGCAGCGCAACAGCAGCCTTCGCCGGTGTTTTACTACAGCCACGACTTGCAGCAGCCGACTGGAAACGGTTACCAGGTGCAGTTTGTGCCGGTTGGCCAACATGCAGGGTAAGTTCAGGGTTTGTGTCTTTGGTTCATGTCTTTGGTTTATGTATTTGGTTTGTGTCATTGGGCAACTTTAAGCTCCCGCAGAGCTTCCGCACGATGGAATTCAACTGGTTTCAGTTAAATCGTGAGCTGCGAGTGTTTGTCCGTCTGAAAGCGGTCTTCCTTGGCTTTCTCCGACCCATCAGGAAGTAGTTTGGCTCTTACGGCGTGTTTTTATCAATTTCCAGATGCAATCGATATTTTTTTGGCGGAAAATGGAGTTCAGTAGGTAGCTCTGCTGGGAGGTGAAAGCATCAGGTATGTCTGGTCGGGTATAGCGTGGAATGCCGTACACCCACCTCTATCTTGGATGGGATTCCTTCTCTTTTTTGCTCCGCTTTAATGGGCCATCAAGTTAGTGCAGATGTAAGACGGGGTTGCGCCTGCGCGGTTACGTATCAGACAAGGATTTCGATTTCCACTTAGCTTGATGAACTGGAGCCGGTTATGGAAATTTCTCAACGAATTGGTGCAGTTTGTGGTTTTAATTAGGACGTTCGAATAGATATCGAAAGATCGCGCCAATAACGTTTCGGCGGCGCAACTCTTCCGTCATCGAGTCGAGTATGCAGCAAGCCGCATGACTCTGCCTACGTATGTGTACTCGCTTTGAGGACAATTGACACAGTGAACGAATAATTCTGCATTTCGTAACATTCGTTTTGGTTGCAGGTGGAAATTTTCTGCTCTGTTAAGATATTAATTACATGGCGGCGCACAGCGAATGGGTGCAAGAAGCGTACACGCACGACGAGCAAGATGTTTTGGCACACGACTTGGCATTTCTTTGCATAACTACATGGCTTATTGATGGTTGATAATTAGTTATTAGACACGTTACGTGTGGCGCCCAGTTTGCTGCTTTCCATGTTCGTAGAGCCGATTTGTTTTGTGTCAGAAGATTCAAGTGTAAATCAGAGCGGAATGCGAAGCAGACTAGATAAATGTATGGAATGGTACATTTTAAGTGTTTGAATGAGTGCGACATTGAGAAACACATTCACATGCGATATTTGACAGTAGAAAACTGAGTTCCACCCAATTGGCATCATTTTTATCTAAATGCTCGCATTTTGTTCTTCCGCGAATCGGTGGAGATTCTTCAATCGACTATCAACGCGATGTCAACGACGTTCCTATTTATCGCCTGAGATAATTGAAGGCGAATGAAATCTTCTTCCAGGGAACTCGGAGCGATAACGAAATGCGAACAGCTTAATTTGCTGGAAAACGTAAACTGCCCTGTAGATGGAACCTTCACAAAATTTCATGAACAATTAAAGACACACCACAAACAAGTTGTTCGCAATCTAAATTTGTTCGCATATAGTAAACTTTGTCTACTGATGGCATTTTGTTCTTCCGCGAATCGCTGGCGATTCTTCCATCCACAAACAACGCGATATCGACACCTTTGCACTCCTTTGGAGTTCCTCAGATGAACGAAGCCTTTTTCCAATGAAATCGAAGAGGTAACGAAATGCGAATCACTTTGTTTACGGGAAGGTGTACATGGCACTGTAAGACAAACCTTCGCTAAAAATCGTTAAATCTTGAAGTAAGAGATAAGAATTAATGAAAAATTTAAAACCCCCCAAAAACAAGTTGTTCGTGTCTGAAATTTGTTCGCATATCGTGTACACTTTGCCTAATGTTTGCATTCTGTTCTTCCGCGAATCGCTGGCGATTCTTCCACTTACAATTGGCGCAAAATCAACACTTTCTCATGTGGCATGTATTGCCTGAGATTCTCCGATGAACTCACCGGCGAGCAAAGCCTTCTTCCGTAGAACTTGAAGCGAATAAAATGCGAATCTTCTAGTTTGCGGAAAGATGAGATGTAGATGTAGAAAGGAACTTTAATCGACAGACAGCACGTCAAAAGCAAGTCGTTCGTGATTGAAATTTGTTGGCACATCGTGTAAACTTTGTCTAATGATCGCAATTTGTTCTTCCGCGAATCGCTGGCGATTTTTTCACTCACAATCGGCCCAACATCGACAAGTCGTTCGTGATTGACATTTGACTCAGCTTTTAAGATGTCCTGTTCAACTCTATTATTCGTCGTTGAAACTTTTCTTTGACAAATGAGTGACAACTTTGTCAAAATCTGAGTTGTACCCTTTCAATGCAGCAATCTGCTGCAAACAGCGTCCTTTGACTAATCCAGACTAGAAGCTAGAAATACAACTTAATTTCACACAGCGGGCACATGGATCGTCGGCGTTCAGAATGGCTCACCAATCTTTCATAGGTTTTCCTAGTGTTTGAGGCCACAAACCACAATTGGTCCAAGTGTGGCGGGCATACATTCCTTCTATTCCAAACTAACCAAAAGGATCTCCAAAGTTAAGGTAGACCTCGTTTAAGGTGGGCGGGCACAATTGAAAAGCAACTTGGTTCCAACTAATTCAACAGTAACACACAAAAACAATCCGCACTCCCAAACCCCACCATCTCCAACTCCATACCTTCCTCCTCATTATCCAATCCGACATCCACTACGTGGTGCTTTAATTAAGTCATCAGATGCATGCCGCCGTTCATTTCGCTTCATGCACGACCCGGCGCAAGATCCACAGCTTAACCCAATCTAATAAAGGTGCCGACTTCCGAGTTCGCATACGTAATTACACCCAATCGCGATTTTTCCTCCTTTGCTCCGCTGTCCATCATCGCAGCGTCAATCTGTGTGGATGCTCCGATGGTGAGGTGCCCCAAAGACGTATTATCTAATCGAATTGACTCACATGAGGTCTGGAGCTCTCAGCTCTGCGGTATGCTGTTGCAATTAGAAAGCGAAACACGTTCCATCAATTGTCTGGATAGTTGCATGCATTATTTGATTTTAAGCAAAGCAGCGTCGCGTCGTGTGGTTACATAGTACAGATTCCATTTTCATTTCAGGTCCGATGAGCAGCAGCACGCTGCCAGTGGACAGGAGACATCGCCGCCGGTTGTGTCATATTCTCATGATTCTGCGTTTGGCGGCGGCTCCCAAGCAGCTCCGTTGCAACAGCAGTACAACGAGATTCAGGGGCCTGATAATGCGCAGCAGGTGTATGGACTGCCAGGAAGTTTGTTGTTCGAGTCCCAGAAGGATATCGAGTACGCGAAACCGGCGAACGCGTATGGCCCGCCACCACGGTCACAAGAACCGCACTCCGGCAGGCAGGAAGAGGTCGAATTCAGCCAACCGCAGCTGGGCTACTCCGACCAGGAGGTCAGACAGCAACAGCCCGAAGGCTACCCCCAAAAGGACATCCAATACGCCCAACAGGCTGACTCAGAGATTGCCCAGAAGCCGGCTATAACCTACGGACCCCCCGACACGGTCGGCCAAACTCCGCAGATCGAGTACGGCGTCTCGGACGCGCCCTTTCGACGACCCCAGTCGAACCAAAACGCCTACGCGCCCCAGCGACCCGATTCGTCGCCACGCTCAAGTGCCAAGCCTTTCTCCGTCAACTTCCCATACCCACCGTCCTTCGTGAGCATCACAACGAGGCGGCCGTTCTACGAAAAGTCGACCCCGGCCCCAGAAACGACCTACAACGAAATCCCCCAGTGGCAGACAAACGTCATGCCCTTGAACCTGATCCCACCTTCCCAGGAGACTCAATACCGGTCATTTGGCGCAGCTGCCGCACCCACGGCCACCCCGCAGCACATTGAATTCCAGGCAGCCCCGCTCGTTGACATCTTCAGCAGCCGCCACGCCAAGAGTCTGCTCGACTCCTACGTCCCCAGTTGGCTGGTGGCCCGCATGCAAGAGGACCACGCACGTCAACTCCACCAGCAACAGCATCAGCCGCAACAGTACCAACATCAACAGGCCTATGCCATACCGTCGCCTGCATCCGAGGCTGGCTACAACACCATCGCCTACTCCACTCAGTTTGAGAACATTTACGGCAGGAACCTCAAGAGGTCCATCCAGAGGAGCAAAGCGAATCAGAAGAAGAAGACCACCGCCTAGAGCTGGTGGGCGAGTAGTTTAACTTTGATGAGACTTAACTGGTTCTTTTTTTATATGATTTATTTATTTTTTATATCCTAGAATGGTAAGGAAGACTTTGTATGTCCTGTTGGCCCAGTCATATGAGCTGTAGATAGTTGCACGAATTTAAAGCAAATATATGCGCGGTTCTTTTGTAAATTTATTTCATGTGTTTGATTTTGATGGGAAATTAGTGATCACATTTGTGGTAGGTCACAATGAGTACAAATAAATGGACAATTCACAATAGCGGGTCACAAAAAGAGGTTGTTAGAAGTGCGCACTGAGTCTATGGAAATTCAATTTGTGATCTTCACTTCAAATTGAGGTTAGGTCACAGTGGATAACTTTGAATGAAAAATTCACAATAGCGAGTCACTAAATGTGGTTGTTAGAAATGCGCATTGAGTCTAATTGGAACAGAGAGTTCTGATCTTCACTTAAAATTGAGAGTAGGTCACAATGGATGATTTTTTTTTTGAAAAAGCTGTCGCTATTGTTGGTTTGTAAGCCTTGAGTTATTCACTTAAAAAGGTTGTTTTCCAACCCAAAAATTCTAGCTGATAATACGATTTTTGATCTCCACTTTAAATTTAGGGTAGATCACAATGGATAGGTTTGCTTGGACAAATGTCGCAATTGTGAGTTTGTAAAACTTGTAGTGCTCACTTAAAGTGGTTGTTTGAACCGCCCAAAGAGTCTAACTAAAAATACGATTTCAGATCTCCCCCCCGTTTATTTATTCTAGGTCACAATAGCTTATGGAAAATGTCGTAGTTGTGAGAGAGTAAAATTTAAAGTGGGACGTAAAAAAAAAGTCAGGTATTTGCCAGCACTTTTATTGTGCAGCTTACATTTTGCGGTGTTGTCACAATGGCCGCATGGTTCAGTGTGAAGTTTTTTTTACTGTGAACTATAAACAATCTATGGTAAGGGATAGGTCGAATTTCAGAAATGGAAAGTAAAGCATTTTGGTTAAATATAAGTAGAACAGACTCTACTGTTCATTTCTGCTCATTTATAGGTAGATACTATTCACCATAAGGATGAGGGACAAATATTGAGGTTAGGTCCCTCTAAACTGGAGAATGAAATGAGCAGCATTTATGGTGTTAAGGGCCTTCTGTCATCTTCTAAACACCGTCATGTCCGTTCATTCAAAAACAGAGACTTAAAACAGACGTATCGATTTAAAGGCTCACTGAAGATCACTGATCGCCAAGCATTTTTCAACGAAGGCGGGCGGTAGTCCTATGGGGAACACTCGTGCTTGAATTGATTTATATGGAAAAGAGGCCCAATCTTTATACAACCTTGAGTCCGGTTAAGTCACAAAAAGATTCTACTCAGCCGACAGACATAAAATCTTTCAAAAAATACCAAGCTCTCTGAAGATCCCTGATCGTCAAAATGACTGATCGTGGGCATCTCTGCATTCATCAGTGAAGTTGTCTGATCGTCGTTATCCACAGCCTTCTCATAGAACAGTCGTGTTCATCTAACTAACGATCACTGATCGTAGCACTGTTTTATAAGTAAATTCGTCGTCCTACTCTGTCAGGAGCGGTATTTCAAACTTTAAGGTAAGTAAAATGTAAAAGTCAAGTTCTGGCAGCAAGTAAATTCAATATTCGACAGAGTTGCTGCTGAGATCACTGCAGACGAAGGGCCCTATACAGCAAAAGACTGCTCATGTTGATCACACGAACTGTATTCGCATAAGTAGGCATAAAATTCGGCTTTGGGGAGAATCAGGAGGAAAGCAACTTATTAATCAAGGCTGACATGCCAACAAAGACCCAAAGATCGACCACTAGACGGGGGTTTGATCATAGCAATGCCTCTAATTCTCATTCCAAGGCGTTTAATCGAAGGTAGGTCCACAAAAAGGCGATTGGATCAAGTATGACATGTGTCCTCTACCCGTATTGGAGAGGTTCCTGGTGATTTAGCGATTTAAAGACGGTTGCGAAAGGTGAAGGTGGGCTCCTGTTGAAAGATCGTTTGAGAGCTGCTTGCATTCTACACTTACAAAATCAAGAAGGCCTATTCCAAAACAAAATGTCAACGAAGTAACCAAAAGTAGAGCCCTCTTTGCAACCTAATCTAAGGACGACAAAAATTGCCTCGGTCAATGAAAAGACCGCCTCAGCTTGATAATTTCCCATGACATCTGCATACATCAGCGGAAGGTTTGATTTTGTTGCCATAACCACAACTCGTTATGGGACGACCGGAGCGAATACGCCTCTCAACAAAAGAATACATAAACAGCTGCAACGGAAAATTTTCTAAGACGGGCAGCAACATTCAAATCAAATGTTTGCTGATGCCTTACGTAGGCAGGTAAGTAAACACTTTTCGGCTACATCATCTCAACTTAGTGCCAAGAAATGACATCACAATGAGCGCGGCGGTCTAATTAAAAATTCACACATCTTTTTGTTGTCAACAGTTGAAGGTTCATAAATCATATAAAGCCGTCCGATCTTAAGCTGCTTTTATTATCTAGCCATCTTTGGAAGCAATTCCGTTAATCACACGGAGAATGCGTGTTAAGTAAAACGATCTGCAACAGCCCACTAACCTTGAAAACGTCGATAGGGCTTTGTCCATAAAGCCTCAATAGCATATGCGCCACATAATGGACAGATTGGAACCAGTTTCCGCTGATTTGTGATCTTCCAAAAGAAAAAACAAACAACCTGGCAATGGCTATGGCTAATTGACTTGCAGATTTAAAGAAACAAAAAAGTTTAAATTAGAAATGGCCCACAATTGCACAATGGCTTTCTCGGCCTCAGCTGCGTAACTATAAGAGCGGCGCTGTGATAACGAATTTTATTTCTGCAAGTATTTGCGGTAAATGCAAAGATCTGTGGAGGCCATCAATATTCAGCGCAGATTTTTTAAATAATTCATGTGTTTTGGATATATGTAACAAACGGTTACCGCAGACGGTCAGATGACAGCAGTAAATGACATACAGTGGTGCAACTGAAAGGGCTAATTAAATGCATTTCGTTGGGAAACTGCTTTGGATGCAGTAGCAGGTATTGCTGTGACCTCTAGGAGATAGATGTTGACCAGGTTGTGTCATCCGATGGTGATGAAAGAGTGCATGCATTTCAAAAGAAGCCTAAATTGGCATAATCAATCATTGAAAGTCTAAACGAAAATGGGTTTGAAAGGACTTATTGGTTAATCGAACTTTTTTTAGCTTAAATCTTCCAAGCCAAGTTGGGATACACGCTTGTTTATGTAGCAACCTGTTCAGAGGCTTTAGAGATGAAGTCGACAAGTCGATAGACAAATCTGATGACTAATCTTCGAGTTACAGGTTCTAGCTCCCAAGTTCGAGACGAAAAATAGTACATAACTTCAGTTTTAAGGGCCGAACTATTGCAGATGTCGAGGATCTTGATCTTGAAAGCTGCGGAAGCAACGCGTTCGGGTTTGTAGGCGGTGGAAGACTGCAGTGAGTCCTTAGTGTCAGCATACATTCAACAATTTAAGACGTACATTTTAAAGGTAACTTATTTGGATAGCGCTAGCCCAAACTATGCTAAGTACAAATGTCGAGTGAGGAGCAAGCTTTGGTACATATTTTGTCATCAACGTTGTCAACTTACAAACCAGTGCGCCAATTTGATGTATAAGAAGTTCATAAAGTGGCATTTCTGGCGGTGTCCCTACGTCAAGAAACCTACCTTTATATTCTTTAAAATTCAGCTTCCGAGACGTCATATACGTCCCAGTATAACGCTTTGAAAAACGAGCCAAAAAAACGCACAATTTACAGACTTTCGGTAAAAAAAATGTTGACCGTTCCGAAGTTGGTACCCCAACCCAATTGGAAATTCTTAGGACGCATTCGGTCTTGTTAAAAACTACAAGCCTTACTCAGGTACTCTTGGTTATAGAATTTAGAGCCCAAAATAAATTCATGTAGCTGTTCTATCCATGTTTCAAATCTCAGCTTTTATGGGTCAAAAAATCGTCTAGATAGGTCCACACAAAATCGCACAAAAGACTCGCCAAAAACGCCAGAAAAGAGAAAAGGAGCGTCAGGCCGTTTTAAACAGCCAAACAAAAATTCTATGGAAAACAAGACAAAACTCCAACAACAATTAGTGAGTCAGAATTACCTCAAAAAAAGTTTTGAAAAGGTTGCAAAAAGAACCTAAACTAACGCGTTTAAAAATATCCCCTAAGAAACGCGTCAAAAAACTTTCCAAAAAAGGTTCTTAAAATTTACAAAGTTCAAAATATATCCCTATGCATATTTTCTGTAGACTTTACCTCTCTTAAATATCAGTTTCGGAGGCTGAAAAACTGTTTGAGACCTCTTTAGAAAAAAAAATTTAAAAAAACCTCAACCTTCTTAACTATTTTAGAAAGAAAAAAACGCCTCAAAAAAGACACAAAAAAAAGGTCAAAAACGTGTCAAAAAATTCCAAAAAAACCTATCAAAATTAAATAAAAACGCCCTGAAAAAGAATCAAAGAAACCCCCAGAAAAGTGTTTAAAAAAAGTGCCCGAAGAACACTTCAAAAAATTACTCGAAAATGGATCAAAAATGCCTAAAACCAAATTGTCAAAACAGCGTCTAAAAACGCTCTAAAAGACCTTGTCAAACAATTTAAAAACATGAAAAGCGCCTAAGACGTGTCTTAAACTTCCCAAAAACACTTAAAAAAAGCTCCTAAAAAGGCGTCGAAAATGCTGCCTAAAAGTCCCCAAAGAACGTTTGCTTTAGGACGTTTGAGAGGCTTTTAAGGTGGGCATTTAAAACCACACTCTAAAGTGTTATACTGCAATTTTGACTTGACTTGTCTAAATCCTTGGCCCGAAGAGTCTTCAACTCCAAGGCCACACCAAAAGGAGGTCCAAGTTGAACCCAAACTGTAGAGCTGCCTCAGTAAATATACAGAATGATGGACTGACAGATTTGGAATTGCTAGACTAATTTTTCGTCATATTAAAATTGAATAAAATCTCGAGTTCAATATTTTGAAATACAACTCTAATTTTCACAACTAATATAAAAAGGTAAAAAAATAGGCTTCGAATCGTGCCATCCTTGAACGAGCTCTAATAATTTCTATAATTGTGACGATTTGACGAACGAAACAAGAACAAATTTCGTCACGTATTGTTCGTTCACGGATCAGATAATTCGGTCCCTGGATTAACGAAGTTTTTCTTTATTCTGAGAAGTGTTAGGCTTCGTAATTTACTTGCCTTCTACTTAGATGTACGAATTTTTTTAAAATTGGGGGCTCAACCGGATATGTGACTAAAGCATGGTTAAGAGCTGCAACAGCTCAGTGAATTCTTGGGTTCATTGGAAACTTGAGTGATAGCTCAATACCAGTTCTCATAGTTTGTGATGTCCCCTTACAAGGGTCGTCCAAATGCCCAAGTCGGTCTTAAAAAATTAACGAGGATATTATGGTGACCCATCAGTGGAAGTTTTTGAAAGACAGTAGTAAATTGAAATTGACATCTTGCAACAGACTACACCAAACTTCAGACCAATATTTAACACAAAATGAACGGCAGACTTGTAGGACAGTGAATGGGGAACTTTAAGAGCTAGTTGCGTAGGGAATTAATTTGTGCCCACAGATCTACATCAGAACGACCTTCCAATAAGTTGACTTTGAAATATCTAAACAGAGGCAAGCACCATATATGCATTCAAATTTAAAGGGCCGGTTCCTCCTGATGTTGGTATACCATCTGCATGCACTACAGTCTTTATTTTATTTAACAAATTTTAAATATATCAAGTTTTTAAATATTTATAGATGCAAATAAACCTACAACATCAATAACAAACAAATAAAAACGAAGGCAAAATGTGAGCAATAAAAATGGCTATAACTTTAAATATTCACTCACCGCTATTTCACTGCTGCTCAGAAGAATGGGACGGTGTGTGGAAATTACATTTCGTCACGCGAACCGATCATCAGACATTTGGTATACCGATTTTGCACAAAACGAAGCAGATTTGGACGCGAAGATGGAATGGTATGACAAGGGGGCACTTTAAGCAGGGGAAAAATAGAAACACTTTCTTACTTAATGCACTGCGATTTAGCTGACTTTGCGAACAAGTTAAATCGAAAGGGGGTGAGTTTTCAAAACAAGAGGAGCGCACTTAATATTTTCATAATTAGAGACAAAAGAAACCACGCACTGGAAACGTTTTACATTTTTTTTGGGAATCGCAAGACCGATTTTGCAGATATTTCAGGCAATTAAATGAAAGGGGGGACTTAAAGAGAGGGGCAAGGATTTTTAAACATTTTTCTTTTTTATTATTTGCACAATTGAAATTGACGCATACCAATTTCGCGTATTTTGATGGGCACACAAGTTCTGGCTCATATGGCACACACTGAAGATGATTAAAACACACTTTATCACAGATTTAAAATTAAAGGGATAGTTTTGACATAAAGGGATATATCACCGACGGAATACGATACTCGAGAAATATGGAAAAACGAACGCGACCGAAAGGGCAACGAAACGGAGCACATTAGGCGTACAGGGCGGAAGCGGAAAGACATTATTTCGAAGCGTAGTTGAAGGTGTGATGCAAATCTGAAAAGAAGGAGAACATTAGAATTTTCCATAAATTTTTTTATTTTATTTTTTATTCTGTTTAAATACGTTTTCAAAGGGGAATACATATAAACAAAATTTAATTTCTATTAAAATATTTACTAGCAAATAATCAGCCTTATCACAGAATCCATTCGTAGAAAATCCCCGAATGGAATCTACAGAAGCATTGCCTCATTAACCGCTCTCATTCTCATTTTCGAAATCAGCTGTTTTGTGTCAAACATCAGTCATTGTGTGGTTAGTGTGTTGGACTACTAAGCAAAGGGTCTCCTCTCGCGAACGTCTGACAAACATCCGAGAGTATAACTGTCATGAAGAAGCTTCTCAATTAGCCGTTTGGACTCGGCATAAAATTGTAGATCCCTTCCATTCGTCCCAAAAATTAAAAACTCACACAAAACGAATGGTTGCGAGAAGCTAGCCCAGGGTCCCTGCCGACCTGTAGCGCCAACTATTTATTTTTTATTTTTTTTAAACATTAAAATAATTAATATATTCTTTCTTTTTATCAATAAAATTAAATAAATTATATCAAAATGGATTCAATTGCCTTCGCAATAATTACTGGTCAAACAGAGACCTCCAGGGGTCCAGGCGAAAGCGAAATCTGAAAATTCAGAGAAAAATACTTCGAGACGCTTGTGATCCTTAAGACTTAGAAGAACCAACGTATAAGTATAGCAAATTAAATTTTTTTTTTTTTTTTTAAGAACTAGCAGGTTTCAACATAAGTTTCGACTCAATAAACCCGCATTCGAATATGTATTAGAGGAGCTGGAACATGAGTTTGACCCGGGTGTGTTTTTGTGTTCAATAACTCCGATATGTCGGCTCACTGCTGTTCTAAGCTTTGAGAATGTATGTTGCCGGCACGCTCGAGCTCTTTTTTTATTTTCTACTATTTTCCTTTTAATGTATATGCCTTCCAATCCAACCAAACCTAAGAGTACAAAGCACGACTTGAAAATAAATTCGTTTACCCAATTTCATTTATCTTTTGCTAAACAGCACTTTCTTTTGAAGGCGGCCCCAGAGCGCTTAGATCAATTTTAACTTGATCGCAAAACATGGTTACATCTTCTTTTGAAGCTTTTGTGTACAATATCGCAATATCGGACTTTTCGCTTAATAATTCGACGGAATTCATGATAGGGATGAATAATTGTCCTAATAAAAAGTAGATGTTAAAATTACAAACAATGCGCATAAAGCAGTTTTTACATAGTTTCGACCTTTAATTTAATTATAGTTCACAATAGACATATTTTTTATACGAATTTCGAAATTGTGAACATCTGTAAATTTAGAGACGTACCTACTAGAGTTTTTTTATAAGTCAGGGTCAATGGGTCTTGCTTATTAAAATCATTTTTAACTTTTACCCTAAATGTGCTACAAGAACATCACTTACAAGGGAAAAGTTCGCTATTGTGACTTGTGAGCTCCTAAAATCTGGTCTGAACTAAAAATGATTATTATATTCACATGGCAGTTAGTCGCTAAGTGGATTATTCTAACATTTCATTTTTAATTATTTAGTTCTGAGGTCGCAAGTGGTTGCGAAAAGAACACGCTGTGCAGTGCACAGTCTTTTTAGATTGATCTTATGGTTACTGGGGTTAACCGCGTTAAACGAAAGGTTAAAAAACGAAACGTTAATAAACAAAACGGAAACCACTTTCGCAAAAGCGAAAAATTGCCTTATGAAACTGCTTTCGTTTTCTTCTTCTCGTTCGCAAGGGTTTAAAAAAAGGCGTGACAAACAAGTTTAAAGTTCGAGAAGCTGTAGATATTAAATATGTTTTTTTGACGGCTAACATATGGCCGCTTTCAATATAAATCTTTCGTTTGTTTGATATTTTGGCCGTAAAAAAGGTGAAAATTTAAATTTATATTAATAAATAATTCGCCAGCATATTGAGCTAAAAATTAGTCACAACCACTAATTAAAAAACCAAAGTTAATGGGAAACGTCAAACAAATAGCATTCGCTGTGTTCCCTTCGCATGAAACGAAAATGTCTTTCGTTTTTCGAGTTACAAGAAACAAAGAAAACGAAAACGTCAATGAAATAGCTTTCGCTTTTTTGCTTTCGCGCAAATTAAATTTCCTTTCGTTTTCAAAGTTACATGAAGCAACACGTTCGCTTAAACGAAAACGATTGAACGTTTTCATCTTACCGAATCCCACCCCTGAATACTCATAATATGTTTTTCGAAAGTTTTTTTCGCAGATGAATGTTTAAGATGGTAATCGACCGAATTTTTAACCCAAGTATGCCGTCGGCGGTCATAAGGCAGCTGAAAAAATTACGCTTTTATAATGCGAAGAGTTTTTGAAGGCACAAAACTTGTTAAAACCAAAAGGCTTCTATCTACTCCAATAGTTTCGACAAAATGTGATTCCTGACGAAAATTGGTCTTAAGGAATGATATTATCAAGGGCGCAAAAGTTCTTCGCCACTCAACTCTCGATTTGGTACTGCAGCACTGGCGCTACAATAAAAATAAAGCTGGGGTTACTTTGTGAATGCAAGGTTACTTAGTGCCAACCGTGCTTTTTACATTCAATTTCACTTTACCAATACTTTTACATAAAATTTGCACATTTTTTCCCTAAGCAAGGCTGCTGGAAAAGCTTTTCAGTGATTCTCTAACATTCATTAATTTCTTTGTTTTTATGTTTTCGAATAATGACAGGAGATTCAAAATCAATTTTTTGGCAGAAACATGTTAGCGTGACAAACTTCATCTACAACCATCGAGAACTGCGCCGAAAAGCTTCGAAAATATTTAAAAAAGATAGGAGGACGGTGTGATGTCTTTATTGAACATGAGCAGTCCAATATGACATTGAATTGACATGATGTGGCATGTGACCAGTTATGCCAAATATACAATTTTAATGCCCCTTATTACAGACGGTAAAGAAGCAATTTCGGTCAAGAAGCTATGAAGAACGCCGTGCAGGAAGTCCGAATTGGAAGAATTTCTTAGGAAGAAGATTTAAGACGAATTGTCAAAAGCTATTACGACAAATAAGGGAGGAAAGAAACTCGTTTCCGGAACAATAGGGTGGCACTGAATTGACAAAATCATTTATGAACCAACAAAAATCTTTCAAAAAATAATTTTTAATAAAATATTATCGGGGACGTTTATAGCGTATTTTATATTTATACAAGGTGGCGCAAAAGTAATCCTCCTATCAGAAAATGCTATAAATTTTGCGATTGGCCCCTAATGTCAGTTCTGTTTTGACATTTGTGTAGTAAACACATGCGAAATACACGTTAATAAACAATGTTACGCTACACTGCTCCAGAACGCGGAATATTGGTGACTATTTATTTGAGCAATAATCGGTCGGTGACTTTGGCACAACGTGAATTTCGTCGCAGATTTCCTAGCCGTCCAACGCCTACTGGTGAAACACTGCGACGTTTAGCCGCTCGCCTGGAAGAGACTGGCACAACACGAGATGCTGCCAGGCGTGGCAAACCCCGGAGTAGCCCCTCTGCAGAGAATATTGCTGCTGTAGCCGAAGATGTCATGGAAGCGCCGTCGACATCGACCAGACGACGTGCCACGCAAATGGGTATCAGTCGACGGTCTTCAACGAGTTCTTTTTGCCGCAACTTGATGAATTGGGATTGGAAAACATGTGGTTCCAACAGGACGGTGCAACGGCACACACTGCACGTGCCCCAACCGATATGCTGAAGGATGCATTTCCCGGGCGCCTAATCTCCCGTTTTGGCGATTTGCACTGGCCAGCAAGACCGCCTGATTTGACCACTCCAGACTTCTTTTTGTGGGGCTTTTTGAAGTCGCGGGTTTATGTCAACAAGCCTCAGACTCTTGCAGCTCTTAAAGACAATATCCGTCAAGAATGTGAGGACCTATCGCCGGAAGTTTTGGCCAAAGTGATGGAAAATGCCATAAAAAGGGCTCAAAGGACAATCAACTGTGGCGGCGGCCATTTACATGACATCATATTCTCGACTTGATGTAAAAAAAATTAAAAGACCAAATAAAAATAATCTACAAGAAGAATCAAAGTTTTTAATTTTTTTTTAAATTACAGCCAAAAAACATCGGAAGGTTATTTTTGCGCCACCTTGTATATAATTAAATTATATATATATTTTATTAAAAATTATTTTTTGAACACTTTTAGTTTTTTTTCCGAAATGAAAATCCTTCAGTTGTTTATTTAAAAAATGTTGTTATCATGTGTTTTAATGGCATATGGGGTAAAATTCAACCAAACTCACATTTTGACAAGACAAGGATTTCGTCAGTTTCAAGTTACCCCAAACGTGGGGTGGGGTAACTTTGTGCCGCACTTTGAAGGCTTACACCTTACATATTTAAAATCGTAATTTCTCAAATTAACGAAAGGTAATTTAAAAACGTTTCCTTCATTGCTTAGTGATTAAGATCAAAATTGTACGAGTATACGTTATTTTGTTTCTTTCATAAAGATGTAAAAGTTTTTTTTACAAAAACATCAAAACCTGGCACAAAGTAACCCAAGTTTACGGTACTTTTAGTCCTACTTAGGAACAAAATAGAGCTTGATCCTTTTTTCCATTATTGCGCCGTACCAATAATCAATTTAAGTCTCGACTTGCGACACAATAGATCTCTTCTGGTCGCAGTGTACAGGGTCTATCACTTACAAGTCTCGACTTTAAATTTGCTGAAGCTTAAAATTGCGAAATTTGAATGGAAAATATAGCCACTGTGAACTACTAAGATTTAGAGTCGAAACTAAAAATGTTCATTGGTAGGGCCCATTGTCTTTTATTTGATTAACACAATCCGCGATACTTACAGTGGCCAGTCTTAATTTTTCGAACTCACAATGGCGATATTTTCCATACAAAATTGCATATTGTGACCTAGAAAATATTTAGTGTGGAGGTTAAAAATGATATTTTTAGTAAGGCCCAATATTTGTTGGTTTTCAAAGACACCCCCCCTCGTTTTATTAGTCTAGATTTCGTATTGGTTATAGCAGTTTCATTTCTACACAATATTTTACAACGCAATTGTGAATTCGCCCAAAACGGGGAAAACCTGAATAGACATTGTTAGACTGAACGAAAAAGCTTCCAAAAAATGTTGTAAGAAAAAAAAAAGACATGTTTCCGCCCGGGATCGAACCGGGGGCCTTCCGCGTGTTAGGCGGATGTGATAACCACTACACCACGGAAACAGATACAGCTCCACAGGCAAACATGACTTTTCAATGGCGGCACACTGTTGGACTCACAAATAAAATGCCTAGAGCTATTTTCATGCGGACTTCAAACAACAAAATATGTAATGCGGCCGTCCGAGTCTGAGATGTGATGGCCACTTGTGCCGAGAAACTCCCCTTTTTCAAATGCATTGTCGTATTCCAATTCCAATTGTTTTCCCCGCCTGCCCTTGTACATATGCAAATCAAAGCAACCAACTCGATTATTTAATAGCAGAAACAACCTTATTCAATCACTTGGACTTAATTGCCTTTATCTCATCATTCGGATGCATTTAATTTTACGCTCCCACATTTGTATTCGTTTGAGCAAATATCTGGCGATCATGTAACTTTGGCTAATTTTGTATACGTTTTCCAGCTTCATTGACATAATTCCCCGAGCAGAGCGGCTCGCGCATGAAAACAAATCAATTTCGCTCGGTGGGGGGAAATAAACTGCATTAAATTTGATTGCATCATACGAATCCATCATCACCTTTCGTCGTTTCTGTGGTACTGACTGCGGAGCTGGTCTTGCGGACTGGCTGGATGGAGGTAGCCCCTTCTTTCGGGACGGGACTATATGCTGGTGGAAGAAATAAAATTTAAACTGTTTACTCTGGCAGATGATCTCTCTTCCGGATCGTTTTCTTCTTTCAAATTGGCAGCGAAAATCCGTTGGTATGCTCACATGCTCCAGCAGTTGGGGAAAAGATGAGGCGAAAAGATATACCTCTCCTGTGATACAGTCAGATGACTTCCTTGTTGATGATATGGATTTTTCTGTTTGTGCAGCTGACTAAGGAGACAAACTGAGATGGGTTCGTGTGCCATATTGGGGTTGACACCAAACTGCCTCCATTGAATTATGGTCACATATTCTTGATACGTAATTCGTCAACAGCTCTTGCGGCAACACATTTCCATTGATGAACAATCGATTGTGCAGCTTTGTAGTGCCTATTGTGCGGCGATTCAAATATGAAGGTGATCTTCATATGTGAACCGATGTGGTGCGGGTATGCATTCTTTCACAAATTTGAATCCACAAACAGTGGCAACGGACAGAAATCTGAACATGCTGCCAAGCGGGAAAAGACACAAGGAAAAGCTGCATAGTTCGGTTGGGTTGCTTATTCATTTTTGTTTCATGTGAGAGAGCAAGAGAAGTGAGTAAAAGGGCAACAGAAATGGCTTTAAAAAAATAAAAAAATAAAATATAATCAGAAATGGTACATTTCGAACCATTTAAAAAATAGTTTTTATTTGTTGTTGGGTTATTTGTTTTCTTTTTTTATTGAAAGTGTTTAAGGAACTTTGTGAGATATGAAGAGTGAGCAAAGGAACACCAGAAATGAATTTTAAAAAATATATCAGAAATGGTACAATCCGAACCATTAAAAATAAGTTCTTCTCTGTTTTTGGGCAATTATTCTTTTTTTTATTGAAAGTGTTTAAGGAACTTTGTGAGATAGCAAAATTGAGTAAAAGAATACAAGAAATGCATTTAAAAAAATTATATAATTAGAACTGGTACAATCCGAACCATTCAAAATATATTTTTTGCAAAACAAGATGAAAACAGTTGTATTTATGTAAATAACATTTCCAACAAGTGGTAGAACAGGATTTCTGTAAGGAATATCAGGAAAAAAGAAAAAAACTAAAGAAGTTTCAAACTTGGCATTATTGAGGACAGACTTGAGCGACTAAGTCTTAAATGGGATCAGTACATTAAGCATATTAAACAGAAAATGGTGCAATAAAAGCGTCGTTTCAATAATCTCTTTTTATTGGAAGACAGTACGTCACATGCACAGAGTGGTCCAACTGATGGTTCCTTATTAACTTTCATATTATTTAGTGATTTCTACAGGTGAACTCTCTTACTTATTTACGTTTACATGACCGTACCTTCCGTCGTTGTAAGGAACTAGTCATTTTCAGAGAAAAGGCTCATTTGGGACTGTGTCTGATCCTCAAATGTCTGTCGAGCGATACAAATTCCGTGATTGTGGCTGGTGAATTGGTTATCAAATGACGGAAATATTGAACAGCTTCAGCTGTTTCTTTGAGCTCAGAAGCTCAAGAGCACTATTTCACTCAAATTCTGTATAAGATTAGATTACCAGTACTGCTTTATAGCGCTGAAGCTTGTACTTTGTCTTATGAAGATGAAGATGCCCTCGGTTGTTTTGAGAGGAAGATTCTTCGTAAAATTTTCTGTCCCGTTGTGTTTCTTAGGAGAAGATTCAACGATGAACTTTACGAGCTCTACAAGGACATTGACTTGGTCAACAAATTCCACACCAGCCGTCTAAGATGACTGGCCGAATGAACACAAATGCTATGGCTTGTTGAACCTTCGAGATTAACCAGGAGGGACCACGAAGTATAAGATATAATATATCCTGTGATTCCTCAGGAAAATCAAGATTTTTCTCGCCACGTTATTTTCTACGTCTTTATTCTTTCTTAGAACAAAATGGAGAGAGCGAGTGACAGTGCCACTCGTTCCTCCTACATTAATTTTTAGTGATGCCAAGTCAGTTTTACAATTGGGTTATTACAAAGAAGACCTCGGCTTAGTAGAAGGAGTTATCAACAGACTTGGAGACCGCAACTGGAGGCAGTTAGCTAAGAGACGGATTAATTTGATATGGAGAGGCTTGTTAGTTAGCTGAAGACTTGGTTAACCCTGAATTGTAGAGCCGCCTAATTAAGTAAGTAAGATTAAAAATGGTATCCACATTGGGGTTCGAAAGTGCGAATAAAATTTAAGGTCCCTTCCCTATTCGCCCAACAAAAAGAACACAAACAAAAAATGGCTTCTCCAAACCATTTCTTTCTTGTGTTTCGTTTCGGGTGTCCTCTCAGTGAATGGCTCTGTGACCCGGTCTGATTCCAGCCCGTAGCGCAAATCTTTGATGAATCAGACCAAGAACACAGAGCCGTTCACTGAGAGGACATCCCGAAATGAAACAATCATTGGAAATTATCGCTTGAAGTGTTAATATATCGGGGGAAATTTTCCATTCTTCTGTGATATAAATTGGGTTTTGCAGAAATGGGAAAAGAACTTGAAAACCCGGTGGAACGATGTTTCTAATAATAATTTAAACTTTTTGAACTGCAAAAGCAGACCCACGTCCAAATTTTGCCACTGTACCCAAGTCCTCTTATACTGTGGGAATTATTTTCCTTTTCATTGAAATTCCCTTTGCAAACATTGTTTTTGTCAGGAAAGGGATGAGAATAATGTTGAATTTGAACACCTTTTTGTGGAGGAGACATTTACCTACGCGTTGAAGTTTTGCTGCTGGCAGTGTTGCTATATCGGGGGGAATTTTTCTTATCGTAGAGGATCCCTTTTCGCAATAGTTCTTTCATTTTGTGAGAATGTTCGCCTTGAATCATCGTTTTGTAGGAAAAGGAAATCGAAACAAGTCGATACACAATAAACCTGTTATTAGCAATAGGAGAGAAGGTTTGAAATGGTAGGTGAAGCCCATGGGAATAGCTGTCATCAAATCCGAATTTAATTTAACCGGTGTGTCATACGTAAAATGATTTTCTGAACTTGCTTATAAGAATTAATTCAAAATTCGACGATAAATCGCCTTTATGCGGAAACAAAAATTAAGAGGGACTAAACGTAAAATTGGGATTGTGGGAAAAATCGTGACTTCTCGAGGGAATTTTTTTTTTCAAATGCACCAACTAACACTCAACTGTAAGATGAAGTCTTCGCAGACAATTAAAAAGACCCAAACTTATATAAATTACAAATCAATGTGAATAAAACACTTAATCACTTGACAAGAAGCTCCCACCTTTCTTTGTGACAGCTTCACTCTACTGACCATGAAGCAGCCCCAATCAAAAAATATAACAACCGCCTAATGCGACTCTACCCTATTCAACAGACTTTGGTTGGCATTTTATGAAAAATAGTCTGCAAAAGACCCCAACCATCTGCAACCGAACACACAGAAGAAAGAAGGGAAAACAAAAACCCCAAGCTCCAGCTGGAAGTGGTATGTAATATAAAAGCAAATTACAACTTCTGCAGCGCCAACAGTAGACCGTGCGACCTGTTACCGTTAGCATTCGCGTTCGAGGAGATTTGTTTCTTGTGTGCGCCTTTTCATTTGTGGATTAATCGCGTGCCATAACAGACAGTGTGTGTGATATAAGTTAAATCGCCAAAGGATACAAAAAGGATATCAACATTATGAAACAGTGGATATTTGTGGTACGTTGTCTTTGGGGATACAGCATAACTTTCCAGTTTCGGCGCAGGTTTTCGCCACCACTCTTGTATTTAGATTCTATTTTCGTTTTGTTTCGTACACTGCCGGAAATGTGTGTCGGATCGTGGTTGGTGTGTGATCGGCAACCGAATGTCTGCACGCTGGTTGTGTACTTAATTTTGCCGATTTGATGGTGATGATGATGGTGATGGCTGATGGCTGATGGTGTACACCTTGTTGAGGTGAATTATGCTGCAGATCGTCGGTTGTGTTATCTGATGGCAAAGTGAAACTAGATAGTTTAATGAGATGCGCGCAGTTAGTGTAATAGGGCACGCGAAATTCAATTAATTTCTTGCAAAAAGCGGTGATTTGCAATCGAATGAGATTGCTCAATAGAGGCATGGGGCATGGGTATGGCAATAATGAAGTGGAGGCTATTATTGTCGGGGAAACAGTTTTTTTTTTTACCGATTTGTGCAAGTCAAGTGAAGGAGTGGGTGGTTAGGCAGGGAATGGAGACTCTCACGCACTATTATGAGAGTGAGTAGCTGTTCAAATTGCGGAGGTAAAATACAGGAAGAGGTCCGCATTTCAAATACACCAAAGGAGAGTCCTCATAGTGTCGTAACAGACAGAGGAAATGAAAAGTTTGGTCACGATTTTTATTTGGAAAGAAATTGTGACTACGACAATTATAAAGACAACATTCAGCGTAATAGGAGTTTTCTTTTGGGAGGAGATCGTCCATTAGAATCGCCTCCATGAAGAACATAAACCATTTGCGTTGGAGTATGTTACCCTCTTTTATTTAAGTCCGAAATGTATAAGATATTTTTGAAAGCAGCGCTGAAAACAGATCTGCAGTAGGACAAATCGCATCCTGAGGGCATTTCGTAAAATACTGACAAAATCAATTTGTTCATCACTTAGACGCATGAATGCAGTCTTCAAATTCGCACCGTAAATGGTAAATGAAATAAAATTATTAAATACAAAAATAAAAAAAAACCGACGGGGAAATTTGAGAATATAGTAGTTTGGACAGAACCGTAGATACAGGCACCCCAAGCCTAGCTCCTTACAACCATTCGTGGCCTAAAATGTTATGTCGAGTCCGAAAGGCTGAATTGAGATGCTCTTTAAACTTTGGCGCCGTATTTATTAGTTTCTCTTACGACGCCTCTACGATGTTGTTTAGTTAAACATCGCGTAAGAATTTACGCAGCCTCTACGTGGCTTTCCTGAAATTGTGATTTATAAACATTTTTCCGAGGTAACTTTACTAATCGAGGTTTGTGTCTAAATAGGTAAGAATTTAGATAAACTATTACAGAAAACACTGAAATCTATTACTTTTTGCAACTGAAACTGATCTTAGCTGTGGTTGACAGATTAGCTTCGTAAGAAAATCATACATAATACAAACAAAAAGCCAAATTATCTGGGACGATTCCGAAATTTCTTTGGAGGGACTGCTGAAATATCTACCTGCAATCATATGTCGTTTTCCATTGGGCAAAAAGAAGCGTCCGGAATCGAAAAAATCACTTCTGAAACCATTCCATTGGCACAAAAAATACTCTTCTATTGATTCTGAGAAGAATTTCGCTTCTCGATTTGAAGTCAGAATCCACTCAAGAAGCAGTCATACAAGTGTAATATATGTTTTTTATACAAGTCAGTTGACAGCAGCCGTATAGATTATTTTTTGGCGTTTCATCAATACTTTTGTAGATTCTTTCAGAAGCAGTTTTCTTGTTCCATTGGATTTCAGAATGAGTGGATCCCCGAGTGAAACCAATGGAAAACTACAATAATCTATCAACCACCACCAAATCTGAAATTCTATGTTATAATTGCATTTGCAGACGAAATTCGTTTGGTGCAAATTTACACCACATTCGAAATGATTGCACAAACAAAAATTAGTTTCACTTTTTGAATTTGTTTCCAATTCGACCACTACCAAAAATGACATTAGCTGCAAAAACATATTTACGTAAGCTCTACGCAGGCTCTAAACGCAAATTTTCGCGTTTAAATTACGCAGCCTTTAAGCAACGTTGCTTAAGTTCGAAAAATCTTTATAAATCGCATTTCCCTGGTAAGGGCATTTTAGAGGGTGTGTAAAGTTAAGCAGACTCTACGGTGGGTTTATAAATAAGGCTGTGGATGTTTGTCAAACGTTCGCGAGAAGGGGTACAGTGCAGGAAAAAAAAAACTTTAAATGCTATTTGAGATTTCCTTGGATCGAACCTGAGACTCCCTCAGCCAGCAGTCTAGCACAATTTTTACTGACACTGAGGCACGGCGTCCACTTGATGTAGAGAATGTAGAACAATTATGCAGCACTTGGGGAAAAAAGTGCCCACTGGCTTATGTGTTGGGTGTACCTATCTACTTAGCCACTGGTTTCATGTTCAATCACCAGAATAAATGAAAAAATATGCATAAAGTGATTTTTTTTTTCCAGTCCCACTTCTCGGGCAAAGATCTAAAATTTTAACTGCAGCCAAAAGGGTTCTTTTCTTAAAGAAGAGCAAAATGAAGGCTTTTGCAATTGTGGCAGAAGGAAAACCTACGCAATGTTTATTTTATTTTATTTAGTCTTAGAATGGAAAGGTTCCGCCAACTTTAAAAGAAAAAAACCCTTGTTAAGCTTGAGTGATATGCTAGGTTTGCACTTGTTCTTGCTGCGGAGGCTGCGAGTAGCCAAAAGCATTGCAAAGCCTTTATATTATGACGGAAAAAAAGCTTGCTAAACTAAAACCATTCTCTTAAGAAAGAATTGATATTGAACAATTGATGCCAAGTTGTAAATTGTTTATGAAGCTGTAAGCTTGTAAATTGGTGGAACTGCAGACCATCGCATTAGCCAAGGGAAAGCTTTGCCAGTGGAGGGCCCCGTTTGTGTAAATCAATCAAGTCCCGCAGCTTTGTTAGTTTCAAACACTCTTTTTAGAATGATACCCTACTAGTCTTGATAGCCTTGTTAACAAATCAAACATGTGCACAATTAACTTGACGAATTTTTGTTTTAAAATGACCAAGCGTCTTTCAGCTTTTACAAAAGACCGATATTCAGGCCCTTTTAAAAAAGGCAAGAAAACGGGGCTTGGTAAAAAGTGTCGATTAAAAAATTCCAGATCGAAATTAATTCGTCAAAGAAAAATTCTAATATGGCTCAGGGTAGATAATAAAAGTTAAAAACTTTTAAAAATAACAGCTGCAGCAATTTGTTTTAATTTTGTATAGGTACAAGTATATTAAATGGAAGTCTTCAATTTAAATCTGCGCACTTGGAGTAGGGGCTGCGAAAACCCAAATAGTTTAAAATGTCGAACAGGGTAAGAAGGCGTATAAGCTTTCAAAACCTCTACGATCTAAGAATGCTTAAAAAAAGCGTTTATTAATTGAGAGCCTGGCCACTCATTCCGTAAATTTTCAGACGATTTTCGTCGAAACGATAGACCTCCGAAACTAGCAACTAAGTGATAAAATTACGAGCTTGAGAGCTAAATAAAGTTCATTTTCCACAAACACAATAAAAGCTGATGTTTGTCAAAAAGATTCGAGCAGAATATGGCTTATTTTGGTGATCAAATGGCGATCGTTGATATATACGGAATCTGTCTGTATGATTTGGTAAAAATTACAAACCAATTCTAATTAGTTTCTGAAGACTCACGAAACGCCTGACGGAAACAGACACTTGACCATTCATGGGCCAAATATTCACTGTTGGATTCTTAAAACAAAGTGGGCTGAATGACGGTGCCTTAGGTGGATATTCTTGCCAAGAAGAGCTACACAAATCGAATAATGAAACGTAATTTCCATAAAAAACTATAAATTGTCAGGGCCCTAGAAAAGGGTAGGTAAAAATGTCTCCGAAGAAAAAGTATTTCTAACCCTAAAGCTGAACAGTGCAGACCTCATCTGGTCGATCTAAAGAACCCCGGAAACCTTGTGCACTTTTTCGACACGGGTCACAATCTGGCGTTAAAATAGGGCAGAGACACAAATATTGAAAACTTTTCAATCTTTCCCTGTCTTTCCTGTCTGATTATTAGTTTTATTAGTTTTATTATATTCATCAAATGAGAACATTCACTGCTCTCGCTAGATTACTTAATACAAAATTATAATACTTATAAACTACCACCAAAGCCTAACGTTAAAATTAATTTATTCTTAAATGAGTCCCTGCTAAGATCAAACTCAAACAAGCTACTATAATTATTAGATTCTCTTAGGCATCTGGTAATTGGTTCATTACAACCATAGTTAACTCTATGATAAGGAACATAAAATAAAAATCGATTTCTAAGCATTCTAGAAGGAGCATAAAAACCAATTAATGATAACAGAAAAGGGCAGTCGATATGGTTGTTTATCAAGTCCCGAATGAACATAATTGAAAAATATTGCCTACGCTTGAAAAGAGGTAAGATACCAAATAATTTGCATCTAGTCTCATATGATGGCATTTCGATATTCCACCTTAATCTACGAACAGCAACTCTAGTAAAACGTTTTTGGATCTTCTCAATTCTACTGGAATGTACTTCATAAAATGGATTCCATACTATACTACAGTATTCAAGATTAGACCTGACAAAAGCAAAGAATAGACATTTAAGAGTAAGCGGATCATGAAAATCTTTAGAGTTCCGTAATATAAAACCCAGCATAGAATTACTCTTCGAAACCAGGAAGTCAATATGCTTACAGAAATCGAGTTTTTTGTCAAATATAACTCCTAGGTCTTTTTTAGAGGAGATAATAGACAGTGGGATATTATCGATCATGTACGTATATGATACTGGAGAGAGGTTACGACAAAATGACATGCTTTGGCATTTAGAGACGTTAAGGCGAAGGCCATTATTATGACACCACAAAGAAAGTCTTTTAAGATCTTCCTGTAAAAGGATGCAGTCCTCTTCAGACTGAATTTGTCGGAATACTTTTAGATCATCAGCAAACATCAGACACTGAGAATTCAAAAACAGATCGGGTATGTCGTTAATAAATAGAAGAAAAAATAAAGGGCCCAAGTGACTACCCTGTGGCACTCCGGAGGTGACATAAACTGGTGATGAAAGCACGTCTTTTATACGAACATACTGAATACGATCTGTGAGATAGGAGCGAATCCACTCTAGAAAGTTGGAATGAAATCCTAATCTTTTAAGTTTGGAAATTAAAGCACGGTGATTAACGCTGTCAAAAGCTTTGGCAAAGTCAGTATAAACTACATCACATTGTAATCCTTTTTCAAGGTTATTCATTACCGTGTTACAAAAGATTGCGAGATTTGTAGAAGTAGATCTACCAGCCACAAATCCATGCTGAAAATGCGAGATTACTCCCTTTACGAGGGGTGTAAGTTTCTCATAAATATTTTTTTCGAATAGTTTGGGTATAGGTGCTATTTTACAAATTGGACGATAATTGGTAATATCGTGTTTGGATCCAGATTTAAAAATTGGAGTTATGAACGAGTTCTTCCAAACTTCCAGAAAATTTCCTGTCTGCAGGGACAAGTTAAACATTAAACAAAGAGGCACGGAAAACGCATAAGAACACTTTTGAAGTAAAATTGGCGGGATGCCATCGAAACCAGGATTTGCATCTAATTTTAACAAGGAAAGAGCATTTTGAACTTCTGAAATTGAACACTCTAAGCTACCAACATTTAAAGAATTACAAAACATTGAGGTTTCACATGAGACACTAGGCGGGGAAGTACTACTTGAATATACGGATTGAAAGTTGTTTGCGAACATATTACAAATAGTCATAAGGTCGGACGAGGATATATTATTATGGTTAATGCAAATATTTGAAACGGCTGCACTTTGTGATCATAACCTCTTTAAATTCTTTACTATTGAATACTTGCTTGAATTTTTAAAACATCAAAATTTTGAGTAAACACTCATAATGCTGAAAAATGTTTAACCAACTTTGTTGTGTCGAACTGTCTTTGGGCCTTACTCGTACTTTTAATCATTTTTAACCTTCAAACTGAACATTTTTTAGGTCGCAATACGCAATTCTGTGGGGTTATTCCCAAATGCAAAGCGGATCGCTTTTGATGGCGGATTCGAGTTTTTGTATTTCCATTCATAAAATGACTTTGGAAAGTGCTTTCGCTTATACAAAAATTCAAATCCGGCATCAAAAGCGATCCGCCGCGCATTTTCCCCTGTACGGAAGACTCCGCCATTGGGAGTTCGAAAAACTTAGCCTGGACACTAAAAATGATTATTTGCATCGCGGTACAACTCTAAGTCATCGGCTAAAATTGAATTTGACATTTACCGTCAGCAGTTTTATGCAGCTTTAAAATTTGTTTCATTATTCAACTTCGGGAGAGGCTTAAGGAAAAACTTCGGACAGGCGTTTGCAATTAATTCAAACAAATCTTTGGAAAGGTCTACCTTCATCGATTCAACAAACCACAAGAAAACAGCTTCGATAAGTAATGAAGAACTTGCCAAAACTGGTGTCACCTCAAAGCTATTGCAGATCTAAAGAGCTCATTCATCCCTGTGACTTCTAATTTTTTTTATATTTTAGTTGGATTAGTACCGCGTCTCAGCTTCCGTGGAAGTCGTCCTACAACTCTACTTTCAATCACTGACCTAGTTTGCGGGCTTCTTTTCAAACCTACAGCGCTGCAATTAAATCATTTGCCATCCCTGCTTTTTGCCGTTCAAAATGAAAACCAACCTGAACCTGATGTCAGATCAAACTGGAACTCCCTGTTGTCACTGTCGATCACTCTACTGGCAATTAAAACACTCAAGTCGACCTTTGAATCCTGTTTCATCCTTTCTCCGCTATTGTCTGGCATATGTTTGACAGCAACTGCGACTCGTTTTGTCTCGAGAAAATAGAAAAATTTCTCTCATGAATGGAATGCATTTTACGGTCACGACAACTGAACAAGATATTTATTGACTTACAAGATCTGTCAGCAGAGAAACATGTTTCCAGTTCAACGTACCTGCTCTCTCTCTCCCCGTCCATGCACATGCATTTGTCTGTCTAATTCGAAACAATACAGCACCTTTCACTTCCTAACTCGCCCGTAGCCTTGTGAACCATCATCTCATTATTCAGAAGACAACTCCTTTCCGCCGTGCGAATGCAGGTGGCTGACTTGAGTCATACTCGTACGAAAGTGCTATTTCCCGGGTTTGTTAATTGTTATATAAGTCATCTATTTTCATTGTGCAAGGTGATCAGAAGGAGTTACGAGACACATGCACTGAATGAACAACACACACATGTAGGTGCGCATTACCATAATTGCACCATCTGACCAAAACAACCGAAAGCTTGACCGACAAGAGTATTAGTTGCAATTTGCGAATAGCCATGACGTTGATGGTGTATGGTAGCCAAAGGCACATGCAATAATAGAAACTAGTACACAATTCCACGGCAGACAATAATTGATTGTGATCAATGCAAGGATGGTGTTGTCATGCGGCGAGTGTGTTTGACTGTTGACAGATGGCCTAATGGGGTGATTTATGGGTGCAGTCGAGTGCTTGTCCAGTTGAATTCCTGGACATATGGCAGTGGGAACAACGCAAATTAGGATCATTAGGCTTGAAGGTACTAGATTGGTGTTGGGAAGTGTTTCCCACCAGAAGACGTTGCAATTTCAGTCACTCGCAGGGTCCGAACTCTGGTAATGAGCTCGTTCTCAAATCTGCGAAGCTGTAACTTTATTCAGTCAGCGAAAGAGGACATTCGAATGCCTGACATTGAGGTAAGCCCTCATTTTAAATCGCATTTGTCCTTTCCATTGGTCTAGGCTGCCACCATATAAAGAACGAAAGGGGCATGTGACTGTAAAATTTAGTCCACCAGATGAAACGAGGACCGCACGTCAACCTGATTTCACTCGCAAGTTGTGGACGAAATGTTCCTGCACGTGACTGTGTCTGTGACTCTCTTTTATGGCCTGATGGCTCGTCAAACCCTTCATATGCTGTCAATTCATGCATATTGTAAGCAGCTTTCCAAAGCCCTGTCCTTAAACTGCCACCAGAATACCTATACCTACCAAGACTGAGATATGCTTGGCAATAGAAGGTCCAAAACGTGAGTAGGCTCCCTAATTTTACAGACCTATAGGTCACCGTTCAGATTGGTAAAGTAGATATCTAGCTCAGTGGAATACTGGACGGGCGAGTGATTGGAAGCCTTTTACTTTTTACGAAGAGGCTTCCTTACAGAGGGTCTGCAAACTACTTGAAGGGAAGTTGCACGCTTTTTAAGTCATACTTTTAGCTATCTAGATATAATCGTATTTTAACTATCGTCTGAGTCAGTCCCGCAGTCTTTTTTTTGTAATATTAAGGTCTGGAAAGTTTGGTCACACTATGGCTTAACTTGTTGTCTTTCTTTCTATTGAACTGTTAGAAAAAGCGAAGAAAGCGCATTGAAGACGTCGTAAAGTTTTAGAAGAGCCTTTTTAAACCTTTCCGATATTTTCTGTCATTTTTAGCGAACCTTTTAAGGCAAGCTGTGGCTATAGGAGCGTTGCACTGTTGAAAAATCGATTACAGCGACAATCTTCCAAGCGAAATTTGCTGCCTTTCTAAGCTTGAAACTAACAACTTGTTTGTGTCTTTAGAAAATATTGCTATACAGAACATTAGTCATTGAAAAAAAAAATCCTTCAGTTGCGTTTCACTTTTCGTTACGCTGGAATGTCCAGCATGCCTAGGTAGGCTACAGCGGACTTAGAATTGTTTTTTTCTATTTTGCACGAACCATATTTGTCGGAAGGCTATTCTACTGAGAGAGAGAATTGCTTTGCTAGCGTTTCAGACTACAAATTTCACTTGATAAGTAGATTAAGAGACAAAACTTTGGGGTACTTGGGTCCGACTTGGCCGTGGTTCGCGCTTCTTTAAATTCTGCTAGCTCTTGTGATATTAAAAAGCCTTACTTACCGCAGATCACAACACTGTCGGTATTGATTCATTGCACCATCTTTGCCGACAGTCCCTTCATTTCGCCTGCAGCAAGTGCTTACCTTCCTAGCCAAACGCTTCGTGATTTGTTTTTTGTTTCATATGAAAAATTGAGTTCAATTTCGTGAGGACATGCTCGGTTCAACCCCCAGAATGATGGTAGGTAAATGTGCTCTTTTTGCGGTTGCCACAGCTTCACATAGAACATCAGTTGGATCCATTATGTCCCCAGAATGATACTGAAGGTGGAGATAGTACTTAGATCGGAGCCGCCGAGGCCGGTAAACTGCGATTAACGAGGGGAAGTCAACCTTCGCCCAAGAGTTTACCTAAATCAGCGGCATTTATGCGCCTACCAATGAGGGTTTCGTCGGTCATTAGGTTACTCAAATGCCTGGAATCCGATTTCATCAAACTCTGAAAGAATTTTGTGAGTGACCCTGCGCCAGGAGAGAAGACTTGTTTAGCTAGAGCTTCTAACTGAGGCCCGCTGATTTAGTCATTTTTAGGGCTTGCTTTGAGTGGTTGGAGATTTTGTTCCTTGAAAAACTTAATCAAGCCCCGCAGTTCATTGTTTCTAAATTCTATGGCTCGTTAAATGTGGTATCAGGCATGATTCCAGGACTGCCTTCCGTCGCCTCGTATAATTACTGAACTCTGGTATAAAAAGAGTTCTTAATATTTATTTTCCTCCTCCTGGGCTCAACTTGGCCCAATTGTTCATTCCCGGTTCAACCCCCAAAAAATTTAAAGTTATGCTTTCAGGCTTTTGGTTTTATGAAGTCCTTTGCAGACATGTTGCTCCATTTACTTATCTATGATAGTTGAAGCAGACCAATGTCTCAATTGTTGGGGTCGAATCGACAAAGTTGATTTTACATGTGAACCAAAAACAAAGCCGGCAACAACGTAATGCTCGTTCGCGGACGATCCGATTCGACCCCTGGTATCATATGTAATCACAGAACTTCGTTTTGTGCCCTCGTATATTGCTTCAAAGTCGTATTAGAACTACTCCATGTCCATTTCTCTTCTGTCTTATAGTTCGAGGGCTCAGTGGCTCAGTTGTTGGTTCTGGTTCAACCCCCAAAAAAATAAAAGTTACACTTTTGGTTCTATGAAGTAAGGCCTAGGGTCGTTTGCGGAACTCTTCCTCCAACCTTTTTCTCTATTTATTGATAGTTTGAAAAGAGAGTTTAAAATTAACTCCTGGATCAGTCTACACTTGAAAAAAAAATAGACGCTTTCTACTCAATTCTGTCCGTTTCCATTTCGGAGCTGAATTTTAAACAACTGAAGCCTATAAAGTTACCATAGCAACCGCCCACATCTGACATCTGTTAGGCGTTAATAGAATACGCAACCGCAGCCATTTGTACATCCATTATACGCAAATTAACGCTGCAGCGCCACCAAGCTGGTTGCATTTCTTTCCCATCATTTAATAGATACCTTGACCGCTCAACAAACTAAACAGCGACGAAGACGACGACGACGACGACGACGACGACGACGAACACTTATGGTGCGCAGTAAAACGAGCAAAACGAGCTATAAACACTTTAATTGTCGATCGTTAAGGTAACCTCTTTGGAAACTTGGCTCGGTGCTGGTTTGCAGACAAGACCATTTTTTGCACGACACCTTTTGTCTGCATCGAGTATCGTGTATCGTGAGGCAATCACAGATATATGCGACGGCATCTAGATCCAAGTGATTCTTGGTTGGGAAATCTCTTGTCTTGTATGTATGACAAAAGAACCTGACGTTCCTTTCAGTTCTAGTTGATGTCTGAATGGAGCTTAAATGGAGTTTATGCAAATCGTGGCGACTACCAGAAGAGGGGCGACCATCATTAGCATTCCGTGGGAACGGGAAACGCGGGAAAAAAGTTGTTTGTCACAGTTTTGAACTAGAGCGAGTTTTTTTACTGTCTGAAGTATGTTTGGGCGCCACTGTGTTTTAGGTCACACTGTGATTAGCAATCTCAATTAAGAGCAATTGGATCGAGAATTTTTTATGCGAAGTGGGGAGGATTTTAAATTGTAATCTGGACCACAAACTTTGGGTCCGACCAGACCAGGAATACTTCGACGTGACTCTTGATTTTTACTCGATAAATTGCGCTACGAAACTTACGCAACAAACACCAGTGACTCAGCTTGTCGTGTTAAAAACACATTTACGTAATTAATTTGCAATTTTCCCAACCCATCCGGCAGTCCCAAGACTCAAGCGGAGAAAGTACTTGGACTTCTAAGCTTCCTCACCCCACAGGGCTAAGCAGCAAATCATCTTTTGCCCAACCATATAACTCATCGGGCTAATGCACGCCGACAGCAATTACTGTTTCCCCGGCTAATAAGTGTCAATCCGCAACTGTACAAAAAACATAAACAAAACCATTACGCACACAGCATGAGCCATTAACAAATCGCAAACACTCTCCTCCGCAAGTGAATTTTAACCTCATCCAAAGTAAGAGAAGAAGAAGACCGCAAACGGACCGGCAGCTTCCTTGTTTACAGGCCCGACTGACACGGTCTCTGTGATGTAACCCTAACGAGGGATTATTCAACATCTCAGATGGTAAGATGGCAACTTGTTCTCGGTGTCGCTGAACAGAGAGTCCCACGTTGCGACTTTGAAAATGTTAAGTTTGCGTTCATTGCAGTCGATCGATCGGTCGGATGGTTGATTGGTCTGCAGTTCATGTGGTGGTTCGGTGTCATGGATTACCTGTGCGCCATATATCGTGTGACGGCGATCTCATTGAGATGAATTTAATTGGAATTAATTAATCCCTCGACCAAATGACTCACAATGAAAGGTATGAGAGCGGGCCGCTTGTCGTTGCAGTCGCAGTTGCATCACCACCATCGGATGCGGAGACTTTCCAATTTGTGGCGGGTATATTAAAAATACATAAATTTGTGTACCCGCGATGGCCGTTTGCATCATTCGGCATATGCATGTGGGAACAAATTTGCAACTGCGCAGCTGCGGCACAATTGAAGAATTTCATTTCCAAATGCACAGTAGGAGCGGAGTGTGCGCAAACAAAGACAATCGGGTGCTTAGCTGGGCTAATATTGGCGGCGAGTTTACACGCAAAGAAAATATGCAAGCGGTGGCTGTTGAAGTTGCCCCTCAGCCTATGGTAGAGAGAATTTGTAAGTGGGTTGAGTTTGATGCGAGTAAAGTGCGTTTTTGACAGCAATCTCTTGGCATCTGATGTTTTTGAGGTGTTGCCTCAATTTTTAACAAGTTGCATCATCAAGGTAGAGAAAGTTGTTGCGAGGGGACACTCGACTTTATTTCAAAATATCGACTCATAGTTTAGCCTGGACTCAAATCAACATACACCACCGAGTTGGTGACAGAACTAAACTTTATAGGTACTCACAGTCATTCAAAAATAGCTTATCCTAGACTCACACTGTCGTACAAAAAATTGTCCACGGAGTTGGTTACTGCGCTCATCTTTTATTCGGTTATAGCTTATCCTAGACTCAAACCTTCAAACCAGAAAGTATTCACTGAGATGGTAACAACGCCCAACTTAATAGGTACACAGGTCCATTTGGGCTGCTAAGGGAAAGCCTTTATGCAACCTAAAGCTTCACTTTCTTAACTCAAAGAACCTGACCTGCGGCTCAGCATCAGGCAACGAGAAACTCCCACAAACTTCCAACTGGTGACCTGAAAAAATTAAGAAACTCAACTTCATTAACAAAATCTCCTCCTTTCAATCCCATTCCGTAGGTGGCCGCCATACTCCTAGTGAGCCTAGTGACTGGAGCGCCAAAAACGCTAGACAAAGACTCGGAGAAAACCCTGGACAAGCCCTCCGAGAGGACGTACCCCAAGAAGGTGACCTCGCTAAAAAAGAAGCCAACCAAGACGCCGAGCTTGAAGTCCCCCTTGGAGGCTTTTAAAGACCTTCCAAACGACGACTTAGAGTTCATCAAGGAGCTGGACAAGCAGTTCAAGTTGCATGGCGAAAAAATCAAAATCAAAGTGGAGCGGGACAACTCAACGCTGAAGAACTCAAAGCGTACCGTCGAAGGTGATCTGGGGTAAGTGCCTCCGTCCAACCCATCACACCCCGTTTGATAAGCATTTCTCTTTCCAGTTATGGCTACTACAACGGCCAACAAGCAGCTGGCTACGACTACCCAAAGCCGTCGTTCTCCTTCTACCCATACTCGCAGCAAGACATCCCCGCCTCGGCGCCCGGATATCAAATCAAAGAGGAAGAGGAGTCCACCGTCTCTATCATCCCGTCGTATTCATATGAGCTCAAGCAGACGAATTCGGGCTATGAAAGCAACGCCCCGTTCGTGCCCTCGCAGCCGCACAACGAAGAGGCTGGCGGTCACTATCAACAGCAGGAGCAGGGCCATGGCTACCAGCAGAATGAGCCAGTCATTGTTCTGCGAATTCCCGGACCGACCAAGTACGCCTCTCACTTGCAGGTGCTCCTCCAGCAGTACCTGGAGATCCGAGCTGCTCAATACCTGAAGATCCTCGAAGAAGCCGAGCTCCAGAAGCACCAACAACAACAGCAGCAGCAACACCAACAAGTCGAGCAAATTCAATACGAGCAGGTACAGGAGAAACCCCAGGAAGTACAATACCAGCACCAGCAGGAGGCGCCACAGAGCTACGCCTACGCCGAGCAGCAACAGCAAGACGGCCACTATCCCGCCATCGATGATGTCTATCAAACCTACAAAAGCCGCCACCAGGACAGCCGCCCCATCGTGGAGCAACAATACGAGGGTCCCGTGCAGTACGCCCACGAACAACAACAACAACCACAACAACAAGTCAGTCATGAGGAGCCTCAACAACAGTACTACTACATGCAGGTAGCTCAACAGCAACCCGCGCACGCCGCCGAAGTCGGACAAGGCTACCAACCGATCTACTACCTCGCCATGCCCCAGTCCGAGTACGACAACGCAAATGGTTACGGCACGTCAGTGCCCCAGGGCTATGTCGACGACGGCCACCTTCCCATCGCTGAGAACAACCCCCGGCACACACACACCAAAGTCGATTTCACAGAGCCCGACAGCAGGGACCACTCGACCCAATACCCCCTGCCGTCGATCAAGCCCTTCGAACGACATGCCCCCACAGCAGAGCCCATCTACCCCCCCTACCCAGTCGATTCCCCTGCCGAGGGCGGCGAGTACCAACGTTCGCAGGAGTACCAACTTCACGGACAAGCCTCCAACACCGATTCCGTGATCTCAATCACCCAGCGGCCCTACAACTACCACGCCCATGCCGATCGCGGAAAGAACTCCAAACGGAACGCTTCTCCCGCTCCAGTGGTGGAAAACTCCGAAGAGAGCTTAAAAAAATTGCACACAATGATCAACCGACTACGGACACCGGAGAACAACGCCCCCCGGCGGACAAAGAAGCAAGTTGCCTAAGAGCCCCCCATCCAAGCCGCAATCCCATTCTTTAGCCGGTAGTCTTAGTCATTAAGCCAAAAGATGTCTCAAACACGTTTAGGAGCGATTGAAATGCAAGGGATACAATTTTTTATTTTTTTTATTTATTCCGATTAGCGGATTCATCCTCAGATATAATTATTCATGAATCATGACTCACGGCGAGTGCTTACAAATTTTCTCATATTTTATTTTAGTTTAGTTTTTTTTTCTATTTGTTGTTAATATTTTTTATGAACAAAGTGCAATATAATTTAGTTAATAAAATGGAGTGTGGTTTGAATTGGCATACGCGAAGGAGAAGAAAGTGGGTCATGTTGGGGAAGCTCACAGCCTATCCATGGACATCTCATACCCAAGCCCATATTTTGGTCCAAATCATCTGCAAAAGAACTGAATTTTTGGGCAATCCATCATTCAGCAACGGCAAAGGCTTCAAACTCTACAAAAGTGTACAGAGCCGTCATGTACCTACAATTATAGAGCCCAACTTGAACCTTCAAAGGCTACATAAAGAAACTGAGCCTAAAAATATAAACAGTGTCCTATGAAAAAACTAAGCTTTGGCCTTGTGTCTTGTGGACTCTATACACGGAGATTAGTTGCAAGGACCCTATAGTTGAAGCTTCAAACTAGGTACCCAGCCTGGGTTAAGTACGTAGGTATATCCAGTCAAAAGTTGAAGCGGTTTCTTTACAATTTTGTTTGAAGATCTAAAGGTGGAGACAGCCTTAACAGCTTTTAATAATAACTCCTCTAAGCCTCAAACTTTGCAGCAGCTTCAGATTTTCAGACTTAGTAGCTGCCACAAGATTTCGGGCTTCGAAACCTTGTAGCTGCTACAGGTTTGCAGGCTTCAAACTTTGTAGCTGCTATACAGGTTTGCAGGCGTCGAAACCTTGTAGCTGCTACAGGTTTTCAGGCTTCGAAACCTTGTAGCTGCTACACAGGTTTGCAGGCTTCGAAACCTTGTAGCTGCTATAGAAGTTTTCAGGCTTAGAAGAGTTATTAGAAAAAAGAAACTTTTCAAACAAGTAGAGCGATCATTTCCGACTTTAAAAAAGGAAACAAAAAATTGGTCGATCTTGGCATGGACCAAAAGTTTGGCAAGATCGGTGTTCCTACCAATTCGAAAAGTTTTAGACCGGTAGACCTATTTAAACAGCTTCCTTGTAAGGAAGATCAAAACTTTTTAAATGGATTATAAAAAGAGATGGTCACAGAAGATCACAGAGACGTTTTGAATGCAGACTTATAGTACAAGTCTGTCTCGTATGCAGTTATTTTATTCTTCTATACAAAAATCACGCCCTGAATGCATCGATATACAGCCTGGGTTGGGTACGTGAAAGACATTGACCTCCATTAATCAGGCTCGGTGGTTTATCACCGAACGCGAATGATCTGTCAGTGCTCACGGACTCGTAACGCAGCATATTAGTCCCACACAATTGCAGAACTAAGTTATGTAACTGAATACGCAAAATTTTGACCAGAGTTCCCTGTTTCGGTAAAGGTATACGCATTCATTTGGGAACAAAAAAGGCGGCTGAAAGATCGATCTATTTGAAGAATTCGCTTAAAGATCTAAAGTAAAACTTAGAAAATCGAATCGTCGGCTTTTCAAAAGTCCCGTCTATCTAATACAATGGCGTAGGGTGTGGAAAAGTCGTTTAAATGAGACTAAAAGGTGTTGCAAGCAATCTTCCAACGAAATTGTGATTCAAGAAAATTTTGACGCAAGTTGTGGAAAGCGATAAAAATGCCCCCAAAACAGAATGCTTTTCCAAATAGAGCCGTTTGAATAGCTATTTGAACCCCACCCGACATTCCTGCTAAAACTGCTTGATACGTATTTTTAGGGGGGTTTTTTTTCTTCCGAAAGGAAGGCGAACCCAAATGGACCTTCCTTCAATTGCCTTCTCTCTTAACACATTTCTCAAGACTCAAGGTCTGCGGTGGACGCAATCAACTGAGTAAAAACGAAAGTTTGAGCAGTTCAAAAGGAAGGGTGCTCCAACAAAATACTCTGCCTAAACCTGAACTTAAAACCGCGTTTAACTTGTCGAATTGGGAACGCATTGCATCTTACGGATCGAATTACCAGTGCATTTTTGTAAGATGACAATCAATTACTTTGAGAATGGAGTCATGCCCTCTTCTTTCATTCTAAATGGTTGTGGTCGACAAGACTCGGGCCTACATAAGCCCCTGTTGAGTCCGATATGAATGATATTTATGGTCAAACTATTATAGATTCAAAGAAAGGCGTCATTTGTCAAATTTAAGAATGCCATGGTCTTGAACAAGTACACGGTTCCAACTGAAAGGCTAGCTAAACCGAGATTTGAAAAGACCAACGATTTGAACCGTAGGATGTAAAGTAGTTTCTCAGCCGTTTACTAAGGTTCAAGTAGGTCCTTGACCATTACAGAAATATGTTTAAGTCTAACCCGTATAAGCTTTAGCTCTCGAACAATTATCGGTCTTTTTCAGGCTCATTTGAAACGAAGTTATGTATACTCCTCGTATCTTCAATGAAAATCCGAAAACTATAGTTCAAGTACAAAATAAAAGGATTGTCAAAAGACAGTCAGAACAAATTAGATCACCAAGCCAAAACACGACCAACAATTTCTATACAGTTCCGTCTATAGACATAGACCCATACTCATGCGAAAAGCTTTGGAAATTTGGTCCGAGTCAAGACGACAAGGAACTCTAAAAACTTAAGACGCGATCTAAGGTGTAGTTGTCAATTATATGTTTAAAAAAAATGCAACAACTGAACGGGTCTACCTATCTCGGATATTGATGTAAGCCAGACTTAAACATCAGAGTATGCCCGTTTAAAGTAAAGCTCTACAAAACCAGTCACCGGGACACAGCACTTATAGAGGTCGTCTTAGGCGCAGACTTGCATTGCTCCTAAGAGATGGTAGCACTTTCTTAAAAAGAAGTGACAAACAGAAGAATTCCAACTGGACAAGTGTGCTTTTAGGATATGATAGGCAAGTGCTGTTATATTTCCAGGAGCCGCCATATTGCATGGAGAATATTAGAGTAAGCAGAAAGCATTCAAATTAATCCCAGACTGAACTTTATCACTCGCTGCACAAGTTTGTAGCAGTCTTTCTTGATAGAGGTGAACGTGAAGTAGCCTAAAGTGACAGTCGTATCCTATTGGAAACAGGTGGAGAAGTTGAAGTATCTCCAAGCCTTTTTCGCTAGCGATGTGAAGAACAATGAATGAGAATGGGTCGGTATTCTGTTATCAGGAGGACAAAGTCTGCTAAAAAGGAAGCTCTCGGTCTTGTCTTTAAATGAGTTCTAACCCACCCAACATATACTCGTTTAGTCAGGAGATTAAAGTTGGTTGTGACCGAAAGAAGAAGACCGCGAAAAAAGCTGTCAAATAGATTTCATCGTTGCTAGGATGGCTCACTAAGATCGTACAAGAAACAGCCGAATATGTAAGGCCCTCAATGGACGTAGCCACACGTGGTGTGGATTGAAATCACGAAGGAAGGGCATCAACTAGCAAGGTAGGGCAGTGAATTTTGACTCATAATAAATTCGTTTAATTGAACTCCTAAAACAGAAAAGTGAAGCGATTTAGACAAAAGCTCAATAAAACTTGCTCGAGAGTAACTTGCTCAGAATCAGCCTGCAGGTATGCAATCAAGTGCTGCAAACTGTGTATTTTAATACACAAGGTGGGCCAAAAGAGATCACCCTATTGGGGGATGCTCTCATTTTTGTAAATGGCCGCCAATGTCAAATCTGTTTGGACTAGACAGATGCAGAATACAAGTGAACAAGCCATGGAGCGGTACACTCCCCAAGAACGCGAAATAATCGTGTCTATTTTTTTGCGTAGCAATTCGTCTGTAGTGTTGGCGCAGCGCGAGACCCGCCGCCGATTCCACGGCCGTCCGACACCGACTGCGCAAACACTGCGCCGTTTGGCCACCAACCTTGAGAGAGACGTTGACAAAAGTGGCCGGCCCCGAAGCGCCCGTTGTGCTGAGAATACCGCCGCTGTTGACGAGGATGTCGAGCTGTCGCCGGAAACCACTGACCAGACGCCGTGCCTCGCAATTAGCCATCAGCCGGTCGTTCCTAAGGCGAATTTTGGTCAAAGACTTTCACATGTTCCTGTACAAAGTCCAGTCCGTGCATCAGCTGCTGCCTGTCGACCGCCAAACGCGTGTAACCTTCCCCCAAGCCATCCCCAATCTCGAGGACGAAGTGGACGATTTTTCGACCGAAATCATAATGAGCGATGAGGCTCATTTCCACCTCAGCGGGTACGTTAACAAGCAAAACTATCGCTTCTGGGGCACCGAAAATCCACGAGTAATAAACGAGGAGGTTTTTTGAAGTCCCGTGTTTACGTGAACAAGCCCGAGACCCTAGAAGCATGACATGAGTGCGAAAATCTGTCGCCCGAAGTTCTCGCCGAAGTGATGAAAATTGCCATAAAACGAGCCCGTATGGCAATCAATTGTGACAGCGCCCATTTGGCCGATATCATCTTCTCGACTTGACTAATAAAATTCTAAAGGTTCAAATAAACAAAATCAAAAAACAGAATCGAAGTTTTACATTTAGAACAAAAATGAGAGCCAAACATCATCGGATGACTTCTTTTGGCCCACCTTGTACCAGAACCCTCAAAGTGAATGTCTCCGACAGCAGTTTAGCAGTATCAAGAATCCCAATAGAAAAATGTTCACATAACCACACATTTGAGCTCTAAAGGAAGCTGTGTCTGAAGTCACTTCTATATTTGGGATAAATGCATCATCTGAACCTCAAAAGTGTCAAGTAGAAGGTAGTTGGTGTAATTGGACAGCACATGCAGTCAGCTACCACTTCTAACCCTTAAAGACTGAGTAGGTACCTACCGGCAAAGAAACTGAAAAGTCGTCCATAATTCGATCGGGGATTGAGCTAAAACTTCTGCTTTACCACTGAGTATGAGTAGGTAAGGTTGGCCTGATATGGCTGTCGTCTGACATTAAGACGAAGTTTCCCCTGAGTATAACTTCTCAACGACACGAGTGGAAAAAGTTCAGTGACGAAGGACCTGCTTTTATAAATAGACCGAGTTTTTTGAAAGGTTCGCTACCTTATGCATCGACATCTTCTTTTAATTAAGAGATTAAGAAGATTTGATTTTATTTATGTCATTTTAAAGTTGATGTTGAGATGAATCGTACAGCAAAGCCAAGTAAAGTAGGACTTTCATCGCGCAATCTACAACAACTACTGTGAGTCCTCGTAGTTGTTGTGATTGTGAGATCGAAGCTCATCAAAACCAGGCCTTATTATTATAGATCGCCTCCTCCAAAACGTTTCCAACTCCATCTCGGAAACACCTCAGATTCAAGTCACGTCATCCACCAGCATCGTGGCACAGCATGTGCCAACTACCAACCGATCGCAGTGCTCATTTCAATTGCGCACTCCCTTGTCATTGATTGCAATTAATTGCTGGCCAGCTTCCCAACAACTGCGCGTTCAATTAAAAGCGATTTGCATATTTAGATCCCGCTCCCGAGGAGCACCGCTGCCAAAACTCATCACAGCAACAGCAACCAACACCCGATCATGCATCGCGCGATCGTAAACTTTCTGATCGGCGCACATAGATAGATGATCGATACGCAGCCATCCGTGCAATTATTTGCTCGGCGAGCAATGCCAAGACCGCGGTTACGCTGCATGCAGATGGACTCGCAATATTTCCAGTCCGAACGAAACGACTGTCACATCAGTCACAACTGTTGACAGGGAAGAATCTTCTGCGCCTCTGAAAGCCACGCATCATCAGAGCCAATCCAAGTGTGCTGCGATTAATTGCCGCCTCAGTTGGAGTTAAACTGCGGCATTAACCGGCTCAGCATGACGCACATGGGTGGCATAATACACTTTCCGTACGCGAATTACTTTCATTTTCATCCATGCGAACGCGTTGGTTATTTTTCTCTGGTCTGAAGATGAAAAAGAGCAGCGATGGTGGTAATGGCAATGGTTGTAAAAAAATACGAAAAATGATGGCGGTTATTGATCCGCTTCGCTGGAAATTATTGCAGCGGGTTTTTGTTAGCTTCTTGGTAGGCAAAGAATCCGGTCTGCCGCATGTCATCTCGCGCGACTGCGAAACAATTGGCTGCCGTTTTAAATCGGTGCATTGTTTTCTTGCTTTATTGCATCATTGTGCAAGTGGTGGCTGAGGTATGGGGAAGCCTATGTAATAATAGGGAAGTAGCCAGGTGTTAAGTGGAGGAAAATTCCTCGCTTCGAGGGCCTCTCTCTGGCATGGCGTGTGACGTTTATTGATATATACTCGTAACATCGTGGTTGCTCAAACGTCTTTACAAAGAGCTTTTGCATTGATTTAGTCGGGTCTGTCTAAGTCAAATGGCTGCTACTGCGTCTTGAAGGTGGTTGGGGTCGGCTGTCATCGAGGATCTTCTCTTTTTAAGTCAACGACAGAAGTCTAGGCAATCTACAGAGGTTAGGCTGCATCGCCATTGGTGAGGGGTATTTTTAAGCACAGCACAACCATCACTAGTCTTATTTAGGGACTCTTTAAAATTTTAAGAATGGTGAAAGGTTCTTCATCAACTTGTTTAAGAAAATTCTAGTGTTTTTTACAAGAAGGTGGATAAAGAAGCCTTGAAGACTTAAGAAGCCTTGTGAATTATAGAAGCTTTGTAGAGTAAAGACGCCGTGGAGACAAAAGAAGCCTGATAGAGTTAAGAAATCTGGCAGACTGAAGAAGACTTGAAGAGTAAAGAAGTCTTGCAGACTGAAGAAGCCTTGAAGAGTAAAGAAGTCTTGCAGAATAAAGAAGCCTCGTCATAGACTGAAGAAGACTTGAAGACTAAAGAAGTCTTGCAGGCTGAAGAAGCCTTGAAGTATAAAGAAGTCTTGCAGGCTGAAGAAGCCTTGAAGAGTAAAGAAGTCTTGCAGACTGAAGAAGCCTTGCAAACTAAAGAAGTCTTGCAGAGAAAAGAAGCCTCGTAGACTAAAGAAGCCTTCAAGAGTAAAGAAGCCTCGTCATAGACCAAAGAAGCCTTGAAGAGTAAAGAAGCCTTGCAGCCAACAAAGACAGCACCAGCAGCTTCTTTAGTAGGTCTACCAAAAAAAGTCGAACGCACATAAAAAATACGATCCACTGGTGCCACAAGAAACATTTGGCCAAGTAGACATAGCTTCGTATCTTTTGTATAAAATGGTTGTAAATATGTTATAATAATATGCCATCCATCAAAAGTTATATTAAACATCGACGAACCTAGAAGCTATAGAAATGTGGTAGCAGTTGATCCCTCACTTCTTCTAATAGAAAGATGAGCCATCGAAGATATCCCTTAAAACCCACTAGTAGAAGGTCAACAATAGATGACGAAAAACTGATTTCTATCGTGCTACTCTGAACACTTGAAGTAGGCGCTGGAAATTTCGAACCGAACAGAAAAGCCCACCACTATTATCCAAACTAAAGTCAATTAAAGGCACCAGGAAAAATGTGTATGACGCCATAGAACGACTGTCTAACTCCCCGGATTTTGCTGCAGATTATGAACAACACCTATCCAAATCGAAATTCATGTTTTTTCTTCTTCCAATTTTGAAGCAAAAGCAACCAAAGAAAAGGATGACACTACGACGGGGAAGGGGAAGTACAGGGTGGGCCAAAAGAAGTCATCCGATGTTGTTTGGCTCTCATTTTATTGGTCAAGTAGAGAAGAGAATATCGGCCAAATGGGCGCCGTCACAAACAAGCCCGAGACCCTAGAAGCTAGAAGCCCTCAAGGACAACATTCGACACGAGTGCAAGAATCTGTCGCCCGAAGTGATGAAAAATACCATAAAACGAGCCCGTATGGCAATCAATTGTGACGGCGCCCATTTGGCCGATATCATCTTTTCGACTCGACCGATAAAATTCTAAAGCTTCAAATAAACATAATCATAAAACAAAATCAAATTTTTTCATTTAGAAAAAAAATGAGAGCCAAACAACATCGGATGACATCTTTTGGCCCAGCTTGTAGTAAAAGAATATAAAATACCAGTGGTGCCCTTTTCACAAAACCGCTGAACATGGAGAACAGCACCTGCAGGTAAAACTAACCCAGTTTAAAACGGCCATTAATGGATACAATCTGGAGAAGGCTTTATGTTGAGTTGAAAATTGTTAGGCTGCGGAAAATCTTAAAAGAGCTTTTCAAATGACACCCATTCTTCTAAAGGGATAGAGATAGAGATAGAGATAGAGATAGAGATAGAGATAGAGATAGAGATAGAGATAGAGATAGAGATAGAGATAGAGATAGAGATAGAGATAGAGATAGAGATAGAGATAGAGATAGAGATAGAGATAGAGATAGAGATAGAGATAGAGATAGAGATAGAGATAGAGATAGAGATAGAGATAGAGATAGAGATAGAGATAGAGATAGAGATAGAGATAGAGATAGAGATAGAGATGGAGATGGAGATGGAGATGGAGATGGAGATGGAGATGGAGATGGAGATGGAGATGGAGATGGAGATGGAGATGGAGATGGAGATGGAGATGGAGATGGAGATGGAGATAGAGATATAGATAAAACTGACATTTTTTGACAGGTTGACAAATGAACAACACTTGCAAATCGTCCAAATTTATATTTATTAATGAATTCGGTTAACCATGGATTGTTTTCGCACTACGTTTATACTCTATGTGATAATACGCATCCGCAGAGACGTCGAACAGTGCGCACCGAAGAAACAATTGCCGCTGTAGAGCAAAGTGTTGAAGAGGACCCGAATGAATCGATTCGCCACCGTGCACAGCAATTGGAAATGATAACCGACTATTTTGTTCCCGATTGGATGGCATGAATGTGGATGAGATGTGATTCCAACAAGACGGCGCTACATGCCACACAGAGCACGTCACAATCGATTTATTGACGGAAACATTCGATGAGCGCGGAATGGACCTGTCAATTGGCCACCAAGATCGTGGGATTTGACACCATTGGATTATTTTCTTTGGGGATATGTGAAGTCGCTCGCCTACGCCAACAAACCAGAAACGTTAGGGGACTTGGAAGCCAACATTCGTGGCGTTATTGCCGACATGCAGCCCTAAATGCTCGAAAAAGTGGTTGAAAATTGGACCTCTAGACTTGGCTTTATTCGAACCAGCCACGTGCCCGAGATCATATTTAAACATTAATGTCATAAAATTATCCTTCCAGCAAAGCCAAGTTGATGGACTTTAAAACGATTTTCTTGTGTTTTATTTCAATTCGAAGTTCTACACCTCTATTCTTGAAATCATAACATACCTGTTTTCACCCCACACAAAGTCCTTAAAACTGCTCTTGGATTCTATCCCAAAAGTTCTTATTACCGACGGTAGCCGCCTACCAAAAACAATTTAGCAAAAACAGCAGAGAATGGTAAAGATGGCAAGCCAATATTCAATTGACATGTAAATCTCCGAATAAAATGAGTGCAAGCGACAAAAATTAAAACTCACACAAAACGAATGGTTATGAGAAGCTGGGCGCAGGGTCCCTACGGTCCTATTGCGCCAACTATTTATTTATTTTATTCAAGAGACAACTGACAGCTATAGTACTGATGAAAGGGACGGGCCAACGTCCATTGAACAAGCTCGCAAATACTTCATCGAATGAAGCCACAACATGCGTGAAAAGAACTATTTTCTAGAAAAGTAGATAAAGCTTTATCTAGGAGATGATGTCAGTAAGCAAGTTTAGGAACGAGATCTTAAAAATCAAAACTAGACTTTCTTAGGCACCGTCCGATATTCAAAGAAAGAAGACGACCGATCTGAGATGTAGCTTCTTTTCTTCTTTTCTTAGAATAAGTCCGATTTCGAGTGGCTTTTCTTATTTAATTTTTGTATTTTTAACTGACGTTTGTCTTTGGTGGGACTCTGTAAAAAAAATGAAACGAAAACCACTTTTACATTAAAAAAAAACGAAAGAAATCACGCGAAAGCGAAAATTGTCTTCATGTAACTGCTTAGGTTAGGTTAGGTTTAGGGGTTGATAGAGCAGGGTAAACCCTACTATACCACACTTAGGTCCTCGTGGACCCATTGTGATGCCCATTGGGGGTTAACCTTGGTGTCTATGGTTACTCATATATATTCTTCCTCTTCTTGTGCTACCCAATGCCGTCCAGCCATCCTGATGTCCTCAAAGATTAGAAAGTGTGACATCTGAAAGTTCTTGTAAGTCGTGGAAGTAATAGCTTCCAAGCGTTCTGTTTCTCAAGTGACACAGGCTCGGGCAATGACAGAGGAAATGAGGTGTGTCCTCATGGACCTCTTCGTCTCCGCAGCCTCTACATATATCGTCACCTTTGAGATTTAGTTTCATCATGTGGTTTGTGGTTTGTAACTGCTTTCTTTTTCTTCTTCTCGTTCGCAAGGGTTTAAGAAACAATTTACACAATTACCCACAAACAGACTGTTTATTTAAATTAATTAAATTCATATAGTACGTCAACAACAACACAAACGCAACAAAATATTATGCTCGAGTGGATGGAGAAGTAGCAAAAAATACAAAGGACAATGCTCAAGGGAGGGATGAAGCCGCAAAAAAATGGAAACAGTTGTGTAAAATATTAAATCAAAATGGCCCATAAAAAATGACTCGATGGAGGTTATATTTTCTATTATATTTGCGTATAACACTTTTTAAACAAGGACAGATTAAAAACACTGAGCGATAAGAAAACTGTTCAAAAACAAAACATCATTCAATTAAAATTAAACCACCAAAATTAAAAAAAAAAACCAAAGTTAATGGGAAACGTCAAACGAATTGTATTTCCTGCATTCCTTTCGCATGAAACGAAAATGTCTTTCGTTTTTGGAGCTACAAGAAGCAAAACGGTCGTTTAAACGAAAACGATTGAACGTTTTTATATTTTAGAATTCCAACCCATGGCTTTGGGACACGGCTTTATTTTATTTATTTTATTTGACAATGAATTGACATTTGCATTTAAAATGGCTGATGCTATTCGGACGAAGTTAGGGTCCATTTTTTAAAGCACTAGCCTGTGCGTTTTAAGGCCCAACTTATTTCTTAAAATACTAATATTAATTAATAGGTTACGTCAAATACGTAGCCGTCAACCTAAGCCGTGTCCTTAACGTCGTGCGAATAGCCACTTTGATAGTACTTTTAGAAATAAGAAACTGACCTTTAAACGAATATGATCATGCCCGAAAATTAAATACAGGGGTCAGATTCTGTAAGGCGAAACGATCAAACGTTTTCGGGCGCACGAATGGTTTGCCTTATGATACTCGTACACAAGCAATTTTTTTTGTGCACACGAAAACGTTTTGCCTTTCAGAATGCCGACCCAGGAGTTTAGAATCCTTTTTGCCAGCGCAGCAAAAATCACAACTCTATTTGACGCGTTACGTAACCGTATCCCAAACGAATGGCAAATAGCATCAGTCTTTGGATTTCCAAAACTTTTCAAAAAACCGAAAATGTTGGCAAAATATTGACACACAAAAAAAAACTGAATTAACTGAGGGTAACTCACCAAATGTTCGCTTCTTTCAAAGGAATGTCCCACACACCCAGCTGCACGCTTACACAACCGAGGGCTTGGGCCTGAAATTGCATCTATGTAAAAAAATTTGTCAAACCACGAGGAGGATAATTTGTAAAACAAGCCGGACTATAATTCGTTTGGAAAATATTTTCGTTCTGATTAAAAAAAATTTGTTTCTATTCAAATGAACGACAGATTTTATTCCGCTTGCTTAGTTTTACAACAAACAAGTTTACTCAGTGTAAGCAATTTTGTTTGGCTGTGAGTCGGGGGACAATTGGCCTCATATAAGAAACTTATCCAGTCTTTGGCTGTAGTTCAGAGGTTGCTAGCGCAGACTTTGTGTTAGCTGACTATTTTTCTCGTCTGCTTCACCCGTCGAAGCCTCTTTTTGGGCTGAATTTCAGACCCAGCCATCATATGGTGGATGTAAATCTTTCTGACTATAAATAGACATCGACATCAGTCTTTAAGACCTATCCAATTAATTATTTTTGCTTACAAGGGTCAGATTCTGTAAGGCGAAAACGTTGAAATTTTTCGGGTGCACGAATGATTTGCTCTGAAAATAAAATCGAAAACGTTTGAAAGATATAAGCTTCCTTACAAACTCCCGACCCTGATTTTAAGCCTTAAAATGTGAGACTTCGTATGTAAGGTTAGATTCTGCAGGGTTGTGAGTTCATCACAAAAGACTAGGCACCACAGCGAGTCCATTGCCATCCCTTTACAGCCTGCACAGGCTTCACTGTCTTCACAGCCTTCACAGCTCTTACAGAGTCAAAATATTGCCTCAATTTTGTCTGAGAAACCAACCTCCAACAAATTGTCGAAGAAACAGCTTCCGAGGTGCTTCTTTCTTCTTCGAGCAACTGCTTGATATTCACTGAGAAGGTGAGTGCGATAACCTCCGCGACTTGTAGGTCCTCACAGTACCTAAAGCTTTAGTTTTGGCAGACGCATTTTGCACATGAAACAATGCCTTCTAGATAAAGAACTCAAAGCACGAAACCAAGGGCTATTAAGAAGCATCAAGAAGCACCACCTCGGCGATAAAGTATCATAATCGTGAAGCTTTAGTATTTTTAACCACTTCTTATCATTTATGGTCATTACTTTCCTGCGTAGAGCTCATCGGCTCTCATCCAAGTCATCTAGATGTATTTTTTTTTCTTCCAGTCGTCTGCGATAAATCAAATCAAATATAGGGAAACCCAAACCACCTGCAAAAAATAAGAAAGAAGTCGCTTCCTACACTGACCACAGCATGCCCCACCCATTCGGGTAATGTGCAAACCACCTGACATGCCAGACCAACTTATCCATGTACATCTCATCCACGCGGTGAATTAATGGATAGAGCAGAAAAAATGTGGACCATTGTCTAAGTCCGTAAACTGCAAAATAGCTTTCTAAGCCTTAAAATTATGGTAGTTGACAGGTCTATCTAAAAATTGGAAGTAGCCCTATGTAAACTATACAAAAGGGGACTTGAAATAAGGCTTAGCCTTAGTCCCTTCCTTCCAATGAAAAGAAAATTCAAGTAACTGAGGCCGAGAAGGCAACCATGTTAAGCAAGCTAACATCTAGAACTTAACCTAGCAAACTTTGTCTGGAGATGGAACAACAGAAGAGACAACCAAGAAAGAAAAGCAGAACTTCATGATCTGCTGGATCTAGTCCGACTATGGGTGTATATTGCTATTGAGAGAAACGTAGCAGTTGCATGTGGGAACGAGGAGGACACTCAATAGAACACAGGAAAGGTGCAACCTTTTCTGAGAATCGTCAAAAAAAGTAGCAAAAAAAGAAAAGTGCTTCATATTGCCGCACTTCGACTCGATACTTATTAAAAAAGCACTCTTGGCCTTTGCTAGAGACAAAACTGTCAGGAAATTTAATTTCAAAAGAAGGAGCAAGTCCAAAAGCAAAGGCAGATGGATGCTTGATCCATCTGGAGCAGGATTATTCGGATCCAGAACCAACTATCTAGATCTAGAACCTGGAATACAACTCAGGGATGACCTACAAAAGATTTTAATTTTTGCGGAAAGAACCAACTATAATTCAACAGGAGTTTTTTAAGAATTCCCTCTTCCTCGGAGTAAGCGTCATTTTCTGGAATGATCGGAGCTTCTGACTGGGATTAAGTCTACAGAACTTTTCCCTAGTCTTGCTTGGAATACATCTCAAGGTCTTCTGTTTGATGACAAGCAACTACGAAAATCGGATACTGGGATCGTTCGAAAAAAAAATAACCTCTTCGACAGAATTTTGGTGGTATGAGGACGGCAAAGGGAGATAAGTAACTCTTGAGCTGTGTAACAAGGGGTAAAGGTGGATGTAAGCAAAAACCTATATTTCATGCTTCAAATTCAACTAAAACCAAACCTCCTTTCCAAAGACCAAGCAACCCTGGTCTTTGTTTCTAAAAAGCAACACCCCTCAGCCCGCGAACCCGTCCACTAACTAAGCTCGATTCAGCTGCATTCCTGCTGTTAATTTATATACAAAAAAAAAAAATACCAACTAAAAAAGGAATTCCCATTAAATTTCATTTATTTTTTTCATGCGAAATAAATCTGCGAAAACAAATGCGCCAACGACTATCACTTTCTTTCGATTAGGGAAATTAACAGCAGCAGCAAATGGAAAACAAAAGCACAACACTTTCGTTCGTATATTGTTTGCGGGGTGAATGACAGGACCGTACCGTTCCACAACCGCAATCTCCACTATAAAATCAGAAGAAAATATAATTCACCTCCAATTGATTTGGAAAAAGAGCAGGCAACTATGTAACGCGAAGTACCGCCACCGATCATTTATCATAGAGCGCGCGCATTTTACTACAACCCAGCCATGGGTTTTCACACACACACACTGCCCCCGCTCGCAACGTTTGCAGCCCACCATAAATGGAAAAGATCACTTGTTGGCTAGTGTTCAAAGATGATTTTCCTCCTCATTCTGCCTCATTAAGTCCTACGTTCACTTCCACACTCGGCGACGATGTGTCAGTGGTCCGATGAAATCTATCGGGAAGTGATATGTTGTCTTCCTTCTTCATGTAGGTACGAGTACTACTGAAATGGCTTATCTAATGGCACAGCTTTGGAATTAATTCAGCCAGGATTGGGTAAGATTTGTTTGGCGATTTGCAGCTTTGAGGAAACGTATAAAGTGCAAACCTGTCGGCGAGGGTAATTAGGCAGGCATTTGAACAACTGGATTGCAGGGCGTTCTCGGTTGTTGTTCAGGCAGAACTACTCTGCACGAATGCGATGGCTCTCTGTACAGTGTACAGGTTATGTGATGGGAAATAGACAGGAAGCGCAAGGCGTCATGACAAACGATGGTGGTCACATTTCCTTGACCAGTTCTGGGGTATAGTCTGCAACAATGACTAAATGAGAGAAATTTTGTCAGTTCAGTTCATTGTCCAACCCCGAATTGATATCGTCTGAGTCGGGCGTTTTACGCAGAGAAGGGGCTTGATTTGACACTAATTGTGCACAAGCTGATCAATGAAGGAGTCTTGGAAGGAAATTGAGGCAAATCCAGTCAACCTGCAGGTCGGGGTGGATACAGATAGACAGGTTAGGCCTTTATAAAGGGGTGTCCAATAAGAGGTGTTATTTTGGAATTCAAAGAAAAACGTCATTTTTTGAGACAAACGATCGGATGTTTATTTCATAATAAAGAGGAAGGTATGCCGTTAATAATGAAAAACAACATCAGCCAAATGGCCACCACGAGCACGCATACAGGACCATGTCCTTTTCATGAAATTTTCCATAACCAAATCGCAAAGTGGCTGCCCTATGTCCTCGATAGCCTCACGAATTTCATCTTTGAGGTCTTGGATCGACGCTGGGCTGTCGGCGTAGACCTTATCCTTCACGTGGCCCCAAAGGAAGAAGTCGCAAGGTGTTAAATCACAAGATCTCGGTGGCCAATTGTGATCACCTCTTAGAGAGAGGTGATCACCCTTCGGGTAGGGGAAAGAATATACCAGAGGTAGGCATCAGCGCTGCAGCAACTGGCACTTTAGTGCCAAACTGGCACTTTTAAACATGTTTGGCACCTAGGCACTCATTGGCACTTAGAATCTATAAATCTGGCACTCATAAATTAAAAAAATATAATAACCAAACTTCGCAAAAAAAATCTAACATTAGTACATTTGTTTCTCTCCCCCCATTTTGCAATTGACATTCGCATTATGTCAAATTCAAAATAAGTAACGAATTTGCAGAAAAATGCGATTTGGAATCGTCATTGGATAATTTGGCGGAAATTGATGACCTATTGTCGCATGCTGCTAATAAGAGCACCGATAGGTATTATGGCGAAAAATCGAAATTGTTCAAAAATTAGCAAAGTTAATAGGTTCGGTCGGGTACTTTTTTGCAATAGTAAAATTATTAAAAATTTGCTAAGAAACTGTGCGAATGCGACTGCGTACTAAGAAAATTTAAAAAAATTAGAAAGAAATTAATTTCCCCTCTTTTAATTTTTTCGTAATTTTCTACTCGCCGAATTTCGACTTACTGAAAAATGAAAACTGACAACTAAGTGACAGCTCAAAAGATTGACAAAAAACAAAAAACTGTATTTATTTTCATCTTCAATGCAATTCCAACTTATTTTGTAAATGTGATTTTACGATAATGTCAAAATGACATTTGTTAAACTTTTTGTAAGAAAATCGATCAGGAATTCCATCGAAGTCAATGTTATAATTGTTAAATTGGCATCTTAAGATGTTGGTATATAAGCAATGTATTTATTTCTTCACATAGGTATAAATGAATCTCTTACTTTTTCTTTTGTACAAACAATTTCTTTTAATGAAGTAATCAGAAATTAAACATTTTTTTCGTTTTTGTCTGAATATATGAGTTTTTTAAGGTTTCGTTTTGGAAGTTTGGCACTCTGTGGCACCCATTAAAAAAAAATTGGCACTGTATTTTTTTTTTTAGCTGCAGCGCTGGTAGGCATGCCTGTCGTAAGAGGCGACTAAAATCCAACCTCCGTATACCGAGCTTATGGTGTATACAAAAATGCAATGAACAAAACAAAAAGATTAACTACCCCAGGTGGCAGTCCAGCTTTACTGGAAAATCCACCCTCTTCGGAGGTCGGCTCTACGGATTCTGGGGAGAGCCGCTTATTGCAATCCATTGACCCTTTTATTAAATGTTCAAGGGTATCTCGATCTCCTCCATCAAGATCGAATAACCCCGGGAAAAGAAGTCCGCCGGGAGCGCCAGCGCGTGAAAAACTGAACTCAGTGAAAAATAAAAGTTTTGAGGAAGAAAATAAAGCACTCCGAATCAAGCTTAAGGAAATGGACCTACTCTATCAAGATCTTAAGAAAGAGATAGATCTGCTAAAAGAAGAAAATAAGGTTCTAAGGAGCAATCGTTTGCTGATAGAACGCGAATGTACTCCACCACTCTTAGCTAGTCAGGAATACCACACCGACGAAGAAGAACTAGCACGCGAAACGAATCAGGTCGCTAAGAAAAGACCTAGTAAGAAAAGGAGAGCCGGTTCTTCCCCCGAAGTCGAGCCCCTAAAAGAACAAAAGCGTAAAGAACCGCAAGAAAAACAACTTCGATCACAAATTCGCGCACCGCCTCCCATAAACGTCGTTGGGGTAACGGAATATAATAAGTTGCATAGCCTCCTTAAGGGAACGATAACATCGAAATTTAAGGTTACATCTTTAAGGAATAATGCCTAGAAAATTAACGTCGATAACCACGATGATTACCGGGCAGTATCCCAAAAGCTAAATACCGAGAAGATCCAGTGGTATACTTTCGAAATAAAGTCTGAAAGGCCACATCGTGTTGTAGCAAGGGGACTCCACCCCTCATGCACCAAAGACGAGGTTATAAACGACCTTCAAACCAAAGGGTATAAAATTCTTGATGCCGTAAATATCATTAAGAAGGAGAAACAACAAACGGAAGTCGATAAGGATATCGTGGTAAGACGTGGACTTCCGCTCTTTATGCTTACATTCGACAGGTCAGATAATATCGAAGATATCTACCGAATTAAAACAATGCGTAGAAATGTAAGAACAGTTCCACAGTGCAAACGTTTCCAAGGATTCAATCATACGCAAATGTATTGCCAAAAAGAACCACGATGTGTGAAATGCGCCGGAAATCACCTCTCCCAAGACTGTTGAGTTAAAAAACAGTCCTCCGCTACCTGTGCTAACTGCAAGGGAAAGCACCCGGCAAATTATAGAGGCTGTGAAGTAGCTAAGGAGTTGCAAAAACGGAGAGATGAGCTCCTTAAGCCCGAAAAAGCTAAATCAAAACCGCTAACTAAGACAAAGCGTAAGACTGTTCAGGGGATAGTAGACAATCTAAAACCTCCGGTTCCTGAACGTAAGAATTTCAAAAAAAAGAGTCGGCAGAAATGCCCTCGACCTCTGTTGTCAAAGGAAACCCTATTCAAAAATTGCCATCAGGAAAGCCACCGAATAGTGACCCTCGGACAGCCAGAGTGCAGACCTACGCTCAGGCTGTGGCATTCGAAGAACCAAAAAACGTTGAAACTTCGCCAGACAGTGTTTCTCATGTTTTCTCAGTAATTCTCGGGAAACTTGAAGAACAAAGCAAAATAAATAAAATTATTCTCGATCGGTTGGTTAAGCTCGAAAATAATTCAAGGAAAACGCGTACTTCAAATTTAATATGAATGAAAAACCAATGTTAAAAATATGTACTTGGAATGCAAACGGACTTTTGCAAAAACTCGATGAATTGGAAGTATTCATGCGCGAAAAGGATATTGACATTTGCTTAACTTCTGAAACCCACGTAAAAGAGCGATCAAGGTGCTTCACGACGACCAAAAAATGCTTTAGTTTTGCGAACTGTGAGTGCAAGATTTTCACCATTTTTGTAGTGAATTTTAATAATTTCAATGCGTCGTTAAAGCGTGTATCGTTCCATTTTTAGTAATGGCGTAGTTTCTACTTGTGAAATGTCAAAGAATAAAAGCTTCAAAATAGACAGCTACCGAAATTGCAGGTCATTCACAATAACACCTCTCATTGGAAAACCCTTTAGATCGAGGAGAATTAGCGATACTTCGTCAATGGATCAACATAGTACATTTTAAAAATGCCACGGTACATACGGACTGCGGAAGGCCTAGACTACAATTCGTCAGCGCAAAGCAAAATTGGTCAATATCTATTTATTTTTTTATTCATATGAGTTAATGATGCAGTTTTGCTAATTTGAAGCCGCTCTTTCTGAATCTGAAATCGGTTTGGGTCTATCTCTATCAGATACCTATTTCATAACCTTTTTGTTCTAAGAGCCATTTTTTCTAGCTAAGCTCATTTCAAGTAGTTCAAAGTGACAATTTTGTGTGGGATTTCAATTTGAGATATCACTTAGCCCAATTGGGTATTGAATACCGTTTTGATTTGATTCGTTAGGGCATTTTGTTCGAAGCGAAAAAGAATTTCCATTTGGTCTATCTGAAATGGGTACATTGCTGATTACCACCTTTGGGACATTTTTGATAGTTCGGATGAGACGTTCCCAGAATCCGCCCCACCAAGGAGCTCGCTCTACGGAAAACTTTCATCTTATACATTTATGCGCTAAAAATCTTAAAGCGCACCATCTGCAAACCCAACGTTCTCTACTTCAAAGGCGGCTCTGCGGAACGTCTTGGCATTATCGGAGTGGACGACGGACGGAGTTCCCATCCGAGCGATAAAACGTTTGAGACCTGTAAGGCAACTATCCGCTGACAAACTTGGCACAGCTCGAACCGCTAAAATATGAGCATGTAAAAACCATCACGTAAACCAAACAGCTTCCGGCATGTTGCGCATGTCTTTATGCGTTTCTGGATGCATTGACGACCCTTAGGAATCCAAAATCTCGTTCTCAGTTCACGCAGCACAATGTGTGTCCCACCATGGAGAGTACGTTGATGGTAGTCGTCTATAATGAGATTCGTGCCGTGGGAATCAGTGGGCAATATTATGGGATGTCTAACTTTTGAATAGTCGTCCAGGTACTGGAGACGACCCCTAACCCTCAAAAGCCCATTGTCATCGAGAAAAGGAAGCAGTTTCACAATTTTTAATGTCTTCTAACTCTCACAAGGTGCTTCCATGTACCTACCACCTTATATGGGGATATCAGTCTCCACGACTAACGTAATAGGGTCTCCACTTTCTCTGTGCTCCCTGAATCCAACTCAATACTATCTTTGAATCGGTCCAAAGAAAAAGCCACAGATCGAAGTTAATGTCTTAAATGCCTATCGGTATTGTTACTGACAAAAATACGTTGGCAGGTTAGTTGATTGAAAATTTTAGCGCGTAATTGGTTGTTGAAGTGACAGGTGACAGGACGTAAAGTGCAACAAAAGGTGGGCCAAGAGAAGTCATCCGATGTTGTTTGGCTCTCATTTTGTTTCTAAATGAAAAACTTTGATTCTGTTTTTTGATTATGTTTAGTTGATCCTTTAGAATTGTATTGGTCAAGTCGAGAAGATGATATCGGCCAAATGGGCGCTGTCACAATTGATTGCCATACGGGATATTTATATTTAAAAATTGTTTCATTAAAATTTAAAAAAAATTATATGAGCTAACCCCTAGCCAATAGGTGTGGCAATAATTGTATTTGAGGTCAAATTATTGTCCTCTGTAAAATTTCTTTTTTGTGACTTAGCCAATTTTGCTTTCCGCTGACGAATTGTAGACTTTTTGAAAATATCCACAGGAAGAACAACAGAGAAGCATAGGCACAGCTTGCTCTAATAGCTCAAAGTATAAATGAATGCCATCTTTGCAAGCCTCTATTCAAGGATAGACTTTCCTAACTCTGCAAATTGTTCTTTATTGCGGAACGATGCTTCAAATGATGCTCCAAGGTAGTAAGCAGTTCGCTGTTCTCGGACTTCGGAACAATGCAATCGTTTTTTGAGATCAGTTCTTTGGATACGTAAGGTTGAAGTTACTGGCGACACACTTAAACCAAACCCTTGTTAGACCACATGAATCTAGAAGGTTCTTTCGACCTACTCGTTAAACCAATTTGAGCTTCTTTTGAAGCGTAAGAGGCTTGGAATATTTGTTTAAGGTCGTTAAGATCGTTGGGGTAGAAGACTTTCAAATGCAAATGTCTGACAGTCTAGGGCAGTAGTTAATTGAGGCCGATTCCAAACACTTGGTTGCAGCTTTTCAATTCGAAAAGGATTCTTTTTCGCCAACTTACACCAAAAAAAAAATGTTAGAGCTATTCGGAAGATCGAACTAGAGGCTGAGAAGAAAAACAATCGAATGAAGGAGTCTTGTAAGTTTTTAGCAAACTCTAACTGAGGTATAGTAAAGTCGGCATACCTTGAAATTGGTTTTATTATCAAGCCGAGGTTATAGGTCTGTTTTTTTGCCAGAAAAAAGTGCTAGAGTACCTTGCAACTTAACTTTCTGTCTAAAATAAGACTCAGGTCTTTAGCTTTGAGAATGTCAAGCTTAGGGCAATTATATGTATACGTTCCATGTGTGTAGGATAATATCAATATTTACTGTAGGAGAAGACAAGGATAAGGGTTGAATTACCGCATCCGTGTTTGAGTACTACGTGCCATGTCTTGCATGTAAAATCCACAAAATTAAGTCGCGTTTTGGTCGCTCACGGATGCGGTAATGCTACCCCAGTCTTGTGAGGGTTCAAAGAGCTCATTATGGGAGTCCTTTTAAGATATTTATGAGTTTTAATGACACGGCAATAGCAACGTCATCCGCATAAACAAACCACCTTGTAGCACTCCGCTTCCACAAAAAAGAGTCGTCAAGGAACAAACTTGCTGCCTCGAGCTATACGCACACTAAGTTAGTTGAGGCATCGCTGTCGAGTTGTGGGCCCTAAGCCAGGGTAGACCTTCGACTGATACAGCTGCGGTAAGTTGGTAAAGTTCGTCGTTGAATCTCTCTATGGGAAAAAAAACTAGAAGAGTCCAACTCCAAAAACACAACAAAAGATTTTCAACCGCTTACCACAAATACAATGGAGGACCGTACTATGACTAGATTCTTGAAAAACATCGCCCAAGTTCAGTAAGAGAGGATTGTACTTCTAAAATGCCTTCCACAGCTGGTGGAAAAGTCGAACTCTAGTCTTTTACTACTTTGAAGTACATTTGCCCATCGCAACTCTTTGTCTCCACTGATGAGTCCTTTTCTACTTTGCTTGTCCTCAACAGCCTCTGTGCTTCTGTCTCAACAGTAGCAAAACCGCCACAGTAACAACGTCTCCAACTTCAACAGCTTAATTAAAAAAATTGACGGTCTTATTGGTGCTCTGATGTAGGCTTGAGAGTTTGGCGCAATTACTTCAAGAATGATGTTGGCGAAGTTACAGGATATAGCGCTGCACCTTTTCTTAAACCTTTTTCGACATCAAATGAATGCGATAGAGCAGGGGGAAAATTATCACCAACAAAAAAGCCGAATAAGACGCAATTGTCCTTCAATTGGTCGGGGCTACTCTACTCTAAGTTACCATCAACGTTTTCAGCCAGCGTTTGGCATTCCAAAACTTTGCATGACTCACTTTCAGTGGTGGCTTTCCTAGCCAAGGACTTGACTAATATAAACCGAACAGATCTTATCCCCACACAAAGTGTAGCTGGCAGTAGACTCTCAGTAAACTTGTTCCTATGGAACTGGCGCTGTTCAGAATATTCACGAAGAGATTAGATACACGATGCTTAAAGGTTCCTACTCTAGTAAGTGAAGCTTCGGCTACGGACAAATTGACAAGCTAGGTTCTGTAACAGCGGTCGACGTAAGAAGTTGCGGTCTTGTGCCATATTGAAGGCTGATTTTGTCGAAAATTTCTACAGCCTTGTGTACATTGGGGTGATCTTGGCGGCAGTCGACGCCGGCTCTTCTTGAGACTACGCGACCCGCAATTCAGCCTTCAACATCTTCTGAGAAAATCGTAGAACGTTTCCTCTTCAACATCATCATTATCCTCGCTGCCGGCTCGGCCGAAGCGAAACGAAAAGTACATTCCAGTAAGAAATGACCCACATCCTTGAACCACACCACACCCATTACCACTGCAAGACTCTCTGTCACATAAGTTATGAGGTGTGTTACTTAATAAAAACCCATCCATCCACGACAGATGAAATCACACCTCCTCGACGTACTACCCGGTACATCACTGAACGTAAACGTGATACGTGTACCGCTTTGCAAAGTCATTACCCCAACCCAGCAGCGCAGCGATTTGCTTGCCAAGTTGTTTTTGCTTCGCAGAGTGCTGTGGAAAATTTCTTTTATTTTTCGCTGCCACTGGACTCTGCGCGCAGTAGACTCTGCCAGAGCTGTGTAATTATCGCGTGTGTATGTTTTTCGCTCACTCTCTTCTCGGGGGGCTAAACACACGTCAAGTACAAATCAAAACGGAAGGCGCCCGTGCCCTCTTCTCCGGCAACAATGAAGGTGGAAAATCGCATTTTCCCATTCGGTAGGCATCCTCATCTCAGCTGTTTTCTTTTGCTGGCACCAATGCAACAACCATAACTGCACGTTCGACTATGACTATGTTATACCAACACACCGCATCGGAGCCATGGGGAAGGGAGGCTTGGATTAATTTGTTGTCTCACCCTGGTGGTCGCTTTTTGCACTTTCTTATAAAAGCTTGATGATGGACACGATTCGAAAACAATTCATGTTTGGATACTGCTAAGTCATGATCATTAAAAGCAAATATTTTGTGGTTCTACAATTAATTGTAAGTGTGATGGAGAAAATTATAAATAAAACAAAATTTAGTGCAAGTGCAAGTGCAACGATCTCGCAAGCGAGCGTCAGAGTGAAAGTCTTTTGAGCTGGCCGTTGCCGGCCATGGCCCAAGGACGTGGTGATTTTTCATGGCGATGATGCCGCAGTGGATAATTATGTATCTTTGTGACCGTGACTGTTGTGAAAAATACTGAAATTTCGTCCTGGAAAGTGTTCCGGCTCAGTGGATGAGTTTGTGTTTTGTGGAATTTAGAAGCACGTACCTCGTTCCCTCTTCATTTGTGAAATAAGTTCGAACAGTGCATCTAGGCTGAAGGGAGTAGGATTGAAAGGGAGTAAGCCAGCTTAAGCCAACGCGGGAAAGTGTTGTTTCGTGACCATAATAGATTCAGTGGGGCATTTCCATAGTTTGCCAGAGCTTTAATCGACTTTGGTTCAATTTTTGACACAAGCATAAGCCCACGTAATTTTAACCCCTTAGACAGAAGATTGGTCCAAATTTACATGGCCATGTTTCAGTTCGTATCGGCTTGCTCAGTACAAACTCTATCGTGCTACTTAAAGATGTGTTATGGTAAAAATGAAGACAACTTAGGATGTACGAATTTATGTCAAAATGGCCTTTGAAAAACTTGTTTAGTCCGTCAAAATTGAACACATAAAAACGAAAACTACCCTGTGGCTTGAGCTTCATCGTCGAAAATGGGAAATAACTCAGTTTCTGAGTTTAAGTACACTTTGTTTCAGTAAAAAACATTTTGAAAAGTACATTGTTTGAGATCCCAAGAAATGCTAAACTAAATCGAGTCAGAAATATTGTTTGATCACGTTTTCCCATTTTGGGGAACAATTTCAAATAAACTGACTCGATTCAGCAGTCTTTTCTGATTGGCATCTGACCAACAAATTTTGCACAGATTTTGACGGCTAAAATCGCCCTAGATCGTCATAAGTATAACCCCGTTGAGCAATTAATTGGCATGCCCAGTCGTCCGTTACCATGTTTTGGGCCTTTAATTTTGGAACCAAGTTTTGGACGATTTTTTTTAAATTTGGCGCATTTCTTAAGAAATGAAAAAACTTGTTCGAAAATGATTTTTTAATCTCGGACAAAAAAAAAAAACATGGACACATGTTAGGAAATTTGGCACAAGGTTTTTTTAAGCTCAAGAGAGAATATTGCATTTTCTTGGGAAATGAACAAACTTGTTTGGAAATGATTTCTTTGATTCCGGCATTTTACGAAACTATTTAGGTCGTCTTAGGTCTACCTATACGAATATCTCGAGCATTCAGAAAGTAAGCCAAAAAAATTTGGCCTATAAATATTTTCGAAGACTGCAAGGAGTATTCTTCCCATCAGAAAATACTTCTACTGATCTTTCCCTATTCGCCGTTTAATTTTGTACTAAAAACTCAAAATTTGGTTCAAGGCCTATGAAGCCCGAGGCAGTTAGATAAGTGACAAATGCAGTTCGTAAAAATGTCAGTGTTCTCCCAAAAATAAGCTTATAGTCGGCTTTGAAATGACACGTTTACAACTTGTTCGGTCTTCATTTTTTGATTGGCATTAAGTTCAAGGTTTGTGAGGCCAATGTTAAAAAAGCAAATGAAGTTATTTAAAAAGAATTATTTTTGTAACGTTTTCTGACAGTTTCCAAGTAAATTTAGAACAACCTAATAACCTTCCGGCAGTAACAAAACACATGCCGGAAAAAGTGCATCTACTTGTGATCAGAATAACTTCCAATACTCTGAAATTCTTCTGCCCTAAATTTTGTACCAAAATGTTAAAATTTGTTTCAAAGTTTGTGAAAGCAGTTATGGATAAATAACAATTTTAATAATATATTAAAATTTATTTGGAATAAATTTTATCTAGCGAGTTTTTTGACATATTCGCAATAAATTAATGGCCGACCAGTCCGCCAATTTTGGGCGGTCAGAAAAGAGGCAAATTCTCAAGACGATGTCATTATTCTTGCAGATAGTGAAAAACATGCTTGTGACCGTAAATTACCGCCAATGATTTATTTCTGTTTTGGTCTCCAATTTTTTACTTAAAAGTTGCAATTTGGTTCAAGTTTTTGAAAGACAGACGAATTATATAAGTTATGTCAAAAACTTTATTGTAAAAGTGACAGAAACAAAAATTTGCTTAATTTGCATCTTCTTCGTCCGAAATTAAAGGCCTAAAAAGTGCCGGCGACGACACAAATTTATTATGGCCAGTTTGTTTTATGACTGCCTAAAATAGGCTAACAGGTCGGCCTAAATTCATTGAAAAAATGAGACAAAATTTTGTACAAAGGGAGAGTTGAGAAAATCATCAGAAAATTGGTTTCGTTCATCATAAAGAAATCTAAACATATAAATGATTTAATTTTTTTGCTGCTTAAACCTTGAACCACATGTCAGAGTTTTGGTTCGAAAGTAGGGGTCAAAAATGTAAAGATTTTTAGTAGAAGTTTTCTATCAAAGTATTTAAAATTGTCTTTTTTTCTGACTGCCAGAGATTGGTAGGCTGGTCGGGCTGAAATTATTGGGAAAATGGTCAGAAAACTTAGTACAGACTAAATTTTGGGAAAGTAATTATTAAATAGCCGAACTTTAAATTTTTGGTCTAAAAATGTGAAATTATTGGGAAAATAGCCAAAAAAATTAGTACAGACTGAATTTTGGTGAAGTCATATTTAAATAGCTGAACATGGTCCAACAATTTGGGCTCAAAAAGTAGTTACGGACCAGGAATTTTAAAGCTGGAATTTGAATACATTTTGGACATTTAAATGGACACCTTTTGTAACTTTTCTAATTGTTTTGTGTTTCTAAAAACTTGACCCAAATTGCAACTTTTGAGTCAAAAATTCGAGGCCTGAATGAGTAAAATTAGCCCTCAGTGATGTGCTTTCAGATCAACGTATACAACAAACAAAACGGTAGTGCAACCACACGCTCATTTCATGCTGCCAGGAATGTCCCAGAGAAGCCCCTTCTCATCCAATCTGGTTCCTGCAACTTGTACAAAACTCGACCATTTTTTCTTATGTTACTCAAGAGTTTCGACAAAGATTGATTGACTCAAAATATTTTCGTATTTCCCCAACTAAGAAGTCACTTCCTTCTTTCCAGCTCGTGTCGCTGCTTGCGAGTGCAAGCAATGTCTGGGGTAGAAGACGTCCGGCGCTTCGGAGCGCCGAGGAAACACCAGTGGAAGAGGTGACAGAAAAAGCCGGTGGTCCGGATCAAATTGCCATGGCCACTCGAACTGATGAGCCACGCTTCAGCCTGCCATCAGCCTACATACAATCCAACCAGGAGCCTGGTAAGTCCAGTGTCAAAACCACCCCATTTGTCGGCGACCTTCATTTCCTTCCCTTCTCTACTGTAGAAAACTACCCGTATGAGCTGAATTTGGTTCGTCCCGAAAGTCAGTATCAAACCAATCCACCCGGAATGTCTCAGTACAGTTTCGGCAACGAAAACCGCGAAATGGAAGACGTCGAAACAGCCGAGGAATACGTCGCCAAGGCCATGGAGATGTACGGCACGCGCATTAAGGAGCCAATCCTAATCAACGCCGAGCCATTGCCTACACAGTCAATGAACAAGTACGATGTGTTTGAGACGCCCGAGCCGGAACGCGAAGCACAGACTCCTGCACCTGCAGCGCCCGTGTACGAGAAGGATCCCGTCACCCGATCATACGACGTCTACGACTACTCGACCTATGAAACCGTCTCGGAGCAGCAGTACGAACCGGCAAAGTATGAACCCAAGTACCGATATCAGCCCGGGTCTGTGTTCGTAGCCCCACAGAAACCCGCTCAGGACAACGACCGCCTCAAGGCGTCAGCTTCCAGTGAGATACCGAGGGAGGAAATCCTCAAGCAGATCGAAAAGTCCGTCATCAAGTACATGAAAGAAATGGAAGCCGACGGCAAGATCATCTCCACGCCAGAACCAAAGAACACCTACTACAAGTTGCAGCCATTGGAGACCACAACTCGAGCCCAGACAACAACCAAGCCAAAGCAAATCAGCTACCACTATGCAACCACTAACCGAAGCCAGCCGCCAAAGATCTCGCAAAAGCCCAGCCCGGTCAACGAGGATGCCAACTACCAGAGCTCCACTCTGCAGCAGGAACTGTCCGACAGTTTGGCCCCAAATGTCGAGTTCATTTACAAAATCAAAGCACGTGCTCCCCTGCAGTCCATGCAGCCGGCAAGGCCATACAAGTCACAGAACAAGCAGCCCGAATCATTCGACCACTCGGCGGCTCTCAAGAACATGGAAGAGTTCGACTTGTCGCATGTGGTCCAAGAGGAACGCGCTACCAGCAAGCCCAAGCTGTTCTTCAACTCGGACATCTATCATGACATCAACTCGCTGCCATACAAGCCGGAGAAGCACGCCCACTCTAGGCCGCAGAAAATCAAGGAACACCCGGACTACAAGGGGTACGCACTATACTCCGAGCCAAAGACCGAAGATGACTCTGATGATGGCTACCCGATCACGAACCCCTATCAGTACATGTTCAGGAAGGAGCCGGCCTCTCCGCCACTTGTTGCGCAGTCGTCGTCGTGGGAGAGTTCGCACAGCCGGCCATACGCAGCTCCACAGAAGCCCCAGCAGCTGGACCATGACACCTATTCGCCAAAGTTCAACAACAATCCCGAAGGCTATGGCTACCAACACCAGCATGGCCAGAACCACAAGTTCCAGGGCCGGCATCCAGTGAAGCGAGGCAAGCGGGGCGGCAATCATCCCCACGGCAAGAAGGGCCCCCGAGGTGCAGCCCTGACGAAAGACGTCGAAGCCAATGTCGCCCTGAGACCGCCACCAAAAGTGTAGAGTTCCAAAGCGCTCTTAAGTTACACCCTCTTATTTATTTATTTTCTTCTTTTAAGTCTTTGTATACGAGTACGTGTACGAGTACGAGTACGAGTATGTATTGCGAACTTATTTCGCATGCAAGTCTGAGGTGCTGAATAAAGTATTTTCGTACGGAATTTAAATTATAAATATTTGACGGGTTGTTTAATTTTGTTGGTCCCTGCCAATGAAGACAAAAAAAAAGCAAACAAACGAAAGAAAGAAAAAATTCGAATAGTGATCAGTATCAGTGACATTCGAATCAACGTTTACGAATTTTTCTCATTTTCGCATTCAGTCGCATTACCTACTACGAATTTAGGGATATTCTAGGAAGCGGTGGGCATTGAAAAACGGAAGCTATTTGATCCACCAATTGAAATCGAGCAACACAAACTTTTTTTGACACTTGACTTCGAAAATCTTTTGTAGGGTTTTTCCTAATTTCGAATTGTTTTTTATTTCGATCAAATATTCAGTAGAAACCTTGTAATTCTGTTCGTCTTTGTTCGAAATTGATCACAGATTTGAATAATAGTCCGACTAGTTGGGACCCGAACCATATTTATAAAAATGCTGTCAAAAACGTTGCCAGGTACCTAACGAAAAAAAGACTGCAGTCGCCTTAAACATGAAAACGGGGAAATATCTCAAGAATTTCCTGCAATATCAACAGATTTTGGTTTTCGACAAATTTGAAGACCGATCTCCGACCTTACATACTTAAACCAAAGGCGGAACTGTGAATACAGCGAGCGTGACATTTTGTTGTTGGCTCAGTAGAAGAATCACTAAAAGGTGCTAAGAACAGTCTAGCTTCATTCTAAGACATTGAAAGAGCTTTAAAAAATTGCAATACTAGTGCGGTGGGTAACATGCTAAGTCTTGGGGGTCTTAGGCTTGAACCGGAACTCCTCAAAATTGGTTTATTTACGGTCGGCGCCACTGCTTACGGTGGTGACATTGGGAAGCTGGAAACAGATAAATTTCTTCGCTTAATGACAAAATTTAGAGAGCCCAAAAGACCGTCCACAACTATAAATAAATAAATGGCGCAACAGGACCCTAGGCCTATCTTCTCACAACTTCGACCTTTAAAAAGTCGATCTGATAAATTTTACACAACAGAAAGCTTCGCTACCACAGTTTGTCACGATTTCTGTTGAAGGCTTACCACTCGAAGTTTCTGATTAAGGACGTCCGTCTACTTGAGTCGAAATTAAACTCTGTACATACCTAGCTATAGTGGGAACTTCTCTGCTAAAGAACCTAACATGCAAAATTATAGCAGTCTCTTTCAATCGGAGGTTTTGTCAGTGATAATTAGACTGTCTTGACGAAAGACAAGAAGCTATAAAAAAAATAAAAAGTCGAATCTTGTAGAGCGTTTTTATAAAGAGCTTATATCGGCCAAATCTGCTGGTTCCCTGGACAAGGAGTCTTTTCAGCCAGTTATAAAGCTGATGAATTAGCAAGAAAATATTCGACAGCTTTCTCAGAAACAGTCTTTCAAACTCAAGCTTGAAGCAAGGAAAACAGCTCAAGGGATACAAAGCACTAGATGGGCCTCAATGGGAACTTGGTTTAACCCAAGGAGGCTATGACTGTTTTTCAACGAAGCTAGAAATGGTCTTATACGGAAAATAGAAGTAGATCCCATTTAAGCTTCATAAAAGTTTTAACTGAGCACGACACTCTTCGGTACCATATAACAAAAAAATGTAATGACTGAAGAAGAACTTTGCAGAGGCTTTAATAACGAAGTAGTTTTAGAAGGTACAACCAACTTTCTATGGCAAAGCACAAGTCTTCTAAAAAATAGAAAAAAAGGCTTACAAAGTACTGCTTTCAAGACCTTGACAAGCTTTTCCGCACATAAACGGACAGCGTTATAAACTTCGGCTAAGACATATCAACTCAGCATGCTTTCGACCACAACAAAGGTACTGAAATATTATTTCTGCCTCATTACTTCTGCCTTGATAAGACTTTTAGATCAATCTCTAAAATGGCAGCCATTTACTTAGACGTCTTAGCTGAGATTCCTTCTAAAAATGCTTAAACCTATCGCGAGTGTCAGCAATATTGTATGCCCTTACCACTTGTATCAAGACACGGATGATCGAAAGCTGTTTTTAAAAATTATGGTACAAAAAAACGTTGCTGGTATCAAGGCGCATATTTTTCAGAAAGACACACCTTCAGCTTGTATTCTAGGTTAGGAAAGATTGAGGTGACATACTTCCACCAGACTTGTTGATCCATTGTGAAGCAGCAAACTTCCTTCCTCTCAGGAAAGATTACCAGGCGTAAGCCCGATCGGGTGACAGTTCATCTTTAAAAACACAGAAAATGACTGAAGCAGTCTACCCCCGCTTAGAATCTCTGACAGCCAGTCTGAAGAAAGTGACCGGTACAATCCAGAGATTGCTTACTGCTTGCAACAAAAATTGGTGGAGTTTAGTAAGATCTCAATATTTAGGGCGTTGCGTGTCTTTGTTGAATGAAGCTTGTGATACAAGGCTTAAACGAAAAGCCTCTCGTACCTGATTTCAAGGGGGTTGACATGTAGTCTAAGATATAAAAACGACTTGAGGGACACATTGTATGGTAAATTAATAACTTTCTTTGGTAGCAAAGCCGCTGTGGCTCAGTTTGTACTGTCCAGGACTTCGGTTCAACCCTCGAAAAGAACAAAATTTACATCTAAAGGCTGTTTCCAATAATCCATCTTTCGCGAAAAGTCTGACAAACATCCGAAGGTATAAATAAACATTCAAACTCGGCTTAAAATTGCAGGTCCCTTTCATTTGTACCAACAAAAAAGAAAACGAATGTCCCAAAAGTCTTTCCTAACCTTCAGTTGAGAGTTTTTGGAGCTTCCACTGTTCCAAGTTGTGTAACTGTGCGAAAAGTTTTAAAAAAGCAGTTTTACATTTTTTCGAGATTGAGAGGTTCATACAAAAATACGCTGCATACGCTTGGGCGCATCTTCACCCGGACTGAATGTGCTCTTTTAAGCGGGTAACATAGATGCGCCTGAGACCATGCACCAAAATATTTTCCGATTTCAAAAAAGAGAACTTTTGATGACGGTTTTGAAAAAATGTAAAAATATTTGAGGTTATTTGATAGCCTGTCAGAAAAACCTTCCGCCATTTAAAATAGGGCACAGAGAACGTGCTGAAGCCGATCCAACGGTTTTTAGAAATAATTTTTCTATTTTTGCGGGCCAATCTCGTAGCCTTTGACCTTTTTAGCTCAGCGCCGCCAAGTCTCAGACAGTCACCAGTCTTTAGGTCACCAGTGTCATGTGTAACTGAGCCAAATCGAAGTTATATTCGAAGGAAAATCGCCATTAACTTTCATCATTTATTAGAAAAAAAATTATAAAGATCATCTAGACGCGTATAAACAACTAAGCACCTACTGTAGGAGAAAACTGCACTTGGCTTCACTTATTCTACGAAAAAATTTGGTTCCTAACTGCCGCCGTCGTCGAGCAACTGCTTCCCGCTGACCACCCTACTCATGATGGTAGTGCTCGTAGTGCTCCGAATGGGGCTCCTCGTGGTAGTGGCCGTGCTCCTCGACGTGCGACTCGGAGTGGTTCTCCAACACCGCCCCATGGTTGTGGCTCTTCTCCGTCTCCGGATGGAGGATCTTCAAATGTGACTTGGTGCCTCCGATCTCCACTGGGTTCTTCAGCAAATGCTGGTCCTCGTTCTTGATGTACACGGGCACCGCGTGGAAGTGATGGAACTTGACACTCTGATGCGATGTCCCCGAATGCTTGTGCTCCACCTCGTGATGGTGCTCGCTGTCATCCCCAATCGACTCGTGGCCGTGTTCCTGCTCGAACTGGTGATGGCCGTGCTCGAACTCCGCTTCGTACTCGTGGATCTTCAGGCCAACAGTCAGCGCGACCACGGTGAAAAGGAGCTGAAAATACCAACAACAACAACAAAAAAACGATGAACAACTCAGTTAATTAGAGAAACCCGCTGCCCGATCAACTTACGATCAACTTGAACATGACTACGTGACGAGAGGTATAAAATGTGCTCTGCTGCTCGTGTGTGCTTGGATGCGATAAAGCGCCGAATGTATTTGAATTAGGATACCAGATTCGATTTATACCACATGGCCCCACTCTTTGGTGCGCGAATGCAAACACAGCTGACTCCTTGTCTGCTGTGCAACATTTCTTCTTTCTTTCTTTGGGCATTTTCTTTTCGTTTTATGAAAGTCGCATGTTGCTATATGATTTTCTATTGAATAGACGGTTTTTTTGTTACGTATACGACGTGGTGAGTGGCCATGTAGTAAAATCCGGTGCAACAATAATAAATAGCGGAGCGCGGCGCTGTGGCAACAAAAACAAAAACAAAAACACAAACACGAAAAAATAATGGTCAACCATATGAGCATTTGATCGCTTGATGCTGATGCTGATGCCTCGTGCAGCCGATACCAAGCGATGCCAAGCCAGCGAACGTGTACAAGTGTAGCGGTAAGTGGGTACAATGTAATTTTACAAGTGAAAAGAAAAGCAAGATCAGGCGGCGGCTGCGGTGGCGGCGGCTGGGGATACCTGTTTGTTGAGCTCCTTCTGAGTGCAGCGCTAAAGAAGACATTATGTGACTGTCGTCTTGGCACAGGCGCAAGCAGTACTGGGGGAAGAAATAGACGCGTATGCGTGTGATCTTGGGCAAGGTTGGGAGGAAGAAAGTCGGCGGCGCTATTGATCGATTTGGCAAAGGTGTTTGTTTATGATTTATGACTGATTTTGATCGGAGACTGGAGACTCTTAAGCTCATCAGTGTGGCATTGAGCGATGATTATCGAGCGATGAGAATTGCGTTGAGGTAAAACAACAGAGGTTGCGTGAAGACTTGGGACGGACCTTACCCACTCAGACAGTCGTGGACAGAATTTAAGCCACTTGTTGAATTGAGTGTCTTTAAAGTTTCAAAGGAGCTTACTTCTAATTTGAGTTCGAGACGGGGGTCACTTTTTTGGTTCTGATTGCATTTAAATTGATTTTTGCTTAAACGTTCTTAGTTTAGCCTCTGCATCAAGTCTTACTTTAGGAGCGGAGTTTGCTGGACTACAAACTTCTTATTTCAGCTCGAGACGGGGGTCTGAACTCGTAGGTGAAAATAGAATGTCACTTTTTGGTTCCAATTTCATTTCGTTCGTTTAAATTGATTTGTGCTCAAACGTTCTTAATTAAGCATCTACATCAGCTCCTATTTTAAGTGCTGTAGCTCAGTGGGTAGTCTGCTGGACTACTGTGTGAGGTATCTCCGGTTCAACCCCCAAGTAAAACCAAAAATACATCGTAAAGTCTATTTAATGTCGTAAAACCCAACTGTCTTGGAAAAGCTTCCCAATTTAGACGCTTGAACTTGGCATAAAATTGTAGATCCCAAAAAAACGGGAAAACCCCTAAAAGACTAAGGTTTGTGACAAACTTGGTCCTAATCGGAGCTGTCGTGCCGAACATTTAATGATTTCTATCACTGCTACTCCCAACTCGAGTTGGTGACGGCTTTGTTCCTAATAGCTTTAACTTTGGTGACAGAGGGCTTTTTTTGGCGATGGAAGGTGAAAAACTTGCATGAGGCACCAGTGGTTTGACCTCCATTGGTTGTGCCGGATCCCTACCGGCTATTTGGGTCCAGCGCGAAACCACCGTAAGGCCGTTATTAATGAAAAACAACATCAGCCAAATGGCCACCACGAGCACGCATACAGGACCATATCCTTTTCATGAAATTTTCCATAACCAAATCGCAAAGTGGCTGCCCTATGCCCTCGATAGCCTCACGAATTTTATCTTTGAGGTCTTGAATCGACGCTGGGCTGTTGGCGTAGACCTTATCTTTCACGTGGCCCCAAAGGAAGAAGTCGCAAGGTGTTAAATCACAAGATCTCGGTGGCCAATTGTGATCACCCTTTCGAGAGATAACACGGTCCGGAAACTTTTCCCGTAAAAGATCAATGGTTTCGTTGCTTGTGTGGCACGTAGCGCCGTCTTGTTGAAAGTAAACGTTGTCCAGATCAATACCATCCAACTCCGACCATATAAAGTCATTAATCATCTCTCGATAGCGCAATCCATTCACCGCAACTGTTGATCCGACCTCATTTTCGAAAAAGTAAGGTCCAATGACCCCGCCGGACCATAAAACGCACCAAACAGTCACACGTTGAGGATGGAGAGGCTTCTCATCAATAACTCTCGGGTTTTCCGAGCCCCAGATGCGACAATTTTGCTTGTTGACGTAGCCTTGACAGTCCGACAAGGTGCTTCACGACGACCAAAAAATACTTTAGTTTTGCGAAGTGTGACCGCAAGATTTTCACCATTTTTGTAGTGAATTTAAATAATTTCAATGCGTTGTTGAAGCGTGTATTGTTCCATTTTTAGTAATGGCGTAGTTTCTACTTGTCAAATGTCAAAGAATAAAAGCTTCAAAAGTGACAGCTACCGAAATAGCGGGTCATTCACAATAACACCTCTCATTGGAAGACCCTTTATTATTCGCTTTGCGTTGGCGCTCTAAACGCCTTAGGTCGCAGAGTACTCGAACCGCTAAGTCACTTACAGTTATCCGGTTTTCGCTATTCCAAAATGTAATTTTTGAAGCATGTAATTAACGATATTACCGGGAGTTGGCCACACCCCAAATTTGCCCCGCAACTTGATTCTCTCGGTTTCGTATCGTGTGGGATGGATTCATGTCGTCGTTTAAAGAGGCATCCCAGTAACAGCCATGACCCGTCAAGAACTGAGTCAGATAGAAGTTTGTTTCGCCGTGAGCACGATTAAGCCATGCATCGATCACTGGTATGAGACAATGTGTCCATCTTCCCTTTAACGATTCGTTCCATTGTTGTTGCCAAACAGCGATGCTACGATTTCTTTAGTATGTTCGAACTTGCTCGGTTCTTAGAGCTTCCATTTCTTCAGCGAGCAAATCGATAGGTAGCATTGAAGATACTACAAGTATGGCATCTTTCGAAACTGTTCGAAATGCACAGGCGGCTCTAAATACCCTTAGGCATTGGACAGATTTAACTCCCCTCACTTAACTTTGGCGGCGTATGACCATATTTCTACTGCGCAAATAAGTATCGAACTTGCAGCTTTTGCAAGGAGTAGTCTCTTACGCTGCCTCGGGCCTCCGATGTTACTCATCAGCCTTGAAAGTGCACTATCAGACCTTTTGCATACATGCTCTAGGTGGTGTTTGGAGCTTAGACGTCAATAATCACTTCAAGGTACTTCATAGACGGTTGAGAGAATACCCTCCCACTCTGTACGATATCGTTCCCGTCTTAGGATTTGCAAGTTGCAAACCGGCGGTAGCTAAGCTTCTCGTGGAATCGGTAGACGCAGAATTTCGTCATACATAACGTTCCACAACAACGGTCCTAGGACTCAGCCTTTTATTCCCTCATTAGAATCATAGAGAAGGACTCTATTTGCAAAGTAGATCGATATAATTTTACGCAGATATTCTGGTATTTTAATCCGGTGAGGACAGCTTCCCAATTCGACGAATTAAACGCGTTTTTTACGTCGAGGGTTATAACTTGGTGCCTCCATTCAAATATATGGGAGATGCTGTCACTTCTGACTACTTGTCTCTCTACCTTGACTTCGATAAACCATTCTCTTGCATTCCTTTGTTCTGGCTATCGGCGAAGCTGCCCACATGGTGTCAATGTTGGAAATACCAAGGGATGATATTACCATATTCATTGACAGCCAGGCGGCTATAAAAGCAGTGTCTGCTATTGAAATTAAATCAAAACTAGTTCGCCGCTGCCGTGAAGAGCTTAAGGTTCTCTGCTCGCAGCACATCACGCGCTTATGCTGGGTTCCTGGACACAGGGATAAAACCGGCAACGAGAGAGCTGACGAACTGGATAGGAATGGATCCGCTATGGATCAAGATCGTGCGATCAAATTTATCAGGCCACCACTCTGTAATCTCAGAGAGAGGGTGGAAGATAAGATCCGAATGAAAGCCAACAACAGGTGGAAAGAATTAACTACCTGCGAATTATCAAGGAAGCTATGGCCGGAATACAATCCAAGTCGGACTAGCAAACTCATGCAGTTTGACAGAATGTCGATGTATAAACTGGTAGGGGCCCTAACAGGTCACACCTTCCTAAGAAACCATACAATGAAACTGAAACTCAAGAATGACGACATATGTAGGGGGTGTGAAGACGAAGAGGTACATGAGGATACACCTCACTTCCTCTGTCAATGCCCCAGTCTTTGTCACTTGAGATATAGAACACTTGGTAGATACTACTTCCAAGACGTATATGAACTTTCGAATGTCTCTTTATCTGATCTTTCCAGGTTCATAAACTTATCAGGATGGCTGGACAAAGTCGAGTAATGTGAGGGAGGAAAATTTCATCGCCAACGACATCGGCTAACCCCTCAACAAGGGTATCACAATGGGTCCACAAGGACCTAAGTGGGGTGCTGCAGGGTTACTCTGAAGCATCCATCCATCAACCTAACCTAACCTAACCCTGTATGAGTGGACTACTTCCCTAGATGTGGTCTTTCTAACTAAATCCTTAAGAAGAGTCTTAGAGTCTTCTAATTCTGAGACATAAGCCGGGTTAGCTTTGGAAATTTTGTTTAAATGAAGCGCTGGTCCTTCCTAATAGGTACAAGCGTTCGCCTAGTGACAAATTCATTACTTTGTGATCCGGATTTCTGAATATTCCTCGCTGCCAACTCGATTTAAATTTATAAGCTAAAAGCTATATACATGAAGGTCTGACACTACAAGGCCGCTGTCGCCAGAGTCTTTAATTTTCTGTACCGCATATCAATTAACAACTTGATCGCCAATATCTGTAGGCTTTTGGGACAAACGTTCAATCAGAACAACTGCCACTGATGTGCACGGCAATATTGCACTAAATTTAGCAAACTTCAATCTTAACGACCTTCGTTAGCCGATTGTTAAATAAAGTTCCAACCAACTACTGGAAAATAAATCAGATCACTTCGGCAAAGCCAAATTAGACCACTAAAAAGGAAAGCAAATCTACAGCCGGCCCGTGTCAGCTGGCAAACCATTAATTAGAAAACGGTTCTGCCCATCCCCTCAGGAGAGTCTAAATAAAATGCCGACATCTTTTTATTGCATATACTTTCGTTATTTTAGCGTAAACTTCTCTGGTCGCCATTGAGGAGAAATTTGTGAAACGTGAAGTAACAAGATTAATGAATTGATTTTTTTGAAAGTTGTATTTTTTATTTTTTATTAACTAAAACTTGAGCGCATACCGTTGACTCGTTTTAGTTTCGGTTTGTCCATATTTAGATATGCACCGAAATTGGTTCCAGACAGATTTTGTTCAAGATTCGAATCACTGTTAAGCTATGAAGTTGGAGGAACGAAAAGGTCTCATGCACGGTGGCACGGAGTTAAGCACCCCTGGAGCTGCGTAGCCAAGTCTATCCATCAAGAGATTGAGTTTTTTTTTCACTAAAAACAAAGGAAAAATAAGCACAATTGATACAACAACTGGACATGAACAAGTTGATGCGAATCAGGGAACAGTCTTATTCATGCAGCACCCAACCACCTATTTTTGACGTCATATAAGTAAATTGGAAGGAGAGTTACTAATATATTGAACCTGAGGAACACCTAACAACTAATGGACAAAAATAATCTGAGGATCCTAAGAGAAATAATCAGCGGCCATGGTCTCGTAAAAAAACATCTCCTCCGCATTAGCGTCTCACCGGATCCTATTTGCAGACTCCGTCTAGAGAATGAAGAACCCTCTCTTCACATTCTCACAGAGTGTCCGGCTCTATGTCGTCTCAGAAGGAACATCCTTGGCGATGAAATTGTCAACACAGCAACCCTAGCTGACATTCACCCAGAGAAGATTCTCGTCTTCCTGACAGCCTCTGGAGTGAAGAGATGGCTTTAAGAATTTACTACGAAAGACACAATAGGCTCCTTTAAGCAGCCGCAGTGCCAGAGCCCCTTGAAGGCTCTTCCGCTTCATAACCTTATCTAATCTACCACTCCAAAGAAGAAAGAGTAAAGTACATTTTCCATACGAAACAAAAAATAAATCCCGTCGGGTATGGATCATTCAAGGATGAAGTGATCCGACAATAGATTTCCGAGGAATTTTGGCTCAAGGCTGCGCACCATATAAAAAGACTGTAAAGGTTCGATTTCCCAAAAGCGGCTCCAGCGATTCGGACAGAATTCAGTATACAAGCTCATGGACACGTCGGATAAAAAATGCGTACTCGTTTTATAGCTTAAAATTAGAGTACTGTTTTTTAAAAAGTTTACAATTTATACTTCTCTCGGGGGAAATTCAAACCTACAACTACAAAGCTTCAACAGCGCCCCCGATGCCTGCGCGTAGTTGTTAGCTTAGCACTTAATTCAGATGTAACTCCTTGCTCAAACAGTTTACCAACTTGCTCTGAAACAACAAGCACAAGTCCAAATTCATACAAACAAACAGACTAACAACAATAATTATTGTACTTCATGTAGAAAAAGAGATGAAAATTGTAAAATAAGGATAAGATAAGAGTTAAATATCTAAGCAACTCTTCAAGCTGTTGTTTTGAAAAAGATCGCGTGTAGGCGATAGTTTGATCAATAGAGACTTTTGCTCTTCAGTTGTAATTATGTACTTCATTTGCCCTTCGTTTGTAATGCTAGAACCTTCAAACCTCCATCCAACAAACCCTGTCCATCCATTAAAACCCCACAAAGCTGTTAGATCGATGACTATAGGTGCCATTCAACTAAAATGGACCTTTCTTGCTTATAATCATTTTTATCTTCACCTTAAACATGTTGTAGGTCACAATAGAACATTTTTGTGCAAAATTCCATCAACTTGAATTCGATATATTTAAATTGTTATAAAGTTCGGGGTTCTTCTTAGAATCCTGGTCCTTGTACTAAAAACTTCTAAAAATGATGGGCCTTACTAATAATAATTTTTAACCTTCAAACTAAATATTTTGTAGGTCACAATATGCAATTTTGTATGGAAAATTTCGCCATTGTGAGTTTGAAAAATTTAGCCTGGGGACAGATTCCGTATAACGATATCGTTTTTGAAACTTTGATGACCATAAGAAGTTATATTCTGCCCGAATTTGTTTCACTATCGTCAGCTTTCATTTCATTTGTGAAAAAGGAACGGGATTGAGGTCTCAAACTCGTAATTTTGGCACTTAGTTGCTACGTTTGGAGGTCTATCGTTTCGACGATAATCGTCTAAAAAATTACGGAATGAGTGCCATGGACATGAGAAATGATTATTGGTATCGCAGGATGTGATCTTTGGTCGCATCCATAAGGAAGCAACAGGTCACGAGATTATGTCGACTTTACATGCAAAAGAGGTACAAAATTCAGTCACGTAGTAGGTACGTTCTCGATCCGGTAATTCGGCTTCATGTGCTACTTGGAAATATTAAAAGAGCGAAAAGTCCCACCATAGTAATGCGCTCGGTCAGGGCCACCATTGACGATTGAGTCTCTGACAAAATGGTGTGTGGCACGGCTCCCCAGGGTGCGGCCAGTCTAAGCATATGCACTCGAATGTTTGTAAAAATCCAGTGGCATTCTTGGTGTCCCTTAGCAGAAAAGACTGCAGACAACTTAATTTCCTGTCAGTGCTCCAGTGAAGAAGAAAAAACAACAACTTTCAATATCGGGATGACTCAGTCACTCATTGTCTTCATTATTCCCCCAGATGGAGTAATAGCCTGGCTCAGTGGGTAGTGCGATAGCCGAATTGGTCTTTAAAGACAGTGACAGCGATTTATGCTGAACGTATAATATATTGCGACAACTCAAGGTCTTTTCGAATTAACCTTGACTTTTCTGGAATCCAAGTCGCACACTGAATTCACTTGAAATGAGATTGCAGTTGAGGTTGTGCGAAAATCCTCGGATGAACTTTAGCTGGGATCGCCTCGTATAAGAGCTTCCATATTGGCAAGTGAAACCGTCCTTCCGAATGGACCATTTAAAACGGAGCCGCAGACAACATTTACATAAAATTCTCTTTAAAACTTAAAATTGCAAAGGCCTATTTATCGATTACAATAAAAAATTTAAATATTTGATGTAAATTTGAGTGTTTTATTTAAATACTTCAAAGTTTCTGTTGAAATGAACATTTCTGTTTGAAGATTTGACATAAATTTTGGCCAACTAATAACACAAGTGTTGAATTTAAAAAAATTTAAACAAGGCCTTTCAATGCAATGCTTTTGATGGCGGCAATTATTATTTAGCGAAGTACTTAAAAATTCCCTTAAAAGTGAGTTCAACAATTTAAAAGAAAATAAATCCGTTTATGAATGAGGCCAGGAAAAATGGAAAACATGTAAACAACCCCATAGACATAAATTGTTAAGAATTGAAATTTGGTAACATAAGATTGTTTAATATACACTTCATTATCTTAAATTCAATAGATCAAATTTTACTTCAACGCTATGTTCCCGGATTCTTTAACCAAAACTAAAAGACCCACCTTTAACTAGTTGTCGTTGTTTAAGGTATTGCCGCTTCTTTTTACTTTCAAGTTAGATAAAGGCATTCGGCCTTAATCTTTTGGAAATTAATTTATTTAATTTAATATAAGCTTGTTCCTTAGTAAATAATTTAATTGCAAGTTGGAAATGTCATAAGTGGCATTTACATAACCGCTTGCGACACTTGTGAAGAGGAAGGCGACACCAGTGTTTACCCTGCCAAACTTGGGCTATGATCTGGGGTCGGATTCTGTAAAAAAAACGAAACGAAAATCACTTTTGCATTTCAAAAAACGAAAGAAATCACACGAAAACGAAAATTTTGCTTCATGCAACTGCAAACGTCTTTCGTTTTTGGAGTTACAAAAAGCAAAGAAAAAGAAAACATCAAGAAATAGCTTTCGCTTTTTTGCTTTAGCGCAAATGAAACTTAATTTCGTTTTTGAACCAAAAGAGATTAAATCGTTTAAACGAAAACGATTGAACGTTTTCATCTTACATAGTCCCACCCCTGACACCAGTTATTGAGTCTTAATGCTCCAAATATACAAACAACAAACAGTCGAAACAATTGCCCTGTGATTTCTATTGGAAAATATGTGCCCTACTTTATCACAAAATGCGATTGGGCTTGAAAGCCTCTCTCAGACGATCTAAGTAGATACCTCCATCAAAAGTTTATATAGCCACTGCGCACCGACTGTCAAGAGAAACAGGAAAGCCACCTGGGCAAGTACGAGTATAATACCGACCGAGTGGCCATATTTCATAACCTTTTAAGGGCCGAATCCAATCCGATCCACTCTCCAGTCCAAACTGTGGGAATCCACACGTTGGCCTGCATCAAACTTTCCGTTCAATTGTTCCGTCGGACGCACTACTCCATATGAAATTGAAATTGGACGTGATATCGTGTAACTGCATAAAATTTTAATGGCCTGCTATAGTTTTTTGCCCGCGGCGGTGGCGACCATCATATCTATCACTTACAATCGACAGTGCAACCACCAACCAGTCTTCGCCTTCCGTTTTAGCGAGCGCGCGCGCATGCGATTTCCCCCAAATCAGTTACGCTTTGCCTCCGCCGAGTTAGATAACTAAAGTGCAAGCGATCGGCGGACGTCTCCAGGAAGGATCAACGGTCGCTTTCTTCTTCGTTGTGTGTTTGCCTTTTTTTATAATTCCAAATCTAAAGCAATGGGTTAGTGGTAGCAGCAACTTCCGTCATTGGTGCCGCCGACTTATGAAACACAGACATGCATCCTTAATGTTTGGTTTGGCTGAAAACAATTTAATTACAGTGAAGTGATCCTATCATCGGCTCGCATCGGCTGTACATACTCGTAATTGCGAGTTCAATGAGCGATTTAATCAGGCGAATAGGTGCGATTATTGCGGCACAACCTGCTGCATGCGTTTATAACGCGCTCCACACAACACAGCAACAGCAAGTGAAACCATTGACGGTTAGATAATTAATTACAGCGGGCACGCTGTTGGACAGTGACTTAATTGGGCCTCAGTTGGGGAGCCAATTAGGCATAGGGCCGGACCGATGCGATTCAGGTTAATCGGGGATAGGCCTAAAGATTGCGGGTATAGCACATTTTCTGCAGACCTTGAACTCGGTTGGCTCAGCAGCCGTTACAAATGAGGCGCAAATGGCCGGGCAACTTTTCTTTATGGCCGACGCATTAATTCCGACATTCATCTGCAGTTGTACATGCGTGCGATTGGTGCGAAGACCAGTGCAAAGTGGAGGTTGGCGAAGAAAAGAAAATTCGTTTCATTTTCAAAGTTAAGTGCTGCCTTTTCGCCAGAACTGGTTTTGGCGGCGGTGGAAGTTTTCCCTATACGACTGAGGCCGACTGACGGCGTTAATGATGGTGAAGATCTGATAAACTGCGAAGATGTTCAAGGGGTTTCGATTGAGGTAGGCGTGTGAAAATGGAAACTATTTCAGGTTCATTGTACTGGGTTCGTGGTGTTACTGTTATACGTAACAAGTTATGTGTTGGATGTGTGCCGGCGAAACTATGCAGTCCGACGCGCAGCAGTTCTCACGATATGGAAATTGTTCAATTGAATCGATCTGTGCGCGGTTTGGGGTGTTGACAAACCGCCGCGTTTGGGCTCGTTAAACAGCAGGGAAGCGATGAGTTGATGCGACTCATGGAGGGTTTTGGAAATGATCGATCAAGTGGGACAAGTTGGGTTTGTTTGTGCCATGATCAAGACGGGGAATATAACATCCTCAGTGCATTGAACGACTCAAGAGTGTCTGTGTACAATGTCTTGGCCAAACTGCTTGAGATGTCCCTCTTATCAAAAAGAAGTCCACAATTTTTGGATTGGGCCACTTCAAGGATATTTCGGTTTCTTCGTCTCAGACGACGGGTAGTCTGTAAGAACACCTTCCGAGGTCGTTTTTGGGCTCGTTTAACAGTCAATTTGCATGCTTTTAAAGCCTTTGAGTATAGGTTTCGAGAAGCCGAGTCACTCGAGTGGATTCTCCTTCTTTGGGATGGGTTCAGAGGCAATAACTACCCTGTCCGCTTTTAGTGACCATTTTTAGTTCAAGCCTTTGCATTAGCGATTTCCGCTGAAGAGTTTGACGGTACTATGTTTGCAAATGGATATCCTAGCGTGAAAAAAAAGGTGGAACTCATCTCCCTTCACCGAAAACGTTCTGATGAAAGTCAACTCCCAATCAGTTCTCAGTGTCATTACATTCAAACTAAAGTGCGTAAACAAGCTGCCGGCTTTTAGGTCGAGCTCCAATCTTCTGAGGTCGACTTAAAAGCCGACAGCCCTACTAGACAAAGTTGGATATATCCAAAGTTCTGTTTATTGTTCTCGTTATCTGGGGAACAATGTCTAGGTGAACCTTTTTTCCTAGTAGGGAGGAACGGCAAAAAGAACAACAGCTTTTCAACGAATCAACGATAAGTACCCATCTACCCATCTACACAGATGGACCCAAGATGTACGTCGGAGAAGGAGCTGATATCTTCTACGAAATACTTGGACTTTCCAGTTCAATCAAACTTCCTGACCACAGCAGCGGATTCCAGGCTGAGGCAGTCTTAACAGCTGTTAAACAGGCTGCAGTGATGGCAATACCTCATCCAAATGATCCTTTTTTTCATTGAGCAGTCTTAAGAGATTAAATCAAAGCTTGTAAGTCGCTGAAGCGAAGAGCTACGGAAGTTTAGCGGTCAGCTAGACGTAAGACTCTGGTGGTTCACGAGAAACTAAGGAGTGCCCGGAAATAAGAAGCCTGATGAGGGCCCTGCACTTAAACTCAATCATTCGCAGATTACTGCCCTCTATAAACTTAAAGGCGATTGAGAACGAACTTCTGGTAGCGACGTATGAAAGATGGAGGAAGCTCCATAACCAGAAAAATGTGGCCCTTCTATAACAAATAGAATCCGCGATTGTTTATGTTTTCACAGGACATAATATGCGGAAATATCATAGCAAGAAAATGGGAGTCGACACTGATGGCCTGGGTAAAGAATGCATGAGGACACTCCACAGCTCAGCACTCTTCCTTTTGACCACATCGGAATAGAATTCTTCAAAATGAAAGCCCTTTTGCGGCAGGTCTATAAAATACCTATGGTTGGTTTTCGTGTTCCAAGCCCATCATTTAATGGAATGACATTTGTCAGTTGCCATTTGGCACAGTGGTCAATAGGAGCAGCAACCAAATGTTGCAAATATTAAAAAAATCCATTTAAATAATTGCGAAAAATCGGAGAGCAAATTGTGTGACTTTTTTTTTATGCAAATCATTTGCCAAACTAGTCAACTTGATCTTGTACTAAGAAATTGCATATATCTCTACATCTCTACATATAAATAAAATTGGTGTAGTTCTGTTCGACTAAAATTGAAATTGACTGCATGTCTTTAAATGCAAAAATCTTAGAAATTGCTGAATATATTCTGGTGAATTTTTCACAGGCTTATAGAGGATACTTAGGCCTACAATCTCCACTTTTTCTTAACTCTATATCTCTATAAATTCCGGAAAAAATTGGACAAGAGTAATTTTTTTTTTCGTTTCGCTTCGATTTTTTCTTTGCAACGCTTTGCGTTCGAAAATACTGGGAGCATTTAAATATACTAAGTACCAGCTTATAAAGGACATCTGCAAGTACAATTTAGGATATCCATTATCTCGATAACTTAAAAGGTTTTTAAATAAATAAACAAAATTTGAAATATTTCTACGATTTTCACCTGGGTTAGTGGATACGCACTTCATACTCAAATCAAACATACTAACCGCGCAAAATATTGACATCTCTTTTAACCTTTATTACCCCTGTGACGGAGAGGAAGACAGACAGAGGCAGTTGCTGTTTGTTTTGCTAAGAAAAAAAGAAAGCCAACAAAAGAAATGTCAAATATGTAGGGTAGCAGTGTTCCTATATCGTGGGATTTATTCCTTTTCGTGGGAATTTCGATGTCCGAAAAGACTTCCGTGGATAAAGGGATAATGCACCAAATCGTGGGAATTTCGGAAATCTAACAAAAAAACATTCAAACTATAAATTTTTGGTGAAATTCTACCACAACACCTGTATTTCACCATGATTATCAATTCACTGACTGTCTATAAAAAACAGCTCATGTAAATCGTCTTCTATAAAAATTTTCTGGTACAAAAAAAAATCATAGCAGTGTTACAAACTGCGATTTTTATTCTAAAGGTTAATTTAACTTGATTTTCTTTCCGTGTAATACAAATTTTGCTTTCAAAAACTGGATTTTAACGCAAAAAGTATCGTGGGTTTTGAAAAGGGAATTTGAGTACAGTGAAAAGGGAAAAATTACCACGCTTCGTGGGATAAATGAAGAGAGATTGCTAAGGGGAGGTTTGTTTAACTCTGTTTTGTTTACAAAAAAAAAGTATCTATTATCTACTCCTGTGACGGAGAGAGAGACAGACAGATGCAGTTTGGTTTGCTAAGAAAAAAATGAAATCCCGCAAAAGAAATATCAAATCGTAACGGTAATAAGAAGGGAAACGATTTATTCTGTGGAGTGTGCATGTGCAGTGGTAAGAATAAGAACTATTTTCTACTCTCCGCTCTGCAAAAACGGAGGTGTGTATGTGTATAGCCTGTTAAGTAGGAAGGAGAGAGATGGCATCTCATTAAATGTTTATCCAAGCCTAAAGCGAGAAGCGACCTATACACCTCATGCTTGCATGTCAATTATAAGCATACACACACGCAAATTGCGAAGAAGAAAAGATAACTAAAACAAAAAAAATTATGAAACGAATTTGGTGCCATTAAGCAGTGGACTTCAATGCGAGAATTCGGTATTTTCTATGTGTATTTGACAATTTGTTTTATTTAATCAAAACGTCCACAAATATTAAACAAGTTCAATACGAAACACAAAACAATTAAACACCGCGATGCCCATTAAAGCAAGACGATTAGCGGTCGGCCATTACCAACATGCTTTTTTTTGTAGTACACAGTACAGATGGGGGTTGCAATTACAAAAACAACATTGTAAACAATTGGGTTTTGGGGGGTTAGCCGTTGCTGCACTTCACTCTCAAATCAAACATACTAACCGCGCAGTATATTGATATCTCTTTTAACCTTATTATTACTCCTGTAAGGGAGAGGGAGACAGACAGAGGCAGTGTGCTGTTTGGTTTGTTAAGAAAAAAAAGAAACCCATAAATGAAATGTCAAATATATAGGAAAGGTTTGTTTATCTCTGTTTTGCTTACAAAGAAAAAAGTATTTTTGAAAGAAATGTCAAATATTTATAGGTATCAGTGCACTGATACCAGATCGTGGGTAAATTAGGTACCCATTTCGCGGGAATTTTGCCTTTCAAAAAAAGCTAAAAGAGCGATTAAGATGAGGCAGTAAATTAGCCGCTCGAGTTTTTAAATAGCATTAGAGCGCATAAAATTGAATTAAAAGTTCGAGGTCCCATTATCGCAATTTGAATGCCCCCAGAGCTTTGTAATGGAACCAGATTAAGAGTGATATCGTTACAGAAAAACTTTATGGAGGCGTTCATTTTAACTGGGTGTGGTAAAGGAGAAACGGTGTTTATAACAAGAATGGCTACAAATAATTACCAGCAGTTATTCATTTCAGTTTAAACGGATTCAATTTCCTATTAATGTTTGTCTTCCACGACAATCAATAAGGCACAGGGACAAACTTTAAGAAAAGCGGGAGTTGATTTAATATAGAATTGCTTCACGCACGGGCAGTTATATGAAGCGTGCTCCAGGGTAATTAATGCAGGAAATATCTCTACCTATCTTAGCCGATAGAAACAAAACCGCTAACATAGTATACAAAGAATCGTCACATTAATAAAAAAAAGTTAGTTAATCAACTAAAAATTATTTTCTTTCATTTTCATTGTCCACTCAGACTCAGCCTTCGGGAGTTTTTTTTTAGATCTATATACCTCCACAATGTCTTTCGATGATTTTTTGATTTTTCCTTCCAGCGATTATCAAAAGAAATAAAAAATTGTGTCCCCTGGAAGACAGTACATTTCTTAAATTTTTTTTCCATCAACTATTCTGAAACCACATTTTGCACGGGCGAAGCCGGGCGGGTACAGCTAGTTGGGAAATAAATTAAAGACTAACACATACACCAGAAAATATTGATTAAACAAGGAAGAGTGTTGCCTAATGTCCGGGACAGTCCAGGCCGGATAAAGAAAACACTCATCGGAGAATAAATCGCTTATAAGAACCGCATGTAGAAACACCGAGGACTTCGTTTCTTTTATACTCATTCACATATAAGAACACCTCGGATATACCTAAGAACAAATTTTTGGGGGTTTTAGAGGTTCCTTATGTCCGTCATGGACTGTATTAATAATATAGCCATCAAGTTTACACAGTTTAAACAGTAATTTTACGAAATTTTTAGTTTTCAAGACGGCAACACATACTTTTTATTTATTTATTTATTTATTTGTTTGTCAACAAAGTACTTGGCCTTTCTTAGACATTTTACAAAAAAGTGAACTAAAAATTGAGGAACAAATTATGTAAAAAAAAGAAAATACAGAAAAAAAAGAAAAAGACAATGCAAGTACAAAACTAATTCAAATTTGAGCAATACAATTACAACTGGAAATAATTGAACAAAATGGATTTTATTAATGGTATTGTCATATTAAAGTCAATTAAAGACGCACACTCATTATACAGTAACATTAAACCATTTAAAGAGCAGGATCTACCGTAATTAGTACGAGAACGAGGAACATAAAAGAATCTGTTATTATACGCAAATTAAGTGATGGAACATTAAGACCCAAAAGACTTAAAATATCAGAACAGTCAATCTCCCCAATAAGTATTCTGTGGAGAAAAATAACTCTTGACACCTTTGTCCTAACCACAAGGGACTCAAGTCCAATAAGTTGTAATCGGGCTGAATAAGGGGGTAAGTTATTAAAATCGGACCAAGGAAGACATCTGAGGGCAAACCTAAGAAATCTCTTTTGAATTGCTTCGATTCTAACAACATGAGTATTGTAGTATGGAAACCAAACAATGGACGCATATTCCAACAGTGATCGAACAAACGACAAATATAAAATTTTTAGCGCATAGGGGTCAGAGAACGCCCTAGCATAACGTTTAAGCATTCCCCATGCTCTATTGGCTTTATTTGAGATATATTCATAGTGGTAAATGTAGGATAGTTTACTATCTAACATAACCCCTAAATCTTTAATCAAAGAAACACGCGGAATAGCATTACTGTCGAAGGAATAAGCATGAGTGAAAGGTGAGGTACGACGGGAAAATGTAATAACCGAACATTTACTAACATTAAGGGACAAGTAGTTTTTAGTGCACCACAAAACGAAATTTTGGAGATGTGCATTTAATCTACGAAAACTATTCGGATCATTGCATGAAGAGTATATTTTAAAATCATCGGCAAACATCAGGATTTTGCAATGTGGAACAAATTTGACAACATCATTAACAAATAAAATAAATAGGAGTGGGCCTATGTGACTTCCTTGAGGGACACCGGATGTTACCCTGATTTCTTTGGATAAGTGTCCACGGAACTTAACAAATTGGTATCTGTTTCCTATATAGGATGATAGCCATTTAAGAAACAATGTAGGAAACCCTAAATGTTCAAGTTTGTAAAGAAGAAGCCTGTGGTCAACTCGGTCAAACGCTTTACTGAAATCAGTGTAAATGGCATCGACCTAATTACCCTTAGATATCTCACTAATAACAAAATTTGTAAAAAGGAGAAGATTGGTAACAGTGGATCTGTTTTTTACAAAACCATGTTGGTTATTGCAAATTAAATTTTTACAAAAAAAAATCAACTTATCAGTCACCACCTCATCAAACAGCTTAGGGATGGACGATTGTTTACAGATTCCTCTATAGTTTTCAATATTATTTTTCCTACCAGATTTAAATATTGGTACAATTTTGATCTACTTATCAGATTTTCGGCCAAGTTTTTATCTTGAGCCTAATATCCGAAGACTTTTCATGGAAAAAACGTTCTTAAGCCACGAAAACAAACCAAACTAGACCACCATTTTTCTAAACAATAAGTTCATAAACCATCCCTTTTTGTATTCATTCGATTTACGCTGTTAATGTGAGCAAATTTTAGGTAGGTATTAACAATTTTTTTAAACAAACGTCACAGAGCGTCTGACACTGGGAGCAAAGCGCACAGGTCTGTTCTCATTATTCAGTTACGTCGCAATTTTTGAAGGAAATGAAACATTGGAGTGTGGTTCTCATTTGGATTCGGGGAAAATTAATAAAATTTTAAAATGCATTTCGCTAAACAATTTTTCAGCAAAAAAAAGACTCTTTCCTATAAAAAGGCATTATCGTCGAAACGATAGACCTCCAAAAGAAGCAACTAAGTGCTGAAATTACAAGTTGAGAGCTTAATCCAGGCCATTTTTCAAAAATATGATGAAAGCTGACGTTTGCCAAAAAATTTCGACCAGAATATGACTTATTTTGGTGATGAAAGTTTCAAAAACGATATCGTTTAGACGATCGTTGATATACGGAATCTGGCCTCAGTTCTTCAACAAGTTTTTTAAGTGTCACTTGTTGTTTTCTTCTTATTATTTGACGCTGAGGTTGAGTGAATATTTATGGCAACTGATTAGGTTTGTTTGACGTGCACACTGGGTTAATGTGTTCGACATAGCACTGAGCTCGCCCTGGTACTGATTGCTGTCATTCACTTTCAAACTCGTTATATTTTGCAAGCACAAGATCAGAATTAAGTTCACTAATTTTTAGCAATCCCTAAACCGAAAGAAAAGTGTTACCTTCTTCTTACTTCGTTCACCAAAAGATGAATATTTTTCAATGTCAAAAACTCACAGACTTCAGGGCAACATTTTAGGTCTATTCGCGTACTCGATTGAAGTCGAACGCAATCGATCGCAATCGCACAAAGTCTACACACGTAGTATAGATTTAGTATAGACCTTGTCCGATTGCGATCGATTGCGTTTGACTTCAACCGAGTACGCGAATAGACCTTTTGCGTTCGATAAAGTAGCTGAATTTTTAGGGTTGTGCAGGGTTTTTGACAGTCGTGAAAATTAACTGACACTTCTCAGTGCGCACTAGTGGCAGCCATCAAACAAACCTATTTAAACCTTTTAGTAAACCTACATAAACCAGCAGTTTGAGTGTGGTTTAAAATTGTTAAGGTTTATCGGGCTGCAGGTTTAAGAATTCATGTTTAAAATGTTCAATACATGCATGTAGAATGATAGCAAACAAAAAGATTAGGCCCATGGTTCCGAATGAATAAAACGATGGTTAAGAAAGCTTCGTAAGATGTCCTAAGATCTATCGCAGCGTGTCTACACTTCGATATATGGGAAGTGCAATGCCTCTTTGTAAATTTCATAATATTTTACACTAAAAACACGCACTTATTCAAATGCAGCTGCTATTAAATCAATTGTTCGAGTACCTTTTAAATTTTGCGAGCACAAACACACGCAGGGTGCATAAAGGTTTTAAAATTGGAGATTGATCATTATTCTTACAGCTAAATTGGAGAAAGCTGCTTTTGCGCCCTTTAAACCAACCCTGCGAATGTTTTCAAATATTAAGCTTAAGCTCGTTTGCACTATTCAATTGACAGCAACTTTGTCAGCAAATGCCTACACTTAAAAACAAGGATGAGAACACCCCAACCACCTATCCAAAACCGACAATCCCAAACCAATTATGTTCAACAGACGATTACCAAATTCGAATGGAACGCCATCTCATGGAAGCCCCTTCTTCCTGGCGCCAGCGGGTTCCGGCTCCCTGCTTTTGATGTACCAGCAAAATACTTGAAAAATTAAATATTAAAAAAATTTGAGTAGTTTTGTATAAAAAGAACTTATACCACCTCCACCAAGTACAGTATTCCAAAGAGGATGGTGCTTTCACTCAAACCGGACAAAAGAAGTTAACTTAGCTGTCCTAAGCGCCCCAAAGTGCCATCGCAACCCTCTATAGCTACGGTGACCATTCGCCTTCTTTTTGAGAGGACAGTCCTCTTTTTCGCTTATATGTCCTTTCTGAAGACCATCTTTCTACCGTAAGAAATATGCGAAATTGCAAGTAGGTACCTTCTTAAATCTTACAAGCTGGTAATCTTGTATTGATTTTCAAAAACCAAGTCAATTCCTTTTATTAAACCTACAAAAACCTTCAGTTTTTTAAAGTTCAAATGTGCTTTAACTATTTTTGACTGTATAGGTAATTTTACTTTAAAAAATATCCTCTGGGGATGGTGATGGAGCCGTTTTGGTGGCAGCTGGCAGGTCTTTTGTGACGATCTCACAACCCCACTCAACCTAACTTAACCTAACCTATGTGATTAAAAAAATGGTCACCATATCTATAGCCAACAAATCTGCATCAGTAACAAAATCGGAAGCATATCTCCCTCTGCCTCGCTATAAAAATTCTTAACCCTTCGAACTGAACAAAATGTCCAAATGCCTAGTGCGCAGTCTTCTTTCATTTCCATTATTGGAAAATAATGCTTAACTTAGATAAGAAGCAATATAGGACTTTGAAAATAAACCCTAACGTCGTGCGAATAGCCACTTTGAATAAATATTAGTTGACAGACATAAAGGAAAATGTTTTATTTTAGAAACGATTATCACTGAACAAAACACACGAACGTGCGTGTTACCCAATAGCCAATACTGTCAGTTCAAATTCAAAAATTCAAATATTTCCCCCTTAAACGATTTCAATTTGAATTCCTTCCGCTTTCCAGGTTCCGCCGTTTCTTCTCAGATTTGCTTCAGATTTACCAATACACGTGCGTTCGAGTTTGACAACTAGTGGAGTTTGTTTACGTTGTCGTGAAAGAAACGCATGGAATCGGGTGGATCTATTTTTGTTAATTATTTATGTACAAATGTTTAGAAATCAATCCGGGCGATCATTTTGAATGCTTTCATGTAAAATTTAACCAGTGAATAGAAAACGCTTAGAAATATGCCGAAGGCTACACAAACACATTTTGCAGTGGCACAAATATTTATCAACAAAAAAAAGGGCAAGTGACGTTTTTAGGTGTGTTCCGTTCCCTTACTTTTAAGTCTTACGAATTTGTACTAGTTCTTACGAATTTTTACACAATGTCGTTCCTTAACTCGAAAAATTCGTAAAAGGGAGCGTCATCGAGAGAGCAAACTACTACCCCTCCACTGAGAATCTTGCGAATTTTTACTCAACAAATTTCTTGGTGTAGAATTGAAAAAGCTGTCAGTAACAGCTGATTTGAAATTTGTTGTCCTATTTGGCATATGAGTGCATTTGTGTTGATTACTTACGTATTAAAATGGTATCAACAGGCGGGAAAATAAAATTGAATGTTCTCCTTAGATTCTTTTTGAAAGTGGAGACGAAATTCTTCCTCGCTTTGAGGATTAAGAGAGGACAATCTCCTCCACGTAATTTTTAATGCTGTGTCGCTTTTTCCCCTTCTCTCTTCCACATGCCTACTCGGATTCTTCAAAAAGAAGGTCAATTTATTCCGAATGACTTTCATCTCTAGATGAATTAACTAATCTTGTTAGTTAATTAGCAAAATTCTTCGTTTATCAGATATTTTAACGACTTTTTGTGCCACTTTTCTGAATTATGTATCTGTCATTATTCGTAGTTTACTACAAAACTTTTTCGGAAGTGTCTCTCTCCGTAATGGCGTTTTCCATTGGTTTCACTCGGGGATCCACTCATTCTGAAATCCAATGGAACAGCAAAACTGCTTCTGACAGAATCCACCAAAGTATTGGTGAAATGCCAAAAAATAATCTATGGCTGCTGTCAACTGACTTGTAATAAATACATAAAATTGCACTTGTGTGAGTGCTTCTTGAGTGGATTCTGACTTGAAATCGAGAAGCGAAATTCTCTTCTCAGAATCACCAGAAGAGTATTTTTGTGCCAATGGAACAGCATTTTTTCGATTCCGGACTCTCCCGGACGCTTCTTTTTGTCCAATGGAAAACGACATAAGAGAATTTATCCCCCACCACTGCCATTTTGACAGTCTTTTCCATTTTACTACAAAAGTAAAGGAACAGACCTTTTGTGTTCGTTTAGCCACACGAAATCTGAAATCTGAGAGCAAATCTGGCTCCCTAGGTATTGGTCTACTGGTTTTGGCAAATTTATTTGATAAAAACTCAAGAACTTACTGTGGTATTTGCACTTTTTTGCTGCACCATCAATTGCACAAACCGATCATCACAAAACTCGCGGAAAACCGAAAAAAAACACTACAAAAATGTAAAATTTTACAATTCACATGATCACAACTAATTGGAGCTTATTAATTCTGACTTTTTTTTAAAGAAAAACCGCACTAAATTCAAAGAATTTCATTTCACATCTTATCGAGCAATTTACGCAATCACATGACGCCGACGCACCAACCGACGAAGAGAAGTAAATAGAATATTGCCATTCGTTCCGTTCAGACAAAGAACAAAACGGTCGGTAGGGATGGGCTAGTAGCACATTTTTAAATTGATAAGTGTACTTTTGAATATACGGTTTGGCTGCTTTGTGGCCATAGGTGTTTTGTAGTGTAATTTAAAGGGAAACTGAATTCGTAACCGTCATTTGAAGGGAGGACAACTCGCAGGTCATGAAGTATGAAATCAAGAAGTTCTCAGCGAAAAGATTTTCTGCAGTAGTGGTTTGTTCATGGAAGATACAGGGAGCCTGTCCACGTCTATTCATAGGCTAGGTGTTTTGATCTTCAATCTCAGCAAAGCAAGGTTCAGTAGGATTTTCAGCACCAAACTACAACGTACAACGTCGTAAAAAAATTTGACGTAACTGCTGAAAAAGTTGATAACTTTTACGCAGCGTTTATTAATAAGGGGGTGTATGTTTGGGTATTAAGTTTAAGAGAAACTAAATGTTTCAGCTTTGTTCGTCATTCGAAAGTTTAATTTCGCCTCGAAGAAATAAATAAAACTAATAGGTCAGTAGACAGTTCTCTGTCAAAGAAGCATTTGATTTGGATCGATTCAGACCAGCTACTAGACACATGTTGTATCCTGCTGCTTTGTACCGACATATTTTTGACATTTACTCGCAGCGTGTCAAGAAATTTTACCTTGCTTCGTTCCAATGAAGAGCTAGTGATGCATTTTATTTAAAAACTTACAATGCTTTCAAATATATAAAATTTAATTTATTCCAATTAGACCAATGGGAAAATAGACAATCCTGAACGTCTCCACTTCCTACTCCAGTCTATATTCACTCCAACCGCCTGAACGGAAAACATATGAAAACAAATGCTGCCAACATTGCGGCCAACTGTCAGTTGCTGAAAAAAAGATGTCAAAATTTCCACAGTGACAAACAAAAACCCAATAAAAAGAGCAGAGTTAAACGGTCAAACGGGACGAAAATCATTCTTTTCGAAACATATAAGTTGCAAATTTGTTTTATACTGCTAATGAATTTTGAATTTTATGTAAAAGCAAGACGCCCACACCATCCAGAGGATTGAAAAACTCAAAAAAAGTATAACCCTCTTACGACAGACCTCCATGCACACCTATACACAGCGAACACTGTGCGAATATATACACACCTCGTTTTGACCGATTTGTGTGTATGTGCACACATATTTGACATATTGCTGAGAAAAATCCTTTTCCCCAATTTTCACACAGAAAACTATTTGGAGGCATAGGAGTAGGTCCAACTTTGGGGACGAAAAACCATGAATACTGTGCAGGAAAATTGCTCCTCGAAGCCGTCGAAGAAAAAGACGAAAAACAAACGAAAGCAATGCGTGGAGAATGGAACTGGCATTGCATCGCAGGCAGATAGAATCAGTGAAAAATTGAAAGACAATCTCCATATCACCACAGGCAATGGTAGCAGCAGTAGTGCCACTGAACAACAGAACGGTATCGACCACCAGCACAGTCCGGATCGTACACAGATAAAGGGTGCTTCGCTGACTAATGGGGGACCACCACCATTGCCAGTCAGTGAGAATGGCCATGAGCCGAGATTAAATGGTGACTGCAATATTAGTAGTAGTAATAGTCCTAAGGAAAGCAATAACTGCCACAGCACCACCACTAATGGTGGCCTGGATGGTGTGGCTGACGACGACGACCATGACGAGTTGGAGGAGGAGGCAAAGTTCGAGGCCAGTGCCATCACCATAAGCAATGGCAGCCATCCTAGTTGTAGAACTACGCCACAGACCAAGGAGATTGAGAAACAAAAGGATCAGCAGGACAAGGTGGACACACTGGCACCTGCCATCGTGGATTCTCTCACCAACTTAGATGACATTCAAATCGAATACAAGGAATACGAATCAGAGCTGCAAATGCACGTAAGTTCCTTGTGGGGGTCTTTTCGTTTCTTATTGGTCATTGTATTTCGCTGTTTCAGGATATAATGCGTCTGATTCAGGCCGAACTGTCGGAACCTTACTCGATTTACACGTATCGTTACTTCATCTACAACTGGCCGAAGCTGTGCTTCCTGGCAGCGCATGGTAACGAGTACGTGGGCGCGATCGTTTGCAAGCTGGACATGCACATGAACGTGAAGCGGGGCTACATTGCAATGCTGGCGGTTCGGCGGGAGTACAGAAAACTGAAAATCGGCACAACCCTCGTCCAGAAGGCTATCGAGGTGAGTCTTACTTGAGATAAGATAATATCGTTGGGGGAATAATAATGACTGTCTGATTAGCTTTATCTGCTGAAAGCGCTATTGACCTTCAAAGTGCAAGTTTGATGAAAAGCCTTCTGCGTTTCAACTTTGTAGCCGCACAATCAGGGTTAACTTGTTCAGTTACTTTCTTCTGTTTTGAGTCACATTCCCTAAGGCGTTATGTAGCGCTATGTCATGCGAAGGTCGCTTTTGTAAGGCGATTTGTGTGACACTTTCCCCTGTATAAACGTTGACGAGAGCAACAAAATCTTCGACAAAGCATCTAACGACCAGGAGAGTACATACCCAACCGTTGAATGTGACGAATTATTCTTCCGCTGTTCAGCTAAGACCTAGAGTAGAAATTTGGGTCTGAAGTTAGCCGAGTGTGGTCGACGGACATTGAGCGAAACTGAAACGTGTATCAAACCAGACTCAGTGTACTAGGTCATCCCTTCTTTGATGACCTTTCCGCCATACAATGTATCCATTTCAACAAAATTATCAAATTTCTCAACTCCACAGGCTGGTTTTGAGCTCCTTACAACTTCCTTTATCCCCCTTCTATTTCAGGTTCCGTTAGTTGTGGCCTCAAAACGGCGCTCAATGCGCTATTTGTGTTTTTCCGCGTCAGAGGACAGGAATACAGCCACTTAAACCAACCAACCATCAACAGGTCGACTTCTTCTGCTTATTCTACCTCAACAACAAAAGGAGCAGTTACTGCAAATTGTTAGTCCACCAGTCGGCCATACACGGATATTTCCGTCAGCAGAGGAGTCTTCTAAGCTCAGTAAAAAGATCACAGAGTCCAGGGTCGATCTTGCCACTCTCAGCTGACAATTCTTTTAAAGGAGTTGCCTGCTTTGACAGCTCATCAGTGGGTCTTCCATCTGTCGCGGTTTGCAGCGATCATTTAAGCTGTGACCCAGTGCTGGGACGCTGCCAAAGCTGTTCCACGTTGCTCTTGTCCTTCTAAGTTACTGTCTACCCTGAGGATAATATTCAAACGGCTGCTTTGTGGTTTGCAGCAAGCTATTTCAGCTGTGACGCAGTTTTCCTCTGGGACGCTGCCACGTTATTCTAACTTGCCGTCCTCCGCTCAGGATAACAGTCAAATGGTTACTTTGTGTTGCTGTCATGTGGTTTTCTTTGCAAGTAATACATCCAGCGCTTAATTTCAAATCAACTTTCTCCATCAACTTGTGATTCGATTTACGCTACAATTTCTCGCTGGATACGATTTTAGGGCAAACAAATCTTTGGGACGCTATTGCGATGTTTGGTGGTACTTTCCAAGGTTCTTAGGCATTCTTAGTCTTTCTGCTTAAGGCGACTACGTCCATTGCGCCATGAGATGAGATGAGATGACTTAAAACGTGTCCCTAAGTCAAGCCGGCGTCTGTCTTAGATTAATAAGCTGATGCGTGAAGAGTCCTTGGGCATAACTTTCATCCTTTGACATCGATTTTCCATTTATCAGCCTACCCCGCTGATTACAGCCCAGGCCGCATTTATTTCGCCAGCCGATTCCATCAAATCTCGCTGTGTTGGGAGGTCTTTCCCGTGGAAATTAAATGCCGATGTTGTCCGCGTATACTACGTTTTTTTAACCCACTCACTAGGCCGCCATTTTTCAACCCCCTGCTTTACTAATTCCAGGCGATGCTGGCGGACAACGCAGACGAAGTAGTCCTCGAAACGGAGATGCGCAACATACCCGCACTCCGACTGTACGAGAATCTGGGCTTTGTGCGCGACAAACGACTGTTCCGGTACTACTTGAACGGCGTAGATGCTCTCCGACTGAAACTCTGGTTCAGATGAGATTTCCTCTAAACCACCACCACCATCACCACAACAAACAGAAGTGCAGAACAAAGCGAGCAGCAAACCGACAGCAACCGATCGATTTATTTGCCAAGGAAGTCCCAATTGATCATCTTCTTCTAAACAAACTCGTGCTGAACCGAATCACTTCTCTTTGCTTCCTTCATCATCATGACTATGACTACTGCTCGTATTCATTAGTTGTAATTACGTAAATTATTCGTTCGGGTACTTATTTCGCCGGAAAACACTCGGAAAAAACATTAAAAACAAAAAAAAAGTAGATAAACACCTCACACATGCAACTATGAATGAAATCAAATTTGTTGTCAACTCCCAAATGAATTCATTTGTGTATATTTAACAAGTAAATATATTCGAGAGCGACAACAGCGCCACTCACCACGGACTAGCTATTCAAATATATTCGTAATTAAATGATTTTGTGTATAAAAAACTGAAGCAGAAAACATATTGTTAAATGGAATTATATATAAAAAATATCACCTTCTCAATAATAAACAAACAAAACACTTCTTTTGTTTGTTCTTTCTAGGTTAAGTTTCGTTCGTATGTTTCTACCAAAGTCTAACAAAAGTCGCGTCCGGGATTGTGAATCCCTGGCGCGGCCCAAATTTCATTGTTTTTTTTTTTTTATTTTTTTCTGTAATTAGTTTGTCTGCCTCTATTCTATTGTAGTTTTGTCGATCCATTGAAATGCGATAAGCAATTTAAAACTAACAAACCGTGCGCATGTGGTCACGACGCATGCGCGCATTATATTTATAAACAAAAACAAACAAACAAACGGTCTTATTTATACGCAGATAGGGTAATTTCTTGTTTTTCTATGTTTGGTTGGCGAAGCAGTTTGCTTTTTAGTTTTGTCCAAGTTGGGATTGAGATTGAGTTGGGAGAGATGGAACTAAACGTAACGTAAAACATAAATTATAATAATAATAATAATTGTGAAACTTCATTATTTGTAAGCGTATTTTCTGTAAAATATAACAAAGCAAAAAAGAATATAAATAACAAACATAAAACAAAACCAACTGAATAACAATAAAATGTGAAAAAGTTACAAGTGTGTGTGGTTTCTTTTTTCTTCCTGCGAGGACTTTGCTTGTGAGTTGCATGTGGCTGATGGGTGGCGCAATGTCCGGGTGTCATTGGCCGCTAGATATACCTCGAAGTTCTGTACACAGGAAATGGAGTGGCGAAGGCGATAGAAGGGGAACTTCATCTCGAAGCTGGACTGTTTTTTTTGGTTGCAAAAATCATAACTTTTGAACGCGTGAAGATATCGCTACAATTCTTCTTAAATGAATATATAAAATGTTTTCAAGCCTGTGAAAAATAGTGATTTTTAAGAAAATTGCCTCACAGGATGTTTCTAAATCGTAGGCTGAAGTGAGATTTTCTTTGAAAAAGGAATTAACACGTTCGCGCTCACTTTTAAATGCGTGGAGCTGCTCAGATATACACTTATGGTGATCATGGTAGAAATATCATTTGAGGTCTGGCAAGTATGCAGAAATATCTGAAATTGAAATCTAAATCGACTGGAATAATAAAGTTTTTTTTTTAAATGACTGCTATAGCCGTCATTTGTGCCACTCATATGCGACTACTGATTGGTCGTGCAAATGACGGGTATGGCCGTCTGACCATAAAGTTCCCAAAAATACACTTTTTTCCAACATGCGCTACTTCAAATGAAGAATATGACGGCTAATGCAGTCATTTCCTTCAACGAACTTCAAATTTAAATTTCCGTTGGACATAGGGGATTCCCCATTTCAAAAGCACAACGCAACATATTCGAACCGAACTTAAACGGAAAAAGTGTCGCCATATCATATGGTATCGTACTCGATAGTGTAAATTATAAAAATGGTTACGTAGGACACAAAACTCAAACGACGGTTAGCCGTCATTTGTTTTTTTGTTTCTGAAAATATGACGGCTGTAGCCGTAATAAGCGCGAACGTGTTAACAGAGTAAGGAATTAAAGAAAAACTTACAAAAAAACAGGTAAAATTTTACGAATCTTGTAAAAAAGGTCTGCGGCTATTAAGCTGTTCACAGGGTGGTCCAAAATATTTTTTCCCTACAACAGTAGATGTGTTAAATGAACAATCCAATTTTTAATGCTTTTATTAAGTACTTAAACAGTATTTTTTCATTTTGTGGCGCCTACAGTATGTCCTATAAACTGTTTGAGTGATATATTTCACATGAAACAGTGTAGAAAAAATGTAAACGGACGAAAAAAATAACAAAATAAGGTCAAATGGAATACAAAATATATATTTATAAAATAAAATAATAATACAAACACATTTTTGTTTAAAATTACATACTATAGATCAGGGACAGACCATAATTTTTTTCAGATTTAAGAACACTTTTGCGAATCTGGATTTTTTCTCAGACTTGCTTCAGATTTACCAATACAAGTACGTTTGAGTTTGGCAACTAGTGGAGTTTGTGTACGTTTTCGTAAAAATTTTCAACTGCAAAGAAACGCATGGCATCGGGTGGATCTATTTTTGTTAATTATTAATGGAAAACGCTTAGAAAAATGTCGAAGGCTACACATAATTCCAATCGCACAAATATCAACACAAAAATGAGCGAGTGACGTTTTTATCAGAGACAAATCATACTAGGTCTGTTGCTGTTCCTTTACTTTTGTAGAAAAATGGAAAAGACTATCAAAATGGCAGTGGTGGGGATAAATTCTCTTACGGAGATAGACACTTACGAAAAAGTTAGGGAACGCTTTTGTAGTAAACTACGAATAATGACAGATACATAATTCAAAAAAGTGCTACTTATGTCGTTTTCCATTGGACAAAAAGAAGCGTCCGGGAGAGTCCGGAATCGAAAAAATGCCGTTTCATTGGCACAAAAATACTCTTCTGGTGATTCTGAGAATAGAATTTCGCTTCTCGATTTCAAGTCAGAATCCACTCAAGAAGCACTCATACAAGTGCAATTTATGTATTTATTACAAGTCAGCTGACAGCAGCCGTAGATTATTTTTTGGCATTTCACCAATACTTTGGTGGATTCTGTCAGAAGCAGTTTTGCTGTTCCATTGGATTTCAGAATGAGTGGATCCCCGAGTGAAACCAATGAATGCCATTGGTTTTTCCTGAATATATTAGGGAAATGTACACTAAATTCTAAAATAAAATATTATTCACATGTAACGAGCAAATTCAAATTTAACGGATAGAATTCTATGAACGCTGCCAGCAACTTTACCCAAAGCGGAAGTGGCATATGCAAGGTGCGAGTGTATTTGTGAGCCGGAATTTCTGAAGTAACGTGACATTTGTCAATACGAATTTCTATGTAAAGCTAATGTCGTTTTCCATTGGGACCACTAAAAATCTTTTTCAGATGTCAGATTTAGCGCGGCTCATGGAACATGCAACGAAATTGATCTGCTTTTGTGAATCGATTAGTGCGTTTTTTGACAGTAATATCAGCTGTTCAAATTGCATTCGCTTTTGCAAAAATCTGCTATGGATATCGACTTGAAAAATGTTTCCCCCGTTGTAGACACAAATGGAGTAGTTTCGGTGATTCGTAGTTTCCAGATGATGAGGAAGACAATAAAGATAATAATTCCTCCAACATTATAAATTGCTTTTTATGTATTTCTTTATTTTGGTTTTCACAAAACTTTGCGCATTTGTTTTGAAAGCAAACTTCTTAAAATGACGTAAAACAGCTGTGGATATTTGTGGGTGTATGTGTAAATCTGAAAAATGATCGAGATCTGCAAAAAGTGATCCGAATCGAAAAAAAATAGATATTTTTGCCCAATGGAAAACCACATAAAATTAGACATATGAATGCCAATAGGCAAATGATCTGATTACCTGTCAAATGACCAAAATGTCAGGATTATCAAAACTGTATATTAGACTATAATATGACCAAAATTACCAATATGATCATATTTGCCTTGATGGTCATTTAAGCCATTTGTTATTTATTATCAAATATTGTAGTGGGGTAATGCTGTAAAGAAAAACAAAGCAAAAGTTGAAGTTGAAATTTTTTTTATATATGTTCCGAAATCTAAAATTCGAGGTCGACTCTGTATAAACGAATATTTATAAAAATTTACAAAAAGATAGCAAACAATTTTTTCACAACAGGAAAAAAGTATATATTAACACAATTACTGGAAAAAGACAAGACCATTTATTAAACCTAAACAAATTACAAAGAAAGACGCAATTAAATAATTTACACAAATGATAGATTGAATAATCCATAAAAAAAAGAGAACGAAATGAAATTTAATTACAATTCCACGAACTCAAACACTGATGACAACAAAATAATTCTTGTTCCATCAAAAATGCCAGCAATGCCATAACGAAATTTCAAAAAAGTGCATATGGGCATATAGGGCTTTATGCTGGCTTTCGTGCTTATTGTTCGATTACACAATATGCTATTTCGACATTTTTATCTGTCAAAATCAGCCTGGTCATATGTGGCATTTAGGTCATTAGAGCATATGAGATATACCCATTACATTGTATCACCATATTTTGACGAGAGACCTGTCAGAAATTGGCATTTTATGACCACTTGGCATACCGTCTAATCTAACCTTAACAATATAAGTGCACTTAGCATTTGCCATAAAAATATAGCTTGTAGGCAAGTAACGGGAAATCGGCCGAAGATGGTGGTCTCAGTATTGTCTCTGCTGTAGATGTTAATTTTTAGAATAAAAATCACTGCCATCATTATTTGTCTACTCGGCTTTAGCAGACGTTACTTCGAAGTGTTTCATTTTGTATTACCAAGTCCTTCTTTTGACGTATCAATAATTAAACCGATTTGCTCCTTAAATTTCTTTTAAACGTTTTTCTTTTTAAGTTCAGAGCTGAGCACTGAACTGATGACGAGCATTATGAGCACGCTCTGAACCGATCGTACTCAGGGGGCAAATTACGTATAACAGTAATCGTCGGGACGATATCGTTTAAGATGACCATAAGAAGAAGCCCGAATTTGTTTCACTATCGTCAGCTTTCATTACATTTGTCGATAATGAACTGGATTAAGGCCTCAAACTCGTAATTTTGACAACTAAGTTGCTACTTTTGAAGGTCTATCGTTTCGACGATAAACGTCTGAAAAATTACGGAATGACTGCCCAGATCTTTCTGATGTACTTATGAAACACACTTGAGCACATAAATGTCATTTGTAATAAATATTATGTAAAACTTGAATAAATTGAGATAGGTATTAGCTCCTTTTATATTTCTAGACTACACTTTTTGAACTGTCGAGTCGATCTCTGTGTTCTTTTTGCAATGGGCCTCAATGGCTTCTGAGTGAAAATTGCAAACTACCCCCCTAACCTAACCTAATCTATTCTCCGTGACTATGGTTTTTTGATCCATACGCCTATCAGGAATTTGTGTAGTGTGTCGACTTTTTAAAGGCGAAGTGCCTCTTAATCATCATAACTCACCCATCAAGCTCTTAAATGTCACTGTATCGTTGCAGGCTTGGTCTCCCTGCAAATGATTTGTGAGAAGCTACACTGATAAGGACGAAGGAGCCATTCTTCGCCTCCTATTCAAGCATCAAACTCTTTCAACTCGTCGAAGACTACATCTAGGAGGTAACTTCTTCGACAAACTCGACGAGCTCTGAAGCATAAGTCACCATCCAGCGGTTTATATAAGGCTCCTTTCGGTTCATGTGCCGCTCCTTTCGGTTCATGTGCCGCTGCACCTGTCATTTCTAACCTTAGCTCCTACGCAAACGGAACTGTAACCTCTCCCAATGCATGTCCTCCTTTGGGCATGCATCTGATAAATTGAAATAAAATCCAAACAACTCATTTGAAAGGTGGAACTAAAAAAAATCGTTTATTCTCAATAAACGGACAGCACCTGTCCACTCTCATCTGCGTCGCCCCTTGGGGCTGTCACTCCTGCCGTTCATTCGCATGTGTTTCAGGTCAGTTTTCGCCTGCAGTTTCACACTTTGTACATGTTGTTTGACCGCTCGATTTTTGAACTCCAAACTGGGCGTCGGCAGGGAGGATGCTTGCATTTCTGACTTGTCAAACAGCTCGCTCACTTCGACCATGCGCGGCTTGTAGAACATGTTCGGCCGGATGATTGTGGTCTCCGGTGTCTTGAACAGATTCAACACTCCCCAGTCGCTGTTCAGTCGTTCGCTCTCCGACAGTGCTTGGTTTTCCACCTCGGACTCCAACATCCACGCGGCGTTACGAACCTCTATTCGTATTCGCTCGCACTCCTCTAGGCTGACGTTTTTACTTACGTTTAATACCTGCTCCAAGGGGTTGACTATGTACAGCGCCGCATGATCGGGCTTAGAGACTGCTTTGCCTTCGTTTAGGGAGATCCCTCGATTGGCAAAGTCAAACTGGGAGTAGAACTCGAAGAACTGCAGCAGCAGTTCACTGGTGCGCAAGGTGTTCCTTGTCTGGAAGGGCAGATCGCGCCAGTCTCGACGGAACGTGCAGTTTATGCCGTCCTCTGTTACACGGATGTCCTGTGGTGCGGCAGACTTGATGAGCAGGTTGATGGGTGGCAGGAGGGGGTTCTTCATTTGTTGCAGGAAGAAGATTACGAGGCAGGTGATGGAGAAGTTGGTTATCCATCGTCCGGGCGAGGGATTTGTCAGTCCGCACGACTGTGCCCATTTGCGGATGCAGAATGTGAGCGGCCGCACACGTTTGTCCATTTCGCCGAACATGTACAACAGCTCGGACATGTAGAAGCCGGATCTGTAAAAGGAGGGACATTTATTAGAAAGTTCTTCGATTGATGGGGGGTTAGTTGAAGGCATTTGGATTGGATCATTCTGAAACCCTACCCTGGGAATAAAGATTTGTCTTAGGTCCCTGCCGAAACCACGCTCTTTGTTGGACCGATTTCTGACACTCCGAACGGAAGGGTCCCTCTTAAACCAAGTTCGTCGTTGGACCAAGATCTAATGCAAACTTAAAATGAGTATAGGAATTCTTGAGGTAATCGGAAGTCGTATCGAAAGTGTGTGTTCCTTTGTAAAGACCCAGGATCCGGTGGGTACCTATCAGCCTTTGATAAAAGGTCCAACATATCTTTAAGCCCAGCAGTGTTTATTTTGATATTCAAACATGGCTATAAACACCGAATCACACTCTTCTCAAGCCAACTTCGAAAGATGAAGTCAACTTATCCAGGAACTTCAAGGCTTCTACAGATCAAAGCGGTTTGACAATTGACTCATAGGTTGCGTAAAAGTCTACCAATTGTTAGCCATAATAACCTGGGCAACCAGGAGTTACCGCGCCACCTGCCGCGAACTATAGCCAACAGCTTCGAAGATAGAACCAGTCAAGAAACCGATCACGTACTCAATTTCTGAAGGAGTTGGGAGTCTGTCATGGGACCAGAAGACGAACGGAGTTGATATGTGATGCGAAGAGGCACAGAACTTTAAATAAAAAGCTTTGGCTCAAAATATTTGGCCAGTGGGGCACACAATTCAAAGCTGCTTTCATAACAAGCAGCAAGAAAGATGAACTTTGAATACTCCAATGGAAGCCGTATATCAAATACCTCGGACTAAAGAGGAAGACCACTGAGTGTACTTTCGCAGCCGTGTAACGTTTGCTACCAAGAAGGCTTCACGCGCAATATCAACGCCATTAAAGTATACAGAACTAGCACCGATCAGCAGGCTTTAGGACCTTAAATAAGTCTTCTATGTTATAAAGAAGTTTACCTTAAGATTTTAGAAGCCTTCCAACGCCGGTAAATAAATAAATCCTCGTGCCTGCGGCTCTAAAATAAGCATCTCGTATCGGACCTTTAGTCGTTCACGACACGGTTCGAAGAATCCCGTCTTTTAAAAGCGCTATGCGGTTTCATTGGTTGCAACAAACGTAAACTCAGGTCGTATGACCATAGACCAGCGAAACAATGCGAGAACTATACCCTAGAAGATAGCAGACCGTCGTTTGGAGCTTTATAAAGCCAGGAATGGAATACCTCAACTCAACAAAGCCGTGGACATCCATTGATCCTTGATATTGATAAGTGAATGAGCAGAAAAAGCAAACTTGGGTGCAGGTCTTCTCTATTTCTTTTTAATTTAAGTGGAGGTAAACCCCCAATTAATTAGGCCTTCTGCAAGCCATAACAGACTTACAGCTCTACACTTAAATAAATTTAACTACGACTTGAAGCTAAGGATGCTTAGTGAGATCTTTTTTTGTAGGGAGGTACTACTGGGGTTGAAGTCGAAAGGTGAGGTTAAGTTAACCTTTCGCAGCCCACGAAAGATTGGTTCGTTAGAGCCATAGGAGGTGCGATGGGTTGGAAGATAGAAGAGACGGGGCAACGTAAACTACAAGGGTTAGTGTTAAAGCAGATAGAGTTGTAAAGAGACGTTCAAACGACGGAGCCTAAGAGGAGTCGGTGAACAAAAGGAATGTCTGCTGCGTTCCTCAGTGGTATTTGGGGCTACAAGTTTAAGACGGTGTAAAAACTATTTAGGTCTTTTTGAAGGAGACTGGGGAAATTGATTTCAAAAATTTGGTATCGTCAGCATGAAGAAAGAATGCTGAGTGTTGAATGAACTTCTCAGACGGTTAAATGTTAGGAAGAGGACCGAGCTGGCCAAGATAGGGGCCGATTGAACAGACCTAAAGCGAGCCCTATTACAGATCTTTCAAGTGATAAAAGGTGACCACGTGATTTAAGTATCAATCGCAATGGCCAACAATGTGGGTTTCTCCAGGAAATTCAAGATAGACCGTCAAACTTGGACTATCTGCATTGAATATAAGTTTGCTACACATCGACAGCTCTAAATGCTAGAGCTCTGAGGCTAGAGGTTATTATAAACCGAATGAATCCATTCCCAATTAACATCAATCTTTTCTGCTTTGCGGACTATTGGCATTGAAATAACACCTCTCAACATCCTTCAAGTGGAGGGCCACGCGCTAGGAGCGATTTGTTCAAGAGTGCTTTCGAAAATTTGTTAGCAGGCGTAGCATCTACATTCGTAGGTCTTTCAAGCACTCGTAGGTCTTTCAAGCAGTGAGATCGTACTGCCTTAAAACGAGCTTATTTTTGTTCGAATCAAAGCTGGTAGGAGCCTTCTTTTTTAATCTTTCTAAAGACAATAAGCACACTGCCTGGATACAACTTCATGATAGCCTTTTTGGGTAATGAACGCGTGGACTGTCTGGCGATAAGAGGCGTCTCCTAGTCAATTGCACTCAACTATCGAGAAATGGGCTAAGCAAATCCTTCCTGGTTATGGTTTATGAATCTGTTTTAAACCCAGCTCATAGCAAAGCCAAAAGGTTTCTTGAGCTCAATCTTAGAGCAAATGAGTCGTTGTTGAAAAGTCCCATTTGCTTTAAGATTAAGCTCAAGTAATTCTACGTCTACTCCATTAACGCGCACTGCCGCTGCAAAAAGCAAGTTCTACATACACAAAATGTGCTTGTAGTACCGGAGTTTATTTGGAGCATGGAGCCCCAGAAGGACAAGGAATAAAGGTCATTAACATCCTGTTCGCACTATACTTAAATTGCCTCTATTACATTCCATTTCCAACAAGTTCCTATCGGGGCATGGCTGCTTGTGGAAGTGGACAACGCACACCACCGGCAGTTTGAAAGTGAACCACGAGGAACTTCTTCTAAGGAGCAGCTAAAACCAGCCTGCAAAGGCCTCTGCATAAATGCATGTATCTAACGAAGACCGAAGGCTAACAAGCTGCGATCGAAATGGCGAGAATCACAAGAAGCTACGGAACGTCCCAGTTGGATGACAAAAACTCAAAAGGAGTCTTAGGTGGCCGAGCTGGGGTCGAATCGCCACTTCCGTGAACGAGCTTTTACACAATTTAGATGATTTTTCATGTAAAACAAAAACAAATTCCGTCACGAAATGCTCCCTCACTGACGCAATTCGGCCCCTGAATTGAATGCATTCAATTGGTAGACCAGTCTTCACTCTCCACCATCTAATCAATGTCGCCAGCCGCTTTTCGTTCCGTTTAAAATGGGAACATTAGCATTATTTATTTTCCCACATTTCCCCTTTTCCCCTTTCAAACAATTTTCGACTAAAATACCCCAAAAGAGGGGAAATACCCCACGAACTGACAACACTCCATCCAATAGATCAGCCGCCTTTAAAATGTCTACGGCATGACGTGCACAGATGACGAAAAGGTGGAAAGATTATAAATGACTCGCTGCTGACATTTACGCGCCCTCTCAACTTGCAGTCATTTCCCAAGACCTTTCGCTCATTCATCAGCATTTTCTGCTCCGCGCGATGGAGATTTCCTTGCAAATAAAAGAGGGACCCAATTACCCCCTCCGTGGACAAGTTAATCTCTTGAATGAGAAAGCCTCGCTGCTTCATTATGAATTCCCTTTCAATCACTGGCTGATTACAAGAGACCACCACAGCTCATGCGAAAAAGCGCAAAACCCCTTGAATCAAGAGGAAGCAGCTTGTCACTGATTTAACTCTACCCTACAGTCATTAGTTTCCGAAGAAACCACCTCGCATCGCCTCTGTTTATAATTGCGCGCCGTGCGTCGTTGCGAAAGCTTTCAGTATTGTTTGCCAAACTCTTATCGCCCCGTAATCGTGACTCAGTTCGAAATTCACCTGTATCGCTCGCTATCTGCTGCCTAAGTAAATCGGCCGCTGTATTACAAGAATTAACAAACACACCCGCACTCGGCACTCTCCGTGCGGACGGTATTTAGGTGACTATTGCGCTATCTTGCGCACCTCGCTTATCTTATCTACGCAGCGATAACTTTGCCACAAATTCCCAACCATTCGACGACAGGTGCGGTTCGTTATTTTCAGTAAAACTTTCTTTATACGACTGGTCGCGACAGAAAATCACATTCCGAATTTTGAAAACGAAAAATCCTTGTGAAAGGTGCAACAATGGGATACGGTCGACAGGAGAATCAGCTGGAGAAGCAAATCGGCTGCGTCAAGTACACGCTGTTCTGTTTCAACGTGGTGTCATGGGTGATAGCGACGTCGCTGTTCGCGCTGACGATCTGGCTCAGGGCCGAGCCCGGCTTCAGCGAATGGCTGAAGATCCTCGAAGCGGAGAGCTTCTACATCGGGATCTACATTCTGATTGGACTGAGTGTCATCATGATGGCGGTGTCCTTCCTCGGGTGTCTGAGTGCGCTGATGGAGAACATTCTGGCACTGACCGTGTTCATTGGGACGCAGATCTTTGCGTTTCTCCTCACCATTGTGGGGTCTGGCCTGCTCCTCGACTACAGCACAATGCATTCCAGTCTGCAGCCGCTGCTGCGGGTCACTCTGAAGAGATTCGTCATGACCTCGGAGTACTCGTACTCGACGTATGTGCTGACCATGATTCAGGAGAACATCGGCTGCTGCGGCGCTGACGGACCGTGGGACTATCTGGATCTGAGGCAGCCTCTGCCTTCATCGTGCAGGGACACCGTCACCGGAAACGCGTTCTTCTCCGGCTGTGTGGACGCCCTGACCTGGTTCTTCGAGGGCAAGTCCGCGTGGATTGTCGGCCTCGCTATGGCGCTCGGCATGCTGAACATCGTCTGTGGCGTCATGAGCTTGATCCTCATCCAGGCCGTGAAGAAGGAAGAGGACGAAGCGCGGGCATATCGCCATTAGAAGGGCGTTTCATTATTTCATAATATTTTTCTTTAATTTGTACAACTACTACATCGACAACGTTTTCCTCCGATAAGCGCGCCCATTCCGACGCGCGCGCACACACACAAACAAACATGCAGCATAAGTTCGTATTTTTAACGCAGTTTTAGTGAATAGTTTATTGTTTTGTTTTCTTGGGCTTTTTTTGTATGAAAATTGATGGCAATAAAGTTTCTTCTGTGTCGAAGACCAGAGCTCAGGACATGACTCAGTGTGTGGATTTCGATTTTCTCTGAAAGGTTTCTAGAGGTCCGATCTATTCCTGTGCAAGTGATGTCATAGCTGATTGCTGATAAGGTGTGGTTTGTGTGATTAATCGAACGAGGGTTGATTGCCTTTTGTTTGGTGATGGACTACCGTGGTATAAGTGGAAGGGAAGTTACTTCGAAAGGAAGCCGATAATCAAGTGAATGCCGATGGAAATTTGAGCAGCAAAACATTCAAATTGGTTTTATTTTCACCAGAAGGTGGTTGAGTTTGTGTGTACTTATGAGCGGGAACCTATTCCCACTTCTTTCACGAGGTGAGGGAAGATCGCTTTGACGGGGGTGTCTAGAGGTGAGTTCAAACACAAGGGCATGTGTGTTCTTTCTCAGCTGAAATTAAATGAAAACCCCTTCCGACTGCGGCGAAGCAATCGCGTGCTGTTCGTTCATTTCGCTCTTTCTTAAACCCCGTCCTTCCCTAAGGACTAGGCGATACTTTGCGATGGAATAAACCTCAATTGGACTCAAGGGTCCTACTCTCTATTTCGTCCCATTCGAAGTAGCTTTCCGCCTCCGATTTTAAGAAAGCACCTACATTTCATTCCACTTTCAAAATACAGAGAGAAAAAGGTTTGTTTTTGAACGAGATACAGAGTAGGGCCACAGATGTGAAAGTTGTACGTCTTTTTCTCCGTCTGTTTTCACTCAGAAGAGATATTCGTAGGGTACGATGATCGTCATACAACACTAGACCGATCAATTGAAACTTAAACGTCAAAAGGAGGAAGATCATGGGCACTTTTCTGCTTTTTCTCTACTACAACTGGTCCAGATGTAACCAAATTGACTGAGGACTCCCGCAAACCTATGTTGCCTGTCTGTCTCTAGCATGATTTGCTTTTGGCCAAGTTCGGGTTCTTTTAAATTAAACCTGAATAAGTTGGATCCAATCGAGTTTGTTCAAAGCACAAATTGGTTTCAATAGATCAACTCAGTCAAGAGATTGTTTCAAAAAAAAAAACCTAAAACCCTCAAACTAACCTAAAATAATTTCCCAATTCCCACATGCGTCAGTTTTGTTCTTTTGCTGTTTGTTTTCACACGAAGAGCTGCATTGCTGGTCACATTTTCAATCACTGCGTCCGTGATGCATAAAAACAGACACGCTTCCGTTTAAACTAAAAAAACAGCTTTCCCTGTCCAAAAGTTGATAATTTGCCGAGCGCAGCTTAACTTCGTCACCAAAGTTAGTCGAGGTAATGTTCCCTAGACGGAGTTTTACACATTCTACTTGAGATTAGTAAGCTTAAGTCGAATTGCAGTGTTTGTGAAGCTCTAGGATGGGTTTGGTAGGAAGCCCATTGCGGGAGGTGTTCTATACTCGGACCACTGACAATTTTATTCAACAGTGACTTCTTCATGAAGTCATGGACTTCAAGAAGTCCCAAAGGGCTCTGAGGCGAATATAAAGACACAGTCAGCCTTAGGCTAATAAAAACGGATATTACGTGAGAACGACGGTAACAAAGCCTCCAGTGAGCTCAAGAAAGTCATTTCCAATGGGGAATGGACACTAGATCGCCTCTTGTACACCCACTTTGCAGATCAATAGCTGCGAGGTACCTAATAGAGCAACGCATCACCAAGTCCAAGAAACAGTAAAGGAAATTCGAAACAGCCGCGATGTAAAGGGTTCCTCAACAGGGACGCTATAAAAGTAGAGCGACAGGGACAGCAAACGACGCCGAATTTCTTGCCGCTCTTTTGACATTTCTCTTCAGTAAGGTTTGCTATTTCATGATGGAAAGGTACACGAGCCAACAACGAGTAGAAATTATTAAAATTTACTACCGAAATTCGGAGTCAGTGGCCTCAACGTTAAGAGCGCTACGTCCAATTTATGGTCGTCATAATCGTCCTAGCACATCAACAATTGAGCGTCTAATGGAAAAATTTGAATCCACAGGCACAGTACAAAATGTTCCCGTGCCAGTGAGACAAAGAAGTGCCCGTAGTGTCGAGAATATTGCTGCCGCTGAGGCTTCAGTTGAAGAAAGCCCAAATGTGTCTCTCACACGTCGATCTCAAGCGTTGGGCATCTTTGTGACGTCGTTGTGGCGAATTTTGCGGAAAGATCTTGGCCTACATCCTTACAAGATTAAATTGACGCAAGAACTGAAGCCACTTGACTACCAGAAGCGTCGAATGTTCGTGAATTGGGCTGAGCAACAACTTGAAAATGATTCGGATTTTCATCGAAAAATCATCTTCAGCGATGAGGCTCAATTCTGCCTGAATGGCTTCGTCAATAAACAAAATATGCGGTATTGGTCAGGCAGCAATCCACACGTACTCCATCAGTCATCATTGCATCCCGAAAAAATTACGGTTTGGTGTGGTTTATTGGGCCGGCGGCGTCATTGGGCCGTACTTCTTCCGTGATGATCAAGACCGGCACGTTACTGTGAATGGGAATCGCTACCGTTCAATGATAACCGAATATTTTTGGCCCCAATTGGATGATATGGACTTGGAGGACATGTGGTTCCAACAGGCGCCACAAGCCACACAGCGAATGTCACAATCAATTTATTGGAAACCAAGTTTGGAGAACGTGTTATCTCCAGTCGCTTGGCCGCCTCGCTCGTGCGATTTGACGCCGTTAGACTATTTCCTGTGGGGCTACGTCAAGTCTATGGTCCGTGCCAACAAGCCAGCGACAATTGATGAACTTCGTACGAATATCGAACGTGAAATTGCAGCAGTATCGGCCGATCTATGCTTGAAAACCGTCAAAAATTGGGTTCAGCGTCTGGACTTCTGCAAGCGTGCCCGTGGCGGCCATGCAAAAGAAATCGAGTTCCATACATAATGGCATCGAACGTACTTTCACAGGAATAAAGAATTTCATTGATATCTAAAACCGTTTTTGTTTTATTTAAAAAAAACTTTTGTAGCGCTCTTATTGAAAAACCCTTTACCCTAGAGCTGCCACAACAACTGACTGAATAAAACTGACGCAGTTATTCTGTGGAGATTCAAAAGGTCCCCTAGTGGTTGAAGTGATTCCCAGTTGCTGTTTCTTATTTGGCTACACGACTGCCAATGACGTGCTTTTGGCTTTTCGCACCTTCTACGACGCATCTGAATTTCCTGTTCCCAACACTTGAATCTTGAGCTTATTTGTGTTAAAGTCACTTTCCCAAAACGTTCTCTCTGCATCGCGTGCTGCTACATTCCTCCCACCCAACCTATAAGTCAATATCAGCTTCTCGTTAATGCTGTTGGCTTTTTGATCATGGGTATGTATCCTGAAGATGATGTTATCGTCGTTGGTGACTTTAATCTTCCACGACTTAGCTGGATGATAATATTCACCTGATCGCAACTAAAGCCACCTCTGAAAAGGAAACCTTTCTCACTGATCGCTGCTGGTCTTTATCAATTAAGCGGTATCCGAAACAACATATAGGTAGGCATCTAGACTTTATTTTTTCTAGATTCCGAAATAGGTGTAGTTATTGAGAGTAGCCACCTTCTCTCCAAACTTGACAACCATCACCCTCCCCTATTTTTATCTTTTTTGTGTGACAGCGTACGTCTGAAGATCGACCCCTTGAGGCAACGCAAATTTAATTTCGAAAAACTTTCCCATCTCATAGACTTGACTTTATCCATGAAAATCTATGAATGTTTCCTTAAACCTGTTCCTGTCACAACTTTCAAAAATAGTTCGTCTGCAGATTCTAAAATAATCATCAACCTTTTCGCTGATTTCTTTAGCCAGACGTTTGCCAACGACGACGTTCAACCTGACCCTAACTACTTCAGTTACATGAATAGCTGCGCTCAAACCTCTTTTACCTACTTTAGTACCTACTTGAAAAAATAAACCTTCTCAAAGACAACTATCCCTCCGGTCCAGATGGTCTCCCCGCCATTGTTTTAAAGAAAAATGTGTTAAACAAGTAGCACTGCCCCTTTCTTCTTTTTTCCAGCTCTCAATTACGCAGGGAATTTTCCTAAAATTTTGGAAGGACTCGTTTATCATTCCCATTCACAAAAAGGGGTGTAAGGGTGATATTTGTATGTAATTATAGACTCATTGCTAAACTCTCTTGCATACCAAAGCTTTTTGAGAGCATCGTTTACGATACAATGTTCTTTCATTGCAAATCGATTGTCTCCACTAAGCAGCATGGATTTTTTAAGGGTCGATCTCCAACCACGAACCTTACAGATTTCCTCTCTAGCTTATTATGTGCCTTGGAAAATGATATGGAAGTGGATGTTGTAGCTACTGATTTCAGCAAAGCGTTCGACAAAATCTCTCACAAAATCATACTCTTCAAACTAAAAGCGATCGGTTTTCCACCGCGGTTTACTTCATGGATTAAGTCTTATTTAGAGGATCGCAAGTATAGTGTCCTTTTTAGATTTTCTGCTTCCAAGCAATTTTTGGCGTCCTCCGGTGTACCACAGGGTAGTCATCTAGGACCTTTGATCTTTCATTTGACGTAGTACGTGCCATTTTACTATCTGACCTGGAGATTTACGCAGATGATATGAGATTCTCTTAACGGCTGACTCTCTCTCTCACTTCAAACTGACCTTAACCACTTCTACACCTGGTGCCAACAGAATCGTTTAGAGCTTAACGAGAAAAAATGTCAAGCTGTTACATTCTCTCGCAGACATCACCCCCTGCCTCAAAGATCTTACTTCATTAACAACCAATCTGCCTCCACTGTTTCATCTATTCGTGATCTGGGGATTATCTGCGATGCTCAACTTAACTTTCGTCCTCACATCGACAACATTATTAGCATAGCAACCTCTGCACTCGTCAAAGGAGTTTTCTATCCCCTATGTCACTAAATTCCTTTATACGACGTTTGTAAGACCACTTCTTGAATATGCCAGCCAGAATCGAAGCCGTCCAGCGTAGATTCATTCGTTTTGCCTCACGTGGGCTTGATTGGGATGACCCTCACAATTTGCCTCCCTACGAGAATCGCTTGAAGCTGCTCGACTTAGAAGCTCTTAAGAATCGACGTGATATCGCTGATATAATTTTTATTCATCAGTTACTATCCGGAAACACAGATTGCCCACTGAAGAGGAAAGAACTGTCGCATTCGCAGCAGTTTAACTCCCAACACACTTTCTCTCTGTGGAGACAGTTTAATACTCCCCAACAAAGAAGTTTCACCAGATGGCATCGTTTTTATGTATCAAATGCGCTGTCAAAGCAGAGCCCGTCCCTAGTGAACCTCTCAAGCTAAAAGCTGACAAATGTCTGCTCGTAGGGATAGCAAACATGATCAACAATAGGCAGGTACTGGAAACTGGTCAAACTAAGGGAAGAACTTCCTTGGTACGAGTTTTCTCGTCATCACTTTGGAGCCGAGTTCTAACCGATGGCCTCACAATAATGAGCTATAGAAAAACAGTCCAGCATCCTTAAGAAGTCTACGAAGCCTGTTTCTGATTCCGTCGCGAGTTTCAGAGTTTCCGAGTTTGACTTCATTCCCAAGAGCCTACTGCGCACTTCCATCGCACGTAAACCAGTCGTTCAGGGGCCCTCAGCGCTCTCCCTCCCAAATCGTCAATATAAAAAGAAATACTCACAAATTGTTCATGGACAGGTCCACCTCCAGATTCAAGTGCTCGTGGTGGTACTTGAGAATCGGCACCCTTGCCTGCAGAATCTTCCGCACGTGACACACTCCGGGTAGAAACAAATGCATCATGTCGCCAATACTCTCCATCTGCCGCTGTGTCTGTGACCGTCCATTGGTCAAGTTCTCCTTCGTGTGGTAAACCAGTCGCGAATCCTTGTTCTTCCGCCTGCCGTCAAAGTCCAGCCGCAAAATCAGATCCAAATCGCTGCCCATTTTTCCGAATCCATTCACCGTCGACCCAAATGGTTGGGCATTGGCTGCCGGAAACATTCCCGATATGGACGACTCTATTTGCTGTGCCGCCAAGAACCTCAACCGGATACCCAGCTCATTCAACCTCGTCGAGCGATGCAGGATTTCAATCTGATCGTCGATGTTCTGTGACACCCTCAGCAAATCGCTGAGTTCTTCACCCTCGGACACGCGTGTACCTTCAACCACGGCGAGCGATGGCGCGCTCTGTTGGATTTTATTCTTTCTGCCACTTGCTTTGAACCAAAGGAATGGCGAACGCACCGGAACACCAGACAAATCGTCATTGTACGCTGACGCGTCTATAGCTTGCTTCGCCTCCTGTTCGTGTGAGTACTCAATAAGAATGTAGTGCACTTCCTCATGGTACATTCTGTAGTGTTGTGCATCGACTATGGTGCCAAAGTCGGAACAGTAGGTGTACAGTTCGGGGAAGGATTTTTCAGAGCTCACTTGAACAACAATACTGCGTGCAGCTTGAGAACGTTTTCCAGTCACAAAATCATCAAACATGAGGATGTTATCTAAGTGGATGGGAGGTTTTTAGTAGATCGTCTTCAACCAAAACAAATGTTAGTACCTTTCTGGTGCTGGCGTTGGAGGCTTCCCAGCGACATTTGACGGACAAAACCACCATTGCGCCCGGCCAAATGATTCAGACTGCTAAATGTTACATGTTGCAATCGCTGCCGCAGGATGTTGTTCATAATTGTTTAGGAATTTGCGGAATATTCACTAATTTCTGCCAGCTTCGGGTAATTTTTTTCCACACATCAGTGAGGTTATGTCATATACTTTTTTTGTTGTAATCCGCACTGACAGATGGTGTCAGCTGGGAATGTGGAACCTATTGCGAGTTGTAGTAGATTGGTAAAGTATTACACGCGTTGCCAAAGATGTGTTTGTTCTAGGAGGTGTGGTGCGTAATAAAAATTAAATTTAAATATTTTCAGTGGTTTTTTATTGCTATCTTGTGTTTATTTCACAAATAAAAGTGCTTTGTCTCCAATTCTGCAAAAATTTGCTCAGAAAATGTTGAACTTCAAGTGCTAAGTGACTCTGAAAAGTGAAAAGTGTTTAACGGAACCATCTTGCTGGGACGTACTAGATTATCGAAGACTCGAGCTCACTGCACGTGTGTCACTGTTTTGACATTTATCATTCGCAAAACAACTGCGGTAAGTTGTTTTTCATTTGTTGCTGCTCACAAGATTTACCTCAAAAATGGTTAAACCTAAAGAAAACCCTCCTGGGGAAGTCGAAAAGAATGAGATCTGGTCAGATCCGCGGTTCTCCCATTTGGTGAGCGACCCGCGGTTTAGGAATCTGCCCAAGTCCGAGCGCAAAGTTAAGATCGACAAACGTTTCGAGTCGATGTTCAATGACAAAAAGTTCAAAGTGAAGTACACAGTGGATAAGTATGGCAGAAAAGTGAACAAAACATCGTCAGAGGATCTCAAGAAGTACTACGACATTGGGTCGTCGGACGAGGAGGAGGAGGAGAAGGAGAAACAGCAGGAAGAGAAACAAATCGCAGAGGTCAACGACGAGGTGGAAGTGGACGAAAACGACGCATTGGTAAGTGACGGCGAAGAGGTCCCCGAGACGCTCAAGGAGCGACTATTGGATCCAAACGTCGACTATGCCCGTGGCCAGGGGCGCTTGATATCAGACAGCTCGTCGGACGAGGAAACTTCTGAAGATGAAGATGCCGAACTGTTTATCGAGCACGTCTGGGGTGAGCTGGATCGGGATGCAGAGACAACGGAGGAGTCAACCAGGCGTCTGGCTGTTTGTAACATGGATTGGGATAGAATCAGAGCGAGTGACATAATGGTGCTCTGCAGCTCGTTTATTCCCCCTGGTGGCAGTATCCTGAGTGTGAAAATATATCCCTCGGAGTTTGGCAAAGAACGCATGGACGAGGAAGAGAAACACGGCCCTCCAGAGCTGACGCGGAAGAAGGACGACGAAGAGAACTCGGATTCCGACGAAGAAGTGGTGAAAGAGCAAGATAGTGACGCCGAAGAGGGTGATGACTACCACATGGAGAAGCTGCGGCAGTACCAGTTGAATCGTTTGAAGTACTTCTACGCGGTGATTGAGTGCGACACTGTCCAAACGGCAGACAAAATCTACCAGGAGTGCGACGGCATCGAGTACGAAAGTACAGCGACGAAGGTCGATCTCAGATTCATCCCAGACGAGACGTCGTTCGATGACGACGAGCCACGGGACGTGTGCACGGATTTGCCAGAAGTGGGACAGTACAAACCCCGTCAATTCACCACCACGGCATTGCAGCAGGCCACCGTCGACCTAACCTGGGATGAGACCTGCTTGGAGAGGCGAGAGCTCGGCGACAAACTGCTCTCAGGGAAGATTAACGAGGTCAGTGATGCTGATTTGAGGAAGTTTGTTGCGTACAGCAGTGAGGAGGACGAAGAAGACGGTGAGGACGATCAGGGGAAAGTGGAAAACGATAAGGATGTGGAAAAACCCCCAAAGAAGGACAAGAAATCAAAGAAGGAAGACCCAATCTCCAAGTACAAGGCGCTCCTTCAAGAAATCACAGAGAAAGAGGAAAAGGCAAAGAAAAACAAGTTCGAGATGGAATTCTCCTGGGACATCGCCGCCGAGGATAAATCCACAGAGAAGTCGGAAGATCCGAAAGCAAAGTCAACGACAACGACGATGACGCCAATCGAAAATTTCCTTCAGAAGCGCAGCGAGAAGAACAAGCGTCGCAAGGAGGAACGCAAGAAGAAAAAGAACCATCGCGCCGGGGACAGTGATGACGACGAGAACGATGGACCGGCAGTCGACAGCGACGAATCCGACGGACTCCCCGATGGCATCGACATGAACGATCCCTACTTCGCCGAGGAGTTTGCCGACGGCGAGTTTGAAGCAGCAAAATCAAGGAAAAAGGACAAGACCAAGAAGAACAAGAAACCCAAGAAACACGGTCTCGGCGATGACGACGAAGAAGACGCGCAGAAGGCCAAGGAGCTTCAGCTGCTCATGGACGACGAAGACGATGACAAGCAGCACTTCAGTCTCGAGAAGATCATCAAAACAGAAAACGAAACCAAGTCGAAGAAGAAGCGGAAGAAGCAGCTGCGCAAGTCAAAGAACGAAGTGGACTCGGCCAAGAAGGAAGTCGACGACAACTTTGAGGTGAACGTGGACGACGATCGGTTCAAGGCGATATTCTCGTCGCATCACTTCAATATCGATCCGACGGACTCGCATTTCAAAAAAACCAAAGGCATGGAGCAGATCATCCACGAAAAACTGAAGCGTCGGCATGGCGACGGAAAGAAGGTCGCCGCGTTGCCCGCAGACGATGACTTGGAGTCGAAGCGGCCGAAGAAGATGATCGAGAACAGCATGCTGGTGAAGAGTTTGAAGAGGAAACTGCAGCAGCAGAAGAATGGTAGGAAGTAGCTCTAAGAATAAACGATCACTTGTCGAGTAGTAGTCACTGGTTTTGTTTTCTCTTCCTTGGAGTTCTATTTCAGGCCGAGGTTTGCAAACGAAGGATGGTTTTTGTTTTTCTGCAGTCTGAAAAGTTTGTTCTAAGAGCATCGGACAGCCTCCAATTGATCAGTATCTAACAGCTAGGAGGGTGGAAGCGTCTTGTTCTTTGCAGAAGTAAGACCTAAGTCGTGTTGTAGTTGCAGAGCTCAGTGGATAAGTATCAGTTGCGAATGTTAAGGCAACTTTTCGCCGCTCAAAGTAATGGTTCAGACTGATTGCTTAGTGTATCGAGAAAGCCCGTGCGATCGTCTAGTGGCAGTGAATTGCATTTTGACAGTAGAATCTGCGGAGCAGGGTTCTGCACCAGAGTGAGCCAGTTTCACAACAGAAATTGCTAAACAAGTTAATTAGCTTTCTGCCGGACGGTTTGTTAAACGGCAAACTTGCGCTCATCTATTACCTCGTTAAAAACTGAGCATCGGACATCTGAGCTCGCTGGCTTGAACGACTGATAAGGGTCGAACTCGTTCAGTGTTGCAACAAGGCGGACCCTGACTACTGAGGAAAATGTCGTTTTTGCTGGTAAAAAACTTAGCAATAAGTGGAGTGCCGTGAGGAAAGAATAAAAGACTCCGGCATGTGAGGGGTATGAGTCCAATGACTGTTGTCCCATTGTTGTTGGTTTCACAACTTTGGCTGCAGTTTGCTTTTGAACTGCAGTAGGGTTCCGACAGAGACCGAGAGGAGTAAGATGTTCAGAAGCACATGAGGTTGATATTAGGGCTTTTGTGGTTGCTTCATTCAACTATTGAACTGCGAGCAGGTGTCCATTTGAGTGCCATGCACGACAGACAAATAAGGCTTGCACTTGACAACCGCGAGGACGTTAGAGACTTTGGAACTTGCTATCTTCTCTCGATTGAAGTGCAAAACTAACATCCATGTCCACGCATATCTCGAGGTTTGATTTTCCCACAAGAATTTAAAAAAAAAAAAAAAAAAAACAAAACCACGGAAAACGCTCCTCGTTTTTAACGGCTTCATCAGCAAAGCTTTAGCAAAAAGGTGGAGGCTCCAATTTAAGGTGGTTTCGGATTTTCGCTCTTCTGATTTAGTTGTTGGTCTTGACTTACCTGAGGATAAACAGGGTATAAGGAATCTCATTCAACACCATGGGGAGCAAGTACACATCTAGAGATGCGGTCTTAGCTTCAGCATTGGGAAATGGGTAGCTTATTGAGCTGTGGAAGTTTGTTTTGCTTGTTGAGATTAAGCCCAAGTGGTCCGGTTTTTTTTTTTTTAATATTTTAATAGAAATCTCGACTGCTAGGTGGTAGGTAGAGACATGTGTCGCAGAATATTTGCTGAGTGGTTTCTTGCGATGAAAATCGGGCGCAAGGTTAATTAGCGTATTTGAAAAAAGAAGAATGAGAGTGGAAAGTTGTTCCTGGGCCGGTCTTTATTAAGTTAATAAGTTGATGATCCTTATTATATAAGACTTGACCTAGAGGTCGTTCTCCTATTCTCGTGGGATTTTTTTGAGCCTCTTTTTCATGCCGTCGAGTTATAGTTCCCCCATGAAGTGGGATTTACTTATCAACACAGCTAAATCCTTTGATGAATCGGCAGTTTCATCTTCTGGTTCTTCATCAAAATCGAGTCTACCTAGGACTAGGACTCGTTAATGTGGCGTCAAAGTTGATTAGTGGGCTATCTCGAGAGAATTTTTGAGGATGTGCGCGGGTTTTACGCTTTTTTTTTGACGGTAGTTAGCTCTTCTTGTCCCATTCATCTTTTCGTTTCGTTCTACTGAGCATTTTTTCTGAAGTTAGTGCCTTTTAAATTGTAGTACAAGGGGTCTTTAAATAATAGCATAAGTGCGTACCTAACCTAGAAGTAAATTCTGACAAGAGTTAGCCATCTCTGCGAGGAGTTGCAAGTCCACTGACTGATTTACTCGCTAATGACGACAACAACAAGTACTTGGGTAAGACCAGTTCTGTAGTGTAGGCACCATCATTCAATGACTCTGAGCCTTAATTACAATCATTTTTAACCTTAAGCTAAAACATATTGTGGGACAGCAGAAAGTTTCATATGGAAAATCCCGCTGAACAGGAAACATTTTAAAGCCACATGCCAAGTGATGCCATGGGCTGTTTATTGATTGTGGGTGAGTAAGCTTCGCCCTTTCTGTGACTGTAACATTCCTACTTCTTGCATTAGAAACTTGACAGTGGTCCGTAAAACCGTGCATAACCTGATGGGCTAGAAAAAATCTTCTACTCTCTGGATCCATTTGCAAAAATAAATCTGGAACCTTGCATGCGTTTTTAATTTGCAAAAAAAAAAAAAACGATAAAAATAAATAAATAAAAATATAAATCGATTGTTCCAAGGACGTGGTCAATTAAAGCAGCCGCGTTTCGTCACCAACAACCTCTGTTGGACGGACTTATTTCTCCAACTCAGGCAGAGGCCATTTCCTCTGCTTAAACTCAGCCAAAATGCACATGGTATAGTTATGCGCATCTTTGCACCTGTCAAAGGGAATCTTCTATTAAAAGGAAATAGATTTCGAAATCCTTACGTGTCTTCGCAGGTCCCTTTGGCATTGCAGATATCTACTATCTGGGTTGTTTCCTCATCTTTGCCATCGATGAACATGCCGACCAAGTCTTTCAGCTTCGCCGGGTCCAGCTTGCAATCAACCAGCTGGCAGAGGTGTGCAGTTGTTAATAGGGAAGAGTTAGATTGATGTATAAATATGATTTGCAAACTGAAGAACTTGTTACCAGCTCCATTTGATTCATGAGGCAGAGCCGAAAGCATTTTGTGCTGTTGCGCACATTCTCCGAGTTCTGTACGATGTCACGGTAGTCCTCTGTGGAAGAAAGGAAGTTTTTATCATGAAAATTTGAATATTCAAAAACTTCATCGATGCAACGGACACGACAAGTTCTATGGGTGGGACCCTTAGTTCAGAGAAGGCAAAGGGAAGCTCCCTTTTCCTTTTTAGAACCCTCTTTAGTTCAAAGGCCCAGCTTATAGAATCCGTTGCTCCTGTTCCGTCGACGGATAGATCAAAATTATCCTTTTCAATGAAACAAACAGTCCCATACAAAAAGTCAGTACAATTCAAATAATTGTTGTAATAATTGAACTGTACTCTCAGTTTATTCAATGACAGTTGCTCTTCTGCTAATAAAAAATATTAACACCAATGACAGCGCTTCCTCTCACGCTGTGCCAACAACTGTCAACGTTAACAACGCACATAAAAGTAGAAAAGTAGAAAGTAGTAGCGACATCCATAAGCCTATTATTCTGTATAAATATTCTATAAAGCTGTCAGCCGAATACGTTGCCGCAACAGACGCAACGGATTCTACGGTTTGAGCCCTTCAGAATAATCTGACTGAGCGCGGAGTCCCAGTAAAAATCCTAGCACCAGCATATTTTGAAAGCTTATCATTCGATTGCTGATTTTCTCGTTTAGAGCAGAGCACTGAACATAGCTCGAGCATGTTACTAATGGATCGTTGTTCAAAGCGATCTTATTTATTTATGAAACACACTTGAGCACTAGCTGTCATATGACTATGAAAATGCACCACGGAACAGCACTTTTTGTATTTCTTCAGTTTGCTGCACTTTTGGGCGATCTGTTACATTTTTTTGCAAGCTTAGCTTTTAACTAAAGAAACGACGATTTTTGCCATTGCTTCTGATTTCAGAGTGAATATTCACCGACATTTATGCGTTTGTATCTAAAGTTTAAAAGCAACAACACTTTCGCCCGTTTTTCTTTTATTTAGTTAGATGGTTTTTCTTTTTTAAACTGTCACAACAACTGTCAAAACTTTAGTTTAATCTGTGGAATTTGAAATAGGTTCTTGCATTTCCGTTAGCGATCAGCATCGATATGGTTAGCTGTCAAAGTATTAGGTTCTTTCGCGTTAGCGGTTTAAATTGAACGCAATCGACATAAAACGATTGCTATCCCACAAAGTCTACAGACGTTCTCTTCAAAAATGACAGAAAGAGAGATAACCAGCAAAATAACGAATACTTTACCAGCAACCGCTCTTGGATCGAAACAGCTCAGAGAGAAACAAATTGAGCTTGACAGCTTTTTAGTGCTTGGATCGAGATGGTACGCGATATGTGTTCTCGAATTTTTACCAGGTTTGGCTGCTCATAGAGTGCACACTGATCAAGCACTGAACAAAAATAAAGACACAAATTCGGTCCTCTAAAGTCACTGACTAAAAAAGGAAACACTGGTCACATTCAAGAAATTAGTTATCGTAAGTCGACTAGATTGGTCTGGGTGAGATGTAACCGCAATGACGATCCCGTCACTTTTTCTATGTCAGCCGCATATGCGAACTGTCAACTCAGTACTCAGTCACGAATGTCTTGACTAGATTCGTCGGCTAACCCTCCATAAACCAACAGCTGCTCATATGACCGATTTTAGTCAATGAAAACCGAGATACATCCAGTCAGACAGTTGTCAGACTTACTAAACTAGATACCTGAACGTCCCCACTAACGTCTTCCTTTTGACAGTTCAGGTTCTGCTCTGAACTAAAAGAAAAAAACTGTTCCATAGATAAGCAAAAGAAACATACGTTCATCCGGTTTGTCATCGCATTTATCTGCAAAGCCCTCTAGCGCGCCTATAGCATCTTCTTCTGTCATTGCCTAAAATGATTAAAAAAAAACTAAGCGCTATTTATTAGCGAAACCAAGAGATACCTTTGTAAGTCCACAGCAGGCGACAGCGATGATTAAGCAAAGTAGGTTCCTCATATTTTCCACAACTAACCAAATGGATAGTGCGACCATTCATATTTATACATTCCCAAGTTTCGCCAATTAATTGATAAATCTACGAAAAGCAAATGTCATTGATGGCAGACAATGTGACACTTGTTTTTAACAAGCTCGGATTCGAATCGCGTTTTGATGTTCAGTCGGATAGGCTTCTCAGTTTTGCTGTTGAAATATACCACATTTAAAACCTGATCGTGACGACAATCTTTGATCTTAATGGAAGCGTTAATTATATTGGGGACGTTCGGATACCTAGTTCATGTTAAACGTCAACGAGATTTGTCGGACTGGGTATACGAACGCGTTGACTAATTAATTCAAATTGTTTTTGTATTCTTCTCGCGGTTTATTTTGAATTTTGACACTGAGCATGCGCAGGCACAATTTTCTTGACTAGATTTGTCGGCTAACCCTTCATAAGGGTCAACTGAAAAAGCTGTTGAAGTGAGCAATCTAGGCAAATAAAAACTGAAATACACCAATTCTGTCAGCTGTCGGACTTAGAAACTAGAAATTCGAACGTGGCCATTGTCGAAGCAGCTAATCGCCCATTTCTGTGACGGTAACTGACGTTTGAGATGTAATCTGCGTAAAACAAAATCGTACATAGAGGAGATGATTTTGATAAAAAAGAGCGTTCGTTCTTAAATGCTTCTAAGTTCAAAAAAACAGCGACTGACATGAGTGACTCTACGACCGATCTCAACGCCAATGTCATTTTCTTACATTAAACGTAAGGCCTTTTTCGGTGACATCTTTACTTTATTCTCCTTCAAAGGAAAGACCCACCTTCGCCTCTTTTATTTCAATATACATACGAGTACTTCCAAAGCCGCCATTGACAGCTTGACATATTCTTCCGATAATCTGAACAATATCAAAATTGTTCGGCTGAAGTTTTGAATGACCCCTGCTGCATGACAGCGCGTCTTCCTGTCTTGGATCTTTTTTAACACTTTTTTACTTTTCCACCGCCATCATTCACAGACAAACACAACTTGACCCAGCTTTATAAAATTCGTCCCTACATTCCCTAAGTTTGGATATCGCTTGTTCTCATTTCGTCTTAGACGAACATTTGAACTCTCATCGTGGAGGTTGAACGGATCGCACGGATTTGAGGTTGTTTTCGCCATTTTAAAGTCTGCCTCTTCAGCACGCTTCTCTTCAGGCTTTGAATTTTTTGGGAAGATCTTTTTACCCTCTGGTAAAACTTTCAACTTTCTTGGTGGAGTACCTTTTGAACTGCAGCTTTTTTCGATTTTATGGTGCCGTACCCAACGTTTCGCTTTTGTCCGCCCGAACCCACTAGACCAACCTTGTTTTCTTTCAGAGATGTCAATGCTTCTGTCTTCTTTTTCGTCCGTCCAGCTTGCCAGGGGATCCATCAGTAGTTCTGATGGTTTCTGTCGTGAGAGTCGGTCTTGACTGCTTCTTCCTCATCGAACCAGATGTGTTTCTGATGTACGTTGGCAGTAGGGCCACTGATTCTCTGCACTTAAATCTGGCGATGTGCTGCCTGGAGGTCCTCACGCCGAAAGTTCTTGCGGTCTTTTGCCGTGAGCCTTTCACACGTAAACTTTTTGTACAGCAGCCCATTAAATCTTCAGCAAGTTGGATATTCCCATACGTACTTTAGCTAACAACAAGTAATAGCCCAAGACCAGAGACAATACTGAGACCACCAACTTCGACCGATTTCCCGTTACTTAGCCTACAAGCTATATTTCTATGGGGTGGCACACGCTAAGTGCGCTTGTATTGTACATAGAAATTCGTATTGACAAATGTCACGAAACTTCAGAAACAAATACACTCGCACCTTGCATATGCCACTTCCGCTTTGGGCAAAGTGGCTTGCAGCGTTCATAGAATTTTATCCGTTAAATTTGAAATTGTTCGTTACGTATGAATAATATTTTTTTTTAGGAAAAAGTGTACATTTGCTTAAAATATTTGCGAAAAATTAAGAATGTAGGTTGGTTGAGGGAAAATAAAAACATTTTGAGCAAATTTTCTTTATTATTTAAGAAAAATTTACACACGAAATCGAAGTTAATTATATCCAAAAGCGGGAAATACACAACCATATTTGTCCTAGTATATTTCTAGTATGTGAAACATCTAATTTAGATAGTTTTATTAACCACACAAATCAAATTATTCACCTTCAAAAAATTTATAATTACTAACCAATGGCATTCAGTTATGCTAAAATGTGGTATTCCCGAACTCTTTCACATTTCCCCACGGTTGCCGAGGTTGGCAGCATTTATTTTTGTATTTTTTGTATGTTTTTGCATGTCACACGGATTCATATTTGACATAACACCGATAGGAATACAAAATGGCGAATTTGAAAAAAAACTGAGGGGGCCAGCGGCAAGAGGATTGTGAGTTGGGGGTCTCAGTATGGTTTGTCTATGCCCAAGACCATTAAATACATTTGAGTATATTGAGGTATGCGATTCAGTCTTTTAAGGTCTTGTCAAGCTGTATTTTACGATAGTAGAACCCAAGATCCCCTCCAATCGCTGTGCATATACCTCGAGCATTTATCTCTTCCTTATCTGCTTCATGTCCTTCTCTTTTGTAAGGACCTAAGCACAAATCTACGTGATCTTTTTAATTTTAACCCTAGTCGAAGCCTTAGACTTCCTGCCGAAGTCTTTCTCTAATCACAAATCTGTATGACTACTTCCAAAGCTTGTCCTTTTCTTGATACAACTTTTTCTCCCTGGTGGGAATCCGGCCTTCCTTCTACCGCCATTCTTTTTTCGTCACCATGACCAGTCCTCGCTGACCTCAGCTCCAAACATGACGAAGAAGCTCACTCAAAGTGTCCACCATGTTGACGACAGTTTACTCGATCCAGTCAATTCGTCCGAATCACTTCCTCTTCTGTGAGCTCATTTTAGACTTTTGAGCAGAAGATCTGCTTCCTCTGTTTTTATCTTGGGTAAATATAATTTTAGCGTCTCAAATCTCCCTCTCTGCCTATTTTAGTAGGTAAAAGGTAAAATTCAAAGCTCCATTACCTATCCAACTTAATTTTTTTGCCAGCAAAACTACAACCGGAAACGCTATGAGCAACTCCCCAGCCATGTTGACATGCCCACTTAAATAATCCATCATGAGTAATTAAAAATCGCATGCAATGCACCCACAACCCTCCCCCACAATAATTGAACCTTTCATCAGTTAATTGGTCGGGGTAGGCACAGCCTCCCCTTTAACAAGCGACTTCCTAAATAATGACAAACAATTGACTCCAAAGCGGTTCAATTAGTGACGTACACTGCAATTAAGTGACTTCACTTGTTTTATTAAGTGGTTTTTGTTTCTCTATAAATGTCGCAGTTTTTTTTTTTCTCAGTAAGTTTATGGAAACATAAACCGGGGAATCGCGTCATAGAGACATTTAACCAGAGCGTATGCCGCATCACAGTGATTCTTGATTCCGTTGGCTGGAAATAGAAAGAGGAATTTGAAGTGAAAACTGTCAACCGGCGGATATGTCGAACACACCAGAATCCTTGCATTTTCTTAGCCCAGAATAGTACTGCTCTTTGTATTCGTCGGGCAAAAGAATGTCCACTTGCTTTAAGGATGATTCTAAGAGAAATTTACCCTTCTTTATCTGGGGGAACAAATTTTGTTAACTTAAGCAATTCAGGCGATAGAAGGAGTTCTCACCGTTTGCATCATTTCCAGGATGCAGTTTATGTAACACTTGACGTCTTTGTCATCGGGGATAACTCCTTTTTTAATGTTGTCAGCAATGTCTGGAAGTTTGAGAGAAGTGTCGGAGTAATATGAAAATTAAACAGAAAATTTAGTTGGATTAAGTTAGTGTCAACAAAATGGTGCGCACTTGAAGTGGGCCACCAATGGCCATGAAATGAAAATTTTAATGTATTCGCACGTTGGCTTAAGCTGGGCCAATCGAATGCAATTTTGTTTAATTTTGCTTTTCGATTGTTTTATCAAACCCAAAGTGACAGAAATTAAATTTTGTTTGTCACTAGAATAACAATAAAATTGCATCAGTAACCCAGCTTAAGCCAAAGTGCGATTACCTGGTCGTTTAGACCTTCTAACAAAAATTGACAGCAGATGACAGTTAGAGGAAAACTTCTTTAAAGCACTTCGACTTCGATAGACTTGTGTATGTAGGTATCCACTTACCATTTGACACTTTTGGAAACTTTGGAAAGCAGACGTCACGCATTAGTTTTCCAGCTGCCATCATTTGTTCTTCGGTCACCTGCAATGAATGACAATTGAACAAAATCTTTCTTAGCAATTGCAATTTCTTAGAACGAGTAAAAACACATTTTGAGGCTAAACTTTTACTTTTGTAAGGAGTTCAACTCGAAGCTCCATTTTACCAAAAAGCACTCATTATTTTAGTTCAGAATTTAGTTTCATTTCTGACAGTTCCAAGAGTGCGCTTCGCTTAATTTTGACAGTGTAAGTTCCGTAAGATAAAAGAACTGTGTTGGTAAAGTTGATTGAGTTGCTACTGTTTGAGATTTTGTTGCGAATACCGATATTTTCTCTGATCTGTCAAAATTTAGATGTGGAAAAATGTATTTTGCATTAATACGCTTACTTAAATTCTCTAGAGATTTTTCGTACAGTGGCTAACAAATTTAGCTTGCCTAATTTTATCTTTGGAGGCATTTTTGTATGGGGGCCTAATTTAATGTCGTTTTCCATTGGACAAAAAGAAGCGTCCGGGAGAGTCCGGAATCGAAAAAATGCTGTTCCATTGGCACAAAAATACTCTTCTGGTGATTCTGAGAAGAGAATTTCGCTTCTCGATTTCAAGTCAGAATCCACTCAAGAATCACTCACACAAGTGCAATTTTATGTATTTATTACAAGTCAGCTGACGCAGCCATAGATTATTTTTTGTCATTTCACCAATACTTTGGTGGATTCTGTCAGAAGCAGTTTTGCTGTTCCATTGGATTTCAGAATGAGTGGATCCCCGAGTGAAACCAATGGAAAACGACATAAGAGCGAGCAGCATACTAGGCTTAGGAAACAAATTCCGTCAAGTATTGCCAAAAGAGCGATTTGACCTCAATCTTTAGTTCGATTAGCGCCTCTAGCTCACAAAGATTTGTTTCGAGCTAAAATAAAAGCTCTACCCACTACCTAAAATGAACTAAAAAGCTCAAGGCTACCGGGAATATCTCTGTGACAAAAACATTCGTTGCTGTCAAACTTCAGTTGCACTTATTTTTTACTATGGTTTTATTAGCTCGCTTTAGTGTCTCTCCGTTTGTCTGTTTGCAATCGATTTAAAAGTAATTTCTTAGTGAGCTATAGACTTGAAATTTTATACATAGCTTTGAACTGTGTGACATTGCAATATTTTTAACTTGTTCACAGTAAAAAAAAATTTAATAGTGCATAAGTATGATGCTAACTACCCATTAAATGAGATTCTTCTTCCGGTTCCGATCAGCCGGCTTTCCTTCGTTGTATTATATATCAGAAACAATTAAATCCTACACGTTGCAAATTGTGTGTCCCTCGACAAAGACATCTGCCCAAAGCAAGCTGTCACGAGGAAAAAAAAAACAAAAGCGACAAGAGAAGTTTTAATAGGAGTCGGCCATCGGAAATAGATAGGGTTACCATATTTGAAAACGGGAATAGGGGGAATTTAAACCTTTTTAGGGGGAAAATTTTTAATAAATTGGTGGAAGAACAATTTCAACGAACATCTAAGAACAATAATAACAAAATATTTATATAAATATTTTACTTAATAAATTTGTTAAATGGATGTCGTTAAAGTTTGTATACCTAACTCTTCGAATGCATGTGTTCACACTGGCTTCGAAAATTAAACGTTAATGTCGTTTTGCATTGGTTTCACCTGGGGATCTACTCATTCTGAAATCCAATGGAACAACAAAACTGCTTCTGAAAGAATGCACAAAAGTATTGGTGAAATGCCAAAAAATAATCTACGGCTGCTGTCAGCTGACTTGTCATAAATTACACTTCTTGTGTGAGTGCTTCTTGAGTGGATTCTGTCTTCAAATCGAGAAGCGAAATTCTTTTTTCAGAATCACCAGAAGGGTATTTTTTTTGAATGGTTTCAGAAGTATTTTTTTGATTCCGGAAGCTTCTTTTTACCCAATGTAAAACGACATTAACGTTTAATTTGTGAAGAAGGAAACAGCCAAAGTGAAAGCTGTTTCCTTGTTTAGTGAAAATATGTATGAAAAACTGGGACTTTCTTATCCCTCTTTTGTATTTTAAACTTTGTGTTATAAAGTCATATTTAAGACAAAAAAGAGTGAGCAGATAAGTCAAACGACGTAATAGAGCTCAGCTGAAGTAGCTTTGCCAGGAAATGAATGGCTTCGCGAGATCAATCGAGTCGGTGGACGCACCTTTCAACTTCCCTTCATCTTTAGTTCTCCAGTTTTGCTTTAAAACAATGTACTCACCCCACCAATGGTATAATCCACTAGAAATGCAATTATTCCAAGTTTTAAAATCAGCTTAAGTAAGGACATTTTTCAGGAGCCACTACTTGTAACAAACGCCTTGTCACAATACTTTTTGAACGATACCAAATGTCAGACATGTTGTGGAACGGTTCCTTTTATAGGCAAAGTAACTTGAATGGGAAACGCAGCAACGTGTTATTAGGTTTTGATTGTGGGGAAATTACTGCTGGGGCGGGTCTCTGATTTTCACGAACGTGAGACATAGATTAAGGTTTTTATTTTTGCAAATTGCTTCATTCGGTTAGTGCCAAAGTGAGTGGGATGAACATTACATCGTCGTGAAGTTGTTATCACTTGGTTTCTTTTAAAAACATGGACAATATGGGAATTATTGAAGCTTGTGCACCCGGACGAGCCCTTAAAAAATACCTGATTTCGACAATGCTCACGTATTTGATGCATTTCAGAAGCTGGTTCAGAAAAACACTTACTAAGTGATTTAAGTTCTTATACGCGATTTTCTATTATTTTCAGAACCGGAAACATGTCCGACCAGCAGCGGTGTCTTCCTTGCCTTGGTCCAATCATTCATTTGAAATGTGAATTCTTCTTAAACGCCATGACGTTGTTTTGGGGCGTTATTTGCGAGCGTTTTTCAGGAGGTTTTTATTTTAAAAATAAAAAATCAGAGTTCTATTTCGAATGTTCACTTTTAGTTCCTTCTTAAAGGTACTAAGATGTTTTTTGAGGCGGTTTTGAGGGTTTCTTAGGACGGCTTTTTATGTTAGGTTAGGTTAGGTACGTGGGTTGGCGTGGAGTGTTCCGTGCCACTCAGATCAATATTGACCCATTTAAGGACTGCTATTAATTGGTTTTGTTAACGCACATAGCGTAGTTTTTTAAGCCCTTTATTGTCGTGTTTCTGGGATAGTTGTGTGGTACTTGGCATTTTTTTGACGGTTTTTCGACGTTTTCTGGAGCGCTATTCTGAGCGTTTTCCAATAATTTTTTTGGGCGTTTTTTGGACCGTTTTTTGTAGTGCTGCTTTCTGTACATTTTTTGGGGGTTTTTCAGGAAATTTTTTAAAAAAGCTTTTAAGGGTTTTGAGCTTTGTTTGGGGGATTTTTCATGGTGGCGTTTTTTTTTAATTTCTTGGACGGTTTTTTGTAGCACCTTTGACTGTTCTTTAATGTGTTTCTTGGGCGTTTGTTGGAGCGCTTTTTAGGCCGATTTTGGTAGCGTTTTTTCAGGGTTTTTTTTCTAGTTTTTTAAGGAACTATTCATGGCTTCTTCTGGAACAGTTTGCATAGTGCTTGCTTTTGCCCTTTTGAAGAGCTTTTCAGGCCTTTATGGGAGCCTTTTTTATGGTTATTTTATTTTAGTTTTTTGGACTGTTTTCTGGACATTTAATGGGGCGCTCTTTGAGGTGTGTTTTGGATTGTTGTTATGATTTTTTTTTCCGTTTCCTAGGACGCTTTTTTTGATAAAGAAGGATGTGCCTATTACTTACTTTTACATAATATGTATGTATATTATATCTTTTTTAGAAATACTAAATGCCTTCTACTCTTTATTTAGTCCCTGCTCACGGGCAATTGTATTGTCTGAGCTCACCACTGAGAGATAAGGATGGAATCCGCTGGCGATCTTTTCAAAAATCTGTCCTCTTTCATATTAACATGTCTTCTGAATGAGTTGGCCGATTCTGATGAAATAAAAAGTAAAATGTAAATCATTTGTTAAAAAAAAACCATCTGCTCCCATTCCCCATATCGGCCTGCTACTGCCCAAAACAACTCCGCTAATTTAACTTATTTCTGTGGTTGTTAACAGCGAATAAGGGAATTAAAAGGAGCTTAATGTTTGTGGTCCTTAGTGAACCTATTTTTAATAGGTACATATTTTATTTCTCTTGGAGAGCCGACAAACAAATTGATTTTCTAAATGTTTTCATTGATAAAGTTGCCAAAATGAATAAAACAAAATTTAAAATATGAAAAATACATAAATCTACATCAGTGCCACCTACACGTCACTTCCGTCCACCCTGTACTCAAACCGATAATCATTTCTATTTTATATCTGATTTCTTCTCCCTCTCTGCCAGAGCAAGACAGCAAGCAATAGGTGCCTGTGGGCTGTCATATAATTTGACGTTGACGTTTCTGTATATATATATTATATATATATATTTTTCAATGTTTATTTGGTTCTTTTTCTGTGGCTTTTGCGAGAGAAATTTGTGAAAATAAAGAAAACCGCGGTAGAAAAATATTCGATTAACCCGAAAAGAGTTGAACAATTCGCTACCAACAGTTCGGTAGAGAGGAAACTTGGTCAAGTTTCTCGTTTGACTCAGAATCATTTCACACAAAATGCCCGTGAAAAATGACGGCGAAACCGATGCCGAGGGTGATGTTTCTGGAGCGGAATCAGAGCACTCGAACTCCAGCCATGGCCACGAGACAAGTGCAGAGGAGGCAGACGAAATCGAATCGGACGATTCGTCCGAGATGGACGTCGCCGAGATCGACAGGCGCCGCGGTGAATACATCGAGAACTTGGGTTAGTACAGTTTGGAGACACCTTTCCCAGTGGAAACCATTGTTTAATGAATGAAATTACAGCACAACTGGAGGCACAATTCAGCATTCTGCGGGAGCAATACTACCGCGAAAGAATCAGCCAAATCGAGTTCCAACTCTCGGAAGTTCGCAACAACCGTTCGGACGAGTACCTGCAGCCGCTCAAGCAACTGGATAAGAACTACCGCAATCGGATCGAGGTAGCGGATATCCTTAAACGTTACCGACTCGACAACATCGAGCATAAATTCCTGTCCGAGGAACAAGCAGCACGACAAAACCTCGAGGTAAGCCACAGGTCCTATTCGGGAACTATTCGATTTGCTGATGACAAAGTATACTTCTGCAGAGCGAAAAGCAACTAGCAATGGATCAAATGTTCGAGGAGTTGATGGAGAAAATCCGCAGACTTGAGGAAGATCGACATAACGTGGACATCTCCTGGGCGGACTGGGGCACAGACAAACGAACTAGTAAAGTCCGGGGTCCGGGCCGCAAAAAGGCGGTCACCGTCACCGGACCTTACATTGTGTACATGCTGCCGGATGAAGACATTCTCGAAGATTGGAAGCTTATCCGCAAGGCGCTCAAAAGATCAGCCACATCAACGTGATGGGGATCGTCTTTCCAATATATTTTTTACAGTTTTTTTAGAGGATTTATGATACTGACAAACGAGAGTGCAAATTAAGATAATAAATGCGAGAGTAATTTTTCAAACGAGAGCAGCGCTCTGCTTTATTCTAAAAACCTTTCGACACAAGCCAACCCTTGATTAAGTTTACGTAATCGCCGTGGAAGTGTATTTGACCGCTTAACTCATTTACGCGACTGGCGACGAGCTTGCCGTCCTTAGACGCTTCGACGAGTTTGTGTAGCTCCCTTTCCAAGCTCCAAATGTCCCCTTGAATGTAGCGCACCACAGTGATGCGACGCAGTCCACGGTATTTGGTATGCAAGTACACCGGAACCATATGGCTCTTGGTGCGAGCAACGAAGTACTCCTGTGATTCAGACACAGCCTTTGGCGGTTGCCAACCAGATGGGTATTCCGCTTTCTTCAGTGGTTGGGGAACTGTCGCAGCCGGGAAGAGGCGTTCAACGAATTTCCACTCTGGCGGATTCTTGAGTACCTCCACCTCGGGGTATTCGGAGATGTCAGCAACTGGCGTCGACGACCTGAAACTGGAGTACCGATGTTGGACTGCTGGAGTGATTAGCTGTGGATAAGAAGGAAAATTCTGCCGAGGTTATGGTCTGCTTTTGTTGAATGAATTTGTGTTGATCGGTGGAAGTTTGGATGCAAATGAATGCGTTGGTGAATTGACTTACGTTTTCTGCATTTTTTGTGGCTGAAATTGGTTGATAATTTCGTGAAAATTGGGAAAATACCCTGGGAAACCTACGAGCTAAGCCAGCCATGTTTCTTATTTTTGTCCTTTCGTTCGTTATGTATTCTGACAGTTCTTTTTTCTGACGGTCTGAAGGTGGAAGTGCATGTGGCGATTGTGATCCATTTACAATAGGTAGTTAAAAAAATAAAATTGGAAAGTGTATGTAACCTAGGTATAAATGCTAAAATGAAAGAGTTTCTCAATTAGCCGTTCCAAACATGAAAAACTCACACAAAACGAATGGTTGCGAAAAGCTAGGCCTAGGGTACACGAAATGGTTGTGCCTTTTAAATTTTTTAAAAAAAGCAAAAGTAATCTCTGAAATAATCAATGCTAGGCGTGTTTTTTTAGCTTTGATCTTATCAAAGTAAAGTAGAATTTTCAGCACGCAATTACAACAACTACTGTGAGTCCTTGAAGTGACAAGTAGAGCGTATAGTTGTTGTAATTGGCGACTGAAAATTTGACTTTACTTTGCTTTGCTGAGACAGAAGCTAAAATAACAGGCCTCCAATTATGAGAGCCAGAAAAAATAATACAACGTCAAACAACAGACAAATTAACCGTACAGATCGAACAATGTCGACCATTTTCGTTGAGCTGTGTGGACATTAAACAACTTATTTGGCGAATAGAAACTGTTGTTGATTCTTTAATTGAACGTTACCTTTCGCATAGTCAGCAGTGAAGCCAAGAATGTATTTTCTCTCTCTGGGGGCGTCCCATTCAATCACATCAATTATTGTTACATTCGTTTTTTCTTGATCTATCAGACTCCACATTTATTTTACCGAAATCTTATGCACATATGGCTTAGTATAGCCATTTTATCATTTATCTGTCAAATTTAAGCGCGCTGGGTCTGTATACATTTTCTAAAACTACATTTTGACAGATAGTTGTGTTCTGTTGTATGTTTGTATTTCATTTTTAATGAGTAGGTGTCTCGTGAGGAGTACTTACAATCGGGAAATGTAAAAATCATTGAACGTTCTGTTTGAAGGTTTTCTGCGACACAGTGTACTCTAGCTATGTCAAAATATAGTTGGGATTGTAGTAAATATTTGAGAGCAGCTACAATTGGGTTTAAAATTATGTTGTTGAAAGAGACCGCCGGGATCGTCTTTAACGATTTGCTTAGTTTTTAATTTGGTTGAAATTGTTTATGGGAGCTTAATTTAACTACGAGGACTGTACTAGGCTTTAGCTATTCAACGTCTTGAGAACTGTACGTAGTTGTGACGTCGTTTTGTCCAAGGAAATAAATTTGGATAAGTCGATTTCGCTATAAAGTATTTACTTTATCAACTACTGGAAAATTGAGCCGCTTATTTCACAACGTCTATCCCATAGGCTTTTTTTTATAATCTTTACAAACTTATTTGATCACAAACTTTTATTCTCTCTTTCATTAAACTACTGTAACCATTTTTGAACACATCCCCCATAAAAAAAAGCAGGTGTTTTAAATGTTCTGTTTGACACTTGTCAAATCTTTTGTTGTTCCACCATTATCTCCATTTTCTTTCGTTTTTGATTGGTATGCGTGAGCCACAAAATCTCACCGGCATTTTCTTTTTTTCTAATGACATCTCTCATCTCTTTAGTTACTTTTCTGAAGAGAAAATGTATGTTCTCCTCATTCTCCATTAGCGTTGACATTCTCTTGAATAAGAGCAAAGGCAAAAATCTAATATTTGACTTAGTAATAAAATACAATGCCCTGTTGCATTGTTTACGCAAAAATATAAATTTGTGATGCCCATGTGGTTGGGCTTCGCGCACCTAGAAGATGATGATGCAAGAGATGGCGGTTGATTTTCGCTGAAAAAAATCCTACAAACGATATTAAAGCCAGAAAATACTGTCATGGAGTCCAATCGCTTGTTGGTTGCAACACGTAAGACGCAGTAAAGATTGACTTTCATCCCCACACAGCTAATGCATTGCAGCGGGAATACCTACCCGAACAATAATCGGGTTGCGGAAGGGAAAGAGGGCGAATAAATAAATACGTTGTGGTGTGGAAATAGATACATTTCCTTTTGAAGGGGTGGAAGCATTTGTACCTACGCACTTTTTAAGGAAGGCAGGCACGCAGATGAGAAAACATTTTCTTGGTGGTGGGAATATGATTGATGAATTTCCATGTTTTAGCTTCTGAAAATTTTTGCGGGTGCCGAAAACGTTTTTGTATCGGATATAGATGTACAATTTTTGTTGAACTTTCAGTATTGAATTTTTGTGTTGAAAATAATGCTCACTCGGTAGAAAGGTACGATCCCCTTAAGCTGTAAGTAATTTTTCTAATTGTGGTGGAGTCTTCGGTAATTGCTTAAGTTTTGAAGCAGTTTATCACTTACCAGAGACCACAATAGCGGTGCCTAGAAGTAATCCCTTCTGGGGGCCAGTGTTCCCAGATTGAGGGGAAAAGCGCCAATTTTATAGGTAGCAGGTACCTACGTTATTCTATGTCGGGGTTATGTTGCTATTCAGTACCTATTATCAAAAAGAACACCTTCGGTTGATTTACCTTTCAGACATATTCCGCGATGCTAAATAACCATTTTTAGTGTCCAAGCTAAATTTTTCTGAACTCGCAATGGCGAAATTTTTCATACAAAATTGCATTATTGTGAAACCTCCGTTTCAAAGACCAAGCCATCGCGGATGCCAGAGCACTTGGTCTGGATAACTGGAAGCAGCGTGCCCGGGATCGCAGAGGATGGAAGGCTACAGTGTCTCAGGCAGAGACTCTTCACGGGTCGGGAGCCCGTTAAGTAAGTAAAAGTAAGTAAATAGAGGCGGAGTGCTTCGTAAGGCCTGAAAGCTAACCAAAAAACTGTATGTCTATTAGGCCTCAGTTATATAGCCACACGTCATGTGCAACCGAAAAAGTTTGAACGCATGAAAATGAGTTCTTTTTTACGTTTAGGCGGTCATAGCAAAAAATCTGTCAGAACAAATTTTCCCTACGAAAGCAATTACTTACAACAAATCAACCACCACTGATCGAATTCCATCAGCAAAAAAATATTTTGACTGATGGAACAGTAAAGAAATGAAATATTTCAGTGGAATGACTTTTTTTTTTGTGGAATTAACTGAGATAATGTAGGTATACTCCGTTCATTTTATATTTTAGTACAGGCCTTATGGGAAGCTCATTTTTCTACCAATGGTGCCTGTAGATACTCTCACGGCACTCAATCACAATAATTGCCACTGAAACAAAAACCAAGCCACTGACACTATGGCAACCATGTGAGAGCTGCCTATCTTCCCTGTACTGAAAATATAAATTGAACTACTACCTTAATATTTTTTTTTAGAAAATTTAAAGATCATTAGCTTATTTGTTTTTGATAAACTAAGACCTAGTATGCTGCTCGCGCTTAAATTAAGCCCCCATACAAAAATGTCTCCAAAGATAAAATTAAGCAAAGCGGTTAAGCCAAGCAGTACGCAGTTCAAGCTAAATTTGTTAGGCACATTTATATTTTTCCACAGTTAATTTTGACAGACCACAGAAAATATCGGTATTTCCAAACGAAAGCAAATTAACAGTACCAAGTCAATAAACAACACAGTTCTTTTATCTTACGGAACTTACACTGTCAAAATTAAGCGAAGTGGTGGACAGAAACATTGGAGAGGCGCTTAATTTTAGCTTTCCTGGAACAGCATATTAGGCTTAACTTTATAATAATTCATAAGCCACATTTTACGACCAAGATTAAGTTCAACCATTAGGTTTAAGAGGTCAAAAAAAGCAAAAGAAAATTTGTACGGTTCCGTTTCGTTTTACGTATGGGTAGGTATAACTGGGGCCTAAACATTAAATCAGCGTGGACAGATCGACTTGATTGTTTGGTTTTCTTTATGGCAACTAAATCAGCTTTGGACCATACCAATAAACATTTTTAGTTTCGAGTTAAAATTATGGTAATTCAAAATATGTAGCTATGCCTACTTTTTACACAAATTTGCAATAGTGAGCTTCCGTAAATTAAAAGTCGAGGCTTAAAATTGTTCTTACTACTGCGCTTTGTGATTTCTGTCCTGCAAGACCAGTAACTGAAAGGGCATATTAATCGAATTGCACCTGTTTTATTGGTAATGAATTTCTGTATACAATCTAACCAGCCAAGCTTAGGAGAAGCTTTAGAGCTGCAGAAGTAGCTAGTTTTTCTCAACGACACGTTTTAAAAATTCCTTGAGTCTTACCTGTGTAGGTGTTGGTTCAGTTTTACCAAATTGATGAATCATAATTCAGCTATTGGTCTAGCCATTGACGCTTAAAACATCCAAAAGAGCTTCATTTCCAAGTGTTCCTACTCCAGAGCACATTTTTCGAATTCTGCTTAAAATATAGCCTTGCTGTATCCACGTCTGCCCTCTCCTCCCAGTTGCAGAAATCACATATGATACAAAGTTTAGGTCGATGGGGAACACTATTTCAATTTATTGTCTGTTATTACCCTCGAGTCCATCCCTGAGGGACAACGTAGTAGAAGAAGACCCCACCTTAGTTGGAGGGCGACCTAAGCCTACTTGTAGGCAGCAACATCTTTTGTTTTACTGACAGATCGTCACACCCACATTTTCCGTACGAAACTGGACCTGCTCCTTCCAGAATACTGTCAAATTTCTTCTCACAGTATTGGCCGCCTCTAGGATGAAACTAAAAGTTTCTTTCGTAACAATTTTCCATTCTTTGACACAATTTAAATACGTTTTTTGCTTTCATATTTGAAAAGATTTCCTTATAAGTCGTTCCTCTTCCATTCCCAAGTTTTTTTTATGTACTTCGTTTCGTTGAAGTGTAACTATATATAGTTAGGAATATCGTTTTCAGAAAAAAAGGACAGAGAAAACTAAAAGAGCTATAGGTGTTTTGCTTCGATCTCAGCAAAGCAAATTAAAGTAGGATTTTTAGCACGCAATTAGAACAACTACGCTCGACTTCGACTTCGAGACTCACAGTAGTTGTTTTAATTGCGTGCTGAAAATCTTATTTAACTTTGCTTTGCCGAGATCGAAGCTCAAAAAACACGTCTATTGTAAGATTCCGTAAATTTATAGCAGTGTTGTAAGGGCTCCAAATAAGACTGTGGTGAAGAGTTCTGGAATTTTCCTCTTATTGAAATTCCCTAGGTACCTACTGCACTTTATAGTTTCACCACAGGTCGTTGGATTCCTTAATTTATCCAGTGCCTTTTAAGGACGCAGCCCAAGGGTTTGAAATCGTTTGTGATGAAGTGCTGTAGGTATGGTTTTAATGTCTCAATTGTCTTGAATATTTTCCATAAAAAAGTTGTCAAAATAAACTATAAATTTTCGCTAAGCGCAGAATTTAGTTGCTCCAAGTCACGTCTATAATTAATTAATAATTTAGTCATTTGGCGAATGAAGTGGACCTTCAATTTTATGCGAAGTCCAAACGGCTAAATTGAGTAGTTTCTCCAGACTCCAGGGCAATTATTTGTCTACTCTCGGATTTTTGTAAGACGTTTGAGAGAGGTGATGCAGTGTGTCAAACCTTCGTAAAAGAAGTCCAAAACATTGGGCCTTGTCTAACTTGTAAACATTTCAAGTTTCGGCTCTAAATTTTAGTTCACAGTGGCAATATCTTCCATACAAATTTCGCAATTGTGAACTTCCGCAAATAAAAATCTAGTATGCATCTCAAAGATGACATGTTTTGCTTAACTTGGAAAAAAAATCAGCCCACATAATATTATGATTGCCGATCTACTTGAAAAAACATTAATCTACCAACTTAGTAAAGTTAAGTCAGCGGCACTTTTTTCTCTTCGAAATATATCCGGCAAACCTACGAGTACTTTTTTGAGGGGTACTAGGAACGTACTAGATCTTTCCCTCAAACCGTTTCGTTTAGCTTCCCGCTTCTGTCTATCAATTGTTTTGTGTTTTTGCTTTAAAAATGTCGGATGAACAAATTGGATAACAAAATAAAATTTGTTCTGTCTGTCAAACGGAACCTTAAGTTATATCTTTTACCTTCCTTACTTTTGCTAAAATGTGTTACATCCCTAATATGTACAGATTTGGAACTTGTCGATTTAATGCGTTGTGATGTACGACTCCCAGCTTATCATTATCAAAAACTATGCTTTTGCAAAACTTTGTTTCTGAATATTACGATAAATGACACTTTTTCACTCAACATTTATGTAAATGACACTTTATTAAATTTTAAGTCTACAATTGCGGCAAATTCTTTTGAAGATATATGGGAAATTGGGCCCCCTCTGCATTTCTCTGTCGACTAAAGTGGAGAGTATGCTGTCTGGCAATTGGGGGGAAACCCTTTTAATGAACAAAAGTGGCATGTGTGCTGCTTTTTGGCGAAAAGAGCTTTTCATTCAGTGAAAGCGGAATAAAGTGCGTTTTTTGAAACGAAGGTCAATTTTAAGTTGAATTTTTTACCATTTAACATCAAAGTTAGTTTAATACAGTTTGTAGGTATCTGCATTTATTTCTCTTCTGCAGTTATTTTGAGAAGAAGAAGAGAATTTCCTGGAGCACATTACATTGTTTTAAGTTGACTAAAATATTAAGAATTAAAAAAAAAACAGTCTTTCAAGTCCTCTAAATTCTAAAAACTTAAAGTTGTATTTGTCAATGGGTTTTCTATATACTTCAACTGGACAAGGAGTAAGTGGGGACGTTCAAGTATCTACTTTAGCAAGTTTGACGCTCTCCTCACTGACTTGAAGTGTCTCATTTTAAATTGGCTTAGATCCTACATATGAACTGCTGTTTCAGTTGACGTTTATGGAGGGGTAGTCAACGAATCTAGTCAAGAAATTCGTAACTGAGTACTAAGTTGACAGTTCTCATAATGTGGCTGACGCAGAAAAAGGGACGTTCCCGACCAATCTAGTTTTTGGGTTCAGGTTACATCTATAGTCCAGACCAACTTGTTCGACTAGATTTTTGAATGTGCCCAATATAGCAAAACACTGTCTTAAAGTTGTTAACCGGTAAGACAGCTAAGTACAATTTTTCTATGCCCTATCTGACGTCTGACAGCTGACTGATTTGTGCAGATTTGTTTTTTTTGGGATCAAAAATATATGCGTTTGAGGTACAAAATTAAGAAAGATAATCATATTTCATAGAAACATGCGTTCACAAATCAGCTGTCAAATTGGTTTTCACAGATTATTTAGTGCCGCCTATTCAAAATCGAAGCCTTTAAAAACATTTTCTTCTCAAAATGCTGTCAAATGACCTTGTCATAAGTTCAACGAGGTTTGACCTTCTTTGGTCATGAAACATTATTTTTATCCAAACAGTCGATACTTCATAATTCGTTCCTTTTATGGGTAGCTATTATAGTGTCGTTGTACCAAACACAGTCTCAATTAAGCATCATGCATTAAATTCTGAATATTTCGGATTTTATTTCTGTAAATTCCAGCAACCTGTTCTGGATTCCTTAAATACAGCCAGAACTTATGTTTATACAAACGCTGCTTGTTTTCAGAAGTCTTTCAATTAAAGGTGCGATTCTGCAATAATGCGCCTAAACCTGAATCTGTTCCTTCCGATGTTGTTTTTGAGCCTTTCGCTTAGATGGCTTCCTCTTTTGACTTTGTTGGTGTTGGTCGAAGTCGAAGTAGCCCAAGTTACTTAGTCAGAAAGTACTATTGCCAGTTGTTCGGTGTACAATCGAATTACGAATGTCGAATGCAGCGAGTGACGTTTTCTACAGCTAGGTTAGAGTAACAAAGGGTTTGGCAGTGACGCTTAGACAACTTCTGCTCCAAGAGACTATAGTTTGACTTGGAAAATATAGGACAATGTTTAAGAATACTTTTCCAAACTAACAACTTGTTAAGTGGACGACAGTTTGATATTTTTTGTTGCATCTTTGACATATTCTACTTCAAGATGCCTATGAAGTTTGTATATAGTTCCGCATGAACAATATAGCAGTTAACACTACTTCTTAGTGTCTTTTTTTCGGAAAAGTCTTAACCATTTGTAAGTTCGTTTTATTCATACAACCCCAAGCTGCAAATTTGTTGCTGAGAACAATAACGTCATAGCTCAAAAAACACGCAGCAAAATAAGAAATCCAAAAACTTTGAACCCTTAAGGTGGCACCCCAATGAATACGAGTATTTTAGAACCTTTTCGTTGCTAAGACTTTATAGAATCTCCAAAAAAGTGTTTGCCCGTCCTTTTGTTGTTGTAACAAGACGACTAAACGTAATTATTCTCAACATGTGCGATATGCCCATAATTGTACCTAGTCCTGCCATAAGTTCTGTTACACATTTTCCAGCGCTTATCGTTAAAAACTTCTTGTGGGAATTGCACCGATAACTTTTTTTTCGGAACACATGCATTGATTAGTAAAGAAAACTTGCCAGTTTGGTCTCAGCTTGCGATCTATTAACATGGGGTGGGGCGTTAAAGAAAATCGAGTCGCGGTAATTGCGTTGCATAAGTGCGGGAAGAATGCTGGCCAAATTTTTGAGTTGCTAAAACCACTCGGCATATCGAGAATTTTTGTTTATCGGGCTATTGGCCGTTTCTGCGAATTGTCTGGAGTGGAGGACAGGTCAAGAAGTGGCCGCCCTCGCGTCGTTCGTACAAGTGCGGTAGTAAAAGCAGTGCGTGAACGAATTCGGAGAAACCCACTTAGGAAACAAAAGATCATGTCCAAGGAATAGGATATATCAACCAGATCCATGTCAAGGTTGATTCGGGATGATCTTCACATGAAAGCCTATCGTCGGTCCACGGGACATCTCCTAACTCCTCAATTGAAAAAAATTAGGCTGGAAAGATGCAAACGACTTCTGCAGTGGCACGCGGCCAATGGGCATGAAAACATTCTGTTTACGGATGAAAAATTTTTTACCGTGGAAGATGTTTTTAATAAACAAAATGACAAATGGTCTATGCCACGTCATCTAAGGAAGCGAAAAAAATCGTTCCCAGAATTCAACGAGGCCATCATACAGCTTCCGTAATGGTTTGGTGGGGGGTATCCCATCAAGGTGTCACATCCCTCCATTTCTGCGAAAAAGGCGTAAAAACTGGGCAAAGGTTTACCAAAAAGACGTGCTAGAGGGCGTTGTGAAAGGTTTGACCAATTCTCTTTTTGGCGGAAAAAGGTGGATCTTCCAACAAGACTCTGCTCCAGCGCATAAGGCCAAAACCACACAGGAGTGGCTCAGGCTCAATATTCCTGGCTTTATAGCAGTAGAAGATTGGCCCTCGGGGAGTCCAGATCTGAATCCACTGGATTATGGTTTGTGGTTAGAACTTGAAAACATGGCCTGTAAGACTCCCCACAGAAATTTGGAAAGTCTTAGAGCAGCATTGACCAGAGCAGCGTCCACGATCTCTATTGAAACCGTACGTGCCGCTATAGCCCAATGGCCACTACGTTTAAGAGCTTGTGTGAAAGCCAAAGGCGGCCATTTTGAGTGAAATTATTTTTATTCTATTGCCAATAATGTAAGCTAATAAACAAAACTATTTTCAATACGACATGTTAACTCGTTTTTTTTCCACAGCGCTTTGTATTTGTAACAGAACTTATGGCAGGACTAGGTATTAAAAAATCAACCAAATCTGTTTATAAATCAGCAGCTCGTTTTCAATTGAAACTTATGAGCTCATCGGGTGCAATGGGACTCCAAACTTTCTAAGGAGACCCGTTATTAATTTACAATTTAATCCTTTGTGGCCATCTTTGTCAAATGACCGAACAAAATTAGTTTATTTAGCAGTTTCTTTTTAAGGTTCCGTACCCAAAGTGAAAAAACGCAACCTTATTAGTTTCACTTTTGTCCGTCCGAACCTACTAGACCAATTTTTTTTATAATACTCGCAAATCTATGAACTTTTTCTTCACAAGATGATCGTCAAAAAGGTTGCCTTTTTCTGTGCAGTTTCTTTGTCCGAAATCCGACTAATCTGCTCTCGAGGTGGAACTTGTTTCGTTGGACTTCTGAAGCCTTAGACAGCCTTACACAGCAAGTGGTCTGCGTTATTATTTGGGAGAGAGGTTGATGACACATTAGCCATAGGACTTGTTTTTAACCTTTTTGAAATGAAACTTCTTATAGCTGGTCGAGTAGTTCCCAACTTAGATGAAGCGGAAATGTCCAAAACCAAAAAAGTGAGAGTCAAACAACCTCGGATGACTTCTTTTCGCCAACCTTGTAGAAGGAGGGGTAGTTATATTGTATACTACCATTTTTACAAGTTGACCACTCGCCCTAGTAGTCCAGCATAATAACCACTGAGCCACCGTGTTTACAAGTGGCAACTACTGATATTTAATGTTCCATAGCACCTTTATCGAACGTGAAGTGGAAACAAAAATTATTCGAACCCGAAGAATCACCTTACTTCCCGGGCAAACTTCGAGCGACCGCCATGACATCACCGCACGATATTTCAAACAAAAGCACAAAACGATTTTTTTTTGACAATTATTGCGTTTCCGGATATACTCGATCGAATGGCATCACCGAGGATTTCCGATTGCCCACATTCTGCCTTGGTCGATTGAGAAAATCTGACCGAACCAACTCGATTCAATCAAACGATCAAGAAGCCGGCCCAGAAGTCTATGAAGTTTCTATGCATTGAACTCAACTTAATTCCATGGGAGTTTCATTCGTTCAATATAGAGGTTCAACTATCAAAAGGGATGTTAATACTTTAATCAATTTTAGGCGGACGAAGCTCACCGGGTCAGCTAGTTTATTATAAATACTTTTTATACACTTTTTTACATTTTTTAAATGCTGGCATCTTATGTTTGCTCTTCAATAACGACATTTTCGTCTTCCATTGCCTTATCTGGTTCCGGATCATCTTCCTCTTCTTCACCCTTTGGGGCAACGTCTTCCTTCCTCTTCAACAAATTACGAAAGTATTTTTGGGCGCCACTTAAATCAATTTATGAGTAAAAATATAACAGCAACTAGCTTGGAAAACTTGTTAGGCTTTTTCCCTACAGCTATTTTCCAGGAGCACGTTATTAGCAGGGAATCAGCAATGAAAATCCAGTTCCGCCACCCAGTATAGAAGAAGTGGGCTTAGCAATAAAAAAGCTAAAGAACAACAAGGCCGCCGGCTCTGTTGGTTTACCAGCGGAGCTCTTCAAATACGGTGGTGATGTTTTGGTAGGGCGCATGCACCAAATCATCAACCAAGTATGGGTGGAAGAAAGTATGCCCGATGACTGTACTATCAGCTCCATATGCCCCATCTACAAAAAAGGCGATCCTATGTCTTGCAAGAACTATCGAGGCATATCCCTGCTTAATGTCGCATATAAGATCCTATCCAACGTACTGTGTGAACGTCTCAAACCGTTCTGCAACACACTAATCGGCACGTACCAGTGTGGCTTCCGGCCCGTCAGATCGACTATGGACCAAATTTTCACACTGAGGCAAATCCTGGAAAAGACCAATGAATTTCAAGTCGAGACTCACCACCTATTCATCGACTTCAAAGCCGCATATGATAGCATTCATCGTCAGGAGCTTTATGTGGCGATGGCCGAATTCGGGATCCCGGCAAAACTGATCCAGCTATGTAGCGTGACGCTGGAGAACACACGCTGCAACGTGCAATTTGGAAGTAGTTCCTCCGAGCTATTCCAAACATGCACCGGATTTCGGCAAGGAGACGCACTATCATGTGACTTCTTCAATCTCGTGCTAGAGCAGATAGTGCGCAGGGCAGGTGTCAACACGGAAGGCACTATCTTCAACAAATCCGTCCAGCTACTGGGGTATGCAGACGATATTGACATCATCGGTCGCTCCCAGCGTGCCGTGATAGAGGCTTTTACGGCGATTGAAGAACAGGCGAAATTCGTTGGTCTTGTAGTAAATGAGGACGAGATTAAGTACATGCTATCAACAAACAAACAAGCATCTGTCCACCGCCTAGGACAGAACGTCACTATTGATAGCAACAATTTCGAGGTAGTTAAGGAGTTTATCTACCTCGGAGTAAACATGAACTCCACAAATGACATCCTAGTGGAGATCCGGCGAAGAATTACCCTAGGAAACCGCTGCTACTTCGGTTTGGCAAAGCAATTGGGTTCAAAACTCCTAACTCGGAGGACAAAATGTATGCTTTACAGAACCCTTACCTTGCCAGTTCTGCTTTATGGCGCCGAGTGCTGGACGATAAGCAGGAAGGGAGAGCTGATACTGGGCTCCTTCGAAAGAAAAATTCTTCGGCGGATTTTTGGTCCTGTGTGCGAGGAGGGCGAATGGAGGAGAAGATACAACCGCGAACTCTATGAGCTGTACCAAGATGTGGATGTAGTCCGAAAGGCCAAAATACGTCGACTACATTGGCTCGACCACATCGAGCGAATGGACAATAATGCTCCAGCTAAGAGGATCTTGGAATCCAAGCCGCCAGGTTCGAGACGACAAGGAAGACCGAACCTCCGTTTCAAAGACCAAGCCATCGCGGATGCCAGAGCGCTTGTTCTGGATAACTGGAAGCAGCGTGCCCGGGATCGCAGAGGATGGAAGGCTACAGTGTCCCAGGAAGAGACTCTCCACGGGTCGGGAGCCCGTTAAGTAAGTAAGTAATCAGCAAAGAGGATTGATTTAAGTTGCGTTCTTTGTGCGAAATATTTGGTCGTGTTTTTGACTAGCTTCAGTTTTTCCTTCTACGGTAACACTTTAAATAATTATTTTACTTCGAGGTACTCAAAACCAGTCATCGTACAAAATTCTGTGTACAAAATATGCCATGTTGGTTGGTTTTAGAATCGAATAGTCCTATAAAAACAGCTGAACATTCGTTTCTTTTTTGCACCGAATTTCAAAAGAAATGTTGAAATTTTGGTGTAATTTTTATACCGAGATATCTCAATGCCTATGCGGAAAACCCCCAGTGTATTTCAGGCAGAGCTCCATGTCATCAAGGAATACGCGAACCTTATCTATACTCTTCAGGGATCAAAGGTGCAAACAGTCAGTCAAGCAGCTAGAAACGCCCTTAGCTCACCAACAGTTGTCTCAAACTCAGCCATGCACTGCTAAAATGCTCTCCAAACTCTCTGCTCCAGAAACAAAACCAAAATATGGTGGGTTTCCGGCCACGAGGGAAAAATCTGACGAACTGGCCAGGGTCAGAAACCCCTTTCATGGGACCAGAAACTTTCTGCGCCATCACTAAATCAGCAATCACTTCCACTGTCAACAGTTGGGAGCACAACATGTGTATCAAAGAGTGGCAAAAAATTCTAGGCTTTAGACAGGCCAAAAGACCAATTCTGCCAAATTTTTAAATTTACGATGGCACGATATCAAAATCGTTGCAGGCTACCTTACAGCTCACCACGATTTGCGATACCACCTACACAAACTTCACATAGTCGACTGCCCCCGGTGTGCCGGCTATGTCTTGAAGAAGACGAAACAGCTCAGCACATCGTGTGTGAATGTCCAGCTCTATCCTTAGAAGGAAAGTCTTCTTCCGGAAATACTAAGTCCAGAAGAATAATTGAAGAAGTCCTCTGCTGAAAACATTACATTACCAGCTACATTAGGGAGGTAGAGACGCTGCTAACCTAAATTCTATTTTCCGTCAATCCCGGCACAATATACCTGCTAGGTCGACGTGCCTATTTTTCGCCTTGGCGAGTCAGAAGTAAACAAAAAAATACCAGTATATTTTGACAAATACAGCAAAATTTTAAATTGTTCTTCAGCTTTCCCAATTTTGCACCAAAATTAATCAATTTAGACAAGGGTGCTTACTTACTTACTTAAGGTGGCGTTACAGTCCGGTGTGGAGCTGGGCCTCATCCAACAAGCGTCTTCAGCCAGCACACTCTTTAGCCAGCTGTCTCCAGTTTCGCACGCTAAGTTATTTAAGGTCCCCTTCCACTTGCGTGCGCCACCTGAGTCGCGGTCTTCCTCTACTGCGCCGTCCCTCGGGTGTGGATTCGAAGATTCGAAGACACCAGTGTACTACTTGAGAATATATCGACCTATATAGGCGGGATAGCCACCCTAGGTTAAGCTTCTCAGAACGCCAGCCTTTGATTTGCTTTTAACCATTGAACTTGTTGGATGTGTTTGATCTGCCAACACTTTAAAACCAGTCCAGTCCAGTTCGAAAAGAGCTCCCTTAACTCCGCTTTCTAACTCAAAGTAGATCCTCCAAACGTCTTCAAACTCTGCGAAGGTGAGGTGTGAGGTGTCCCAACCACCAGAACAAAGTTGCAGTAGCCCTCGTCATATCAAATCAAGTTTAGCTAGTACATTCTATATCAGTATAGAAAATCCTTTCATAGGTAGGTACCCAAACATTTACAAGAGACGTACCCCCCTCTGTTTCCCCTTCCACCCATTCCCGCGTGCGCTGACCCGAGCGCACTTACTTATCAGTGCGGATTATTGCCTGCAGATTGCTGCCTAATTTAATTGCCTTGTCACAGCGTATATTTAATTAAATCTAATTGAAAGTACAAAAAAATTAATAAAACAATAAATATGCAGAAAAAGCTTCATCGCACATTTTCTTCCTACTCCCGAAAGCGTTCTCTGGCTGAAGCACGCCAGTCGCCAGCACGAAGATGGAAACCGAAAGCTCGCAACTCATGCAGTGTTGGTGAACTTTGCTCTTTCGCCATCGTCGTTTCCGTCGTCCGTCTGTCCGTCCATCCGTCCGTCCGACCGACCGTTGGGCAATATTAATTCAGAGTGTAAATAATTGCAGGCCCAGGTCTTTACGTAACACACAGCTACAGCTTTGCGCTCAGTGTGTAGCTGTGTACATAATGTTTGCCGTTTTCTGTGTCGTTATCTATACTTGTGTACCTATTCAACTATCCGCGTCGCGAGTGATTTCTGACGGGTTTCTCCTTCTCACAGTTTTCTCCAACTTTCCCGCAGAGAATTGTTACAGAGGTGAGTTAATTTGCTGCTGGTTAGTTACCTTCCAGATTAAGGGTTGTTGTTACAGTTAAAAGGGACACGGGGCACCGGCTTGAAGGACTCTCGGTCTCGACTCGAGTGGATGTCCTCCTTGCTCTTGCTAGGTGCACCTGTTCGTCGCACTTGGTCGTTTATTTTTGGTTCGATTTTCGGTCATCGGGAAGGTTATTTGTTTCGTTCGTTTTTACTTTACTTTTGCACCTCTTTTGCTATGGATATGGACACGGGGACTTGTGGAGAGGAAAACATTTTATTTTCTGTTTTGTTTAGTGTAGTCACTGTGCAGCTCTGTGGATAGTTCGCACCACTTGCCAAACGGTCGCTATTGGCCTGCGAATTGTCACGTTGGCTTTATGTGTGATTTTGCTCATATTGTTGTCTTTTTTTTTTCTTTCGTTTTATTCTGTTTTGTGTTTTATATTCGTCGTGTTTGGCTTGGCTTTGGAATTTTTATTGATTAAGTACATAAATATATTTTTTTTTTCTCGCAAACACAGGTATGGGTTGGTGTACGAGTATGATAGCCATTTAAGTGACGAGGGGGAGCTTTTAGCCGATATGATAGTTATTGTTATCCTTTTTGATAGGTATACATTATTTATGTGTAGTTGGGTGATTAATGACGTGGCCTGGGTGGGTAGAGATAGTTTCTTGTTTGCGTTTATGAACAAAATGAATAAAGGAAGGTGAATCAGCTACGAGATGGAAAAAAGGCGAAAAGTAAGGTTAGGTTTATTAAGTTGAAGTGGAATTTGCAACTAGGAAACCACCTTGTTAAATATAGACTTCTTAAAAATGGTAAAAATATCGTTGCTAAATGGACACAGCTATAGAAGAGATAATGCAGCTTTATTGGATGGTTGTGCAAAGAGGTAATGAGCAAATTCTATTGTCCTTTCGTCCCTGCAGCATCTGCAAATGTCATTTGTCCAGCCTTTTAGTTATTGTTGCATTGATGTAGCACTAGTATTTGGTTTCTATTACACCTACCTTTATCTTGACCTTTTAGTTTTAATTGCAGTTTAGGGCACAACCATAGCTGCCACTCCGTTGTTTCGCAGCCAATTTTAATGCGTGATTTTATCAAATGCAGTTCTTAACTGAGTTGAACGCTTTTCTTTGAAGGACACGTCGAATGGACAATCAGGCTATTCGCAGTTTATGAAATTCAGACACTGATGCCAGCTTTTTCAAACTGAATTGCCCACGACGATTATCAAACATATCCAAAAATGCCCTTTTTTCCAATGCCGACGTTAAAAAAACAACAAAGTAGGGTGATGGCACGTAAGTTCAGCCCTCTCCAGTAGTCGGCCTCTAAGACACAAAGTACAGCGCAATAGTAAATACCTTTGTCTTACTTCTAAACAAAAAATACCACTCTCTTGCCTAACATTTCTTCTCTCCGTGTGCAAAAAATTGGCAAAATCCAGGTCTTACTTCGCGCGTAAAAAATATTAATCTGCGTACAGTTTTCATAAGTGCAGGATACGAGTGGTTTACCAAAAAAAAAATAGTGGAAGTGAATTTGTAAAAGTGATATAATAACGAATATATTCAAGTTATGTGCGTATAATGATTATTATTATGATATTGACACTTTATTTATCTTGTTTCTTAACTTAAAATGTTAAAATAGTTTTTTGTTAAATAATTAAGAGGGGGGCTGCCCTTACCAGACATTATTTGTATGATTATCCTAGGCTCAGCCCCCCCCGGCTGACTACTGAGGACCACCTTTATTTATTTTTTTCATAACTGAGTATGCAAAATGAATGGAAATTTAGTTCTCTCTTAATTCTTGCAAAAAAATCTAAAAATTGTCTTTGTTTTCCAGTAGTCAGCCCCCTGTTCACATAATAAAGAAATGGGTGGCTGACTATAAAAGACAAGTTTTCTAAGCTCAGCCGTATGTTAAAAATGAACAATTTGTGGTGGTTAACAATTTCAAAATGTATTTAATTCAGGTATTTTCAAAAATTGATGTTTCTATTCAAACAAATAAACTTCCCATTCATTAATTTTTTGAAGAGGCACTAGATGAAGACTTAAATAACACATGAACAAATAAATAGTCAATACAAAAAGCTAGTCGTAAGTTCGGAGTCCCTAGAGGCACTCTTCAAGACCGTTCGAAAATGTTGGAGATGAAAAACAAATTGGTTTTTTTACCTATCTTTTGTTTTTAACAGCTTAAATTTGTAATCTTAAAACTCCTGAAATGAAAAACAGTTCAATGCCAGCCCAGCTTTCAAAAACCACCTTGTAGCAGTACAACTTTTTATATAATATTTTATTATTTATCATTACTTCTAAAAATATCATATCTAGGTACCTTATAATCACATAATAAAGTATGAATAATTTTTGATGTTTTTAAAAAACCCTTAATCACTTTGCCTTTATGAAGAATTTGAATGTCAACTTTCTTTGCAGAAATTCAAACTGCGTATAATTTTTTTCTTAAATTTAAATGTAAAAGCTTCATTTTGGCAGTATAAAAGGACAGCCGAAATGTTGCTTATTTCATAATTGTTTCAACCAGCGACTAGGTAAGAACTCCGAATTCTCTAAGGCCATTCCTGGGAAGTTCTCAGCGATTGCCTTTAGGCTGTAACTAAACCTTTGGCGGACAGACAAGGCTATTTCCTCAGACTTTCTCTAAAGGATTAATAACAGCGACGAAATAAAGATATTTAGTTTTTTCCTTTGTACTACCAAGCGACTAGTTTCATTTCAAATAAATATAAAATCGTTTTAAAATAGAATAAAATACGAGTACCCACGACCTCTTTTATTCTCCGACAAGGAAGAAATTCAGGCTTCAACCTTTACTATCCAGTGCCCATGTTCTGTAATTATCACATCGATATATTTATCACAAAAACGATATGAATTGAAAGAAAATGCTCAAAAAGTATCGGTGCGAAAATTTATTTATTTAACTCAGGAGCATTTTCTTTCAATTCATATCGTTTTTGTGATAAATATATCGATGTGATAATTACAGAACATGCGCACAGATTTGTTTCCAAAATCAGCCAAATCTACTCGCGCCAAACCACCTTGCAGTATTTTATCCGTGGTATGGAAAGAAATTTTCAATAAAAAAGCATAAGTAAAAACAAAACGTAGAATATTGAACTTAGGAAACGAAATCTTAAAATACCAACTCAAATGGTGCAATTTTTAGACAAATATAACTGTACCCATCTGACTGATATAAATGTTCCTTTTGTTTTTTTACTTTTAAATTCGTGACTTTGTTTTAAAATTTCGAAAAGTTTCTTAACTTAATGTTTTTTGCTGTTAAAACGATGAAAATGTAGAAATGGTAGTTGGGGCTGACTACTGGATACTTGCGTGGATGAGGGGGCTGACTACTGCCAAATCATACCCTTTTCACTTATTTTCTAAATAGTTTGCATTAGGTGGCTCATATACTTAATAAGCTTAGTATTTTCGAATCTACGGACTCCAAACATTCATAAAAACCAAATACTTGATTAAATAATTGAAGAATGGATTTTTAAGGACCAATCAAACTCAAAAAAAAAGTTAAAGGGCTGACTACTGGTGCCATCACCCTATATCATTTTTTTCTTGTGCTGAGGGATAAAAAAAAGCCCTTTTTAGCCCTTTTAGCTTATTTTGAAAGGCAAAATGCACAGGAAATGGGTAAATTCCCACGATCTGGTATCACTGATTCAGAGTGCTTTTGTTAGCCAGCGATCATGAACCGTTGGCAGGTCGTAAGGATTCAAAAAACAGACTTGTACCATACTGCGGTTGCTATTGTTAACTGTGGGTATATTGAAAAGCTATTCGAACTCGAAAGAAACCTTTTCAATCGCGCTGAAGTACCCTTGTTTTTTAACCAACTTAGGTAAGGTTAGGTCAGACGCAGGGTTGTAAGGAAAAACTTCAGAAGACACTTAGGCACCTAAGTAAGACCATCGCGATTTTAACCAACTTACTAAGCCGAAAAACCACTAATGAATACGACTATCGAACAAAATGGTTAGAGATTTAGCCTTGGAGTCCTACTTAACAAGTTGGGGTAAGCAAATAACTAAACTTTCTTGCAGATCTATTCAAGTTATAGTAGATGGTCATGGTGTTTCTTCTGACTCCTTTTCTATTAACACGGTAGTTCCCCGAGGGTCTACGCTTTCCTGAACTCTGTCAAAGATCTGCTAAAGTCCACGGATATACGTTTTTATATCTTGATGTTATATGAGTTTATATTGTACAGTCATTCATAGGCATAAAGTAGTCCTCACAATAGCCGTATTTTATTATCAGCGTGATTTGATCCGCTTCATTGAAAAGTTAAATTTTTGAATTGTGGCAACAGTTGCTTTCAAAAGCAAAGCAGATAATACAGGGTATTACAAATTTCATAGTGTCACCAGCCATATTGCAAATATTCGACGCGACGTTACACAAGGCACCTATGACATTTCACTTGCAATGTCGGGGGTGTTACCATGTTTGAATCAAATTTGCATAATTTTTCTTTTCCATATTCTTTTAGAAACAAATTTATGTTCAAATATGCAACACATGAACAATATTTTGCTGCTTTATTTATTAAATGTTTATAAAATATTCTGATTTCATCCTTTTTTGGACTAGAAGAGAATTTTGGTCTCGGGAATCACGCGACACGCGATTTAATTCAAATAATCGTATTAAATGAATCACTTTCTCATTAAGTATTCCAAGCTTTTCTGGATATTTTTATTTCATATAAAAAAAATAAAGAAGATTTCACCATTTTTGTAGTGAATTTTAATAATTTCAATGCGTTGTTGAAGCGTGTATCGCTCCATTTTTAGTAATGGCGTAGTTTCTACTTGTCAAATGTCAAACAATAAAAGCTTCAAAAGTGACAGCTACCGAAATAGCGGGTCATTCACAATAACACCTCTTACTGTGTACCTTTATTACGATTGAGAAACTGTGAAATATTTAATAAATGTTTTTTTTTTGTGTCCAGATCCAAATCAGCAAAACATTTCATAAAAATTGTTTTGTTTAATAAATGTTTTAGAAATATTTATGAAACATATGTAGGTTTTTAATTGTTTATCAAGTGTTTGGCTGGTGTGTACATACCTTTTAAGAACGAAAAAAAAATAATAACTCGGAGTACAGGATCATGTGTGCTGTTGTTGTAAGTGCATGTAAATCGAAGATCTATATGGATCATAGCTGATAATAAAAAAACAGCCAATGTAACAGAAAGTAACCGCTAAAGTGCTCGGGAGTATTATGATAAATATGTAGTGAGGGGTCTAATTAGTCGCCTATAAATCAGGGAGAGCCTATACCCAAATAACGCGTATATTTATTTAAAGCTTAAAAAAGGCTGCAACATTTAATGGTATTCATTAAGTAATATACAAAGCGATCTCCAAAAACTGCATTTAAAACACGTCTCGAACTATTTGCATGAATGTTTAATGCGTTTCTTTAAGGGGTTAGTTTTATCTGAGACTTCTCAGGCCAATCGAAACGAACCATCTTTATATCGTTCTATTTGTTTACTAAGCACGATTGGTATTATCGATCTTTAGTCAGAAATTTAAACGGCACGAGATCACTCGTCGGAAAACCAATATGGCTTCTGTAAGTCATGTTCTGAAGTAGACGCGATCAACGCGAGAGCTTAAGTCGCTGCAGAGGGCAGGCATTGGAAAGAAAACACCAAACAAGTTCTGAGCCATGGACGTAAAAAACGCGCTTCAGGAATGTGTCTTGAGTTGGCTCTACCGGATTGAAATACCGGACTATATTCGTTATGTAAACGAGTTGCTTTTTGGTGTGCCACAAGCTACTGCTGTAGGGCGCCTGCTGTGGATTCGAAGGGAAGCGTTAATTATCGGCTTTGCCACCGACTTTGTGGCTGTGGCAAAGACTAAAAAAGGTGTCAAACTGCACTGCAACTAAGTATGTGTGATTCGGAAAAAAAAAAACAATGAATTGGACCGGACATGCATTACGTCGCTTTATAGGGAAAGACTTCTCGTACCCAGCCTCCACTATTTCTTAGCAAAATGACATTAAGGCAGAGGTCAACAAATGTTCACTCTTCCCAGTCGTTGTTAAGCTAAAATCACATAAGAAGTAGAGCCCTTATATATTTTTATACATGCAACTCTATTTAACCTTTTCCTAGTAGGTATATGCAGTCAGTCAGGACTATATAAATCTTCCGCGAAAGTGCAGGCTTTCAAAATGCATCTATTTCCAACTCTGAACCTTTCCGTCTTTTCCTGACACTGTCTGATTGCATCGTCCACTGCACGGATAGTTTATTCGTTTATCTTATATACCTAATTCCAATTTTTTCCAACCAAATTCTGCATGTCATAACGACATTAACGGTTTCTTCGTAATTACCTTTTTTGGCCCGTCCGATTCATATATACTCTTCACTTTTGAGAGATGTTTCTGCATGTCAACAAAGCTAGTGAAGACTTTTTACTTCTTGACAGTGTTGTTTGTCCAAGACTTCAAAAACGTGGTCTTGATGCAGTGGCCTGAATGGAAACTGTTGCTCTTGCCTTTCCATTTCCTTTCCTGAGTCTGGAATAACTTTGTTCACTTTAACAGCGGTCGCCATCACCAGGAGTGGGATCTAACCTTTACTTTCTCGGGTTTCACAAATAGATATCATTTGCAATCCTCTGCCGATTTACCACTTGACCATTTCGCCGCATTTTTTGTCGAAGAAGCCACATTGCAGCAGACGCCTTACTTTATCTGTCATATTTGGCTTAATAGGGTGCGTTACCGCACCGAAAAAAAAATATGTAAAAAACAGCCGTAAAATTGATATTTTTCATTGACAAAATCGAGCTGATGTTAAAAATATCAATTATGATATTAATCCAATATTAATTTCATACGTTTCGAATGTAATTTTAACAATGAATTCATGTGGAATTGATATTAGAATTTTATAATATTTTTATATTAAAAATGTGAAATTGATACGATACGCATTTACTTTTGATATTAAGAACATCCATTTTTGATATTAAAATTGTGTAATCGATATGAAAATTAATATCGATTTAATTTATGTCTGATAAGAATAATTTAAGTTTTGATATTAAAAATTTGTAATTTATACGAAATGAAAATATAATCAATTTTATGTTAGAAAAATGTAAAATCAATATTAATTTTTACTTACTTATTTTAAACATCGATTCTAATTTTGTCCAAGCGGTGTATTTTAAACCTTAATTCTTAAGTTGACTTATTTTGCAATAAGTTTTGTGTTTATCTTTTTTTTTTATAAACCTCAAATAGTTTAAGACGACTTTGTGAAGACGTACAAAGTAATAAAACAATTAATAACTCAAATTTATTTTAAAATATTTTATTTCTTTTTAAACATGTTCCATCGGGAATATAGTAAACATGAATTGGAGGACTTGTAAAGTCAGCAATAGCTATTACTTTCAAGGAGAAATCTGATTTAAGAGTTGAAAAATTTACGATTAAATTTATATAGTCACAGCTTTCTAAATTAAAATGGAAAGAGTTTTCATAACTACTTTTACTCGGTAAACCATTTTGATGATCGTTTAAGAAGTTGGTAAATTTTAATGATGATTTCATACTAAGAGTATATGAAATATTTTTTCGTGAAGTTATATTTCTGGCATAACTTTTCGCTTCTCTATGATTCGATTCATATCGATAGCTCCATAAGTATTTTAGATACCCGGACTGTTTTATTACGGTTACGTATTGGGTTAAAAAATTAAATCCAAAGGCGGTAATAAATTTCCAATTTCTGTTTCTCCGTAATTAAACATTTGTTTTCTGTAATTAAATGTTGCAAAAATTAATTATGTGTATACATGGTGTCTTGTAAAGAATGGAAAAGAAAATGTTTAGAAAATGTCTATATCTTTAAACTTAGGTATAATTACTTATATAAATTACTATGCCATAATTTGCACGATAAAGTTACAAAGTTTACCAAAATACGTAATAAAAACTTACACAAAAGAGCAGTAAAAGCTGTCTCCAATTGAAATTCCCTTAAGAGCTCCAATAATTTGCACGATTCTTCCGGAAGGGATTCCACGGACTCAACCTCCAAAGAATCCGGAAAACTTTTAGGGTTTCCGAGATCATCGTCCCTTATTATTTCACTAATGTTTGCAAAAACAAACTGGTCTTGATGTTCATCAAATTAGACGAAATTACACGAACTGATGTTTATTATCACTGTTTTTTTTACAGATATTTTTTAAACACTAAATATTACACAAATTGCAAAATTGCTCATTAAATTAAAACACGAAAAACACTCTACAAACGAACCGATCACTACGAGTAAACCACTCCAAGTGCAAGTGCAACTGCAGTTTCAGTTTCAGAGTCGTTTATTTTTACATTATTCATATCAAATATGTTGGTAATATCAAAAATTGCAACTTTGGGTCCCGGTATTATGGGGCTACGGTTTATTTTTACATGACTCATATAGACAATACATTTTGTCAATATTAAAAATACATTAAATCATATTAGTTTTTAATTTGTTACATTTTCAATATCACAACAATACGCGTAATGTAGAATTAACATTAAATCTTGTAAGCATTATATTACAGAACATCATACAAAATTTGATATTGCTTATTGATATGGGAATGTAAATCGTAATTTCAAAAAATGTAAGCTTTTAATGTAAATTTGCCATGAAAATTATTAATCTGATGTTTTTAATATTAAAAAAACATGTTTTTATTAAATTTTTGAAATTTTCGCATGAAATTGAAGTTGATATGACAAAAATATCAATTTGAAATTAAATTTTTTTTTGAGTGCGTCCTTGGATATTTGCTTTCTGTTGAAGTGTTGCTATTTTATTATACAATTTCTGTTCATGTTTAAAAATGGGTACCTATATCGATTTATCTTTTCAAGGTTATAAGAAAGGCTTTTGTCAAGCTTATATGTGACAGTGGGGCTTAAGTATATGTGTAGCTGACTGGCTGATTTGGGGATAAGATCAAAATTTACCTTCCTCCCGGTTTTGAGGAGTTCAAATTGTAGTAGGAATCATTTCCATATCAGAAAGTTGCCCTAATGCGTTTATAACAAACCAAGAAAGATGTCATCAGGTCGGCTGACAAATACGCTTTTATCAACCAACCTCGGAAAGGAAAGCGTAAATACAGTAAAGCTTAGCACGCTGCTCTAGCTAAACTAACATGCGCTAAAATCCTAGCTTAACTCTGACAGAGTACGCTGTGGCGCCACAAAAAACAACCATTCCTTTAAAACAAAAACTTCCTTTAAAAATACAATTCTCTGTTGAACTTCAATCATTTTCGGTTCTAAGTACCTACTCCTCGTTGAGGTAGTCATTAGAAAAGAAAAGCTCATACTTGCTTACTTTTCCACAACACAAAAGCGAAACAAAACACAACGAACTGTCACAATTCAGCTTGAAAAAATGTGCAGACCCAATTAATAGGCGCGCTAAATTTTGACAGACACATGAAGTACATTGTGAAAGAAAAGTTTAATTTTTTAGCCAATCGGCTTAGGGGATTCGCTTCAATTTAGCTCAGCTTAATTTTGGAGAGAATTTTGCATGGGGCTTACAAAAATTCACCTAAATTCAACTCAGCTAAATTTTGGAGAGAATTTTATATGGAAGCTTAAATTTAACTCGAGCAGCTTATACTAATCTTCAATGCGTAAAAATTGGCACATACTGATCCTCCAGGAACTGTACTTTATCTCGTCAAGCTCTTCGGATCGATCTCTGTTTTGCTTTTTGCTTGCCTTGTTGCTTTGCGTTGACCGGTTTTGGAGTGGACTGTTCAACGATATGAACTATACGAGTTGCACAGCGACACCAACTAGTCAAATTACAGCCCATTGGACGTTTAAGATGGTTTGCGAAAATATTTAAAAAATTTAAAACATCAACAGCACAACTTACACATGATTCGATTCAAACTGAAGGCAGAAGAGAAAGACCTTACCTATGGTGGTGAGTCCAAGAAGGTATAGGAAAAGACTTCAACCAGTGCCTGAACTAAATGCAGTTGACTACTAGGAGAGGTTTGTTAGCTGAGACCTTGGATCACCCCAAACAGTCACATAAGCTACATCTTTCCGGAAGCTTGTCGATGAGCTATTAAAATGTTGTAGGTGTCAAAAGTATTTAAATAGGTATTTTGGTAAAAGGGTGTTGAGATTGCTTAGTTCCAAGTAAAAAAAAAACGTAGTAATGTTTGGAACAGCAACATTTTCCTAGGGTTGACCATCAGTGGTTTCTTTTTAAATCATAGGTTATTTTTACACTGACAGCTGTTTCCCGTTCGAAATCTTGACAGAGAGTCAGTATAATACCTCAGCGGAACAAAATGAGCCGCCTTACGCTTAAACAACGTTGGGAAATATTGAAAACTCATTTTCAAATAGAGTGCGGTGTAATCCAATCAGTGCGTTTTTTGAAAAGAAGTTTTGTCCGAAATCAAGCACCCCCACTGGGAACAACGTTTCGGTCAACGGTGGGCTTTACAGAGTCATGTTAACCGACTTTTTTTTTTACTGAAATTAAAGACATGGATTTGGACGACCTCTAGTTCATGCAAGATGGCGCACCATGCCACACAGCTAATGCCACAATCGATCTTTTGCGCACCAAATTCCCAAATCGTGTTTTCAGCCGTCTTGGCGATGTCAATTGGCCGCCTCGGAGCTGGAATTTGACCCCTTCGGACTATTTTTTGTGGGGAACTGTAAAGGACCGATGTTATGCCAACAATCCGAAAAGGGTGCAAGCACTTGAGGCCAATATCATCAAAGCAATCCGTGAGCTACAGCCCGAAACCATTAACAGGGGCTTGGAAAATCGGAGCGACAGAATGCGCTACTGCGAAGCCAGCTGAGGCACCCACTTGAACGACGTTGTGTTCCATAATTAATGGGAAAGTTTGCTCCTACTAACACATAATACATGGAACAAATGAAATTTTCTTCATTTTATTGCATTTTTAAAAAGAAACTTGCATTTGGCCCATCCTGTATACCCACTGTGGTGTTGCATTTAAGGCATGGGAACCCTTTTCGAAGGCAGGTGTAACTTACTGCCCCATGTTCAGCACGAATCTCGTAAATCCTTGGATAAAGAACTTAAATAGGATAAAGCGCAGGCTGAAGCGGCAAATAAATAAATTGTAATAAATTAGTAAACAATATCCCAGCACACAAGGTATATACCCAACCCCTTACACAAGTCATCGATCGAACTATAACCGATGCCCCAACCTTTCCACTTATTTGATCGTGCGACTGGCTCTAGTATAGGTTCCATTGTACTATTACTCACTATAAACTACTTATACACAAACTTACATATTTCATAACAAAACCAGGGTAGCGACGGCGAACAATTGACACAAACAGACGAGTTAGTCACCAGTGATGTAAAATATTTATGTAAATCGAACGCTGCCACCGATTGGATAGAAAATGATCTATAAAATGTCACGTTGATTGAAGAGTTTGATTTGCTTGATTTCGTGCGTAAAAAACTGTGCTTTCCCATTGTTAACCCAGCACCTACCTCAGCTGGCGTTGTATTTTGGTTAGACTACTGCAATTGTCCATCCTTATTAAAGACCTACATGATACTGCCTACGTAATTAATTTTCAAACCAAGGCTAATCTAATCTAATCTACACAAATCGTTACAACTTTTTTTTTCTGTACGCCTTCCATCTCCCAGGGCGCGGTGATCTTGCTGCTGCTTATTAACTGCGCAAAAGTCCAAAAAAATTCATTATTCCGAACAAACAGCTAAAAGTTATTGGAGATCTCAGCGACTTCAAAGGGAAACGTGACAGTCGAACGAGAGAATTCAAGTATCGAACTTGGTTGCTTATGAAAGATTTATAAATAAACAAATAGGTGTACAGCTTTTTCCCATTCCATTCAATTTGCATTCGCAATCATCCGTGTAATTCATCATTCGATGAGATGATGAGAAAGAACGCGAAAAAGGATCCAATCCAACTTTAAGGTTGATTGGAATGCGAGCTCGAGGTGCCGAGAATGACACAAGATACAAAAATTATTCTGAATGCGATGTTGTTTTCTGCGATTCTTTCATTCTCTCTGGTTTTTCGGTTCGTCTCCGCCATTCCCGGGGCACGATATTGTGACGCGTGAACTATGTTTGAACCTACGCTCGATCGCTCTTTTTCATTTAAAATCGATCAACTCTAACCAACACTTGGATAGCGAACCTACCCGAGTGTTTTTGTAGTGGTGCGAACCGAGGCTGTAGTTGTGAGAGACGAATGTGTTTCTCTTAAGTGAAGTGACGGCGCGGCAATCGAGCATATGGAAAAAGTGTTGCCGAGTGGTGTGGAAATTGCCTAATTTTCTATTTGCACTTTGTATTGTGAAAAGGCCAAGCATATTAACACCGACCAATATTAAACTAAGAGCTTCATAAACCTATTCAGCAATGGCTATTAGTGCATATTTAAGAGCGCTCATAGGACTTACGAGTGAGAGAGGTAATAACTTCGAAAATTCGAAATCAGCTGTCGTTTTCAAAATGAAAGGGAAGGGAAGCAAGCCAAATCTTTCCGATAAGGAAAAAGAACAAATAATAGCCTTAAAAATTGAATCACGCGCTGAGACTGGATTTCTTGTTCGATCCAAGTAAACCAGTTCAGAACCGATTCAGCTCGATAATTTGCTTACCATATATTTTGGTAAACAAAACCTCTTCTCGAACAAACCTCTTCTCATAACACTCAGCATCGGCAAAATTTTTACATGAAGTCAATTCTTTCACTTGTTGACGTTGCGGCTTCCACCAAATATTTGGTGAGCTCCTCTTCATCTGAACTGGTTTCCGAGGACGAAGAACTGCTAACGAAATGCCAAGAAGATCCGTATTAACACACGAATTTAAAATTAATTAGTTTATATTCATACCTCTAATTTTGACACTTAAAATTTTCGAAAAAGAGTTTCGTTTCAGAACGCGTTTGGAAATTCGAATTTTATTTTTTCGCACATTCGAACTAGGACAGATTCAACCTTAATATTGCTTGGTCGAAAAATCGTACATTTATGAGCCTCGTAAACTAATAATCGATTTAAGAGCGCTTGATAAATACTTATACCGGCCTGAGACCCCAAGTCGCAAAAATCTTCACGATTGGCTGTAAATCGAAAAGCCGAAGTTGGGGGGTCTCAGTATGATTTGTTGATGGTTTATCGAAGCTTGTAAAATATCCGCCATGGTTTCTATTGAATTAAGGAATAAATGACCACGGGAAAATGAGCTATCTGTCAAATGACCTGAAGATCTGTCAAGGATCTATTTTAATTTGGCTTCATACAAGCTAAAACTAACACTTAGGCTTAAAGTTCAATTCAATTCAATTTCAATTCAAAACTTAAAACTATGACACTTAAAACTTAGACATTGAAAGCCTTAAAATAAAGACTTAAAGACAAATGTGTAATGTGTGTGGTCATATTCGATTTGCAAATAAATTTTACCAAAGTACAATACATTCCACAACAGAAAATAAAATATACAGAGCTTCTTACTTTCACTAATCACCACAATAAAAGAAATCAAGTAATTTATTTCAAAAATAAAAAAAAAAAATAGAAAGATGGACATGCACTGTCAGTTGAAATTTTCTTTGAAAACTTTGTTAATTCATTTTAAATAATGAACTTGTTCCTGTCTATTACGAGTAATATAACTTTTCCTTGGAAACAACACAACATATTGTAGTTTATCGGGTATAACACTATTCCTCCTCAATAATAACAAATATTTAATTCACTTAATGACACTTTTTAAAAGACCTTTTTAGGGGGGCAAATTTAAGCCTTCATAGGGCTGTCTTGTTTATAAAATTGCGAGCCACAAACTTATGCCCCCGCCTAAATTTTATATTTTCGACTTAAGTTTAATATTTTAGCTCCTTAGGCCTTCAAAGCCATCTCACAGCATATTTCGTACAATGGACAGAACTTTTTCTATCATTACGGAATTATTTTTTTTTCGTTAAATTTACGTAACAGGGTTAACTAGTAATTATAATAATAAATAATATTGCCTCAAATTTATCTTTAGACATTCCTCAATATTTTTACAGGCTCCATTAAAAGAAATTCGCTAGCCAAAGAGTCATTTAGGTGTATTTAATTTTGCGAGGGTTGTTAAGAAACAAGACATCTCTAGTTTTCAGTGATCTACTAGGTGCGTTTAAAGGTCTGTTTTATTCAATCTCAGAAAAGTAAGTCAAATCAAAGAAAATAAAACAAATGCGCTATTAAACAGTTTCAGCAGTTTCAGTTGCTTATATTTAGTTTGACTAACAGTTCTTCTAGTTCCTTCTCGCTAAGAGCGAGAGTTACAACGGCAGGAAGTCTCCAACATGAACACTGCTTCTATGAAGTTACTTCTAAGAAAAACGCTGCTGGAGCTAAATTTTTGCAAAATTCTATCGAAAATTTAGCTGTGCTGAATTGAGGGATTTTTTTCCTGAGCTAAATTTAAGCGAATCCCTTTGGCCGAGCGGTATGCTAAAAAATTAAACTTTTGTTTCAGAATGTACTTCATGTATCTGTCAAAATTTAGCGCGCCCATTAAATGTGTGGGCTCATTTTCTCAAGATAAATTTTGACAGATCGTTGTGTTCTGGTGTGTTTTTGTGTTGCGGATGAGCTTTTTTTCATGAGTTCCTCATACCTAAAACCTGAAATCTCTTGAAATTGGGAAGAATTGAATTTTTGAAGGAAGGTTTTTTTTTAAAACAGCTGTTTTCTACGACACTTATCCACAGCGTACTCTATGTCAAAATTTAGCCCGAACTTTAGTGAATGTTGGGAGACAAAATTTGGAGGAATCGCCGAGGAATCTTCTCCATTAGCAATCGAATTCGGCATAAGAATGTTTGATAAAGCTAATAAAAAGCGTTTGTATTTGGATCACAATTAAAATAAGGTTTCTTTCAATTGGCAGTTACAAATTTTATGAAGCAAAGTAGACGTCGTACGTCAGTGTTAACAAGATGGCAAGTATCATTAAAGAAGGAAGCCTCCAGTTGAAGTTCTCTCCTCTGGGCATCTTTTGAATCTGTAACAATTTATTTTTGAAAACAGTTCACCCACACTCAGGGCTCAAATTTTATTTTAGGACAGTGGTATTTTCAATTACCTACGTTACAATTCCAATCAAAGTGTTCAGTAATGTTTGGATATCTTGGAAACAGGACTTGGTTTGCTTTTTTCCAAGGAAACATGGATGCGGACGTATCTATGCCTTAACTTTTATTTGACAAAATTGTAGCGTAAGTAGGAATACAAAATACGCAATAGTAAATCCTTTGGTCTTTGATAAATACTACTCCCTTGGCTACCATTTCTTGCATCTGTGTCCAAAAACTTGCAACAATCCTGGTATTGATTTGCGTGGTTTATATTTGCGCACAGTTTTCATAAGCGCAAAAATTGAGTGGTATTCAAAAACAAAAATAATAAATAGTAGAAGTAATTTTAGAAAAGTGATACAAAAACTAATGCATTAAAGTTAAAGGTACCTACTTGAATTTTGTGATTATTTTTATGTTATTGAAAGTCTTGGGTCTTGGGTCTGTTTTTCTTTGTTTCTTAACTTTAAATGCTAAAAATATTTTTTGTTAAATAACTAAGAGGGGGGCAGACCTTATGAGACATAATTTTTAAGGTTATCTTAGACTCAGCCTCCTCCGACTGACTACTGAACTACGAGATGAGTGGAAACTTTAATCCGTCTTGACGCAAAATCAAAACTGTTTGTTTTTCAGTAGTCATCCCCGCTGTTCATTTACTGGAGAAATTGGGCTGACTATTCCTTTAAATGTTCTCCAGTTGTCCCCTATTCTAATAAAAATGTGTAAATTAAATTCGGCGCTGACTACTGGATATTTGCATGGCCGACTTGTGGAACTAAGGGGGCCGACTACTCCAGAATCATACCTACTTCACTTATTTTGTAAATAGTTGGCTCTAGGTAGCTGATATATAAGGTGGGCCAAAAGAAGTCATCCGATGTTGTTTGGCTTGGCCCGTATGGCAATCAATTGTGACGGCGCCCATTTGGCCGAAATCATCTTCTCGACTTGACCAATAAAATTCTAAGGTTCAAATAAACATAATCAGACCTTAAAATTAGAAAAAAAAAAATGAGAGCCAAACAACTTCTTTTTTCCCACCCTGTACTTTATAAATTTTGAAAAACCAATTATACTTCATTAAATAGTTGAACGTGTCATTTTTAAAGACCAGACAAACACACAAAAAAGTTAAACTGGCTGACTACTGGTGCCATCACCCCACATACTTAGGAGGTCAAATTTCTTTATAACGAACCTTCAAAAGAACAAAAAAATTGGTTTGTTATAAAGAAGTTTTATTCCAAATTCGTTATATGGAAAGCTTATTTTTTTTTTAACACTGTAAGTGTTCCCCTATATTTTCAAAGAAAAACTGACGCAAAAAAGAACATTATAAAGAAATTTACCTTTTTATTATTGATCGTTAAAAACATAACAATTTGCGATCGCACATGAACAGTTTTGTTCTTTGTTAGGTTTTTTTTTGGTTTGTTTGAAATTGCTTCGACAAACTTTAAAATTTTTACCTCATTCTTTAAAACTGTCGACAATGTACTAAATAAAACACTAAATTTTTCAATCGGTTGTTCATATGCGTAAAATTTCTACAACACAACATGTAAACTTGTTCATCCATCAATACAAAGGCCGCATTCAAGAACCTAGTTATCTTAAGTCGACTAGATTGGTCTGGATGAGATGTAACCTGAACGCAAAAACTAGATTGGTCGGGAACGTCACTTTTTCTACGTCAGCCACATGTAAGAACTGTCATCTTAGTACTCAGTCAGGAATTTCTTGACTAGATTCGTCGGCTACCCCTCCATAGACGTCAACTGAAACAGCTGCTGCTCTTTTGACCGATTTCCCCCAAACAAAACCGAGATACACTTAGTGAGAGAGCTGTCAGACTTACTAAGCTCGATACTTGAACGTCCCTAAATTTAATACTTCGTTAAGCTCGTGTGACACTACATTGGGAATCTGTTGGCATCTTTTTTTGACATTTCAAGATTATTTGCTAGCAAATTCGTTTGAAAATTTTTGGTTGCTTTGCAAACAATTGCTACCCCTTTCGGAATACACTTTAAGTCTCTTTTGCACACCGCTGACTTTTCAACATGTAAAGTGAGGAAGAAATGTAGTGTCATGCGGGCTTTATAAAGAAACATTTTTTTGCTTTTGGGCCAAAACAATTAGTTCCTTATACTGCATTTACAACATCACGCTAATAAAGGCGTAAGAATAACATCACAAATCAGACGCCTAAAGTGTCATGGATGTGCTGCCAATAATTATAGATTAGTGAAACGGAAGCAAACACAAGTTCCGGCGAACAAAATTTCTGCAATCACTTGAAAACATTTATATTTCTGATTCTAAACATGTCAAATAAGAGTGGTAATTAGTTTCAGTAAACTAAACCAACAATCGTCAATCAGTTATACGAAATAAATAAATAATTGTCCGGAAGCCATTTTGTTTTATAGGGAAGCGAAATTTCGTAAGCCATCCCTATTAAAATATCAATATGAAAAGCTTTCCCATAATTCCTGCCACTTAAACAAGATGGCCGACCAAACGTGTCACGTTTCTTTGCGTGTTAAGTAATGCCGTCCCTTTCAGTCTCACGGCTGTTTAGTATTTAGCATCCCTTCAATCTTCCGTGTTAGGAATGAGTGATCGTGTATAGAGAATTTCGTTATAAGGAGTGTTTTATTGAGCTTATCTCAGCAAAGCAAAGTAAAGTAAGATTTTCAGCACACGATGACAACAACTACTGCGAGTCTCGAAGTGTCAAGTCGAGCGTAGTTGTTGTAATTGCGTGCTGAAAATCCTACTTTACTTTGCTTTGCTGAGATCGAAGCTCAAAAAAACAGGGCTGTAGTTAGAATTACGTTATACGATATAATTTCCCATTCAAATGAAACACAATCAACTGCCACGTCACAACTGGAACGCAAAGCAACTCTTATCAAATCCAACATTAATCGAGCCATTTGACAGTTTTCTCAGATCTTTAATGACCCTCATCAATGGGGACGTTCAAGTATATCTAGTTTAGTTAGTCTGACAGCTGGCTGACTTGAAGTGTCTTAGTTTTGATTGGCTTAGATCCGTCATATGAACAGCCGTTTCAGTTAACGTTTATGGAAAGGCAGCCGACGAATCTAGACAAGAAATTCGCGACTGAGTACATACAAAGTTGACAGTTCGCATAGGTATGTGTCTGACGCAGAAAAAGTGACGTTCCCCACCAGTTAAGTATTTTCGTTCAGGTTACATCTCATTAAAACCAATCTAGTCGACTTAAGATTCTTGAATGTGTCCAATTTCATTAAAATCCAACATTTATCGAGCCATTTGACAGGTTTCTTAGATCTCCAATAACCCTACCAATATTACACCACAACGGCATCACTCTGACGACGTGGTAATCTTTTTGTTCCTCTTCTGCTTGCTAACAAACAACACAAGCAGCTGCCTCTTCACCCTTGTGGTTGTGCCCCTCCAAAGAGAACAGTACACTAATCTCTTCCATTCAATTCAAGTCTCTCGTAGAAAAAAAATACATGACAGAGAGAATCACGACCACGACCCAGTTGCTGTTGAATTTTCACAATTTTCATTACGAATTTGTTCGCATTTCCCGCCACGGAAGCCACCGAAATCTTACCCAAATATGACGGCCAACATTTATATTTCCTGTTTTGATAAAATTTTCGTCGGAAAATTGCCACCTACGGCGCAAACTTTCCATTTGAAAAATACCAAATGCGCTGGGCCGATGCTTGGGTTTGCATTCAAAGAGAAACCAGCCCAACAATCGAAAAGAGCTACTTGGGCTTTTGTGTGCGTGCACCCAAGATAGTGTGTGGTGCCATGAAATATGAAGAAGAAAAAAACAAAACTGAAAATAAACGCGAAATTTTATAGATTGAACATCGGAAAAAAAAAATCCAAAAGGAATTTCAAATCAACAAGATAGAAATGCGGGATCCAAATGCATCCGGGAAAGGAAATGCGAAAGGGAATTCACCGAAAAGGACACCAAACAGAGTCCGGCAACAGCGAGCCGAACGCGAATTTAGCTCCTATCAATGGCGTCCTGATAGTTGTCACGTATATCTTTTTCGTCTCTAGATACTTGCGGACGCCATGTTTTATTTTCTGTTTCTGACAAAAAATCTGTTGAGTCATTTTTGTTGTGCATAGTTGTGCGTCTTTCGCTGGTTTTTAGGACACAATGGCACGAACGGCACAAATGGCACTTCTGGCTGCACAAAGGGACACGATTCCATTTAGGGGATAAATTTGCCGATGAGATGCACATCTTTTGGATGCAAATTCGTCGTAGATAATTTGCGATAGAGCGAGCAGCGAGGTCGTAGGTTCGTTTCGCCGCCATCAAATTGGATGGCAAGAAGAAACGGTTTCTCTTGGGTGTTGCTCGGTCTCGATTTTGGTGTTTCTAGCCGCTGCTGCACAGCACGTTGAGCGTAGTTGGTCGGTTTTGGTTTCGGTTAGGTTAGGTTAAGTTAGGTTAGACAGAGGGATGGCGGATGCAGAGGGGGTTCTTGAGGTTCGGTGCGGTTTGGTTCGAGCGAGGAGAGAAAATCGGAACGAGGCCGTGTCGCTGGCGTGTGTTGTGTATGTTGGATTTATTTTTATCGTCATCTTCCTCCACACGAAACGCGAATGCGAATGCGAGTGAGTGTATTCCTTTCTCGCTTGCACTGCTTCGTGTTTTCAGTTAGAGTTAGTGGCTTGCCTTGTGAGAGTGGTTACTGCTGTGCATTAGTTTTGTGTGTCGTTTCGTTGCGTTGTTCGTTGATTCCTTGGATACAAGGATTTCAGGTAGGTAATTTTTAATGGCAACTATTGCGACTATTTTGGTGGGAGTGCGTTCGGGGTGAGTCATCCGGTCATGCCTACGCGCTTTTCCGGCACACACGACACAGCTCTTCGCATTTGCGTAGGGGTTTTCGGTTCGGGGTGAACAGTGATGGCGGCGCGTCTGCCGCTGCCCGTGTCGTTCGTCACCATCGCTGAGTGAACGGCGCTTTTTGCGTGTTGGCTTTTGTCGGCGAGGGGCTGATGGAGTTGAATCGATGAAACCCAAAGCGAGCGACAAAGACACACTGGCACAGGGAGGGAGGGAGATTAACATGTGCACTTTTCGGGTTTTCGATGGTTTTGTTTATTTTTATAAAATTCAGCCCCAAGGGGGTTGATTTCCGTTGCATTTTTCGCATGCCATTGTGTGGGGAGCGATACGATTGAGCCCCCTCCTCCAATTAGTGGGTAGGTAGGTAGGAATGTTTTCATGTGGCTTTGTTTTTGTATAGCAATTGTTTGTTCGTCTAAATTGAGATAAAGGTGTGGAAATATGTGGCCAATGATGGAATGATTGATGCTTTGAATTGTGTTTAATGCATCTTAGGTTAGGGTCTCTCTGATCCTACGTGCTGTCCTATCTCCTCACTCTTTGCATGGTTGATGATCATAGGTTGCAAGTAGGTACCTACCTATTTGGTGCGTTATGCCTGTGATCAACTGATCTTTAAATGATTCATCAACGCATGACGTTTACCTACCTAGGTATGTGTAACTAAAGCTAGTTTATAATGGAATTTGCTGCATTTGGGGGGAGTTGCTGCGTGAGACCAAAGAATTGATTGAATTTTAGACATTATCTGCGTAGATTGTTTTGTAGACCTGTAACTAGGCACCTGCTTCGTAGGCACTTTGTACTTACAGTGTTGCCCTTGGCACAAGCCAGGCCACTTAAGGAGACTTTCTAGTCCTAGCTTCTCACAGCCATTTGTTTGCGTAAGTTCTTACTTTTGGGGCAATTGGAAGGGGCATTACAGAAACATTTTTTGGTTCCATGGGTTGAGTCTGAAAACCTGCGCTAAATCGGTTGCGCATCGGACCCAGTGGTTCTTGTGATTTAATTTTGGTTGCTGAATGCAAAGTCGGTGTTCACCATTTGATCACGGTTTGCGAAGAACCTGTGTAAATGACAATGGAAGCTACCTTAAACCTTAAGGAATCCCTAGACACCACTTGGGCAATAAGAATCGTCTTACCTACTCAATTTGAAAGCGGCAAACATTGCAATTCGACTTGGACAAAATGACTGTGTGAAGCCCAGTCTGATGAGGTGGCGAAGCCTGTACATAGATTTGCTACACACTTTGGGATTAGAAGATACAACCGGCATAGTTAAGGGCCATTTTCCGAGACCACTTACTTATACCTTCTATTGTAAGTAAGTTCTAAGTTCCACCTAAAATCGTATGTGACAGTTTATACCATACAAAAAGTAGCACATAAGGTACCTAGGTACCCATCTTTATGAGTTTTTATCAGCAAACAGGGCTTAAAAGGAGACCAGCATGACATTGTCTTTAAACATAAAATGTAACACTGGTTGAGCCTTTTGGCAAGTGGCCAAGTCATATTAATAGAAGATCTTCGTCCGTTTTACTGAACAAATGCAAATGGAATTTATGACAGAAGCTTCGAATTCAGCAGACACCTCCTAGCAGAGTGACCAATTCAATATTTGAAATAAAGTAAAGCATTTATTTTTTAGCTTAAAATCATGCTAAATATTTTTTTTTACAAAACCTGATAAAATCCGAAAAAAATGTCCGCCTCTGTTAGTCAAATGCGAGCCCTTTTGCGCATATTCTTCACTACATTCTAACACATTTCACGCGGTATTTCATTAATTTCACCACGAATATTTTGAACATCCTATTGGCATATGTACGGCGGCGTAAACAAATGGAAATCCTTGTGCAAAATTATAGCCAAAGTTGTTCTTTGAAGACCAAGCTCCTGAGCACAGCGTCGAATTGAGGTTGATTAAATTGTTGTGAACACTTCCTCGAGCAGCAGTAATGTTTTCAGCCGATCTTGCAGTACGTTGTGGTCCATGCTTGGGCCTATCACCTACAGACCCTCTTTCTTCGAAATCATTCACTACACGATAAATAGTGCGTTTTGTTGGCACGTTGTTTCTCCCAAAAGTTTCACGTAACTTTCTCATCGTCACAGTAATCGATGATTGATTTTGATAAAATGTTTTAACGATTATAGAATATTTTTCCATAATAAATTTGCCGCGTGTCTACTTCACGACTGCCAAATATGAACTGTCAAGACTAATGTTTACCAAAATGGCGGCAAAACAAAGAAGTATACCTTCTCGGCGGACACCCTGTATAAAAGAGAGTTGCAAAAGCGTTGTGACTTTATAACTCACGAACGGTCAAACCGAATTCGAGCAAATTTTTATGGTTTGTTTGTATGGTCGTGTAGTTGGTTTATCTAAAGTTTGAACGAAATTGGTCAACGCGTTCGTGAGTTGTCAACATCTGATTTTGTCCATATAAAAAAAAAAACTTTTGTCCATACATAAAAAAAAAACGTAGGCGCCTATGAGCGTGTGCCGTATGTTTACTGTGTACTGATGTCATTGCAGCGCATCCGCCGCCTTATGCTGCGCTGGTGGCAATGTGAAATTGCCCGTTTTGACTCACTGATGGACAATGTGATTCAAGCGACTATCGTCAAGGGCAAATTCAAAGGAGAGGAAGTCCTTATCCCACGAATACCGATTATTCCAACTGATCTTCCATTCCTATTCAAGCGGATTCAGTTCCCCGTTCGATTGGCTTTTGCGATGAGAATCAATAAATCGCAAGGCCAATCGTTGGAAGTCTGTGGGATTAATCTCGAATTTTCCTGTTTTTCGCACGGTCAGGTGTACGTTGCCTGTTCGCATGTTGGCAAACCGTCTTCGAAAAAAAATATCGCTCTCTACTGATTTCGATTGCATTCAAATGCATTCAAACAAATCGCATTGAAATTTGAACTGCCTGTGTTTTATTATCACTCTGGAGTTTATCTGAATGCTTTAAATTGGGGCGGGACGAAGTTCGCGTGGTCCGCTAGTCCTAAATAAAAATCACTTCGTGGCGCTTGCTATGTAGGATTACTTAAAAAAATATTTTAATGTAATCAAGTTCAGTCTTTGTTTGTGGAATAAAAATAAATATTATTATTATTAGCTGAATTCGTTGAATGGCTGTGTTCAGTGTTCACTGTCAAATGAGAATTGTAATGGCTTTTCCACACTTTAAGGTTCGTCTGTATGGATTATATTTTATTGCTTTGATTCATAATTGGGCTATACCAAAATCCTGCTATAGCATGAAATCACGGTTAAAAAAATGCTGGCATGATTTGAAAAAAAAGGCTTAAAATAAAATAATGCTGCAGGAAATATGCTAAATTGGTCACACTGCCTCCTAGGTAAGAAAATAATGTCATATCTTATACCGTCATTACTTTTATGTGTCAAATTTTGCCGGTAGTGATTTTATTAAACCAATTGCACGAGGCCTAGGGTACCTGTTGCGGCAACTTTTATTTATTTATTAATTCCACTCTTGCGCATGTTAGAGAAGAATATTCATGCAAGGCAATCTGCGGACTCTTAATTCAATAACAAAGACAAGCTCTGGAAGTGCATCGCTTACTACCACAGACTAATTTACCATTAATTTCAGTAGGTATCGGTCTAACCAGAGTCTTAATATCGCCGGATCTAAGGTCTTGCTTCTGATTAGGCTTCCAACTTTAGTCCGTGCCTTATTGATGGGGTTCGAAATAAAAACCAACTCCATCTGGATTCTAACACGGAGTGCTATACAAAATTTTATTGAACGAAATAAATTTATGTCTATTATTTTTTAAAGAAAAAATCACTTTGAAAAAAAAAGAAAATCTTCTGCAACTTTTGTGCAAACTTAGAAGGTGCTGCCAAAGCACATTTAAAAATTCTTTCCCAATCTTTGTAAAGTGCGGACGATTTGGCTGCCCACAAATGGTAAAGAATTAAACAGAAATTAGCTAAAAAGATAGAACGCCTCAATGGGTCCGTCTGCGTGCTGGAAACGCAACTCGATACAGCGCTAAAAGGGCGTAAATGGAGGCGTACCAAGTTGAAGCTGTACGGTGCCTACCATCCATGATGTTTTTGTACGAGATGCTATCCTTTTATATTCTTTTTATCCGATAATTGTACAATGTACATGCAATATGCTTTCAAATAAAAAAAAAATGTTAAAATGGGGGAAAAATAAGTAGTTCAACTTAAGAAATGTGAGAGTGCGTCCAGTAAGGGATAGTAGGTGATATTTGACAAAAGTAAAAGAGTTTTTAAATATATTGCAGTATTTTTAACACAGAATGCAAGCAGTGCCTTTTTTGTTCTTTTCTTTTACAGTCGACGCCGTTTAATTGAGACAACATTTTTCCACAATTGTTTTTTTACTTAAGAGGTATTCTCTCTTAAGCGGACTTTGAATACTACAACAAACTTTATGGTAAAGGTAAAGATTTTTGCAATAAAGAATTTAAGATTAGTGGAGTCGACTGTAGTAAAACTTTTGATGGACTCACCTTTGTTCAGAAATTATTCCTTTATTGGGAAAAAAAAATTATTGACTCGGTTTTTACTAGTCAGCAGTTCTCCGTCCAGTTTTTTTTCAGCATTTTCTAGAATTTAGTTCGTTACGAATTAAGCATATTCACAATTGTTAATAGTGTAGTCCATCCACAGTCAGGTCTACAAAAGTTATTTTAATTGCAAAAGTTTTCACCCTTAAACACAACAAGTGTGTATTTCTTGTACACTTTAGAAGTGCTCAACACCTTTGTCCTTTTTTACTTTTGGTGGGCCCAAGATTGAACGTCAGCATCGGCTTAGTCCTTCAAATAGTCTTTAAAAGATATGAGGTTAGTTAATTAAACCTGAAGTCTTTTACAGTGTGTTTTGGATATAAAAAGCACATTAACTTCCTGCCATGGTTTGAGAACATGTCCCCTCCAATACCACCAAATAACAGTTGTTCCTTCTCGCTCTTCTGCATTTTTATGACAAAATTCGTTGAATTGAACATAAATGCAAAATTGCGCAGATCGGTCTAAAAGTCTATAGAGCGTGTTCTAATTAAAACAAAAAAAAATTGGGTGTTGTTTATCCGGAAGTGAAGGTTCCTTTCACCAATTTTGTTCAACTGTTGATTTTCTAGTGGGTCTTGGCCGTTTCCAAAGTTCCTGTTCAAGAGTTGTGTTTGCTTCAGAGGTAATCTAGAGGACGCGGTCTTTCTGCTGGAGTTTTTCCGCTCCTGCATCGAATTTTATAAAATAAAACTTGTTTGAATTGTTTTTTGAACTGTCACTCTTGTTTTCCATTTAAAGTCACTAAAACTGTTTCGATTCAGCTTCAGCATTACCACCTGGTTAACTTCGTGCAGGTTGGCGTCGTCGCATACACGTCCGAAGACCAATAACCTATCAAAAGGAGTTGTCAATGGCCGTTAACTTTGAGCTCCTGCAAGGTAGACTTCTTGTGCACAACTGCCTGGGGTTCTCCTGTAAACTTTTATACTGACCGCAGCAATGTTCTCGGCTGATCTATTTCGTTCCTTTGACATACGTGTGTTGGCTGATTATGGTTACCGAACTTTAAACTTCCACCGTGTCAGTTGTAAAATGAGAGCAACTTTTCTACTGACGAACACTCATTTTTAGTTTGAAGAATTTAACCGGACAGCGGATCACAATTCAAAATCAAATCACTTCCCAACGTCTTGGAACTGAAACAGAAAAACTGAATTCCAAGAAAAAGAGTGAATTCTTTTAAGTGCAAGTTAAACTGCGTGGCTGAAGAAACAGAAACTGGTAAAGATTTTTGTAGAATTTAAGCCAAATGTGAGACAAGTTTTCAAGGCGTTACCTTTCCATTTCTGCGAGGAGGTCTTTCATTGAAAAGGTGTATCAAATTCATATGACTTGTAAATTGTCTTCTCCTTCAAAATTGCATTTAAATACTAGATATCTAAAGGGTGATTTTTTAAGAGGTTTAGAAATTAAAAAAAAAAAAAAACACAAAAAAATTCGAAAAAAACAATGAAATATTTATTTGAATCGATAGTTTGAACCTTGCAATTTAATGTTTAAAGATAATATCATGCAAATGTTGACCGCGGCTGCGTCTCAGGTAGCCCATCCGCTGAGTCCAATTTTGGCATACTCTTTCAAACATTTTGGCCGGTATCTCACGAATGAATGCATGGATGTTGGCTTCCAGTGCGTCAATCGAAGCGGGCTTGTCCCTATACACATTAGCCTTGGCATACCACCACAAAAAATAATCTAATGGTGTCAAATCGCACGATCTAGACGGCCAATTGACCGGCCCGAAACGTGAAATTAACTGTTCACCAAACTCGCCTCGCAATTGCGCCATTGTTTCGCGTGCTGTGTGGCATGTGGCACCGTCTTGTTGAAACCACATATCATGCAAGTCAAAAACTTCCATTTCGGGCAAAAAAAAGTTTGTTATCATCGCTCGGTAGCGTTCACCATTGACAGTAACGCTGCGCGATTCGCATCATCTTTGAAGAAATATGGCCCAATAATGCCGCCGGCCCATAAACCGCACCAAACAGTGGCTTTTTCGGGATGCATTGGTAGCTGTTGCAATGCTTCTGGCTAATCTTCACTCCAAATGCGGCAATTTTGCTTATTTACGTACCCATTCAACCAAAAATGAGCCTCATCGCTGAACACAATTTTTCGATAAAAAAGCGGATCCTCGGCCAGCTTTCCAAGAGCCCATTCACCAAAAATTCGGCGTTGTGGTAGGTCGGCTGGCTTTAGTTCTTGTACCAGCTGTATCTTAAAAGGCTTTACGCCCAAATCCTTCCGCAAAATTTTCCACGTAGTGCTGTAACAAAGGCCTAACTGCTGGGAACGGCGCCGAATCGACATTTCGCGGTCTTCTGTCACACTAGCTGATACGGCCGCAATATTTTCTTCACTACGCACAGTACGTAAACGTGTTGGTGGTTTAATGTCCAACAAAGTAAATTTGGTGCGAAATTTGGTCACAATCTTCCGAATAGACTGCTCAGAAGGTCGAGAATGCCGATCATAAAATGGAAGCAGCGCGCGATGAACATTTCGAACCGAGCACGAATTTTGATAGTAAAATTCAATAATTTGCAAGCGTTGTTCATTTGTAAGACGATCCATGGTTAAATTGCAAACCAAACTGAAGCTGTTTGACAGTGACACAAGGTACTAAACACACGTCAGCTGTCAAAACCAGTGTTAATCTTCTTCTAAAGAAGGCTTATTTAGGAGGAGTTTATCTGAATAAATTACCACGGTTAATTGTTCTTCAAAAGCGTACAACAAGAAAGATTTGTAGCTCTACCCGTCTAGCTCACTCTGTTTCTGTTGATTTATTTAGGTGAATGGAAATACTTCCAGTTCACTCGAAATTGTCGGCATTGGACCTTAGCAATAAACATTTTTAGTCTCGACCCTAAATATTCGTCGTTTGCAGTGGCTTTACTTTCCCTACAAATTTTGCAATTGTGAGCTTTTGTAAATTTAAAGTCTAAACTAAAAATTTTTATTGCTAAGGCCCAATGCCAACAATTTTTGTTAAAAAAATTTAATTTTACAATTAAACTGCTAGCAATGATGTAAGAAAATATTTATGGAGAGTATTTTATACTTTCACTGAATACTTGATTCTTGGAAACTTAAAAACGAGTCCTTGTTATTAAAAATAATTGTTAAAGCAAGAGCTTGAAGCTTACAGTGTTTTTAAAAATCTTTAATTCTTCGCTTAAGATTAATTTTTTTAAGTGTTCCACATTTGTTTTGTTTGAGAACCGGCTATATGCAGAGACCTCCATGCCCTTGCAAGTATGAAACAAGCTCTGGTTGCCTTACCACCTTTTCGCACTTCGCATTTGAGGAATCCCTTAAGAGTTCTATCTCAAATATTGTTTAATTTAACTCTCGATCTTCTGCCAACTAAATCAGAAAGTGGAATACCAAACTTGTAGAGGACAGCTTTCTGACTTGTTGGCGAATGCAGTTTTTTGAACTCTTTTCGCGAGTATTCGTGTAACCATCCTTTTAGCAGGACATGTTTTTGATCACTGAGCAGAGCAGAACACCGGGTGGGGATAAGCTGACATTTTAGCTGCTCTGAAGACGCACGATCCTCACAAACCATTCTTTAGAAACATGACACAGAGCAACAATCAATCGATTTCTGAGTCTGCTGAAGATTTGTATCATACCTTGTGTCTCTTTGTAGGGAAAGTGGGTGATTGTAATAAAAGTTTACATCATTTGCACGGAAAATTCGTCTCCATTCGTATTCTGATCGGTGTCATTGTTTCTTCGAATTAGGGATATATTTCTTCGAATGCGGGACATATTTATGTTGAATATCAACACCCATGTGAGCTTTGAGGTCTTCATAAGAATATATAAATACGTGTCTAAGAAATTTTAGTAAAGGTCATAGATATGGACCTTTTCTGAGCCAGCATTCATCTAAGAAAGCTGCGTACTCCAACCTCAGATTCGGTACATGGTCGGGAGCAAGGATTGCTTAAAAGACTTAAAGAGATCAATACACTCATCCGTAACTTTTCAAACGATTATCGTCGAAACGATAGACCTCCAAAACTAGTAACTATAACAAGGTTGAGAGTTAGTCCAGTTAATTTTCCACAAATATAATGAAAGCTGAAGTTTTTCAGAAAAATTCGAGCAGAATATGGCTTATTATGGTGATCAAAGTTGCAAAAACGATATCGTTTAGACGATCGTTGATACGAAATCTGTCCCAGATCGCAACTCTCACTTTTTATCGTATCCACTGATGCTGATGCCGTTTCATAGAGGACTCCACTCCAATAAAGACCACCATAGCATAGACCACCCTTTAACCCAAATTGTATGCTTGGCAATATTCAAAGGCTCGACCGAGAAAGTCAGCTTTAAAATGCCTCTGCCATAATATATACAGAGTGCGACAAGAAAACTTGCTGATTTGTTGTTGGCGCCAAGCGGGGGGGAGTGGTCGGATGTGGCTTGAGAGTGTCTCATTTTTTCGGGGACTTCCTGAAGTTTCATCTAGGCCGCAGTCAGTCGACATCATGCATTGGACGAAAGAGCAAGGCGCATTTGCCTGCGAGGCTTACTTTTCCAACGGTCGTTCCATGATTTCCACTCAACGTGATTTCCGTACTCGCTTCAACATCCATCCCGCAGGCGATATTGGGGTGATCACAATCCACGTGAAATTCATCAGACGCCACTGCATTGTGAACGTGTCACCGTATGGTGTGCTGTTCCGAGAGTAGGGATAATTGGTCCTTACTTTTTCGAAGAAAACGAAACTGTTACGGTGAATGCAGCTCGCTATAGAGAGATGATTGAATAATTTTTCATCCCAAAACTCGATGAACTGGACCTTGGTGATGTGTGGTTTCAACAAGATGGAGCCACGGCCCACACAGCACTAGCATCGATGGATCTTTTGAGGGAACATTTCCCCGATCGTCTAATCTCCTTGAGGGGCGACCTTACGTGGCCGGCGCGCTCAACTGATTTGGCTCCGTGCGATTTTTATACCCTCCAGAGGAAGGTATATTCACTTTGCCAATACATTTGTAACGCCAAGAAGGAGTCACCGGAGACCTCATAAAGTATATATATTCTGAATCAGGATCACATTCTGAATCGATTTAGCCATGTCCGTCTGTCTGTCTGTCTGTCTGTCTGTTGAAAGCACGATAGCGCCCAAAGTAATTGACGTAGGTGAACGAAATTTGGTGAAAGGACTTCTTTTTATCGGCGTCATTTTGGTATTAAAAATGGGCTATGTCGGTCAAGTAGTTCTGAAGGACAACATTCGTGAAGCAATAACGAACATACCCATCGATATAAGAGTTCAGAGGAGCTTCAAAAATCGGGTATCTCAGTGTATCGAAAACATAGATCATCCCTTGTACGCTATCATCTTCAAAACCATGTAATGATCAATTCAGATCGTGTGACAAGAATAAACAAGTTTTGTAACGGTATGTCCACTACTTTTGGTTTTACTTCCTTTGAAAATCAGCTTGTTTTCTTGCCGCACCCTGTACACATAAACAGCATTTAAAGCAAAATTTATTTACTTCTCTGTGCGTGAGCAAATTAAATTTTAGCTGTTGGATATTTTCTCCAAAATATAAAAAAAAAATCACAATTGATTTTGATTTTATTGCGCTTCGAATTACACAACGCGAGAAATTTTGCCTCTTATCAGTTTAAAATTATCTCTCCGGCACCCCGGATTGAACAGCAGTCCGTATATACTTCTTATCAGTGATATGTAGGTTTTTCGCATTACGTGTGATTGTTAGACATAATTATCTTTTACGCTGAGAACATAAAGTGAAAACATTTACAAGTTTCCTTAAATGCAGCGATTATTTTCATCTAAGTGTATTCTGTATGTGTGTATGTACTAGGAAATGTCCTAAAATATGAACGAAATGTAAAATACAAATTAGTGGAGTAGATCTTCTAAATATGGTCGCATTTGCCTTAAAATATTAAACAAGATTGGTAAATGAACAAAAAGAGATCATGGGAAAAAGAAAATCATTTTCGTAAAAAAATAACTTTGGCAACTCATGAAGTTGGCAGTCATAAAGAATGAACTGCCAAACTGTAGTGCAAAGATAATAACCCATTAATGTCATAGAACCTTCTGGCAAAACAACAGACAAAACGATCTCCTTAAATAAATTATTTAGCAGTCTACTTACTTAACGGGCTCCCGACCCGTGAAGAGTCTCTGCCTGAGACACTGCAGCCTTCCATCCTCTGCGATCCCGGGCACGCTGCTTCCAGTTATCCAGACCAAGCGCTCTGGCATCCGCGATGGCTTGGTCTTTGAAACGGAGGTTCGGTCTTCCTTGTCGTCTCGAACCTGGCGGCTGGGATTCGAAGATCCTCTTAGCTGGAGCATTATTGTCCATTCGCTCGATGTGGCCGAGCCAATGTAGTCGACGTATTTTGGCCTTTTGGACTACATCCACATCTTGGTACAGCTCATAGAGTTCGCGGTTGTATCTTCTCCTCCATTCGCCCTCCTCGCACACAGGACCAAAAATCCGCCGAAGAATTTTTCTTTCGAAGGAGCCCAGTATCAGCTCTCCCTTCCTGCTTATCGTCCAGCACTCGGCGCCATAAAGCAGAACTGGCAGGATAAGGGTTCTGTAAAGCATACATTTTGCCCTTCGAGTTAGGAGTTTTGAACCCAATTGCTTTGCCAAACCGAAGTAGCAGCGGTTTCCTAGGGTAATTCTTCGCCGGATCTCCACTAGGATGTCATTTGTGGAGTTCATTTAGCAGTCACCTTTGCATTAACTCGTTCGCTATTATTACGGCTCCAGCTGTCATATTTTGAGGTTCATAAAAACAAAAAACGACAGTCAATTGAGTTTTGCGTTCCCAGTTATAATTTTACTGGTTTACACTATTGAGTAGAATTCCATCAGAGACATAGATACTAAATAAGGACTGCTAGTGAAATGTCATTTTCATATAGGTACTTCTGCGAGAAAATATGTTCCAACACAGCAGAGGCGCTACTGTCTTAAGTACCGATTACACGGCCATTTTTGTGCGTCCTTTAAATGGCGCTCTGACGTCAAAGTCGCGTCACAAAGCCGTCATTTAAATGTCGTTGTGTGTGATCGCCATTTTTGGGATAACATTTTCGGCGTCATTTAAATGACTAGGGAAATGGCAGACCAAATGACATGATTTTTGTGCCATTAAAATGACGGAAAAAAAATGACCGTGTGATCGCCCTTTAAGGACGCCTAGGACAAATGACCAAACTTTTTGGCTGTTGCTCCATTTAAATGGCAGCCTCCAAAAATTGACTACACACGAAATTCATGGCATGCCATTTTTCTATGCAAATGACAAATGGCGCAGCATTTAATACGATATCTGTGCTTTCAATTGGTGTTTTTCTCGTGCCGAAATGAGGTATAAATTATTGATTTTGGTTTTAATTTGTTGTTGTTGTTTTTCTGTCCGTCTGTCTGTATGTTCCGAGGCCTACAGCCTAAACGGCTGACCGGATTTTGTTCAATCTTCGGATTTTGAGTTTGGGGGCTTACAGTTCGAAGCCGTATTTCCTTTTTTGCATGATAACTTCAACATTAATGGTTCTTTCCATATAAAATGTTTATACCAGTCTGATTTGTTCGAAAACGGCTCTAACGATTTCAACCAAAATTGACATCTAAGCTTAAGTAGGTGAGGTTAACACGACTGCATACTCAGTTTTCCGCTGAAAAATCGAATAACGTTACTTTTAAAATTTGGACTCATCTCGAAAACAATCCATACCTACGATTGTAACGAAAATTCATTTCTAAGCTAATATCATTCCTAACTTAATGTCAAACTCAGTTTTTCCCTGTATTAAAAATGATTTTTGGAAAAAGTAATTTTTTTTTTAAATTCAGTTTTCTTTAGTTTACCTGAAAACGGCAATAACGATTTTGACCAAAATTCATACTTTGAGTAATATTGGTGTTTCCAAAATTATTGCGTCCTTAACCTTCAATTCGAATCACTGAAGACGGTAATTTTAAAAACTGCTCACATCTCGAAAACCCCTCTTTCGATTTCAAAAAGACTTTAAAAACCAAGTAATGCTTACATCCCGAACAATAACTTGTACTCGGTTTTCAGCTTATGGTTAAGCAATAGTATTTTTCAAACTAAACATTGCAATATTTAATACGGTTTTGTCTGCCAAATTTTACCAAAACCGTTCTAAAGATTTTGACTAAAATACAAATTAAGGATAATATAAGTATTCTAAATAAGATCCCGTACTTAGTTTTTCTCAAAAGATTCGAATAAATCAGATTATTAATTATTTCCCAAAAATTATTGCACAAATCATGATACTTATATTTTCACATATCCATACTGTATATTGTTGTAATAATCTTAAAATCCCACTTCTAATAGAAATCCAATAAGAGCTATGCAAAACTTCTATTTAGCAAATATAACCCACTTCTCCTTTTTTCAACTACATATATTGAATATGCACCTAAAAATATTGCCATATTGCTTGCTCCGTATACAATCAGAAACCCCCATATTATTCTCATCGGTCATTACCGTCTGATCACAAAACAGATAAATGACGCAAAATCGAAATAATACGAAAGGTGACATTTGTCATTTTGATGTGGCATGTCCTTACCGTGTGATCGTCATTTTTTCGTTCGTCATTTAATGGCATCCAAATGGAAAATTCTAAATGACGCGCAGTGTCCGTCATTTTATTTTGGGACAAAAATGACGTTGATGGTCATTTCGTGTGATCGCCATTTTTTCACAAATGACCAATGACGAATCGTAGCTTGAAAGTGACTCTAATGCGAAATTTTTTCCTGACGTCACAGCGTCATTTAAATGACTCGAAAAAATGGCCGTGTAATCGCACCTTTACAGCGGATTAGAAAAGAAGCACATGCCGCCGTCAAGTTTAAATTGACATAGCAAATAGCAACATAAACAAAAAAGTGAAATTTTTTCAAGAAAAAGTTTGTTTCCATAGAAACATGTAAACAAAAGAACGACATCTTGTCGGAAGAGATTCATTTCCATAGTAACGTGTAAACAAAAGAGCGTCATCTATTGAAGAGAAGCAAAGCTGCAAAGAGTGATTTGACATTAATTTTGTAATATTTTATTATTTTGAAAAGAAGACGAAATAACAATTTCATTACTTGACCCACAAACTAAAATAAAAAACGCACTGATATCTTCCATGTATCGTTTAATCCCACTAATACTCATATCGCTGGAGGTAAATCTTCGGTGGTATTGAAATTAGTGCCGTAGTCAATCGACTTAATTCCTTTTTACATGATCCCACTGAATGTGCTTCTCTGTAGCCATTTTAGCCATCATGAGATATGCGACTATTTTCTTATTTTTATACCCTCCAGAGGAAGGTATATTCACTTTGCCAATACATTTGTAACGCCAAGAAGGAGTCACCGGAGACCTCATAAAGTATATATATTCTGAATCAGGATCACATTCTGAATCGATTTAGCCATGTCCGTCTGTCTGTCTGTCTGTCTGTTGAAAGCGCGATAGCGCTCAAAGTAATTGACGTAGGTGAACGAAATTTGGTGAAAGGACTTCTTTTTATCGGCGTCAGGTTGGTATTGAAAATGAGCTATGTCGGTCAAGTAGTTCTGGTACCTCCCATGCAAAACCAATATTGGGCCCACATGTCTCTCTGTCTGTTGAAAGCACGATAGCGCCCAAAGTAATTGACGTAGGTGAATGAAATTTGGTGAGAGAACTTCTTTTTATCGTCGTTAGGTTGGTATTGAAAACCTGCTATGTCGGTCAAGTAGTTCTGGTACCTCCCTCACAAAACCAATTTTGCATGACTTGTATGCAGTGGAGGGTATCAAAGCATCGGCCAGGCCGATGATAACACTTTTACTTGTTTCTTTCTAAGGATGTACTTTTAAGATCTAATGCATCCAACAGTGCCGTAGCCTGGATTTTGTTTCCCGGAGGGGCTTGTTTCCAAATCTTACATACCTATATATTCCAACTCATAAATTGTTATTAGTTTCCAAATCATATGACTTAAACGAACGATCACTCACCCTTCCTGGATCCACATTAATATTAGAATAAACAGATGTCATAGCAAGTGAGCTTAATCTTGCATTCCCTGACACTGTTTTAATCTTTTTCATAGTAGAAAATTGTCCTTCAACACTAGCTGTGGTTACTGGAAGCGTGGCCAAAAACCGTCACATAATATCAAGCAATTTCAGAACTTCGGTAGAAGGATCACTCGACGATATTTTTTTTGCACCGAAGAATGTAGGTATACTCAGTTTTCACAGCTGACAACGAAATTGCATTGCATAACAAGTTAGCTTTTTCATTTAGCAGGGAGAATAGCTTGAAACGATGGTAGAACTTCTTCTTTGACCATGAATCTGTCCGTAAGATTTTGTATTAACGAATCTATGTAGGGAATCAGTATAGACACTCTAAAATATTGTTCAGTAGAATATTCAGTTATTCCAATGAAGTTCTTGGAGCTATTAATTCAACCTGAAATAAGTCCTCGGCAAGTTGGGATGCGGATTGAAAAGCCTCGTCGTCATTTTCCCTGATGTTCTTAAGAGAATTCAGAACTTGTTTTGTGCCGTCGATTGCAGAAATGAAATCTAAGGATCTATTCTGTAGAAAAACTGATAAGTACAGCATTAAACTGAACAGTTTTTCGTGTTCAGTAAGGCTTACTAGGAAATCACTTTCTTGGACCGCTGCCAAGAAGTATGATGCATTTGAAGAGCTCTACAAAGGAAATAATACTGTCATCATGACTTTCAATGAATCTTGTTTCACAGAGACAAAGAAGTCGAAGTTTTCGTCTGTCTACAGTGCGTTCGGGGGGGGCTTCAGACCCCAAAGCCCCCCTCCCCCCCCTGACTACGTGCCTGGCATCGTTTTAGTGAATCCAGCCGTCACTATAGTTTTGGCGGACCATGATCTAAGCATTTTTTATTTAAATAAAAAAAGTGTGAACAGCAAGCTGAGCAAAGATACTAAATAAATAAATGAGTAACCCCCGTAATAATAAACAAATGTCCACAAGTAGGTAAGTTAGCTAGTAACCATCAGATAGCATACAATTCTGAGTAACTGATTGATAACTTTTACGCAGCGTTTATTAATACGGGGGTAAATATTTAGCGCAACAGATTAATGTAGGTACCCCATTCCTTGCTTCTTACAAACATTCGTTTTGTTTGTTTTTATTTTTGAGACTAATGGAAGGGACCTATAATTAATACTTTATGCAGATTATTTATTTAAGTCCGAACGGCTGAAATGCGAAGCTGTTTAAAGACAGTTAATACTCTCGGACGAGAAGAATGGATTTAAAGGGATGGGTATCTTTCGAACGTCTACTACCAAAACTCATATGTTTACATTGTTGTTTTTATAATTTCAATCCCTGTCTGTAAATGCTTGTAAAAAGCATGTTGCTAATAAATAAAAAACACAAACCAATTCTACATAATGGTTAGTTTAGACTGTATGCCAAGTGGTCATAAAATGCCAATTTCTGACAGTTCTCCTGTCAAAATATGGTCATACAATGGCCGCATTCAAGAATCTAGTCATCTTAAGTCGACTAGATTATTCTGGATGAGATGCAACCTGAACGCAAAAACTAGAATGGTCGGGAACGTCACGTTTTCTACTTCAGCCACAAATGAGAACTGTCAACTTAGTACTCAGTCACGAATTTCTTGACTAGATTCGTCGGCTACCCCTCCATAAACGTCAACTGAAACAGCTGCTCTCACGACCGATTTCGACCAATCAAAACCGAGATTCACTTAGTGAGAGAGCTGTCAGACTTACTAAACTAGATACTTGAACGTCCCCAATGTAATGGGCATATCTCATATGCTCTAATGACCAAAATCCCACATATGACCAGGCTGATTTTGACAGATAAAAATGCCCAAATAGCATATAGGTAGTGTAATCGGACAATAAGCAGGAATGCCAGCATGAAGCCCTATATGCACATATGCACCTAATTGAAATTTCGCTATGGCATTGCTGGCATTTTTGATGGTCATTGGTGTTCCAACTTCAACTTTTTGCTTTGTTTTTCCTTACAGCATCACCCTACTTTAACATTTGACAATAAATAGCAAAAATGCCTTTAATTTATATGCATTATTGGCACACAGTCTAATCTTAGCTTAAGTTCCCACCCTCTCAACGATAGGTCTTATACATGCAAATTTGTAATGAAAGTAAACTTGGTCGTTTCAAGTTTATCTTTTTTTCCGCTGTAAAACAGTATAGTGCTCTCTGTTTTTGGAACATGCGTCAAGTTGGCTACTAGCAGTCCATATATAACAAGTCAATGGATACCATATTATGTGGCAATTGACGAATGGATGCTAACCCCAGGCGGTAAATTATCGCATCGGTAGGTTGCTATAGATTTTGACAGCTGGTATGTTTTTCTATGAAAAATCAAGACTTTATTGTAAAAAATAGTAAAATTAAATCAAAATATACATTTAATGTAGAAAAAAAACTCATTTTATAACAGCAAAAATTATATCCTAATAGTGAGTGGGACAAGTGTTGATACAAAAGTGATTACTAAGTTTTTATTTTTGTAGAAAATGCAGAAAATAATCGGACCTCAGCATTGTGGTGTTCCTCCACCTTCAAAAGAAGTGCGAAACTCTATACTTCTTTTGATTAAATGGAATATTGTGCTTAGGATGGGGAAAAAATTTCCCAAATGTTTTTCCATCTGCAGTCTTCATTTTAAAGATAAAGACATTTTGCGACCAAATACACGGGATGGTGTTCAATATAGAACTAAACTTGTGAAAGGAGCCTTTCCCAGCCTAAACCTTCCGTATTCAGCAATTCCTTCGAAGAAACCAGGCATTATTCGTTCAACGCGGTTACTTTCACGTTTAGCTGCCTTAATGAGAAGAATTTACAACAAGTTGCTACATTTCGTTTTTCCTTTATAATATACTTTTAATTTATCCTCTAGATCTACCCAAGTATATATTATGATTTATGACACATCAACCCATAAGTTTGGCGGAGAATTCTACTAATACAGAAGTACCATCTAACAACTATACTAAGAGTGTTCGTAGCATAGGGGAACACCCAAGCTTAAGCCAGCTTTCACTATTTTTTCGCCTTCCCGGATAGACCTTTTAACACCCCCGAAATATTCAATTATTTCACAGAGCGATATTGTGACAACCTGAGAAACTTCTGAGCTGGCTGGATCCTCCATCATGAAAGCAAGCAAATCTGTAAAAATCATAATTAGCACACTGTTTATAAGATAAAAAGCAAACAAAATATATAAACAAGAGCAAATTTATCATTTGTTTACAATACATTCACCACTACTTTGAACAGAATTTTGTGCTAGTTTTACCAGATGAATTGAGTCACACTATATAAATTTCGCACAAGTAGTATCTACTTAGACATGCAAATTAAGTTTGTTTTCAATTGGTAGGTTAACTTTTAAAAGGAAAAATAATTAATTTTCTTACTTGAAAACACACGTATTCCTTATCCAAATCCTTTGCAAAACAAACAGACGTCAATATTCTATAGGTCTCTACATATTCCATTTTTATCCACCAGGTGTCGCAGGAAAACTTTTCCACTCGTCAATACTCTTATTGCGTTTACGTTATGTTCGAATGTGTTACCTTCTTTTTTAAAATGGGAAATCCCCTTTGTCCAACAGACATTTTAATTTAAAGTTGGAATGACTGCATAAAAAAAAATAGTTGGGATCCTAGGCCTAGCTTCTCACAACCGTTCGTTTTGAGTGAGTTTTTAATTTTTTGGGTCGAATGGAAGGGATCTACAATTTTATGCCGAGTCTTTCATGACAGTTATGCTCTCGGATATTTGTCAGACGTTCGCGAGAGGTGGAGCAGTGAATTAGGAATTTGGGTTTTTTTCGGGATTCGAACCTGGGACCCCTCGCTTAGTAGTCCAAGACATGAATGACTGCATAAGGCGTCATATTCTAGTGGATGTTGGAAAAAAGTCTGTTTTGGAGAACTTTTTCTTTAAAAGTAAATTTAAAAATTAATGAGTAGGATTAAGGAAATAGATTTGATTCAAACAAACGCATAAATATTTTAAACCCTAACCCTATTCACACCACACCAAAAACCGCGTTTTTGTCAAAAACTCACCGACGCAATCACATTCACACCGAACACGAACACCGAACTAGTTTTCGTTTGACATTTCAGTTAGCTGTGAGATACTAGTCGTGAAACTTCGGTCGGTGTAAACTATTTTGGTTACAAATTTAAACCGCATGTTTCAACAATTCAACGATTCAACAACTCGTTTTTAAAACAGAAATATGTATGGGAAAACTTCTGTTTTTACATTCCCTATAGCAATAATCGTCGGGACGATATCGTTTTTGAAACTTTGATGATCAAAAGAAGTTCTCTTCTGCACGAATTTGTTTCACTATCGACAGTTTTTATTATATTCGTGGAAAATGAACTGGATTAAGGTCTCAAACTCGTAATTTTGGCACTTAGTTGCCTCTTTAGGAGATCTATCGTTTCGACGATAATCGTCTGAAAAATTACGGAATGAGTGCCCAGGGCTCTGTTTCTGTAAGGTGAAAAATCAATCGTTTTCGTACTCACGAATGATTTGTCCTATGTCACACAAGCAAATTTCTTCGTGCACACGAAAACGTTTGAACGTTTCGCTTTACAGAATGCCGACCCAGTTTTTGGCTCTGTGTGAATAGGGTACAAGTTACATTTGATGATTAGAACCGCCTTCAATGTTTCCACTTCTAACCGAGTTTTGTCTGAAGTCCAAGTTTTGTTAACTGCAGAAAACATTCGTTCCACCGACGCTGAAGTTCCTGGGAGCATAAAATGTACTTAACGACTGTAGCCGTTTCTTTGTATTCTCAATCGGCGTTATTAAGATGGTTGAATATTTCTACCCAGCGATTTTCAATGCTTCTCCTTCTTCCAATAAAAAATAAAATTGAAATACGGTCAACCTTTAAATAGGTACAGCCAGCAAAGTCAGAGTCAGAGTCTAAGTTTGAACAATAGTTGAAAGTCTGATGGAAGTTCATGATGAAATTTATTAATTCACAATCAAAAATGAATTGTAATACGTTTACATTGAACGCAAAAACTAAATTCGTCTTAACGTCTTTTTTACTACGTCGGGTCGAAATGTCAACTGAGTATCCTCGGTTTCAAACTATAGATTTGTCGACTAACTTCTCATAAACGTTAACTGAGAAAACCAAGTAAATATTCGTACACAATGTAAGTCAGTCAATTTTCAAAAGCCATATTAAGAGTGAAAAAAAAACCCAAACGGTTCAGAACACAAGATCTTACAGCGAAACCTGTCAAATCATCAGTTATATCCACATTCGTCGGATTTAACAGTTTTGCGCCTCGTTTTTTTCTTGGGAATCTACCTGAAGAGGAAGGTTTAAAAATATTCTAAAAGCCACTTCTATGGCAATAATTTTTCATTTGCATTCAAAAGCATAAATTGTATAAATGGAACAATTGCTAAAGGGTGGTAACACTACTGAATGCCTAACCAGCCGATGCTTTGCGATTGCCAAGCAAAAACGGCTTGTTAATGAATCATACTTCTTTGAGACACGAAAACAAAGCTATAGAGATCATTTTCTTCTTTTAAGGAAGGTTTAACCATTTGTAGGAAGAAGCAAGACATCTTTTGCCCGGCACGTTCTCTAAACCTAACACCTATAGACTTTTTCCTATATGCGGTGATCTTAAAGTGAAAGCTTACTAAAGGAGTTCTTAGTATGTTTCAGTGATGCGAAGTTTTGAGTGTTTTGATTTTTTCGCACTTCTCTGACAAATATTCAAACTGTCCGCAGAAATCTTTTCAATTCAGATGTTCATAATCTTCAGACAATTGTAGTTCTCTTCCAATCGCCCCAAAGATAAAAACGTTTGAGAAACTTACTGAACATCGGGCTCTAGTCATGTGTCCATTTATCTATTGCAGACTTTAAAATCGACAAACATTCAGTCCCATATTGTCCTTGAGCTTTGAAAAATTTCACGGAAAAATAGCATTAAAAGACTGAAGCGTTGCCAAACGTATGATCGTTAAAATGAGGATAGCATTTCAAGCGTCAGTCTTCTGTTTTTATTAAAATTAAATGAACAAATGAAAAGTCTATTTTTAAGTTTAGGTACACCCCCACGAATTGTTTTAAGCCCACCTTATGGGTACCTGCTAATAAGCTTTAATGTTGATTCCCAAAAGAATTTGATTTTGAGAGTGGATATTAAATAAAAAGATATGCGTTGCGAGAAGGGACTTTTGGTCCCCCCGATAGATATCTGTGGTCCAAGAGGGGACTTTTGTTCCACGTCTTAAAACTGACCTACCTACACCCTTTCTGCTTCTAGCTGAACTACCTTTGAGTACTGTTTGCGAAATAATCCAGGTTGGCATTCGTTTGGCTCGAACCACTAGGAAGTAGCTGCCCAACTTTGAGTAGGTATATCTCACTGATTCTGGTGTTTCTTAAGCAATCTTACCGAGTCACCCAGGAACACAAGGAAGGAATCTCATGAACCTAGGTTACAAACAGCGAAAAGTTGACCCAGTATGAGTAACACTTTAGAGCAAAACTGAGCATTGTTGCTTCTTTCTCCACCTGTTTCGACCCATATGCTACTAAGACATACTGCTTCGAAGAGACATTCTAGAAGTGAGCTTCACTTCAGATGTGTTCACGTTTACATTCAACGCAGCTTCAATGGTAGACAAATCTATCGCACTTAAGTTCAGTCTGGAAGGAGCAAATAATGACCAAGTCAGCAAAGAGCGAGTGCTTGATCCTTAGGTCTCCGATTTAAAAAAATGCCCGGCCAAGGCTGCATTGTAACCTTCGGTAAATACAAGGAAAAGAGCCAAAACGCGCTCCTGACAAAGTCAAAAGCCCACCGATCACAGCTGTTTGAGTACACAGATCAATACTTTGCATATGGCAAAGAAATGCGTAATCATTTTCGCACCCGAAGCTGTGGCGTAGATAATTAATTGCTCGGTGATTAATACCGACATTGACAAAATGTCAATTTTTCATCTCCATCTGCTTTGCACGATCAAATAAACAAATGAATCATTTCACTCGTTCACTCGTTCCTCGTGCAGCAAAAACACTGAAAATTATCATTTGCAAGGATTGGGGACGTTCAAGTATCTAGTTTAGTAAGTCTGACAGCTCTCTCACTAAGTGTATCTCGGTTTTGATTGGGGGAAATCGGTCAAATGAGCAGCTGTTTGAAATGACGTTTATGGAGGTTGACAGTTCGCATATGTGGCTGACGTAGAAAAAGTGACGTTCCCGACCAATCTAGTTTTTGCGTTCAGGTTGCATCTCATCCAGACCAATCTAGTCGACTTAAGATAACTAGATTCTTGAATGCGGCCATTCTCTTCTGAAGCTGTCAAATTTTGACACGCCGACGTCATTATGACGTAAATATTTGTCCTAAATCTGTCACTACATGTCTCCCACGCGGGCTATCGCATCGCACTCTGACGAAAGGCACACGAGTGACCACCGAATGGCCGAGGTTTTTTAACGTCAGCATGTCAAAATTTGCCAAAAAAAAATACACGAGTAGGTAATAGTAGCTTGTCTATGAATTGACGTGTCCTGTTTCTGAAACAAACCGCCCAACCATTGTCTAGCCACAGAAATGCATTGCAATTCCAATTCTTACTCTATCGACGATAGATATCAGTACTTTTCCATAAATATTCGTTTTCTTTGTTCTCTTCCCCGTACTTTTCCAACAAGGAAAGTTTCTCGCAGAGCAATAATTATTACATTCCCCACTCCCACTTCCGCCCGCAACTTGTACATTGTACAAGTATACGCAACAACAACAGGGAACGATTTCAATTTCAGTGGTCTGCTCTTTTGTTACAATAAAATTGTAATTTTCGAAATTTTCTTTTTTCTGATGATATCATTATCAAGTTATTATTTGCCCGCTGCCTCTTTATGTTCTTCGTTGATTTTTGTTCTTCGTTTTTATTTTTGTACATTCTCTTTGCACGTCATGTTGTTGTTGTTGTTGTTGTTGTGCTTGTGGCGTCGTTGTTGTCGTCTTCGTCTTCAATAAGCCATTCACCTTTTCTCGGCGTTCTCTACTGTGCTTTTGTTTGTATTTTATTTTATTTTGCAAATTCCTTTGGAAGTGTGACAAAATTTGTTTAAAATATATCTTTTAATAATAGATAGGTTAGGTTAGGTTGGCCTATGTGTGACAGACTGTTTTTGGCTGTGATTATAATGAAATCAAGGATCCAGAAATGGTTTGCATGATACTTTGTTTGTACGATATGACATCTGAGGTGATCTGTTTGTCCCTGTTTGGTTTAGTTCGAGAAATGTCGGGGAATGTAGATTTGCAATCAACAGGAAATGAAACTTTTTCTGTTTTGTAGGGCTCATTTGTTTGAAGTAATATAATGCTATCGCGGGCACCTGTTAAAGGGGTTTAAACTGAGAGTAAAGGGCTTTCGGTCTCAAAGTAATTATGGACCTATCGCGAATAGGAACGGAATCTTTTCATCGTGGCTTCAGTGGCAAAGTTAACTTGAGCGTAGGTACAGTCCCGCCTTAGATGAAAGCTCCGCAGAGACCTTTACAGATACATGCATTAGGCGATGCCAATAATTCAGTTTTAGTCCAGGCTATTTTTTTTCAAACTCAAAATGGCGAAATTGCATATTGTGTCAAAATATATAAAGTGAAGGTTAAAAATGATTATTGGTAAGGCCCCTTGCGATCTCTTTATGTACGAGTATTTAAAAAGGGATATGAGGATCAAACTCGAAATAGAATGGACTCAAAAACGTCATAGAGATCGGTGGTAGCTTCAAGTTACACGCATGCCTCCAACTCTGATTCAGAGACGTGCTTCGAAATCCGTGTCTTTAGGCAGGTGGCTTCTGAAGGACTCTTCAATCTCTTCTTCATCCGGATAGGGGTCCTCCGTAGTGATTAACATTCAGCGGCGGAAGATCGAGATTAATGGTAGGTCCACTAAGGGTTAGGTTAGGTAAGAAGGTAGGCGGAACAGGTAGAACCCTGCGCCACCACACTCAGGTCCTCGTGGGCTTATTGCGATGCCTTTTTTGGGGTTTACAGTTGCTGTTGTATCGCTGGTCTTCGTTCCCTCTCGTTTGTGGTTAATAGACGCTGTCTAGATACCTCGATGTCCTCAAAAACCTATAGAGATCAGACAGTGAGACATCTCAAAGTTCTTGTAAGTCATGGAAGTAATAGCTTCCAAGTGTTCTATTCCTGAAATGACAGAGACTCGGGCAGTGACAAAAGAAGCGATGTTTGTCCTCGTGGGCCTCTTCGTCTCTGCAGCCTTTGCATATATCATCATCTTTGAGATTTAATTTCATTGCGTGGCTTCTGAGGAAGTTATGTCCAGTTAGAGCCCATACAATCTTAGATAGCGATGACCTGTCACACTGCAGAAGTTTGTTGGTCCGGCTCTTGTTTTTTTCTGGCCAAAGCTTTCGTGATATATTACAGGTAGTGAGTTCTTTTCACCTGCTGTTCCTTTTCGTTCGAACTTTATTCTCCACTTGCTCCAGAGTGAAACTGCTTTTATGCTGCCTGACTGTCAATGAAGATGGAAATATCGCTTCTTTGTATTGCCAATATTTACGAACTACGGGCCGCTTCTGTGATTGCCAGAACCTCAGCTTGGAAGACACTTCTACTATCAGATAGCCTGATTGAGTAATGTATATTTAATTCCTCCGAAAAAATGCCAGCACCTGTTTCACAGACCATCTTTGAGCCATCTGCGTAGATGGAAATTGATTTTCTTTTCGTGGGTTCATTTGTGTTCCATTCTTCCCTACTCGGAAAGGAATGGTCTGTCAAAGTCTAGATAGGTAGACATGTCAACAGAAGTGACAACGTTCCCTAAGATCTATGCATACCCAAGGTGCAAGGTTTCCCAGTTTTGTTTGGCTGATCCTTAAGGCACTTTTGGCAGCGAATTCTTCCATATATAGGTCTAGAGGTGTCAGATTGAGAATAGTCCTGGTGTGGTTCTCATATAGCTGTTTGTCCCTATAAATGCTTTTCCTTGTATTTTCGTCATTAACTTATGATTCGTCGCTTTGCTGCTTGCCACCAGACTACGCTGCCATAGTGCCATATGTGAGTATTGGTCGCACGACCGAGGTATAGGTACATCCAGAGGAAAAGTCCACTTAAGGAGCTTACAACTGCGATCCTTATGCAGCGAAACCTGTCAAGTTCGCCACCCTTGTAAGTTGTGCTCGCCTGTGCATCTGAAGGAGCTCGTAAGTGACTGGTTCAACTCCCAGCAGCCTTGCATTCTTAGATTTGTGCGTAAAAGCCTATGGTCAAGGGGCATGTGTAAAGAATTAAACTGTTGAGAAGTTAAAAATCCTATGCTATGCTCCCTGACCTGAGCAAACCCCATCTTGACATCGCACAAGACAACTGTGGTAGTTGTTTCCAGCCGGCACCCACGTGGAATGTTTGGATGAGGATTTTTGCCCGGGACCCTAGAAGCCCTCAAGGACAACATTCGACACAAGTGCGAGAATCTGTCGCCCGAAGCTCTCGCCGAAGTGATGAAAAATGCCATAAAACGAGCCCGTATGGCAATCAATCGTGACGGCGCTCATTCGGCCGATATCATCTTCTCGACTTGACCAATAAAATTCAAAAGGTTCAAGTAAAGATAATCAAAAAACAGAATCGAAGTTTTTTATTTAAAAAAAAAATGAGAACCGCAAACAACTTTGGATGACTTGTTTTGTATAAACCTACTTTCATTTGTTCGGCCAGTCTTGAATTGTTCCTTGAGGTCTTTCTTGTGCTGTATATTTAGTTGATGCAACAGATCCACGTAGGCCCCATTGGCCTATCTTCTCACTGCCATATTACTTTTATTTTTGGTGCTACAAATTTCTGCCAAGTATGAACGGTTGAATCAGACGATTTTCTGGGGCGGTTAAGTTACTGCTGAAAATAAAATCCAAAAAGCAATGAATGCTTCTTACAATTTAAGGCACGGAGGGGACAGACCGTTACCAGTGATTTAAACTTCAGTAACATCTTAATCCTGGCCAATACCAAGTCCCAAATTTGCATTTAAGAGGAGGCCATTAAAAAACGTCACATAATATCACAATAAAACAGAAAGCTTCTAGTTTTCTTGTCGTCATTCTCCTAAATTGGATACATAAACTACCCCACAGAGTCCCGACGGATAGGGTCCCCATTCAGGGTACACCATAAAAAGAACAACTGTGGGAATCGGCTGCACCGCAACGTGAATATCGAACCCCAGTTATTATTACGTAGGTGCAAACTCGAAACTCATAAAATATTTTCAATTCTTCCTATATTTAGAACACCAGCCCGATATGCAGCAACAATTCCCAGCTCGAAAGCTTCATACATGAGTTTTCATTCAAAACAATCGTTTTTCGCTGAAATTAATCTACTCCACCTAGGGTTACCAGATAGCCGCGACTTCGCCGGGATTGTCCACATATTTTAATCCTTTTCTCGGTTAAAAACCATTTGTTCATTAAAAAGCTCAAAGGTATTTTTTTGTTCGAATTCGTAAAACCGTGGAATGTTTTTAATTTCAAAAGGTAAGAGTTTGACTGAATTCTTCCACTTAACGAAACTTAAAACTGATGTTAAACGCTACTATCCGATAAGTTTATGAGATAAATGCCAAAGCCTCCAACATGCTTTGTTTTGAACTTAAAATTTGCTGGTTTTCGAGGTATGTTTCTGCAAATACACACGGCCATATTAACAACTCACTTTAATCCGGGTTAAAGCTTACACCCGGTTTTAAGTGAGTTTAACCGAAAAATTAAACCCAGTCGTTTACCTCGAACATAAACTCAGTTTTTTTTAAACTTGATGGGGTTTTATCCGATTGAATTTAAACTGCACTCAGGAGATCAGTATTTTAACTCGGGTTAAAACTTAATTTCGTAATGTTGACATCTTTTCGCTCGCAGGTCGCAAACAAACAAGAAAAGGGGAAGGGAAAAAAATGACAAGAAACTAAAAAGGGACTTCATTTGTGAAATGGACGAAATAAATGTTGTTAACGTTAATCTATCTGGTCCGCCATTTTCGTTGCCTTAAACCACTAAATTTACACCATTAGAAAAGAGCAAATCTTAGAAAACCGATTGAAAATATCAGATTGGCCCTTTTTGCGGAACACCATCGATATCTTCGTTGTCAGAAGACGAATTTGTTGAAGAGCTGATGGAACAGCAGCTGATGGCAACTCAACGTCGTCCTTGTCGTCGAATACATCGAATGCCGCTTGTCGACGCAAGCGACGATGTGTTAAATTTTCGGAAATATTTCCGGCTGAAAAGTGACATTTTGGAGGCTACATTTGATGATTTGACAGAAATTTCGGCATAATTAATACACCTTAAAGTATAACTGGGCCCAAAACAAATGAAATAAATTTCCAAGTGACAAACAATAAAAAACAAATGAGATTTTTTGTAAAATTTGACATTACGTAGGTTTAAAACGGGCTACAATCGGATTGAACTGTCTTAAATCCGCGTTTAAATACATCTTTAATTCAGCGGGCTTATTGAATGTTTTTGAGTGAATATTATGGTTGTGGATATGGATTTAAATAGTCGGGTTAAAAAAAATGCGGTTTAAATGTTTGGGTGTACAATTAATTTAAACCTGATTAACACCCGGAGTGAAAAACAAAACTAAATTCAACCGAACATACGAGAAGTCTAAAACTATGGTTATCTTTTTAACTGCAATTACAGCTCTCAGTATATCTTCACCTTGGTTTATACTGCTGTTTCCGAGACGCTTTTATTCATCTTCCAAACACCGTGTCTATTGACAGCCTTCCCTTTTGAAAATCTTTTGACGAAAATTGTCCTAGTTTTAAATAATTTTTTTAAAACGCCTGAACGCGTTAAACTCGTAAATTTGGTAAAAGTTAAATAAATGTGGCAATAATTATCAACAAGTTGCATTCGTAAAAATTATAGATGGGTTGACTTCGTAAAAGACGGGCTTGCTATTTTTACTGTAGATTAGATTAGTTTAGACTTTATTTATATAAAAAACTAGCGTTAACCCGCTTCCTCTTCGCTAGAGGTTTCCTTTATTTGTTTGCTAAATTGAAAAACATTTATTTTTTCTTTCAAATGAATTTATGTTGTAAGGCTCTATGATAAACAATATTTTTGGTTTTTCCTTCACATGCGAACACAAACAAATCAGCAGGTTTTTTAAAGATTGGTTGTGTGAAATGATTATTGTTTAAAACAGTTTGAAACGGTTATTATTTAACTAATTTAAAAAAACCATCACCAATTCTCGACGAAATTGTTCATGACTAACAACAGCAACAACTCCACATCCAAATCCTTCAAGTAAGCCTTCCCGAATAGCACAGATTGTGATTTGCAACAAAACTTCGATTGTATTTCTGTTATATTTATTTAAGTAATCTGTAACAAAATCCGTTCTATATCAGTTGAATTCATGTTCATGATGGACTAATTGTAACTTTGTCATTCGCAATGTTATAAATACGTTTTTTAAAGTTTTAAATTTGTTTACAAAAAAGGGGGATGTTTGAAAGTAGTTTCATAAAAGTTCGTAAGTTAGAGTTTTAAACAGGTTGGTAATATATTGCAGTAACATTTAGTAAATTTTCGTTTTGGGTACCTCTAACTAAAAAGTCCATGAAACTTTTATATAGCAGAATCTTAACAACGAAGTAACTTAATTACAATCAAAAGTCGTAAAGTTTTTATTATGTTATATAAGAAACTTATAGTCATTGATAAGTTTTTTATATGTTTTTACAATGAATCCTATATTAACAAGTCAAATATGTTTCATTATATGACAGCTACTCTAACACCATTTGGAATTATTAGCTTCAGTCGTCGTCAATCACTGCTGATTAGTAAAATAATTTTTAATTTCTTATAATGATGTTGATAAGAAAATCGAAATGTCAGCGCCAAGTTTCATAATGTTAACTTCATTATAATTTAACATACTTCACAACATCAAGTGGTTGTAATCAGCGTTGCCAAATCAGCTTTCCGCAATGATTCTATTTTCCAGAAAATGTTACTTCAATGCACAAAAACAAGATATAACCTCGAATGTAATATTGTTCCACGTAGAGGATTCGCAATTAAAAAATATGTTGTACAAAAAGGAATCAGGTTTTTTATCCTCGAAGAGGCAAAATAGCACTGATATGTAGTTTTATCATTTAAAACTCAATATATAAGTAAGCAATCAAATGTAAGTTAAAATGTTTAATGTAACTTAGATTTTTGAAAAATATTGCTTACAGTGTAGGTACTCACCTCTATAATGACAGATAACTGACGAGGATAATCTTTTATTTTAACTGTATCACAGCCGTGCTATTTATATTTCCTGGTTATATCTTATATTCAGTTTTTCTAAGAATGTTTGGCAACAGTGGCTATAATGTGTTCGACCAAACCAAAGTAAGTTACAAAGGAGTTATAATGCTGTTGAAGCTTATTTTCAATTATAATAATGTTCCAATAAATATGGAAACAACAGTTTACTAACATTCAGTTGTTATTTTGTTGTACCTTCATTTCAATAACATTTCAAGGAACATTGAAGTTGTAATAATTGTTCATGTTTTACTAAAGTTTCATGTAACAACCGCCATATTTTTCACCATTTTATGTGCGTATTTAACCCCATATTTTAAGATGCGAAAAATACCTTTCAATTTTCCCAATACATAACATAGTTTCTACAATTCAGTTTAATAGAAACTGATATAGAGGGTATATTAAAACTTGTTTCTACAAGTCTTTTGCGATTTTGAAGCTTAAATACAAATTTTAATATATTCAGATTTTTAAACATTTCTCCTATTTAACACTTTTTTGAAGGCGCGTGAATTTTCCGGAACCAAAATATTAATGTTCGTGACAAAAGTAGTATTCGTTGGAAGATTTTGGTCAAAAATCACAGCAAATTCGAACTTCCAATATAACATGCTTTAGACAGTACTACCTTTCAGATTGAATACATTTACCTTTCCTTTTATACTTCATAATTTGTTTGTCTACATGTAGACTCAAAAAGCATTCTAATAATAACTTATTTAAAACTTCCCGAATGTTTATAGAAACATTTTTCATATAACTCAACAGTTACGTTAAATGCAGCATGTTTTCGTTGAAACAACGTAATAAAAACTATCATTTAACAAAAAATAACCTAAGTAAAACACAAATGCGACAGACTTTTGTTGCAAAATATGAGGGGAAATGCGGCTATTTTGGTTACAATGTGGGATGTGACAATGTTACTGCAATACTTAGGAAATAAATTGATAGTTATATTAGAGTTGTATGTACCAAATTATAACCCAAGTGTGCTATTCGGGTTATGATGAAAATCTGAAAACAGTTTTAAAATGTAAATGCTTTCACTCAAAATTTTCTAAATAAAACAAAAGTGCAATTAGTAACCTTTCAAATTGGGAAGCTATCGAAAGTTAGTATCATTTTGACTTAAAAACTCTGTCACATTTTATTTTAAATGAAATGAAAAATAAATTGCACAGATTGTGTCGACATTTTTATTTTCAATTTTAAAGCCTAGTATGCTGCTCGCGCTTAAATTAAGCCCCCATACAAAAATGTCTCCAAAGATAAAATTAAGCAAAGCGGTTAAGCCAAGAAGTACGCAGTTCAAGCTAAATTTGTTAGCCACGAAAAAATTCTACAGAAATTAAGTACCTAAGTGTTTTAATGCAAAATACACTTTTCCACAGCTGAATTCTGACAAATCAGAGAAATAATTTGCAACATATATATTTTAACTTAACCCTTTCGACCCGGCTTTCGGGGGACCAATTCCGGACAAGTTTTGTGATTTATATCTAACCTTCAGGCGAAACGATTCGGCAGAACCAAATTTCAACAACATTTGGATACCGTAACAGAAGTTGAAAGACGTTGTGGTACAGATTTCTACCAAAAAGTATGGAATTTAAGACTTTCAGGTATGTTTATACTTTTGGTAGTACATAAATGTACCGTCCGGGTCGAAAGGTTTAAACCTAGTTAAAGAACGTCCTTCTATTGCTTTTTTAATATTTTAAGGGAAAACATGTCTCAAGTGACTAAACAGAGCAAGTCAATCAGATTTACCAACACAGATTTTTTTTTGACGGAACTTACACTGTCAAAACTAAGCGAGCATTGAGCGAAGTGGTGGAGAGAATCATTGGAGAGGCGCTTAAATTTAGCTTTCCTGGGACAGCACACTAGTCTTATAACAGGAAGTGAGTTATCAGTTTTTCGTCGATTCTAAAAAAAAGTCACATTTTGAGTTACAACAGTAAATAAATTTTGTTTAAAAAACCGTCAGTCAGGCAATTTACTGAAAAGAAATATCTATTGAATTATTTTTTACATAATAGAATAAAAAAATAATCTCCATTTTTTATTAATAAATACATTAAATCGTCGAACTTTGAAATGTCCCTACGATTTCCGAAACAACAACATCCCACCAAAAACATTCTGTAAAAAACTAGCCAAGTCTCGATGGAGCTGCTTGTTCATCTCTAAAAAGTAATGAAATCTAGACAAAGTCGTGCCAAGTCTAAGGTTCCTTACTGCAATTTCTTTATTATCAAAGTTAATGTTGTGAAGCTCCATCGAGACTTGGCTAGTTTTTTACAGAATGTTTTTGGTGGGATTTCACTGATGACAGTCGATTTTTTTTTGTACCAATAGTAGAAGGGGGCATTACAGCTGAAACCAGCTGAGGGTTCTTCATCAGATACTTTAGACCTTCGATTTTTGACATCAAATGAAGCGGCCCACCAAGTTGAATATTATTTGTAAAGGCGGTATGTCGATCTCTAATAAATAGTTTGGTTGGGCTCTTGTGTTTTCTAATCAAGGTCACCAGGTACTCCAGCTCTTCGATTATCCTAGTTTTTATAGTTTTCCCTTTATGTGGCCATTAAACCCTAACTCTGTACCAAATTTCAGCTCTCTGAGTTTATGGGAAGTACTAGTTCTAGTGAGTGAGTGTCATAAATGCGAAACTTTGCTTTCTCTTAACTTCGGAACTAAATGACCTACAGACTTGAAATTTTGGATTTTAAGTATATGATATTAGCTTACTGGATGACGAAAATTTCTGCGTTCTGGTCTTATCCAGAGGTTCTCAAATAGGGGCCTGAAAATGCGTCGAAATGGTTCCAGTAAACGATGGTACGGCAGTGTTTGCTTCGCGCTCGACTTGGCGGGGGCACTGTCGTACTTTTAAATCTCACGAATATTTACTCAACAAATTTCTTGGTGTAAGAATTGGAAAAGCTGTCAGTGGGGACGTTCAAGTATCTAATTTAGTAAGTCTGACAGCTCTCTCACTAAGTGTATCTCGGTTTTGATTGGGGGAAATCGGCCAAAAGAGCAGCAGCTCTTTCAGTTGACGTTTATGGAGGGGAAGCTGACGAATCTAGTCAAGAAATTCGTGACTGAGTACTAAGTTGACAGTTCGCATCTGTAACTGACGTAAAAACGTGACATTCCCTACCTATCTAGTTTTTGCGTTGAGGTTGCATCTTATCCAAACCAATCTAGTCGACTTAAGATAACTAGATTCTTGAATGCGGCCAGTCACTTATAATTAACAGCTGATTTGAAATTTGTTGTCCTATTTGACACATGAGTGCATCGTTTTGATTTCTTGCGTAGTTAAATGGTGTCAATGGACGGAAAAATTAAATTGAATGTTCTCCTTAGATTCTTTTCGAAAGTCGCGACGAAATTCTTCCTTGCTGTAAGGAGTAAGAGAAGGACAAGCGTCTGCATGAAATGTTTGATGCCGTGTCGATTCTTCTTCTCGAATGCTTGGTTTTCAATGAAAAAGAAGTTCGAATAATTTGGAATCACTTTCATCGCTAGGGAGATGAATTTTGTTAGTAAATTATCAAATTCTTCGAGTTTATACGTCTTCTTATACTTAAAGGACTTTTCGTACAACTTTTTTGAATTTTTGAATTATGTGTCAGTCATTTTCATATGTCGTTTTCCATTGGACAAAAGAGTCCGGAATCGAACCGTTCCATTGGTACAAAAAATATTCTTCTGGTGATTCTGAGGAGAGAATTTTGCTTCCCGTTTTGAAGTCAGAATCCACTCAAGAAGGACTTACATAAGTGTAATTTTTGCATTTATTACAAGTCAGCTGTAGATTATTTTTTGGCATTTTACCAATACTTCTGTGGATACTTTCAGAACAGTTTTGCTGTTCCATTGGATTTCAGAATGAGTGGATCCCCGACAATAGTTCACTACAAAAGCGTTTCCTAAATTTTTCCTAAGTGTCTCTCTGAGAGAATTTATCCCCACCACTGCCATTTTAACAGACTTTGTCTTTTTCCATTTTTACTACAAAAGTAAAGGAACAGACCTATGATGTCCACATGTAACAGTTTTCATTTCGAGCTGGCAACCCTAACTCCACCTCCCCTTTTCCACTTGAACAACATTCGTTACACAAAACTGTAAAAAAATAAAAATTGTTGGTGCATTGGAATAAAAAGAATTGCACACAACTACGACTATGCCTTGGCCCATAAAACGTTCCACTAGAAAGAAGAAAAACAAAACCAAAGAGAAATCGGAATTTCTAATGAAGCTCCCCCTTCATTGACACGTCATCGTCATGTAGAACTTAGGCATAGTAATATCGGCAAAGCGGGCTCGGTTAAGTGGCTATAATTATACAGCATGTCCTTGAGGACTCATAAGCATGTTAGAATTAACCTGTCTTTGTGACAAATTCAACTTGTATTTTAGAATATCGATTGGGAAAGTTTTTTATTCGAGAGGGCATTTCGTTTTGAATTTTGCGTATGGTTATAAAGACGAACGCATGGAATGAGACGCAATTGAAATCAATGGAAGTGCTGACGTGTTGCATTGTGATTTGTGAATGTGGTCAAATAGAGCTTTGCTTTGAAATGGTAAGGCTATTACGCAAGAAAGCTTTTACAGTGAGACGCATAGTAAGGGATGAATAAACTCTGAGGAGACGCACAACTTTGCAGCTGCATCACAGGACGGCGAGTGAAGGGTTGTTTTTATACCCTCCACAGGAGGGTATATTCACCTTGTCATTACATTTGTAACGCCAAGAAGGAGTCACCGGAGACCTCATAATGTATTATATATTCAGAATCAGGATCACATTCTGAATCGATTAAGCCGTGTTCGTCTGTCTGTTGAAAGAACGAGAGCGCCCAAAGGAATTGCCATAGGCGAATGAAATTTTGTGAGAGGACTTATTTTTATTATCGTCAAGTTGGTATTGAAAATGGGCTATGTCGGTCAAGTAGTTTTGGTACCCCCCGTACAAAATCAATATTAGGCCCATGGGTCTCTCTGTCGGTTGAAAACAGGATAGCGTCGAAACAAATCGACCTAGGCAAGTGAAATTTTGGGAGAGGACTTACTTTTATCGTCGTCAGGTTGATATTGAAATTGGCCTATGTCGGTCAAGTAGTTCTGCTACCTCCCATACAAAACCAATTTTGCATGACTTTTATGCAGTGGAGAGTATCAAAGCAGCGGCCTGGTAGCTTTTTTGTTGCAGCTTTTGGTTTCAATTCCCTGAGAAGAGTTTTTAATGGCCGACTTGTTTGTGTAAGTCTTCATTACATGAAATTGGGACGAGCATTTTGACTATTTACAACTACTCATCCATTTAGTCAAAAAATAAGGTTCACTAAAGCGAATTTTGCGAAATACGGACGGTTAGGCTTGGCAGTCATTGAATCTTGTAAGCCCCGAAGTCAGAAGGCCTTACCTACTCATAACCATATTTAACATTCACACTAAATATTTTGTGGATCACAATGGGTGATTTTTAATGGAAAATTTCGCCATTTTGAGTTCGAAAAGTCAACCTTGTGGGCAGATTCCTTAGAAAAATAATCGTTTTGAAACTTTGATGACCATAATAAGTTATATGCTGGCCGAATTTTTAACTCAATTGTCAGCTTTCATTACATTTGTGGAAAATTAACTAGATTAAGCTCTCCAACTCCTAGTTTTTGCACTTAGTCACTAGTTTTGGAGGTCTATCGTTTCGACTAAAATCGTCTGACAAGTTACGGAATGAGTGCCCAGGACATTAGATATGAAAATTAATATCGCTCAAAATGTGTTTCCAGAATTGAAAGCAATTGTGGACGGAGGGCTAGAGATTGACAGGATTCGATAAGAGAATTCCTAAGAAATGTTAGGATAAGGAATGTCCCTTTTTATCTATAGTAAGCTCGTAGTGAAACGAGACTGTCCCTTGGGCATTGAAACACTTAACTTGATGTGCTGATACCTATGTAGGTTTGCAGACCATCCTAAGGATGTGATGAGGGTTATAACTGTCTACTATTTAAGATGAGAGACTTCCCCGGAACTACCTTCTGACGTCTTGAACACTGGGTAATGCAGTAGAGTTGGTTGTTTTTTGCCTGGGTCTCTGTTGCATCTGCAAAGACACACTTTCTGGCACCGCAGAGTCTTATATTTTCGTCTGAATTAACCTGTAAATGTGCAATAGAAGTAGTCCCAGAACCTTAACCACCTTTCCAAGTACGGATATAGCTTTACCGCAGTTGGGAAGATGTTTTAGATATCATACTCTGCAAAATACCAAATAGGGGAATCTAGCACCACAAATAATCACTCTTTAGGTTTCAAGATCTAAACCCCAAATTGGGCCAACATTTAGTCGATTTATTAAATAAAATTGACCACAGAACTCGACACCAAAGTTTGAAGTCTTGCAAAAGCTGCTTATACCCTATTCAGTTTAAAAAGTTTCGTGTCCAATCAAAAACCCTCCGTTTACACCTGCAATTTTTGCTAAATGAACTTATTGAAAAACGTGTATAAAGTTTACCTAAATCGGGTGTAGCCCTAACTCCGTTTTAAGCTCACTTCGTTTTAAGGCTAAAGAAAATAGACTGGGCCTAATTATCTTATATATAAATAGGCCAAGGGAAATTTTTAGGAACCACTTTCACTACCTTAAACACAACATATTCGCTTGATTCTTTTTTTTGTTGGGAAGATTGTGAGGAGATGCAAAGCTGCATGTAATTTGTTTTCCAAAATATTGTGTATAAGCCTGGTCACTTTAATGGTGGAATTTCTACCATTGGGCGAACTCTAGTCATTCTTAACCTTCACACTAAATATTTTGTAGCTCACAATATGCAATTTTGTATAGAAAATTTCGCCATTGTGAGTTTGGAAAATATAGCTTGGACACTAAAAATGATTATTAGAATCGCGAACTGTCTTTATATCAGTGTGGCATTGCCTTAGATTTTCAACAAACTCAATTCTCCCAAGTTGGACATTGCTTCTTTCCGCAACAATATTTGCCTTGAGCTTCATTTCTTTCTAAGAAATACATTCACTTCAGGTCGTTTGGGTGGCATTTGGGTTTTCCTGGAAAAATTATTGATAATGAACGAGGTTATTGTTCTTTATCAGCAATAATATTTGGTCAGCAAAAAAAATATTGCTATCTACCGACTCTGCCATGCAGTTGAAGCTTTGTATTGCAAATATTGCTGAGTTTTTTCGTTGGCACATTTTAATTTCGACTACTGCCCTAAAGTCAAGTCAAAATTTCATTGTTAGTAAGGCCAAATATTAAAGGTATCAGAGCACCTATGGCCGTTGCTAAAAGGGTTATCTTCTTCCAATAAAGCAGCCACAAGATGGTCGCAGTTAGAAGGGCACAAAAAAGTCTGAAGAACTACTAAATCTCAGTAGAACAAAGTTAATATTAACGGTAGGAATACCCTCTGGACACTGCCTTCTAAGGAAGAATGCCATGGGACTAGGCTTAGCTAATACGGATATATGCAGGTATACTGTGATGACCTACAAGTCACGGAAGACATCTCCCACCTTCTGTGCGAGTGTCAAGCAATTGCTCGGAGAAGAAGGAAGCACCTGGTTCGTCTTTAACAACTTAGAGGAGGTTGGTTCCTCAAACAATATCGGGACAATAATTAAGTTCTGTACGGAAATTGACTGCTTGGGCGATTTGGTTTAGGTTTTTAACCGTAATGGTTCCCTGGGGATGGCGATGGGCCCGTTCTGGTGCCTGGTCTTTTGTGAAGATCTCACAGCCCCACTCAACCTAACCTAACCTAAGGCCGAATATTATCGAAGTTGTGACCTCCTATCAAGCTGGTCACGCAAGATCCAAAATCAGTCATAAGAGCGCACATATGCAAATATTTGTATTTGAAGTCCCTGTTTCCATATTTACATACATTTAATAACCCGTACCTGGCATCTTATGCGTTTATTTGATTAGTGGGTAATTTCTGCCCGGTTATATGCCTTCAGGGCTTGTAAGGTCCTTGGATTGTTGCTGTAAACGCGGGACTTCGAGAAACACCACAAAACAAAGGAGATGGCCACTCCAAGTCGCCCATTATTAAAATGACGCACCGACAACACTGCCATCGGTGTCCTTGAAGTGTAAGGCATTCCTATTGAATCTAAATGCTAGTTACCCAAGTTTAATTCACCTGAAAAGAAAGGATTTCTCATTTTTTAACATTTTCACATTTACTGTCAATTTGACCTAATTTTGTTCAAAAAACCAGAGACTACATAAAGGGCCCACACATAGAATCCGTCGCATCTGGTATCAAAATTTTTTAGTACAAAAAGGTCACCATTAGGCTTCACCAATAAACATTTTTAGTTTCGACTCAAAATTTTTTGCTTCGAATATCAGGCCTTGTTGGGCCTACGACGTGGAAGGAAACAAAGCTTTAGAACCACGCCTGTCGAGTGAGACCATTGTGAAGTACAATTCATTTTTTTCAATTGACAAAATTGTCGGAAATAGACTGCTAAGTGGGAGCTCAAAAACAATAACAGCGATCACCACTGTCCTGCATGCTGCAGCAAGGAAACCTTGCAGTCAGACTGGGTGCCTCAGAAAATACATAATGAGTCTAGCATTTTCGCTTCGAGTAAAAGGCTGTTGCAAAGTAAGAGACCTTAGCAATTGCCTTGAATCAGTTTGAATAAAATCCTATCTTGCTAAAAAGTAGTAAGAAAATTCGAACATAGCAATTACTTCGCTGTAGGTACGTTTACTTTTCTGTCAAACCTGACCACTAAATTCTAATTTTTGAGTTCTCCTTGAGATTCTAACGAAAATTAAAATTGAGCAATAAGAGAGCAATCTATAGATGTAATTGCAACTGGAAATATTGTTTTTGATTGCCAAATTACTTGCTGACGTTTTATTTCTTCTTCAGGTACCGGGAATTGTATCCGCTTGTTGTTTGAATTATTTGTTGATACAGCTAATTAGTAAAAGAAGAACTATGAATCACCGAAAGGGTTTTGGAATGTCAAGCCCGGATCTTTTTTATACGTAAGGACTGATTGCGTCTTAACATTGTTATCCTAAAGCCAATAGTTAGCGGTTCGCACTTCGCATGACTGGACACAATGTGCCTTACTAATAATATTTTTTGCGTCACAATATGCAATTTTGTGTAGAAAATTTCGCCATTTTGAGTTCGAAAAATTTAGCCTAGACACTAAAATTGATTATTAGTGTCGAGGAATTGTTGTATTTTTTACGTCAAAGGTATTTTGTTGGCTCTTCTGTATAAACAAAGTTTGACTCAACTATTGATAAACAAAACATCAAAAAATCACAATACTATTATTTTATTTAAAAAATGTGAGTATGAAAAATATTTCGCCAAAGGTCTGTTTCAGCAAAATAGCCAAAGGCCTTTCGTAGCAATTGCTACGTTTTTTTCCTACCGATTTGAGTGAAAGGTAAGCAGCGCAGCTTTTCGAATATGTCAAAATTAAGTGCTAACTGAAACCACTTTTTATTAATGCGAAATCTAGAAAATTCTTCGATTTTAGCATTTCTTTTGAGTAAAAGCAATAAAACGTTTATTAATAACAGACTAGCTGACCCGGCGAACTTCGAACCGCCTAAATTTGATTAAATGATTAACATTCCTTTTGACAGTTGAACCTCTCTATTGAACGAATGAAACTCCTTTGGAATTAAATTGAATTCGATGCATAGTTACGACTTCATAGATTTCCGGGTCGGCTTCTTGATCGTTTTTTTCCGCGCTAATGATTCATTCGAGTTGCGGTCCGCCTAACCCTTCTGTCAATAACAACTTCTTTGCAAACAAAATATTTATTTATTTTCTGGGTGAAAGGGGAAAATAGCAAAACAAATTACAATGAAGCTGAACTGTTGAAAGAATGGACATTTAGAGGGTTGAGTCAAAATAGGATCTGTTTCATTTTATGTTTTCAAGCAGATTTGTATTGGCTCTGGTTTTCTTTTAAATTCAGAGTTCAATGATTTTTTTTATTTCCAAAATTACTTGTTAGGGGGAAAAGGAGTCAATTTGTGAAAACGTTAAAGGGCATTCCTCGCCGGGGTTAAAAAGAGGACCCATGGCATGACCTAATTTGGATGGACCTTGCAGTTGACGGAAGGCGAAGAAACTGAAAGACTCTTCTCATTACCTAAGAGCACTTATATCCACAGACAAAATTTCTGAAAACATATTTGTTGACCCTGTCCGGAAGTTTAAAGAAGCCATGGGTCTATTATTTCTAACAGAAAATTCGCATCAAAAGCCGTAGTAAAGGTCCGGCCAAACCTTAAATTTGACAGAAGAGTTAAAGAAGGCAGTATCTCGACATTGTTTCAAAGAATTAGTAACATTTCTGAATTCCACAATTTTGGTTAAGACTTTTGTCTTTAATAACGACCTCAATTTCCCTCGCATATTGATGAGATAATTCGTAAAGCCAATTCATTAAATTATTAAACGGTGTTCAAAGGAACTCTCCGACCCCTACATAACCAGGTCTCTCAACACTACTTTTGTCCGCCCCCTCCTCGAATACGCCACCCAAACGTGGTCCCCCTTTCAGCAAGTTCATGTTAGCAGAATCGAAAACATACAAAGACTTTTTTTCCGATTTGCCCTCCGCGGTCTGTTTTGGAACAATCCCCTTATTCTTTCTCTCTATCAAGACCGCCTCAAACTTATTAACTTGAGGATCGCAGTGATGCTGCAAACATTCTCTTCATTCATCGACTCATATCCTTTGTCCTATAGATTGTCTGTCTCTTTACAACATCATCTTCTTCAATACAAACCCTGGTAATTTAAGACACCCCCGCCTCTTCTATATCTACCAACCCTCCGCACGTCCTACGGCTCCAACGAACCAATTTCCCCTATGCTACGGAAGGTAAACTCAAACATTTCCATTTTTCATTTCAACCGCAGCACTCCCTCCATTAAACTCAGCCTCCTTCACTCTAAATCCTTTGATTCCTTGTTATAATTCTTAGTTTTTAGTTCTAGTTAAGTTTGCTCTACTAGCTTGTACTAAGCCTAATAAATGAAGACATTTTGCCCCCACCAAAATTAAATTAAATGAGCTGAAGGGTTGAATTTTCTAAAACCTGACGCACCCACCCTACCCTACCCACCTAGCCCCATAAACATGAATTCGCCACAAATGTTCAAATGAATCGCTTTCCAAATTAGCTTCTGCTGTTTTGTTGTTCCCACATTTATCCGCCCAATTTTGGCAGAGAAATAGGTAGTAGGTACCCCAGTGATCATTGCCCAGATGACCACCAATTCCCAAGGACACACCAACTCCCCCAAATAAAGGACAAACTAAACCCGTGCCCTGTCAGTTTCTGCACGATCACTCTGCGATCTTGTGTGGTTCCCCATAGAAGCCAACAGCGTCACCGGCGTTTCATATTATTGAGTAATGAAACTCATATTCACTCGGTGTAATAAATGTGTTTTCCTCAGCGAGAGCAAGCGAGAGCTACAGCTCTGCCCAACACCGCACCAACTGACACGTTGGCTATATTTTTGCTAGCTGCCGCCTGGCTGAAGCTGACTTGTAGTCGCGTATCGCAATCGGTTTCTCTCCAACTACCTATGTACGGACAACGTACGCTTCGGATCTATATTTTTGCTTCGGTTTTCATTACTCGTCGACGTCGTTCTGCTTTGTTCTCGATGTTCTGGAATGTAAATTTCAATCGGCCATTTTGTACACATTCTTTGTGGTCTTCTTCGTTGCTATACAGCATTACAACGGCGTCCACCAAGCACACTTTGTTTGCTTTTCGTATTCTGCTTATCCAGTAGGTGGCTCCAGTAAAATGAATTTTATTCTGCTCTAATGAAGGAGTCATTCGAAGGAATTAAAACTGCTTGACCGATGAGGTAATGACAGATGGAAGTGGAGAAAGATAAGGTTACTATAGATGACGGCACTGACACCCACAGTGCTCGGTAGCTTTTCGACGGCTTCCTTCTGTTCGCTGGGATAAAAGTATCTAATCTATGCGAAACAAAGTTTGGATCGTATTTTGCTTACTTTTCCCATTGCATGCTGGTGGATCGCTCTATGCTGCGGATGTGAGTCATTTCTCTATCGAAACACATTTATTTCTCTGTGGAAAAAATTAATTTACCTATTATGCAATTGGACACGCTATATTTTTGCATTTTCATTGCACCTGGTAAAATGGACTGCTTCATTGATAGTTAGTAGGTATAGGGTTTTAATTTTAAATAAAACAAGAACAGCTGGAGATGGCCATTCTGTTTTTGCTTTAATTTGAAGCTTGGACGTTAGGTATATTAGGCTTAGTTATATTGATACACCAGGCCGTTCCAGTTTTTGACCAACCACCTCTGTAGTGAACACTGGAACACGAACAACCTGAGCTCGAACCCGGGTAGAGACAGAGCATCCGGACAGTGTTAGTGTCCTAGTCTAATCTTAGCTTAAGCTCCCACCCTCTCAACGATAGGTATACTACATGCAAATTTGTAATGAAAGTAAACTTGGTCGGTTCAAGTTTGTATTGTTTTCCGCTGTAAAACAGTAGCGCTCTGTGTTTTTGGAACATGCGTCAAGTTGGCTACTAGCAGTCCATCTAAAATAACTCAATGAGAATATGGCTTATTTAGTGATGTGAAGAATAAAACCCGTGCACGTCGCTCAAGAACAACTGGGAATATTGCTGCTGTAGCCCAAAGTGTTGAAGAAAACCCAGGTTTGTCCATTCCTCGTCGTTCTTTGGAATTGGGAGATGATTAATGATTTTTTATGGTCGGAGTTGGATGGTATTGATCTGGACAACGTTTACTTTCAACAAGACGGCGCTACGTGCCACACAAGCAGCGAAACCATTGATCTTTTACGGGAAAAGTTTCCGGACCGTGTTATCTCTCGAAGAGGTGATCACAATTGGCCACCGAGATCTTGTGATTTAACACCTTGCGACTTCTTCCTTTTAGGGCCACTTGAAAGATAAGGTCTACGCCAACAGCCCAGCGTCGATTCAAGACCTAAAAGATATAATTCGTGAAGCTATCCAGGACATAGGGCAGCCACTTTGCGATTTGGTTATGGAAAATTTCATGAAAAGGATATGGTCCCGTATGCGTGCTCGTGGTGGCCATTTGGCTGATGTGGTTTTTCATTATTAACGGCATACCTTCCTCTTTGGAAAACCCTTTATTAGCGTGCTAAAAATCCTACTTTACTTTGCTTTGCTGAGATCGAAGCTCAAAAAAACAGGCCTAATATCTCTGTCAGAATACTGAGATATGTATTAGTTTCCGCACACCTTTTCGATTAAAATTTTCAGGTTTTAGCTAAATTTCTGTTTTTAAAAAGGTAGGTATGGCTTATGCCGTTCAAAAATGTATGGCCGGGTAAAGGGCAAAAGACAAATCGGTTAAAAGCAGGGCAAGTTCTTCAGTGGTGTATCTGCAAATGCGGTTTTTTTAATGAACGATCTTTCAAAACTCAAAAAACATGAATGCGAGCTTTTATGAAACGAAGCCCTTCATTACCAGTAGTTGAATAAACTTGTCGAGTGTCGACTACTTGAACAGCATTGGTCACTTGCACAACATAAATCTTAATGGTGTCCGGATACTGAAATAAATGTGTCTGGAGACTAAGTTCTGCTGTCCGGATACTAGTTCACATCAAACTTTTTGGAATTAATTTTTCTAATATTGGATAAAAATATGAACGTAGTATTGTTAAGAAATATCGCTACTTTTAAAAACACTAAAACCTTAGTGAGAAAATGAAGTAAAAGTTCAGCCATACGTCCGGATACTAGTGCCTTTATCCTCTGTTAACATAGGTAGGAAGATTTTATTAATTTCAAAGACAGTTAGGGGATAAACCCTGGGCTCTAATCGCGTAATTTATGAAACGACATAAAACGTTTGAACAGAACGACATCGTTTTTAGTTTGCTTTATATAACACTAGCTGGTACCCGCAACTTCGTCTGCGTAGAATTATGGTACTTCGAGTAACTCAATTAAAATATTCATATCAACAACACCGCCACCTATCGGGTCCAAAACTATCCTATCTTTCAATCCAACCAATCAGCCCTACACATTTAAATTCATTTGTAAAATACGCAGCAATAATATATTTATTTCTTACCAAAAGTATAGATGAATTTTATTATCCCTAACTTGAGAAACTTCATCCTCTTCACGTTTTGTCTTCGCGACAAAAAGTAGCCTATGTCATTCTCAGAGGTCCCATCTATTATTTTAGGTTCAAAAATTTGTAAAAAATTGGTTTGCGGCCGTGAAAAGGAAACAATCTGACTTTCGCATTTATAATATTAAGATTATTCAAACCTACCTTGAATTTTTGGTGCAAATGACAACTGACAACAAAACTATGCTTTGAAATAACAAAGTGATGCCAAATTTGTACAGTTGTTTTGTGATCACCTCACGTATTTGACTATTACAAAAATTACTATCACCTATCACCTTACCTTACACAAATGTTGTTCATAAACTAAGCCCAGCGCTCCTGCCCAATTTTGCCGCAAATTTTTAAAATTAAATTCGCTTTAAGATTTCCTATCTGTTAACACGCGTGAAGAGTCATAAAAAATCGTTTCAAAACAATGTATTAAATCAATTTGAATTACAATAACTGTTGAAAGCTGATAAAAATTTAATAACACTTAAAAAATTTTTGATAAATCGCAACGCACGTCTGCACAGCACACACAATAGTAGAGAAAGACTGTGCAAATCAATCAGCTGTCAAAATTTGATGCACAAAACGCCATATACTGGCAATACCGGAACCGGCATTTGAAATCATGTTCGTTTTTAATGTGTGACAAAACAAAACTGGTACAAAAATAATTGTCGCACAAATTTGGTACAAAAATAATTGTCGCAAAAAATTGTAAAAAAAAGAAATTGTCACAACGTAAAGTAAACATAAACGTCATCTATCATGAAAATGGCGTCGTAAAATCGCTCCATACAAAATGTATGGGAAAATGAATTTTCTTCATAATTTTTTTTTTCGTTAATTTTTCTGGAATTTTCTTGGGTATTCTTCTTGTTTGGCCGGAGACCAGTCCGAATGATGCTCCTGATGCGAATCATCGAAATCGGTCCAGGCGTTCTTGAGTTATAAGCGTAGTAACTAACGTCACTTTCTTTTATATATATATAGATTATCGTCGCATCGTTCAATCGAATCGTTCATCGTGCTCGCTTTGAACAGTTTGAAAATGACTGTAAACAAGCTTTGACAACCTAAAAATCATAAAATGTATCGAAATTGTCTGTTTTTTGTTTGTAATTTGTTTAATTTTCTTCGTTGTCAGTGGGCCTGTTTTAATTTGCGATTTCATATCCATCAATAGGACTGTTTTTTTGAGCTTCGATCTCAGCACGCAATTACAAAAACTACGTTCTACTTGACACTCGCAGTAGTTGTTGAAATAAGTTTGCTGAAAATCCTACTTTACTTTGCTTTGCTGAGTTCGGAGCTCAAAAAACAGGCCTATTGATGGATATAAATTGTTTTTAAATTACTTTTTTACTAAAACAAAAGGATTTAAAGCGATGGAAATCGTTATTTGGACTTTTACAATTTTTTCTATTAAGTGGAAGAGATGATATCCGGCAAGGGGCTACCGCCAGTATTGATATACGCAATTGTGCCCATTTTAACACACTTTCCATGATTTCCGGTGATTTTTGCTCGCACTCCTGTCGAATATTCTTCTAAAGGGCTGCGATGGTCTGAGGCTTGTTGGCATAAGGCCGCGGCTTCTAGTAGCCCCAAAAAAAGAAGTTTTGGATGCGGTTAAATCGGGTAGTCTTGCTGGCCATGCCAAAGCGGGAGATTATGCGACCAGGAAACGCTTCCTTCATAATATCCATTACGGCTCGTGCTGTGTGTGCGGTTGCAGCGTCTTGTTGACCAAGCCCCGCTCATCCAATTCCAACTTAGAAGTCGTTTATCATGGCCCTGTAGCAATCGCCAGTAATACAGATCGCATTGCCGATGGCGAATTAAAAAAAAACGGCCCAAACACTCCTTTGAGGTGGATGTAATGGCTCTCCACGTGCATCACACGTGAATTTTCAGTGCTCCAAGAACAAAGATTTTGCTTATTGATGATCTTATGAAGATTCCAAATTCACGATTCGCTAACACCACCAACCGATTGGTCAAATAAATCCACACAATTATTCTTGACGAGTATACCGCTCCATTGCTTGAACTGCAGGTGTATAGACGAATGTCAAATATGACTGACGTACGACGCCATTTGCAAAAATTAAAACATCTTCCGATAGGGTGAATTATTTTGCGCCACCTCGTACCCTCAGAGGCTCTCTTTTTAAGCCAGATGGAAATAGTTAATACTAAATAAAACTGGGTATACATGCTTTTATTTAAAAGATCAATTCCCTTTATGGTTATTGAGGTTAGGAAACATTTTGTTTAGTTATTTCACCGCACTATACCTGGATAGAAATGACATCTACTTTGACAATCTTAAAGTTCCTCTCATTTCACACAATCCGTTCATGGTCCGCACAACAGTACCGAAGGCTGTTGTTCTTCTTCTGTAAATAAATCGGGTTGCGATAGGTTCCTGTTTCGTAACCAATATTTGTAAAGCCTTTGTGTAGTTCACCTCGAACTTGTGGGGCAAACCTCCTGTTCTTAACCGTGCATATTCTGTTGGCAGTAACCTAAGTACAGGGATTTGAAAGCTGCCGCTCGCCAATTCTTTTTTTTGGTTCCTGACTAGAATAGTCCTTGAGCCAAAATATGTGGAAATAGCTCGCGTTTTTTTTACCACCATTCTATAGAGATCATTGATTTTTGTGGTTTACAACTAGAGTTGGGTCTTGTACTATCGTTGTAAACCATGCCAAAGATATAGATCATGTAGGAAAAAAAACGCCAACTGTTGTTGATATTGTGGACTGAGCGTTATGAATTTACCCGCCGCGCCGAATGTCTTTCTTCTGAGAGGCTCATTTAAGACTTCTTAGACTCATTTTAGACAGTCAATTCCCAAAGAGTTTTGAAGAGCTGTTTTCACTAAAAAAATACAAACTGGAAGTAAGTCGGAAGAACCTTGCAAAGCAATCAGAGGGATCTTACATTAGACGTTCTTTATTGAATTTTTAAGCACCCAAGAAGACCGACAAATTTGTTGTCATTGTTATAGGAGCTTATGCACTTTTGGACTAAGTTAGTTCTGGGCTACTTTTTCAAATAATAATTGCAAATATAATTATACCTACTTAAGAAAGTGTGGATCCGATAGATAAGTACTTGAGGAATAAAGGCGTAAACTAATTTTTGAAAGACTCCAGACATCAGAGAAAGTACGTCTTAACGCGATGAGGTTCTTCGCTTTCAAAAAGAGCTTTAACAAGAAGATGATACCTAGAGCCTTTCATTAGTCAAGTTTACTTATGCCAGGATAACATGTTTCGGTTGTGCTGCTCTTGTGGATGTTCATTCTCTGGATGGTCAGCAACATGCCTATTAAGGGTATTTTCAAGTTTTGGAGGGACATAGGTCTCATTCGTTGGATATCAAACCTCTCAATGATCATTTCGATGCCAAGTGCGTACTGTACCTACCTAGTAAAAATGACTGTGAGGAGACAAGCTGTGCTGTAATTAGGAAGTATTAAAACAGACTTCAAAATTCACAGAAGTATGTAAGCTTAATGACGATGTAGGTCCTAGTGAGAATTAATTCCTCGATACAGACGATGGCCTGTGGAACTTTCTCAATATGAGAAATGCTCAAATTCTGCATTACAAAAAGAAAACCAGTTATGCAATTGTAGACAAAAGAATAAGCAACGACTACGGATGTACCTAGAAAACATTTTTATTTTTCTTGTTCATTTATTTATTAATAAGAAAAGAGTTTAAGCGGTTCTACCGAGCTTACGGTTCCTGCCAGTAAAATTTTGCTAAATAACTGGTAGTTGTTTTAGTCCCTGAACATTTTTCCCTGGAGTGAAGTTTCTCCGGATTCCAGTTTGAGTCCATTCAAATTTCTATTTTCTCTGTCTCGATTTGCGGAACAATTTTTCTTTAGCGGATTACTGCCTGATAATCCACCTTCATCTGTATTTAGGATCTACCGGGGGTCAGCTGTTAGCCTCGACACCTTCTCTGCTTTACCAAGCCAGCGTCATTCTATCCACTTTGCTTACCTTCCTATTTCTTGTTCAGTGTCTTCGATGGCAATAGAGGTTGTTTTAGGGTCTAAACCTTTGTAGGCATTAATTGTCTTGACGCAGGTTTTTCCAATTAACTATCAGTTTTCAGTGACCCGAAAACTGCTGTTTAACTTCTTCTGTCTCTAACACTAAACTGCTTCTTTTGGAGGTTTATCGTTGTACTGTTCGGAGGAGGTCTATCGTTGTGACGACCAAGCATCCTGTGGATTCATTCGCCAATTTTGATTATGAACATGAAGTAGCACCTTCATCTTTCCTTGTAACACAGTTTTATCTTTGATGCTATTCGTACACACTTCTTACCTACTATTTTTTTTACTTATTTTTGTGATTAACCTTTATCGAAGTATTTTTTTCGTCAACTGGTACCATGCACTTAACTCACTTCAAGTCGCTGCTTGGCGTCGTGCAACAGCCTATATCGGGGATCTTTAAAGACTTTCGAAGCTCTAAAATATATTTTCTTGCCTTTTCCGTGTCCTGAAGGGAGTAGGTACTTGATCAATCAATCAAAAAAGAATGAATGAGAGTTCACTTAGGCATTACACGTTCATTCGCCGCAATTGGAAGAGATCGATGGGACTTTGTTAAATCTTCACATAAATCAGGAGATAAAGTAAATAGCATGCAACTATCATGGCGGCCCACATAAGCAACCTAATCTCAATCTGCAACGCGTCAATATGCCTGTTTTTTTTTAAACTCCGATCTCAGTAAAAAAAAAGTTAAACGAGATTTTCAGCATGCCATTGTATCAACACAGTTGCTATTGTAATTGCGTGCTAAAAACCCTACCTTACTTTTCTGAGCTTAAAAAAAGCCTAATATAATAATTATGCAGCACAAACAAAGAGAAGAACAGGTTGCCCACATCTGTGAATTTTTCTATTTAAAAATGTTTTACAAAAGAAATTGTCACTTTCAAAAATCTAGACAGCCAACGTCAATATCACTATTTGTCAAGCATGCAACCGAAATGTCAACTCAGTAATAGAAATTTCTCACTAAATTTATCGACAATCCCCCCATAAACGTCAACTGAAATTAGTTGTTTATGAGACTAATCTTACCCAGTAAAAACTCTAAACTGTCAAGTCAACCAGCTGTCAAACTCTATGAACTTGCTTTTAAAATATTCCCCATAGTTCGAAAGTGAATTCAGTCGAGAGAGGTTATGCTGATGGTTGAAGAATAAGGAAGACGTTTGTGGGGAAGTCACAAGATGACAGTTTATGGCACTTATAACAAACTTTAGTCTCAACTTCAAATTTACGCCTATTTACAATTGCAAAATTTGTATGAGAACTAAAGCTAATTTGAATTAAGTACTAAAATTAAAAGTCAAAACTAAAAATAGCCTTAATGTCATAAAAAAATTACAACAAATGTTTTCTATGTAATCCTGAGGTAGTTATCTTAAATCTGCCTTGAAAATCACTGGGCCTTACTAATAATCATTTTAAACCTTCACGTTAAATTTTGTATTTTAATGGAAAATTTTGCCATTGTGTCTTGTGAGTTCATAAAATTTGACCTAGTTTAAATGATAATTAGTATCGCACACTGTATTGTCGCCAACAGACACAGGCTCAACCCTCGGAAGTTATACTTACGAAAATTATAGGTACCTACATTGAGCTTCTTTTAACTGCTTCACTTTTTGTGAAATTCGGACAAAGATCTGAAAACATTGCTGTCCTGGGACAGCATCTCAATTTGGTTCGGATGTTGGATAAAATTGTATGTAAATACTGTATGTAGGTGGCGCTGCATTCCGAGATGCGCCTGAGCTTCAACTAGTACATCTGTCTAGAGCGTATTTTGATTAACTGCGGACTATTGAAATTCGTTGAAACCCCCATTCATTTGTACATGGCCCCTAAGGCGTGCTCTTCCCCTGGGGTTGAAGCGTAAGTGTCCATTCGCTCGCATGTGATAGTCATTTTTGACGAATGATTTGAAAAGTTCAAAAGTTCGCTGTACAACTTGTAGCCTCTGTACAAATTAATCATTAAAAAACGACCCAATTCTCTTTATTAAACCTACAAAAACCTAAAAAAATTTTGATAGTTCAAATGTGCTTTAACCATTTTTGACGGTATAAGTATTTTTACTTTAAAAAAATTAAAAAATGGTCACCGTTCCCATACGTGGAACAACTTGTTCAAAATTCTGTGTAATAGAACGGGACCACTTATTAGGTATACGTCTCCACCGCGCGGAGGTTCAAATTTACAAATACAGACTGGTAGCGGTAGGTACCTAACCAGTCTTCTCTATTCGTGGCTAAAAATTAAACTCAAATGAATAGTTGGGAAATCATAGACCTATGGTCAACCTATTTGAATCTTTTGCTCCAACCAAGAATTGTTACGATAGGTAGCTATAAAGTCGGCAAAGCCAATAATCGTCGTTGACACCAGACTTCTCGGTCCTTGCGTTAGCATTTTATCGTACATAAGGTTCCACCAAAGCAAAGCTAAAACGGAGCCTTGTATCGGCTGATCTACTTCGTACAGTAAGACCGAAGTACCTAAGTACCTATATAGGTTAGGTTATTCCTTTGAAATAGTTTGTATATAAAAGGTGTGACGACGACGAGTGACCTTCTAACGTCCCCCTCAATCCAGGAACCTATTTAAGTAACTTGTACAACTTCTGTGACGCTGATGGCTTCCTTTGCTAAATTGACCACTTCACTGTCGAGCGGGTTTTTTAGAATTCATGCTGAGGATCTTATGGACCTTGTACATAATCGAGCACATCCTCCAATATCCCTGTATCCTGGCTTAAATATTCACATTTGGATTCATCGTAGTTTCAGTGCTAGTCAAAGGACTAAGTAATTGGAACTTCCGACTCCGAGTCATAAAAAAATAGCACTTAATGCGAATGCTAAAACAACAAAGATGCTATTCGACCTGACTGACGTTTGTCTGGCTTCGGGACACTGTTAATCTACGTAACGTAATGATATTTCCATTTAAAATTGTGTTTTAAGAAGTAAGCTGGGCCTTAAAACGTACAGCATCATGTCCGAAAATTAAATACCGGCGTTTAGAATACTTTTTGAGAGAAAAGCTTGCCCCTATTTGATGCGATTCAACTTTGACATTTCGTTACGTAGCCGTGCACCGAACGACGGTCTAATAGAAACAGCCATAAAACAGCCGTAAAGATAAGATTTTTTCATCGTCATCCATCAACTCTAATGGCCTTACCAATAAACATTTTTAGTTTCAGATTGAAATGCAATTTCCATTTGGAAGACACCATTAAAATTCAGTCCATAGGGATGTCAGTAGACAGAAAAAATTGGGGACGTTCGGACACCTTGTTCATGTAAACGTCAACTAGGTTTGTCTGAACTAGGTATAGTTTAATTTCAATTTTGACACTTCGAAATGTCAAACGAGTTTGGGGACGTTCAAGTATCTAGTTTAGTAAGTGTGACAGCTGTCCAACTAGATGTAACTCGGTTTTAATTAGCTGAAATCGGTCATATGAGCAGCTGCTCCAGTTGACGTTTTTGTAGGGGTAGCCAAGAAATTTGTGACTGAGTACTAAGTTGACAGTTCGCATATGTGGCTGACGTAGAAAAAGTGACATTCCCGAACGACCTAGTTTTTGCGCTCAGGCTACACCTTATCTAGACCAACTAGATTCTTGAATGTTCCCATTTTCTTGATTAGATTTGTGGGCTACCCCTCCATAAACGTCAACTGAAAAAACTATTCACGCGACCAATCTGGGCCAATAAAAACAGGAACACATCGAGCCAGTCAGCTGTCAGACTTTCTAAACTAGAAATCCGGACGTCCCCATTCATTTCTATCTGTCAAATCTAAGAGTAAAAAAATATATATGTATAGGTATAAAGAAAAACCATGTAAAATCCTGCATCCACTAATTACCTACCCGTCGTAAACAAGTACACATGCAATAAACGCTGCACACCTGCCTGACATACAATTTGTGTCATTTTTTTCCCTCGAATCCTTTTCGCATGCAATTATATTGCCGGGCTGGCGAAAATTCCCCGAATCGTAATGCAAGTCAGAAGAATACTATAGCCGACCCTCAAATGCACATTCCATTATTACCTACTGCGGAGTGTTCGTCGTTTACACCCCCTAGACTTGGTTTTGACATACGCGATCTAATAAAAATGTGTGCGTCATAAAATCACAGGCAATATAATTACGTACAGCAGGAGAACACAAGACCACCAAACGAAACAACAGCAAACAAAAAGGTCAAAAGAGAAAACAAGGTAAAACGAAAATCCAAGATGTCTACCACTTTGAATATTATTTTATTCTTGAAACTATCAGCGATATCTCGACGTGCTGTCGCCGGCCGTAGGTTCGCTATACGTACGCATATATAGGTGGAGTGGATGTACTCGTGCATGTAGGTATGCTTGCGATAAACGCGAACAAGAAGACCACCGGAAAAGGGATGAAAAGAAGTTGAAGGCAATGATGAGCTAAACAGTGACGCAGATGATAATGCTGACTCTCATATTACGGGGGGAATAGTACGTTTGATGATCTAGTAGGTACCTACTGCCAAATCGATGTATCAGTTGTGAATAGATAAAATTGTCCAAGTAAACTAATTAGCAGACGCTTACAGATATACATAAGTGGGAACGGAGGGGTATCAAATATCAATAGCCCAAATTAAGTGGAAGAATCCACCAGAGTTCCAAAGTTTCCGATCTCCGATGGAGAACAAACGGTTTTCAAGCTTTTTCCTATTTCTGTGGCCGAGATTTCGCTGTGTCAGACATTGGACGTGTGTATCTACATGTGGTTTTGTGTTTCTCTTTTACTTCCTTTTCTGCATGGGTGGGTATGGGTAATAAAAAAGGGAAAGCAACACACAAAAAAAAATGAGTGATCGTAGTCGAATGTGGGGGAATGGAAAACATAATTATGAAGAAGGCAATGATGAAATTTCGAAAGAAGAAAAATAAAATGACAACAGCTTGCAGCTGCTGCTGCTCTGCTATCGAGATACAGTACAGACGCGCAGGGATACACAACACAGATGCAACCAGCCAGAGAGTATGGATGTTGAACAAAGAGAAAGTGGGAGTAAGAGGAAGGACAACTTGATGGTTGATCATCTTTTGGTGCTGTTGTGTTTTCGGGAGGACATGCATTACATTTGTGGGAAATTTTGCAATCCCTTTCCTTTGGGGTAAAGTTTTTGAGAAATAATCGACAGACAAACAATTTTGCAAAGTCCTGGCTGATTGAAGAGGACATAGATTACGTACCAAGAGCGGAAAATTTTTTTTTGTGAAGCCACACATACTTTTTATAGTCATCTGACATAACGATTTCTTGCACAACACAAGAATTAACTCATTCATTCATTTATTTCCTAGGTACCTACCTATGTCTCGCTTATCGATTTGAAGAGTATCGGGTATAGGATACTTAAGTGGACCATCCAAAACGCTCGATCCTTCGCAACCCAATCTAAGCCATTAGAGTAAGTTTCCACACGGGCTGTGAAGAGATTTCGCTCTTAATATACCTTACCAACTTAGGGATTCCAAAGGACGCCTTGGAATGCTAGTTAGGGATGCATTTAGCTTGATCAAGTTGTCCTACCATGGACTGGTCTGTTCGGACAAGTGGCCGAACAACACGATAGCTGACGAACCTATTCTGGTCTTTCTTACCCGATCTCATTGAGTCACCCGAGGAATAGGTACAACGAAAACCTATAGCTACCTACCTACCTTTTCTATAATTTGGCAGTATAGCTTTGCGCAAATTTTGGACTTAGACTTCTGCACATATTTCAATTAGACATCACTAACATGATGAATTTGCATTCACATTTACCTTCATCCTTTCTTCAATACCTTAAAATAAAACTCTATATTGACTGCGGGCAGAGCTCCAGTCCGGATACAGGCCAGTCAAAGATGCACAAGTCTTTAGCGGCGAAGAGCAAATGATTTAACCTTAGGTAGGTATATCGCAGTACCAGTCTCCCAGTTCGAAATGTTCATCGGCAGGACTGCGTTCTCATTGCTCATGGGAGGAAACCGTCAATTCCATACCTTCCACAAAACATGCCAATAGAGACAGGTGTAGAGTGTAGAATACTCCAAAACGTTGTGTCACAAGGACGTTACCCGTCAGGCTTATCAGTGATAGCAGATACCTAATAATTTCTCTTTCTCATAGGTCTATTTAAATTATCATCTCGCAACCTGGATGGTTCGAGTTTGTATTCCTGCGGCTAATAAAAGGTATCCCCTATGGTTGGATCAATTTCTTTTATCCTCTTTTTTGCTAAGACACATTCTAATTCAAGTTTATCAATCGCCGAGTGTTTCCCCGCAATTCACATGCCATTTTTGTTGCTCAGAAATCCGCTTTTAAATATAAGAACCTCCCAAATTATGCATAAATGTCAGGGGTGCTTCAAGCTATGTTTTATTGAGATTCTCATGTTTGTCAAACAAGCAGCTCAAAGTTAGAAGTCCGCTTGTCTGATTAGAACCACTAATTTTTTGGTAATTTTTCCTTTAAAGCTTTGTCAAAAGTGTTGCTCCACAAGTTGTGCCACAGTAAATTTAGTAAAAAAAAATAAGAACGACAACAAAAGTCATCTGAAACGAAAATAGAGGACAATCCTGTTTTTTTATTAAAAAGTGTTTAATTTTTTTTTTTAAATTAAAAATTACAGAAGCCCTCAAAATTTAAGCTCCGTGAACATTCGTTTTTCGAAGTATAAAACTGCGGATATGTGTTCTTTAAATCTATTACATATTTGGGAAGAATTTTTTTTTTACATCTTTTGATTCAAATTAGTGCTGCGTGAATATTCCTTTTCGAAGTTCAAAACTGAATTTTTGTTACTTAAATCTATTACACATTTGGTAGAATTTTTTTGACATCTTTTGAATCAAAAAAAAAAGTTTTGCCAAATATGTAATAGATTTTAAATGAAAGTCTTTATAAAGCAATTTTTTTAAATTGTCTACCTGGAGCTGAACCTTTAAAACTTTTCCATAAATGAAAAGCTTAAAATAAGGCCCCATACAAAAATGTCTCCAAAGATAAAATGAAGCAAAGCGGTTAAGCAAAGCAGTACGCAGTTCAAGTTAAATTTGTTAGACACTAGTAGGTAGGAAAAATCTCTACAGAATCTAAGTAAGCGTATTATTGCAAAAATACATTTTTCCACAGCTAAATTTTTACAGATCACAGAAAATATCGGTATTCGCAACAAAATTTCAAACGAAACCAAATTAACAGTAGCAAGTCAATCAACTTTACCAACACAGTTCTTTTTTTTTTGTACAACTAACACTGTCAAAAATAAGCGAACATAAAGCGATGTGGTGAAGAGAAACATTGGAGAGGCACTTAATTTTAGCTTTCTTGGAACAGCATACTAGACTTACAACAGCATTTAGGTATAAGGGCCTTTTTACCAGACTGGACCCGGAAGAAGGTTATTTTTGTTTTAATTGTGTGTCAAGTAAACTCTTATTATTTGTTTGTTGTTTCCTGTAGCAAACAAGACACATCAAAAGAGTCGGTATTTTTGTGACCCATATAACAAAACGACTACCAGCTAAGACTTTGTTATTACCTATTTTATTTCCTCAAGCCCCCTAGTTCCCGCAATTTAAAAAAAAACACTTTGGCCCTGCCAATAGTCATTTGTAACCTCCAATTGTCTGCAAATTTAGCTGTAAAAAGCTGAGAAAATTTGATGGGCGAACATCCAGCGCCAGTTTCTCCACCAATAAATCAAAAAAGGTTTCTGTTTGAAAGGTAGGTATTCCAAATACAGGATAATTTTGATCTCTGCGAAATGTCTTACCGCTCGTACCTTGTTGTGCCTTATTCATTCTTGATTTTAACTTAGAATGATCTATATTATAAAAGAGTCACTTGTTTGAACAGCGTTGCACCGAAGGATCTTTGTATTTAGGCTTGACGCCCTATAGTCCAGATGAGCGCCACCATTTCATATATTCTCAAAAGTTCTCAAAAGCAGTGTTAAAATCAACTAAAAAGCTGCCTCGCCTTATTCAAAGCTTATATTTGGATCGTTTCTATTACTGATATTGGAAAATTTACATTTCGAATTGGCTATTCGCACGTTATTTTTGTACCAACTGACGTTTGTCTGGCTTCGGAACACACGGGTACATATTTGACGTAATGTGATTTAAGAATTAATTTGGACCTTAAAACGTACATGATTGTGGCCGAAAGTGAAATACTGGAGTTTGTAGTCCTTTTTGCGAGCGGAGCGAGCCACATACATACTTCTTTTTGCCGCGATTTAACTTTGACATTTCGTTGCGTAGCTGTGTCCCGAACGACGTGCGAATAGCAACGGCCTGTACATTTTGTGTTTGTCACCAACTGCTGCATCGAACTGAAACGTTACTTCGCTTTCTGATAAAAAAGCTTCAGTTCTCAATTAATAGGTTTAAATTTATAAATTCTAGAATCCATCGCTCCCTCTGTGATGTACACAAACCCGTCAATCCCAAACGAACAAATATTGACATCTCTCTCTGACTTTTACACGTAAATTGACAAGGGAATGACTTTTTTTTGCAAACAACGAAATATGCTCGTGAGTCGTCAGTTAAAACAATTTTCGGTTTCCATGACATTCGCGAAACGCAAGGTTCGTCTATAAAAGGCGTAAAATAAATCTTCTAAAACGAGCTTACATTTTAACCGCCATTGTCATTTCATGACATTTAAGTTGAGTTCCTACTCGCATTGGTAAAAAAATTGTGACGTTCAAGTATCTAGTTTAGCAAGTCTGACAGCTGACTGAGTTGATGTGTTTCAGTTTTCTTCGGCCGACGAATCTCGTCAAGAAATTCGTGACTGAGAACTATGTTGACAGTTCGCTGATGTGGTTTGACGTAGAAAATGTGACGTTACCGACGAATCTAGTTTTTGCGTTTTGCGACTTCAGATAACTAAGGTTTTTGAATGTTCCCGGTATTATGAATAAATTTGTACTAGAAGAACGCTTTTATTTTATTAAAACTTCTTTTAAAAATCTGGTGGCAGATCACGTATGACAATCATCGTCTGATGGACGATATCGTTTTTGAAATTTTGATGGCCAAAATAAGTTATTTTCAGACCAATTTTTGTTTGTAATTGTCGTCAGTTTTCATGACATTTGGGTATAAGAAACTGAATGAAGCTTTTGAACTCGTAATTTTGCTGGTTTTGGGGGGTTAATGTTTCGACGACAGTCTTCTGATAGGAAAGTTTTGTAGTCAAAGCCCTGTATCCATTTGTTTTTAAAATAAAGGGTGATTTTTTAGCTGGTTTGGTTTTGGCAACGCTGGTTTTGACAGCTGACGTGTGTTTAGTACCTTGTGTCACTGTCAAACAGCTTCAGTTTGGTTTGCAATTTAACCATGGATCGTCTTACAAATGAACAACGCTTGCAAATTATTGAATTTTACTATCAAAATTCGTGCTCGGTTCGAAATGTTCATCGCGCGCTGCTTCCATTTTATGATCGGCATTCTCGACCTTCTGAGCAGTCTATTCGGAAGATTGTGACCAAATTTCGCACCAAATTTACTTTGTTGGACATTAAACCACCAACACGTTTACGTACTGTGCGTAGTGAAGAAAATATTGCGGCCGTATCTGCTAGTGTGACAGAAGACCGCGAAATGTCGATTCGGCGCCGTTCCCAGCAGTTAGGCCTTTGTTACAGCACTACGTGGAAAATTTTGAGGAAGGATTTGGGCGTAAAGCCTTTTAAGATACAGCTGGTGCAAGAACTAAAGCCAGCCGACCTACCACAACGCCGAATTTTTGGTGAATGGGCTCTTGGAAAGCTGGCCGAGGATCCGCTTTTTTATCGAAAAATTGTGTTCAGCGATGAGGCTCATTTTTGGTTGAATGGGTACGTAAATAAGCAAAATTGCCGCATTTGGAGTGAAGATCAGCCAGAAGCATTGCAACAGCTACCAATGCATCCCGAAAAAGCCACTGTTTGGTGCGGTTTATGGGCCGGCGGCATTATTGGGCCATATTTCTTCAAAGATGATGCGAATCGCAGCGTTACTGTCAATGGTGAACGCTACCGAGCGATGATAACAAACTTTTTTTTGCCCGAAATGGAAGTTCTTGACTTGCATGATATGTGGTTTCAACAAGACGGTGCCACATGCCACACAGCACGCGAAACAATGGCGCAATTGCGAGGCGAGTTTGGTGAACAGTTAATTTCACGTTTCGGGCCGGTCAATTGGCCGCCTAGATCGTGCGATTTGACACCATTAGATTATTTTTTGTGGGGGTATGCCAAGGCTAATGTGTATAGGGACAAGCCCGCTTCGATTGACGCACTGGAAGCCAACATCCATGCATTCATTCGTGAGATACCGGCCGATATGTGTGAAAGAGTATGCCAAAATTGGACTCAGCGGATGGGCTACCTGAGACGCAGCCGCGGTCAACATTTGCATGAAGTTATCTTTAAACATTAAATTGCAAGGTTCAAACTATCGATTCAAATAAATATTTGATTCATTTTTTCGAATTTTTTGTGTTTTTTTTTTAAAAAAAGTTCTAAACCTCTTAAAAAATCACCCTTTATAAATCGTGTGTAACAGAAAACTTTAGAATCAATAGGTTTGGTAACAACCACAAGAAACTTGTGAGACCTTATTGCGCAGAAGAGAACTTAAATTATTGGCAAAGTCCGAGCTGCGCTCTCGTGACAGCGAGGGGAACGAAGCCATACAAGGGACGTGATTCAACGCGATATTATATTGTGAAGCGGACCTTAATTGACCATCAAGATCGTGTCTAATTTCACGCAGTTCAATTACTTTCTAAGGGTTAACCTATAGTCTTTTGTGTATGCTGTTAAACTGCAGACTATTTGGCCTAAGAAGAGAGGATGCCTGAAGTCTTCTTAAACAAATTATGTGACGATCCATTCTTTACAAATGGCTGTGGCAAAGCGTTTGCAATTTTTGGCTACCTACATATACCGAAATGAAACATAGAAAAGTTGTCTAACGAAGTGGAAATGCTGCTTCGAAGATTAAAGATTTCGTTAGGAAGACAGCTATAGTCTGTGTATGCAGTCTAGTACGTTAATTAAATGCCTGTCTTTGGACAGAGATATATTCGAGCCCTGATCTAATCCGAGGTTTATCAAGAAGGATGATCTCTTTCGAACTGAAGAAGCACTTCGAACAGGAAAACCATTATTGCTCTAAACAAGGTTTGATGGCGCTGATATTGTCATATTGGACAAGTGGTCCGCTGTCAAAACTGTGGCTTCAAGAATGTATGCATTCTTTGGGACGGATGGGTCCTCTTCAGGATTTTATTCAAATCCTTGTTGAAAAAATAATTTGCTCGAGACTCTGAATATGATAGAGCAGCTATTAGCCTTATAGCCTGTATACCTAACCGTATTTGAAAGGGAAAAAATAAAAGCGCTGCCCGCAGCAAAGTTAAACCTATAATTCTTCCATCCTATCAATATTGGAAAGTAGGTAGATACCTAGGTATAGCAGAATGCCGCTCTCACAGGTTATGAAACACAACTCAAATCGATTTAGTAAGCAGAAAGCTTTGTGGCCACCCGTAAAGTTAGTAATTTATATGAGACAAACTTGCTTAATATGGACTTGTCCTAGATGCGCTCAAAAGCCTTTGAGGTATCCAAGGCTAAGACTCTATGATATTGTCGACGACCAAGTCGCCCCAAATTTCATCATAAGGTTTTTTTCCACTACGCTACCTCTCCCGAACGTCCGACAAACTGTCATAAAGAGCTTCTCAATTATCCGTTTGGACTCGGCATAAAATTGGAGGTTCCTTCCATTGGTCCCAAAAATAAAAAACGAATGGTTGTGAGAAGCAAGGTCTAAGGTCCCTTTCCCTACGTACCTGTTGCGCCATATATTTTTTTTTTAAGTCGTCCGTCTTTCACAAACAACTGATGAAAGCCTTGGTTTAATTTCTAGAGCATGCTGATAGGCGCCAATAGCCATTAAAATAAGAGCATCAGCTTAGGTAGGAGATGAACAACGAGAAGGGCAACATTTCCAATGCTAAAAAGGTCAATTGCGGGCTCCAATAGAAGACCAAAGACTGGCAACACCTCTAGTGATAAACACTGGCCCCCGTATTAATAAACACTGCGTAAAAGTCATCAAGTCGCTATTCAGCAGTTACGTCAAGTTCTTGTATGTTATCTGACGTCTACTAACTTACTTGTGCACATTTGTTTATTAATACAGGGGTGGCAGAAGTCTCCTTTAAATAAGTGACATCAAAGCCGACTGTCAGAATAATAGCAAAGCTGAAAAGAGCACTTACGTGAAGCTTCATAAAGGCTGACAAAGTCTAAGACAACAACTACTATTAGTCAAAAGTCGTTTAAAAAGAAGGAACCCCTTAAAACAAAAGCAACATCCACGTACCTAATGAAACACCCTGTACAACTATACTTCTATTTATGGCGTACTCATTTGTAATTCATATTCATCATGATTACCATTTCATACTTTGCGACCTCCATCTACAAACACCTACCTACAGACCACCGCACTCTACCTACAAATCTAGATGAAGGTGCCTACATATAAATAATATCCAAGTCAAGGCAGATATGTGATCCGAGTTTTCATAAACAAAAATCCTTGCTTTGCCTGCACTCACGACACCTGCTACCTACCTACAATATGATCTTGTCGACAGAACGAAAACAATCGCAATCTCTATTCTGCTTTTTATAGCCCCCCATTCGGAACTTAGAAAGTGGTTATTGCTTCCCATTAATTAACCATATTCACGCCGAGGCAATCTGTCTTTGTTTGAGTGTTAAACGCCCCATCTAACGACTGGAATCCCAATTACATTCAACGAATTCAATCGAGAAATCCCCTAGAGCCTATTTCGCTGCCAAAGTTCCCATAAAATCCTCATTAATTATCCTTTTAACCGAAAAGAAAAAGAAACCCAACACAAAATGTGGACGAACGAATAAAAAAGCCAAACGCATTTTTACTGTTTCTGTTTCTGTTCGCCATCAAGAGGAAAGAGGTTTATGTCAGTTCTCTACGCTCTCTCTCTGTCGCTCTTAACTTCCATTTCCATTCACTTTTGTCCATGCTTGCGGCGCGCTCTCTCAACTGGCCGCCATTTTAGATTTAAGAAAAGAAAAAAACCCACCGCTCGCTGCCTCACTAACGCACACCACGCTGTTCTCCATGTCGTACGTACACGGAATTAGATCTACTCAATGACACCGTGTTGCTGGCAGAGCAGCAGCAGCGAGCTAAGAGAGCGCGCGCTCTTTCGAAAACGAATCGAATCGACCGACCGGATTGCTGCGCGTATGTGGTCGGTGACATTTTCCCGTGTTCACGTTTAGTTTTATTTTCTACCCCTCATGGAACGGGTCCTTTCGGCGATCGACCACGGCAATTATTATCTCCTGTCTTTGCCTAAATATTTACTATTACTATAACTATTATTGTTGCTACAAGTTTCTCGCATTGATTGACTCTATCGCTTGGTTTTGCTTTGAATGTTAATTCGCCTGTTTGTTGTGTGTCGCTCTCGGTGTGTGCCTTTTTCAGACGATGAAATTAAATTGATTTGCTGAATTCCGAATTGTTTCGCGCAGCAAACCGAATAAAATAGTTATCATAGTGCAGAGCAAAAAAAAAAAAACAGACGAGCAAACTAAAACAAGAAGGACATCGCATATCCTTGTTGCAGTTTTTGTTTTCATTCAGTGACGGATTGTTTTTGGTGGATTCGGGTTTTTTTTATTTTTTATTTTCTTGCTTTCTGGAGAACGAGAAAAGTTGTAAAAAGGTTACGGTGACAACGAATCAAAGAAGACGAAAGATAGAAAAGGAATAATGAAAAAAGTTTTCCTAAATTGATTGTGCATTCTCTTTCGTTCTCTCCGAGTGGGATTTTCTTCTTTTCTTTTTTTTTGTGTGTTTTCTCGCACGAAAGAGGAATTGTTTCAAAAAGAAATGTATTTAACTCGAAATGAAATAAATTGAACTGTCAAGTGGTGAAAATCCTGCCGAGTGGACACAGCGCATCAACAAATGGTGAGTTGGACGGAGTTGTATATTTTTTGAAAATCCTTCTTTTTTTTTTGGAGCAGTGTGGTGGGTGATTTTCCATTTCCGCAACCGGTAATTAAGGATGTCGCGTGGAAATTCGGAAGTTTTATGGGCGGGGGTTGTACGGAGCGTTTTGTTTATGCTGTTGCTGCATATTTTCATTTTGACAGCTTTTCTGTGGTGGGTGACAGATGGAGAAAAATTGTGTTGGTTCTTCGTTTGCTCTGCGAGCGATTAATTGTGCTGGGACGGAGATTTTATTTGTATTTATCAAGAGAAGTTCGAGGAGGGGCGGATTGGCGATGGCGATGGATGTGGGACTTTTGGTGTGTGTTTTGGGTTCAGATTTTGCTCCTCTGTTGGTTTGCTTTGGGCTGTGCTTTCGTAATGGCGAACGCAGAGTTTCGCTCTTGTCGTTGTCAGTTTCGAAGGGAAAATAGAAAAGCCATTGAGGAAGGAATTGAGGTTGTTCTCATTGTTTGGTAAAATATCCTTCCCGTGTTGAGAGGGATTTTTGGTGAGTAGGCGGCAGGAAGTAGGTTGGTTAGATCAGTTCTGGTGAGTTTTGTTGTTGCGGCGAAGTTGGAATTGTTATGTGGGCGACAATTCTTATCTTGAAATAAAATCTGGGCGGCACACGAAAATGACAAAGGATTAGCCACTTGTTGAGTAGTCTTTCCTCCCAAAAGCTGTAGGTACGTTGAAAAGAGTCGACAGACAGAAAAAAAACTTTGTTACCTCTTTAGGAAGGTAGGTGGGACTTAGGCTTTCCCCAACCTGGATAGCTTGCTGATTTAGGACCAGCACATTCTAAAATTTGTATATGGATATTTCTATTTTCATTTAAAAGGTTTGAAACACACTGGCCACCTACTTCGGGTGCTAGGCTGGATTTCCTTGCCTATCAATATTTTAAGTGGTTACCTAAGCAAGGTCCTCAGGTTCGATCCACATCTTGAGGGTTTTTTTCCACCTCGCGAACGTCTGAAAAACATCCGAAAGTATACCTAATGCAAAAGCTTCTCAATTTATGCCGTTTCGACTCGGCATAAAATTGTCAATCTCAACCATTCCTCCCAGAAATACCTAATGTACTCAGACAAAACGAATGGTTGTGAGAAGGTAGTCCTAAGGTCCCTACAGAAGGGTGAAAAAAAAAAACTTAAAACCTTAGCTGACTTGAGCTAATTCGTTTTAGGTCTCTGCTGATTGACTGGCCGAATACGGAATTACCTATTTGTCCTGTCTCTTATAATCATTAGATTTTAACGCTTATGTATCATAGACTTTTGACAATCCACCATTATCATAGTCCTTCATAGATGAACAACTTTTGATCTTTTCGTTAACAATAAACCACTTGACACTGGGATCTTATTGAGAATTCATATTAAAGACTTTGTAAACCTAGTAAAACAAATCAGTTTGACGTCCCCAGTTTGCTAACTGTTGTTGTCCTGTATGGAGAAATGTCAAAAAGTGACTTTGAAGACCTATAACATTGACAGACGTATCGACTTCTCTCTCCTTTTTTTTATAGTTTGGAAGTAGGTATCTTATCACTTTACAACCGAATAGGTATATTAGATCCGTTACCATACCTGTTAGGCCAACATTATCCCAAATGTCATTTAAATGTCATATCTTTCTATGACATATTTCGTTTACAGGTTTGGAGAAAAAAGAAAAGTCTTTTTGTTTTGAAAATGTAAAATTTTGTTTGCTGCCTTGCAAAATAGGTATCTTCCAAGAAGAACTTGACAGTCAAACTGTTTGACAACGTAAGCAAAGATTTAAATATTTAACACTTGTCGAATAATTAAATCTTTGGTTAAACTTATGTCAATCCATTGGGCAAAAGGAAAAGGATCAAAACCACTTCTGTATTACGTTCCATTGACACAAAAAATACTCTTCTCTATTTTAAGTGTTATTTATGTATTTTAAACAACTCAGCTGACATCAGCTGTAGATTATTTTTTGGCATTTCACCAATACTTTTGTGAATTCAATCAGAAGCAGTTTTCTTGTTCCATTGGATTACAGAATGAGTGTATACCCGAGTGAAACCAATGGAAAATGAGATTTAATTACTGAAAACTTAGTCAACTTGAGTTAAAATATATAAATTAGGTACATACCTATCTACGTCGTCTCGAAATTGAGGTAACTGACCTACATAACTTAAATAAATGTTTATCGTATAGTTGCGCGTACCTCTGACAGTAGCATGCAATCCGGATATGACGCGATCATCATTCTGAAAGATAAATCTCAGATATTAAGGCTTTTGTGCATTTGACAGGCTGTATGTCAGGATTATTTTAATCTTAAGCCAGGTATCCTGCAGGAGCTAGTTTTTATCTCCCATACAAAAATGTCTACAAAGATTAAATTAGGTGCAACCGGTTGGCAATGATACTGCTAAGAAAGCTTTATTTTTAATTTTAAGCGGTCCATGATAAGTCTCCAATACTTAAGTTCACCAATTAGATAGGTATATCAGCGTTAATTTTGACATTTAATTTTCATGTTTTGTCATGTCCCATCTGCACCAAACTTTAACGAGCATTTATCTGCGCTGTAGAACAACACGATCTGTTGACGTTATAATTTCGTAGATCTAAATAATTAAATAAATAAAAAGTCTCCACGACATAAAGCTGATTTTTGACAGACACCTTATTGTTCAAACATGTTTTATTGTCATCTGTTAAACTTTTTTAAGAAGGGAATGGCCGCATTCAAGAATCTAGTTATCTTAAGTCGACTAGATTGGTCTAAATGAGATGTAACCGGAACGCAAAAACTAGATTGGTCGGGAACGTCACTTTTTCTACGTCAGCCACATATGAGAACTGTCAACTTAGTACTCAGTCACGAATTTCTTGATTAGATTCGTCGGCTACCCCTCCATAAACGTCAATAAAGCAGCTGCTCATTTGACTGATTTCCCCCAATCAAAACCGAGATATTTCAGTGGGAAATATTAAAAGGAGTCCTTTGTGACATAAGAAGCTGATGTAGAACAAACAAGGGAAAATATGCACGAAATCGTCAAATTTAGAATTTTAATTTTTAACACTTGTAAATACCTGTAGGCGGGTGTTTTTCTGTTTCGCTAAGCATTGCACAGTCAAAATTAGGTGAACGTGGTTTGGTGGTGGAGAGAAACATTGGAGAGGCGCTTTATTTTAGTTTCTCTGGGTACCTAGGTCTAATTTTTAGGGAAGGGCGGTTTTTTCGGTTTTTTTTATATTTCCGATGTCGTTTTGACATGAGTGAATGAGTAACTTTTTCAGTAGGCTAATTTTTTAACTTGCACAAATGCCAATACACATTCCTTTAGTTAGGTACATTTAAACGTTAAAAGATCCATAGAACCAACGTCTTTTGAAATGTTACTGTCAATTTGGAAAATATTACAGCTTTTGTCATTTCTTCAAAGTGGTCTGTGGATGGACTAGATTTTCATTGACGTAGTGGCTTTTCGCACCTTTTATTTTGCTACTGACTGACGTTTGTCTGACTTCGGAACACCGCTACATATTTGACGAAACGAAATGGGTTTATCATTAAACAAATAAGTTGGTTATTAAAACGTACATGATCATATCCAAAAATTAAACACTGCAGTTTAGATTTAGAACCATTTTTGCAATCCACTTACCCATATTTAACCCGATTTAACTTTGACGTTTAGTTAAGCAGCCGTATCCCGAACGACTTGCGAATACCAACAGCCTTTCATTGAACGCAAAAATTAGATTGGGCTTTCTTCTATTACCTCAGGCCAATAATCCAAATGTCAACTTGTCTAATACTTAAGCCTTTTCATTGCCACAATATTTGTTAATGGCTGCTTTACATTTTGTTTTGGCTAAGAGGGTTGATGTTTAGAATTTCACTCGATTGATTTGTCAAAATTAAGTTTTTTTGAAAGTTGGACTAAAAACAGTAATTATCTAAAGGTTCGTTCGCGTACGCGTTTTGAATCGAACGCAGTCGATATAAATTGATCGCAATCGCACAAAGTCTATAAACGTACTCATAAAAAAATTACAGAAAAAGAGAAAATTAGCAAAATAACGAGTAACGAGTAGCTCCTCTCTTGACTCGAAACAGTTCAGAGAATTTCAACCGGCAAGTACTGGTAAATATGTCAAATGCACAAAGTTACCAAGAAACAAATTCCAAATCCGTCTTAAAAATCAATTGCACAGAATAATAAAATCTGTAAAAATAAAAATAGTTCGGTATTGGTCGAATGTTCTCCTAGATCGTTTCATATGTTGCAAAAATCAAAGTTATATATTTATTTCTGATATGGATTAGATGTCAAATGTCAAAGATGAAAGTGGCTCAAAGTAGTTCCAAGTCTATCCACGTACCTTTGCGTATATTTTCAGCTCGCTGAGAGAGTTTTGCTTAATTTTTTTGAGTTTGACAGATTTGTAGTGTTTGGTTTGGGAAAGTACGCGAATAAACCTTTGGCCCGCCCATCACCATCTTTATTTTAGAAAAGAAAAGGAAGAACGAAAAACGTTACTTCAATAGACAAAGGAAGATAAATAGTTAAAAAGAAGGACACAGAAACAGATATATCTTAGCGGTGTTGCCACTTTATTACAACATAGTAACAACATAAATATCGTGCACTTATTAAGCGTAAACACATTAGAGGAGATATTTCTCTATAATCCGAAAGCAATGGCTCAAAAAAAATAGCCCACTTTAAAATTATTTCAGTACGTGGCAATGTCCATATTAGTGTTTTGCTAATTCTAGCCGACATTAAACCCACTTTATCGTTATTGCCTGGTATTAAATTTAAACAAACAAAAATTACACTTTATCCCTAAGTATGGACTCTTAACCATTTCCCATCAAAATTAAACAAATTTCTTTAACAATCTTCGAAAAAAAGTTAAGACTTTCAATTTTGCATATAGAATTGACAGATGGGGCATTGGACACCATCTGTCAAAATTAGAAGTCTTAGCTTTTTTTCGAAGATTGTTAAAGAAATTTGTTTCGAGGATACTAATATTTTTGAAGATCTCGAAACGTATAAATTTTGATGATGAAAAATTTAACTCTCGCTGTTTAAATTGCGAGTTTCCCATTCCTATATTTTTTTGCAACTTGTTCATTTATTTATTTTTTCTTGCTGTCATTACATTAAATTTTTTTGAATTTCCATTTTTGTTAAAGTTTAGGGCGAAGCGCAGATTTCGTCCTTGGGAGGATTTTGTCTAGCTAAATATTTTGAAAATTCATTTAAGCGCGAGGAGCTCACTTGTCTTGATTCGAGAAATTTTTAACTAAGTGCATTTGTCGGTTGCCCTTCCCATACGTCAACACTGCAGCCAGCTGTCAAATTTAGTAAAATACACAGAACCCCGTTATATTTATCTGAACTTAAATTTTTGGCATTTAGGGCAAGCAGAGTTTCGAGGAAGTAATCTAGCTTAAGCCAATATGCGTGTCTTATAGTTAACCATACGATTCTATAAGTTTTTTTTTTGACATTTCTACGAATAGCTTAAGTCCATTGAGGACAAATTGTGGTTCGGTGTTTTTTTTTTGTAGCCAAGTTCAAATAGAAATAGTCAAGCAGCTCTTCAATTTCCCCATCATGCTTTTGTTTATATCTGTCGCTAGGGGAGCATACGATTACACAAAATACAAGTGTGATTTAGGTTCAGAGTACGTGAGCGATTGAGCCAGGAAAACTTTGTTTGGAAGGTGAGCAGTGTTGACCTCTGTTCATCCTGTTACATTTCTTCACTTCTATGATTGAAACTTCTCTCAACTTACTGCTTATAAGGCTATTTAAAAGCTGATCTAGGACCTCTTTTCAAGCTTCTGTCTTTCTTTTGAAAAAGAGGCTGGGCTCTGTTTTCTCGGAATGAAACAATCCAAATATTTGTTAGAATTGTTGATTTAGTTGCCAAAGGATGTCGTCGTTTCCAACACTTTTACCTGCAAAATAATGGTGCCAATGCTGGTATTCTCAGCTCCACGGTGAACTTAGACATATTCCCAACTGCTCCTGTGTCGCTCAATTACGTCTCACAAATCGCCACCTGTCATCCATCGCCAGTAAGTGATATATCCTCTCAAAGTGCGCATTTACAAGATCTATATCCATCCATCCCATTTCATTCATTCCGTAACTTCCACAGCAATAGAAAAAGCCAACATTTGAAGATATTCCTCAGCAAATAGCCACGCGGGTGGCAGTCCCGCAGGCGTTCCCCCAGTGGTTTGTCAGACTTTTCCTAACTCCTGTCCTACCTTTTCATCCAACAGATCTATTGAAGAACGTAAAAACAGTTTTTATCCTGCGACTGACGCATTCAAAGTGGGAACATGTCCGCGCGCAAGCCGCTTGCAAGAATGGATTCCCCTGCCAGAACGGAATGCATCGACGAAGCGAAGCCCCCAGCAAAGGAGACCGCAGAAGTCGCAGACGATACAGTCGCTAAAACCGTTTCAGTTGAAAATGGCGACAAATCAAACAAAACAGATACTCAAAGCGAGATAAAAATCAAAGAGGAAAAACTAGATCCCGACGAAATGCAATCGTCCTTGCTGACTGAAGGGAAGAGAGTGACTCGCAACTCGCCGATGCTACTAGCGTCGCCGCTGAAGAAGAAGCTCAGTGACTCACAAGAGCAAGATTCGTCGGCGGAATCGACCAGCACCACAGATGAAGCTCTCAAGAAGGAAAAAGACAAGCCGACAGCATCACGTACGCGCAAGCAATCGGACACAGCCGTTAGTAAGCCCACAGTGCCGCCAACCAATCGGATAACTAGAAAGGCGGCGGCCAAAGATTGGGAGTCAAATATCAGACTAACCAGAGCCAGGCGAGCCAGTGGTGGAATCGGACCAAGGCCGGAAACTCCTCCCAGACGAAGGTATGTCAATAAGAAGAGTGCAGACCCACCAGCGCCGGCTGTGAAAAGGAAGAGATCGGTCTCACCAAAGCCCGGTGTGGAAGAGCCCTTAGCGAAGATCAGTAAGGCCGACGATCAAGAAGCAGATTTCGACATGAATTCTGTAACCATTAAGCAGGAGATCCTAGAAAGCAGTGAAGAAATGGCTTCCGATGTGGCGTCTGACATTACCGAACCATTCCCGGCAGAGCCAACATCTAGGATCTCGCTGCGCACTCGAAAAGCAATGACTTACTCACCCACAACAAGAACATATCGACGTTCGGACAGAGACAAAGAAAAATCAAATGCAGAGTCGTCCGCACCGGATGGGAAGCGAAAAAAACTGAGCCGCCTGCGTCCAGATGAGGACAGCAAGGATTCACTTGCCTCGTCGACTATTGACGATGTGGTGGACATCAAGGTGGACGAAAAGTTTCCCTCTGAAGATGCGTATGAAGCAATTTTACCACCGGCGTCGGATAGTACTTCTACAGCCGTCACTGAAACAGTGGCCAATGGTGCAACTGAGAGTAACACTCCAGACGACACCACAGAATCAGGTGGCAAATCAGCGGTCGCCACGGAATCCGTAGATGAGCCAGTAACAGTGGAACCAATAGACGTATCAGTTGCAGCGGACACCATAGAACCAATCGATACTCCACTAAAGGTGGACACAACTGAGGCGAAAATGGAAGAAAAGTCGGAAGCCGAGGCGCCTAGCACCAGCGCTGCTTCGACAACTCCGCCGGCCAAGGAAGCATCTCTCAGCCCCGAGCTGGTAAGCGAGGGCGTCAGTGAAATCAGTGTGAAACAGTTCTACAAGAAGCCCGAGTTTATGGAGAACAACCTGGGCATTGAAATGGACCCCAAGTTGGGAGAGATTGTGCAAAATGTTGCCGAAAAGATGGACGACACCGTCGATAGGACAAGTGTTTCCAACGAGTCCATCAAAGAGGGCGAGTTGCTGTTCGTAGACGACGACGAAATCGGAAGCATCGGCGAGATAAAGACAGAGAACGACTTTGATGATGATGACGCGAATAGCGTCAGCACTGGCTTCATTTCTCCCTTGCTCGTTGAAGAGGAGGAAGAAGAAGAGGAGGAGATGCAGTCAACTTTGAATGGCGAAGAGAAAGCCGAAGAAACCTCCAACCCGGACGAGTCGGACAAGAATGAAGGACTTTCACAAGTGTCTGGGGAAAAAGAGCAAGTTGAGGAGGACATCGAGATGAAGGAGAACGAAGCTAGCGAAGTGACCTCTCTTGCAGATACGAAGGACGACGCGGCCTCTGTGAATGAATCCGAGTCGGAGATCCAGCCCAGCGAAGTGCTGTCTGGTAACGAGGAAGATGCACCTGCTGATACCACGCTTACGGAAATTGAGGACAAAGAAGTCCGTTCTGCCGACGAAGCTACCACGGAGACTATCGAGCCTAAGGGTGAAGAAGAGCTAGAGACGTCAGAACCATGTGATAAGGCTGCTAGTGATGTCAATATCGAGCTGAAAGGCATTTGCAAGAAGGAAGAAGATCCAGAGGAGGTGAAACCAAAAGTAGAAGAACCAAAATCGGTGGAAAACAAGCCAGACATCACCGAACACAAAGAAGAGATAACCGAAAAGATGGAACTCGACGAGCCCAAGGCTGAAGAAAGCAAAGCTGAAGAGACCAAGATCGAACCTACGACCATTTTGGACCAAGAGGAAAACAAGGAGAATGTGGAGCTAAGAGCAGAAATAGCCAAAGAAGACGCCGCCGCACAGGAAGCGGCAAAACCAGCCGACAAAGAAAGTGTCGTCTCCATGTCGATGTCGGCCGACGAGCACGATGAAACACCCTCGGAGTCCTCCAAGACGACGTCCCCTTGCAAAACGCAGGCATCATCCTCTGGGGAGGCTACCACACCATCAACATCGCCGCAATCTTCGAAATCATCCTCACTACCACGCACGCCTGAGAATGATGAAAAACTGCGCCAAAAGGAGCGGCACTTGAAGACGCTGGGCTTGTTGACGCACAAAGCTGCCGACGAGGCCATAATAGCCAAACAGAAGCGCCGCAAGTTCCTTCACAATCTCAGCAACAACGGTGGCACTAAGAAGACCACCACAACCAGTAGTGCCGCGGCCAATACAGGCGGCGGATCGACTGCAGGTAATGGTCAAAATAAGTCCTCTCACGAGTACACGGGCACACTGAAGACAGTTATAAAACTTAATCGCCAATCAGGTGGGGGTGCTAATGACGCGAAGAAGGGGAGGAACGCTGACGGCAGCAGCACCAAGGCTGCCACATCGGGATGCGGCAACCGGCGTCAGTCACTGAAGATGACATTTCAAAAGGGCCGGGGCAGACCATCGAACGCGGAGAAGAGTGGGGAAAACCCGGCGAATACGTCGGGCGAAGACTCCTACTACACTATCCAAAATGAGGTGAGTTCGGTACACAGAGTAGCATGCTTACATGATTGTATGGTTTCTTTCTTTCAGGGCGAAGGAGCAACAACTCCAGCAGCACCCACTACAGAGACCACCAGCAGCAGCAATATGGCGACAACAACCCACGGAAGGAAGTCCTACAACAGATCGAACACAACTGGTGAGTGTCCCGTTTCGTTTGACTGTGTCTAGTCTTGTTTACTGATTCTCCATTCCATTCCAGATGCGACTCACCACACAGACCACAATGAGGTGGCAAACACCAGCAAGAAGGGCGAAAAGGAAGAGGTTCTAATTCCAGAGAAGGCATCGTCGTTCAAGTTCCATCCGGGCCGCTTGTGTCAGGATCAGTGCTACTACTGCAGCGGAAAGTTTGGCCTCTACGACACGCCCTGCCATGTGGGTCAGATTAAATCCGTTGAACGGCAGCAGAAGATCTTAGCCAGTGAGTTTGATAAATGCCGTTGGTTGTGGTTCGATTTCAAAAGAAAATTCCTTTACAGACGAAGAGAAGCTCACGGTGGACAATTGCCTGTGTGATGCCTGTTTCCGCCACGTTGATCGTCGCGCCAATGTGCCCTCGTACAAGAAACGCCTCTCGGTGCCAGGGCGCATCGAAACAGTAACGACCAGCACTAGCCCAGACGACACATCCAGTGAGCAGGAGAAGCCGCAGCAGCAGAAATCTCAGCAACAGGTTCATCCCAATGGAACGGCTTCGTCGGCATCGCACACATGCGCCGTGCCAGACTGTGGACAGAAAGCCGCACATTCCCTTCGTCGTAAAGGCATCCGCAAGAGCATCAAGAAGTCCCTTCTCAACTTTGACATGTCGACCGCCGGGACGTACCTGCACATCTGTGAGAAGCACTACGAGGCAGTGGTGCAGAGCAGTGGATGCGTGCTATGCAAGCGGCGGCTGGGCAAGAACAACATGTACCACATTACAACGGTAAGTACCAGCTGAATGCAGGTGGAAATATAATTTTTTAATGGAAACTTGTTGTATTTAGGACACGGGACGCCTCGAGAAAGCCCTGGCCGACATGGGAATACCCGTTACATTGGGCCAAGGGACTGCTGTGTGCAAGCTGTGCCGGTACTTTGCCAACCTTTTGATGAAGCCGCCAGAACACGGCAAGGTGCAGAAGGTCGAGTTCGTCAAGAACTACAGGAAGAGGTCAGTTTCAAAGACATTCTGATGCACGTACTGTTTATTGATGTCTATCTTGTTTCTTCTTGCAGACTCTTACAATTCTACAACATTCACGAGAAGAAGGACACCTCGCACGAGGAAGACGAAGACGACAACTCCGAAGAAAGAGCCCCTCCCAAGAAACAAACCACATCCGGCAGCAGCAAAACTTCGACACGCAAGTCCCGCGAACAAAAGAAATCCACAGACGAACCGATGGAGGCTCCTCCGTCTCCAGCGCATTCGACAGGGTCATCGGTGGAGCTGATCAGTGATGGCGGCATGTTCGATGACAGTCTTCAGCGATCTGCGACGACAACATCCGCGGCAACAGCGACGACCTCGAGCAGCAATCAAATGGTATTGGATAACGACGTGATGGTGGACTACGATGTGCCAATGGTCTCCGATTCATCGTCCTCCGCATCGTCGAAGTCTACATCACCGTCCCCGGAGAGAGTGAAGCAGGCACAGGACCAGCAATCCAAGTTGAAGGCTATCCTGCAAAGTGTGGGGACATCGTTGGAAGACAGAAATGACATCTCGACGGCGTTGCGTTCGAATCCAAACATATCGATGCGAGAACTGTTCCCTGGCGAGGAAGATCTTGGGCTGCAATTCAAGGCACCATTTGGGGGTAGTACCTCGCAGCGCACGCCCGAAGGATGGACGCGCATTAACACATTCCTGCAATACGACGAACCGACTCGCCGGCTGTGGGAGGACCTGCAGAAACCCTACGGCAATCAGTCGAGTTTCCTGCGGCATCTGATACTCCTGGAGAAATACTATCGCAACGGCGACCTGATTCTCTCGTCGAATGCCAGCTCCAACGCAACAGTATACACACAGACGGTGCGCAATCGCCTGACCTCGTTCGACAGCCGAAGCAGTGCCTCATCGTCGCCGTCAAAGGAAGTCGAATGTCGGTCGCGAAGCTTGTCCGTTGACAAAATTCAGCGGCAGCTGAGCTCGAATTCGGTGACCATCACCGCACGACCAAAGGATCCCAAACCCACACAAAAGGATGGCGAGTCCACCAAGCAGAGGGAAAGCACTGAAGTCGGTGGAGCTCCAGCAGCGGCAACATCAACGCCAAACAGTCGAAGCGTACTCAAGACGAATTTGCTTGCCTCCAAGGGTGGAGCCGTTGAGATTGTCCCATTGCCCGCAACGAATTCGGCGCCGAATTCCACTTCGAACTCGCCGCATTCGTCGAGTGGATCAACCACTCCCATCGACAGCTCCTCTTTAACCAAGCAGCAGAAGATTCTGGCGGCCGCCAACAAACTGATGAGCAACAAACTGGAAGCCTCGCCGAAGAAGACCGCGTTCAACACCACCCCACCAGAGTTGATCAGTCTAAATCGCCGACCAGTACCACCTCTAAATAGCCAGCAGCCAAAGCGGCCTCAGCTGCTGCCGAAGCCGATCAATAGCAACAAACCCATTCCCCCGAATGTGATTGTGCTGCCAGACACACTGACAGTCCAAGAGCGACTCGAGAGCAAGAGTTGGCGCCCAACCCTGTTGCCAGTCACCACGACTTCGCATCACCTCAACAACCAACAGGGTCCCCTCTACCAGACCGCCGACGGTAGGCGCCTGCCCGCCCTCGTGCAGGTACAGTCCGGCGGACGACCATTCCTTATCTCAATCCACGACTACAACCGTATGTGCATTCTGCGGAGAGAGAAACTGATGCGCGATCAAATGCTGAAAGGTAGCAAAGGCAAGATCAAGGGAGGCGGCAGTTCATTCCCTCCGGTGCCCGTCATTCCCAGCAATAAGACGATGACAAGCAACGCCTTGCAATCGTTCAACAAGACCATGCAGGCAGTCAGTGCCGCAGAGAGTGCCGCGAAAAAGCAGCGCTTCATCAGTAGAAATGCAAGCTTTGCACCCATCGCCCCAAAGCCCACACCATCGACATCAGCCCCATCCACAGTGACGTCGGCACCGACAATAGTTTTCCCCACCGGCACCCTGCAACCAGTTGGCTTGCTCTCCTCAGCTGGCAGCTCTGCTCTGTCGATACTTCCAAGCTACAGCGGGCAAATCCTGCCAATGCTGAACACCGGCACAAGCACAGCAACAACTGCGGCCTCAGTAAGTGGTGTGCCAACCAACTCGTGGCTTTGGAACAACTTCCCCGACTCCAACCAAATGCTGTTGAATGGCAAAGCCAAGGGACCACCATCATCCACAGTCACTTCGATGAAACAGCAGCAGCAGCAACAGCAGTCGCTGCTCCTCGACAACAGCCTGATGTCAAAGATCCCCAAGTCGTTGACAGTTATACCCCAACACAAACTGATGCCAGCTCCAAGTGGAGCAGGGACCAGCATGTCTAAGGATTGAGTTTAATTGTAGAATATATATATAACTAGTGCCTAAACACACACAGAATTAAGGATAACAACAGGTGAATTATTTTCCTCATTATTTCGTTTTTATTTTTGCTATTTGATGGTCGATTGTGTGGGGATGCGTCTTGCTCGGTTGTGGGGTTGTTTTCGTTTGTGTCTGGGATGGGAATTGAATTGGACTTTAGTAAGTGATGGTGCATGTTTTTGGGGGTCTATTCATGGACATGAATTTGTCGCGGATGTTACGGTGTCTTGTCGGGAATAGCTTACTTGGATTCAGTCGAGACGGAATCAAAAATGTACATCCACTCTCAAAGTGTCCGATTCTTCTTATGGTACATAAAATAGGAATATGGTACATAGGAATAAGAAACGGCTTCAGTCGTAAAGCAAATCTTTGTCGGTTTAAGTCGCACTCACTCTTATGAGCCCAGGATATTTATAACTACGACTGGATTTGAGACGAGTCTCCTTCGTTCCATGATGTTGCTTCAATTCGTAAAGTGCAACCGATGGAGTGGTCAATTTTTCTCCTTTAAGGGTTGAAAGGAAACACTTTTTGAGACGTTCTGCATGAACAAGTTCTGAAGACGAGGTTCTGTTCAAACAGCGTGAACGTCTGTCTTCTCCTTGTGGCAAAAGTCATCTATTTCTATTTTTTGGTTCTGACTGGTTTTTGAAGGTTCTATCGTTCTGTCGCATGTAATTATCTGACTAGGCTTAAGCAGAGCGAAACAACTTGCGTTTAAATATGCTGCTCTAAAGGTGAAAGAAGATCAGCTCTCATAGTTGAGGTAGGAATGATGATAATATGACTCTAACTAGAGACTTGCAGCCGCACGGCTTGTATCCAAGTATAATCCGGGCGCCATCATCAAATCAGTTGATATCTAGATTATGTTTTTCGCAATGTGCTTTGCAGCAGTTCCTTTCTTTGATTGTTCAACTGAATTTAGCGCCATTTTTACTTTCCCAAACAGTGCTCTGAGTTGATCTATATAGTGAACCAATATCTCAAAAGATCACAGACCACGACGCAAGATGTGCAGATTTGGACAGAAAAAACGTGCAACCGTCAACGCAGCCAGGCAGCGTCGCAAAACCAAACTGCTACGAGTACTTATCATCTGAAATATAGATTTCATCGCCGGCTAAAAAGTCCGTCCAATAAGAAGAGGTGATTCGAAGTGTTGCGAGCTGCTTTTTTTATGGTTTCGTCCAAAGGATGTGTAATCTTCATAAATACCAGCAGCCCGTACTAACTGACATGGCACGCACGATTCGCGGGATATGTTTCTCCAGTGCCACGCGCCTTACGTACTAAACCACACCCCTGTACGCGTCTACCACTCTCCTCGCGGAACTGCCGTTCGGTATTACTTCGCGGGGCTGGTTAGCAACTCATGCTAAATCATCTGCATCTGCCACTTTGACCCTTCTTAGTCTTTCGGCTCTTCTCAGCTCGTTTTGTACGCTCGTTATGAATGAATGTTGCGAGCTGCTAACTTCGGTCACTTGCTTTGTATTTCCCGAACATTTGGCGAACTCATGCCAAACCAACTTAACTCCGTCGGAAACACCTGCGCAGGACCTTTTCTAACTAAAAAAATAGAGCGGCCCGATTTTAACACTGAAATAGAGTCGATTGTTGGTTTAAAATTGCCAGCCTATCAGAGGAACAATGCTGATGAAGCTAATAGGTTACTCGTGTCCGGGTCAGCGTTATCCGTAATAAGTTTGGTTATGAATGGTTTGTCAAATCGAAGAGATTCAGTGAATATATTCTCATACTTAACGCAATCTGAACTACCACTTGTTCTTGCCTTGAAGCTTTAGCCTTCAATCTAGATTTGGCAACAAAGTCATCCAAAATTGACACAGTTCATATTCGGGTCTTTAATGTTACCAGTGCCACTCTTAAATTCGAGGCTTCAGTCAAAAAGTCTGACTTAATTTGTATCCCACATCACGCCTGTAATGAAAAACGATTGCCCCATGTTTCTACACAACTTAAAGAGGTTTCCTCCATATTTGGCGCCCATGTAATCCGATTGCAGTTGACCCTTAAGGCCTCGAAAACGGTCAAACATTCTTGTAAAAATAGGCACACTGTCGTGTGTAATTTTAAGAAAAGCGTCATCCGGTAGACTTCCCCAACGACGAACAGCAAATGGATCGATGGAGTGATTCCGATCTGACACAAAATCCAAATCCACTTGTGACATGTGAGACAATACTCGGTTTTCTTTGCTTTTCTTCAGATGGCGCTTACACACCGACGCGAAGAAATGCCTTTTGACTCGGGCCCTAGCTAGCTGCCTCCAGTTACGAACACCAAGTCACCAATGTCAAACTAGCGACGCACTTCAGTTGTGCACACCAACTGTGGGGTCTTCGAGTTCCTATCGGTTCCTAAAATCGGCAGAAAATCTATCCTTGGCTAGCTTCCAAGCTGGTTTAGGTCGCTTACTGTGGTTTCTTTCTGTGATTGCTAGAATTTGTAAAATCAATCCCCAGACGGCTACCTTCTGAGGTGCATCTTTTAAACTTCCTTCCTGCACTAACAACAGATTTAGAAATTTCATGAATCCCTTTGCATAATTGCAGACTTTATATTGCCATTCTTGTGCTATTTGTAAGCATAACTGTGTAGAGTCTTTGTTAGATTTGTTGGCTTGCGTGCGGCGCAATATGAGCCGTCACTCTCTTTTGTAAGCGTATAACCTTCTGTTATTCGACGGGCAGTTGCTTCGGCTGAAACAAAGTCAAATGTAAAAACGATCACCATTTTTGGGGCAACACATTTGCACCAGACACAAAATGGTTGCGTTTGCATAAATCTTGATAAAAAGTGACATTACTTTTGAGTTTCTGAAGAACTAGTTGTGCAATTTTTGAACCAAGAAAATGATAAATGGTTGTACCTTGTACGTATTTCGGGCAACCCTCTCCACGTCACATATAGTACAACTGAGTAGTTTGCAATATCAAACAGATGTGTACACCACAAGCACCAGTCATTGTATGACATTTGCCTATCTTGGGTCAGTAAGGTATGAAGCGCCTTTGTTGGTTGGCTTGAATGGCTGTAAATAACGCATTAAGCACTAATCCCCTTACAAGTCAAGTTTTACATTCGCACATTACTCTACAGTGTTCAGTGGATCACAGTCCTTTTTGTTGGTATTTTAGTTTGTGAAGCATCCCTTTTCCCATTGTCGTATACGACTCTTCCTCAAGTCGACTTTAGTAACCTTTTTGGAGGCAAACCATCTAAATCGGAAGTGAACGTCTAGAAAAATAAAATAAAATCAGGGATCAAATAACGAATTTGGCAGACTTTACAAGCAAAAGATTAAAAAATTCAGTAACGTAGTACTCAACGGATCTGGTAATTCAGCTCCACTTCGAAAGAAATCTGGGGTCGAATCGTGACATCCGTAAGCGAGCAATACGCTCACGGAATTAAGACCATTTCACATGGAAACAAGAACAAATTCCGTCCTCTACTGCTCGTTCACGTATGACGCGATTCGACCCCTGAATGTCCTTTTTAAAACGACACAACACATCTTTCGAATACGACAAGTGATATCGGAAATATGGGTGATCAGGCAAAGTCCGAGAAGGTGCGTTCACTCCTCCAGCCGTTCTTCTTATCGCCAGCATGACTTTCATTATTTCGATTGAAGTTCTTATCGTTTGCACACGCATTCGAAAAAATGGGTGATCTACCAAAGAAGAAGAGGACATTGTTCGTCTAACAAATAGCCTTCGGAAAAATTTGGCGTTCGTCCAAAGAACTTGTGACAAATATCCTTCAAAAAAATTGGGTAGTCAGGTCACATCCCTCATTTGACCTAGAACGCCAAGCGCCTTTCCATTTCAATTATTTTGCATGCATTCGACTTGCTACAATGTCCCTTAAGCTAAGAAGCAGCAAATAACCGACAGGATTTCTTTAGCGCTCGGAATGTGCAATTTCTTGGCCATCTAGTTTTGGAGATTCGACGCCTCCCCAAGTTACTTACTCCGAAAAGGTTTTTGGTTTCTTTCTTAGTGGTGCATCGTTTCGACGAGAATATATGTGGAAATCCATGTAAGCACTCCATTTGATGCATTCGACATGTGAAGCTGAAGTATTTTTTCGTCTTACATCGAGCTGAAGGTGTATTTTAGATGCCTCCGGATGCAATTATCCCACTTTTTCACTAGACAGATCAGGTGCTGGAACCCTCACGGTTGCATGCCCTAAAAGTGGATTCATTCTTGCAGAATCGATCCTTACTTACTTAAGGTGGCGCTAGAGTCCCGGGTGGACCTAGGCCTCAACCAACAAGCATCTCCAGCCAGCACGATCTTTAGCCAGCTGTCTCCAGTTTCGCACGTTAAGTTGTTTAGAGTCCCCTTCCACTTGTGTGCGCCGCCTGAGTCGCGGTCTTCCTCAACTGCGCCTTTCTCGGTGTGGATTCGAAGATTATCCAGGCCGGAAAATTCGTGTCCGTTCGTTCTACATGACCCAGCCACCTCAGTCGTTGGACTAGGTCGATGTTGCTTAACAGCCCGTACAGTTCGTCGTTGTAGCACGCGGGACCAGAAATTCCTCGAAGAATCGATCCTAGCTCTGAAAAAAGTAAAATTCAAACCACCTCGACACAAACTAGAAACGACAGCCCCGGCCCCACGCGACGCCTCCCCACCAATCGGACTCAATTTTCTCATGTATATAGCTGACCAAACAACAGGTTTTTTTTTAGTGTGCCCACCATTTTATTGCAAAACTGGTACACAAAACAAAAACATCTAGTTATACGAGTATTTAGCATTTTAAGTACCTACCCGTGAACGCTGCACTTCATCTCTACTACTGATCCTTAGACTTATGTTTTACCTATTTTACTCTCGACAGTATGTATACATGTTTCCGAACAAAACCACACATCCCTTCTGCTGAAATTGTACATAGACGTTTATAAATTATTGATTGTTACTACTTTTGGACGGATTCGTTGAATCAAAACATAAAAAACCATGCATACCTTATGAGATGACATTTTTACAAAACTACAAAAGAATATTTTTCTATCGATTAAAGGAACAACATTATTAGGAAGCCCCGCAAAAGGAAACTTGTTATGAAACAGATTTTGTTAAAATATTTATACACATAGATATATATATATATGCAGAACATTATATATATTTTTATATTAGATTTTAGGAGCCGTAGTCTAAAAAATAAAAAAATAAAAGAAAACAATAAAAGTTATATAAGAGAAATATTTAAACACTTGCTGCAAACGCGGGGTTATATTATAGAGATTAACAATAAGAACATCCTCGTAGTGCGGGGGTGAACGCCTTCAGAAACAAAAATAAAAACAAAACTTGTTTTTAAAACAAAAAAAAAATATAAAATTTACAAAAAAACCATAAAAAAAAACAAAAGAGAAAACAAATTTACTTAATATTAAAACTGAAAGATATATATGTATTTAAAACAAGTTTAAGTGAAATTATTGATTTATTCGTTTCTAAGTTCAAACATTATCATTTACAATGGAAGACTATGTTTAGTTAAAAATAAAAAAAAAACAGAGTAAATAAATGTAGCTGTAGTTGTTCTACTATCTTGTGTAATTGTATCGATTTATTATTCAAATTATAATTAAAACACACATATTATTATTATTATTATTAAAGATCTATTATTACATCAAACACCAATTTTATTTAATTCTATTACAACAATAATAATTATTATGACTACCTATGCTGTGTATGAGTTTAGAAAACATTATTAAAACTTGATGATGTAAACAAAACATTTTGTTTTTCATTTGGCATTTGGTATATCTAAAGCGTGCCCCACAAGTCACGCAAAATTTGCATGGCGTTATCGATTGAAGAAATGAATTGCCCTTTCTAAAAATGGAACAAATCTAGAAGTGCTCTTTCTATGTTTCATTGAAAACAAAGTGCACTTCCAAGGCATTTCTTAACACGACAGAAGTGGAATAGAGAATTGAACTGACCTCACCAACACACACTAGCAAAATGTCTGATTGAAATGTTTGTTGTGTTATTAGAAACAAGTTTTTCGCTTGTGATCCGAAAATGTACAATTACGTAAACTGAAAGTGAAATATGCATATTGATTTGGCCTGTTAAAACAATAAAATTTACAAAAAAGCAAGTAACAACAGAAAACCAAATGTTAAATATGGTCTACCACTATTACAAAAGTGCTCCAACGAATTTTATCTCTCAGATCTTCAATAGGTTTGTTTGGCGTGGGCCCTAGTGCGCACTGGGTTAACCCTAATGCGTTCGATATAGCACTGAACTTGTCCTGGTACTGAAAACCTGTGTTTGACATGGCTTCTAGGGCACTCTAGTTGTGCCCTGAACTGACCCCAGTTAATTTGTAGGGGCAAGAATTCAGTGCTGAGTTTTGCTGTCATTTCGTTTTCATTTTCAAATTCATCATCTATATTGCGAACACTTTCATGGACTATTTGCATTATGGCAAACCCAAATTCAGAATTTAGTTCACTCATTTTTAAAAATAAACGGGAAAAAGTGTTACCAAAAGATAAATATTTGTCAATATCAACCGCTGACAGACTTCAGGGTAACATTTTGCGTTCGATATAGAAGTCGAATTTTCAGGGTTGTGCTGGGTTTTTGCAGGCGTGGAAATTAGCTGACACGTTTCAGTGCGCACTAGTGCTAGCCACTTAAAACAAACCTAATGAAAACAGTCAGCAATTTTTGTACAAAATATGGCCGTCATATTGATTTCAATTTAATTTCAATTTATCATCAACCATAAGCTGTGAAGGGAATAATTGAAAAATTCAGGGAGACTGAATCTTAAACACTCTGGGTACTGGGTATCCTGTCACAAGTCGTTCAACTGAAAACATCGAAGCAGAAAAAATAAAAAAAAGATGATTGTCATCTCCAAAGAGGCGGTCTAATACATTTAGTGGAGGATAACTTTCATCCTCTTCTAAGGCAAAAAGGAAAGTGTCACAACGTTGGGTTTGAATGTCTAAATTGAGCAGCTGTCTTGAGCAAGAAATGGCTCAATTGCTCACATGTCTTCTTGTTCGACGAAGCGCAAAGTCGAGAGAGTATTGCTGACAGTCAAGGGACATCAATTCGGCACCGTAGTCAAGAATTAAGCATTTCGAGAAGCTCTCTACAGGAAAAACCCAGTTTTTAGTGCCTAAATTACAAGATATAGATGTGACTAACATGTGGTTTCAACAAGACAGTTCCACATGCCAAACAGTCAAGGAAACAATTCAATTACTGCACGAGCCATTTCCTAGTCGGCCGTTTTTGCGATCAGAATTGACCATCCAGATCTTGCTATTTGACGCCATTGGACTTTTTTTCTTTGGGGTTTTTTCAAGTCAAAGGTCTATGCAAACAAGCCCACGACCACCAACCGCCTTCAAAGAGGAAATTGGGAGGGGTATTAATAAAATTCAGGCACAAGAAAATTTCAATATCAGCAACTTTGTGGCTGCCATTTATCCGATGTGCTGTTCCATACATAACCCCAATTGTATACTCTATGAATCAATACAAATTTTAAGGTTTCTAATTTAAAATCTGTATTTTCTATCAAAATTACATTTTACATGCGACACCCTTTTATGTCGTATAGTAAGCTACTTTACTCGGATGTGGGTGGAGAGTGTCTCATTTTTTAGGGGACTTCCTGATGTTTCATCTACGCCGCAGTAGTCGACATCAAGCGAAGCGCATTGGCCCGCCGAGGCTTACTTTTCCAACATTTCCCCGATCGTCTAATCTCCTTGAGGGGCGACCTTACGTGGCCGACACGCTCACCTGATTTGGCTCCGTGCCAAATGGGGTTACCTTAAATCTGTCGTTTACACCGATCGGCCTCGAACGTTAAATCATCTGAAGGACAACATTCGTGAAGCAATAGCGAACATACCCATCGATTTGCAATTAATTGATGATTTATCCTTTTTTCATTGAATTCTATTTTCAAACGGTAAGTTACCAACGAAGATATTTACTTTGTGAAGTTAGAACATCCGTTACGTTGTGACAATTTTTTGCGACCAAGTTTTGCACCAAGTTTGTGTGATAATTGTAAATATTTGTAGCAATTTTTTTTTGTCACACATTAAAAACTAACATGATTTCAATTGCTGGTTCCGGTATTTCCGCAGTATATTGCGTTGTGCGTATCAACTTTTGACAGCTGATTCATTTGCACAGTCTTTCCATCGTATACTATAGTGCTGTGGCAGACGTGCGTTTCAATTAATCAGCATTTTTTTTTCAAGTTTTATCAAATTATTATCAGCTTTCGACAGTTATTGAATTAAATTTGGTTTAGTACATTGTTTGATCGTGTAAATTATTGTTTGTGAAAATTACCAGCGAAAAGTGATTTCATAGAGGTGAGCTCAGTTTGAATAAGTGCACATTGTGAATGGTTTATGTACTTTGTGCTTGCGTGCGCATCGACAATCAATCCCAAAACATTTGGGATCCTATCAGACCAGGGGTGGAATCCCGTTAGGTGATAGGCACTGTTGTGATAGTCAAATAAAATGGTAAAATCATTCTCCGTCTACGTAAGGTGATCGCTATAAATTTGGGATCACTTTGTTGTCAGTTGTCATTTTTTCACAGTAAATTCTTATGTGGTATTCGATTGGGCGCTCTCAGAGCACTTTTTTTGCTCTCAGGGCAATTTTTATGTTCGTTTGGTACAAAAAAAGCAATCTTTTTCAGATTTCAGAGCACTTTTGCGAATCTCGATTTTTTCTCAGATTTACCAATACAAGTGCGTTTGAGTTTGACAACTAGTGGAGTTTGTTTACATTTCAGTGAAATTTTTCAACTGCAAAGAAACGCATTGCATCGGGTGGATCTATTTTTGTTAATTATTTATGTACAAATGTTTAGAAATCAATCCGGGCGAGCATTTTGAATGTTTTCATATAAAATTTAACCAGTGAATAGAAAACGCTTAGAAAAGTGTGGAAGGCTACACATATTGCAGTCGCACAAATATCAACAAAAAAAAGAGCAAGTGACGTTTTTGTGTTCGATTAGCCACACGAAATCTGAAATCTGAGAGCAAATCTGAAGAAGCCCAATCGAATACCACATTAATATTATAACTGCCGCAAACCAAATATTTTTGAGTTTTGGTATGGGTATAGATGGGAGAATGGCATAGGCTACTTTTTGTTGTAAAAACAAAACTTGAAGGGGATGACTTCAGTAGAGGATTTAAGTTTAAATGACGAACAAAATATTTCTCAAGTTAGGGATAATAAAATTAATAATAATAGGTATCTATGTATACTTTTGGTAAGAAATGAATACCTACATTTTGGTGCGTATTTCACTGATGAATTTATATGTGTTGGATCCGATAAGTGGGGCTGTTGTTGACATATAAATATTTTAACTGATTTAAGCGAAGTATTAATTCTACGCAGACGAAGTCGCGGGTACCAGCTAGTTCCTTATATTGTAATTGGCTCTGTATCGAATTTAATTTTGTTCCTCTTCCCCTTTAAAAATATCCCATATGAATTAGGTTCTTTATAACAAAATTCTCTATAGCGAAATCTCTGCCGCATTTACACGATCACGCATTCCTAGCACGGAAGTTTAAAGGGACGCTAAATACTAAATAGAAAGGGATGGCATTACAAAACGTGACACGTTGACAGGTTTTTTTGTCGGCCATTTTTTTATCTAGTAGAACTATGGGAAAGCTTTGCTTATTGATATTTTTATAGCGATGGCTTACGAAATTTCGATTTCCTATAAAACAAAATGGCGTCCAGAAGTGATGAACGGACAATTTTTCATTTATTTCGTATAACTGATTGATGAATTGTTGGTTAAGTTTACTGAAACTGAAAACCCCCCCTCATTTGACATGTTTTAATCAGAAATGGAAATGTTTTCAAGTGATTGTAGAGATGTTGTTCGCCGGAACTTGTGTTTGTTTTCGCTTTACGTATCCATAATTACGGGTAGAACATCCATGAAACTTTAGGCGTCCGATTTGTGATGTTATTCTTACGCCTTTATTAGCATTGACTGCGGACAAACGGATCTCTCTGTCCCGTCTCGTTCAAAAATGCGCGTGCAGTAAGCTGTAGATAACATTTGTTGACTTGAGCAGATAATTGGCATATAGCAGAAGTGTGGTTGGATAGGGTATAGATCCTGCGATTATAGCACACTTTTCTTCGCAAAATAGCCAGTCGATTGATATTCCTGCCCGATACCTGAAAGACACACACATCTCAAGTTGTAGCCTGTTTCTTTCCGCAAAAGACGCTTCCCCATCACTCTAGTTGAACGCAACTGCAGTCTTTTGTGTACAAATCTTTTTATTTCTTAAAAAACGTATGAATGAAAGCACATAACTTTATAAATAAAATATGTTGTAAATGTATGTATATTAATAATTAAAATAAACAAGAACGAAACTTCCTAAAATCTACGGGGTTTGATCGTTGATTAAAGCGATAACAAAATTAAGAGCAGAATACTTTTCTATGAGCGATATATCCCTTCACCATTAAAACAGTTGCTCAAGAATCAACCAGGAAAGTCTGCTTCTTCACAAGGTCCTTAAATATCCCAGTCTCGCGTGCGATCAGGTCTTCGTAGCGACCCTCTTCGCAGACCAGTCCATTGTCGAGGACGACGATCTTGTCCGCATTGCGTATGGTGCTCAGTCGATGAGCGATTGTGAGAACCGTGCGTCCTTTTGAGAGCTTTTCGAGTGCATTTTGTACTAACTCCTCCGAGGCAGAGTCCAATGCGCTGGTCGCCTCATCCAGGATCAGAATGGTGGGGTTCTGCAAAATGCAACTGTTTACATTATCAATCCAAGCAAAATGGTTGTCTGTACTCACCTTGATTAAAGCTCTGGCAATGGCGACTCGTTGCTTTTGGCCTCCGCTGAGCATCATTCCGCGCTGGCCGACCAACGTTTCCAAGCCATCGGAAAGGTTGTTGACGAATTCGTCGATATGGGCGTTCTCCACAACCGCTTGGAACTCGTCATCGGTGACCTTTGTGCCGGGATTCAGCCCGTAAAGGATGTTCTCCCTAATAGTGCCACTGAACAGAACGGGTTCCTGACTCACAGCACCAATGTTTTCGCGCAGCCAATAGGGACTCAGCTCTTTCAAGTCCACACCGTCTAAGGTGACCTGTCCCACCTGGGGATCATACAGACGCAAAAGCAGCGTTGCTATCGTCGTTTTGCCGGATCCACTTCGACCTACTATCGCTGTCGTCTGTCCCGGCGAAAGTGTCAGCGAGAGGTTGTTCAGCACGGGATTGTCCGGCCGCGCTGGGAAACTAAACTGTACATTCGAGAATGAGATGTCGCCCCGTGGGCGCGCTGGAGGGATTATCCCCGAGTCCAGTGGGATTTCGTATTTCCTATCGAGAATCTCCCATATCCGCTGGCCAGAACCAACTCCCTTGTTCAGTTCTGTATAGAAGTTGCTGAGGCCATTGATGGAAATCGCCGAATACGCGGCATACAGGATGAACGACGTAAGCGCTCCTATTGTCAATTGGTCGGTGATGACGAGAGTGCCGCCGTAATACAGAACCGATATGATGATCACATTTCCCGAAAAGCCAGTCTAAAGAGAGCGAGAGAGGTTGAGCTAAAGCTTGTTACATGTGGCGTAACGTGTGCACTTACGAATCCAAAGAACATGGATTTGGCCATGACTTCGTCGTAGGCCACTCGCATGGCATCGGTGAGGAGGTTGTCGTACCTCTTCGCCTCTGCATCCTCTCGGCAGAAGGATTTAACTGTCTTGACGTTGCCCAAACGTTCCTCGGCTTCTTTTGAGATTAGGGCGTGCTTGTCGAGATAACTCCGTGTGATTGTGCGGACGTAACGGCCGTAGATCACTGCGATTCCTGCTACGCAGGGGACCACACAGGTACTAATGAGGGCCAGCTTTGCGGATGTGTAAATCTGGGGAAGAGTATGAGCGAATATGAGCGGGGAGCGTCTATTCAGAGCTGGGATATATGGGAGAATGGCCACCGTTGCTACAGACTCGGGATTGAAAAAAGAACAAGTTGAAAAATGCGGAAGAGCCTATGGCGGGCTGAGAATCTGTAAAATTTACTTCTGAACGCCCTTAGGGGTCGATGAAAGGCAAAATTTTGTGGGTACAATTCAATTGACATTGACTCCACAAGGAGTCGCACACAGTTTTCATCGACTGGGGGAGCGCTTGAAAAGTGCAGAAGAACATTGGGCCCATTCATAAATGCAACCTTTGCAAAGCAGGAAAAGCTGCGAAAATGGAAGATCTCTGCTTAGCATTGGTGCCAATTCATGCCTTTGTGGACTATCTGTTCTGGGGCGCATCTCTGAATGGGCTCAATTTTAAGATTTCCGCAGTCGCTGACAATGGTTGTGCACGTTTTGTTTTATTTTGCTTGCCGATAAGCCACAAATGCAGCAATCTGTTGGGTACTTTCCATTTTGTCAATGTACGCGACGTACGTTAGCTGACAACAATGATAACGACCGCTTCACCCACTGCATCAGACAGCTCTTGCCAAACTGAGGTTATGTTGACCTAGGTCGCCTGCAAATTAACTTTTCCAAGTCATGCTTAATAACGTGCACAACGTAGCCTTCGCATTCATAAATAGCACAAACGATTATCCAGCTCTAATCGATTTCGTTATCTCGTAGCCGCTTTGCAGCACACGTAGCGATAAGAGCCACTTACCATCATCGATGTGCCCGCTACTATCATCACCGTTGAACGGAGCCCGTCCGACATATTCTGACTGAGGGAATTTCCAACCAAAAACGTGTCCGTCGACAGCCTATTGACCAGCTCGCCAGTTCCCTTCGTATCGAACCACCCAGTCTCTTGATTCATCATCGACCTATATAGGCGTGATCGCAAATCCTTTACAATGCGAATGGCTGCAATGACAACAGGTAGAATTAGAGAAACTAACCCCAAAATGCGCTCTTGCACAACTCACAGGCACTGTTGAATAAGTACACACGGCCAAAGTTGGCCAGTCCGCCGACAACAAACACTCCGCTGAGGATGAAGCAGAAGTGCTTCAGTCGGTCCATAGTGTCCACACTGCCCGCCTCGTCTCGGCTGAAGATTATGTCAAGGATTTTGCCCAACGCGAACGGCACACTCATAGTAATCGCCGAAGACACCACCAAACAGCCCACCGCAGCTGGAACATAGAAACAAAAACAACACTTTCGTTGACCAACCACCACCGCACTAAAAACTAGCACCCATAACTCAAGTACTCACCGGCTAGCACCAGTTTTTCAGACTTGGCTAGTGCGAAAAGCCGTCCGACGTCGCGTCTCCTCAGTTTGACTTTTTCCGGCTTGACCTCCTTTGCAGCATTTTGGCTCTGATCGGACTTGTTGCGAGTGATTTGGTGGTCTTTCTCCAGAGGCAGGTCATTCCTCCGCCGTCGCAGTGCCATGAAATCGCGCGATTGTTGTCGTACTGTTGCTGGCGGTTGTCGTTTCAGGGTGAATAGACGACTCCTTCCGTTGCCCAGTTGAGTGTGCAGTGTGCTAAAGCTTCTTCCTGTGAGTCCGGTTCGGAGGTAGAATGGTGACGTGATCAATTGGCGACTCAGTCTCGTGCAAGAGCTCAAACACTGTATCAACATGGTGTGTGTTTCGTGTCAGAGTGAAATAGTAAACTTTGGTTTAATTCTTTGGCTTAGGTTGTTAATTGGTAGGAGGAAGAAGGAGGACTTATATACAAATAGGTAAAAGCAGAATGGTATTTATAAAGAGAACGTATGTGATGTTAATTACAGAAGAGGATCCGCAAAACACATTCCCCGCAATGTCAGCAGTGGAGGAGCGAGTTCAGGTGGTTCTATGGCAGTGTGAGTGAGCTGTGTTTTTGTGGAGAGAAAGTGACACTTTTTTTCTTCTCAGTTGGTGAGGTTCTTCCGCGCGACGTTGGCTCATTCACTGAAATCGCGGAACTTTCAAAAAACAACACAGAGCAAAATGACTTGAAACGTCAAACGCTTTTCGGCAGCCGCTTTCACTTGGAACAGCTGTGAGGGAGGTGTAAAAGAGAAACGCGAAAACCGGAAATCATGCGGCCGGTAGTCACCTGAGTGAGAGAGTGGTTGCTGCCGAGGGTGCAACTTCTGGCAAGTACTGCTAATTGATGGCAGATGGCGTCGCTTCGTTGCAAATGTGTGAATTAAAATTCAATTACTTTCGTATTGACAAATAGGTATATTAAACTGCAAACTGGTAGGTGAGGAATTTTAATTAGCGCGCGACACTTTGGGGTTTGTATCAGAGTTATATTTCGAACACACTTATCGTTATCTTACCTCAGTCTCGGTCGTTGTGTTTCTCTGAACCTCACCGATTTTTCAGTCGCTTTGCTAGAGCAGGTTTCCGTTTATCCGATCTTTAGTTGTTTCGTTATGGAGCTGGAGTAGCCGTTTGGCGTTTGTTTACCCCTTTAGTTGTTTCCTTATGGAAAGGCTGAAGGTAGCTTCACGCTTGCAATTTTTTGTATCTACCTACCAGTGACTAATTTGAAACACCGGGAATAAAATGGTTTTTCAACTGATTATCTCATAGTGTTGATGGTGATTGACGTATAGGTAGTATAGTCTACAGATTGTAGACACACTTTGTGAATTGCTGTTTGGTACAAATGCACCCTAAAGTCTATTTCGTTCAGAGTGGTTTGGCTTTATCTTTTTACGACACAGCGTCGACATGAGGTACACATTTTTTGTTTATTATTGAAGGCAGTACCTACTGTCACACTAGAAGTGAAATGACATTTATATACAAAACCGTGAGATGAAGAATCAAACATGGGAATACTACGATGCTCAAGTAGACTGCTTCTATACAGAGCCTGTTTTATTGAACACCTATCTCAGCAAAGTAATAAGTAGACAGATGCGAAATAAAAGAGTTAACTGTCACATTTGCGGGCAAGTCTTACAAAATGGTATATTTTGCTGTGCGTCTCAACTCTTAGTTGGATTTAAAGTTCTTATAGTTCCCTCCTGTTGAAAGTAAATGACGTTCAAAGCAATTTACTAGCATTGTCATAAAAATATCACCAGAAAGGTACTGTCAAAATGTCAGCTAAATAGAGCTAGCGGTTTCGACTGTGCATTGTCAATCAGTCAGTCATTTGCACATTTTCCCATAAATATATCATTCTTCAACTCACTTTACATACTTCGAATTTTATTCAACAATTTTGTTTGATTTTTGAATACTTTGCATTTGATTTGAATGACAGCTCATTTTTTTTAATCTAGCTGGTATTTTTGAGTCAGATCAAAAAAAAATTTCTTCAAAAGAAAGTTCCAGCGCAAATATTAAAACGTATTTTTTTATATAGAGTTTGACACATCTCTAGTCATCTAGCGGTCAACGGAACGCAGCCATAGAGAACAAATTGTCGATATTTTGACAAACTTGTTTATGAAACAAGGAAACGTAAATAGTTAGTGATTTTGGGAAAACAAACAAACGTCAATTAAATTCGGGATAAAATGAACTAATGTTTATTCTCTCATCGGAAATATGATAATTTTTGAATCGAAAGGAAGTTTAAACGCTATCTTCATGAGAACTGAACTGTTCTTGCACTTTTCCAAAGTTTTGACATTTTTTGGTATCACCCAAGCGTTTCGGTTCGATTTTCGATTTGACACGACTTTTTTCAGCTACAATTAAATTGATGATCATAAATCAACTGTCACCTAATTTGTATTCGTTTTGTTGGCAATTCCACCGTGAATAGACCTACCTTTTACTTAGGATGGACTCACATTCACAGCTTTTCGAAAACTAGTCTGGAGGTCAATATTAGGCTTGTTTTTGGTTTAGCTTCGATCAAAGCAAAGCAAAGTAAAGTAGGATTTTCAGAACGTCAATACAACTACGCTTTTCTTGATACTTCGAGGTCTCACAATACTTGTTGTAATTGCATGCTGCAAATCCGACTTTAGTTTGCTTTTCTGAGATCAAAGTTTAAAAAAAACACGCCTATTGCATTATGATCACACGATCACACATTCCCAATACGAAAGTTTAAAGGGATGCTAAATACTAAATAGCCGTGAGCCTGAAAGGGATGGCATTACTTAACACGCAAAGAAACGTGACACGTTTGGTTGGCCATCTTGTTAGTGGCAGGAATTATGGGAAAGCTATTCATGTTGGTTTTTTCATAGGGATGACTTACGAAATTTCGCTTTCATATAAAACAAAATGACTTCCGGAAATGATGAACGGACAATTATTTATTTATTTCGAATAACTGATTGATGACTTGTTGGTTAAGCTTACTGAAACTAATTACCACTCTCATTTCACATGTTTTGAATTAGATTTGTGATCTCATTCTTATGCCTTTATTAGCATTGACTGCGGACAAACGAATCTCCCTATCCCGTCTTGTTCAAAAATGAGTGTGCGGGATGGTGTAAATGCAGAATAACTGCGTTTTCATTTATTTCTTGCCTTCATTTTTAGATATAAACGTCACCAAAAATCAGCAAGCGAAGAACGTAAGGATCTACTCTTTATAATTATGTTAGGACTTACATTTTTTGATTTTCTTTTTAAAATCCGACGCTTATTATACAATCATGAAAATCATTAGGGTAGGTAGGTAAAAAACTGTCAGTGAAGAAATTGTGTGTGTGAAGGAAGAATTCCTTGATGTAAATATGGCACAAGGAATTCCCACCTCCATTCTGTAATGTATTTCTACTTCTACTTTCACAGTCTTTCTGTACCATCGTCTGTTATGGTGGCCAGTAATGTTGCTAAATTTCCAATATATAATAATATATCTAACCTACTTTCCGTCGTTGTATAGGACTCATAATATCTCTTGCTAAGTAGCACTGTGAAAATGTTTCACCACATTGTTTCTGTGTTCGTTCATTGACATTTCAAACCGTTTGTTGCTGCAAGCGACACCAAAGTGACACTTTTTTCATTTGCAGTGCAACAAACGACATACATAGTTCCTGCTACAACCAGCACTTACCTATATCTATTATGTTTCGTAAAATGGTTTAATCTTATGCATTTCATTCTTCTTGTTGTTCTGTAAAAGTCACAATTTCGGATGCTTTGTCCACATACATTGACAGATTATTTATTTTGACGCTGATCGTTGGCTCTCCAAAGTCTCTCTCAATTTGTATTATTTCATTGCTCTAAAACATTTGGTAGTTTCTATTCCTGGGATACAGGGTGCGGCTAGAAAACTAGCTGATTTTCAAAGGAAATAAAACCAAAAGTAGTGGACATACCGTTAGAAAACTTGTTTATTCTTGTTACACACGATCTGAATTGATCATTACATGGTTTTAAAGATGATATCGGACAAGTGATGGCCTCCGTTTTCGATACACTGAGATACCCGATTTTCGAAGCTCCTCTAAACTCTTTGAAGCATATCGATGGGTATGTTCGCTATTGCTTCACGAATGTTGTCCTTCAGATGATTTAACGTTCGAGGCCGATCGGTGTAAACGATAGATTTAAGGTAACCCCATAAAAAACAAGTAAAAGTGTTATCATCGGCCTGGCCGATGTTTTGATACCCTCCACTGCATACAAGTCATGCAAAATACCAGAACTACTTGACCGACATAGCCCATTTTTAATACCAACCTAACGACGATAAAAGAAGTCCTTTCACAAAACTTCATTCACCTAGGTTGATTCTTTTGGACGCTATCAACAGACAGACAGACAGACAGACAGACATGGCTAAATCGATTCAGAATGTGATCCTGATTCATAATATATATACTTTATGAGGTCTCCGGTGACTCCTTCTTGGCGTTACAAATGTATTGGCAAAGTGAATATACCTTCCTCTGGAGGGTATAAAAACCGCACGGAGCCAAATCAGGTGAGCGCGCCGGCCACGTAATGTCTCCCCTCAAGGAGATTAGACGATCGGGTAACTGTTCCCTCAAATGATCCATCGATGCTCGTGCTGTGTGGGCCGTGGCTCAATCTTGTTGAAACCACACATCACCAAGGTCCAGTTCGCCGAGTTTTGGGATGAAAAATTCTTCAATCATCTCTTTGCAGCGAGCGGCATTCTTCGAAAAAGTTAGGACCAATTATCCCTACTCTCGGAACAGCACACCATACGGTGACACGTGCAGTGGCGTCTGATGAATTTCACGTGGATTGCGATCACTCCAATATCGCCTGCGGGATAGATGTCGAAGCGAGTACGGAAAGCATGTTGAGTGGAAATCATGGAACGACAGTTGGAAAAGGCAAATGCGCCTTGCTCTTTCGTCCAATGCATGATGTCGACTGACTGCGACGTAGATGAAACTTCAGGAAGTCCCCTAAAAAATGAGACACCCTCCACCCACATCCGAACACTCCCCCCCCGCCCCGCTTGGCACCAAAAACAAATCAGCAAGTTTTCTTGCCGCACCCTGTGCTCTACAACAGGGGAATCATTTTTCAAGTCGATATCCATAGCTGATTTTACCAAAAGCGAATGCAATTGGAACAGCTGATGATATTGCTGTCAAATAACGCACTAATCCATTCACAAAAGCAGATCAATTTTGTTGCATGTTCCATAATGTTCCATGAGCCGCGTTAAATCTGATATCTGAAAAAGATTTTTGGTGGTCCCAATGGAAAGCGACATTAATTTTATTTTTCCGTCTGTTGATACCTAACATTTTAATACGTAATAACTCAAAACAAATGCACTTATATGTCAAATAGGACAACAAATTTCAAATCAGCTGCTAATTGGAATTTGACTGACAGATTTTTCGTATAAATTCCTAAGATTTAAAAGTAAAGGAACAGACCTATTGACATCCAATTTTCATTGAAATTCAATATTCGTCGACTTGTCTCTACATTCAGTTTATAGGTAAATTTTCTAAACGGAGAACTTCCATTTGCGCAGCTTTCTCTGCTCTGCAGTGCGTTTGCTTTACAAAGCTTGCACTTATGAATTAGCGCGAAGTGTCAGCTGCCAATTCAAGGTTTTAATCCAAAAATTAAATCACATAAACCTTGCGACGGAGGACTTCAACCTTTTCCTTCACTTTTGTCCATAAATTGAAATTTAGTCCATACCCAAATGGTAGCAATAAAAAATGCATTTCTGTTTGTCCTTAGACGGATACCCCGATTGCAATGTAAAGCGTAGTACGCTGCTCGAGATCGTAGCGAAAATTTAGCTCGAGCAGCTTACTCAGCTTTAGCCTCCGACGAAGTGTGGCCCCATAGATGTACTCGTACCAAAAGTAAACCAGTGCTTGTGGAAAACAACTTAAAAGGAAACGCGCACAAATAAAAAAATTGGTGACAGTCCCAAAATATGTGTAAACATCGTGAGGGCGGTATGTGTGTGGCTTGATACACGTCATTGAGAAAAGAGGGAATTGTAATAACCGTATTCTTGATATACATACATATTATGAAATAACAATTACTTGAACGTAAACACGTTCTGCAGCTGTCTTTCTCATATCTGAAAATATTTTAATGCATCTTCAATGATGGCAAAACATTGCATATTTGTCAGAAATATGAAATTGTGTATTTTCCTGCATTTTTCTGTGTTTTACTATTGAAACGCATGTGCAGATGCGAGTTGGATGACAGTTGAGGTTAAGGAGTCACAAGTGATCTGAATGAATTATAAGCAGTGTATTAAACAGTGAAACAACGCGCGCTTAGATGTTTACACATCAACAAACACCCCTAACATATGCAGTGGAAAAACCCCGTTTGCATTTCCATCCCCGCAAGTTAAATGTGTGGAATTACTCCAGCAGAGATTCCAGCAACCCGCGCTTAGATGTTTACTCTCATCAAAAACCTTTTTCTAGATCAACTACGCTACGAGGATGGCTGACAAATATGTACAATCATCTTCGCCTAGCATTGGTCGAAACCTATAACCACGCAAAGCCAACGAAAGAGCAGAAAAATTGAACCGAAATCTATGGAGAATTACTACTCGCCCAGAAATAAAAGTAGGTATCTATTCCACTTGGATGGTAACACCCTACGCAGTCCAAGCAAATTCATTTTGTACTAGATTGTATTTGCGATCGATCCTAATGATAAGCAATAGTATTTGTGTTGCATACCCAGCCGGTCACTGACATCAACTGTTATACAGTAAATAAAGGTGTCATTGGAATTTCATTCGGCTGGCATTGCATACTGTACGGGTGCTGGTCTACGACATTTTTGTTAGTTGTTGTCCAGCTGTGATTTCTGCGTGCCTGGTAATTCACGAAAGATTTGCCACCGAATTTCACTCAGATCAAGTGTGACTCCTTAACCTGAACTGTCATCCAACCCAGCTCATAAATATATGCAATAATAAAACGTAGTGAACGACTGCGCATCCGTTTGCAATTTCCGTCCGTTCCAACAACCCGCGCTTAGATGTTTACACATCAAAAATAAAAAAACACAATGCTCGTTGATTTTAATAAAAATTTGTTTCATTTGTGAGTTTATAAAATACAAAAAGAAAACAGTTTTCAACTTAAAAATGTACGCTGTAATAATTAATAACAGAAGGAAAACATATACAAAGTGCTGCGCTTACATACGAAAGGAAAGACAAACTAAAAATGGGAGAGACGGCCTGGCAGTGATGGCGGATGTCAAATGCAGCCGACTCCACTTCCGCTTCTTGCAAAGAAAACATTTATACCGCGTTTGTTCTTCTTTTGTACATAATACCATTAAAAATAATATTTTATTGAGTTTATTATCCATTGATTATACAAAGTTCCACATTCATGTGATTGGGATGGGAAGTGTGTGTGCTGGGGGGATGGGAGAAGAAATTCTCTTTCACTTGCCGTTGTTGGTCTGTCTGTCTGTCCGAATATGCATGCATATTTCCATTAGAGGGTGGAGTGATTAAATATTTTTTACGAGTGTTAAGTGTATGTACAGGTATAAATTTGTCGACACTTGTATATATAATATACTCGGGCAAATCTCCAAAAATACATTGATTGCTGTTTGCTTTTCTTGTGTTCTTTTTATACGTATATTTTTAAATACTGATTATTAGTACGAAAAAATATCCTTTAAGCTTATGTTCATTAAATATATGTATATATATATAATTAACGTTAAGTATAATGAGCGATTACATGAAGAGAAGTAAAAGGGTTTCAAAAATGTTAGTCATGGAAATTGATGATGAAAAAGTATATAGTTTATATAATGAAAGACAATTTGTAAAAAAAAAATCATAAATCACTTAAAAGTATAGACAATGAACAAGGGTGCTACATTCTAGGGATTGCCAGCGCTGGTGCTTGCGGATGGGTGGGCCTCAGGCGTACGCGGGCTGCGCAGCGGTGGGCCAGGCGATCTTGGCGTCGATTCTCTTGTAGGCGAGCATGCAGTGCTTGCCCTTGGCGGCGAGGCGGATGTCCTGCGGACATTCGACGTCGGTGAGGAGGGTCTCTTCGCCGTCGACCAGCTTGAAGAGGGCGTAGTCCTGCGGATTGGTGATGCGCGCCTTGTGGGCAATGATGCGGCAGACTTCGCGGGTGGTGGTGTGCGGCCGAACGGGAAGGGTGCGTGTTTGAAGCGAGCCATTGCACTCGTCGGGGATGATGACGCGCAGCACCGACGAACAGGCCGGCAGAGAGGATGAGCGCCACTGCAAAGAAAAAGCAAACACGGTTGTTTAATTGTCAATTTAATTGCATGAATGGGGGTGAATATGGCTGTGGTCCATGATTGGGGGATGGATTGTTGGGTCGATCAGTTGGGGTAGGTGTATGGATGTGATTTTTGGATGGGGAGATGTTTTTTAGGTAGAAGAGTGAATGGTGCATGGTTTAAATGGAAGACTGGTTGATCCTGACAAGAGAATGTGCCCGGAATGACTGAGGAGGTGCGTTGTTAAAAAGGGAATGGAATAGGGAAGAGTACTCGTATGGCTGACTACTGAATCGGTGCAAAGTTTAAGAGATAAAGTGATGTGCGATCAGAAAAGCTGTGAGAATGATTGATTGGAGCAAGGCTTTGGAAAGTGACTCGGGCGATGTTTGGTTAGGTAGATCTGTGGTCTGTGGGTAGATGTGGTGCAGTTACGCCTGGTGTGGTGGATTGAAGAGGTGTAGGAATGTGATTGTTACATGGGGGAAGTGTGATGGTGCCTGGTGCACGACTTCAAGGGAGTGTGGAAGACTGAATGATCGCCTCGAGAGAGTGCGGGCGGAATAACTTGAAAAGAGATACATATAGGGAAGGAGGACAGAACTAGGTAAAAATTGCATGGACTACTGAGAGCAAGCGAATGGTTTAACAGATGAAGGGATGTTTGATTAAGAAAGGAGTGATCATGAATGTTTGGAGCGTGACTAGAAGAGTGACTGAGGGGATGCAAGGATGAACGGGAGGATAGTAAGAACGCGCTTGTGGGAAAGGCTTTGCTATGACAAGTAGTCTATTCAAAAGAGCGTGAATGTCTGAATGACTGATGAAGAGCTAAATGAATAATCAGAAAAGGTGTGAGTACGAGCGGCTCATGAATGAAGGAATTATAAGATTGCGACATTCCGTTTACGTATTTTTACGTTTTCTTAGCTTGGACGTAGCGAAAACATACGAATGACGTCTTGTACTAAAAGTTCAACTCAAAACAACTTTAGCCCAGCGCAGATATGTCAAAATAAAAAATGAATTCCTTTTGGAGTTGACAAGCTGTCAAATTTTATAAAAAAAAACACAAGCAATCATGCCAGTGGCGTATGGCGTAGTCTTGTGTTTCTTTGATTTAGAAGTTAAGTGGTTTGGAGACTGGAGAATGTGGGTGGATACTGAACGACCGAGGAAGTGGTTGAGAGGATGTGAGGTTGAAATTTGGATGGAGACGGCGGGTGGATCGACGACTACTGAGCGAGCATTGGTGGTTCAAATTAGTTTGCAGGAATGAATGGTTAATCAGGAACGTGTGATCAGATAGAGTGTGATTGGATACCGTTTCAAAGGTTGGATACTGACAGGGGAAGGGTGGATAGCGAACGACTGAGGAAGTGGTTAAGGGGATGTGTGATTGGAAATGTGGATGGAGACTGACAGGAGAATGTAGGTGGATAGGCAACGACTGAGGAAGTGGTTGAAAGTATGCGGACGCTTCAACGACAACTAAGCAAGTGCTTGGATCAAAAGACTGTGCATGAATGAATGGTAGGCGAGTGGGAACAGTCAAAATGTGATTAATAAGGTTAAAAAGCGGATGAGTGTTTGGGGAGTGAAAACAGAGTGTGGCCATGAGTGAGAGATGTATGCATGGTTGGAAATAGAACGAGAGGAAAGGAGAACGCCGGTGGATGGACAACAGCTGAGGGAAGGTACGAATGTGGAGTGGGATAAATGATTTTAAATGTTGTACGCCTTAAAACAGACGGAAAGTGTTTATTTCAAATTAATTAAATATGCAGGCATACAGAGAACTATTGTTTGCATAATTTATATATATATGTAGACAATTTGTGTAAACTGGACATTTATGAGGAGAATAGAATATATACAGATATAGAGGATATAAGTCAATTGACAGACAATTAACATTTACAACTTCCAAATATAAATAAATGGGTCGGGGAAAAGTGCTTACAGGGACTGAAAAAGGAAAAAAAAAAGCGTATGAGGACAGTGGTCTATCTGTTGCTAAAATAGTACACAAAATTTAAAGAAGCCGATAAGTTGTATCCGCGTTTTTGTTTAATGAGTCAAAGAATGAAAAATTATGAAGATCCGTACAAATCGTGTTCTTTCTGATGCGGACAGGCGACTAATTTTGAGAAAAGCCTCAAACTCGCACGACTCAATACCCAAAATTAAGGAAAAATGTGGAGTGAACGCTAGTCTGACTACGTAAGGCGTGTTATTTTGAAAGCCCATCATTTAATAAGGCTAAAAATTAAGAAAAAACCACCACTCAGTGCAGCCCTTAAGGCGCAACGCCTCAGTTTTTGCCGTGCTCATATGAGTTGGACTACAGAGTGGCATCGCGTCGTATTTCAGACGAAAAAAAACTTAATTTGGAGGGACCCCATGGCTACAGCTATTATTTTCATGACCTGCGAAAAGAAACCCATCACTTGGACCTAAGTGGTCCGATGTAAGCCATAGGGTGTAGGTGTCATGATGTGGGGAGCAAATCTCGTATTACGGCGAGTTGCCTACATTGGTGTATTGAAACTGGCATTTCCATTCTTTGAAAACCTTTTTGCACCCTTGCAGTGGTAGTGTCAACATGATAGTGCGCCAATCCATAATGTCTGAATTACCAAATCGAATATAAAGAGCCAAAAAGTGGAATTGTGAACCTGGCCATCTTATGAAATATCATTGAAAATGTTTGGAGCTTGTTGAGCCGAAAAGTGTATGAGTCGGTACAACAATACACTTGGCTTGGAGCTCAGTTTCACTCGATTATATAGCCCAATTGCACACCGTCTACCCATCCACTTCCACAAGGGCCGATTTCATAAAACGGCAATCCCCTTTTTTATTGGTAAAGTCACTTGTAAGCTACGAGAAATTCAAACCTCACAAGTTACAAGTAAATTCACAAATAATTACTAAAACTGCAGTTTTATGAAATCGGCCCCAACATTCAGAACGCATTCCCAACCTGCACCCGATTCGCACTGGAATTGTTTTTATAAATAAAACCAACTACCGCTGTACTCACATCTAGCGATCCAGTTCCCTCGTTGTCCGACGCCATGAAGCTCTTGAGCACATGCACCGCACTGCAAAGGGCAGTCAAGTAGTAGCCGGCTTCTCCGTTCAGCAAGGCGGGCTGCAGCAATCCCCACATGAATTCGGCTTCGATCTCGGCGCCCACAAATCCGCACTTGGCGACCACGAACACCAGAATGGGCAAGAAGTCATCGGCTCCCAGTTGTTGGCCACGTGGACAGCCAGTCGCATCGAATATCGACGATATAATACACAGGAACAAGTCCAACTTCTCCAGCGGTAGCTCAGCCTCTTGCAGCCGCAGCAGCAGATTCGAGATCTGATGCAAGGCAGACGACGTGGGTGGTGCCACTGCCGATCGAATGCCAAAGTCTGTTGCATTCCGTCCGCAGGCGTACTTCACGTTCTGGGCGAGCAGTTGGATGTCCTCCGACCGGGTGTAGTAGTCGACAAACATCCCGTAGAGGTGTTCGCGTAGCGGCAACACAACCAATTGATGCATCACAGTTTCGAGTATGGCGTCCAGATTGAGGAACTCATCGGACTTGAGACGTGCCCGCGCACTTTCGACCTCCTGGTGGAACTTGCCTTCGCCGTGCTTAACCAGGTAGTTCTTCATTCCGTTCATGAACTGACGCATGTTGCGCATCACAACCTGCGGCGCAGCCTCACGAGATTCTTTAGTGCACGAGATGAAGTTCTCGATGTTTTGCGCGAACGTTGACGTATGATCGCCGGCAAGTTGCAGCGTGTAGCAGCGGACCGAGTCGCCCGGTCCACCGATCGGGTTGGTTTTGTTTCGTGGATGACCTGCAAATAAACAAGAATAGGTAAATGAAATAAATGCTTGAGTCAATTGGGGGTTATTTTTAAAGGGAGGCCTTATGGTGCGGCCTTAGATAGTAATTCACAAAGAGAGCGGGACTGTAAGAAGACCAAAAGCTGTAGGGAAGTTGAGTGGAGCCATTTTTAAGGAACCAAAGGTTGAATCGCCGTTTTCGTGGTTTATGCACGAGCTACAAGTTGGAGGAAATCCATCTTTGATGTTTATCGACCGTATCTTCCGACACAATTACATCAAGCAATGTAAAGTGGCAGCTTCTACAAAAAATTCACTGATGTCGTTTCCATTGGTACAAAAAATTCTGAGGAGAGAATTTCCCCTCCCGTTTTGAAGTCCGAATCCACTCAAGAAGGACTCACACAACTGTCGGACCCAATCTTTCATTTGTTTTCTAATTGTTTGCGATTGATTCATGAGTGCATTTGTGTCCTTATAAGATCTCTTTCAAACTATTCAATCTCCTATCTAGTAAGTTCTTGCAGCTTGATTGGAAGGCCGTCATGGCATTTGGCGGGCTCGTAATGGGTGCAGAACTGCCTATTTTTAGTCTAGGATCTGGACATGTTTCTTCCAGTTGTGCAAGCAATCTATCGTCCGCGACGGATTCGTCTTTGAAACCCTGTGGTCGAATTTATGCATCCGTGAGCGAGCAAAACGTCTCTGAATTTGTAGCTTTTACAAGCAGAACAATAACAAATTCGATCAAGTGGTAATTCAATCCCTGGGTACTTGTATACCTCTTTTGGTTTAAACCAGCGTTTTCTTCTTGTATCCGCACGCTGAAAGCAGTTTATGAACACATCCCATCGTAAAGGTGTCACCATGAGCCATATGTTAAAAAAAACGCTCAGATTTTAGCTGCTTTTGAGTGACTCGCAGAAGTGTCAAGTTGTTAGAATTGCGTTTTCTTTTCTGAGAAAAACCTTCAATGAAAGAGGCCTAAGATTCGACCAGTTAATTTTTAAATAAATCCTACTCCAGTGGACATAAAATTGATTAACTTTTCAGTGATATGATTTAAATCTGATAACAACGTCGATAATTCGCCAACGATAAAAAGGCTGCCAGAAAAAACAACACTGAACATTACAGGTCAATCACTATTGAAATATGCCCAAAGTGCTGGAACCACAAAGAGTCTGTCAAAGTTCGTTAATATCGGGAGAAACAAAGAGCCTTCAAGCAATTGTGCTGTTTATCGTTTTAGCGATTGATACTGCAGCCCCTGGAAATCTGTTGAAAAGTGTGAGCTGAAAGGATTTAAAAGGGTTACTGGCTATTTGACTGAAAATACTACCTAATTTGAGCGCAATGGGGGCTCTACTCTCTATTTCGTCCCCTTTCGCTTTAAAGTAGGTACTATGTAATAATTTCGGAATTCTAAATGCGCCATGAAATGGACTTTCATTCCACTTTCGAAATACAGAGTAGAAAAGGTTCGTTTTCGAAAACAAAACACCACAAAACGGTGTCTTCAATTCCCTCGAAACTTTCACTAAAAGTTTAAATATTGATAATGAATAAGCTTGTCCCCTCTCTGACAGACGTTCGTTTAATTTGACAGAACTCGACTTGTTTAAGTGCTAGACATATAACATAAAAAAGCGTTTAAAATTGACATCATTGTCAATTAATTTTGCAGCAAATGACAAATTTGTCATCGCACGTAATATCAAATTTCATTGGCAAATTTACACATCAGTAGGTGTCAAAGTGTCAAAGTTATTGTGATAATTTTGACCTTCTCTCAAACACATGTCAACATTGCCTGAAACATATTGTCAAACTTGTGATTTGTAAGCTTTTACTGTTTTATAAAGAAAAATTGTCTGTCAATCTTGTGGGCACTTTCGCTCGAGTTATGTTGTAGATCTTCGCTTAGAGCGCAAGTATTTATAGGTTTTTAAAGCTTACTTTCTCCATAGGAATCTTTTCTTTACTTTCTTTAGCTCCTGCACAGCCTGAAGCTTTTCGTTCTCAGCTTAGCGATGAAATCGGCGTTCTCCCATTTTCCACCGCGTGCTTATTCATTTTGCTATCGGAAATTTCAATTCTCATGGACATTTCTCCAACTTTGAGGTTAGTTTCGAAGTTTTGAATATTAAGAACTTTCTCCGACACATTCTGTAAAGGGTGGGCCATCTCGTGGTTTCTTTTTAAATCCTAGGTTATTTGGACACTGACAGCTGTTTCCCGCTCGAAATCTTGACAAGTCAGTATCATACCTCCGCGGAACGAAATGAGTCGCTTTATGCTTGAACAACGTTGGGAAATATTGAAAACTTATTTACAAAGTGCTGTGTAGCCCAAACAATGCGTCTTTTTGAAAAGAAGTTTTGACCGAAATGAAGCACCCACCGCTGGTATGAGAGTGGACAACACTTACTCCCCGTCGTTGTACGGTGTGCACAGACGAGAATGTGGCCCCTGTGGCCGAGAGTGTGAGACTCAATTCATGAACATCAACTCGCCATCGATCTCAAGAGCTCAACATTTCACACACTAGCCTGAGGAGAATTCTGCACAAATATCTCGGCATCTCGGGTTATTCGCTTGGAGTGACAGAATGCCACGAGAGCCACTTGAACTACGTTGTGTTCCACAAATAATGGGAATGTTTGCTCTTACTAAAAAAGCCATAATACATACATGGAAAAAAAATTAGTTGTGTTCACCTTATTGCATTTGTAAAAATAAGCTTGACCCACCCTTTAATTTATTTATGATCGATCTGCACACGATCTGACATTATGCATTTTTCTTCCTGCCCTCCTGTCAAATACCGGTACAGGTTTTTTTTTGAAGTTTCTAAAAGTCCTTTTGTACAGTTTTTGTGGTTCTTTGTGTCGAACTTATTTCGAAAATGCTACAAAAAGACTCTGTCTCCATGGGCCTTACCAATAACCATTTTTAGTTTTGACTCTCAATTTTAGTAGTTCAGGGTGGCTATATTTTCCATACAAATTTCGCAACTGTGAGCTTCCGTAAATTTACAGTCGAGGCTTAAATTTGTTATTAGTACGGCGCTATGTATGTATTTAAAAAAAAATAGAAAAAAATTAACTAACTTCGCGAACGTGTTCCCCAGAGGTTTTCGAATACCTATAAGCAATAAAAAAATTACACAAAAAACTTGTTTATATTCCAAAGAAGCAACGAAATTTGAATAACTGTGCTTGAGTTTTTTTCTTTTAAAAGGAAGTTTGACGAATTTACTTAGTTCAGAGCTAGCTAGAAGACTGCTGACAATCTAGCGCTCAAACGAACTTTTCATGTTCGATTTGCAACAAAATGGACGCAGGAAGGTAAAAAAGGACAAATTTAATTTATTAAAGGTCTTGAGGACTAAAATTGATTTTCTGCTATGAAAATCTTTAAATTTGTCCGCTAAAGAAATCTGCACGTTTCAAAAATTTGGCTTTCAAAGCGATTTCGTATTTTGTCAGCAAGTGATAGACCCCTTTTAGCACGGCAAGAAATATGACATTTCGCAAGTCTTGCCCTACAAAGTATGGAAGCAGGCTTAATGAGGAGGCCCCCAACAGCTAAACTCGTTCATTTTGCGCCTTCAGTTGCGAGGAGGCAAGTACTTACTGCCAATGACAGAATATTTTAAACAAAAAATTGACACAACTTAGATGGAAGGTGTCGAATCCCGAGAATTTTCCAAGATCTAGACAGATCTTGACGTAAATGAGCCTGGCGGGGGTTTTGGCACTGCGGCCTATATCTAAGGCACTTTCTCAAAATAACAGTTGGTGACAACTAAATCTACTGATCTTTAAAAAGAACCTGGCACATTTAAAAAAAACGTTTGACACTTAAAACCCCGATCACTGAAAGTGAAAGTTCGAAAATGAATTTTAAATCAAAAACAAAAAAAAAAATTTTTTAAAAACTACTTCAAACAACAAACCGACATCACCCTAGAACGGCAAGTTGCTGTTGCAGAACGTGAAAACAACACAACCCAGTCTGAGGTCTGAGCAAATAATGGAAGTGATAAAAGCAGTAAACTGTCTAACAAAGCCCCTCGCACAATGGGAACAAAACTTAACTGGCACAAGGTGAATCAGTCTGACACTATCCTTAGCACAGGCACACACACCGTCGCAATTGTTTATCTACACTTGAAGCTGTTTATTTTTCACTGCGCCCATCTAGAGAATACAAAACGCTTACCAGCGAATATGTCCCACAACATTTGCACTATCCTCTTCAAGATGACCAACCACTTTTTGCGGCGCGCATAGCTCTCGTCGCAGCACTTCGCCGACACATAGTTGCGGCAAAACTTTCTGCTGCGCCTCGCCTCACATCCCTTCACTTCGTCGATGTGATTTATGCTCAAAAGGATGTTTCCGTTATCGTCGAGACGAAAGAACTCCTTCACGTCGTAGTGATCATGCGACGATTGATCTTCGCTTTCATGCTCGAGGTTGGGGCATCGCCCTATGGCGCCCATAATCGACTGCGACAACGCGTCAGACTTGTGCAGCCCCCGTTCGATCTGGCTACCTGCCTCGAACAGTTCAGTCTTCATTTTCGTCAATGGCACTTTAAAATCAGTATGCTCCCTTGGGATGGGGATTCCCGTCTCGATTCTCTCTCCGAAGAACATTTCCGCAAACTTGCGACTTCGAAGCGGCGACTGCTGCTCGCAAGCAACTGTCTTGATCAACTGATGTTGATGAAGCGCTTTCTCCTTCTTCTCGTCATTTTCGTGTTGGGTTTTCATGTGAATCAGTTCCTCTTCAAAGTCGGCGGAGAAAAAGTTGCTGTGCCTCTCTGGATGATCGACGATCTCCCATTCGGACATGAGCGCGAGAAACTGCTCTTCCTCCTTGTAGCGGCGCACGTGTTCGGGATCTTGAAAGAAGTCCTCCGGGTCGACCAGTTCGATTTGACCACCACACAGGGACGACAACATGTCCGGACCGAAGGCGGTTGTGGTGGTGGCGGTGTTGCTTGCAGCGGGTCCGATGTGAGTACAAATGCGCGGTGGTTGACAGTTGCACTGTTTATTTGGGCTCGCGCGCCTTTCCTTTGACAACTTTCTGAACCAACTCATGATTTATATGGAAACGATTTTTGCCCGATAGCACAAATTGTCGAAATCGAAAGTTTCTCATCGGCACTGACAGCAGACGGGGCGATAATACTATGCGTATTGGTGAACGTTTCGTTGGGCCTCTTCTCGCATACGGAACTAGTGTGGGAAGTGCAAACACGAAACAACATAAAATAAAACGGACACTAAACTAACAAGCGGCAACACGACACTAAGCGCTCGAGTACTTATCGCGACGAACGCGGATTCGATTCTGAGCCGAGAGCCAGCTCTGTCCAAGAGGTTATTTCGATGAAGATCGGAGCGACACGACGAGAACACGCTTCGCGCAGAGGAAGAGAGAGTCGATGTTTAGTTTGGCGATACGACGGCATACGGATGCTGAACGAGACAGCAACGAGTGCAGATCGACAAAGCGATATGGGACCTGGGAAGTGCGCTGAATGACAGATGAGCTGCGTTACCTATCGTAGAAAAAAAAAAAATAAGGTCGCTGGAGGCAGCGCGCGTAGAACTGTGCGAAAGTGCGTAGCCGTGGTCAGTTGAATAACTGTTGTAGTTGTGCGAGCGATAAGGCCGTTGATTTGGGTTGATCAAACCTGAGCTTTATGATGGACGGGTTGTCGTCATTGTTGTGATTGGGCATCGCCAACAGTGGAGGTACAGCTACTCCCGACATTAGGGAGGTAGGTTAGTTGCGTTATGTGAGCGTGCTATGGCATAGAGCATTTTGCATAAATATAAACCCCCGCTTCTTTGATAAAAAAAAACGCATCAAAGGGCAGCCCCGGAAGAAGTGGGATTTTGTGACATCACGTGACGCATCAGCATTATCGGACCAGAGTGCGTGGAATGCGACGGGTACTTCTAGTGATTCACATACAAAAACAGTCACAGAAACAATTTTGATGAACAGTTTTTCAATGCTGAATATAGCTAAATCGAGGTTTTTGTTGAGTTTGCGGCAATTCCAACCTTGTATTCTTTTTTGACAGCTGCGGGACATGGGGCTACGACTGAAAAAATTTCTTCGATCTATATATTTTGTGCCTCCATAAATTCCAATTCAAATCTATTAAAGTAAGCAATAGGTTTTATTTTGCTCTCAACAATTCGATGTGCAGTTTGTGGGTTATGTAAGGCTCACTATTTCCCCTCAAGTGACAAGTGAGTTCGAAAAAAATTCAAATTCTCGCAATGAGTAGACAAAATGTACAGAAATCACACTTTTGTTCTACAAAATACAAATTTTCTTATTACAAAAAAGGACAGGACTTAGGAGCTGCAAAAATTCTGACTGTGCGATTATTGAGTGAAGTGAGTTCGAAAATTCGAAATTTTTGCGATAAGCAACAAAATTTGTAAAAACCGCTTGTTTGTCTCTATGGTATTTATTTTGCAATTGCTGTTAAAAAAAAGTCGTTAGGTACTATTCTAAAATTCAAAGTAACCGAATACCGAAGTGAGGTGAGTTCGAAATTAAGAAATGTTTCAATTATCATTAAAAATCGCAAAACCACATATGATCGTGTTACTCACGCTGTTGCTGTCTTTGCAACAACGACTGTTAGCAGCATATCCGACAAAAAAAAAAACAGTGAGTAAGTAAAACTCAATATTTCTCATCAGGTGAGTTCGAAAATACTTAACTTTGGCCATCAGTAAGACCAGTCGATTGTTTTCGACATAATGATGTTCTTACTGAACATAGCGCAGCTAAAATTCTACTACTAATATAAAATAGCCTAGACTTTCACGACTGCAAAATTTGTATGGAAAATAAAGCCACTCCGCGATACTAATAATCATTTTTAGTGTCTAGGCTAAATTTTTCGAACTCACAATGGCGAAATTTTCCATAAGAAATTGCATATTGTGGCGTACAAAATATTTAGTGTGGAGGTTAAAAATGATTATTAGTAAGGCTCACTGTGAACTATACTAAAATTTTAAGCCGAAACAAAAAATTTTTATTGGTAAGGCCCAGTTCGAAAATTTAAAACGATCGCTATTACATCCACTAAAAATTACAAAAACTGTTTATTCGTCTTCCTATTGCAATAAAAATATGCACTTGTTAGAGCAGCATAATATCTGTTAAAATTAAGACAGTGAATTCTTAATAATTGTCTTCTAAAATAAGTAAAGTGAGTTCGAAACTGACATAATCAGTAAAATTCGCAGATCTCCTCTCGTTAGCGTCATATGTAAAAATGTTTGATTTTTAACAACGACTAAAATTCGAAAGGTGCAATTTTTAAATTTTTAAGTGCGCGATGAATTAAGTGAAGTGAGTTCGAAAATTTAAAGTTTTCCCCATCACTACTGAGTTATATTAATTGATGTCCCAATGCAATAGCAGATGTGTATATGCACAACGGCTAAAATTTGATTTGTGCAACCATTTTTAAGTGCCTACCCGTAAATTAGTGAGTTCGAAAGTTCGAAATTCGTCATTTCTATAAAAATTCATATGATGTATCGGTTATTGACAAAAATAAATTTCAATGACACTCAATCGAGCCTAAGCAATAGGGAAGAATGGCGGAATGACAAACAGTGCTCACTTTTAAGAAATTATGGACCGGTGAGTGGTGACTCACGGTTAAAATTACACAATCGTCAACTGGAAGACTAAACACAGGACCAACATTGTCCAAGGGCCTTACTAAAAATTATTTTCAACCTCCACACTAAATATTTTGTAGGTCACAATATGCAATTTTGACTGGAAAATTTCGCCATTGTGAGTTCGAAAAATTTAGCCTGGACACTAGAAATGATTATTGGTATCGCGGAAAGTAGTTAAGTTACATAGTTTTAGGGCCGTTTGCTCATACGACTCTTTACGATTTAAGTTGTACTTAACTACTTATAGGATACTTTTTTTTTGATTAAATCAAACAATTTTTTTATTAATCGACCAGGCTTATTTTTCGGACAATGCTCTGAAATTTGTGGAGCAAATCTAAACTGTCACATAAGAGTTTATGTGGCACTTTATTCGCTATGAGTGGTATCAGCAAATGGCCCTTAGATTTTTAGGTAGGTTTTTGCAAGAACAGGAAAAAAGATGGCCGTAGACAGAACACACGCACGGTCAGTTTTTAAGAAAAGTTTGCTCAAAAATGTTTCTTTAATTTAGAATGAAAGTAAAAAGTAAACAGAGGCAGCTTCTTGGAGATTTGTTGTCATCCGCGATGGTTGGAAGCCGTTGTGCTATTCGCAAAACTTGCAATCAAGTCACAGTCACTGTCTTGTCTTACTAATTTATCCGCTTTTTAAGCAAGCACTGCGAGTGGTTTTCATCATTTAACCTCAAAGAAGAAGGCAGCTTAAAAAGTGATGTTTATAGAGTTCAGCGGTGGATGTCAGAAATCTGGCGTCGCCGACTAAAAGAAGAGGACATCTCTTTTTCCGTTTTTAAGTAAACATTTCACGAATGTTGTCCGAAACAAAAAGCACATTTTTCTTATTTTCAGTGGACTTTTCATTTTCAGTCGACTATTGCTACGACAAAGGCGAAGTTAGAAGCCAGACTACACGTGGTTTCGTGGAAACAAGTCTTCTTAATTTAGTCTGTAAGCCCAGAGTAATCAGAAACCGGCTGCAGATTTTCAGGGAATTTACAAGTACTCGTAGTATCGTCATCATTACTCAGCGACAACTTTTGCTCCGTCAGAGAGAAAATTTATCATAACAAAATACAAATGTGACCGTGCACTCTTCTGCGGACTCAGTAATGCACTTGAACTCACACAGCTTCGAGCTGAACCCTTTGTTCATCCAGAAAAAAAAAGAAAAATCTTGCTATTCAAATTTAACGATAGATAAGTCGTTTTTCAGTTTTTACGTTACATAATGTCTGCAGCTCTCAAGTCTCCACCCAAACAGACAAAGCAGACGACGGTTTATTGATTTATTACTAAACAACCAGCGCTAATCTGTCCCCATACTCCATATTGAAAAAGCTTACATTTATATTAAGAACTTGGTAACCAACTCGGAGTCATGCACCTGTGAAATCTATTTAAATATTTTCTGAATATATATTTTTATTTTATTTGGTTGTTTGTGCCCCGGGCGTGTGAAGAGCTGTTGTACCCAGAAACATCCGTCCATTGTAGGAGGGAATTGACAGCAGACACAGGCTTATGAGGGGGCGATCAATATTGAGTTTCATTGACAAAACACTCGATAAGATTATGGGGAAGTGATCGCTAAGGGCGAATGGATTATGGATAAGTTAATGTAAAATTGAGGGGACCGGCAGGGTTACTGTGCGGAGCTTCACACTTACTGTTTTGTAGGTCACAATCGGTCAATTTATATGGAAAATGTTGACATTATGAGTTCGTAAAATCAAGTTTGGACATTTAAAACGATTATTTGTCTCGCGCATTGACATTTACTCCTTTTAACTTTTGATGAGAAAGAGGCGATATAATTTTCCAAAAATCGAACATCTCGCTTTAAGGTTCAACCACTCCTTTCTGACTTTAAAAATGGCGTCCAAATAAAGGCCGAATTTGCACCTTACTTGTAAATAAAATTTCCTCGACTTTTCATCTACGAAAACTCAAAACATTTAACGAACTCACAGTGGGGAAATTTTCCATAAAAAATTACTCATTGTGACCTACAGAATATTTGGTGTGAAGGTCAAAAAATGATTTACAAAGGCCGAAACTAAAAATGGTAAAGTAGGCCCAGTATACCTGTCACTTGTGACACTAGAGCAATGAGTAGAATAGAAAGTGAAACCAATGTAAAATAAAATTTAACCTGCCTTTTCGAATGAAAAATAATGACATCTGTTGCCAAGAGTACGAAACTGTAGTTTTCCTACAGTTTCTGCCATCGATTTAACAAACTGTGAACTAAATATTTGCAGAACTGAGTAGGGCGAGAGTTGGAGCTTGCTTAAGGGTGTTTAATACTTGTTCACAAACCGCGATACATTTCTAGTGTTCAGGGTAATTTTTTCGAACTCAAAATGGCGCAGTTTTTATGACTTAGAAAATATGCGAGGTGAAGGTTAAAAATGATTATTAGTAGAAATTATCAGTCAAACGTACGTATTTGTGGGAGAATTTCTTAAAAAAAGTTCCGAAACCGAAAATAAACTAAAAGTGATCTGGGATCATACAGCTAGACACAATCTCAAACGCTTTGGGCCTTAGCCCCTTACTCTCAACTCTAAATTCTCTTGGTTCACAGTGGCTATATTTTCCATACAAATTTCGCAATTGTGAGCTATTGTAAATTTAAATTTGAGACTAAAAATGTGTATTGCTAAGAGCACTTTATGCTGTCAAAACAATTATAACCAATGTTGTCTATCGCAATATCAAACAATATGCGCATATTTCTGTAGATATGAATTGCGATAGGTGACGCCGCGCCATCAAGTGTCTGACATAGAATTGATTATAACGTGTCCGTAAACTCGTATCTGGCGCGTTTCAATTGTATAGATAAGACAAGACCACTGACAAGAGTCTGTCGTAAGAACTGTGCAGAACTTAGCTCTTACTTGATCTTGATTCATAAATTTTGCTGTAAAGCAAACTACATTTTGACAGTACTGAGGTAAAAAGTCACAAGTGAACAAAATTGATTTCTGCGTCATCTATCCTATGTTGCACGAAAGAACAATTTATATTCGCTGGGAAGATCACAAAAGTACGATTCATGTTGACGGCAAGAATTAACCGCATCAATGTGGAAGGCTTCTTCGTCGTTCCTAAATAAAATGTGAATTTATGACAGATGTTCTGACGGGTGAGAAGAGTTTAAAAAAAAATTATGGCGACTTTTCTTTTAGCTGACAATTGCTTGCTTTTTACTTTTTCTATACAAAATTTGGTAGTCAGCAATTCTTTCTGGTTTGGCACTTCCAGTGATTTGAATGCAAAAAAGGAAGACAACCATCATAGAAAAAAAACTGATTACTAAGTCTGACAATAATTGTCACTCTCGGTTGATCTTGAATAGTTACGTGAAGAGTATTTCAGGTTTTCCGGCAACTGTCATATCAATGATGGTATATTCAGATTGTCGCTGTGGTACAATCATGTCAATTTTGCAATTTTTTTTCAGACACATACATATATACAATAGAAATGTCAAGCACGACTCAGTCGAGAACTTGATTTGTTGGCTACCACTTCATTAAATGTCAACTGAAAAAAAATTTATCAATCTAACTTCAGAAACATGACGTCGGCCATTGCTGTGGATGTAACAAAAACAGATTATGACGTTTTACCAAATAAAACTATTATTTCTGTCAAAATATAGTGAACTTGGGCTGTCAGTTCCCCTTTTGTAGTAGCCACTTTGTATTTTGATTGTCAGATGAATTGATGTTTGTGGTACTAGTTGCTATTGTATGATTTATAAATATATAATCTGACAGTTCGTTAACTAAAAGAAAATTTAATCATTAAGCCATTCAATAACCAATAAATTAAATGCTATATAAAAAATTCACTTTTTGCAATGGCAGGCATGCAGTTTAAAGGCTTAAACATAATGGGGGGTTGCACGAAAATCCATATATAAGTTCAGCGAAACGTCACACGCCCATTGTGGTCACGACATTAAATTTCAATTTAATCGCAAATTGGCTTAAGCTGGATTGCTGCCGTGTAATCCTATTGTGGTTCCCACTTTAGCGTTGGAAGTGGTGTAGCTGCTCGCATCATTTTAACAATTCATGCATCTTTTGAAGAGAAGTTCAAGAAACAAATCACTGACGTACCATATACGGACTGCTAGCGAACTGTCAATTTTATACAAAACTGCAAGTTGGTTTCAACATAACCTATTCTTGGGCATCAGTGACAATTTGTAGCGAGATTCTAAAATTTAAATGACAGAAAGTGTCTGACAGTCTAAGCAAGATAAATGTCATTGGGAGATTGGGCCCACTTGTCAGAGACACCTCCCGAATTTGACAGGTAAGGGACAAACAATGCACCTCGTCATTTACATTTAACACACAACCACGCTGATTTACGACTGCCAAAATGCACACACAAAATAATTCGATGTAGGTACTAGGTACATGCAATTTGAGAATGACGTTTGTAACAAAATCGTGTCGCAAATTCCCCATATATAAGAAAATGTCAGTAAAGAGAGAAAAAAAAAACAATTTGAAAGAACTCGCGCTGCAACTGCAACATTCGAATCGCGTGCCTGCATCGCACCCAAAAGTACGAGAGGAAAAACCGGGACCGTTGGGATTAGCGCGATCCCTTTGTTTGGGCACGAGTGCCTCTTTTTACAAAATAACTGGCGATGTCATAAAACGATAAAGAAAGAGAACTCTGCGAGCAAAACTACACCCAAAGGCGCATTAGCCTGCAACCATTTCGCTTGGGATTTGTTTGGATTAATGACTAAAAACCGCGGCAGATACCTGTTGGGATGGTGCGTCAATATGGCTGATGCAATTTTAGTTGCCACCCAGTGGACTGTTGCCTGATTTCAAATACTGCTCAATACCTGGTGCAAAAGAGTGACAGCCAACTTCGCTTTCCCACCTCGAAAACACCACCAAACACACGACAGGCCGTGGGAACCTACTGATTTCTGTTTTAAGAGAAAAACAGAAGAAAATATTTGCCAGCGCGATGATAAGACCACACAAATCCACAAGCAACCATCCCAGACAATGGAACTGTCAATATTTTTCGTTCTAAAAATAGAGCAACGCGCGCCAAGAAGCGTGCGAACTTTCGACTATGGCGTCGCCGATTCGCCCGACGATAGCATCGTTTTATTTGTACAGGTCCCAATTTTTATCAATGGACACCAGAGCCCAGTGAATCAAGCTAGACAATGGTCAAACACGAAGCAAAGGCTTTATCATCCCACCATATATGAGAGGCAACATCCTTGACTTCATTGTTGGCAGCTGTTTGTTTTTGTTATTCTTTCGCGGGTGTGTGACGAAAACATCCCGACATAGATATATGTGTCATGATTAAATGTCATTAATTATCGGCTCGTGTGTTAGACAATGCAGCTGTCATTGCTGGTCCGATTAGACCGATTAGATTGTGGTGTGCGTAAGTAAGTATCGTCCAAAACTTGCGACGAATAGGGCAGCTGAATTGCATGATGCAATGTCCCGATCGTCTTAGATCATCTCAGTTCTATTGTGTGCAATTAGATCATGCGTAGTAAACGGTTTTGAAAAAACAAATGCAAAATAGTGCAGTTCCGTCGTCGACTGTTGTGTGTTTGGAAGAAGGACTTGCACTGGCAGTGACACCAAGTATGCTTTAATTGCTTTGACTTTGCATTGAGATTAATGGCGCTTCCTTGTTAAAGTTCGAAGTTTAAACGGAAGGGTGCAGTATCGTATGCCAAACACGGTTAGTTAGTTTTAAGGCCGAAGGCGCTTTGTCAGCTTGGCCACCATATATCTACGAGAGTGTGAAGAGCTCTACGAAAAATACCAAGGGAATCAGTGGACCATTCAAGTATTTGACAGAACTTTGGCTGATTTTTGACACCGGCTTAAGGCCATGAATCCCTACTGAGGAAAAGAGATGACTGCTGGATAGGTCTTTACTTGACAGCAGTAACTAACACTAAGGACTGGTGAAATTGTCATTTTCCGCAGAGCTCGATGAGTTGTCAGGGACCAGTTTGCAACAAGTATTTATTGAAAGATAGTCGAGAAAGGACTGTCAACATCAGCGACGTCACACTGAACAAATATATCTTCGAGGTAGTACCTTGCCTACATAATCTCTACAACTACTTTCCAAAATGCCATCAGCGCAGAGGTTAAACGATGACTCACTATTTTCAATCAGTGTTCCCTCGGAAAAAGACAGAAATCTAAGAAATAAAGCCCAGGGAAATATTGTTCAAGATCTTATATTCATCTCGGTTCAGTTTTACGTCACAGAAGCATGGACTTTGAAAAAAGCAAATGAAGAGAAAGTTCCTTGTTCGGCAGAAGATTCAACGAACCTTACATGCTAATTGCGTCATAAGTCTTAAAATACAACCACTGAGATAGATTCATGAGTTACTTGAAGCCAGCGAATTTTTAAGTCCAATCTTCAAGTGATGCGCAAAAGAGGAAGTACTTACTTCAGAGGCGGAATTGGAAAGCGACCCCAACAAATTTGGATGGTCTAAATTAAGATGCCTATAGTCTAGCTCAAACCGTGCGGTCCACGCCGGGCTAACGAGCTATTTTAAAATAAGGAAGTGTACATCTAACACTAAAATCAGCACGCGTCTTCCGTCCTCATACTGTTTGTAAGACGTTCACGTAGGTAAGGTTGGGCTAGATCGGTTGCCGGCTAAGAAAGGAAGCTCACTTAAACCAGTAATGGGTCCCTTGTGATACCGTTTCGATCAATAATCCCAAAATCCTTACTTGCAAAAACAACTTGAGCTTTTAATTGAGCAAAGTAGACTCCAAACTTCCGTGTTAACAAGATCGCTACTGTCGATCCTCTGAGAGAGGGCGGAGAACAGGTACTCCTCATCTCTACAGCTTCTACAGAATTCGTTTAAAGGTACAACGAGGCTATTTGTGTATATTTCCCTCTCAGGCATTTTCCAGTGATGACACCTATCACGGTTCTAATGTGCACTCTGTTTAGAGAGATTTTGGACTCATATAAAAGTAAACTGCCAAAGCCATTGTGCTCAAACCAAAACAAAAAATTTATAAGGAAATAAACTGCTTCAGGGACAGTTCTATTACCCCTTGAAGTAATTTCTAGTTCGCAAAAGGCCGTTGAGCCCAGTTTCTCTTTTAAATATGAGGAGCTCGAAGCACATTAAACCTTGGTTGTTCAAATATAAGCTGAGTAGGTGCATGGACTCATCTACACCAGGCTGTACAAACGAAATCTGCTTCAGACAACTGCCCCGACTTGAGACACCCTATACCCTATAGATACGACTCTTCCAAGCCTACTGCGATCATTTGTTTTGAGAGATTACAAACTAATTGCAAACATCGACGGCAGATCGCCCACCCACCTTGGGAGCCTGTCTGAGATTGGCAGGGCATATCGCAAGCGATGACAGCGCTCTGACAGCTGCACCTGATTTGTTACACATTTTTTGGCAAATTAACAACAGAGATTCCAATTCGTTGCCGCAAGTTTGAGAACGCAATTGTTGTGATAAGAAAACGCGATCGTGTGTTGCACATGATGAGTAAACGGTTCGCTTTAAGGAATGTGCACAGCACTGTTTTGCTTGTTATTGTTTTGCAGTATTGTTAAAGTGATTTGTCGTTAATGTTCTTTTGTAGTGCTGATCAAGGTCTCTATGCGATTAAGTCATCAATCAATGACAATGCGTAGCAGCTGACACACTTTTCTCAATTAGACAGAGTGTCATCGTTTCAAATTGAAATTGCTTTCCAATCTCTAATTGATTGGGAATATAGTATACAGCTGATTGCACAGCAATGGCAAGGTTCGGAAAGAGAGAGAGAGTGAGAGATGAAAAGTCAATAGTCCAATCGCAACTGTCAGCCCTTTGTAAAGATACTCGGAGATGAGCCAGAGAAAGCTCAGCCGTTGTGAAGTTTACGATCGTTTCATGTCAAATAAAGGTTAATAAGCGCATGCGGAAAACCCTTGGATGACAAAAATAGATGGGAGGATGGTACTTCCCGTTCCGTCAAAAAACCTACAAGAGAAAAGCGGACGAGAGGTGATAAAACGACCCGCGGTTTTAATAGGATTAACTGGACAGAATTTTTTGCCGACATAATCACCCCTCTCGGGAATAAAATTTCCCTGTGAATAATTTCTACTCAGCAATCTGATTTACATTGCTGACAAGGGAAACATTTCCATCGAAATTTATTGGCGATAACCCTGAATAACAAATGACAACTACAAGGTGGGCCAAAAGAAGTCATCCGATGTTGTTTGGCTCTCATTTTCTAATTGAAAAACTTCGATTCTGTTGTTTGAACCTTTAGAATTTTATTGGTCAAGTCGAGAAGATGACATCGGCCAAATGGGCGCCGTCACAATTGATTGCCATACGGGCGAGTTTTATAGCATTTTTCATCACTTCGGCTAAAACTTCGGGCGACAGATTCTCGCACTCGTGTCCAATGTTGTCCTTGAGGACTTCTAGGGTCTCGGGCTTGTTCACGTAAACACGGGACTTCAAAAAAACCCCACAAAAAAAGTCTGGAACGGTTAAATCGGGCGATCTTTCGGGCCAGTGCAAATCGCCACAACGAGAGATGAGGCGACCCGGGAACGCCGCCTTCAGAATATCGGTTGTGGCTCGCGCAGTGTGTGCCATAGCTCCGTCCTGTTGGAACCACATGTCCTCCAGTCCTAATTCGTCCAAGTGCGGTAGAACCAACTCGGTTAACATGGCCCTATAGCGCGCACCGTCCACTGTTGTCGTTTGACCAGCGGCGTTCTCGAAAAAAAATGGCCCCATGACTCCTCCAGCGTGAACAGCGCACCATGCAGTAACTTTGAGCGGGTGTAATGGCTCCTCTTGGATTTTCGGTGCCCCAGAAGCGATAGTTTTGCTTGTTCACGTACCCGCTGAGGTGGAAATGAGCCTCATCGCTCATTATGATTTTGGTTGAAAAATCTTACACTTCGTCCTTGAGATTGGGGATGGCTTGGGCGTAGGTTACACGCGTTTTGCGGCCGACAGGCAGCAGCTGATGCACGGACTGGACTTTGTACGAGAATATGCGCAAGTCTTTCACCAAAATTCGCCTTAGGGACGACAGGCTGATGGCTAATTGTGAGGCACGGCGACAGCTCGACATCTTCGTCAACAGCGGCGGTATTCTCGGCACAATGGGCGCTCCGGGGCCAGCCACTCTTTGCAACGTCTCGTGTGGTCCCATATTATTCAAGGTTGGTGGCCAAACGGCGCAGTGTTTGCGCAGTCGGTGTCGGACGGCCGTGGAATCGGCGACGGAATTCGCGCTGCGCCAACACCACAGACGAAGTGAGTGTATCGCCCCATGGCTTGTTCACTTGTATTCTACATCTGTCTAGTCCAAACAGATTTGACATTCGCGGCCATTTGCAAAAATATGAGCATCTTCCAATAGGGTGATCTCTTTTGGCCCACCTTGTATAATGAGCGTGCGTCTTTAATTGACATTACAATTAACAAAATCTATCTTGTTCAATTATTTCCAGTAGTAATTGTATTGCTCAAATTTTAATTAGTTCTGTACTTGCATTTTCTGTTCTGTATTATCTTTATTTGCATTTGAAGTTTTCTCTCAATTTTAGTCTATTTTTTCATTTGTACTATGCTGCTAATTTCTAAATTTCTCAAGGCCTAGTACTTTGTTGACAAACAAATAAAGAAATAAAGAATCAACACGATAAACTTTGTAGTTCACAAACTCATACTCAGTTGACTAGATTCAACCCAGTGAACCAGTGACAACCAAGTAAACTAGTAACTAGAGCGACCCATTAAACTAGAATCGATTCATAGTAAACCAGAGTAAAACAAAGACCCATCTGAACTGTCTAGAAAACGTCATCCATTCCTGTCGATTCACACTCATCTTTCCCACCGATCATTCCCATGCAGTCTGCGCCCAACGGGCGGCCTACTGAAGCTCCACCTTTATTAGCTTTCCCTCTCAAACGCAGCACAACACTCACATGTGTGATTGTCAAATATTTTGCCAGTGTACCAACTAGAAAATGTACGCACTTAATTTCCGCTTCTTCTTGAACGCACACACCGACTACGGCAACTTTTTATACGCAGTTGAAATTTGTAAGTGCAAATAAAAGAATACACAGTGTGCACTATTTTTTCAATCGTCCAGTAGTTCGATTCCAGTTTAAGCCGGCTGCGGACGTAATCGCATACGAGCTTGGCATTTGCTTGATTGTTTTGTTTCCCTTCTGGATCGTCTCCCTTTCTGGGTGTTGATAATCCTACAGCAGAAGCGCTGTCTTACGACGCAATTCGTCTGAAATGTGTCCCGGCGGGGCGGCCAGTTCGCAGTCGTAGTCGCATTGTGTGTGTATGCTTATTTGTAAAATAGATAAGTTGTGCGACGGACTTTGGTCGGCTTTACACTGATGATGTATTTCTTTAAGGGCACACGAACTGAAAAAATAAGCGTGCGCTTATCAGAGCAGACAACACTTCAGATCGCGATCCAAACCAGGAACTGAGTTGCTATTCGGTGGGAAGAATATTCCTTATAGCGGGTGAGAATGTGTTGTTGTTGATGTAGAAGCAAATGGCTCAAAAAGGATTATTACAAAATTCTGCTTGTCTGTTAACAAGCGTTCGTTGTGACAAAATTATTGTGAGGATCACGTCCAATACTGAACTTAGCAGTCGTACAGGGTCATTCATTTCGTGGTTTCAAGTTGGCAGAGCTAGCATTTGACACCTGTCAAGCTCAGCTGTCATTTGAAGTGTCATAATATTAGTTAAATGGTTGCCATTTACGATAATGGATCGCTTAACAATCGAACAACTTCGAAAACAATTGAAAAACTCACTTCAAAACTGGTGATTCGAACATAATCACTTTTGGCGCATTGCGCGATGATTATGGTTGTCATAATCGACCGACTTCGCAAGCAATCGGTGAAATTGTGAAGAAGTTTTGAAGAGAGTGGAAGCGTTACTGATGTCGTAAGGCATGGTCCGTATTATTTCGAAGATGCCAATGGGGAGACGGTGACAGACAATTTTTTTTGGCCGCCGATTGAAGATAATGACTTTGACGTTATGTGGTTGCAACAAGACGGGGCAACAAGCCACACAACACGACAAATTATGGCTTTATTGCGTGAGAAGTTTCCTGGTCGCGTAATTTCACGTTTTGCCGACGTCAATTTGCCACCAAGATCATGCGATTTGACATCGTTTGATTTTTTTCTGTGGGGCTACGCAAAAGACCGTCTTTACGCGAATAGTCCCCGAACTCAAAACCCGTTAAAAACCAGCATTACTCAAGTTTTGGCCGACATACCACCCGAAATGTGCGAAAAAGTGGTTAAAAATTACCTCAAAAGAATCGCATGTTGCGAATCTTCCCGCGAGGCGGCCATTTTAATGATATCGTGTTTCACACTTAATGGCAAAGTTCAAACTTCATGCTGAAATAAAATTTTCATCAAAAATGTATCGCATTGCGTGTTTTTTTTTAGCTTTACTTTCGAAACCGAAAAATTAATGACCCTTTATATCCATAAGCATGAAGGTTGAGCATTCAGCAAAATGCTGATTCCCAGTTGAGGAAGAAAACACTTTCGAGAGCTTCCCTCTTTTTTATTAATCGACAGTCTTATAAATTCAATCTTAATACCACAAATCAGATGAATCTGTGGACAAACATGTAACGACTGTCGGAGCTTTCAGTGTTCCCCAAGTCCCTTATTTCATAGTGAACTTATGAGGAACGTGCACTGTCCGGAGTCTGACTATACACAAACACACACGGAGCCGACATAATCGGAACGGCACAAGCTCAGCTGGTTGAACTTTAGAGCGCATGTACAAATATTTAACGATTAATTAGTCTTCGCTTTCCAAAGTACTTAAGTACGTCTCTGGATGCAGCCGCGAACGAATACTTGTGTTTATGAAGCTGGAGGGTTATTCCCAAAGGCGCGGCGGATTTCCATTCGACCACATTTTTATTAGGTCCGCAAGCAATCCGTCACCTAAACACCTATCGCTTTCAATGCAATCATTAAATGTTGAGCATAATGGTCGAATGGAAATACAAAAATTGAAATCCGCCATCAAAAGCGATCCACCCACTTGTTTAGAAGTCTTGTTGAACTAGTCCTGCACAGCTGACATCAACGCCATCCATCAAGAAGTACTATTGGGCGGACCGAGCAAAAGAAGTATGAACAATTTGCCAAGATAACTATTCGATTTGACTGTGGATTTGTCAACGGAAGCTGACTTATGCCAGATCACAAAAAGGAATTTTTTAAACAAACTGGGGCCCACTCAAATGTATATCAGCAAATACAGACCAAAAGGTGTAGAGAAAGCTACTGGCCCTTCAGGCTAACTTTCCAGGCAACAACACAAACTGCTGCATGAATTAAGTCTACAAACTCTAGACACAGACTGACGCTCATCTCTTAACAAAATGGGGAACCAGTTCAAGTTCAATCACCCTTGGGGCATAAGAAAGTTCCAGGCAATGGTAAGGCTGATAAACTAGCCAAATATTGAACTACATCACCTATTCTACTGGATAAAGGTATTCCGGAAGCTGTACCTATAGAAAAAACAAACAACGCTAAAGCCTGGTATCCTGCTCGCGCTAAATTTTAGCGTCCCTACTCCCTAGTCTCCACTTCGTTTCTCCACACCAAAGGTAAATGCTCGATTACTTATTATTAAACATCATATAGATGCGGGACAAAAACCATTGTTCATGACAGTAATCAGTAAACGTAATTTTTACAATTTTCGAATCGCAGTATTTGAATCGTTCTAAAACAATTGATATAAGAACAATTGAAGAAGATATAAGCATTGCTGCAGCAGCTGAAATAAGAAGACACTTTTATTCGCGTCCCATAAATTCCTATTTGCAAAAAAGGCAAACAAACTGCCGATTTGCAAAAGACGTACAATTTTTTGAAGCTTAAAAAACAAATTTTCTATTAAAGCTCAGTACTATTTCATTCTAATTCTCTCCAAAATTTAGCTGAGCTAAATTTAAGCGAACCCATTTATCAAACTTTTGTTTCAAATTGTACTTCTTGTGTCTGTCAAAATTTAGCGTGCCCATTTAATGGGTCGGCACATTTTCTCAAGCTAAACTGTGACAGATCGTTGTGTGTTTGTTGTTCTGTTGCGAAAAAGTATGCAAGGACGAGCTTTTTTTAATTCTTAGGTACATGGACGAGAAGTAATCAGAACCAGAAATAGTTGAAATATGAGAGAATTATGTTTTTAATGAAGTTTTTCAAAGAACAGCTGTTTTCCGTGGCACTTTTCCACGGCGTACTCTATGTCAAAATTTAGCTAGGACTTTTGCTGTTGTTTAGAGAAAAGCTGGAGGCCAAATAAAATTTGGTTTAAGGCTGGTCTGATACGCTGTTCGAGTGAAGCGAAATTTTTACTCCACTCCAAAAAGTGCTATGAAATCGAATGTGAAATGTTTTTTGGAGATTTTTCGTGGACAAATTTATGCAGGGTGACTCCAATATTCAACTCTCACACTCTTATTCTACTAAAAAAGAAAACAGCTGGAGGAAACAAATTAATTAAGATAATGCTATGCAACCAAATTCTGAAACCAGTGTGGACCCACGGGCACCAGATGTGGGCATGACAACGAAACGAATTTCAAAAAAGACGAAGGCCTTTCAAAATAAAGGGGTTTCCAATAAGAGGTGTTATTTTGGTACTCAAAGAAAAATGACATTTTTTGAGATAAATGATCGGATGTTTATTTCATAATAAAGAGGAAGGTATGCCGTTAATAATGAAAAACAATATCAGCCAAATGGCCACCACGAGCACGCATACAGGACCATATCCTTTTCATGAAATTTTCCATAACCAAATCGCAAAGTGGCTGCCCTATGTCCTCGATAGCCTCACGTTGAGGATGGAGAGGCTTCTCAACAATAAGTCTTGGGTTTTCCGAGCCCCAGATGCGACAATTTTGCTTGTTGACGTACATAGCCACCGAGGTGGATGATTTTTCGATGGAATTCCGGATCATTTTCATGCATTTCAAGGACCCAATCAGCAAAGACACGACGTTTTTTCACCATTTATCTAATGAATTTTAATAATTTCAATGCGTTGTTGAAGCGTGTATCGTTCCATTTTTAGTAATGGCGTATATTCTACTTGTCAAATGTCAAAGAATAAAAGCTTCAAAAGTGACAGCTACCGAAATAGCGGCTCATTCACAATAACACCTTTTATTGGAAAACCCTTTAGAAATAGGCTTCTTAACCACGTTAGCTTAGAAGTAACCGAATTATTAAACACAGACAATGTAATCAGGAGATGAAGGCGGATAAAACCTCTTGATCTATAGAAATTGGCTAAGGCTAAGAAATTCCGTACTATTTTCTAACAAATAAGTTCAGAAATTCGAAAAACCAGTGATTTTTCGTTAAAATCTTTTCAAATAATTCATTAATAAATCGCCGATTAGTCGAACGGCTTTGTGCAAGTCCATTCCGTATGAGGCAACAAAAGTCAGTGCCCTCGGAAGGTATTTTAGATCGGTTTAAAGTCCCTCCTCCCTATGGCAGAAGCATCTCTCGCGTATACCCACTACCTCTAGAATGTTTTCTTTTCTGTTCATGACAATTTTAATAGTTTTCAATTTAGCAAATAATGTTTGATTTGTTATATAATAATCGCAGCCGTCAATTTTAAACAACTAACAGTGCATGGAATTTATACATAATTTTCAAAGACCCGCGAATTCATCTGTTGGCTTCTTTTTGGCAAATCTGGGTAGAAAAATTTTCTTGAGGCACCCTGCTTATGAAAAAGGTCATCCATGGCACCAAATTTTCGTACACTTAACATTATCTCATTACATTCAATGAAAAAACTATTTACGAAACTGTTATAAGTGCGAAAAACTTGGTATTGTCTTAAAACACACCTGAAATTCCAATAAATTTCTCAACCGCTTTAATTCAAATCATTCACGCTGATATGTCAAATGCGACGGTCAATAAAAACCAAGTGAAATAGCTGTGGAGAGATTTTAGTACCGCCACCTACAACTCAGTTTTTGAAGCTCTATTTTTCACTCGAACTGCGTACTGCGTGTGAAGTTTTCATGTGGAAAGTTCATTTTGACATTTGCATGAAAAATTGAATTTCACTTGAACTGCGTACCAGCCTTAATGAGTGGAGACTACTTTTCATCGGCCCATCTACATGAAGTTAAGAATCTAGCGTGCGAACAGGACACTGCTTTGCTAAACTGCCTCGCTAAATTTTATCTTTGTAGACATTTTTGTATGGAAGATAAAATTTAGCGCGGGTCTTAAATGTCTCATTACAAACGAAATAAGCGGCAAATTTACGCTACTTAAAATGTCATCTCTCCGGCAAACATATGCAAGAAGACAAGCGGATGTTCCAACAATTATTACAAAAGCGTGGAAAGATTGTCTACCTTCATCCTTCTGTGCAAATGTTCCTTCTACCACAACGATCCGAGTTATTTTACAAGCAAAGGGCTTTAGAAGTCTCCCGTTCTTTTTGATTTAAGAAGTAAGACATCTAAACGAAATTAACCGGCCTAAGGACACTTGCTTATAACCCAGTCCTTTCCGCTCACAATATCAATCCAAGTCACAAAAGCAAATCATTCCGAGGTAGAAAACCATCCACCATCAAGTAAAGGCGGGCAAAATATCCACAGGAAGGACAGAAAAATGATCGCCATTTATGTGGGTGCCTTACTTTTCTATTACTTACACAAAATCTCCCTGTCCCTCATGCTGGGGTTTCTCAATATCGTAGCCACCTTCTGATGTGATGAATGATATCTGGATCGATTTGCTTTCAGTGTGCCTTGGCTATCTTTGGTGCTGATCTCCTCGATGATGGTCGCATCATCTTCGGACATTAGTGTGGGTCGACACTTGGAAAGGTGAATTGATTCCGAGGTGATTGTATCTAGACAAACAAATGCACACTTGTCAGTTGTCATTGAAACAAGTGGTTTTAAAATGTTACTTACCGTCCTGCGGAATGAACGAGTCCCACTGTGTGCTGTCCCATGGCTCTGAAAACACCGTCCCATCATCGGACTGAGCCGAGTCCATGCCATTGAAGTACGAAAACGCGAAGCTCTTCTCGACGTTGTCATACGATGATAGTCGGAAGCCGCCGTTCTGCTCCTTAAACTGGTTGTGCTGCTGCGGCTGCTGCTGTGGCGTCGAACACCGCACCAACTCGGGAAGATTCAAGTCGGGAAGACGCTTTGCAATGATTTGATGAACAGTGATGGGCTTCTCCTTGTTCTCCTTGTTCTCACCGTTAACCTGACTAGGATTCTTTTGTGCCGGAACGCCACTCCATTGCTCTTCGGAGTCGTAGTCCCCGTATTCGGGATCGCCGTCATCGTGTTTGCCCATAAACTCCCAGCTGCTGTCGATCTGCCAGTGATCGTTGCGACCGCGAGGTCGCTTCGCCGGCTGTTGCTGCTTCTTTTTCAGTTCGTCCAAGCTGCCGGCGATTTTCTCAATCTCCGCTGGCACCAGCACTGGGCAAACTGGAGTCCGAGCGATTCCGCCCTTTGGGGGCTCCGAATGTCGATGGTTCGCCGGCAAGAGAGTGCCTCGCTGTGAACGGCGAAGGATGCTTGCGGTCAATCCGGCGGCTCGCAACGCATCCGCTGGCTCTGCGTAAAACGGGCTGCCCTGCTTGCTGCGCGAGCTGACGGGCGTCTGGGCAGTTGGTGTTGTGTCCGACTCGGAGGCCTTCAACGGGTCATCACCAGTCAGCGGCAGTGCAAGACCGGATCGACTTCGAGGCTGTGCCTCGGTTGGTAGCTGGATAAAGTTCTTATTCGCATCGAGCGGGCTAAGTAAGTCGGTAATGGTGGTCGTTGGGCAAGCAGCTGGCGTTTGCACAGCCTGTACGGTGTCCGAGGGCGGGCTGGCCGACGAGCTGACTGAGTTCGCGGGGGAGAGAATATTGCAGTTGAGAGAGGTGATCGTGGCTGTAACAGAAATTGAAATACATTAGAAAGGGCAACTGGCAATGCTTGGTTCAAATACTCACGGGTTTCAGCCAACAAATCGGGGCGCTTACCCTGCGTTCCGTCTGGCGGGCGGAAGCTGGTCAGCAGACCTGCTCTATCACTCGGATCCTGTGACCAGAGGTCTTCGTAGTCACTGATCTTATCACCCAGTGCACTGCGGCAGTAGATTTGTGGACTCTCGAGGATGTCGCACTCCTGGTAGTGCTTAGATTCCTTGCGCTGCTTCGATTTGCGTTGCTTGCCGTTGCTACTTCCCGTCGTCGAACCGGGAGAGAGTACCTTCTTTTGGCTCTGGTTTGAGTCTTTGCTGCTTTGTGAGTGCCAGCGGTTATTCGAGGAGCCCTGTGACGAAAGGGTGTCCTTGCATTCGCCCTCGGGCGACAGTCGCTTTGAGAAGGTTTGGAACGTTGCATTGTTGTTGTTTGGCGGCGATATAACCTCTACGAACTGCTGCTGACTCTTGATGTCCACGCAGTACGTGGTAGTTGTTGTGACTGTGAAATGATCGCTCGGCGGTACCGGGCTGTTCGGAGTCAGCGGCTTTGACCACCGCACTGGAGGTGCTGGCGGTTTCCTCAGCGCTAGATTTAAAGTGTTTGGTGGTGTCGGGCGCTGTGGCCTGATGCCATTGTCCATGTTCATCAGTTTCTGTTGTGACGTCGACTTGAAGGTTGAGAGCTTTGTATCACCTGCGACACCGCCGACCCCCACAGCGCGATTATTTCCACCATCCATCGGCGACATAGTCAATATGACACTGTCCACAGATTCCGGACTCATCAGCTGCACGTTCTGTCCGCTGGGGGCGAAGCTGCTCATGCTAGAGGCTGTGTCAGATGGGGTGCCCAAGGGACTAAACAGACCGGCCAGCTGATTTGTTGGGCTGAACAGCTTCGCAGCACTCAACTGCTGGTTCTGTGTGTTCGACGCCGAACTGAACACAGTCATTCCGATGCCAGAGGTGTCGGTCAGCGAGTTAGGCGACTTTGCCTCATTCGGATTCGAACTTGACATCGGATACCGCCAGAACTCCTGGCCCAGCAGCGCCAACGAAGACAACTGCTGACGGTTGTTGGCCTCCCGTAGGGCTCTCGGCAAGATAAGTTGCACTGGCAGCTCGTCGCAACACTGCGCGTAGTGGGCAATCAATGCGGGAATCGAGTCGAACTTGAAGCGCGAGCTCTCCAAATTGAGCTCGCCGCCATTCGACAGGATCAGGTAATGTTCGATGTAGGGCCCAGTGTCGGGGGGAAGCCGCACCGACACTGCCATCGTCCTGGGCTGGCTGGAACTGCGAACGATAAAGTTCTGCAAAGAAATACAAAACAGAGTGTGAGCGATAATTCAAAGGCCTTTAAAGAGAGGTTACTTGTTGTGTGAGGATGAGAGGACAACGCTGGCGAATCACAGTTAAATGGTCCGTTAAAAGTCAGCGTTTTATCGCATAATAATGATAAACGCTTCCCAATGCCAGAACCACCCCTTGGCTCTTTATTTCTCTGCCAGGCCAGACACAATAACAGAAAACTTCCCAGACAGGACACAGCAGATAATCGACTTACACGGGGGGCCAGGCCCAACCCCAAAAGCCAGTCGATGGGGGGATGGGCGGATGTTATCCATCCAATTTTTCGATAACAATTGGCCAGCAGAACAGACATTCACTTTCGCTTGTCGTCGACGTCTTATTATGAATGCGTGAGCAATAACTCATGCTAGCCCGCGACGAATTATAATTTTTGCGTATTGTTCGCCGTTTTAGATGGAGATGGAGCATTAGGGGATGAACTGGTTGTGTCGTGTCGTCTGGTGGCGGAAAATAATTACGGAGAATCGTTTTTAATTATGAATCTCGTTTTCTTTTCTCTTTTTGGTGAATTGCAAGGAAATTAAACGGCGCTGGCGAGGTGTTGAAGTGAAAGGCGTTGCTACTTGAATGCGAAATGAAAGATGTGATAATGACGGGAAATGGCGCGCTACCAGCTGTTGGGTGGTGTGTGTGCGCTTTAAGTGTGATCATTGAATCATTATAATCCTTGTGCAAGTAGCAATTTAGAAATGGGAACGAAACGTTCAGAATCGTGTTCGTAGTCATTCTTGGAATTGCTTTGGAATGCGGCCTTCTGTGTGACGAGTGGAAGGTGATAAAGCGTTTCACATGAATGGGCTTACATCTGAAGAGCGCTTGCGATAGATGGAGCACCGTAAATCAGAGCCAAGAGGCAAGAGCCTTTTAGCCATGACATGACACATTCATCAGCGATGAACGCTGAATGCACATAACTTGAGCACAACTTGAAGAAGGCGCTTCGAAGTGTTCTCATGTGGAACTGGATATAAAGGGCCGTTTTGTGGTCGTAATGGGATGAAGGTGATTCGAGCAAATTGCGCCCAGGTGAGCTAGAAAAATGCAATTCAAATACAAAGCGACATAGAAAAGCCACAGATACATTCACCAGAAACCACCACAAGGAGCACGAAGTAGAATCGAGAGGGATCGCAACAATAGTGTCTCCTTGGCAGTGGTTTATTGGTTTATTGGGGAATTTTATAATTAGCACGACGTAAGATTGGTCGCAGCATGCTCAGGAGAAACTCAGTCATCAATAAAGATGATTAAAGTGGTCCAAGAGGGAAGCAAGCCATTCCTTGAATGCCGGACAGCAAACGTTTCACTTTTCGATCTGAAAATTTTACTGGGATAACGAAGATTGCATGGAAACACAAGCGCAACTGTGAACGCCGACATTTTAACCGGATACAGCGATAAAGAGACGAGCCTTTCGTTCAGTAAGCCAACCAACGATAGAGCTGTGGTCCAACTAAAAATTTATCAGCCAACACGACTGAAGTAAGAGTCGAAAACTCTACCGACGTAACCAGGCGACCTGGACTGTGTAACTTAGTATACTGGGCACTCATTCCGTAAATTTTCAGACGATTATCGTCGAAGCGATAGACCACCAAAAGTAGCAACTAAGTGACAAAATTAGGAGTTTAAGGCCTTAATCCAGTTGATTTTCCACAAATGTAATGAGAGCTGACGATAGTGAAACAAATTCGGGCAAAATAAAACTTCTTTTGGTCATCAAAGTTTCAAAAACGACATCGTCCCGACGATTGTTGTTATACGGAATCTGCCCCCTGGCTCCCGGGTTAAAATCGCTTGATGAATCTAATAAACGAACCACAACTGAACTAAGTGCGCAGCTAGCCTCTTTGTGCGTGTCAAAGGGTTAAAAAGGTTCCGAGAGATGCATTAAAAGAACGTCCGACTAGAGTCTATAAGAATTAAGGAGGTTCGCTTTTCCAGAGAGCAGTTACCATCAAACTGGAAAGTATTTGGCGGCAGATCAGCGCAAGTAAAGATTTTAGTTACACCATGCACTAAAATCTTTAGTTGCGATGATCTTCCTCTTAAACGTGTACCACAAACCAAAAACGTTTGGGAGCAGCTTTTAAAACAAGTTCCAACAATTGGACCTTAAATTTAAAGGTATAGGTAGATGTTAGCACCTTCGAGCGAACAAATATTTTCCGGCTGGAATGTCCTTCAATTTTAAGAACTTCGTAGCTCAGTCCAAGATTGTTGCACTGGTAAAAAGGCAAACCCTGACGCACTTGTGCAAAACATGTGCGATAAGTGGACGTCCCAACTATCACTTGTGCCAAGTGCTACTCTATCTACCGCCCATGGAATTCTTTGATAAAAAGAACAATATCGCCGATGGTATTAGAAGGTTAGGTGCAGTGTTGTTGTTGTTGTTCCCTCTCGATCGTAGAGTTCGACGAAAGTGGAAGACAAACAACTTCTTTTTGGCGGAAATGGTGCCGCCGTGTACACCTGTTCCTTTAATCACCTCCATGTATCCACACAAGTGTTGAAAGCAATGACAAAGCAGGCCCTTTGGTCTGACTAGGTTTAATTGACCCACAACCAAGCAATGGGTGCTGCTTGCACGTAAAAAAAAGACTTAGACTTAGACGTTTAAGCATACCGAATGAACCTAGGAAGACCGATAGATCGAAACTCAGTGGAGCTAACAATCTACTCGGACTGTTGAGAAATAACTCGATGTCGTCAGTGAGTTTCGTCAACGGTTTCTGTTCACCAGCGAGCATCTTTTATCAGGACTAAAGAACGAGTTAATTTGCCAATTTGACACCAGTGTATTTCAGGCAGAGCTCTATGACATTAAGGAATGCGCGAACCGAACACTTCACGAATCAAAGGCACAAACATCTATAAAGGGTGGCCCATCTAGTGGCTTCTTTTTAAATCTTAGGTTATTTTGACACTGACAGTCCTTTCCCGCTCGAAATCTTGACAGAAAGTCAATATCATACCTCCGCGGAACGAAATGAGTCGTTTTCAAGTTCACGCTTGAGCAACGTTCGGAAATATTGAAAACTTATTTCCAAAGTGAGTGCGGTGTAGCCCAAACAGTGCGTTTTTTGAAAAGAAGTTTTGGCCGAAATCAAGCAGCCCGCCGGTATGAGACTGGTATGCTAGTAGACAACACTCATGGTCCCCGTCGTCGAGAAGCCAATGCATCCACAGAGAGTGACAGTTTGGTGCTGATTACGTAGTGAAGGCATCATTGCCACTTTTCTTCGAAAATAAGACTGGGAACAACGTTTCGGTCAACGATGGGCGTTACAGAGCCATTTTAACCGACTTTTTTTTTACTGAAATTGAGGACATGGATATGGACGGTTCATGCAGGATGGCTTGCCATGCCACACAGCCCAAGACACAATCAATCTTTTACGCACGAAGTTCCCAAATCGTGTTATTAGCCGTCGTGGCGATGTCAATTGGTCCAATTTGACCCGTTTGGACTATTTTTTGTAGGGAACCGTGAAGGACCGATGTTATGCCAACAATCCGGAAACGATTCAAGCACTTAAGGCCAATATCATCCAAGAAATCCGTGAGCTACCAGCCCGAACCCATCAACAAGTTCTTGGAAAATTGGAGTCACAGAATGCGCTACTGCGAAGCCAGCCGAGGCAACTACTTGAACGAGGTTGTGTTCCATGATTTATGGGAATGAAAAAATAAAATGTTGTTAAATTTTTTTTAAAAAAGAAACTTGTATTTGGCCCACCCTGTATATTTAAAGACAGTCAAGAAGCTATAAATGTCCTTAGCTCACCAATCATTGTGTCAAAATTAGTTCTGCAATGCTTCAGCGCCCTCTATACTTTCGGCTCTAGAAACAAAATATGATGAGTTCGAGGGCACAAGGGTATTGAAGGAAACAAAAAACACTGACCAACTTGCCAGAGAAAGTGATCAGAAACCACCTTTTATAAGACCAAAACCTTTCTGCACTGTCACCAAATCAGTTATTCGCAACTCGGCCATTAAAAGCTGGGAAAACAAGATATGTATCATTGGAAAGAAGTCCCAGGCATACGACAGTCCAAAAGGGCAATCCTGTCATTTTTAAAACAATGCCAAAAAAATCTACGAACGCAGGAAATCAAAAAGCTTGTAAGCTTCCTCACAGTTCAGAACGGTTTGCGACTCCACAAAAACAACATTCGCATAGCCAACTCTCCGGAGTGTCTCGCAGAAAACGAGACAGCTGAGCACATCACATGCGAATGCCCAACTCTATCGATGGCTATTGAAGAAAAATACTTCCATATTGAAGATGAGCTGATTGAAATCAGGCACGATAGTAATCTTCGCTGTGCTAATTTCCCAGGCTCTGCAAATTTAGATTTAATAGAAATCGCCGGCATTCACCGGAATGTTAAGCAGCTTATTTTCCAAAAGGTACGTCCCCATCTCCATCATGTGCTATGGAATCCGTGACATCTAGCAGGCGCCCTCTAAATAGGCCCAGTATTTGACGATTCGATCAAGCCCGACATTCTTCACTGACCATTTAAAGTCGGTAAAGGAAGATCGAGGTCAGTGGAAGGTTCACTTAAGCTAACAACTAACTCTTGCAATGATAGAAATCGCTAACAACTGGTGAACGAGCAGCTGAACTCTCCAAAACAATGGACCATTCTTAGAGCTCATTGTTTCAATTGATATCAAACTCAAATGCACGCTTACTCACATACAAGGCCTAAAAGTTTAACCGACGTTTTGTTAGCCGTCCTATACACAATTTATTTGGCACGATAGGGTCAGAAAAATCGACTGAATCAGGGGAAAACCTTAGCAACTTGAGTTCGAATTTTGTTTGCTACGGTTACGGCTAAAAATCAAGTCAAAGTAAAGGAGCAGAAACAGCTAATAAAAGCGCATTTCAAAGGTCGACAGGAGAGGCAGACATACAAAAAAAGGAGAATGAAATTAACTCTTCTTACGAAGGAATTGGGTGCCTCCTCTATCGGATGAATCAGGCCTTAAATGGGAGTACAGAATTGTAATTCCAATTTCCTCTCAAACGTCTTAAGACATTTTTCAGACAAGCACAAAAGTCCTATCTAGCATCTGGTAGGAAGTGCACGTAAATCAACCTTTTTCCCATTTTTAAGCAGACCATCTTCTCCTAATTGATTAAATTCTACCCAAACGTCGACAATAAATCTCAATGAGCCATCAGACTTATTGTATTTCCCAATTAATCCACTCCGCCTTATCCATTCTTCGGTCAGAAACAAATCCAAGAACCCATCCAGACATGATATCTAGGTAGGTACGAGTATACAAAAAAAGTCCTTCTTATCGAATTTACTCCCTTCGCAAATTGCATCCCAATTTTCAGCCAAAATAAAGGACTTCCTCTCTCCTATAATGTAAAATTGAATAAAGACCTTCAGGCTGAGGAGGGCTACACTTTTATTCGGGTAATTCTAGTCCAACTTTGGTATAACTTACCACGTTGTCCGGCCAGACAAACAGGATATCAGAATTTGCGCTCAAGGGCAGCCAGACACCGAGACACTATAGGATACTTCAATACTCGTATCTAACGAAATAATCGACTGCCTTTGCTCTCCTACCAGCAAATAAAATAAAATAAAATAATACAGGACAAGGGAGTTGAGAGTTGCATTGGCTAAACACAAAATCTATGCTGTTGTGGGAAAACTAAAATTCATAAAGTAGGAAGTTATCCTCTGCCAAGGAAGTTTGGTTTGTTTGGGGGGTTTTTCTTTTTTTTCTCGAACACAACTTGATTTACAGCAGGGGCACATAAAGGAATTTATTTGCGGTCTTCTTCAAAGACTGAAGCAGTTGCACACAACGAGGACATCTCCCAAGTCGAAAATAGGATGAGCACGACATGAAAGAGAAGCGGTGTCTACTTCTGCTTTAAGGATTAGTTTCAACTTGCTCGGGTGAGGAGGGAAAGGAATCTTGTTTGTGTTTGCCTTTGATATGGGTTTTCATTTCTATAGCAATGCAGCTCGAACTTTAATTTAATGTTTTCGAATTCGATTTTACGCTATTTTAAGCAATTCGAGGGGTAGATTGAGTCCTTTTCGATATTTTTTTTCGTTTGTTCCAGCGAGAAGAAGTACTGCAGGGGGAAATGGCCTCCGAGTGCATTCGGGGATGAAATATTGAACAGTGATTGTGATTCCTTCGGAGAGAGGGAGTTTCAAAAATAAAAGGGAAAGACATTTGCATATATGCAGATTTGTGGTGCATTCGCTTGAATGGGTTTTGACTATTTTCCGTGATGACAGCGTCTTTGAAGAATTTTGATTTTAGACGTCCGATTTGAAAAAGGAGTTCCCCTGTGGAAATAAATCTATAAACATCAAATAAGCGACAACGAACTATGTAACAAGTCTTTGGTGCAACGCTTCAGATCAGTTAAGTGGCAGAGGACGACCATTCGTCATAAAAATTTTTAACAATTCTGACAGTTTTTAAACAGAGATAATGGCGGAGAAGGTTTCTTTCAGTCGTCCGTCAACATAAAACTCCAGAACAAAGCCGGTTTGGAATCAGAAATACGGAGTGTGCTGGTTTGAATACAGAAAAAGTCGTGGGACAGAAGGTCTTTGACGAGTCGAAAAACAAGATTCAAAGGTTTCGAATTGTAGGCACAAATGACGGCAGCCAGTGCCGTCTCTAAAATCGTTGTCGTTGAGAAACCCCCAAACTTGAGTCAGTTTTGAGATAGAAATGACGACGAAGAAGAAATTTGACGAGACGGCAGGGAAAGCTATTTCCAAAGGTCCTTATTAATCGTCGAGAAATCTCCTAAATTTGTCGGTTTTTGCAAAAAAACAGCAAAGATGGTTTCTTTGACGAAATGACAGGCAATACCTTTAGGGAGGTCAATAACTTCAGACTTAGGTCGAGTTCTGAAACAGAAATAATGGAAGACAACGTTTTTGATGAGTCAAAAGCAAGGCTCACATATTTTGAAATGATGGCTGGACAAGCCCGTTTTTAAATCACACCCAAAATTGCACTTGGATTATACTTTGTAATACTATTTGAAATAAAATTATTTATCTATATAAAATAAGCTTGTTTTTGAAACAGAATTAATGACGAAAAAAGAATTTGAACACCTTCTCGCAGCCAATGCTGTTCCTAAAGTTCAAGTCGTTGTCGAGAAATCTTCGGAAAGTGTCAATATTTGAAACAGAAACATTAAAAAGGAAGTCCGCTGTTAAGGACCTTTTTACTGTCGAAATGTCATCGGAATAAGATTGAAGAGAGATATTTGATCAAGTCAAACGTCGGGCTCTTAGATTTTGAAATGTTGCCATTAATGGTACCCAGATGGGAACGCCTTTTTCTAAAACCAGCCTTCGTCAACGTCGTCGTCGTCAAAAAATCGACAGATTTGAACAGAATAGATGTGAGAATAAAGACAGCCTTTGACAAGCCAAAAGCAAGGGTCATATAGCAGATTTGAGTCGAGTTTTGAAGTAAAAAAATGGCAGATAAGGCTTTCAAAAGCGGGTTATAAGTGGTAGGCGACGGCGAAGTTCTAAAAGCACTTCTTGTCTTCCAAAAATGTCCAGAATTATGTCAGGTTTTTAATACAAAAATAAAGACGATTAAGGTTTTTGACAGACCCATAGCAGAGCCTTCGTCGTCGTCATCGAGAGGTCCTTAGAACTGAGTAGGGTTTTAAAAGAGAAACTATGGCGAAGACGTTTGTTTGTCTGGCGAAAGGCAGGGTTTACAATCACCCGTCTTCGTCGATATATGAAGAGTATTGACCTTGAGTCCATGCAAAAGCTTTTTATGAATACAAAACTAGGAAAAATCATAAGATAGTTGTGACTGTGGGACGGAGTTATATATTTTTTGGACTTACTGCGTTCTTTGAAGGTAGGAAAGAACGACAATTGATTCTGTTTTAAAGCCTTTTTTGGTTTACATTCATCAAGCAAATTGTGATCTACCGAATGATGTTAAGGGTGGACAACAACCTTCCATAGAGTCGGAGTGAAGCCAGCATCTTATTGCCAGTGTTTGCATCACTTTCGGTTGGTTTTAGGCACATCGATTGACGAGTGAATTGGGAGGACTCCCAGTCGCTTTTTTAACGATGTCGAATACCAAGCTCTTTTAATTCATTGTACATCTTTTTGCGAGTTATAAATAAATTTAGTCAAATTGTCAGCTGTCCAAAGAGCACTGACCAGAAGGTTGAGTTTGGTAAGCAAGCGGGCTGATGAGAAAGAAAAAGAGTTTATCCACAGAAATTTAGATCAACTACGACGCACTTGGAGCTTATGACTGCCACACTAATTAAAATCTATGGAAAGAGATGCTAATCTACGGTTTGACAAGCCTTTTCGGCGAATCTACAAAATTTAAGCAGGTTATTTATAGACCGGTTGGAAGATTCGTCAAGTCCTCGAAATAGTATCATTCAATAAATTCACTATTATAAAAGAAATTTATTTCCACCAGCAGAGTTCTGGGCAGTGACAAGGAAGGTAACACCTTTGCGACCGGGAGTCTTATGTTGTGCTGGAGCAAGAACTCGTAGCTCCCTGCAAAGCAACTTACAATCTTCGAGTTAATCTCAACGAGAGAGATTGCTATTATTGCCGTTTGGCTGTCAATTAGAAAAGTAATATCTGCCTGAGGTACTGTCATCATTGTAACCTGTTCAGAAGAAGCTGTTGTCACCGTCGCTTCTTCAGCTTGAAACAATCTACTTTAGTCACAAAGTCGGATTGAACGTCGATAGTCCGAGAATTTCGGTGCCAAATCCACCTACGTTACGGATTACTACCATTTCGCCTACGCCGATGTTGGGACTTGGCCGTGGCCACTTAGAGCGATGCTGAAGTTGGACAAGATTTTCGGAACTCCATCTTCGCAGGAAATGCTGCCTCATATTAGCCAAAAGTTGTCATCTGTTCTTCAGGTTTCCTTTGAAGATTGTTGAGTCGGGTTCAGGAATGACTTTGAGAGATTCCCCGATCGTGAGTTGACACAGGCTTCAACTTCCGTCAACAGCGTCGCGAACTCTTCGTAGGTGAGAAGACTGTCACCCAACGTGCGTCGCAAGTGGTACTTGACACGCTTTACGGCGGTTTTCCAGTAACCATCCATATTTGGTGATGCTGGCTGATTGAAGTGCCAGATGGTGCCATCGTCTGAAAGATATTTAGCCAGATGTTCATCCTCGATAGTACGTGAAAGCAGGCTGTTGAGCTCTTTTTCTGCGCCGACAAAATTTGTGCCGTTGTCGCTGTAGAGATCTCTACAATGACTACGACGAGCAACAAAACGCTTGAAAACCGCAACGAAAGTCGCCGAAGTCAAATCGCTCGCCAGCTCTAGATGCATAGCACCAGTCGCCATGCAAATGACGACCTCAACACCTTGCGACTTCTTCCTTCGGGGCCACGTGAAAGATAAGTCTACGCCAACAGCCCAGCGTCGATTCAAGACCTCAAAAGATAAAATTCGTGAGGCTATCGAGGACATAGGGCAGCCACTTTGCGATTTGGTTATGGAAAATTTCGTGAAAAGGATATGGTCCTGCATGCGTGGTCATGCTGGCCATTTGGCTGATTTTGCTTTTTATTATTAACGGCATACCTTCCTCTTTATTATGAAATAAACAACCGATCATTTATCTCAAAAAATGTAATTTTTCTTTGAATACTAAAATAACACCTCTTATTGGAAAATCCCTTATTATATTTAATATGTATTTTGGTCAAAATCGTTAGAGCGGTTTTTGTAAAATTTGGCACACAAAACAGTACCAAATATTGCAAAATTTAGTTTGGAAAATACTATTGCCTAACTATTTAGCTGAAAGCAGAGCTCCTACAAGTTATTGTCCGGGATGTAAGCAGTATTTGAAATTTAAAGTTTTATCGAAATCGAAAATTGGGTTTTCGAGATATGAGCAGTTTTGAAAAATTGCGTTTTCGGTGATTCAAATCGAAAATTAAGGACGCAATCATTTTGGAAACATCAATTTTACTCTAAGTTTGCATTTTGGTAAAAATCGTTATGGCCGTTTTCAGGTAAACTAAAGAAAACAAAATTTTTCAAAAACGACTTTTTTCAAAAATCCATTTCACGATAATATTGAGAAAAACTCAGTTTGGAATTAAGTAAGAAATGACCATATTACTTTAGAAATAAATTTTTGTTAAAGTCGTATGGACCGTTTTCGAGATATGGCCAAATTTGAAAGGTACGTTATTCGATTTTTTAGCTGAAAACTGAGTATGCAGTCATGTTAACCTCACCTACTTAAGCTTAGATGTCAATTTTTGTTGAAATCGTTGGAGCCGTTTTCGAACAAATAAAACAGTTATGAAAATTGTATATGCGAAGTACCATTATTGTTGAGGTTACCGTGCAAAAAAAGTTCGGGCACCGAACTGTAAGCCCCCACAGTCCAAATCCGAAGTTTGAACGAAATCCGTACAGCCGTTCTGTAGGCCTCGGTACATCAAGAAAGTTAAAAACGCACCTGACAAGAATATTTGAAAGGAAGTTCCTATTTCACTGTAAAGCGGGCCAGTTTTGAGCCCTAGTGCTGCAATCGATGAACAGAGTTGACGATGAAAAAGGTGTTCACAAACTGCTCCTTGAAGGTACTAATCCAGCCTGGACTACAACCTAAAGTACAGACAGAGCTTGGACAGAGAAAAACCACCTCGACAGAGTCTCAATAAAAATACAAATTGAAATCCAATCACCTGGCTCGGATAATTGCTCTCCGGTGCATTCATGCCTCAGTCTCCGATGCATTCATGCAACATCAATAATTTGTTAAATCCATGAAATTCCAATTAAAATTTCCATCATATTAAATTATTATTCATTGTGGCATATGGCTCGTTGCCCGAGCACGATTGCCTTCAAGTTCGAACCGATTAAACTGCCAGTGTGTATCAGAATCAGGGCTCCGTCTAGCGACACATTTGGCCATTGTTTTCGGGGACACTGCGGCAGATCCTCAAACAAGATTACACTTTGAATTATTCAATTGTCCGCAATGTGTGTATGTGCTGCCGCCGTCGCACAAAAGCAAATAACAATAATTAACATAATCATAATTTAGCAAGTCACATCCAGTGGTGCCGGTCGCCCACTCCTTTGGCGCCCGCTTCGTATGTGACTTTGGACACAAAGTGACCAAAAGAGATAATGGACCCGGGACGTGTTAGGTTGCTGATGCCATAAAATTGATTGTTCTCTGTCCGGGCGAGTGATTGCCAACATCGGACGCACACCCAGCAATCCGTTTCTGTATGCATAGCACAGCGACGTTCATGCGAGAGCATGAAAGGACCCGAATTTATGGAATTTAATAATCCTCGAGGAACGAACATTTCAAACTCTGTTAACAGAGTCATAATTACGAGTATGCCCGAGAAAAAGCGCGGAGTTGCCAGAGTGCATCTCCTTTCTGCAACTTCCAAAAGGAGATGCACTTTCGTCTGGGCGTTGGTTTGCGACTGATTTTCCCGGCTCCACTCAACCGGAATCGTACAAATTCAGTTTTCGGCCCAATCAATCGGAAATTCATTGCGAGACCGCAAAATTGCATTTGCCATTACTGGATCTATCTGCGAGCAGTATTTGTTGAAATTCATATTGGCGCCGCCAACCCCCGGGGCATTTCATTCATTCCTCTGCATGTGTGTCAATCAGGGAGCAAGGGACCGCACTGGCACTCCATCAAATCATCGCACAACTGCTTCCGAAGGCTGTATCATGTTTAAGTTCAACATTTCCTTCGTCTGCCCGCATGTGTATGAGGATGAGGACTGGGATTGATGTAGGTTTGCCTCAGTCAGGGGGGCGGATTTGAATTCCAAATATGAGGCAAATCAAAATGCCTTTAAGTTCGTAATGGTCTTGGATATTGGGCTGATGTAATGCATACGTAAACAGGATTCGGATAGTTGGTGCAAAGTGGAAGGATGTTTACATTGGCGACAGACAGACCGCCTTCGTAAAAGTCGATTGTAGTTCCTTCGGCTGCGCGGGATTAAAGTGGAAATTAAATTGCCGCGAGGCACAGCAGAGAGTCGCCGGCGATTCCGCTCAAAGTCATTTCGTTTTTAATGAGTTGGATTTGGAAGGGATCCTGTCAAGGGGTGAGTGCGACATGTCATTAAAAGGAAACCCACTAAAACCCAATAAAACGTCTGTTGGGGGATTAGTTGCAAAACTAATTGGAGTGGTTTTTGATGGCGATATGGTGGGTAGGTGGGCAAGATGTGCGGTTAATCTAATGGCAGGATGTCAAACAGAGCAGAGGGAAGTTTGAAACAGCTTGAACCGGTTTTTGGTTGTTGCTGTGATATAGATTTAAAAAGTGGAATACCCCGCTGGGAATAGGAACCTTAAACGGACGAATTTTCCTAAAAAGACTCTTTCAGACATCAAGCACTTAACGTTCCTAAGGCGGGCGCACTCTCTTAAATGGACGGCGGCGAAAAAAACAGCTGGGTAGTTTGAAATTGTTGGCCCTAAGTCCAGGAAACTGTTTGAGGTTTGTACTTAGAAAGCCTTTTCTTCCTTTGAACGGTCAGCTTCTTTATAGGACAACAGTCACAGTGCCATTACTTTTGTCCGCCTAAGGGGGATTTTATTTTGTCGACCAGTACGCTGTTAAAGGTGCGGTATCTGCGGCAGTTCTTTGTTTATGGATCTTCGTAGTTGGCTAGCTTATTCTATCCTTGGGCCGAAAGCTTCCTTATAAGATAGTCACGGTCCAACACTTTATTATCGGCAACCAAACGAAAAGTAACTCTTGCCAATCGCCGGTTCCCTGTGCTGAGCTATGCAACTCTAAAGCCCTTTCCCGAACAACTAAGAAGACTAAGACTAAGAGATTTATAAGTCCAGTCCTGCTTTACGGATCTATTTTAGGTTTGGTTAGGTTGCTGTCTTAAAAGACACATTTAGACTAGAGTTTTGTGTCCACTGTGACACCACATGAGTGAGGGGGAGGGAAGGTGGTCTAATTCTATAGCCTTGTTCCTGCGTACAAGCTACCTAAAAGAAGCTGTGCCTCGTTGGGAGGTGCGAAATGCGATTAAAACAGTCAACTCCCCGTTTACAGCCTCTGAGCTCTGACACCACGTCAGAAGAAAGAAAGACTACGGATCTAAACCCCTTTCAAAACCAGATGGATATAACCTTTGACGCTTTGAAAGAAAGATTCCTCGTAAGAGGGGACGAACTACACGAGCTGTTCAGCGACTTAGACCTAGTCAAACAACTGAGGATTGGGTGCTTCAAATGTTTATCAAAAGCGGAGCAAATGGGAAACGTAGCTTCTTCAATTTTGACTCTTAGGCTAAACGCATTTGAATGAGGCCTCACAAGAAGAAAAGGAACTCAACCAGCAAGGTGCCCAACTGAAAAGAGTGGCTAAAGACCGATTTAACTTAAGACGCTAATCTAAGAAGATTCAACAACACAATGGGCCTCAATGGCTTCTGGGTGAAATTGCATATAATGCCAACTCTCTCTCTTACCTAACTTTAGAGGGACGCTCCTTGGTTGAAGTCTTTTTGTACTCCGAACTGCAAGTCGAAAAAGAGAATTTCAATTTTAATTCGCTGGCTTAACGATTGTTCGAAAGAAGTCAACTGAACTGAATAGCTTACCAAATAATCAAAAACTGAGGTCTTAACAACACTTAAGGACAGGTTTTAACACATAGATAGTGGATAAGTTCCTTTAGTAGGTGGTGGCACCGGATTTAGAGTTAAATGCGAGGTCTATGTAAGAAAAGCTTAAGCAAGCCTCGTGCTGTTTAAAAGCTCTGATGGTTTTAATGCCCAATAACCTGTCAATTAAAATGCTGTCGCCAAACAATAGTCCTCCTACATTCAGCAATTAAAACAACAGTCAAGAGTTGGAAGAACATCCAAGGGTTGCGACAACCTTAAACAGCTAGGTATAAAGCCCTCCCCACAATAAATCAAGAGAATTCGTGAAACTGAACAGCGTGGTCTTCTCTGAATCGCTGGGCTTGTCAATACGACTGTCGGACGATTGTGGCGTCATCCAAGCGGACAACAGCAGCTCGTGAGGCTCGGTGGTAAGGACAAAACCTGCGGAAGGTGTCATCTGCTTTAATGACAGCGAGGCAGATTCAGAAGACTTATTTTATGTAAGGTTAGGTTGCAGTTACCCGATACATTCAGAGTGGTTCACTTAAAACGCAATAGAAGCCTTAACTGCCCGTGAAATAAAATTTAAGCTTGTAAAGTGCTGTGGCAAAAGCCTCAGGGTTCTTGGACAACGAGGTATTGCTCTGGGCTCAGGGCTCTTGGACAACGAGGTATTGCTCTGGGCTCAGGGCTCTTGGACAACGAGGTATTGCTCTGGGCTCAGGGCTCTTGGACAACGAGGCATTGTTCTGGGCTCAGGGCTCTTGGAGAACGAGGTATTGCTCTGGGCTCAGGGCTCTTGGAGAACGAGGCATTGCTCTGGGCTCAGGGCTCTTGGAAAACGAGTCATTGCTCTGGGCTCAGGGCTCTTGGACAACGAGGTATTGTTCTGGGCTCAGGGCTCTTGGAGAACGGGGCATTGCTCTGGGCTCAGGGCTCTTGGACAACGAGGTATTGCTCTGGGCTCAGGGCTCTTGGACAACGAGGTGTTGCTCTGGGCTCAGGGCTCTTGGACAACGAGGTATTGCTCTGGGCTCAGGGCTCTTGGACAACGAGGCATTGTTCTGGGCTTAGGGCTCTTGGACAACGAGGCATTGCTCTGGGCTCAGGGCTCTTGGACAACGAGGTATTTCTCTGGGCTAAGGGCTCTTGGAGAACGAGGCATTGCTCTGGGCTCAGGGCTCTTGGACAACGAGGCATTGCTCTGGGCTCAGGGCTCTTGGAAAACGAGTCATTGCTCTGGGCTCAGGGCTCTTGGACAACGAGGCATTGCTTTGGGCTCAAGGCTCTTGGACGACGAGGTATTGCTCTGGGTTCAGGGCTCTTGGAAAACGAGGTATACTAGACCAATGCAAAAGCGGAGTAGAAAGATCCATTAAAAAAGAGTACAGCTTTGTTCGAAAAATATCTTAAAGCAAGGCTATTTCTCTGGAAATTTAAACCCTAAAGGTCAAGTTCTTATCAGAGGAAAAAAGCCGCAAGTCAGGGAAATGCCAGCTGGACCGCCATAAAACGGTCTTAAAAAAAGGAGACTATGGGTGTATTAACAAAGAAAAAATTGGCCATGCTTTTGCGAAACTAAGATCGAGAGGCTCATGCGAAATATTTATGGGATGCAATACTCAGCGGAACAACGGGAGAAAAATGCCTCTGATGAAAGAAGAACTTTACAGAGGCTGATATGGAGTTTTTGAGGACACAAATCACTCCAGGAACAAATTCCTTTGAAGGGTTCCGTAACCTAGAAGAGTTATATAGCACATCAACAGACAACATCATGAACTTAAGGGAAACCTCATTTTGTATATGGCGGCACAGAAAGTAATCAATTACAGCTCGTGTAGGGTTACTATTTCTAAGGGGCAACCTCTTACCACCGACGGTTAGCACAATAGCTCAGTATTAACCTGAGTATGACACGGATTGATCCTCGCCAACAAACCTTACCTGGAAAGAAATTTTGTGTCTGAAGGTTATTGGCTTCATGGTCAACTTTATCTTATCCCGAGCTATAAACAAAGTCCCATGCCCAGTTGGCTGACACTGCGACCTCAAAGATCTATCATTTCAATATCCCAAGCTGGGTTTGTGTATTCACGCGCACTTAAACCTTAAGGCGTTATAATAATATAAGGGAAGTAGTACCTGCAGCTTCTTAAAATGAACACGTTTGCGTACTGCAATCAGCCACTAGTGACCTGTTGACTTTAATGACACGCGACTGAATAAGAACCAAACGTATATATATTTGGGCTCATTACTGGGCATAAAAAAGGAACAACAAATCACTGATATCTCAAGCCCCTAAAGCACGCACGTCCCTTTCAAAAAATCAACAGAGAATGACAACTTCTTTGGATTCCAGTTCAAAAAATATTCATCCCCTACTCCAGTGAGCCTCCTCCAGAAGTATACCTTTCAAAACTGCAAAGTCAACAAAAGTGCTCATTTAATTCGTCGCTCGCGTTGAACTTTTTTCCAAGACCGCACCACGAAAGCCATCCACTTAAGCATCCACTTAAACTTGGCAAACTATTAAAAAAAATGCGGTATAGATTGTGCCCTCCTTCCATTAACGGATTGATGAATATTTAAATGTCCCTGAGCACATATACCATCTAAATGCAGTTGAATGCACTTTACCCGATTGCCGGAGGCCCATTCATTGACTCCACGGCCTAAATCGAGAGGCTTGCTTCAGCACTTTTGTGCTCGTTCATGTCAATGCCTGATGGGGTTCAGCATGACAGATGAGCGAAAATCTCTTCCTACATGGAGTGGGTGTACTTGGTTTTTAATTAAATTAATGCAGCAGTAGCGGAAGTTTATAATTTGCACACACTACTCCATTTTTTTCCAGTCTTAATTCCCTTTAATTACCGTTATTGCGAGAGAGATGCGAATGGATTCGAGTGGATGGAAAAATTATTAATAACCATAGAGAGTAATCCTGGTAAAGCCGATTTCCATCGTAATGAACAGAAGCCCGTGTAATAGAGATCTCAGGAAGGAAAAGGGAATTTTTGATTAAAAATCCAAACAAAGGACGTAATCCGTGATACGCAATATAAAAAAAGGAAGGAAGTGGAGCCGTACCAAATCAAAAAGTCAAAACGCATCCATATTTTTCCGGATGAAGGATACTAACCGAAAGGAACTACAGGACGATGGGTCTTTCTGTAATAGGCTTACCACCTGCGAACCGGCGGCAGAAGGACGACAGCAGCTTTTGTCTCGTCGAACCCTACGGTGGTCTTTCATTATCGGACCATTTGCAGAAGCAATCATTTTGCAGTAGAAAAAAAATATAAATAAATTGAGGGACGACCAGGGAAGTCTGTGAGGTCGCTCGTAGCAGCAACAGCAACCAAAAAATCAATAAACCTCATCAATGTATTCAATAGGGAAGCCATACACTCTCGGTGTCCTTTGCATGCGCAATTTTAGGTAAACAGGGGTGGATTTGGACACGACTTTGGGCGAGGAGTTGGGCGCAGTGGGTGAGTGGTGGACTACTGAGCGATGCGTCTCGGGAAAAGAACACCCAAGTGCTCTTTCAACTGCGCCACCTCTCGGGAACGTCTGGCAAACAGGCAGGGGTACAAGAATTGTGTGAAGAAAGCTTCTTAATACAGACGCTTGCAAAGTTGGAGGCCCCTTCCATTCGCCCCAAAAATAGAAACTTACTCAAACGAATAATTACTGAGACCAATAAAGATTGAATTGAATTTTTTAGGGAAGACGTGAAAAGAAAGCGCATCTGAGGGTCACACTTAGCCATACATTTAAGCGAAAAATCCCTCCAATAGTTAATACACGCACCAAAATAAATTTACCTTAATTATTGGAATACCAAAAACAGTTCGGACTCTAACCAAACACACCGGTGTTTCAAAGCCAATTCATTTCTTGACGGAATAGAAAAGGCTTATACTTTCGTATACCTCATCTGGTACCTACAACTGATAGTTTGGGTTTGAACCAGATAGAGGCAATTTTTTAAGCCGCTAGTCTATTGAATTTGAATAATTTCCTTTGAAAAGCAACCCAGAAGACAGAAAGAAAAAGCAATCATTTCGGAGGTTTGCTAAAAGGGACAGATAGTTAAGACTCCAACATCTTTTAATAAAAACGTCTTCAATTGTTGAAGGCAAGAAATAAACAAGTTCATAGGGCCCAACCGAACCGAACTGATATTTTGAGTTCCTTTCGAACAAACACGCAGAAGATTGAAACGAAAAAATATGAAATTTCAAAGGAACTGATAGCTCAAACTCAAACCAGAACCAGAGCATTTTAAGCCTCCGGCCGAATCTTTTTAAAGTATTTTTAAACAGAAACGCAGTAGAAAGTCAGGAAAAACTCCTGGCCCTGACCAGGTGCTAAATACCACCGATAGTTCGGACTCTAACCAGAACGACAAAAGTTTGAAGCCGAATGATGTACTTGAGTAATTTTTGAACATTAATTCAGAAAAGCGACAAAAATAAACTCCAATCAGTAGGTTATAGTCAAAGACCTGATTTTCGATGGCCGCTTCCAAGTTCCATATACGACTAAAGCTTCAGACCCTTACCAGACCTATCCGCGTAAAAAATATCAAAAACAAACATTTGACAAGAGACAAGACAGGTAAAAGGAAAAGAAAACATTTTTGAATGTTTTTGGTTGAAGTCTAAACAAACCTTCGCACAGTTCAGAGGAAACAGTTTGGACTTGAACCAAAATCATCCAACGAAGGGCCTTACTAATAATCATTTTTTAACCTTCACACTAAATATGTTGTAGGTCACAATATATGCAATTTTATATGGAAAATTTTGCCATTGTGAGTTCGAAAAATTTAGCCTGGAAAATTACGACAGAAGAGAAAAAACTTTTTCTAGGTTTTTCCAAAAATGATGTACAGTTTTTTTTTTATTAATTGTAAGCAAGAAAAAATGGGAACCCTGGCAAGAGTATGCAACTACGACTTACTCCAGAAATAAATTCCGTGTGTCTAACAACATATACCCCTAGTGAAGGCAATGAGTAAACGGATCTAGTTTCCAATACAATAATAAAAAATAATTAAACAAAAGTTGACAGTTGACAATCAGTGAACAAAAAATTATAAAACGCAGCTTTTTCCGTAAAAAATTGTTGCAACTTTTGTAGAACTTTGGTCCTGAATAATTTTTTCTCGTTGCTTTTTGGCCAGACCACAGAAATGATCACAAACGATTTTAGCCTGGAACATTTTTTAAGCCGTATTTTTGAACAGACCCCCAAAGAATTTTGAGAACAGGAGTGAATGGAGTCTGTTCAAAAATACAACAGAAAAATCTCCAATTGCACATTTAATCTAAATACCCAACGTCCATTTAAAAATGCAACTGACAAATATAAAATACAGAAATAAAAAATATTGGGTCTGTTCAAAAATGCCTCCAAAAACTCATTAAATGGGAAGGTACAAAAATCAAGTGGTCTTCTTCACAGTCAATTATGTCGCATTACGTGGAGTTCGTCGGTAAAATTATTTAAACAAATATTGGCAGCCCTTGAAGCCACCCCTGGGGTCATTCAAAAAATCTCAAAATAGACAAAAGTTCCCGGTCTAGACCAACGACATATCGAACGGATACGGTCAAAAGCAGCAGCAGCAGCAACAGCACCATCATCGGTTGAGTTACAGAGATTTATGTGACAGAGGTTATTGCAATTTTTCCTAACGATTGGATATCATCATTAGAGTCCTTCTTTTTTTCTCTGTTCATTTCCTCTTATCCACACACATCACTGCTGCCATAGACATGCATATCACTCCCAAGGAAGGGATAACCACAACAACGACAAACACTGATTCACTCCGGTCCGTCATGCAACCACCACACATCCTTTTTATGCGATGTTTCGCTAATGAAATATTAACACAAAAATAATTGAAAGCTTTCAGTCTTAATGGTCTAAAAGGGGGATACGACGTTTTTATTACAAGCCAGTCATGTCGTTCGCATAAAACGGGTAATAAAACGAAGAAAGGACACGCCGAAAGCCCTTAGAGCCCGCTGCGTACCTGTTAAGTTGCAATGATGCGGCTATTATGTGCGAAAATTGGCCCCAAACTGGTTGCGAGAGAGAGAGGGTTAATTATGGGACGCTGTTCGAGTATGTGGAAGTGCACCAAACGCGTCTTTAGAATTTATGAACGAGAGGGTCTAAAAAGAAACGAGTCGCTCGAAGGCAATCAGCGCAGACCTTGGGGAAATATCGCGAGATTTGCCTTCTCGATGCAAATGGGGTGGCAATGGAAGCAGAAAAAAAATAACGACGGTTGAGGGTTAAGTTGACGTATTAAAAGTCCCTTTGTGATTTTAATAGGATTTCGGTTGAGAAATCAATGCGCCAGTTTGGGTGGGGGACAACTGAGCGATGCGTAGCAGATAGCTCTCAAAAATTACAAATGAAAAGAGCCAGGGTAATTGGAACTAGTAGCTGGGCCACCGACAAATAGGGTTGGATATGTAAAAGTGGATAAGTGGTAAATTTGGTTGTATGAGATCAGCGAATCAAATTAGTGAGTCAGTTGGTTTTTGGAATCAATAAGTTGATTTTAATGAAAGGAAAAAGAGCCGAACAGCTTTGGTTGTGCGTTACATAGCTATCCCTAAAATTTTCTGGCAAGAAACAGGACGAAAAAAGGGTAAATGGAGAAATTTTAAACACTCCTGATGCTGAAGACCAACTTGTAGACAAGCGTTACTAAATATAATTGGGACTTCACATTAAATACCTGTCATGATTGAATTGGGGTGACATGTCCGTGGATGAGTTGTCCAGTAATTTAGGGACCATCCGTAAAAAGATATGTGTTACTAAGACATTCAAAATTCCGTGACCATTGCCTGTGACTCCTCAGAAGACCGCGACACTGATGGGATGGCAATGCCAAAGTGGACCTAAAAGAAATCTGTTAAAATAGGGTGACATGTCTGTGGATGAGTTGTCCTCAAAATACCACAGCTCACAAAATACCGTCACGAAGCTCAAGGAAGTGGTACTTTGATCCGTGGATTGAACGAGGTTCCTAAAAAGAAGGCGACACTAATGGTAAGGAAGTCCCAAAGTGGATCTTAAAGAAGTCACTTAGTTTAGAGGCGAAAGGATGGAACTTGTGAACAAATCGAAACGATTGACGCCTGTGGAAGCTGTGGGCTTTCGAGTGTGTCAAATAATGAAATCGCACATTTGAACGGATCGGCTGGTTAAATGTTAAATATAACACGTAACGAGTGAATTCAGTGAAAAATCAAAAGGACTCCTTTCACCGGTTGCAGAGACAGCAACCAGAAGATGAGTTGATTTTAACGAACTACGAGTAATTGACTTGTCAGAGAATGAATTCATTTAAAGAAGAAACTAAATTTGTTGATACTTTTAAACTTATCTTTAGGAGTTTTCTAAACGGTTACATATTCTACAATTTAAGAATCCAATCAATAAAAGCCGATTCTCAATAGATAATAAGAAAGTAACCATCCGAGGGGGTCGCGAATAGTTATTTGCATTCACTGACTCCAATGACTGAATTCTGAAAGTTTTAATTGATATAATATTTAGCTGCTTACAGTGAATCGATTTCTACGATCCAGGAAGTTCTTTAAGTAAGAACGCTTCCACCTCAAGTAAAAAGAAACAAAATCCGTTCGGTCTCGAATAATTCTTTTGATTTACTGAATTTATTCCCGCGAGTTGATTTAAGTCCCAGACTTTCAAAAACTGAAGTGAATCAGTTTGGACTTCCTACTAAACAGCAAATGCGAATAGAATCGTGTGAATCGGTTTGATAATTGAAAAGAACGATTTTTGAATCACTAGAGCTTGGTTCTCATGATCTTATGAGTGGTTAAAGTGACTTCAAACTCCCAGAAAGTCTCAGAAAGCCAAATAATACCATAAATGGTTCTTTCGATTCATCGAATCGATTGTGTGAATCTGAGTTCTTATTTCCAATAAGTGCTCGAAAAATAAGGATTTTCCCACTGTGACTCGAAAGAAGAAATTCCACTCGGACTGGAATCATTCTTTGGATTCTATGAATTGATTCGTGGGAACTAGATCAGTGAATGAATTTGTAAAGTCTCTTGCTCTCTATGCAACATCTTGAGCTACAATTAAAAATCGAAATAAACGGTCCAACAAATACTCCAAAAAATAGTGGAAAATAGAAGAAATTCCCTTCGTTAGGTTCTATTGGTTCCATGAACTGATGGAATCAACGAATGAAATTCAGAATTTAGCGAGGGATATTCCCTGCAACTTTTCAGTAGAATCATTATTTAGTGAGTCGATTTATTTAAAAAGTGCTGGGAGTAAGAGGGTAACTCCGTTCGGTGGAGAACCATTCAACCAATCCAGGGTCTGACTTGGCAAAGCCCTGAAATTCTTGCAAGATGCTCAACAGCGACGTTTTCTACAACTTGAAAATTGAATCATTATTCAATGAACTAATTTACATGATCTCATGAGCACTGCAAGTGAAAAAAGAGCACTTTCTGCTACGGATTGTTCTTTTGATTGAATGCACGATCTACTTATTAACTGATGAAAGTGAGATAAAAATCCATTCAGACAAAAGTTGCTCCTTTAATTAGTTGAAACGAAGTTCTTCCCTCAACAAAGTAAAAAGAAATTCTGTTCAGTTTCAGATCTTGCTCTTTGTTTACTGAATTGATTGAAAATGTGACCTTAAATTTGGAAGTCTCAATTGAGGATTCACGTGGTCTAACAAGTGCTGAAAGTAAGCAATGAACGACTGAAAGTTAGCAATGAATGTCTGCTTGAAAATAAGCAATGAATGTCTGTCTGAAAGTAAGCATTGAGTGTCTGTCTGAAAGTTAGCAATGAATGTCTGAAAGTAAGCAATGAATGCCTGTCTGAAAGAAAGCAATGAATGTCTGTCTGACTGTCCTCATTGAAGCTGTCGGTGTTAAATATAGAAAATTGATGTCCAATGTCTGAATAATGCCCTTCGTTAAACGTGGGCGGCATAAGTAAACGGGGCGTGGCACCTCTCATACAAAAAAAATTGTTAAAGTACCATATCTTGATATTTATGGGAGTTTTTGCATTTCAATTTGTTAAATGGACATAAAATGGCTGTTGGAAGGAGTTTGAAGAATGTGGTCGGTATGAGGCAACTCTTACACAGCAAAATGTTTTTTAAATACCAAGCACTTTACAAAATCGAAATTTACATAAAAAAGAGCTCATGTAAATCGCCTTTTAGCAAAATTTTCTAGTACCAAAAAATAACTATATTAATGTTAACAAACTGCGATTTTTAGGCGCAGGGACATAAGTCCACGAGACACAACCAATTATACTTTATTATATATTTATTTTAATTTATAATGTAAAAATGTTAAAATAGATAAATTTGAAATGAATGACAAGTTCATAATGGAGGTGGTCCAAGTTCAAAATTTGATTGTTAAATTATGTGCCACCAAAGTGGGATAAAAGGCCATCATTTATTTTTCAAAGATGGGGCATAATTCCAAAATTTTGTAAGTAGAAGAATATATGCTATCATAAAAATGTCCAAACCCCACGTTTCAGACACATAATAACCATGAAAATAACACTCACACATTAGTGTCATGTATGACAATTTATAATGTTTATTTCAAGGAAAAGGGAAAAAACAAAAATTTAAATTTATTTACGCTCGAATTTTGGACTTTTATGTTTTCGAATTTTCTGAAGCTTCAATTTTCAATTTTGATAATAAAAGATCACCCAAAATAATATTTTGCTTTCCATTTTAAATAATTTTAAACAATTATTTAATATGTAAAAAGTCCAAATTTATAATTCACAAAACAGCCTAAGCTTAAATGGATTATCGGCCAAACTACACAAAGCGCCGCTGGATGCTTAAGAGTCTGACATGGCAGCTCTGCTATTAATTTCAAAAAAACTAAAGCAACAGGTACAGCATTTCTTTAAAATCAAATAAGTTAGCAGGGACATAATTCCATAAATGTTTTAATGGACTAATGTGCCAAAATTTGAACTAATGTCAAACTTCAGTGAGACATAAGTCCATAATGGAATAATGTCTCGTGGGCTTATGTCCCTGCGCTCGATTTTTATAGTATAGGTTAATTTTATGTGATTTTCTTTCCGTATAAAACTAATTTTTATTTTAAAAAAAGGTAAATTTTGTCACAAAAAATATCGAGGAAAAATGAAGAACAACACTGATGGGAAGCAACACCCGAAACCATCAGTATTTCCATTTTAAGATTTTTTTTTTGCAGTAGCTTCTCTAAATAAATGGACTAGATTGAATTTGTTTGCATTAGATTTCTTTTTTTAAACAAAACCAAGGTAAATAAATAAAAAATTGCATAAACAATGCAAAAATAATACAAACAAATAAATATAACAGAAAAATTTATTAATTCATTAATTTAGCTATGTTTTCTGCTAAAAGGGATACAAACTCTGATGTGCATAAAAGGACACTACAAAAATGCAGTAGATTTCATTTTCTTTTAGACTTAAATTTCGAAATAATTCAGTACTTCAATTGCAGCAAAGTGGCTACCCTGGAAACCATTGCTCGGTCAATAGAAACTGTGCATGTCGATTTAAATCTCTGAAGATCTATGCTTCTCACATGGACTGTTGTATTGGGGAAACCTTTTGAAAAACCTTTTGAAAAACCTTTTGAAATATTCAACTACGCACAAGAAGGAAGAACAAAAATATTGCGAAGATTTTTTTGATAAGAAATATAAAGAACAAATTCCACCCAGTGGCGAATCGTTCTTTTTTATTGATCGAATTGATTTACAGGACTTGAATCCACACCTCAAACGTGAAAATCTGAATTCTTTGGAAGGGAATTAATTTGCCCCTGAAAAGATAACCCACGAATCGATCCCTCGAGCATAGGAAGTCCCTTAAAGGACACAGGGAACAAGCTCTCCGAAAATCCCCACTTAAACAACCAATTAAAATAAAAACGCATTGGGATGATTTCTTCGAAAGTATCGCTTCATTTGCGGGTGCAATCCCGATTAAGCGGTCAACCAAACTCTTCCAAATAAAATACCGCATTTGTCCAATTAGTTTTGCAGCGATGTGATTAAATTAAAAGTCGGCGCGCACAAATGCCTACAGCTGCGGAACAATGCGGTTAAAGTGAAAATCCATCCATGATTAAGAATAAAAATAAAATAATTTGTCAGAGCTTAATTAAAGTGAATTTATTTTTTATTAAATTAAGGACGATACAGATCCGCACGCACCGCTTTATTTATACAAATTGCAATCAATTAACCATACAAACAATGGGGTTCGTTACGATATCGAATTTTAGGAGATATACTCAGACACACATAGCACAGCGAAGGATTTGTGTATCTGCAGTGTGCATCCTGGCACAGAATCCACTATCCAACCCGGATGGGTTAAGGGTAGTGTGAGGTGTGTTCTATTGTCCTCGGTGGATATTTGCAGAGCTTTACAAAACGATACCCGATTCAGGGTCGTTTATACATAAACATGTGCATACATTCAATGCCGCCGCATGGATACGAATTGTTTTGTGTATTGTTTTTGTCAGATATACTGATGATGGATGAGATGATGACCTGGAGGGTGATGAGGGAAATTCCTCAGCTAAGCGGGGAGACACCCCGTCTGTTGACGGAACCTAAAAGCCTGTAACCCCGATCGGTGTTAAATAAACTCTGCAGGGGGAGTTATCGATAAGCAATACTCCAAGGACCTGGCTGGGTGGTTACATGTTAAAACTGTAGAATTAAAAACCAATCAGTGCGGCAAAAAAAAAACCGATTAATTGAATAAGAGCAGCATATGTCTGATGGGCTCTTATCAATCATGCGGGACTAATGCAAAAGGCATCTGGATCATGGACGATGCTGATGGCAGCAGGAACAAATCAGAGCCAACCGACTCCCATTGAAGTATTTATTCACAATAATTAGCGGCAGATGCGGTCTGGGTGGTCATTAGTGCGATGAGGCTGTAGGGGGTGCGCATTCTCGTCTGTCTGGGGTCGGTCCGCGGTCGTCTGGCCTCTACCTTGTGCGGTGTGGCTCTGAGGGATAGTTAAATTTGATTAAAGCGTTTAAAAAAGTTTATCCGGTTAAGTTTCAAGTGGGGGATGTACCACTAGTCAGAGGCGCAATTAGGGTGGAACTTAGGGAAAGTTAGCGAACAGTTGGCATTTAGGCATCAGATCGAATGTAAAAAGAAAGAAAAAATCAGATGACCTGAGACAGCCTGAGCATTAAAAATGCGATTTTCCATAATCTGTCTAAAAGAGGTCTTTGCACGAAATTGGAGGTCCTTAGGACGGCCGAATTGCCGAACAGAGTTCAGTTAGCAAAGACTTCTAAACTGAATTGAAAAGTTCATCAGAAGGACTAAAGTTTTATTTTTTACAGAGATGAGATGAGATGAATGATGAATTGAAGCAGTTCCTGGACTGGGCTCTCAAGGGCACCTGCCTTCCTCAAATAAATGCTAACAATGGAGCAAAAAGTACGCTCATTTCTGCGCTAAAATAAATGGAGGGTTAGCGGAGAAAATATATACGACCAGAAATCATCCGCTTTTACGTTCAATAGACCTAGGGCCCTAGGCGATGGGCCCTTGTGGTTCCTAGTCCCGTATGAGACCTTCCTATCTTATAGTTCTTTTTTTACTTAACCTCACCTATGCTCAACATTGACAAGGACAATCCCAGACGGAGCCACAAACTTACTGGGCTGAAGTAGAAAGTCTCATCAATCGACGATGACGCGTTTTAGGAAATGCAGAAGACCGACTTTATGTAGAGCAGCGGAGACCCCATCGTACCAACTGACGCAGAAGTTCGTCCGATGTAGAAACATTTCGTCGGAAGTCTATAGAAGATAACCTTGTGCAAAGAATGAACATCAGGGCTGGGGAAACGACAAAGTCATAAGCTCGACGCAAATCCCGATTATTCAGGGGAAGACCCATGTTCATAAGGAAGGCTGGCGAAACAGAATCTCGAAAAAGCTATCAAACAGATGATTCTTTGCTTCAAATGAGATGCTTTAAAAGACTTGAGGAGGAGTCAGCCTCTAGAGTATGGCAAAGATTGGAGATGAAGGGAGCTGCTGAAGGCAAAATGCTTTACAAGACTTTGTGACGAAGCAAATTTAGACCTTTTAGGTTCTGAATAAGCCGGTTGGCCATTTGATCAACATGTCCAAACCAGGTTAGATGATTGTTTCGGACTTAAAACGACTATCTGGTTGGACAGAAGTTGGAATTCTTAAAGCTGCAATCAGTGGTCACTGCAGATATCAAGCTAAAGGCAATTAACCCATAGACCTAGCACCTTTTAGGGAGGCTAACACGGAACGCAACTCAACAATGCCGATGGGGGAGCTGCAGGAGGTCTGGAGGTCGAAGTAAAGCTTTCGACGTGGCAACTTTCACATCTTTCAAGCAGAGAGGAGGCAACAAACGCGCCTGAACCTGAAGACTTTCAGAATATGAAACTTAAAGCGGTTGTTCAAAAAAGCCCAACTTTCAAAAAGGTCTCCAACTTTTTCTAGAAACAATGCAAGGAGATTAAACTTGATCCAAGTCTTCCCTGAACCGTTGGACAACCCGGAGAACCATCATCTATCGGCCATTTGTACGAACAAATTTTAGAAAGCATTGTAGACGACTCGAGGTAGCAGTGGGTAAAGGTATTTGTCAGACGACCAGTATTTAAATTCAAAACCAACCCTCGATACAGCGGTCTAGGCAATATTGGGTATAAGTTGACGATGCGTCGCAAAGGAATACTGCGCCATAGTAAAGTTCGACAACTTCGTCATATATTTGGGGATAACACAAAAGTACCTGGTGAAGATAGCCACGAACTGCTTGCGGTACTCCCGGAACGTATTTTTCGGTAATCACTGAAAGGTTACAGCGCAAGAGTCCCCCATGGGCGGGTAATTGGACCTTTGGCACTCACTAGGACCTCAAAAAGGGTCTGCTCAAAAGGTAACGTTGCCACAACGATTTTAGATGACCAAATCACCGTGGTTAACGTGGAGAGGCAAGTAAGTCGCACGAATCAAGACTACAAGCCGAAGGCTGTGTATAAAATGAGCTGAAAGACTTGTACCCCCTTCCAAGCGGCGCTATATTTGAGGGTGGACCTGGGAATTAACCAATATGGCTTGGGCTGCACACTTTGCGAATTTATGGTCTCCTTTGTGTGGACCAACTAAGGCAAGGACTTCCTCTACTGCCTTGTGGCTTCAGGTTGGAATTGGAAACTTTATAAGCAGCGGAGCGTGACGTATTCAAACTAGCTTAGACGACTGCTTCGACAGAAGTTGGAACTTTTAAACCGGCAATCAGTGAAATAAAGTCGCAGATGTAAACAGAGGGTTCACAGATGCTGCCAAAGATCACTAGGCTGCCAGTAAAACACTGCTATACGGATGGTCAGCTTCAAAATAGGTGGGGCGACATTTAAAACGAAGGAAAGCAAACGAAACTTCTCAGAAAAAGAAGCAAACAGAGTAAAAGCTAGAACAACGGTCCCATTCGACTTTCTAAAGATGAAAAGCGGTTGGTTTCATTTTATCGTCGATCTGTACAACCCACTGGAAGCATTTAAATGAAAATGCCGACAGAGCTCAAACCCGACTAAGTTAAACTGATTCCATAGACGGATGAGCGCAACCAAAACTGACAAGAAAAAACAAGATAACCCGACCGTAGACGAAAAACCCAAATCCCAGCTAGACATCTCCATTTGCATACGTTTTATGACAACCACCTTTTGACCTTAAATCTAGAGACACATCCTCAGATTCGTTTTCGAAAAAGGACACATGCCTCTGCCCATAAACTATCAGCAAAGCCAATTTGCATGGCAAAAACATGACATTCTAAGGATATAGCCCAAAATAAACACCACAACAAATGAATCCTTTTAGGCATAGCTCGTGTGTGTCGCCAGACTGTTCAAACTCATTTGCATATAGAGGCGAGAGCAAGAACTTCAACGGGCGTATCCAAGGATCACAAATAAACAAGCACGAGAGCTGTAACCCGCATCCCCACAAAAGCAATTTCCGCCCATTTGATTGATAATTACTGGTAAATATTTGGAGAATAAAAACAACAACAGCTGTGCCCATCTGCTTGTGACAGTTTTCTGAGGAGTTTCTCTCAGTCAAAGGATTTTCGGGTACATACCGCACATACAACAAAAGTCTGTCAACTGCACGAACAAGCCAAAGTCAACGAAACCCTTTGAAGTGGAAAAAAGGACTGACAGAATGAAAATGTTGCGGACAAAAACTTACCCCCTCCTCTTTGCCCTGCAAAAAGTGTACCGCTCCAGAACGTTGAATGCCCGGCAAGAACCACACGGGATGAGTACGCAACAATCGCTCCACTAATCCTAAATCACACGGCGGACCATCAGAGTTTTCGGATGCCTCACTTGATGTCTCACCTTCGGCCAAGACACCACCATCGGAACTCGACACAAGGGATGCACGTGACTGAAAAGAGAAGAAGAACAAGAATAAGAAAAAAGGAAAAACTGGAAAAAAAAAACGAATTTGCCAAGAGGAAATGAACAAGCACAAAGGAGGCAACTTTTCTTTAAGTGTACGAGTATTCCCTCTCTAAGGACCCATGACAAGCGTTTTCCAATTCGACATTCATTGGGAGAAATATCAATTTGAAAAGGGAATTGTAAATCCATTAGAGGTGCACATCACTTTTGCCCAGGATGAAGATGCGAACCCCGCGGGTTCTGGGGGTAAACCTTGAAAGGGAGATTGTTCTATTTGGGGGACAATAAGGTTGCAACTATCTCCGAGTCTTTTCACGAGCAAAGGAAGGAGATCTGACAGTTTTAAGACGGCTAGGATGAACTTTTAATACGAGGAAGAGGAACGAGATCACGAAGTTGCCCATACAGAGGTTTCTTTGTTGTATTTTTTGGGCCGTTAGAGGTCTCTTTCTTCTTGACGAGTGTGCTGTATCAGGCACCTCCGCCTATAATATACCCACGTCGGTATCGAATTGGACTTGATAGCTTTAAGCCTCAAAACGAGTCAGAAGTCCCAACTTTTCAAAGGTCTCTCGCACGCAGCAATAAGCCGGGTTTAGATATTTTCGACACCTTTCCTGTCCTCATGTGGTATAACAACTCCGGTCTTGAGTGTTTCAAGACAGCCACCTAACCTTACCTAGATCCGAAAATCCGGACTGGACTTATTAAGGTCCAATAGAGAGTCTTCTTAGTTGTCCGGGAGAGGGTTTTCGAGTTGCATAGCTGGAGTGACTCGGTGAAACCGTGTAAGGAACAAATCAGAATACGTATGAGGAAATTTATTTGAAGCTACTTCTTCAAAGAGAGCGGTCCACGTTCCAATCGTTTGGCCACGTTAATTCATCGACCTTGCTTTGCCTTTGGTAGGTAGGCCCTGGATGAGATGGTTGCATGAAGAAAGACGGACAACTTTCTTCTACTCGTATGGAATGTCACCCCCCGAAAATATGCAGTGTATTTGGATAGAGACCTATAGAGGGTACACTCTCAGCACAAGTTTATTTACTGCTTTTCCTGCTCTCTCTTCTTTCTTGAAGCAACAGCAATAAAAAACGGTCCATAAAAACACATTTTTTTTGAAAACTCTACAATCCGCGCTGGCCTACACAAGGAGGACTGTCTTACACTCACCCGATGATTTGAGCTTTTAAGAGCTATAGAAGATTTTTCTGAAATAATGACGACTGAAACCAATGATGCGGTTATCCTGTTCGCATTGAATTGTACGTTTCAGTGGTGCGAACTTTTGGCCGTCAGTCTAACAATTTCTGCAGGTTTTCTGCAAATGAGGATTTCGAGTCCTAGACCAGCTTAAGGCCGTTTAAATCTTTCTGTAAATGACGCATAGATAGATTTATGAAGCAGTTCGTCAGATTTGTTCATCTCGGGTCAAATTGCCACTTCCGTGAACGAGCTATACGCTCACGGAATCATGTCGATTTTACATGCGAAACAAAATCAAATTCCGTCAGGTAATGCTCGTTCACGGACGAAGCGATTCGACCCCTGGTCTCTGCCTTTGAAGTTAAGTGCAAGAAGACTTTTTTCTTCACGCATCCTAGTGAGAAAAGACTTCCCGACTTCCTTCACAAAGGATACGCAAAGAGCGGAGCTACGTCGGATCTTTGATTTCCATCAACCATGTTCATATGGACAGGAACGCCGACGAGAATGATCTTGAACCGATTTTCATTGACAGTACTACAAGTTCCATTAAGAGCCACAAGGAATTCGCTTCAAATTCTGTCCAGACAAACCTGCGTGGTCATTAAAATCGAAGTTAAAAGCGTCAATGGCTGCAGATTACATTTTACCAGCGACCCTTTATCTCAAACCTTTCAAAATGTTGCCTAGCAGCGACTGAACTGCTCTAAGGTTCCAAGCTGAGCTTATTTGGTTTCATGTTTCATGTGCTGTTTTCGCAAGACTGTATAAATCATTCAAAACATAAACAAATGGAATGCTTATGGTAATTCATCGAAAACCCCTTGGTCACCCGTTGCAAACATTCTCCCTTGTACTTGTCCATGTTAAGGGTGGATTCTTACACAAAGTCCCTATAGCAACAGACAAATCTACATTTCAGTTCAAATCTCTGCCGATACGACGTCCGTGCGTCCATGGGATTTGATCCTTTGCACTTGGCCTGAGGAAAAGCTAGCAAGTCTGTGCCAAAAAAAAATCCCACACCAGGCCGCTGCGCCCCATCATCTATACATCCCTTAGAAGACAGCTGCTCCTTTTCACGGCGGATTCCTTTCTACTTTATCACATTTTAATCGAATAAACACTTCAACTCGAATGGATACGAGCCCCAGACTGGAGACATAAACATCCGGTTGTGTCAATTAAACGCGCTTTAACTCACAGTCACAGTCCCAACCTATCCCAAACGTTGGAAGACTACAAGATTGATTTTTGCTCCGCCAAGAAAATCAGAAGCAGCATCTTTGCAAGGGAAACTGCACACAAAAAATTCAATTCGAGGAAGGACTCCTTGAAAGGGAACAGAAAAAACGAAAAAAACACGTCATTTTCATTATCAACCCTCAGACTCTCGAGTGGAGGCGCGCACAGATGCTTGGACCATTTGAGTGGATTTACATCTCCATGCAACTGCCGGTTGCCAGGAGTAACAGACTACGACTACGACTACTTGCTGATTAAAAAATATTCTAAAATAGGGTTGCGCCGTATGGGTGGTGGGGGGTTCTTCTAGGACATCCCCTGAATAAATGATCATGATGGCGGGGTGTAAATTATGTGGTTCGGCGTTGGAGTGCTCGTGCTCGTGCCGGCTGCTGGGGAGCGAATATCAAACAAAAAGTCAAACACCAACGCACACAGGCGGCCATTGTGTCGCGATGATTGAAAATTATTTATCATGTTTGTCACATTTTGAATATTGGATGGGATCCAGCGGAACAAAAAAAAAAAATACAAACAGCGAACAACAAACAATACACTGAAGGTGAGGCGACGAGTGATGAAGTCCGTGTCACTGTAAATATTATGACAAGTGAAGCGTGAACAGAGATGACAGCAGACGGTGCTTAACAGCGGCAGTATGTTGCGAAATGCTTTCAGGTAATCTTTCAGCAAAAAAAAAAAAAAACCTGTAAAAGCCATCATCCGCAGGAGTAGGGAGCACAGCATTAGTACAAAACGACATCAAGAACGGCTAAAAGCTGGCTTAGAGAGGGTTGGTGTTTTTTTTTTTTTGGGGTGGCTATTGATAGACTCGGCTGCTGACTGCCGGCTGCCAACTGCTGTCGGGCACCGCCAAGTGTCTATTTTGATGCAAATTTTCCTCGTTACGGTTGAGTGATGGGATGTACAATCTTTTTTTTTTTGTTTCGGGAAAGCAATGTCTAATGGGAGGAAAAGGTGAATACAAAGGACGAGCTTTAAGGTGGATGATGGTTTTAAAGGGATGTAGTCGCAGTTGTACCTTTAAAACAAACATCGGCAAAGACAATTTTCACAAATAGTTTTAGGAGCCTTTAACCTTGTTAAAATCAGGCAATGTCAAGGCGAAGGACATTTAAAAAGCAACTCAAACGAAGCTGTTAGCTGTTTTAAATCAGTACTTAAATTCCTGAAGTGATATACGGAGCAAGTTTGATTTTAATGCATTTTTGACAGAAGCACAATTTTTTAAGGGTTTCGTCCTTTCTCATGAGAATACATATGAAATAGTGACAGGGAAAAATATACTCTGACCTAGGGTAGTCCAATCCACAAGTAAAATTTCTATATCCAAATACTCCCATAGGTATATGGAATATTATGTTGTGACGTATATGGGCTGTGTGAACAAAGTGGCGGGACTGTTAATACAAAATTGCGCCATGCACTTATGTCTGCCAAATAAAAATAAATGAAAATAAGTCCCTGACCTAGCTTCTCACAACCATTCGTTTTGTGTGAGTTTTAATTTATTTGGTCGATTGGAAGGGAACTACAATTTAGTCCCGAATTGAGAATCGGACAGTCATACTCACGGATCTTTGCCAGACGTTCACGAGGGGTGAACCTTATTACGAAAATTGTGTGTTTTTGAATCGAGTCAAACTTGAGACTATAGCACTATAGCTTATACAAGTTACTTTCTCTAGATTTTTAATCAAATGGTATAGGGAGGATAAGCATTTACTAAAAAGAAAGAACTGATAAAAATAGATTTTGGAAATAATACCGGTTATATTGTTGAAACAAATTATATTCAAAAGTAAGAAGCTCTTTCATAGAATAGAATACAATTTCCAATTAGCCCTATAATCAGCGGTAGTAAATTGCAATTTCTAGGCGGAATAGAGGTGTAGAAATTTAAAAGGTGATCAGTATTGAACGTTGGAACTACGGCTTAAGTTGCTGCGAACTTTTGTAGAGTCGGCTTTCTGTTTGACTTGCATAAAATATCTTCTAAAAGAAAAGATGCTTAATAGGAAGAGTATTTCATTAAAAAAAAAACTGAGGAAGGTTGTGTTCAAAGGGTTTCTAATTCCAAATTATTCAAGCGACATTTTCGGCAAGTAAGAAATGGTTGGCGTGAGTTTTCTGTCCCAGAAAACCTAGATTTTGAGCCATAAAACAACAAACAGTTTTAAGAAGTTTTCTAAAACAAAATATCCTAAAATAGAACATCATTCTAGTACAATTTTTTTCATTAAAAATGTGCTTTGCCAATGATCAGTGAATGGAGTTACAAAATCTAGACTAAACTTAGTTGATCGTAAATGTATTTTAATATGAATGGGAAGATAGTGGATGCATAGAGTTGGATGATAGTTTTTTGTATGTACGGTGCAATTAGCGCCATCTATTGAGAGGCAGATGATTATAGAATTGCAGCCTTAATGTTACATGCCCATTGCCCACTATGTATAGCAAATCGAAAGAGGGCTTAGTGCGCTTTTGATATAAATTAGTCGGGTCACAAAAAATCCAGACCTAGACTGAAGGCCCCAGAAGCAAACAGACAGACAGACAGACAGATAGGCAGACAGACAAATGTATTGAAGTGCAAGACGCAATTTTTTTTATGGGGAACTCTACAGATTTAAAAATTGATTAGAATTTCGAGCTAGAACTTTTTTACTAAAAGAAAATCTTTTTCCGAAAGTTGTTTCTAATTTTAAAAAAAAGAGTTTTAACACAATTAAGAGACTTTTAGAAGAAAAATTTTCTATAGCTCTGTTGTTAAGTTACTATAATGCACTTGAATTTGTATTTTTCTTCATACACTCAGAGAAAAAAGATTGTTAGGCGAAGAATTTTGAGATTTTTCAAAAACTGTTAGTTGAAAGTTCTTGGTTCAAATATTAATTTTGTTAACAAGAACTCGTTTTTAATTTCTCTCTTCATAAGTATTTTATTGCATTGACAACAATTTCATGCTTAAATTAAAGATTTTGATACTTGGGTTAATTTTAACCGACGAAAATTGTTGGCATTACAATTATTTTCTGAGTGTAGTAGGTTCTTTTGAGCTCTGTGAAAGTAATATGACATTTTGCAGCAGCATTTTCCAACTTGTAGCTTTGGAAAACTTTCTCGATCTTTTTATTATTATTATTACTTTTTTTATTATTTTCATAAAATCTATTAATAAATTAAATTGTTATTGAAATTGCAGCACTAGACACGAGGGTTGAGATTCTGTACAAATTTTTGTCGCTTGCAAGAAAGTTTTGCGGAGGATATCAGTAAACTTCTCTGGGATTGATAAGCCAACTTCTCGGTGTAAAGGGAAGCACCTCAGAAAAATAATCGACAATTTAGGGGAGGCTGGTGTTTTTCAAACAAGATTGAGACTATATTTAGGTTATGGAAGGAAATTCGTTATACTTTTGGCCCTTAAGGCTCTCTATGAGTGGCGGTGAGCTACCATTCTTTTGGGATGAACACACAACTTTGCACAACATGGCCTACTCCTTTGCAGTAAAAAATAACAGAATATTTTTATTAAATACGCCGCCGCGGTGTGTCTAAAATAAGTCGACCCTTAGCTCCATGAGAAGAGAAAATTATTACCAATTGTAGTACATATAGAATCAGACACTGGCTCTTAAAAAGCAGGTACTTTAAACTGTAAAAAATTGCGTAAAACTATGCAATTTAAACTCCTGGCTGTCTGACAGTTTACTTTTTCTGCTGCTTCAGCTGTTGCGCAGAGCAGAAGAAAAACGAAAGAAGGTAGGTTCACGTAGAAACTTTGACCTTAACCGAGTGCGATTTTTGCTCGGTTAAAAAAAATCGGTTAAAATTAACTGTAGAAAATAAATGAGTATTTGTTGTTAAAAACTACAGAGTTAAAAAGGTTAAATGCATACTGTTAGGAATAACAGAAATAAGTTGTTATCAACAAAGTTAGTAGATTAATATCAACCAAACAGTTTAATTTTGGTTTTTGTTAAAATCTAATAAGTAAATCAGTTGAAAACAACATAGCCAATTTGAAGTTTTAACACACCGATTGGTTATTAATAACCGTTCTTCTTATCAGTTTTTAACCCATTCAATGTTTGTTAAAATCTAACAATCTATTTGTTGAAAACAACCTATAAGTCTTGTTTAAATATAACAAAACACTGGGTTGTTTTTAACCACTTTACTCGTGAAAATTTAACCCATTCAATGTTTGTAAAGTTGGGTAAGTTTTTAGATCCATGGACATTAAATGCAACGAAGTATGTTGGCTAAATTTAACCAAGTGAGTTGGTAATTAACAACAGAGCAGGTTGGTTAAATTCAATCAAGTGGGTTGGCTAAAAACAACAGAGTAACTTGCTTGAATTCTACCAAGTGGGTTGGCTAATAATAACAAAGTAACTTGGTCAAATTCAATCAAGTTAGAGCAAATTTAGAGGGGAAATTGATAAATTGGTTATTTTTAACCGAGTTTCTTTAAACAAGTTGACTGGGTTATTTTTAATCCAGTAACTCTGTAGGAGCTTTATTAACAGTAGTTATTACTTGGTAGTTTTAAACCGAAAGTTGATTGATTTTAAATAAGTGAATTTTCTGCGTGATCAAATTCTATCTCTCGCTTCTTTTTTTTCTTTTTTTAAAGCGCGGTGTTTTTCTTTTAAATTTGTTACCGAATTCTATTCCAGATCTAGAGTCCGAATTCCATTTGTTCAACTCTTGGAGGAGGTTTTTTCAGACGGTTAGTGATGCCAAATTATCACTTTAATCTCTGATTTTAGTCATTTAAATGCAACGGGCCAAGAAAAAACTATTTAGACTAAATTTTGATTTAGCCTTGAGGAATGTCAGTTTCTACTTTTAGAGTTTTTTAATGTTCGAAAGTACAGAGCGGGAAATATGTCTATATAAAGGCGACTGACATTTTTTAATGAATTACCAAATGATGTTAAAAATTAAGAAAATACTTTTGAATTACAAACATTTTTTATTAATTGCTTAAAAAATTGGTTCAGATATGTAAATGAATTTTTCTGTTAAACATTTTATTTAAATGGCAAATATTTGCTAAACAAAATAAAAATTAGGCTGTTTATTTTTAGATTGGCACGTCTGAAAGCGACCATTTAACTCAAGTGGTACGATTTCTTGGTAGTAGCCAAACAGCTTTTAAAGAACATTACAGCTTGAACTTCTGTTTTTCTGCCATAAGTCTGAAGGACCTTCCACTCTTGGGTAGTAGCTAAGTTCAAAGGCTACGCCTTTATTTGACTAGTGTGACCGTGAAGCGATAGACAAAATTTCCAAGACATGAATTGAGAACCGCAAAAACTTCCAGTTCACATTGTACACCCATCACATCATCTGAGTATGACAACTTATTAATGAGCACTTAACAAAGGCAGTCATGACAACGAAAGCCCACAAAAAAAGCCAAAATAAAATGCCCCAAGTGCCAAAAAGTAACAACAACCTTGTACGGATTTTCAAAAAGAACTGCCAAAGTTACGCAATCAGTTCGAGCAGTCTTTAAACAATGGAGTGCCCCTTTAAGGCGAATGCCTCCAAGGCATCCATATTTCGCGCATCATTCCCTCATTATAAACGAAAACACATTCCGAACACAGATCCCCCGCAGAATAAGAACAACCCTTAAGTATGTACATATAATACGTCCCTCATCTGTAAGAACATTCAAATGCCATTTACCATTCAGAGCAGTGCCACTATCTCTTTCTCTTTCTACGTCTCTGTCTATGTCTACCTTAAAGGTATTCGACTGCTTCTTCGCTGCGTAAAGATGATAAATGAAAGTGAAAATATCAAAAAGAATTCTTAAGCACAGGTTAGGTCGGTCTTTGTGTTTATATTTATCTACCTATCCATCAGTGTATCTGGCTGTCTGTCAGTTGGTTTTCTTTTTTAAAGATGTCCCCTCGGGTAATATTTTCTTATTTATAGAACATCACCTTGGGGGTGGAATTCTCGCAACAAGCCCGACGAAAATAAAACTTCCTAAGCCAAATTTAATTTAGCCCCCAATTAAAAGGAAACTGCGGAAGCTGAGATGCAAATTACAGGATAAAAATAAAACCGCCTGCGATAGCCTGTGATAATTTTCAATTAGATTATCTGAAAGGTTATCATCCGTCCAACCGCCCTATACGCCGATGCAATGCTACCACCTAATTCTGACCAACGAAGCACGGATAACTCAATTAGTCGCACAGCGTGCGGTGAAGTGGTTTCATTTTTTTTTTTCCTTATGATGACCTTTTTCCGCGAAGGATATTTTACATTCCGTTGTTGATGCCAGCAGCTTTGCTTTGATATTTCAAGCGGTAGGATTAGCAGGCGACTATTGTTAAATGTTGAATTCAAAAGGAGTGTTCTCGGGTACCCCAACCGAGCAGAAGCTAAAAATCCCTTTAAGAAAAAAAAAAAAAGGATTTTTATAGCTCCCTGTTTATGGGCTCTTACGGGGTATACTCGTATGCTTTTACGATATGTGCTCTGAAGGATTGATTTTGATTTGTGAGTGTAATGTGACGAGTGTAGGGGATGTGCGTGTTGCGTATACGCCGGGTAATCCCAAGGAAGCTTTCAAGGGGATTTGTTTGTCTTCGATTTGAGGCAGTTACAGGTACCGGCACTTGTGGGAGGCAAATTATGCAGACTTTTACGAGCGTCGTTGAGGTCTCGTGGACATGGAAACAGAGCTGTTCGACAATGGCAGGTAATGGTTGGCGGTCTGAAAAAGTGCCGTGCATTTTCATGTTTCCCAAGGAGGTACCTACGTTTCGGATAGAGAGAGCCTGTTTAAATTTCCATTTAAGTGACGATCCGGATTGATGGAATATATTTTTAACGAGCGAAAGACGATGAAAAGTGATGGCGCACTGAATATGAAATCTAATTTGATGGCTAAACCACTCGGGGGACATTTTAAATCTACGGTTTGCAAAAAGGATCGCGATGGTACATCAGTATTAGATTTGGCTAGTTTACGAACGAATTTCATTCAAAAAAATCATTCTTCCAAGTGAACTAAACGAACAACTCCCTAAGCAAAGATATTCTATTTTAGTAGAGAGTTCATTTCAGTGAGTAGTTTGATTTTACTACAAGTTTTTGAGCCCTTTTTCAGACCACTTTTGCTTTTAATTTGTATACACAAACACATCAATCTCTGAATGAACTCTGTGAACTCACTAGTTCTAAGCAGAACTCTTCCGTGCTGAAGGTACATTTCTAAATGGCGCCCAGCGGGAACTGATTTTTTTCTGTTTCATAGCTTGGTTTGGACTAAGTATTGAGCCTCAGAGCACAAGAAGGTGGCTGGAGTCTCTAAGAATGGTAGGGAGGACGAACATTTAAATCCACCACAAAGTCCTCTGTCACAAATGGTGAGATGAGGTTTGTAGAAAATCATAGAGAAAATGTACAAACGACGAAATTGTCAAGTTGCCATGTAGGTCTTTGATGAAAATGTTTGCGAATTGAAATCACCTTTGCCCAGGCCGCTAAAAAGCTCACTGACGCATGAACTATAACTGAACTAATTGAACTACATCAGCGAACAGGTTGAAAATGGAAATTAAAATAAATTTAGAAATTTTCCAATACATTAAGTCAATTTTGCTGTTTAGCTTAGATTTATACTGAACTACCTAAGCTAATTTAAAATAAGACTTTGAAGGAAATTGGGGCCTCTCTGAAATCAACGCCAAAGCCTACATCAACTTGCTCTAAAATCTAGTTTGAATTTAGAGAAAGGGCCTTATTTTGCTTCTTCAAGGGTCGACGTGCCTATTCCTAGAGTTCGAAATCCCTTTGGTCTGCCTGTTTTTAAACTTCTGACTCGCTAAGTATAGGTATACTTAGTCAGAAGTTTAAAAACAGGCAGACCAAATGGTCTTAGAACCCTATTTCAAGTGAAATCTTGTGGGCAGCTGGTTTAAAGTTTGTCAACGTCTTTTCCAACTACCAAGAAGTTGGTTTTGTTGCATCAGTCATGAATTTAAAATTAATCTTGCTAATTTTTTGAAGAAGGAAGCTCGCATGCGAGAAAGAAAGAATTTCCTACCCTCAAAGCCTCTGGGATCTGGGTGTGTACTATAATCCAAGTCCAGTTGACCGTGGGGCAGTTGTAATGCGTTCGTTTGTTAAGTGGAATGTTAAGTCTCTAAATCCGACCCAATATCACCCAATGGCTTCTATGCAAAATAAATAAAAGGCCTCGAGCAAGCTTAAGTAACGTTGACTTGGCTAAAAAAAAATATGCAAATTATAAGCTACTGCTAAAAATCAATAAAAATGTCTTCTGCCGCGCCACCTGTGAACACAAAGTACAAACTGCACCAAACCTAAACCACACAAAAACTGCAATAGTCTACAATTAGGCGCAAGTTAAAAAAAGCATTAAAAGCGGCATAAACTATTTCCGTTTAGAAATCCAACTTTTACTTGTGAATGGCCTAAGGTTGGTAGGTAGTAAATTATAGAAAAATCTATTAAATTGGAAAAGGCTTTAAGAGCTACTTGCGGTTTTCTAAGAAGGACGTTGGAAAACAACCACTTTAACCAACCACCTAACCACCAAGTATTGGGACGGTCAAATTGGGTCAAGTTTGTGAGAAAAGCCTCTCGTATTTGTACTGAAGGAATAAATTTTCCACCTCAGTAGTGATTCAACAGATTTAAATGAATTTTGGGAGTACTGAGCTCTGTACTAATTTCAATCTTGTTACTAAAAATGGTTACCTACATTTTAAATTTTTTTTACGCGAAAACAAGTCCAAATTTTACTCAGGGGAAAAAGGGCACCATTTTTTTGTAATTTAGGTCGAAACTAATGCTTTTGCTGGTAAAAATAAAGTCGAACTTAACTTTCTCGTTCATCAACATTTTTGGTGCAAATGAATTGGGAGTTGCCTGGTTGTAGATATAAATTGTAAGCTGTTGAACTTATTTTTTTAAATATGATTGAAAAAAAGAGAAGTTGGTAATATTAGCTAAAAAGAAGTTTTGCATGTCTATTATTGTACTTTCATTGGAAGTGGGCCACTGTAATTATTTCAAAAACATACCTGAGGTGTGTAAACACGGATCGGAATTTGGGTAGTAATTTTTAAGAAATAATTAAAAAAACGGGTCGATTTGAATTTTTGGAGAAAAACTAAGTCCGGGATCTTATTTAGAATACTTGTATTATTTTTAATATTTATTTCGGTCAAAATCGTTACAGCGGTTTTTGGAAAACTTGGCAGACAAAACAGTACCAAATATTGCAATGTTTAGTTTGTAAAATACTATTGCTTAACTATTTAGCTGAAAACCGAGCACCTACAAGTTATTATTCGGGATGTAAGAAATATTTGGTTTTTAAAGTTTAATCGAAATCGAAAATTGGGTTTTCGAGATATGAGCAGTTTTGAAAAATTGCGTTTTCGGTGATGCAAATTGAAAATTAAGGACGCAATCATTTAGAAAACATCAATTTTACTCTAAGTTTGCATTTTCATCAAAATCGTTATGGCCGCTTTCAGGTAAACTAAAGAAAAAAAGTTTTTCAAAAATGACTTTTTTCAAAAATTAATTTTACGGTAATATTGAGAAAAACTCAGTTTGCCATTAAGTAAGAAATGACCATATTACCTTAGAAATGAATTTTTGTTAAAATCGTATGGACCGTTTTCAAGATATGGTAAAATTTCAAAGGTACGTTATTCGATTTTTTAGCTGAAAACTGAGTATGCAGTCATTTTAACCTCACCTACTTAAGCTTAGATGTCAATTTTGGTTGAAATCGTTAGAGCAATTTTCGAACAAATCAAATTGGTATGAAAATTTTATATGGGAAGTTCCAATAAAGTTGTGGTTACCATGCAAAAAAAAGTTCGGGCCCCGAACTGTAAGCCCCCGAAGTCCAAATCCGAAGTTTGATTGAAATCCGGGCAGCCGTTGAGGCTGTAGGCCTCGGGACATCCGGACAGAATTTTGTGACCCACTTTTTTGAGTTCCTCTATCATCGTAATTTTGAAATTTATTAACATCTTGAGTCCGAAATTTTGTACGAGTGCAATATCTTTCTTTTACCACGTAGTCGAGAAAGTTAAAAAAGGGAATTTTTCTTCGAATTCAGGGGAAAACTAATGCTTTCGCTGGTAAAAAAAAGGGGAAAACAGTATTCAAACTCGTTGAACACTGGACAAATGTTAAAGTGGCTCCCTTCAGAGACTTCTACAGAGCAAATCAAAAAACCTAAGTTACACAGATTTTGTTGAATATTATAAATAAAAAATGCGAATGCTCGACCCCACTTTTCAGTTGTTTAAACAAATTTCTTTGTCTAAGCTATCGTAAAATGCAGTGCAGAGTTTCGTGGACATTTCCATTGCACGCCCCTTGACTTGTAAGTGGTATTACTTTTCCATTGTAAAACTGCGTCTGCAAAATGATAGCCTACTCTCATGCGATTGACTCCACTATTCACCCCTGCAAGTCCCGCTCCCGACAAACATCAAAAACCAACTTCCGAGGCAAGAAAAGTCCTTAAGACCCACACAAGCATTCGACTGCTTTTAAGTTGAAGAATTTTCACCCGTTCAAGAGGAAAGGCGAACTGTTCACATTCTCTTAACAAACTCGTCCTTTTCTACTCCATTTAACCAAAACCCCACCCGAGTTTCACAGCCACTCCATCAACAAAAATTACATCACGACATTTTATCTCTGACAAAAAATTACTTCCATTCGTCGTATGTTGTCTTTCTTCCCTCTTCTAACCAGCAGGCGGTGCACAGTCTTTCGAATTTCCAAAGTGGACAAATGGACCAAACATCATACCATTCTTGACGTACGTTGCTCTAACTGATGAAATTAGATTACAGCTAGGAAGGTACATTGTACAACTTGGCAACGCCATCTGTTATCAATTTTCGGAGAGCAATCCCAACAAAGTCGTTTAGTTTGCTGTCACCATGCGGAAGGGAACTACAGCTGTCAAGCGAAGGTTTTATTTCTTTCTTTCCTGTGCGTCCTGAATTTTATCAGTTATCCTACTTGATGTGAATGTGAATGGGGCATTCCTCAAAGTGAAGTGAATGCGACTGGGAGTGCAGTAATAATGAAGTTGAATTTAGCTCCATAAACAAAATGGAGTCCTCCACTTGACAGCGCGACAAATAATGGAATTCTCGCCTCATTCACAGGTGACAGTTGACAATCAGTCCCCTCGCCATTTGATAGTTTTTTTTTTTGTTGTTATCATTTCTAAGAGCAGAACCATGTTGCGGCGAAAAAAAGAGGAACAAACTCAACACCAGGCCATCAATCAAAGTTTCACTTGCAATATGGGGGGTGGTATCTATTATTTTACATGAGCAACAGCAAAAAATCCTCTGTCGCAAAACACTTTATCCCACCACAAAACTAAACCTATTCGGCGAATCCGTTCAATGACGATGGATGGCCATAAAATATTTAAAACGACCACCACCCCCCGCCACACTCGTCGGACATGATTTACTAACCACGCTGTCGGCGCGCGGATACCATGCAACATTAAATATTAACGCGGCAGGACTTTTTCCAGGATACATGTGGATCCGGAATCGGAAACATATGTGAACCCTACTCTTTCATCTCCGGTGGGACAATTTTTGGCTGCGGCTGTGGTGAAAATATTTCTACCGCAGCGCCACAGTACACTCTCGGGAAAAATCCACTCATTGACTGCAGCCCGACCGCGCCCCCCCTTCCATCCAGAGGAAAACGGAAAACTTTGTTCGATAGTTCAGGGTCGTGGCTAGACTGGGAATTGCTTGTTTGTCCTTTTTCCTTCTGTTCGAGTGTGTTTTGGCGCAAGTGTCAAGTTCAAAGGCGAGATAGGTGAGAAGAAGTCGTGGCTGACAAAAAAAAACTTGTCCGACATCGGGGAAAAACTTGTCGTGTCTGGGTTATTTAGTGGACCGTTATGGTACAAAAGACACACGGAGAGTGCTCTGCAATGTGTTCTGCGGTACGCGGAAACAAAACCCAGTCACCCGTCCTATTGTGTGTGCGATAAATTTTGCACAAAACTCCGATACAACAAGCCACGCGGAGGTAAATTGATACCCGAGCACAACATTATTCACTACGTGAGGTACGAGTATGTTGCGCCACCGCCCATCGGAATGGAGGAACACAACGACGACGAAGACGAGCGATGGAATGAGTGAGCTGTTGTATCGCGTGAGTCATGCATGCATGCTACATTTCGGGATGTTCTCTGTTGGAATATTCATTTCATGTGTAGGATGCGGGGTGGATATGTGGGGCGTTGCCATGCAAATGCAAAAATTTTATGTCCGTGAAAATCTTACGAAATATTGCGGTTTTGAAAATTATTTTTTTTTTTAAATGTATGAAATAGATATGTGCAGGTTTTAGGCTACTTTTGTTTAATTCTTTTAAACACCTTGCAAAGTAGACTTAGGTCTGCTATGAAATAATGAAAGCTGGGACACGAACCGTGCCGAGATTTAAGTATACCTCTTGGTGTCGTTTCTTAAGGCCGATTGGCCTTGACGGAAGGTCTTAGTCTACTGAGGGAAACTGCTGAATTGGCAGCAGAAACGACCTCACAACCAAAAGTCGTTTGAAACAGTTAAATAGCAGCGACAGCAAATAGAAATTCCGCGATGGCGATACTAATAATCATTTTTAGTGTCCAGGCTAAATTTTTCGAACTCATAATGGCGAAGTTTTCCATACAAAATTGCATATTGTGACCTACAAAATATTTAGTGCCAAGCTTAACAAGCAAAAGTGTTATCATCGGCCTGGCCGATGCTTTGATACCCTTCACGGCATACAAGTCATGCAAAATACCAGAACTACTTGACCGACATAGCCCATTTTGATTACCAACCTAATGACGAAAAAAGAAGTCCTTTCACAAAACTTCATTCACCTAGGTTGATTCCTTTGGACGCTATCGTGTTTTCAACGGAAAGAGGGACACATGGGTCTAATATTGGTTTTGTATGGGAGGTACCAGAAGTACTTGACCGACATACCCCGTTTTCAATATCAACCTGACGCTGATAAAAAGAAGTCCTTTCACCGAATTTCATTCAGCTACGTCAATTACTTTGGGCGCTATCGTGCTTTCAACAGACAGACAGACAGACGGACATGGCTAAATCGATTCAGAATGTGATCCTGATTCAGAATATATATACTTTATGAGGTCTCCGGTGACTCCTGCTTGGCGTAACAAATGTATTGGCAAAGTGAATATACCTTCCTCTGGAGGGTATAAAAATGATTACTAGTAAGGCCCATTGTCTTTCAGTTGATTGCAGCTTCATTACCACAAGCTTAACATAGGAATCGGGATTTGGTTCTAGGGTAAAAATATTGATGTGGACTTTGCTGTGCTTTACGACACTAAGGGCCGTTTGCTGATACGACTCATAGCGAATTAAGTGCCACATAAACTCTTATGTGACAGTTTATGTCCTAAAAAAGTAGGCCATAAGTATTTAAGTGGAACTTAAATCGTTAAGAGTCATATGAGCAAACGGCCCTAAGATGCAGGGGTTCTAAAAAGCTTGCAGTGCCTTTTACTGCTTACTTTGTGAGACTTTAACGGCTTCTTAAAGATAAGTTTCTAAATTTGACTTTTAAAAGCTGAAGCACAAAAAAGGAAAGCTCTAACTCATCAACTTATGGCAGGGACTAAAATAGTTTGCAACGTATTTATAAACTTTTCGCTATGACACCACTTAAAGGTGGCAAAATGGAAGGAAGTAATGACGGACGGACCTTTGACGAAGCAATGAAGAGGCAACCCACTATTTGCCACAGGACTATAAACACACATCGACCTAAAACATTTTACAATGGCAAAGGGCCTTGCATTACTTTTCTTGCTTTTTTGAAGCTATGCTAAGGGGCTCTGACAAATTTGACCAACAAATTGGGTCTCGATTATAGAAACTCAACAAAACGCTGGATGAGATAACGTTGATAAGCTTGAAGGCAACACAGCTTAAATTAAGAACTTGAGTGACTTACGTTAATTTTATAAAATGACTTACGATCGGAAAATCGTTTAAAATGACTCCAATGTCTGGCCAAGTTGAGGTTCATCTCAAGCACCTTATGTCTCAACTGAGCAAGAGTTTTATGCACCAATTGGATTGAAATTTAGTTCATCAGCTTAAATGTTACAGGCTTGAGCCTGAAAGGGCTGTTTTTCATTTATATACAATGGTTAGAAAGGGCAGTCGAAAAGGTGGTATAAAATGGAGCCACATGTCCGACGCAAGTTGATACGAATTTAGGAGCAAGACTTTTAAAGCTAGAGCAGCTAAAAAATGGTTGAAGGGTTATTTTTTAAAACATTTCTCACAAAAGGCTGACTAAAAGTTTCTATATTGAATAAAATTGTGTGTCAATTATTAAAAAAGAGAAAACACGGGACAAGTTAACTAGGTGCCTTAAAAGCTAGAGGAACTAGATATAGGTTTAAGTTATATTTATTAAACAGCTGTCACAGCAAGGCCGTCTTGTAATTTTTATGGCAGTTTTAAAAAGTGAAAATAGAAAACAGGAAAGTTATGTTCCTTAAAAACAGCTAGGTTAGGTTAGATTGAGTGGGGTTGTGAGATCGTCACAAAAGACCAGGCACCCTCGTGGCTAAATATAGATTTAAGTTGTTTTTTTTGCTGATAGCTCTTTAGTGAGAAAGAGCGTGTGGAAAGTTTGGTGGCAATTTTTAAAATAGAATAAAATTCAAATCTGAGTTAGAAGTAGGCCTGAAGCTAGTATAGCCAAAATATTTGGAGAGGTTTTGAAAGTCCTTACTTTTTAAAGTATGTGGTACTCAAAAGTCCAGCACTAGCTACGGCCAGACACCGATTTATGGGTAAACAAACCAATCTTCGACACCCTTGAGGAGGTCTCGAAAAGCAGTATAGGGAACTAATAACCTTTTTGAATACAACAGGCTGGATCTAAAGTTTCCTATTCGACAATCTTTAACAACCGGGTCTTTTGGGGTTATGGTAACAAAACGGCACCTAGTGCTATTTGTTTTTTTTTTTCATAAGAACTGCCACACCTACTAACCTACCTTCAAAAGTCGACTAGCTGAGTCTTCTCTTGAAGCTTCAACATTACAGAGCGATAACTCTAAAAAGGTTAAAACTAAAGACAAAAAGGAAAACATTTTTTTTTAAATGGATTGTGGAGTGGAAGCGAGCGTATTTTCAACATAAATTAATAGAGCCGACTCTACTTATTTGACGACGTTTGACTAAATAAAACAATCGGTTAATTGGAACACAAAATTTGTCACGGATTTTTTTTCCAATCATCCTTGGTTAACTTACGAAAAAATAACGCTTCAGTGAAAAAGTTGGTGGTAAATTGGGTTTCAGTTAAGCGGATTCTACTGTATTTCAAAACCTTTTCGCCTACCCAAAGGAGGCAGCTTTTTTCGGGCAGAAGTTCTGGCAATCAGGAATACAGTAGACTACCAAGCGACATCCACACAAAAACTAAGTCAGGCTATATATCCACGTCAAGCTTGTTATGGACGGCAGAGAGACAGTCTCCAGAAAAAAACCGAAAACCACCATCAAAATTGTGACGTAGTTCGGTTATATTTGCTAAAGTGGCGCAGTTTGCTGTATAAAACTACGCCATGCGCATTTGTGATTTTTGTTCGCCATAAACAGAACTTGGTGGAGAAGGAATATTGGATTCGTATTGTAATCCAGATCCAGAACGATAACCGACGTTAAATCAACTAATCGGTGGATAAAATCGAAGGATGGACTGTCGTTTCAGTAATATTCTGAACGTAAGAGAATGTCAGAGGAATATGTACATACTGCCTGGCAACGCCAACCAACCCCTTCAAGTCATCCTCTTCCTCTTGGTAGAGAACATCTCCACCCGGATGTAGACATAAGGATCCCGAGAATTAACACAGGATATCACCAATACAACCAATTTAAACACGGTCCAGACATAGCAACAGGACACTTTTTGTGCCGAGTGTCACACCCTTTTTTGCAGCCGCCACCATCGCACACAAGTGCGATAGACAGTGTAGTGTAACCTCCTCGCAGACACAGGCGATAAGAATGCCATCACTAAGTGCTAAAGAGCAGCATTGCAAAACTGAAGGGTGGCGTTGTGTCACTTTTGCGACAACCACTGTAGACGCGAGCCGATGAGCATCGTATCAAAACCGAAATGGCGCAAATATTGTGGCCAACGCAACACACACTGCAGTCGAACGGTGGTGAAATGATGACTCCTGACAAGCTGTATATAGACATGTGTACACACTCGTCAAGGGGAAGAGCTGGTTCATGTACCGAAAACAATGTAAATTAAGAGTCCTCATCCAAAGGTTGGGAGGGGGCACCATGATGTCTATGCAAAACTTGATCCTAGAGGAGGATAAAAGAAATGGAAAACGAAAATCAATACGCAGCTGATGCCCACATCGATACCGAGGGTGTAGGTACACCTATTCATGGGGACGAACTTTAAATGCCAGATACAGTAACCCGGAGAGGTATCCTTGTTTCTTCGAAATTCGCAATGTTTGCCCACGTGTCGTTGTCGTGTCAGTCTCATATTTCAAACAGCCCAGAAGGAAGTACACGCTTCGTGTGGGACAATTGCGGCTCCATGCCGCAATGAATACCTAAACAGTTTTTAATTAACTGCCAGTGAACTCTGGCTGAACTCGGCATGTCTTTCCTTTTTCTAAATAAGTTATTCCTAATCAACTGCCAGTTCTATGGGCAATACTTTCTTAATTTCTCGGTTAACCTCTTGTGGAACGTTCTTGGAATGCCTGCGCTGTGTTTGCGTAGGACGCAAGGACGACGACGTGGATACGTAGCTAGGCAACCTTTGCCATATCAGCAAACGCTTTCAACCCTTCCTCGGCGCGGCGAAATTACGTATTCAAATTTTCGAGCACAACCGATATGGGCGAGGAGCACTAAGGGGACCAACTGACGCCATGGTTCTCGTTCTATATATAGGCACGAGTACGAGTGCGAGAGGGAGAAAGAGGACGGGAACGTTGGACGAGTTAATGCGGGGTTTACAATGCAAATGCAGCAATTCAACATTTTGTTTGAATATCTAATTATGGTAAATTGATTTGTCAATTGGGAGCGGGTGCATTACATCCTTAGGATGTGTCTCGTTGCCAGTGATTAATTGCTGGCCATGTGGCAAGGGTGAGCTCCGATCGATTAAAACGGGTTGTGTGTGTGAGTTTGCAGCTTTCAATTGACGTTTGAAATTGGACCTTTGTATAGTCCCTCGACGGAAGTAGAAAGCGGAGTTTGTTTCTCTTCTACAGGCAGATTTTGAATGAAAAGTAGGCGTGGTTGCATTTAGTACCTAAGTCAGGAAAAGCTCTGAAAATTTAACTCTCCAGCTTTAAGTCTTTATTAATACAGGGGTCTCCTTTGGGGACGCCCTCAAAAGCTTAATAATTGGACAAACAAAAAAGGAACGCCGTCTTAAGGAGTAAAGCCTTCCAGAGACTTTTTACACGGATTTTTTTCGGGTTGTGGTTTGTGTACGTGCTTAAGAAGTCGATTTAGTGAACCCCGTTGAGTAGAATCAGTGAAACACAGCGGAAATCATCTGCTATTGAGCTGGAACAGCACTCACAGGTGACTGTATTTACAGCGTCAGTTGTGCTGATGATGAATTCCGCTGTATTTCACTGGTTCTACTCAACGGGGCTCACTAAATCGAGCACATACACAAACCACAACCTTCGTTTCAAACCATTTCGCTTTATTTCGTAGGTTCTAGACAAAAAGTTCCATCGAATCGACCTTTAAGCTGCGGACTTCAACTACAGGGCACGCCTCAGGCCTTTCCGCTGACCTCAGACATCAGATTTACATCCAAAGTACAGACACCAACCACACTTTAAACAATTTTTCACCAAGCTAGCCCTAGATAGTTTTTCAAAGCCTGTTTCGATACAGAATAAGTTTTCCTCGGCGCAAGGGAAGCGCCACCAAAGCGGGATGTGTTTTACAGAATAAAGTCAATCGACCTTTAAAGCTGAGACACCAACCACAAGCCACCCTTTGAGCCATTTTCCACAGCAGAATACCCAAATTATTTTTGACAAAATTCGTCTTTGAATGGTTAAAACTTTGGCGATAGGTAACCAGGGAAAGCTTACATTTGTAGGAGGGACTTGGAAGTAAAGAATGGTCCACACAGTCTTTTGAAGCATACCTATGTGGAACAAATCGGAGGCGAGAGAGACTTTAAAGCCCGCAGTTCGATAATGATTGTTAGAACCCCAGGTTAGGTTATCTCGGACTCATAGTGTTAAGTAAACCTATCAGGGCTAACAAGGGGTTTAAGGCTTTTGCAGTGAAGACCGCTTACTATGACACAGAGAGGCTTAGAATTTGGGGAAACCAGCTTAGAGATTAAATGGTGGACAGAACGCTATTAAGAGACCTACATACCTCAGCCTGGTCATTTGCCAAACTAGTTTTAATCAACTTTTTGAACATTTTTGGCCTCTGGGCAGACCGGTTATTTTACAAAACGTTGATGAGGCACTGCCTAGGTATAGTCTTCAGGATGGCAAAGCTACAGGAAAGAATGAGGATCCCGGGATACTAAACTGTTGAACGGAATTTTAATACCTTTCCATACAAAAAAAAAATCGTCCACGTCGTCCAGAATTTGTAGGACTAGCCACATATTAGATAAGATTGAGGGCCAGTTGCTCATACGACTCTTAATGATTTAAGTTCTACTTAAATACTTATGGGCTACTTTTTTCGTATCAGCAAACGGCCCTGAATCTTTTATATGACTTACTCAAGGAATAACAAGCTTTGTTCAGTCTTTTCTCTAAAAGAACACGAAGCTCTAGGCCTTTTTAGTGGACTTCAGTCTGTGATTCGCAACGTCTTCTATAGGTAAGCTGTATACGATGGGAATGTCTTTAGAATTCGAACGAGTCACAAAAGACACCAAGACTCATGCATGGCATGGGAAGGTGCTATCGGAATGGTTTTGTCCTCGGTCAAGTCAGGAATAATCGTTGTTACTCTCAACTGGAATCAGCTACAGGGATTTTAATGGATCCAAAACTAGAGGATGTAAAAGAGTTGCAAGACCCAAGTTCACCGCATGATCAAATGTGAGAATAAGGCGATAGAAAAAGGTAGAAGAAGCAACAAGGTCGCTCTCTAGAGCAGATCAGAGCAGATTTTGTCAAGATTAGCAGATTCTGGTCAACAAAGGGCCACAAAATGTAGATTGAAAGTACAGACACCAACCGCTTAGAGCCACACTTTCCCTTGATAGCTTTTCCAAACCTCTTTATCTACAAAACTAGTTCCTCTCTGTCAGTCTTTGGTTACATATAAAGCTGCAAAAGCTAGAAGCGTCACATAAAGCGGAAAATTCGTCAATTTTTCGCAAATTTTAGTTGACAAGACCCACTGAATCGACCTCAAAAGTACAGACACCAACCAAAAATCACGTTTCAAACCTACTATGTCCTTTCTGTATGTCTTTTTTTTAACTTTTAAAGCTGCAAAAGTGAGAGGCGTCCTCTAAAGCAGAAAATTCGTCAATTTTCCGCAAAATTTTAGTTGCCAAGACCCACTGAATGGACCTCCAAAGTACAGACACCCACCATAACCCACGTTTCAAACCTAAATCGATTTCCCAAACCTCTTCAGCTTCAGAATAAGTTCCCCTCCGTCTGTCGTTGGTTACACAAAAAGGGAGTGCCTACCATCTACTCCCAAATCAATGCACAACACTTTCTCAACTATATACACTGCCTCGGCACAGCCAGTCTTTATTGCAGTTTCACATGTCTCGAGGCATTTCAACACCAGTCCCTTTTATTACCTTTTGCCCCCATCCTCACAAATGCATCTATTTAGCATTTCACTACCCAGCAGCTACAAGGGCTAAAGTCTCATCTGTCTGTCAGTTGATTTTTTTCGTCTGTTTCTTTCCAAAAATATCTACTACACCAAGGGGCGGAAGAGATTTACTGCTCCTGTATAGCATATATCCTTGCGAAAAATCTCCGTTTCGTTTATTTGCATTTTCCATTTCATGTTTTTATTTGTTGCTTTGTCAAAAGTACCCTCAAGCACACATATACGACCTAATATCCACTGCCACCCCATGTCTTTAATGGTGATATACATCCCCGGTGAAAGACAATTCTTTAAGGATGCTACCGCCTCCCGTATATGGAACCAGAGAAGAGCTACTTTGTACGAGCGTGTGTGGTGTGAGCGCGCGCTTTCGACAAGGTAATTTTCGACAAAATGCATCCCTTGAGGGACTTTACGCCGAGTGTGTATTGGCGCGCACCCTTCTTTAAGTCTAAGTCTATCACTGCCAAGGACATGGGTAACAAATTGAAACAAAAGCGAAGCGAATCGAATTCACTGCCTGCCAGGGGGCAGATGGATTTGTCTGTGCTTAAACATCACAGATAGAGATAGAGAGAGAGAGAGAGCGAGAGCGAGGTCCTTTGATATTCATACCTCATAAATAAACGGGGAGATCCGATACTTTTGAACAGTAGATGTTTGTTTAGTTAAATTGGAGATGCTCCGGGATACACAGCTTACCAAGGACACTCTCTGCGGTTAACGATTAATTAATTTGCGGCAAAAGGATACGAAGAGGCAATGTGCGATGCAGTCGGTATTCAAAATATGGCTTCTGGTTATACATATTTTTTTTGGAAAAAAAATTAAAAGGACTCAACGACAACTCACCTGACTGAGTTCATCCCTCGAAAGTTGGCGGTAGTTTGGCAGGAGCGCCTGTAAGTCATCCTCGAAGGGGCCATCGCCACAGCAACTGCTGTCGTTGCCTTCCAGCGAGTGGAACTGTTCGCTGGTAGTGGTTGAGGAATTCATGTTATTGCCGAATACCGGTGGAATGGTGGTCCCACCACCACCGCCACTGTTTGTATTGCCACCATTTGTATTTGTGTTGTTGGCAGCACCGTGTCCGATTCCGATTCCAAGTCCGAGTCCACCTCCGACACCGCCGCCATTATTGTTGTGGATATTGTTGACGTTATTGTTATTGTTGTTGATTATCAGATTGTTAGCGTTACCATTCAATACACCATTATTGTCATTTCCTTTAACGGAATCTAATCCACAAAATGGTATACGACGATGGCTTGTTTTGATTTGATGCTGATTGTGGGACGTTTGATGTGCGCTTGTTTCGGAGGACCTGCAAAGAGAAGATGGACAAAGGGTGAGTTGATGTTTGATGGTAAACTACTTGTAAATATAATTCAATTGTTGTAACCAGTAGGACTGCAATGGGAACTCCTTATGAGAGAACCCACACTTTAAGATGTTGCAGCGCGACTTCTTCGTCGATTTAGATAGGTCTACTCAAACAGCAGCTGCCTAAGGCGGAGGCACAAATGAAAAGACCGATCAACGGGCGAATACAAGTGAGACCCCATCTCAAGCCAGAAAAGACGGAAAACAAAACCAAGGATGGAAATCAGACAGTCTCCAGCAATTGTTAGTGGGACTGCCTCTGTTAAAAATTAATACGCGTCAAGCCTTAAAATTTACGACCAAAACATGCAGCGCCAAGAAGAGGAACCAAACCAGAAACCACTATCCGAAAGGCTTAACGATACAACACGTCCCTAAGAAAGATCGAATTAAGGGCATGTATTAAGAGCAAGCAAGGACTTCCTAAAATTTTGCAACAAAGGAAACTGGGGGCCTATGAATAAACCATCATACAAGTAGCTGGTAGTAGCACAGAGTTACTAGTTTTAGGCCGAATGCGAACTGCTGAACTGAGCAGCTTCCCCAGGGCATTTATACTCTCGAAGGTTTTTCAGTTGTCCGCGAGTGGTGGCGCAGTAAACGACCTCTAGGCTTATTTTGTGCTTGTCCGGGGATTAAACCTTAAACCCTGGTCAGGGAAGAACTTTGAAACGATCCAAACCCCCGACATAGACTCAGCCCCATTAGCTGCAACACCACGTAACATCATCTGAAGGAGGCTGTAAACATAAAGGGTTTTCCAATGAGAGGTGTTATTGTGAATGATCCGCTCTTTCGGTAGCTGTCACTTTTGAAGCTTTTATTTTTGACATTTGACAAGTAGAAACTACGCCATTACTAAAAATGGAAGGATACACGTTGAAATTATTAAACTTCACTACAAAAATGGTGAAAATCTTGCAGTCACAGTTCGCAAAACTAAAGCATTTTTTGGTCGTCGTGAAGCACCTTGTCGGACCGCAATACACAAATTGGTGGAAAAATTCGAGCTGTTGGGACAAGTTAGTGATGTGAAGAATAAAACCCGTGCACGTCGCTCAAGAACAACTGAGAATATTGCTGCTGTAGCCCAAAGTGTTGAAGAAAACCCAGGTTTGTCCATTCCTCGTCGTTCTTTGGAATTGGGCATTCCACAAACGTCATTACACCGTATTTTGAATAACGACTTGGGTCTTAAGGCTTATAAAGTTCAGTTTACGTTTACTTTCAACAAGACGGCGCTACGTGCCACACAAGCAACGAAACCATTGATCTTTTACGGGTAAAATTTCCGGACCGTGTTATCTCTCGAAGAGGTGATCACAATTGGCCACCGAGATCTTGTGATTTAACACATTGCGACTTCTTCCTTTGGGGCCACGTGAAAGATAAGGTTTACGCCAACAGCCCAGAGTCGATTCAAGACCTCAAAGATAAAATTCGTTAGGCTATCGAGGACATAGGGCAGCCACTTTGCGATTTGGTTATGGAAAATTTCATGAAAAGGATATGGCCCTGTATGTGTGCTCGTGGTGGCCATTTGGCTGATGTGGTTCTTCATTATTAACTGCATACCTTCCTCTTTATTATGAAATAAACATCCGATCATTTATCTCAAAAAATGGCATTTTTCTTTGAATACCAAAATAACACCTCTTATTGGAAAAAGCCTTTATTTGACGTCGCATGTCTACCCGCCCTCAGCCTCTCAGAAAGCACATCACCAGCAGTAAGTACAGAGGATAGGTGAGAGCACAGCCAGAAGTGCCGTCACTGATGTACTGAACGAGAACTGAAAGACCACCAAGAAACCTCAATAAGCAACAAAGAAAGAGGCCCATCAATCAATGCTATAGGCTAAAATGAGAGCTGCTGCGAGAGCTTATAGCGAGCTCTACGGACAAAACATAGATGGGAGGATGTACGGCGATGTTCGGAAGATCTACCAGAGAGTTAAATGATCTGCCCAGGGTTTTGAAAAGAACTTAAGTTCCACCTTTTACAAAAGTTATGTGCAAAATCATGTTGATAACGCCTGAAAACATTTTGGGACACTTTGGAAGAAAGATTTGTATCGATGGTTGAGGTGACTAGATTTAGTCGTAGGTAGTCCTCATACGAGTCCCTGAGTCCGCCCATGATAAACTACCAACCGCGAACAATTCAGAAGAATTAAGGAGCGACCTCAATCAACTTGGTGCACATCTATCTGGGGCAGTGCCGGATGAAGCCACCGCGGGGCCTATAAAACTGTTATACAAACAAACTTTTCTGGATTTAATTTGGCCAAATACATTTCGTATCGAGTTCTATAAGTAAATCGTATTAAATGTTCATTAAAGTGAGGTGGTTTTGGTTCAACAGATCCTTTTTTACGGTCAGAAAGTGCGGGGCCCCCAAAAGCGCTGTCTACTCTTGCTACATGGGTAATCCTCTACTGTCTAGGGACCATTCTGACTCAAAGCCGTCGTCCAACTCAGACTTAGGTACCTCAAAAGGTACTCTAACTGACTTATTTGCCATTTCAACGGGGAATCCTTTCAAATTCGAAAGGTGAAACTTTCCAACCCAATTACACACAAATTCCCATTGTGTTCCTCGGATATACATTCAATTGCTTCTCATAATTCCATGCTTATTGTTCGCTCTCAATGCTCCACACACTCCACTCATTGTTCCGGTACAATCAACAAAAGCCAAACTATACACAAGAATTTTCCGTGAAACTCCTTCACCAAGGATCCACAGCCAAAGTGCTGTTCCCCAATGCAAAACCAACAATCGTAAAAGAAACTGAGAAAAAAAATAAAATAAGAAATAACAAAATTAATTGAATAAAAAGAAACGAAAGAGAAAAAGTCTAATTCCGTGAACATGGCGAAATATTTATAATGAAATAAAATGCGCCACACGCTCCGCTCCGGCTCCTGTGCGAACAACTCGGAGGCAAACATGGAAAATTGTATTAAATAGCTCTTGAGGAGGTTTTCGGTTTCTATGGCTGCAGAAGGGCTTGGATGGAAGCCGCCACATCACTCGCTCTCGCATTTCGGTTCATTGGGTTTTCCATGCATCCACACAAAAGTTAAATTATGTTAAGTTGAGGGAATATTATGTACCGTATGCGATGAGGTGAGGAATTAATAATAATAAAAGAGAGAACGAAGAGCCCGTTTGCAGTATGTGCTCAAGCACAAGGAAGCTATAGACCTGGATGTGAGGTGGACCGTGTGTATGTGGAGCACACCGGAAAGTTTACATCTTTTATTTTCGTTTTGGCTAAGAGGCTTTGGAACGAGACTGCATGCAATTTTGCGATAGAAATTTTAATCCGATTTCGCAGATGACAGAACGCAGCGCTGGAAATAGGAAATAGACGGCGCACATGTAGTGTAGTGCAGTTTGGCGGTGCAGACAGATAGGGGGAGGACTCTCCTTTCACTTTGCCACTTGGAAATTGCTACTTTGACACGAAAGTTCGAGATTACGATGAGATTTGAATTTGTTATGCTTAGCAGAAGTGTCTATGAATAGACAAGTTGTGCTTGCTTCTTTGGCGGTTTAAGGAGGTATGTTGAATAAATATTTTTGTAAAGGAAACAAGTTGCATCAATTAAATTGGACATTTTATTCGGATGGAGCGAAAATCCATCGCATCAAATATATCCTACTAAGTTTTAATGACAGTTTTGGTTGAACCTGGGTCTTAACCAATAAGCCTTTCTTAAGCCAGCTGCAACTGCATTTCAAAATGAAGATTTGATGGAAAAAAGTCCATAAATAGGACTATAGGCCTAGGCTTGTACTCGGGATGCAGAAGAAGCACCGGTGAGTGTCTTATAAAACGCTTGCAAACGAATGCATAAAAATAACGTCTCATGTCGAAAAGAGTGCAAAATATGTTGCCTAGTTCACATTTCATCCGACGGAATTTCCAATATTCTCCGGTTCTTCTCCAGAATTCTTTTTATTTCTAAAGGGGTTTTCAAATACTGACAAATTTCTAAAAAAGCATTTCATTCATAGGGTCACCATATATCCCCTTTTAAGGCTCAAAAATGACACTCTGCCTCCACTTGCGATGATTTCAAAGCAAAGAACAACAGCAAACAAAAAATGCACATAGCAGAAAGCAGAGCAGCTGTCAAATTTCGGTTGTTGGGCATTTCATAGCAGAATTCTTTGGCTGAATTGGAAAAAAAAAATTGTGAATAATTTTTAACAGTCGTAAGAGTTTCTTCGTGTTTAATTTTCCAACCTGTCATTTTTATATTTATTGCGCAATACCAATAACAAATTTAAGTCTCGACTTTAGGTTTACAGAAGCTCACAATTGCGAAATTTGTATGGAAAATATAGCCACTCTGAACTACTAAAATTTAGAGTCGAAACTAAAAATGTTTATTGGTAAGGCCCATTGAAAAAAAGCTTTAAGCGTTGACTGATTAATTCAAATTGAAAATTTTGAGTTCCCGAACAGAACTTTTTTATGATTTGAAATTCAATTGACAGCAAAATGACAGCCGCTCTGTGTTCATACATCGGATGACTTCTTTTGGCCCACCTTGTGATAACCGAGCCCGTATGGCAAACAATTGTGACGGCGCCCATTTGGCCGATATCATCTTCAAATAAACATAATCAAAAAACAGAATCGAAGTTTTTCATTTAGAAAAAAAAAGAGAGCCAAACACCATCGGATGACTTCTTTTGGCCCACCCTGTAGTATGCTATAGATGGTATGCGATAATTGCATGCTTTCTATAGCAAACTATGGAAATAAAGCTGCTTGTATGTACTCCACTTGTGATAATGAAAGCATGCTCTTTATTGCATACTCTGCATTCATCGCAGATAGCGGTTGAGTTCGCCCCCCAAAGCTCAAAATACAGAAAACGTGACAACAAAATTCCATCAACATTTTGAGATACAGTAGGAACCGTTTAAAACGAACCCGGTTAAAGCGAACTTTCGGTTATAACGAACCCATTCTGCGCGTGAAATAAAGAAAATGTCCGGTTTTAACGAACCAAAAGTCTGTCGCTTTACATTGTCATCCAGATTTTACCAACTTTTCGCGACTTCCCCGAGAACTGTATAGCTGCGTACGAACCAACATTCTCAAACGTCAAAATTTTGTCCTTCAATATAATTTGTTCGGTACTTCCCCGAGTAACCTTATGTTTACAAACGAAAGGTTTAGTGAAGTGACGCGCTTAAAAATCATTTAAGTAAAATGGGAGATTTAGAAACAAAAAAAGAAAATGTGTCACATTAAAAGACAAATAACTTTTTCTTTTCTTTTTTTGATTTTCAAAACAAAACTTGATGATTTTTTTAGCGTATCTCTTATAACGAACTTCGGTTATAACGAACTTCGGTTATAACGAACCAATTATTTGGTCAGTCCCTTCGAGTTCGTTATAAGCGGACACTACTGTAATTATTCGTTTTATTCCTCAATCACTACTAGTTTTTGGTACTAGCAAAAACCTCGAATCTACTGACCGGTTTTGGGTTACTTTTCTGTAAAAAAAAATTCAGAAACATTAGAAACTACATTTCTTAATAATAAACTCTAGAAGAAACAGCAAACGGTGTTTTCTTTATCAAATGAAAGAATAGACTTTTCAAAACGAATTAAAAAATGACTTATTTGCCTTTGGAAACTGCCCAATTGGCATATGTTTTGACATACCAAACACCTTTCTAAGTCTGCTGCTAAAAATGTTACCAATCGATGAGTAAAACGAAGTGCTCTCTGTCCTCGAATGACGTCCATTTAAGACTTCTCGCATTCAACCATTTGATGGAACTTTTCCTTTTATTTGGGAAGAATTGAATTTCATTGAATTTTAGCAGTAAGTAAAACCTTTCATCCATTTTATGACTACCGAAGACAAGATGGCATATTTGGCGATTTTTGGTTGGATTTGGTTGGAGGATGGGTTACAACGTCAGAAATGAAAAGTATTGCTTAACGTGAACACCTGCCTTGACGGCTTAAATTTCACGATGGGCACACCCACATTTGAGTCATTGAGAAAGACGTTGACAAGACGCCCCAGGACCAATACAAGTATTGCTACAAGTATTGACCCTGGTACAATTACCGTGGCTGATTGGGTAAGAAAAAGCACGAACCCATTTGATTTTAGGCGAGGCCTATCAAGACGCCTCTTCGTTCTGAAAGAACGCTTCTCGTCTCCGCATTCGGATTAAACCACAGCCCCCACGAATCCAACCTCAAAGTATGGGGCTGCACCAGATTTGGTACAGAGGCCGTCCCCATCACCCGTGGTACCATTATATAGCTAATGGTCGAGCTTTCGCAACCCGAGAGTTACTACCATTCGGACTCCTTACCCATCCGAGGCGGATAGACCTCAATGTTAGGTGATTTGAGCATCTTGAATCCCATATTACTAGCGAAAACAAGATAACTCAACACCTATTCTTTTTTCTTGCACTGTTTACTTTCGTGAAGCCACAATAAAGGCAACACTGAATTTGGGCGGGTTACAACATCAGTTGGATCTCGTATTTTTGTTGTAAGCCTTTACCTAACACAGGTAAGGGGTGTCCCATAATTCACATAAAATTTGTATTTTCCGCCATTTAATAGTAAAGTGATGCCAACGGAAAAGAAGATAACAATGTGACAGCTGACAGCTGACAGTTTGGGGTTAGTAATAAAGAACAACGCATTTTCATTGTTGGGCAATATGTTACAAATAATGAGGGCTTGTCAGCTACAGTCAGCAATTTTTGTACAAATGTGCGATTATTTACAACCATCAACTGTGAAGGGAATAATTGAAAAATTTAGGAAGAGTGTATCTTAAACACTCTGGGTACTGGGTGTCCTGTCACAAGTCGTTCAACTGAAAACATCGTAGCAGAAAAAATAAAAAAAAGAAGACATCTCGCCAAGATGGCTCATGATTGTCGTCTCCAAAGAGGCAGTCTAATACATTTAGTGGAGGATAACGTTCATCCTCTTCTAAGGCAAAAGGGAAAGTGTCACAACGTCGGGTTTGAGTATGGCTAAATTGAGCAGCTGTCTTGAGCAAGAAATGGCTCACATGTCTTCTAGTTCGACGAAGCCCAAAGTCGCGAGTGTTTTGCTGACAGTCAAGGAAAATCAGTTCGGCACCGTAGTCAAGAATGGTGGCATTTGGAGACGATCTCCACAGCAGATTCTCACTTAAAACCCAGTTTTTAGTGTCTTAATTACAAGATATGGATGTGACCAACATGTGGTTTCAACAAGACGATGCCACATGCCACACAGCCAAAGAAACAATTCAATTACTGCATGAGTCATTTCCTAATCGATCAGAATTGACCATCCAGATCTTGCGATTTGACGCCATTGGACTTTTTTCTTTTGGGTGTTTTGAAGTCAAAGGTCTATGCAAACAAGCCCACGAACACCAAACGCCTTGAAGACGAAATTGGGAGAGGTATTCCGGAAATTCAGCCACAATTGTGCGAAACGGTCATAGAAAATTTCTATTTCAGCAAAGCCGTGGCTGCCATTTATCCGATGTGTTATTCCATATATAACCCCAAGGTGTATACTCTATGAAACAGTAAAATGGTATTTTCTATCAAAATAACATTTTGCGGTAATTATGGGACACCCTTTAATTCATGTGGATAAAGTGAAAAACGGCTATATCAATCAGAATCAGACAATCTGAATCAGACTTCAGACAACGAGCATAGAGTTTCCCTTAACAACGCCATCTACATCAATCGATCAAAATGTAGTGAACAAGATCTCAAGATCTCGTGTGAATGCCTAAAAATGCTGGTAGCTTAAAACGCTACTCACAATCTTTTCGTCGATTTAAAAGCCCTGCTGACAGCATTTATACAGACAGCTATACACAATCGTGTCTAGTTTTAGCATCTGTGTCAAACTTGTCCATGCTTTTTAAATGACAAAGGGGAGGGATCGTTGACCTCATCAAAACCTCATCAAAACCACTGTACGAACCAAACAAACCACTGAAGGACGTGGCTTCTTCCAAAAGTGTCAATAACTGACATACGTCAATGACATAATTCGTAACAAACATAAAGCTGATGCTGCTGCATTTGTGAGTTAAAAAACTTGACGTAGGTACAAATCATTGTAAATCTCTTCCGTCAGAATATGCGCCCAAGGCTGCGCATCATTTTTCGAATTCTTAACTGGGCAGGAAGAAAACTTAAGACCAATGAAACGAATGTTGCTTTGAGGCTTCACGTCAGTCAAGCATGGCTGAAGGATACAGGCAAACTTTGGACGAATTTTCCTTCACCAACAATATCAACTGTACGACCCCCGACCACAGACTTTCGCAATTTGTTGCGTTCGTGTTTTATTTTCCTATCAAGTCATTCCCATTATGTTCGCCCTAAAAAGATATCTCCGCACATCTTCCGCCTCACTAAAAGCTACTTATTCCCATTCCACAGAAGCACACAAGTGCACATGCCCGCATGCACAGGCAACCGACCTGGTGTGGGGTACCCAAACCATTCACACAGTCGCATGCTTAAAATATCTCCAGTACACAACCACCCTCTCCCGGGCAGTGAACGTAAACGACTCGAAAGATAAAACGCAGCAACATTTTAATGATTCTCGTTGATGGGTAAAAAGTCGGCACGGCGTTCCACTTGCACTCCACCGTCTGACACAGTTCCCGGCATCGCGTCATCTCCTGGAATAACATCAAAAGCCATATGCAACCACCGCCCCAACTACTTTAGCACCAATTCACATGCAATTAACAGTAAAGGAGTGTAAAATGGTTGAGAAAACAAAAAACAGCATAAAACTCTCCAGAGGGCCATGTCTGCCTGTGTGTGTGTGTGTTGGGAAATTCAGGCCAGCGCGAGCATCGTAAAACGACCAAACGACCGACTGTTTGCGCAATCGGTTCGCTTCAACCCTTCGCGCCTGGATCTGAACTAATCTCCTGTCGATTGTAAATCACTTGCACTGCGTGCCGACACAATAAATCAAAATTAAGCCACTGCCATCCTTGCGACAGAATGATTGAAGAAGAAATCTTCACTTATGCAAATATGTTCCCAGAAAGAGAAGAAGAAACCCCTCGAAACAATACAACACCTAGGCGCGAAAAGTTCCTGTCGGAAGAGAAGAATAAATCAGAGCAAAACGTGAGCGTCCATATAATTTCCAATGCAGCAGCAGCACATTAGCACAACATCATGTCACTCGAGTTAATCTCTCGATGGGGGGACGAACCTCCGCATTGGGCTTCGGGTTTATGTGCTCGACGCCCCTAATTCGGGAAAGTCTTCCAAACTTTTGCGTTCGCATTTGTGTACTAGACGTCTTTCAATTTGAACGCTTTGTCGGAGTTGGATTTTTATGGCCGCCATCATTTTTGATAAAATTCATGTTAATGCAGTTTTTATTGAGCGAAAAAATGAAATAAAACGGAAGACGTGGGTGGAGGATACGTAGTTCCAGTTGTTAAACTTGTTGGCCAAATTTGGGATGAACAGAGCTCGCGCGCTAAACGGTTGAGCGGCATAAAGCACGTATTTTTGATTTTATAGCCAGAGAATGAGGGAAGAGTGGGTTTCATGGAGACTTGGGTGCTAATAAGGTTAAAGGTATCTAAGCTCGCCCAGTTGATTGAGATATTTCACGCTTGTTTGAGTACAAGAAACAGCTGGGACGTCGTAAAAATTAAGAGACTGGCACATCATTTCAACGGTAAGCCTCTTAACGAAGACCGGATATGGATGGTGTTTTTATGCAGCTCAGGTATGGAAAATCATAACCAGATCGGTTGCCGCTATCGATCTTGATAAAGACTTGCGATATGACACAAAAACAAACGATGCAGTTCGGGCAAATACACCAACAAACGAGCCCGTATGGCAATCAATTGCGACGGCGCCCATTTGGCCGATATCATCTTCCCGTCTTGAGCAATAAAATTCTAAAGGTTCAGATAAACATAATCAAAAAACAGAATCGAAGTTCATCATTTAGAAAAAAAAAATGAGAGCCAAACAACATCGGATGACTTCTTTTGGCCCACCTTGTATAAGGCCCAACGTCCACTGAAGTGTCTTGTCATTGACTACAAAAAACAGATTTTGTTGGTACGACAAATTGAGCGACCCATCAGCAAGAGATCTTCCTTTGACATCAATGCATAAAGATTTGAAGCGCATAGAAATTTGGACGACCGTTAAAGTGAGCCGGATCAACCCCCAAATTGTACGACAAGTCCCAGATACAATACGCACAGTTTTACTTTTTATTTTTTTGATAAACAAAACTGAGCTATTGAGGTTGAAAGATATTTTAAATCTTGAAAAGGTCAAGAATTGATAAATTCAACTCAATTCGAAAGGGAAAGGCCATTTTAGTCTGGACTAACATAAGGCCTACCGCACACTAAGGTGCTCTGTCACTGAGCAGCATTAAAACGTACATCTGCATTTGAAACCAAGGCGCAAAAAAAAAGAATACCAGTGATGCCAGACTTTTTGGACTGAATTACCCACGACGATTATCAAAAAAACACCAAAAAGGACCTGTTTGTCCGTGCCGACCTTAAAAAACAACAAAAAACCCTTTTTTTTGTTCTGAGGGATAAAAGATTCACTTTTGGCCCTTTTAGCTTATTTTGGAAGGCAAAATGCACACTGGCATTACTGATTACGACTATCGGAATGATCTGGCAGAAAGACGAACCAAGCCAAAGCCGGATCGACCCCCAAATTTTCAGAGTAATACTCACAGTTCTGTATCCGCAAGTAGTGGTCATCGAGGTTAAACTGTGATTATCATTTTGATGTTGAGTGTTAGGCTCCTGTCAAGCCGAGTTGGCAGTTTAATTTAAATACGGACGAACCCCTGTTCCGTAACACCCAAGAAGCTACTTATATAGGTGACATACGGTTTGTGACGGACGTGAGCCTTAAAAAAAATATCTCTTCGGTTGCACCCCTGCACAGAGGTTCGACCATGAGAAAAACGAATCGAAGTCGATGTTTGCACAAATTTTAGAATTTGTAGACGTACGAGAGAACTATTCATGGCCAATGGTTGAAATTTACGATCAGCGGTCGAATCGCGTCGTCCGTGAAAGAGCATTATGTGACGAAATTTGTTTTTGGGTCACAAGTAAAATAAACTTAATTCCGTAAACATGTAGATCGTTCACGAAAGTGGCGATTCGGCGAGATGATGTGTACAGTTTACATGGGGAAAGACAAGGATTACTACAGAACGACAGAGGCTTTAGAGACGTTAAAGTTCTGTCTGTAACCTTTTATCCTACTGTCCAGGGTTTTGAAACAGAAGACTGACGATACTTAGTAGCTACTTCTTTGATGATCTATACTTCGTACTGGAGGTGCTGTGCTGGACACTAAAGAGCGTCAAGGACCATAAGAAATATTTTATAAATCAGCGTTAGCACATAAGGTGTTCCTCTACTGTTTGGAACAAAAGCTTTTCATTCAAGGCGTTAATATCACTTCGATCTTAAAAGGCAACAGCGCTAGCCAACCGCAGACCTCTTCGCTTGATATTAAAGGGGATATCTTGTTATTTTATTTAATAGCAGAGCCGACAGTCGTAAGAGCAATTGTGGCAAACAAAGATAGCAGATGATCTGCCGCTGATCTAGTATAAAACTTTTTTCAGACCCATGTTTACCTTGTGGCAATGGAAAAGTGTAGCATACCAGACCTAAATCACTGTCATGATAGATGTATCAACATGCATGCACTACTTTTGTATCCAACTTCACACTCGTCTGTTAAAAGACAATTGCATAAATTCATCTCAAACAAATCCTCACCCACTGAAATGAGCAGGCAAATATATTTGCCGCTTCAGATTTTTGTGTCGCGACAGATGAAATATTCCAGAGGTAGTAAACGCCAACCGTCCATTTTCGAAGATTTAAAACTTGTATGTCTGATAATAAATACTGATATAAGGATCATCTGCAAAGGATGACAGATTGATCATTTGTTAATATCTGATCTGAGCGGTTTGTGTCATGATAGATGGATGTGCTATATCAGTATATTAGGTTAGTCTTTAGCATAATTTATTGTTCAAATCAGTGCCAGTATCAGATCACTCCGATGAGCCTTATGACGGACCAAATGTTTGTTAGACGCTAAACCGAAAAGTGCTGTTACAAGAAATGTGTCATGATACTTTTCTGACATTTAAAAGTATGAGGTGGTGTTTTAGACTGATATTGATAGAAGTTGTTGTGACGCTTGTCGAGGTCAATCAAACTATAAGCCCTCTTGAGATATTGACATGATAAAAACGCCATTCTGAAACACTAGATCGCATGAAAGCAATGTCGCGATACAAAGCAATACGCGACCAAGTTGATGCTGAATGACATGTTCTAGCTAAGCTACTTGTCGGCTGAATAAATAAATTTAATTTGCATATCAAGGTGTTTGGATTTAACATAATCTCATGGGAGTTATGTCACAGCAAAAATTGCCTTTTTGTATAAATACAATAAATACCGGGACGTTCAAGATGACAATTTGTTAAGAAATACTGATAATGGCACCTGCCTTGGGATAATCTTGTTTCAAGTGGGCTTTTGATTGATGAGTGAAAATATCGCGACAGATGGCAACTTATACAGCTCAGCCGCAGCGAAGGCGTCTACAAAATTCACTTCCCTTGAATTGAGCATACTAGGCAATTATTCTTCTTTTGAACTTCAAGTGTAGGTTGAACCTTATCGTACACCTACTTTTGCATAAACAATAAATACTTAATGCAGGTGTCGTTGCCTTATTTCCATTCCCAAACCAGCACCTATTCACACGCTTTGTTCATCTCCCACAAATAAATTCAAATTCACACAATTTTCACCCATCAAACCTTCGTAGACCCATATTCCGAGCACCTACACTCTGGTGGGCCCTTTGATGACCACAAATAAACCTACGTAAATGTAGCACACCCACACGCATCTACCTACTCCGCGCTGAGATTCCATCCTTTGTTGGAAAATAATTTCGGGCGAACTTTCACATCGCAGAAAACGTGCCGCACATTTATATATCATCGCTGGTGCGGTGTGTATAACCTCTCATGATATAAACAATCCCCCGTGCCACTAAATCTTCCGCTTCGTGCACCTTTTATTGCGCGAGGGTATCTCTGGGATAAAAAGATTCAAGGCCGACCATTCAGGCTGCCTTTTAAATTCCCCACGATATTCCTTTCTGCATGACGGTAACGAATTAAAGGACAATGTCGCAAAGAAAGCAAATAAATAAAATGGGAAAAAAGAGAGAAACTCCGCAATGCAAAATCGCAGCAGCAGCAGCAGACAAATGAGACTTCATTGCCGCAGACAGACGGAAATAATTGGAAGATATGTACCCAGTAGGCAGGCTCCTTTAAAATATATATATTCTAACTACCTCATTTGTTAGGTTTTTTCTTTCTTCTGTTTAATGGGTGGGAGGGAGACAGAGGTATTTTAATCGTTGCAATCTCGTTCACTGTCAGGGGCAGGCACATTTTTGGTTAAATTGTTCAGAGGATAATATACTGTGCAGAAAGTATGCGGAAGTAGTATGGAAAGTGCTTGTAAAGAGTTAATGAAGTGATTAGCTCTCATGAGACTGATGCGATATGTACGGTTTTGAATATGGGCGGGCACATCTTGAAATTGAAGACTTGTTTGGGAGAAAAGTTGCATCAATCATGGGAGTGCGTCGAGATTTTGAAAAAAAAGATGTAATGACATTATGCGCAGAAGTTTCTACGGAAGATTATCTCATGAGAATGGTGTCGTCACACCAGCTTCTTCGGATTGCATTAAGTGTGAAGTTTGTGCACATTTTGACCCTTTTAAGGCAGACTTTGACGAAAATGCTTTTTAGAAGTAAGTTTACTAAGCACTCTCACGACAATTATCTCATGAGAATGGTGTCATGACACTACCTTCTTCGGATTGCATTAAAAGTGATGTTTGTGCAATTCAATCAGTTTGACCCTTTGAAGGCAAACTTTCACGAAAATGCTTTTAAGGAGTAAGTTTACTAAGCACTCTCATGACAATTATATCACGTTATAGAAGGTACAAAAAAATGTCAATGCCAATCAAGAAAACTAGGCATGCGGAACAAAATCGCTAAAAAGATGCGTGGGAAGAGAAGTATTCTCATGAGAATGACGCCATGTTTCTAATGTATGGAGAATTTCGAGAAAATTTGCTTTAGGCTGCTATAATGTCGGCTGTGATGAGAGAATGTTTTGTAAGAGGCAAATGTGTAAACTTATCTCACGACAGTTATATGTCATACCACTATGGATACCTAAATGGATGAGATGCAGTGAAGTGAAGTTTCAAGCTTCTAATATAGTGGACTATGCTGATAAGCAATTTACTAGGGCGCTTGCTTGTGCAACATTCTCGCGTGAAATATGTCATGACACGAAATATACCTGAGCAAAAGAAACAGTGTGGGGAAATGAATCATCCTGCTGTTATAGTAGATAACGAATAAAATATGTGTAGAATACGAAAGTTACTCCCATGACAAAAATGTCACGATACTTCAGATAACCTAAAACATTATAATATGGCAATACATGATAATCGGTTATATGACTTTTTGCAATAGGCTATCATAAACCAAATATTTTATAAATCCCTAGTGCGTGAAGTGCTCTCATAAGAAATGTGTCATGATACTAAAGACATTTCTAGGTATGAGCTATGAGAAAGTTTTTTCTTTGGCTGCTTACTGTGAAAAGTTGAATCTGAAGCGTTTACACTTATGACGATAGATATCTACTGTCATGATACAAACGGCGTTCCAAAATATTAGAGATATGGAAGTTGAAGTTATTGGAAAGAACTGCTTCTGAACTTCAATTTCGAAACTGAATTCAACTGGAGGACCAGATTTATTCACTCAAGTGATCTAAAATTAATAAAACAATGCTTTTGCAACCGCTGTTGATGGAGAGCTTTATTATTTGAGCTGATATAATTGCAGCCTAAATAAATATAATTTTTTTTAGTATATCAAGGTCTCTGGAATTTACATATTCTCATGAGATTTAAATGCATGCACGAATATTAATTAAGCTCCTGTATAAATGTCTTCGGATTGGAAAAGTCCCATGAAATTTATGTTGAAGAACTATAGCTCGTTTGAGTTGCTTTGTTGATGAGGATTGGACGTTGTTTGTTTAAATCTTATGATATATATTTCTGTCACAGCAGAAACTAAAACCTCTGTAGCCAATTTGGCTTCACCTATCGTCGTTTCAGTTGCTGCCTTGGTAGGTAGTTATTTATGATGACTAATGCATCTCAAATCTCATGATATTTATGTCATAGTAAAAGACACAACCTCGTGTTGATGTTGCTTAGGATTATGTAGAGCCTGAGCTAGGTAAAACTGTCTGTCAAAGGAATTTATGACATCGATCATAAATTGATCAATGCGTGTTCTCGCATGAGATAAAATTAGGTCATAGTACAAAGAACATCTTTTGGAAGACGAACAGTGAAATATGAGGACCAACAAACTAAAGAAAATGCCTTTGAAAAATTTAAATCTTCTCGCATGACACACTGGAACCGGAAATATAAACTTGACAAGCTCAAGATGTCGTTTACAGATTTTTTTCACAACAACGTGGTGATAATTTCGCTCGATACAAAAATGTGAAACACCTAATGAAGAACAAGCTTGAACTGCCAATCAAATACTATTCGAATGGTGCTCTTTGTGTCCGGGGATCAGTGCAGGATTTATGTCACGACACAAAACCAAAAGAAAATATGCAAAATATATGAAAACCCCGCACGAATGTTGACCCAAAAATAGAACTCTTCAAAAGCGAATATATTTTCAACAAGCTACCGGAAATTAACTCCCCCCATTGAGTACATTTTCACGGACCACCACCGAAGAATCACCAATGAAAAGAAACTCATAAAACAATATTACGAATGGCAATTTCCAATAAATTTATTAATCTTTGGCAAATCTTCGATTGCCACTCTGCACTGAATCACTGACCTCCACAAGCATCTGCATCATCGCTATCGCTGCCACAAGAGCCAGTAGAAAGAGACATCTTCCATGTGGACGGCGCAGTGGCACCCACTAGCACCGCACCGCTTTACAGTGCAGCATCCAACGGACTGGAATTAATGCCACAAGGCATCTGTGTCTCATCGGTTGGATGTGTACTGGCTCCTGTAAGGGGCGAGTTTTGGGTTGACGAAAATGGTCGCTTAGTGCATTCTTAATAAAACAGCACTCCCATTATCGCCGAAGCAGCTTCATGCTACAAAAGACCACCAACAGTCGCCCAAACTGCTTGCGACGCCATCTATTCTCTGCCTAGGACAACCCAGCACTTGGTACGCAAATACCTTCAACAAAAGTTCAAACCCAACTACACACGACCGATTCGTACACTTTACGTCGACGTCTTCCTTCCTCGTCACGCTGGAACGGGGGATCTTCTCCACGGTTCTGTTTATGTTGACTTTGCGGAGATTTTAATCACAATCACGAGCAGAAAAAAAAAGAAAGAAAGGAAAAAAGATAAATCTGCGACCGAAAGAAAAGACGACCTCTCAGATGCTGAGTCACTGCGAGGATGATTATGACTTCATCCAGGAAAACAGCGATTAACTTCTGCCACAGAGCGAGATGGAGATTACGAGTACCAACCAGCCCCACTCACATACACACACAACATGTGCGGCCGGGGATGAAGCGAACGGTTCGTTATAACCCCGCTGGGGTGCTGGCGCGCTCGCTTTGCATTATTTACCTTATTATTATGAATCCACCACTTGGAAGTAATTAGATTTGCTGTGCGAAAAGGCAAATTGACAGGACCTTACGCGCTCGATAGACTAAGACGTCGCGTCGTCAGCCCCAAGGACGGATAACTCTGCATGCATCAAGGTAATTAAGGCGACTATCACTGGCGATATTATGATGGTATTTTGTAAGTTTAATTGGCAAAGTTTTTCTATTTATTCTTGTGGGCAAATGGAAGACGGAATAGCGGCAGGTAATTGAGTAGAAGAGAATTTGACTTTTAATAGGCGAGACATGGTGATTAGGGTAAACGGCGCAGAGCAATCTGACAGCCATTTTTAGGGCAAAGTTCGTCTGTCAAGTGTGCGCTGGGAATGGATGGGTCAATAGGTTTGACTTTTGTGGCGTGGGAAGCTCAAATTAAGCTCAAATTAATGTGGGGAGGAGGCCTGGGAAAGGAACGTGCCATGAACATGGGTTGGGAGTTTTTTGGTCGCAGCTTAAAGAAAGTACCTTAAGAAGTGATAGTGAACGATTTTTTTGGAATCGGTTCTTCCAGAGTTTAAAAAAAACGAATTTGAACTCTTTTGTACAGATAAGGAATGAGATTTCAGCCGTCAAATTCAAGAGCCTGAATTTGAAAAAGAGCTTGTAAATCAATTTCTAATTATGACACTTGTGGTCTGGTTGGAACCCATAATAGGATTGCACGGGAGTTATCCAGCTTAAGCACATGTGGGATTGTATTTCAAGCACTTTTGTCTAATTTGGACTAAAGATTGAGCCCACAGTCGTCGAAGAGAGACGAATTTCGAACAAGAGCGCTCAGAGCACAGACTGAAAGGCATGCAAAGGCTTTAAAACTGAAATAGCGATGGGACACTTCATGGAAAGGTAAAGGAACTCAATGGTTATTTCCATTTCATGCCTCATAAAATTCTTCGAAGAGCCAGCTGAACTTTGGGACAACTCATCCACAGGCAGTGGACATTTCATCCAACACATCAATAGCTGTTTTGGGATAGTTTTTTAAGGTCAAAGTTGTGTCCTATTTTTTTAAATTGTACAGTGTAAGTGTACAGTTGAGTCTCAGAAAGATTTTCTTCTACACTTGAACTTATTCGAAAGACGGAACCATAGGCAAACGGAACTCATGAAGAAGTGAAGACGCAATTTCTATAAGCCCAAGGCTGTTACTTTTAGCAATCTTCAGATTTTTGAAAGCTTGTCAAATTAGGGGCATTTAGGAGCGATAGGCCTAAAAAGGGACAGTTTCTGAGTGGCGGATGGTCGGCACAACCTATCCATTAATGGTCTGCAAAGCATAATAATTGGACAAAGAATGGGCGCTTCAAATAGAAGCAGAAGTGGACTTACATGCGTCTTGAACAACAATCTTTTCGCTGAACAAAAATAGGTGGAGTTTGTTGGAGAGGACGTTATCTATCCTAATCTAATCGCTACTTCCGTGAACGAGCTTTACGTTCGGAATCAAGTTGGTTTTACATGCGTGAAACAAAAACATATTCCGTCACGTAATTCTCGTTCACGGACGACGCAATTCGACAGCTGGGATATACTCACAAGTCCCAGTGTTCGAGTAGATGCCATTAGGAGGGAGAGTTGCGAAGCTTGAAACTCTCACTCTAGGTTCACGGAATGTGAAGTTGGAACACGTTGGTTTCTTATATGAACTAAGCCCGTAAAAAAAGGTTGTAGTTAAGAATTATATATTTTGATGGGTGTCTTCAACGCCTCCTAGGTTTGCGTTCAATGACAGAGTGCAGCGTGATTTTCAAGAAGGGTGACTCCGATCCGAACGCGAACGGAGAGGTTATGTTGGCATGTTTACAAAAGATAATTACGAGTATCCATGAACACAAATTTTACCGTCGAAAAAGTGACTGATAGATTTTTTGTCACAGTTTGGACAGCCAGTGCCCATTTTCTGTAACTCATGCGATAACTTTTTGCATCGAAAACTGAGGAACATTTTTGAAAAAGAAAATCGTTTTAGTGATAGATATATCGACACCATTATTACAGAACATGGACACTGGTGCTGTGCAAATTGTAACTCAACGTTCCTCTCAGTAACTCAGTGGGGCTAGTACAGAACAATGATTACGGGAAGAATTCTCACCGTAGATATCGGAATAGTTTCAACTAATTCCAACTGAATTAAGAGCAATTGACGGATGATAGCCTCTGCAGACGATGTTTCTTGACTGTTTCAGCTGGCGATGATGAAGGAAGTTCGTGCTTTAAAATATTCAGAGCTCAGAAGACATCCAGAGAGAAAAAGGTGTGGATTCACTAAGGGACCGGTACGGAGGCAAGAAAGACTTGGGCTTTTAAAGAAGTCAAAGACCGATCTTCAAAGAAGTTTGACGAAAAATTAGACCAGTTGTTCACAGATCTGCAAGCAACGTGTGCCGGCAGACAATCCGCCGTCTTACAGGAAAAAAGTTCAATTTCGTAGTCAAATTTCTGCGATGAGAAGGATAAAAACGACAAAAAGTTGACAAACCTGCGAGAGTGCGGCTAAATCTGGCCAAATACGCTGAAGACATTTTTTCCAAAAAAAATCGATAAAAGTTGACAAATCTGCGAAAGTGGATGAGAGGTAAAGAGGAGGTTCAATGGCGCCCATTTCTGTCAAAAAAGGTGATAAAAAGAATTGCTGCAATATTTGATCAAGTCTCGTGCTCAGTTTCCTAACAAATGCGGTATAAGAAACGCCTTGCAAAGCTGTGATAGAGTTAAGGATAGGCGACGAGCATGCTCCAACCTCTTTACAAGTCTTTTCTTGATTTGGAAAAGCCGCAAGACCGAATTCCTCTATGCAAAATTTTGGACTGTACTGCAGCAGTATGACAGTTGGCAGTTCTCTCCTGACAGCCGTTTTCTTTACACAAACTGTTCAAGTTGACTTTGGGTAAACGGGGTTTTATGAACACCTTCCGCTGTGGACGTTGGGCTTCTTCAAAGTTGCAACTTATCCCTCCTCCTTTTTACTATGTTTTTTTTGGATTAGATGTTGGACGTCGCCAAAGAATGTTTCAGAGTAGAAGAAGAAGGCCGTCCCTTCTAAGACCCAGCGCGGACTTGATAGTTTTGAAGCTGGGATGAGGGTAAACGTGAGCAAATCTGAACTGATGGTTATCTCAGGAACACCAGTTCAATTCACAGTGGATGCTAGTCGAGTCCCATTGAAATTGACTGAGAAACCAAAGTAGGTATCTCAAAATATTTTTCACGAGAGATGGATGGAAAAATGCTCTAAGCCCCCTTCTTACAGGTTCATGCGACTTTTCAACTAAAAACCGCAGTCTAGCTCATTTTACATTCTTTCCAACTTTTAAAATTAAATTTAATAATTGAAACCAATGTAATCCCTGAAAAAAACAAAAAAAATCCTTGTGCGTCACTGCAAATAAAACGCACCGCACAATTTAATTAAATTCCACAACAAAAAAAAAATCCATCCCTTCATCCATATTGAGTCGCTCCTTTGCCATTGTTCTTCTATCTCCATTCGGCGGGCATAAGTGGAAAACAAAATATCGTGTATTTTTTTAAGAAAACCGAAAGAAGGGAAAATTTACATCCCCTCGGGCATTATGCGGGCAAATTGAATTCCAACATTTTCCGTTTGTTTCTTAAAATGCTGATCTGAGCTGAGCGCCTTCCACCAGGGATAAGAAAAATAAAAATCGATCCAACCGAAATAGCTCTCTCGCCAGCCACAGTGCGCCCCTCCCCCGCAGCTAACTCAATTCCAGTTCAAAGTCATTTCGGTCCTATTAATTATTTAGTAAACAAATGTGTCCAGGAGTCCATGATGGCGACACGAAACACGCTTTGCCTGCCCTAATTAATGTTCTCTGTTGTTGAGATTCGGTTTTCCTTGTCTGGGGGTTGTTCTTGTTTTTAAGAATAATTGCAGAAGATGTTGTAACAAATTTCTCTTGCCAATATGTATTATTGTACTGTATGGGGAGGGGGCAGCAACAAGTTGGCAACCCTCGATGGTGGTACCCATTAGTGCGACAGCGACATCTGCTGTTGACTTCCCTTGGTTGGTTGGAAAAGCTTTGTGTGCGCCCTGACAGTTTTCAGCGATACGTGTCATAAAGTTTTGACACATCATATTAAGTGGAATATTTTTCCACAGAGTTTCACTTTGAAAACTGCTGCAAAAACGAAAGAAGATGGATTGATGTATCGGGACGTGGCGGATGTCTACCCAAGCCGGAGGAAGTTTTCAGTATTCGGGTTGTGGGGGTGGTTTTTTTTCCCCCCATTTGGGACAAATGAACGAGTGGGTTTTTATAGACGAGAGTGTATGGAGAGTGAGATAAGTTTTGACAGGTCGCTGGGTAATCTTTTGTGAGAGGACTGTTTGTTGGAAGAATGTAAAGGATTGGACTTTAAACAGATGTGAGCAGTTAACTAACTGTGGGGGGAGTATTTGGCGCCGACTAAATATCCTTGTCGGAATATTTTACCAAGGGTTAGGTGGTGGCAAAGAATCAGAGGCCAATGGCGAGTGTGGTGACCTGTACTCTGAGTCAATTGAGTTCCATTTAGTTGCTCTGTCCCCACTTCGATGACAGGAGGGCAACAATCGAAGGAAAACAACGCGAATACGATTACCGGCAGTATTTTTAAACACGAGACACTTGTGGGCTGATATCTTGTCACAGAATTGTATACCGTCGTCCAGAAAAGTTTGGAATTCAAACATTGAATGAGTTGGCCGATTGCGATGATCAAAAAATTAAATGCTGTTCGAAGCTAAGCCGCCTTTCTTAAAATTCATACGAATTGGGGAGCAGTCGAAATGTGACGCAAGTCAAAATAAAGGAAAACCTTGCAATTTCATAATTCGCCAGGCGTGGAGAGAAGCGCGCTCGAGCCCCTGTATAAAGATGAACAACGCACAACAGAGTGCTTGGTGACACAAGAGCAACTACACCATGAATGAACAAGCAGAAGGCCTACCTAAAGAAGCAGAAGGCGGAGGTATAGGGTTTCGCAGGAGAACAGTCGAAAGAACGTCCAAAGACCTGACAGTCTTTCACAGCTCTAGGCAACAACGGGTAAAAGCTTTAGACGAATCTTTGGTTGTTGAGGGTGGGCACCAGCTCAAGAGGAGGGGGAAGCAATTGACTTTACATCCAAATGCAACTTAGACCTACTAGATGACGAATGTTAAAATTCGCAATTGCAACCCAACGTTAAAGAAGACTGGAAGCCTGAAGATGACCATTTGAAAGGACTTGATGGAATTTTCCACTACGGGGATTCTGCGCCCGCTCGTTCAGCATTCAGCGGACATGGAAGGTAGATCGCTTTCCTGATGAGTAAACAAAAGGCATTTCTGTGAAGCTTAAAGAACGAAAAAAAAGATCTTGCAGAGCCTGAGACTGAAGATGTGCTAACCGCTGCGGCTAAGATAGCTAGGAAGACGAAAATCATGGCACACGGTTAATAGGTTCCGGAAACATATAGTACCTCTTACGAGTAACTTTGCCGAAGAACCGACCGACAGATTTATTGCAACTGTAGTCGAACAAGAAATACAGAGGCGGAATCTAAGTAATAGGGGAAGAAGCTAAAGAGACAGTTAAAAGTCACCGCGCCCTGCGTGTTAGGTAAATATTTGTGGCCAAAAACTTGCCCAACAATCATCATCGTAGCTGATAAAATTGGAAGAAGGAAGCTTCTACAAAACGTCGTTTGATCACATTGGCAGAAAGACAGTCGACTGGAAGGTTGATGGCCAAAAAACTGAACGCACGGTTAAGCTACCTCTTTCTTTACCTCAGTCTCTTTCATATTCCGTCCGACAATTTGTTGTGCTTACTTACAACAGCAAACAATGTTCGTGGGTAGTCTTCTCTGTTAAAATTTACGTCCATGTGCGCAGAATGAACCCCAAATTCAACTCAGAACACCTTGCATTCCGTCAAGGCACAACGGTGTAGAGGTGGATGAACAAACGTAGGAGGAAGGAAAAGTACCTCAGAGCTCAAGGCTTGGGACGAAGCTTCTTGAAAGCGAATCAACTCTAAAGTACCCCAGGGATCAATGTTTGGACCGATACTTCTGGAATAAGAATCAACTCTAAAGTTCCTCAGAGCTCAAGGCTTGGGATGAAGCTTCTTGTACGCGAATCAACTCTAAAGTACCCCAGGGATCAATGCTTGGACCGATGGTCTTTAACATTAGCACAGCAAACCAACTACCATCTTTAGGATCCAGCTCAATAACACAAGAGAAAGTTGCTCCAAAGTTTGAAGTGAATATCAACTGTAAGGTGGCATGCTTAGACCAGCTGCAACATCAAGCTAAATCATTCAGACACTGCTGAGGGTCTGGCGATGACAACCACTAAGTATCTAGCCACCGAAAGGTGCAAGTTCAAGCCACAAATGGTGATGGCATTCCCTAAGGAAGATTAACTTTGCACTGTGTACATCCCCTGCCAATGAAGCTCAGTCAAAAGACCAAGTTGCCTGTAAGTAGCTCATAAAACCCAAGCTCATCACGGTTCAGCCTTGTATCAGACTGATTTCAGTCTTTCGACAAGTTGGACCACTCAACATCACCCCGCCACCATCATTGCTCCAACTATAAGGCAGTTTAAAGCCATACAAGTCCTTCGACACAAATTTTACCTTTTGTTATATACAACAACTGTCAGTCGGTCCTTCAACTTTAAACATGAACGAATCTCGCAGACGGGGCCAACAACAAAAACACTCCCTTCCCCGTTTCAGCTCGCTCAATTCACAAGAACACCGTATTCATCGATTTGAAATTCAATTAGCGTGTCAAAACTTATTTGCAGCAGCAACTTCACTCTAGGTGAACGCCCAAAGGACCTTTCGCTCAAAATCGATTTCCAAACGATAATTGAATAAAATTCGATTCTGCTTAAGAAACTTGATCTGCTGCTTCGAAATTCATAAATTAATTCCCCAAAAAAGGGACACTCGCCCACCTCCGACGAGGTGTTTTGCATCCTTCACTCGAAGCGTCTGCCTCCTGGCGCATAGACAAAGAAATTAAATTTTAGTTTCTTAAACAAAGCGATGAAATATTCATAGCCTCGGCAAGTACCGTCTCGGCGAAAGATAGTTGCAAACAGTGGGAAGTGGGTGAGCCTTTGATGTTGTGTGAGTGAAGGTGCGCGCTCACTAATTGGTTGGGAAAAGCCACTCGACTGGTGCATAAAAGTCTGCGTCCCCTGCAACGACCTGTCGATGGCAAAACTTTGGATGCAACCCTTGACAGAGACGACCCCCATCTGTCAGTCACTGCGAATGAGCATCGCTAAAAGGGTCAGCCGCTCATGATACTCGTACTACCACATGCCACCCACATGATTACAAAGCAGCTCCACTTGCTGCGTATTTTTATTTTTATTTTTGCTTCTTTATCATGTCATCATCATGAGCAGATTACTGAGAAGACGTCGAAACGATCTTCATATGCTCCCTCCGGAGGCGACTAATTTATTGCAGAACATTCCATCGGTCGGTTTCGAAATTGATGTCGGATGACACTCAGACGGAGCGGGTGGAACCAGGAGCAACAGCCGCCGCCGTCGCCGCCGCTCAACAGAAGTTGTTAATTAATGTAAATTGTTTATTGGATTGGATTGTGGGATACGCGCACTATCGCGTGTGTGTGTGCGGTTTTGTTGCTGTAACAATATTGCGACTATGACAACTAATGACAGGCCCAAGCAAGTTGTTTATGGGGACGAGAACAGCGTTAAGGGTGGCGCACAAAACGTATATGCTCTCCAGCGAGTGACAAACGAAGTGGCATGCTCAGCTTGGAGTGGCCTACATAGTTGCCAACGATATATGCATTTTACAGCGAATTTTCAATGAGTTGATGACTGAGTGAGGTTATGGCGCAACAGTGGAGCGATGATGAAGATGCTTGGTTGCTTGCAAAGTGGCCAAATGAAGTGGAAGAAATTTAATGGATAGATGTACATGGGAACGAGGCGGCGCCCTTGAACCTGTTTTGGGGATATGTTCTTTTATAGAGTTTTGCTGTTTACGAGTATATGAAAGACGGAAGAGCTTCAGACGTTCAAAACTTGCTTCCCAGTTCATAAGTTACCTAAGCAAGTTCCTAGTCCAGACCGGCCTAAAAAATCCAATTAAAACTGCCGATAATCGAAAGCTGTTCACTCATAAGTCGGCATTCAGTACCTACTGACCTATCCACTTAAATGAACAGTGTACCTCCGTTTATGGGGCGAAGGAGTTCTATCAAAAAAAAGTCAGCTTGATTGAAGAGAAAGTCAATAAAACCACAGAAGACTCGTTGATAAGATCGACCAGAAATTGGGGCCTGAAACGACTCAAAAGCTGTTAGACAAATGTAAAAAGCAACAAATGACAGCATCACGAGGCAGTCCTTGGAATGGAATTTATTCAAAAAGCAAAGCGGCTTCAAAACCAAGACCAGCGAGGAAATTATCAGAAGAAGCAGCGGGCTAAATTTAGCAACAGCTGGTATATCTTGCAGTAGACTGGGTAAGGTGAATGCGGCTTGTAGACGCCATCTTATGATCCTCCTCGGGTTAGACGAAACAAGACGATGGACTCTGTTAGCTTTAAGTTCTACGACCGTTTGAAGGAGGTATCTAAATATTTGAAGCAAGAAACGATGGGATTTTGTCCATACACAGGGAGAAGCGCCTTGTTTCTTGGTGACTTCATCATGTTACTTAAATTGGCAACGCCAAATCCAACGCCCAACGTCTCCAAAAAGCTAATGGAATGCCTTTTAATAAGGTCTACTCAATGCTCGGTGAGGGTGGTAGCTTGGACATAAAGAGAACCACTGCTGCTCTTCAACGTCTCCCTAAAACTAAAGGAATGCCTTTTAAAAAGGTCCACTCAATGCTGGGTGAGGGTATTAAATGGGACACAAGGAGAACCACTGCTGCTCTGCCGAGAATACTATTCACTCCTGTACCACGGAGTGACGAGTCCAATGCCCTTTTTAATATGGTGAACTTGTAGCCCCAGGGATCTACAATCCAAGTACCTTTGATGAGATGAGATCAGCATTAAGCTTCTAACTTTGCGGCAACAAAAATGTTCTATGCTTGAAGCAATCCACTTGCTCTACAAGTACTTTTTTGTTTATTTGACTAGTTCCTTGTTGAAAACGGTTTAGATTGGTCGCTGGAACTAGTAGCATGATCTTATTAGTTCCAGCGACCAATTTGCGCTTTGGTAAGCAAGTGTCAAATGTGTTGACTGCTGACAACAGCAGGTAGTACATTCTACAAAGAATCTGAACCATCCTCGTGGTAACTCCGTCTCAGACTTTTGACTGACGTTTTTGTTAGGGCTCCATGTGAGAAAGCACACACTACGACCCTTAAAAAAGCAAAAAACAAACGAAATAGAAACCTAAACTCCATCCATTGCGATACAGCAGAAAGATGAATCTCATTCGCCCAGTTGGATCAAATTAAGAAGTCAATTAAAGCAAGTTATAGCTAGTAAGTTGCCATCATCTGCAAAGCTAAAACAAACAACAGGGTAATATGATCCCGCGGGGAACATCAATCAAAAATTACTCCTCGGTGGAAACTTCCCTCAATTATGATTCTAATCAGATCTTATAGAACGAAACCAATCTTTTATTTCGTGGGAAGTTCACTCGTCCGTCCTATAGTTCATGTAAAATCTAATTGACAAGACACAAATTATGAGCCAAACTATTGCCAGCAATTGATTTTAATTCTATTTCGACTGTTAGCAAAAATAAAACGACGGGGTAGGGGTATCACTTTTGCCCAAGTGGATTGAAAAGCTGCTTTCAATTCTGTTTCACTGAATTCTTTATGTCATAAGGAACTCCTTAAAATTTTCGAATTAAAATAAGAGCGTAACATGAAAAACAAAATAAGCGTCCTACATTCAAAAACGTTTTAGCAAAAAATCAGTATCAGAGAAAATATAAAAAGCAATAGAGAAATTTATTTCTTGGGCCACCCTATACTTCATGTTAAATTGTTCCGTTTGGTGGGAGGGGTCACTTTTTATGTACTCTATTCAAGAGTTAAGTTAGAAGCTTGCTGCGATTTCTGAGCGACTAATGGAATATTCCAGTTTGCTCTATTTTTTTTGTCGCGAATTTTTTGACCCACGTAAATGTAAACAGGGCTCCTTCCTCTCTTTGTGTGAAAATTTGACCAACTGCTGTTTGATTGACATTCCTCACTGCTGCCGTTTAAAGACAACACTCAACTTACTTGTGTCAAATATGAGACAACAAGTTTGAAAGAAATTCTTTAAGTCAAGAAGGGAACTTGCAGAATTATTTTTTTCCCCATACTGTTTTTACAGACACCCTGTTCTAAACCAGTCCTTGGCAAATTATTCCGTTTCAGAAAGTGTGTGGTAGGCGGAGCCACAGATTTTTGAGAGACGGCTGCCCAAGTTTGTACTGCATAATTTTCTGCGCGCCTAGTGCAAAAAATTTATTTTCATCTGACATCGGTCTAAAATTTGGGACGTTCAAGAAACTAAGTCTGGCACAGCTGGCTAACTTGATGCGCCCCAGTTTTGATTGGCCCAAATCGGTCATACGAACACTTCTTTCAATTGATATTTCTGAAGGGGTAGCCGACAAATCTAGTCAAGCATTTATTGACTCAGTCCCATGCTGACAGTTCGTAATGTGATTGACTAAGGAAAAGTGACGTTTCAGACAATAATTTTAGCCTTTAGTAATTTTTTTGTTGTTATTTGTCAGCCCTTTGCATTTAACTGGTTTGTCAGCGCTATAGCTGAAAGAAATTCTTTTTTCTCGTGGTTGTGACATTAGAGTCACCCTGTTCTAAAGTTGCTTGTCAAACAATACCGTTTCAGAAAATGTGTGGTAGGCGGAGCCACATCATTGTCAGATTATTGAGAGGCGGCTGCGCTTTACGTTCTTAGAGTGCTTTCACGATTTTCTGTGCGCCTAGTACAATAATCGCATTTTCGGTTGCTGAATTTTGACATCCGCGTCAATTTTAAAAGGAGATTGTTTTTTTTTTAATTGCGTAACGTTAGGGCGTTCAAGTATCTAGTTTAGTAAGTCTGACAGCTCTCTCACTAAGTGAATCTCGGTTTTGATTGGTCGAAATCGGTCGAGAGAGCAGTTGTTTCAGTTGACGTTTATGGAGGGGTAGCCGACGAATCTAGTCGAGAAATTCGTGACTGAGTACTAAGTTGACAGTTCTCATATGTGGCTGACGTAGAAAACGTGACGTTCCCGACCAATCTAGTTTTTGCGTTCAGGTTGCATCTCATCCAGACCAATCTAGTCGACTTAAGATGACTAGATTCTTGAATGCGGCCGTTCATTGCCACATTTGAGCAAGTTGACCTAGTTTTGGCGTGGGACATAGCTTTAACTTTAATCCGTATTTTAAATTGACAAAGATAACTTTGGAGCGACTTTTGTGATACATTTTATACAAATAGACGTGGAAGACGCATATAATGAAATAATTAAAATTCACCTGTCAAAATCATCAGATTGTCGCCACATGATATATGTTTGTCCATTAAATGGCACAACTACTGCATGACTCTAATTGGACAGCGAGAACTGTCAGAAATTGTCAGCACTTGGTCCAATCTCATTCGACAGCGAGAACTGTCAGAAATTGTCAGCACTTGGTCCAGTCTCATCTTTAAGTTGGAAATACGAGTTTCTGTTTTTCTAAAAGCTGAATTTTCCGCTATTACGTTGACTCATATTATATTGTTTTCAAGGGCCCAGAACTGTCCTGCTTCTGCTTTCAAAAATTGCACACCAAGGCCGAATTTTAAGTTTCAGCATTTTTAAGTTAATGATCAAATGACAGTCATGACAGTTCGAAGAGGCGAATTTTAAGCCATGGACAAAAAGTTTTGTTTTCAACGCACAACTTGAGTGACTTGTCTTGCCTAAGTTGGCTTAAGCTGGCATCAAAAAACACCCGCAAATCCATTCGATTTCACCGGATTTGTCCACTAAAATCATTCGAAAATCAATTCCAATCATGGCTTAATCTGGCTTACGCAACATTCCAAACAAAACAAACTTCACATAAAAAGAAAAGAAAAAACTACCACTCACCATTTCGGATTCTTGAACTGCGCCACCTCAGCATAACGCCTGCCCATTGGCACCTCCTGCGGACTCAGCAACGCATCGCACGCCATTATGGTTTGCTGCTTGTCAGTCAGCTCTGTCTCGCCTTGGAACTTCCCCCCATTGTCGTTGTCATTACCACCTTCAACTAACGATGACGATTCATTAACGAAATTCTGCAATTTCTCACGTAGCGAGTAATCGTCGACCCCTGACGACGAGTTCGACAGCCGGCGAACTTCCACACCATCAGTGTCCTCCTCGTCCTCCTCCTCGACGCCCAAATCATCGTCGATCATATTTCCATTCTCCTCCAAGTCACGGTAATCTTCGATGGCAACATCATCACCCGACGTCGACGACGACGCAGTTGTGGTTGCCGATGCAGATGACGATGACGACGCCGACGACACACAACTGTCAACGCTGGCTATCGAGTTGCGATTACTGCTGCCACCTTTGTTTTTGTTCTTCAAGTCGTCATCGGACAGATTGTCATCGGTGGAGGACAGCATCGCCGACTGTTGTTCGGGTGTTAGATCTGCAATTGTCTTCTCCTTCTTCAGATCGTCGTCGTTGTTGTCGTTTAACTCGTCCAAATTGTCGATATCCTCGCCGGTAGCCATCGGACTGTGGTGGTGCGGAACGATGATCAAGGACGTGCGCTTGCGTGTGGTTTCATCTTTCGCATCGATGTTGTTCTTCAGAGTGTTGACGGGCTTCGCGGATAGGACAATCACCTCCACTTTGGTGTTGTCGTCAGCTTGGTTATTATCGACTGGGGACTCCATTTCTTCTACTGCTGTTTCTTTCTGCACACTATTTCACTTTCACTTTCTCACTCTCACTGTCTTGTATACTCGATCTGTTTATGACATTTTATTTAAATTTATTGTCTTCCCGCTGAAATTGAAAAATTTACATCGTTTTGGTCAACACTCAGAGCTGTTACTGTCTGCCGTGCCATGAGTGGTCGTGACAGATGTCTCGGTGCTGTAGAATCGGGAAAATTGACTTTGACACATGTCACTTTATCACTCGATCGTAAAGGTGTATGCATCGTAAATATGGAAATTTTTTCATTTCTCAAGAAAAAAATGTGATACACTTTGAATGGAGCAGTTCATAAAGCGGTAAGAATGATATTTCTGTCTGAATAATTCAACGAGCAACGCTAAAGCTCACGTAATCAAATTGGGCCTGTCGTTGCTCGTTGGTGTACGTTTCTTTTTTTTTGTTAAGGAAAACTCATATTGTGTTACTTAGTTTAATGGAATGGTGTTTCATTTCATAGCTCTTACGGTTTATGAGGGGCGATTATTATATACTGTCCCTTGGAGCGGGTGTGTGTGTGTCTGGTTGCAATACGAACACTCGGAGAATGAGAGAGAATGCGAACACAATGGTATTTTACGGCCAAGTGTTTGAATACAACTGCATGGCGAACGTGATGTGGGGGAATTCTAAAAACGTTTGTAAGTGAAGTTGGAACGAATGTGGGGAGCTGGACAATTAAATCTGTTTTCATATGCATTCAAGTGGATTTTATTATCCAGGACGGGGAAGGGAAGGCGATTGTGATGACCTATATATTTTTTTTTTTTAAATAAGGAATCTTTCAAATGGAAGAGTTGTGAAGTGCTAAGCGTGATAATTAGGAAATTAGAAGACTTCCACATTCACTGTGGGGTTTTTGAAATGTCAGCGTGATTTTTTGGCGTGACGTTATGTCAGAGTCATGCTTGAAAAATCGCCTTGCAGTTTGTAATTTTTTCTTATGAGTGGACTTTCTTTCAACAAATCTATTAAAACGCACTAGTGACATTAGAACGGATAACTGACGCTACACTGGAACCTTTTGTCAAATGCAACGTTCGACAGAGGTCGAAAGAAGTCGACGGCGCCAGTTGAAATTTCAAAAACAAACATATGCCCGGGTAAAAGTTTTTCACTACGAACAGACTTCGAGTACGTCAATCATACTCTGAGTGTGTTCTAGGTTCGAATCGCGGTGTTAGTAAACAAGGTAAAATAATTTATTTTTGTTTTATATGACAAATTGACTTAATTCCTAGAATTTATGGCTTCTACGATTGTTAATGGAACAGATTCGAGAACACTAAAGCTTCGCTGACGTTTTCACATGACAGACGGATGGAATTTATGTTTAGGGGAAAAGCAGAACTTAATCGCTTTCGCTGCGTCTGCAAAACCAGTAGGCGACCTCTAAACTACCCAACTTGTCCCCACTGATGGTTTTTTTGTATGTATTTAATTTTGACAGCGCGATGGACTTGATTTAAGTTGGTTTAAAGAGGCCCTCGCAGTTACTACATATATCTACTTTTTGTCCGTCAAAAGATTTTACAATCTGCGATCAATACGTCAGTATTGAACAAGCTGTCATCTGATTAAAAAAAAAACATGACCATTTATGACAGCTCGCACTCTGCTCGGTGGTTAAAAAGAAAAACCTCAGCCGACTGTGTAACAAATGGGGACGTTCAAGTATCTAGTTTAGTAAAACTGACAGCTGTCTGATTAATTGATGTAACTCGATTTTGGTTAGCAGAAATCGGTCATATGAGAAGCTGTTTCAGTTGACGTTTATGGAGGGGTAGCCGACGACTGTAGTCAAGAAATTCGTGAATGAGTACTAAGTTGACAGTTCGCATATGTGGTTGACGTAGAAAAAGTGACGTTCCCTACCAATCTAGTTTTTGCGTTCAGGTAACACCTTATTCAGACCAATCTAGTCGACTTAAGATAACTAGATTCTTGAATGTGCCCTATGATAGACTTTTGACATTTTTTGACGACGCAGAACATAAACTGCGACGTGAAGCACGCAGCGCATTTGCAGGCTACTTGACGTATAGTCGAGTAATATTTTCAAAAACGGTTTGTTTGCTTGTTAAATTGCAACATTCATCAATAATTGTCAAACTGAAAACCGCCTTTGTTACATCGACAGGGTCAACATATGAAATGAACTCGTCTTTTTGTTTAATTTTTTCAAGCTGCCACTTTTGACTTTGCCACTGCCTGTCGGGCCCACTCACTTTAAAGTCAGAATTTACGTTTCAACAGTTAATAGTCAGTTGTAGACGTCAAGACATCTTTCTGTAAGACAAACACAAAAAGTCCCACAAATGTATTGAGCACAGCTCCCTCTATGTGCAAATCTTAACAGACTTCGGAAATATGCCAAAAGCGTTAGCGAAATTACATTTGAGTATGTACTTATGTATTTTAAATGTCTCAATTCACAAAAGAAACCAACAAAGAAAAAGAAAAACCCGGCAGTCAGATATGCACTGACGTATGAAATGACAGCAGCCTACTTTGTGCGTATTCCACATTAAAAGATGCGCTATCGTTGAATAGCGGATAATTGAAGAAACCGATGACACCGACAAATTTGCAATGCCCGATAATAACCGCAGATAAAGGAGCGACATCTGTTATGACAAATGACAGATGTCACCAATTTTTATATACAATCGTTGGTTCGTTTGTTTGTAATCGTGCAACTTTCGAAGGACTTGACCGATTTACAATATTTCTCTGTTCTTTCGATCGGTCCAAAGCTTTGCTATTACCCGATAGGTGGCGCTGTTGTCAATTTACGTACAAATTCTATATTTGTTTTCCAAAATGACTGTTGATGTTGTGATGAATGTTGGTTCAGATAAAAAAAAAGAAAATCTGGATCCGATAGGTGGCGTTGAAGTCAATTTACGTACAAATTCTCCAATTTTCGGCCAAAATGACTGTTGATGTTGTAATGAGTGTTTGTTTAAAAGAAAATCTGGACCCAATAGGCGGCGCTATGGCCGAGTAATAAATTTTATACTCATAACTGTGTCAAAGGACTATAACAGCCCCATATACCTACTTGTTTATCTCTGTAACCAGAATCAACTTAATTCAGAAATATATTCCCACGGTACCTCAACGCCAATTACCTCCGCAAATCAGTTGATTTTATCCGCACCTAATCGCTTGCTTACTCTGCAAAGAAGGTAGTAACAAAGCGACACCCGGCGACTGTCAGTCTGGCTACCTACATTACTATCGGTTGTGCGCACAAATCCAAAAGGAAACATCAAACCTTCTGACAACAACAACAACAGACCATTTATATTCAAATTCGCCGGCGGCCCTGCCACAAAGAGACACGTTTTCCTAGCCTCAAATTACAGTTCCTCCATTTCATTCCAAGACGACCTACGCAACCCATTACATCGCAAAACTGGTTTAGATTACACTACGCATTTGAATTTGAATCCTAAACCTCGTGCCGCCCCACTCCACTCACTTAAAGCACGATCTGATTCACTCGTGGCGTATTTAGCTAAACAATTTCCGCAAGAATAAATCGCATAAAAGCAACCACGCTAATTGAAACAATTAAATACTCAGGCCCGTCGGTCATCTGTATCTATGGGAGTACGATCGATCAACTTTGATTTGAGTATGTGTGTGAGTGTGTGCAACAGCAGCACGGTTTTCTAATTACAAACTTCATGTTCATGATATTCTAATGCCATTGCTCCACTCCTTGCGAATATGTCCGTCTGTCAGTTCGTCAGAGCGCACTGCACATTGCTATGCATCATTTAAGCTTGCCAACAACTGCCAAAGAAAAGCAAACATTAAACCGAAACCGACAACAGCGACAGAGAGTCAAACACGTTCCACTTCCACATGCCCGTGCCCGAATAGCGCACATTACGACGAGTACCTATTTCGTTTTTGGTCCGATTTCGCGCGAGTACCCAGACTCATTGTTGTGTCGACTGTCGAGAAACTGACAGAATAAAAAACAAAAGTCGATCGGATTCGAATTCATTGATACCCCGAGACTTGGACCGATTTGACAATGGTCTACGGTCGGTGGATTGAAGTCGGGCCGATTGCCGCGCGACCCAACCCTAAAAATTGAACGCTCACCGAATTGCGTCTATTTATAGGCGGAATTTTCGACGAACGAACGAATTTCAGTTGCGGTCTCCCCGTTCCCGTCCCCATCCGCGACTCCACAAAAGGGGAACGGCGGGAAACTATTTCTAAATTTAAGTGCATCGGAGCGGAACTCTTGTTTGAATGGCATGCGATGCGTTTCATTGAAAATTCAATAAAAATTCGAGTCGAGAATTAGATTGATTCGTTGGATTTTTATTTGTGGGGTTTCCTGTTTTTTTTTTGTTTTTCCTGCTCAAATATTTTGAAAGGAGATTTATTTCATATTTTTCTGTGTTTTATGAACAACATTTTTTTTTTATCTTTGACTTTGAAAAGGGGGAACAGAAGAATGCGGGAAACAGCCTTGAATGCTATAGTTGGGTATAGTGAAGTGTGATAAGGCGGTGGTTTTTGTGCCAGCTCGTAGTTGCGTGATTTATTGGGAAGTTGGGCTAGCTCTGCCGGGGATGACATAGGAGAGTTGGCCTTTATTTGCGCACCAGGGGTCATGTTGTTTGATAAAATTGTGCGGTCTTGAAACGGAATGTGGCGAAGCGACATCGCAAGTGAACGAAGTAAAGGGTCTTTGATAGCGTCAAACTTTCAGTGGGAACGCACAATTTAAACGATTACCGAACTGTCAATGTCAAAATATTTAATAAAATCAACATTTTCACTATGGCGAAGTACACTAAGGAACAACGTTTACAAATAATTAAAATTTACTACCAAAATTCCGAGTCGGTGGTCGCAACTTTCAGAGCGGAAGCAAAAGCCTTTAGATGTGGGCCTGTTTATTTCGTGTGCTTCGAATTGCAACTGGGAGTGATGATATTTGGCTTCAGTGTGAGGAGAGACTGTCATGAATCTGGGAGCAACTTTGTCCAACGTTCTTAAAATAGAGAGTGTTTCAATTCAAGGCCCAAACGATCAATTTTGGGACCAAAAGCTGTTATCGGCCCGCCACGGCTTCTAAAGGGTGATTTTTTAAGAGGTTTAGAACTTTTTTAAAAAAAAAACACAAAAAATTCGAAAAAATTAATGAAATATTTATTTGAATCGATAGTTTGAACCTTGCAATTTAATGTTTAAAGATAATTTCATGCAAATGTTGACCGCGGCTGCGTCTCAGGTAGCCCATCCGCTGAGTCCAATTTTGGCATACTCTTTCACACATATCGGCCGGTATCTCACGAATGAATGCATGGATGTTGGCTTCCAGTGCGTCAATCGAAGCGGGCTTGTCCCTATACACATTAGCCTTGCCATACCCCCACAAAAAATAATCTAATGGTGTCAAATCGCACGATCTAGGCGGCCAATTGACCGGCCCGAAACGTGAAATTAACTGTTCACCAAATTCGCCTCGCAATTGCGCCATTGTTTCGCGTGCTGTGTGGCATGTGGCACCGTCTTGTTGAAACCACATATCATGCAAGTCAAGAACTTCCATTTCGGGCAAAAAAAAGTTTGTTATCATCGCTCGGTAGCGTTCACCATTGACAGTAACGCTGCGATTCGCATCATCTTTGAAGAAATATGGCCCAATAATGCCGCCGGCCCATAAACCGCACCAAACAGTGGCTTTTTCGGGATGCATTGGTAGCTGTTGCAATGCTTCTGGCTGATCTTCACTCCAAATGCGGCAATTTTGCTTATTTACGTACCCATTCAACCAAAAATGAGCCTCATCGCTGAACACAATTTTTCGATAAAAAAGCGGATCCTCGGCCAGCTTTCCAAGAGCCCATTCACCAAAAATTCGGCGTTGTGGTAGGTCGGCTGGCTTTAGTTCTTGCACCAGCTGTATCTTAAAAGGCTTTACGTCCAAATCCTTCCGCAAAATTTTCCACGTAGTGCTGTAACAAAGGCCTAACTGCTGGGAATGGCGCCGAATCGACATTTCGCGGTCTTCTGTCACACTAGCTGATACGGCCGCAATATTTTCTTCACTACGCACAGTACGTAAACGTGTTGGTGGTTTAATGTCCAACAAAGTAAATTTGGTGCGAAATTTGGTCACAATCTTCCGAATAGACTGCTCAGAAGGTCGAGAATGCCGATCATAAAATGGAAGCAGCGCGCGATGAACATTTCGAACCGAGCACGAATTTTGATAGTAAAATTCAATAATTTGCAAGCGTTGTTCATTTGTAAGACGATCCATGGTTAAATTGCAAACCAAACTGAAGCTGTTTGACAGTGACACAAGGTACTAAACACACGTCAGCTGTCAAAACCAGTGTTGCCAAAACCAAACCAGCTAAAAAATCACCCTTTATTAGTCAAGTTTTTGAGAAGGAGTATAAATTCAGACGTTTTGGTTACCGTGCCGCTGCAACAATATTTCCCTTCGACCGCTCTTTTCGTTGAAGTAATGCGAAACTGCTCCATCAGCCAGTGAGGCAGTTTTCTTGAATTTCTTTATAAAGCGAATGGTGAGCTCGGGAAGACGCCCTTTGCAACCGTCCTAACGCGTGGAAAGTTCTACGAACGGAACGCACATATCAATAAATAATATCTACGATTTCAATGCGTTGTTAACTCAAATAGTGTCGCCTTTGACAGACCACAATGACACTGCTCTCATTGGTAGCAAATTATTTTTAAATATGGCCGCAATCGGCTGTCAAAGTTCTACCACAATGGATGACCCTTCATAAAGCGACTTTGTACCGTACTCGTATGTGGGATCGATAATTATTAGGACTGAGTGTAGAGTTAGCTCATGAGAGTCCTCTCTTCTCTGTCACAAGTTTTAACCATCGTCGGCCCATAAAACAATGTTGACAATGCTTTTTAAAATTGACAGCAAGATGTCGTAAAATCAGTATTTAACTCATTTCGTTGTTTTACAGTGCCAAATGTCACTAGTGACACATTTTGAAACGTCAGTGAATGCCATTTTTAGTTAATCTTAGAGTCTAAGATGTCACTGTCGCTTATTTGACCTATTTGACAGTACTAAGCCGTTCGGGGTCAACAACACAAACAGATCTCAGAATATTTGCAAAAAGAACCAACAACCAAATTTAGAGACAGAAAAAAGCGTTAAAATCAGGAAATATAAAGAATTTTGACAGATTAACCTCTGAGTCTGCTTTTTGGCGGTAACAGCTTTTTTTTGGATCAGATTCAGTTATGTGAAAAAAATAATTAAAAAAATAAGTTGACAACTTAACGACACTCAATAAATTTGACACTAGATATTTTGCCGTCAAAAAGACTTGGGCAGCATTTAAAGAGAACGATCAAGTATCTAGTTTAGTAAGTCTGACAGCTCTCTCAATAAGTGTATCTCGGATTTGATTGGGGGGAAATTTGTCAAATGAGCAGCTGTTTCACTTGACGTTTATGGAGGGGTAGCCAATATAGTCAAGAAATTCGTGACTGAGTACTAAGTTGACTGTTCTCATATGTACCTGCAGAAAAAGTGACGTTCCCGACCAATCTAGTTTTTGCGTTCAGGTTACATCTTATCCAGACCAATCTAGTCGACTTAAGATAGCTAGATTCTTGAATGCGGCCAAAGCCATTGTTTATTTATTTACGTTTTGCAACCGGTGATATCTTTTGCGATATAATAACCTATTTGAGTGCCCAGACAAAATTTTTCCAACTCACAATGAGGAAATTTTCCACACAAAATTGCATATTGTGACCTACAAAACATTTAGTGTGAAGGTTAAAAATGATTATTAGTCAGGCCCACTAATTTTAAAGTTAAAATTCACCGACACATGTGTCATTGCATGTTTCCGTTCAACAGCAACAGTCAGGTTATGAGCGTCAATAGTAAAACCAACGTCACTTTCATCTGTTTTTTAGTTCGATTTTCTCCGTCTCAACTGTCAACTGTCAACCACAACGTTTTAAGTTAATTTAGTTAACATCAACGAAATTTGAAATGCAACACTGTTTCTACATGCGTCAAACTTCAGGTCATTTGTCTCACTGTTACAACTGCCAATGCAGTGGTTAATTTAGTTAAAAACAACGGCTATTGGATACAAATATGTTTGCGTCAAGCTTTTGACCCAACGTCAAACAACCTATTCATTCCAAGACCCCATTCACCACAATTCCCCACTCTGCCTGCCTTTTATAGATTACCAATTTAAAGAATAAGCAAAAATCGTGACACCTTTTAAACAGCTCTTCCCACATAAATTCCGCCAAAGTCAAGGCACCCTCCAATGCACAACTACAGCACCTGGCTTATTTCCGTTCCCGTTCTCCGAAATAATTCCAACGACTCGACGACTTTATTTGTTTTCCTGGAACTAATCGATTACACGAATGGAAGCGCACCTCCACTGTTCTGCTACATCCAGCAGATAACGAAAAACGGTTACAAATCAAAACGTCAATTCATGAGGTCAATAAACACAGCCAGCTGTGTGGGGATATTGGATAAATTGCTAATTATGCCAAAATAAATGCCGCGCACAAATCAGCCACAGCTAGGTACAATCTGACTTGTGTAATTCTCCCCCCTCTGACACAAGTGACAGTTGTGGAAAATAAATCGTTTGCCGCACACGAACGTTCCCATCGAACACAACAATCGACTGTCTCACAACAGAAAACGAGTGGAAAAAAAGAAGAGAAAACACCGCAACGGGTTTTCTTTAAAGCCATAACCGATGAACAGCCGTTAACGAGGCAAATGTGAGGTGACTAGACCCAGTCACAAAGGAGCTCTAAGCCAGGTTTAGCGCAGCCAATGACATATAGCCGATCATGATCGCAACCACAGCAATCAGTGTGTGCGAATTGAGGCTGAAACTGGCAACAGAAAGTGGAATTCAGAGGTGAAAAGGCGAAGGTTGACATTACGCAAATGTCACTTTGATTGGTGGGTGGGGGTTGGTCAACGCAAACGACGCTTGTCAAACGGACAACCTGTTACAATTGAATCGGCATCAAATCGTTTAGTACATTTTTTTGTGTTTAAACGTTTTTTGTTGGCCGTTTGCCTGACATGCCATAAATATTTCGCAATCGCGCACGAGACAGAGGCACACACATGTGGGTGACTCACGACAAAAGTGCCGGCAGAAAATATTTATTAAATAAATAACACAATGGACAAGACGAAATACTTGGCCAAGTTTCAAAATGTTTGATAATTTATTTTTTTTTATTTCCATATCACGCATACTTGTAGATTAAGTATGACGAAAACGCCGAGCAATGCAAAGAGTTTCTGGGATCTTGGGAATAATAATTGTATGTGATGAATATTGATTTTAGTTATTTGCTTAGACAGGTCGGAGAATGGTTTTGTGGAACTAAAATCGCACGAAAGTGTTTGTGTTTCGCAACACTCTTCGTGTGAGATAACGAGCACTCTTTTGATTTATGCTGCCGTTCGTGAATTAGTGGGGCGGGTCTTCTTTTTTTTTTTTGGGTAATTGGCGAAACTGACAGACTTTGGGGTAAACCGCTAGAAAAGTGACAGTGCATGCAAATTATTACTTTCTGTTATGGTGTCTGGTTTAATGTCAGTTCGGATTGAACTAGTTTGAAGTGATGGATGTTGTGCAACAGATTATGTGTACCATCAAACGATTGGCGAACGTTGTTGACCCAATTGAGTGAGGAATTGAAATGGCGCTGTCAATGCGAGAGGTCGCTTTTCAAGACAGTGTCAAAATTGAAATACGTTAAATAGTTGCTTCTAAAATGGGATGTTGTGATTGCGGATTTGCAAAAGGGAGCGATGATGAGCTGGCGGGGGAAAATGTCAAACGTCACAATTGACAGCGAATGCAAATGGCGCAGAACGGTGACATATTTCAAGAGATTGTCAATGATAAACGGGGATTACTAATCCAAACTCTCCAGACGCACAATCAAATTTTTATAAATATGGAAAACAATTTCTCAGTTTGGGCTTTGGGGCGACAACTTGCGACAAACTTCACTTCGAATTTTTAGTCAATAAACTATAAAATTTGGGTTTGAATTAACGCCGTAATCGGTACGACACAACTGTGTAGCCAATTGATACTGGGATTCTATAATTTTCGCTTTTATTTTCAACCTTTCGTTAAATTTTTTTCTCTGACTGTAAAGAAACAGATCACAGCTGTCAAAATGTGTCAGTTTTTACTAAATACTGTTAAAACTACACCGCTGCCTATGAAAATTAATTCAAATCACCCTTTAGAAAGAGCGGGTCTAATAAGATGATTCAAACCTCTCTCAAACCACTGCTGAGTATAATTATTGAATTTGCAGGGAAATCTGTCACACAACCATCTGTCAAAAACTGACCCAAAACTGAAGAATACAAGAAAATCGATAGTTACTGACAAATTTTTGATGATTTATAGCACAAATGAGTTTGGAACGAATTTACTAAAAACATCCATAGGCCTAGGATTTATCCTCCAAAGACGGATCTTTTCTGTCACTTGGACTTCGGATCAACTCAGCTTCTGTCATTGATTGAGGAATTTTTAATAAAAAAAAACACAAATACTGTTTATTATTTAAAAGAAATGGAGACCATATGCAAAAGGGGAATTAGATACACTTCAAGGTTTCTTTAAAAAAAAAGGCGCCACCTATCGGATTTTATTTGACTCTCTTTCTAAACACTGTCGTCACTTATAGCAACAAACTGCTAGATTTTGCAACGAAATTGGTCGGTTGGTTTTTGTTTTAGAAGGCAACACACATGCGAAAATTGACTCTTACTTTTAAAAAACTCGCGCGCCATCTATCGCAGTTCGTGTTAAACACTACCGGTACTATTTGGAAAAAAAACTGCTAAATCTTCAACCAAATCGGTGGAGCAGTTGCTGAGAGTATATGCAACACATCTACGAAAATCGTCTCTTCCTTGTAAAAAGGCGCCACCTATTGCAATTGTTTTGAACATTTTTGGCGGACAAAGTTTTATCACAATCAACAGACAGACCAACATAAATTTTTATAAAGATAGATAAACTTTACACACGCTCAAGAGGTTATGAACACTCTTAGTGACAGCAGGCTTTCAAAGGCAAATCTGTTAAGACAACTTATCGAAGACTGGGTTTGATCTTCTATCAAGAAAATACAAAATATCAAGGTTTCCGGTTTCCACACGGAATCATCTGCCGTCTTAGTCTTTCAAAGGTCTGTAGGTTTGAAATTGGATTAAAGCTCCACTGGAAAGAGGTAGCTTTGGCAGCCCTGTTCTTCTGCAAAAATGGGCGGTAGGTGGCTCTCAGCAATGGAGTGGTCAAGATAATGGAGCTGGACATACTCATATCGGCAGGGTCATCTTCCCAAACTAACAGATCGGTTGCTTACCGAAATTAATTTAAACTCAGGCTTTCGACACTTTTCATTAGACAGATCGGAGTGGACGCAACGGAGAGCAGCTGCCAACTATTCACCGATGGGTAAAAGACCCAAAATGGAACCGCTGACGGCGTCTTCTCAAAAGACCAGTTTATCGAGGCCGAACTCCCGAATTTTTAGGCCGAAGTAACACAATATCGCAGAAAGCTACCCAGCCAAAGGCAGGAAAAGACTTGTATCTGAATTTGATTGCTAAGTCAGTGTAGTGTCAGGTTTTGCTGAGTGTCAGGTCCCAGGAATCGAAGACTCTTAAGTGGACAACGTTGGGAATATAGTTTCCATGCTTCCTTTTTTTTATTTCGGACTTTCGAACAATGAAAAATCAAAAGCCTGAGACCCAGCTAACCGCGGACGTTGCGTCTTTAAAACGAAGACTCTGTAGTCCTTGGGTTGGATATGTACCCCCATTTTTATGTTTAAATCAAAAATCTGTGATATTTAGTGGCTAACGTTTTAGACTCAAATCTCTTCAACTTTAAACTTGTCTTCCCCCAGCACTGTGGACAATATTTTAATCCCAATTCAAACCCCGACAAGCAGTCTCCTGACAGTCTATGATTTATTTGACAATCAGCCTCCATTTTTAACATTTTTAAACCGTTCCCCCTCTTCTGTCACCATGCGCCGATTTGGCGTCTCGCGAATTACAGTCATTGACTTCTTAAAAGAACATTTACCATGCCGAACATCCCTTATATAAACCCTTTACAAGCACCCATGTCGAGCCTTAATCCCTCGCTACACGGTTGTCAATTGTGTCGCTGGTTCTGACAAAAGTAAACTTCTTTCCCGCAACATCAACAGTCCTTCCTCTCTCCTTGCACATCCATTCTGCGAAACGAGTATTTAATAATCCGATCGGATTTTCTTGTTGCTCCCTATTCCTATCCTACCCCTGACACACAGGCTCAGGCTTCATCATTATCATATCGAATGGAAACATGTCGAAAGTGCGTTGTTTAAAAAAGGATAATACGCACAACAACACAGCAAATAGTCCTCATCATCCCTCGGTTGTTGTTACTTCTTTCGTATGCGAATTGATGGATTTAAATTCCAAGAACACATCCTTCCCCTTGGTGGAAAATAAAAATCCGGTTGTAGGATGTGAAAAAAAATTGCCACACGCCGACTGCGACTGGTGAAGGTCGATAACAAAGCGCCAGTGGATATCGTGTCTCACTCTTGCTCACACGCGTGTGAGGTCAGTGACTCTCGAGTGGCATGTCCTTCCGGTTTTAAAGAAGGGCATACACACAAAGCAAACTCTTCTTAACCTTGATCGGTCTCCTTTCCCATGACACAATGGGAGATGGGGATAGATTCGGCCAACCAATTTTGTGCCAATTTTATAACCATTGGCAAGTGAAAAAATCAATTACCGGGTTATTTGCTATCGCAAGGACATTTGTAAACCACTTATGTGGCAGTAATCAATGCAAAGCGATTTGTATTGATTTTCCTGCCGGGCCGGGGAGGGGGTTGTTGCGACCCCTGCATAACTCAATTTTTTTTCCGTGTGAGGTTGTTTTTTCTCCTTCTTCGTTTTTTTGTTTTCCTGTTTCATTTCGTAGCCCAGCACGGCATGTGCTGCAAGGGTAACTCAAAATAGAGTAATAATACGGGATATTGGAGAGATGGAAGCGACGATATGGTTATTGATTTTTATTTAATTTTTTTTTCAGCGACCCTCTGTGGTACGTATATTTCCAACAACCTTCAACCCTAAATATAGGGAAGTGTGCACAGTGCACCGCACGAGTGTTATATCATTTGTGCTACTTAAGCGCGCTTTCGCTTTCATCTCTTCCACTTGGGGGTTGCTGGCAGGGGCAGCCTTCCTTCTTTAGTGGAAATTATGATTTCTTCTCATCGCCGAGAGGATCAATGGTTTTCGATAATGTACAAATCTGTAATTGAGTTCACAGGGATGCGGATTTCCCGCACACTGCACTAGCCGGGGGTGAGGAATTTTGTGTGCATCCGGGGTAGATGATGTTTCATAAGCGAGTACGAATGTACAATTTTTACTTTTGTTTCAAGCAATATCAGCGAGAGTGAGTGATTTATGTGCTAGTGCGGTTAGGGTGAGTTAATCGAGATCAAGAGATGAAATTTTTAAAGCGATTTGGGGTTCGAAAGTATAAGCCGAAGCGGAGCACGCGCCGGGGAAATAGTTCAGAGGGAGGACTGATTCTTTAAATGGACAACAATTAGGTTGACAGATGTGCTTGTGTACAAATGGAAGGGACCTCATATTACATGTCGAACACGATGGGTTGTACTGAGAAACTCTCTGAGGAATGTTTGTCCAACGATGACGAGAGGTGGCGCGGTGGAATAAACCTGCAGGAGTGAATTGCGACTTTTTGGGGGTTAAACCGGGGAAGCGATGAATATTTTTTGAAAGCGCCTTTGGTTAAAATTGGATAACGAAGTCTACCAGATACTGTCCTCTTTTGCCAATAAACCGTCCAATTGAAGACGTGTCTGAAGTAACTGTTGGGGGCAACTATGATCGGAGCCACTGACAATAGAATGGAAGTGCCTTGAGCCAAACACTAAAGTTACTCGAAGGATTGATTAAATTTTTGTGTTGGCTTGCAGTGAAGTCTGCATGCATTTTAAAGAGCCCTCTTGCGGCCATAATTTACTGGTGGCGTGTCTTACTCGGAGAAACAATAAGCAAATTCTAGGACCTTTAAAATTCCACCAAAGAGTATAGAAAAGATGTCGCAAAACGCATGTATCGATAAATGAGAAAAAACAATAGGAGTACGAGAACATTCCCCTGTGGGACCCCACTTTTGGTTACCTATTCTTGCTTCTACGGTGGGCCGATCGCTATCCCAAAATATGAAACATGGGAGTTAGAACAGACCCTTGTAGGACCCCACTTTAGGTCATGTATTCTTGCTCCTACGGCGGGCCGATAGCGATCCCAAAAACCAATATAGGTGTCAGAACAGACCCTTGTGGAACCCCAGTCTGGATCGAGCATTCTCGTTCCCACTGTGGGCCAATTGCTTCCCCAAAAAAAGACAAAATGGGTCTGAGAACAGACTCTTGTGGAACCCCATATTAGGTCACGTTTTTTCGCTTTAAAGCCGGCCCATTTCGATCGCAAAAAGCAATATAGGTGTCAGAACAGACCCTTGTGGAACCCCAGTCTGGATCGCGCATTCTCACTTACACGATAGGCCAATCGCTTCCCAAAAAAAAAGAAAATATGGCCCGGAGAAGAGACTCTTGTGGGACCCCACGTATTTTCGCTTCTACCGCGATTGCTTTTACATCTGACACAAGGGCATCCACTTAAAACCCAGTCCTTGAAGCCTATGGCGAAATTTCCTTGCAAACCATCACACTTAACACCAATTCAAAGACCGTCCGCCACTGTTGCGAATTTCAAATGTCAAATCTGTCATCCCACTCTGGCAAGCGAATCAATTTTGACAGGCGATTATCGCAAAAGCCAATTCCAAATTACCGCCAATCATCATAAACATGGAAACTTGCCTACGACGCAACCACCCATGTGAGACGTACACGACGGCAGACAGAAGAAAATCATGTGAAAATTCATCGCGCACAATGAAGATCATTGATTTGACAACAAAGATGCAGATGATTGTGGAAATTGCAGATACAAATCCGCATGCATTCGGTGAAAGTTGTCGCTGAGAAAATGCAATAGATGCAGAAACACTCACACTAGGAGAAAAGTGGCCACATGAGGACACGGCAACCTCTTAGATCAGTATACGGGCGAACAGGTGTACGCTATTTTTGGTCCACAACACGATGGAGAAGAAGCAGAAGATTAACTTTACCACAACAGGTTGGCTCAAGTATGAAATTGTATCTGCCAACTGAGTTTGTGTATCTTTTTCTGCTCTATAGCTGATTCTACAGCACTTTGACATCCTACCGTCTCGCTGGAGTATATGTACGTTGAGTAGGCCTGTACTCACGGATAAACGACTTCGAGTGGTAGGCAGCCTCGTTGCTCGTCGCTGAGAATATAAAGTACGTGACTCGGGGGGGGCCGCCAGGTGATATCGGAAGGGAAACGGCTAAATGATTCCATCTCCTCGTCTTAGTGGATTATTTATTTTTTTTTCTACTTCACATTGTTTTTGCGTTTTGGTGCCAAAGAGCGGTGTACGGTTACAAAATGTATCCATCAACGTACATGTGCAGTGCATCTACACTATGTAACGTTGTTCACCTTTCTGGCATCCCACTTCTTTTATAGAGCTCCCACGACGAGTGTCGGAGTGTAGTGCTTGAACGGCATGTGTAGAGCATGATATCTAGAACAGTGACGGCGGCGTCGGCGGTATAGTGGCGTCGTTGCACCATAATAGTGCGCGCTGGCCGCATGTTTATGCTGCACAAGAAAGGCACGAAGGCGACGTGCACATTAAGCGGAACCGTTTTACAAATGGCCAAACAACAGACGCTCGGTTTGATTTTGGATAAGGGGCCAGCAGCAGGCAGTTTGATTTTGCCCAACTTTGTTGCGTCGTAAATTTCAGTCACTAATTGACTGCAAAAGAAGGCAAGCAATTCATCCAGAATGTAGGAAGAAGTAGCGACCCAAGTGGGGACTCTTGTAGTGGGCCATGTTCAAAAGTCTCTTGAGCAAGCGAAATTGGAGGAATGGAGTCTATATGTACGAATCTTGGGGGTGACTGGAGAGGAAGAAAATTGTGACAACAAGTCTATTCTCCTACAACCATTCTCTTCTCGATCAAAGGGACCATATCCGAACGAACTGTTGCACTGAAGTTGCATTTTTTGGGGGTTGAACCGGAGAGCCGTCGTTCAAATTTGCCACTGATATTAGTTAATCACGACAACTCCTACTCTCGGAAGATTATCAGACGTTTGCGAGAAGTGGCGCAGTGAAATATAATTTTTGGATGGAATTAGCATTTTTTTGGGGGTCGAACCTGAGAGCTCTCATTCAAATTTGTAATCAACTAACCCGTAATGTTACTTAATCACGACAGCTGCTACTCTCGGAAGTTTGTCAGACGTTTTGTGAGATGTGGTGCAGGGGAATATAATTTTTAAATGCAAATTTGTATTATTGGGGGTCGAACCGGAGAGCATTTGTTCAAATTGGCCATCAACGAACCACTGAGATGCGGCTCAGTGCGATGAAGGACTCTAGGACTAAGACTATAGGCAAAAAATGCAAATCTAAAATAAAAAGTCTATGAACTAGGGTTATACGTCAAAGCCCCATGTGAGAGCGACGATTTGTAAGACAGCTGTACCCCCGGATGCTTGTCAGATGTTCGAGAGAGGTTGCGCAGTGGAAAAATTACTCAAAAGTGGAAATTATTTTTTTTTTGGGGGTTGAACCGGAGTTCCATAGCTCAGTAGCACAGCGCCTTGGGAACAGTAGGCAATCAATGCTCTAAGTTCGAAACTCAGAGGTAAAAGCGGAAACCTAGTGAATGTTGAGTTGCGAAGTTTGGCAGTCAAAACCGTACGTTAGAGCTATGCACTAAGGGCCGTTTGCTCGTACGACTCTTAACGATTTAAGTTCTACTTAAATACTTATGGGCTACCTTTTTAAGGGCATAAACTGTCACAAAAGAGTGAGACTATGAGTCGTATCAGCAAACTGCCTTAAGAAGCTTAATCAGCATAGTTTCATTCTTAAGATGTGTGTCAGAGGTTCGCTAGTAGAAAAATCACACTTATGCCTAGCTTTTGTTTTTTCCAAAGGTTAAACCGGTGAGACATCACTCAAAAGTGCTATCCAACTAACCGCTGAGAGTGTTGAAAGCTTCATGACTTAAGAATTATACGTTTTGGATGTCAAAAAGTCTCAGAATAGAGCTATACCTTAAGACGATTAATATAAAAGTCTGACCCCTGGATGTTTTTCAGGCGGTCGAGAGAGGTTGCGCTTTGAAAAAGGCACTTCGGGGCTTCTTGTGTTTTCGGGGGTCGAACCGGAGGCCTTATGTAAAGCCGACTAACCTTTGAGACAGTACACAATGAGATAAAGGACTGTAGGCCACAACAGAAGCCTGGTTACTGGAGAGTTACACAATTTGCCTGTCAAAATGAAGAGAAAATCTCTAACCAACTCTAGGCGAAAGAAGGATAACTTCGATGCCTTCAGAGGGCACAGAAAATTGGACGAAGGCCCTACAGACAGTCGCAACCCTTAGCCTTCCAAAAAAATCAAAAGATCTAATTTTGGTAAGTGCTTGAGCTGTGAAAGTCCAGCCAACATATGCCCAACGTCGCCCATCCTCGACAGTGCCGAGTCAGCTTCTAAAATCAAAAGCACAAAACCCAAACCTCCTATCACCTATTATCGAGTTCAAAGACCTCTGCCGCCCCCAAAAAAGCACCGACCTCCACCATGCACCCAAATATCCAAATGAGAACAAATAAACAAAGTCGCTAACGAATATTTGTTTTGTTTGTCTATAAGCTGACCCAATTCGCACTTTGATACAAATTAATCGTAAATTTGTTTATCTATCCGTGAGAGAAGAGAGAGAGATACTTTTTCTGTGTTCCAACCGAGATGCATCCGCCGCATCTATCGATCGCGGGGGGAGTCCAAAATGCGATGCAATTTGTATCCAATAACCGACGCGCGGGTCGTTTCCCCACAAACTATGTTTACTTCTGCCGACTGTCGAAAATGGAAAGGGGAGGTCTCCCATCTAAAGCCATATATCTATAATTGATAGGCACTGTGTTTATTTTCTTTGCGTTAATTTTCCTTCTACAATAGGCCTGGGATGGGGGCCGTCTATATATAGATGCCGCCATACGGAAACTTAAAACTTATTCAGAGATTCACTCGAGGTAGAGGCTGCTGTCAAAGCGAAATTTCTCCCTCAAGACAAGTTGAACACACTCGACGAGGAGCTTCGCACTATGTGAGATGTGACTACGCCTTGTGTTTTTTGCGCGCGCTTTAAGAACGTCTCACACTGACCTTTGCGCAATTCAGTTGAGTAGGACGACATAACGACGACGGATGTGTGATGTGGGGTGTAGCACCTTGATCTCGTTTCTATTTCGAATCAGTGGGATTATGTTGTCACCGACAGACTGCCATGGGCTGGGGCCAGCCTAAGTGGTATTGCTTGTCGGAGAAGAATTCAAATTTTACTGCCACTGACCGCGGCAGAGTGTGGAAGATTTGTAAATATTTTAATTATGATCATTTCGACATTTTATTAGGATTTATGGTGAGTGAGGGAGTACAAGTGGATTGCATTAGGGTGGATTATAAATATCTTTGTTGGCCTGGAAACATTTGGAGAAGCTCTCGAAATGATGGGGGATATAGGTACATGACGGGCAGATGTGCCAGCGAGGCCAATAGGAATGATTGATCAGTCGTAATAGGGCTTAAAATTGAAAACTCTGGACGAAGGTTAGAGAGCTTGCAAAGTGGTGGAAATGAGAAGCAATTCAGGGTATGTGGGCTCTTTCTATGCCGGCTATTTGCCAATTTGGTGGTTCTTCGTCAATTTCTGACGTCTGACCAATTTTGTACACCAATTCAGCCTAAAAATAAAGATTCACTTAGCGCGGCCCACTTTTTTGTTGATTTTTGAGGTTTTTTGAACTTTTTGTACTATTTTTGACACTTTTCAGATAAATTTAAGAACAATCTGTATGAGATAGAGAGTCTTTGCAGTCATTTAACAAATTTTGCACATTTTCAGTGACAATTTCTGACCAACACAAAATTTACAAAGATTAAAACAACCGCTCAACAAATTTTGACAATTTCAGAAATAAGACGCAGTTAAATGTATGTGGGCTCTATCTCTGCAAAAGGTTTCTCAATTTTTGACATTCCCTAACTTCTGATGAATTTTGTACACCAAACCAGATCAATCACTAAAAATTTCCGTAGCGCGGTTCAGACTTTTGCATTTTTTACAAGTTTGACACTGACAGATCAATTTAAGAACAATTCGTGTAAGATAAAGAGTCGTTGCTTTCGTATAAGAATTAAGTACATTTCCAACGACAAATTCTGACCAATTTTTAGACCATCACAAGTTTATTGCGAATGCAACAAATTTTGACATTTTCAGAAAATTAGTAGGAGTGCGCACTGTGTCAGAAATTTGTCGCAAATGCGCATATTTGACATCTGACAAAAATTTGATCAGTTTTATGTGCAAATATCAGAAATAATTATGGATACTCTGTCTCTTGACAATTTAGTACATAACCTCTGTAAAAATCTGAACAATTTTAGGGAATACGTTGGTGTTATAAACATTTCGGACGCAGTCGTATTTTTGTCTTTATTTGGCCAGTCATTCAAATTTTGGGAAGTTTTGTCACAAACTGTGGCATTCCCCTAAAATTCTGGACTCTGGTACAAGTTTACTAAATTAACGTCATGTACTCCCTAAAATTATTCAGATTTTCACAGGATATGTGAACAAAAAAATAAAATTATCTTTGAACATTTGCCCAACTTTTAGGTAAAAGTTTACTAGACTAACTTTACGTGCCAATTTCCTATAAATAAAAATTATAACTTTTGACACCAATAATACAAATTTTGACAATTTGTACACTCCGTAAAATTCTGACGTTTCAAACGTTTTTTGTCAGCTTGGGAAAAAAATTGCGAATGTCAATGCGATTGAGGTGGTTTATCACAATTTAGGGCAACTTGGAAACGAACTTTTCTTTGGTTTTAAGAGTTATAAAGGGTGATTTTTTAAGAGGTTTAGAACTTTTTTAAAAAAAAAAAACACAAAAAATTCGAAAAAATGAATGAAATATTTATTTGAATCGATAGTTTGAACCTTGCAATTTAATGTTTAAAGATAATTTCATGCAAATGTTGACCGCGGCTGCGTCTCAGGTAGCCCATCCGCTGAGTCCAATTTTGGCATACTCTTTCACACATATCGGCCGGTATCTCACGAATGAATGCATGGATGTTGGCTTCCAGTGCGTCAATCGAAGCGGGCTTGTCCCTATACACATTAGCCTTGGCATACCCCCACAAAAAATAATCTAATGGTGTCAAATCGCACGATCTAGGCGGCCAATTGACCGGCCCGAATATTCTTCCGAATAGACTGCTCAGAAGGTCGAGAATGCCGATCATAAAATGGAAGCAGCGCGCGATGAACATTTCGAACCGAGCACGAATTTTGATAGTAAAATTCAATAATTTGCAAGCGTTGTTCATTTGTAAGACGATCCATGGTTAAATTGCAAACCAAACTGAAGCTGTTTGACAGTGACACAAGGTACTAAACACACGTCAGCTGTCAAAACCACTGTTGCCAAAACCAAACCAGCTAAAAAATCACCCTTTATAAAGCAAAACGTTCGTGAAAGTGCAAACGATTGAACGCTTTCGTCTTACAAAACGTTTCAAACGTTATTTGGCAGATTATGGAAATACTTGCGAGGTGTCAATGCGATTGAGGTGGTTTTCCACAATTTAGGAAAAATTGGAAACGAAAACTTCTTTCGTTTTACGTGTTATTTAAAGCAAAACGTTCGTGAAAGTGCAAATGATTGAACGTTTACATCTGACAAAATTCACCCCAGAACATATTAATGAACAGGCGTAAACTACTCATTTTTGCCGCTTTAAAAGAAGCCAAGACGATTTGGAGACTTTTTAAAGGACAGTATTTGAATCCAAAATAACGAAGCCAATTCCCCAAAAAATTGTAAGGAACGTCAGTCTTTTAAAGACGTGAAACGGAAGTAAAAAGGTTGCCAAGAAGTACGAACTTTAAATGAAAGCCCTCGTTTGGAGCCTTGAGACTGCCTACACCAACCGTGTTTCGTATATTTCTCTTTTCATGAATGAGTACCACCCAACTTCTAGATCTCAAACGAAAATAAAAGCGGATACCGATAAAAAAAAAAACGATACTTGCTGATGTACTACTAAATCATCTCAACTATCATTTGGCATCTCAAAGTACCCCCTTCAAGGACAATAAAGTGTGGGCCATTCACTCGCTCATAATGTGAATACAAAACGCCTGCTTTAATCCCAAACCGGATTGCTAGCTAAACTACTGCCCGCACGATCATCTCGCCTTCCCACGTGATTAAGTTTTCTTTGATTTTTCCTATCCCCTTTGACTACCTATGCTTGCGTACAGCCACATCGAGCGACATGGAGTCACTTTGAACCCGTTTTATGCTAGCTACACTCACGCCGATTTATTTTTTTTAATTGAGTTACTTATTCCCCTGCACACGATCATGCTATTACTCAATAAACAAACACCTACTCCAGTTTGATAGCCAAACAAAATTAATTCGCTTTATCAATCGGACAGATAGGCGAACCCGTAGCTATTTCTATTTAGATTGAACCACAAAATCCGTGTAAACTCTCTGATAATGGACTGTGTTTACGTACGAAACGTGTGTGGTATGTATGAATCGCCCTATCGAATTATTCTGGGAAGCCAATAAAAAAGAAATTGGAATGCCTCGTATCTGTTATCGATGGCGACAGGCCGCGGGCTATAACTCGATAAGAAGAAATCGAATCGGTGTCGTCGTGGTTGTTATCTACGGACTATGTCCCGTCCAAAGCGAGGTGAATGATACTTGGTCAAAGAAAGGTGTTGTTTTCTTGATTTTTTCTTTTGGAAAGTGTTTTTCCCCATACCACTATCGAATCGGGTTCTCTGATTTAATTTTCTTGGGCAGATAGAAATGCAGCTCGGAATCGGAATGCGGGTTTTGATGGCTTGTGTGGTGGAGGATCTGACAGCAAGTGACGGAATTTCTTCGTTTTCTATGGAAATTGGAATAATTGCGACTTTTTTATTCGACAAAAGTCATCTCATTGTGACAATTGACAGCCGAAAGAACTTCGCCTCGATCTTGTCAGAAATACAAAATTTAAAAATAGATGTGATGAATGCATTTACGGCAACTTCAACTATGCAATAGCATTCCGCTGGAGGTTTCCATAATCTTGCTGAATGCATTTACGTCAACTTCAACTATGCAATCGCATTTTGTTCTTCCACGAATCACTGGCGATTCTTCCACCGACATTCGCATCTGATTGAAATTTAAATAGCATTCCCCTGGATGTTTCCATAATCTTGCTGAATGCATTTACGGCAACTTCAACTATGCAATCGCATTTTGTTCTTCCACGAATCACTGGCGATTCTTCCACCGACATTCGCCGACGGTTAAAATTTGAATAGCCTTCTTATAGATGTTTCCATAATCTTTCTAAATGCATTTATGTCAACTTTATCTATTCAATTGAATTGTGTTCTTCCGCGAATCGCTGCCGATTCTTACACCGACATTCGCATCTGATTGAAATTTAAATAGCATTCCCCTGGATGTTTCCATAATCTTGCTGAATGGCGATTCTTCCACCGACATTCTCCGATGATTGAAATTTGAATATCTTTCCCATGGATTTTTCCATTATCTTTCGAATGCATTTACGTCAACTTTATCTATACAATCGCATTTTGTTCTTTCGCCAATCGCTAGCAATTGTTTCGCGAATCTCCGCCGATTCTTTCGTGAATATCGTTACCAAAGAATCAGTGCAAAAACCGATAACTGCCGACGATTGAAATCTTTTTCCTGGGAAGTCGAAACAAAACTATTTGGGATTATGGTCAAACAACAAATTATTGCTGTAAAAATCGATGAAGTCAAAAATCTGATAGCTTTTCTTCAACTTAAACAAATAGCCAAAATGGCGAATCTTTAGGAAACCAGACTCTTTCTTGCAGGCCTCTGATAAAAGTGCCAAATTGCAACTAAAGCTCCACGGCAGAAGTACCAAATGACCACCTCGACCTAACCGAACTTATAACCAAAAAGTTCCAGCCATTCACATTTCTTAAGCCCCAACCGAAAGTAAGTTCTTTTGGTGTACCTTTTCCGGTTTGCGCGACACTTTCGAACCACTTTGCTTTAATTCGATTTATTTCCATAAACGATGGCCTATTGAATGCTGCCCCCCTTTCCCTATCCATAATGGTATGCAGCAGCAGCACCCATGGGTATCTATATAGATTTGCCCACAAGAAAACGGAAAATTTATGCAACCCAAAACGTATGTGGGCACATCGGTGTGGTTGCACAGTTGGATTGAATACGTCGCTCGTTGGGGCACAACTTGACTAACTAAATGCAAATAGATACGAAAATATCTAGAAAAATAAACGATGCCGTAGGACATAGCAGGTATAGGCATGCACCTATATATAGCCAGAGAATTTTATGCGGGGACTTGTCAAGCTGTCAAAGCGGCGCTGCTGCTCTGACATTTGAGAGTAGAATTTGCATTAAACATAACGTCGTCGTTGTGGACGACTATAGCTAGGAATACTCGTACTTGTGCATGTTATCGACTTATCCTGCACTATGTCACTTTCGTTGGAAAAACAATAGGTCGCGTCGTTCCATGTTAAGCAGGAGGGTTTTGCTTTCCGGCGGCCTTTGTTCGTTCAAGGTTAGGTCAGTGGAGGTGGATGTGAGACTTGTCACGGATTAAGAACCACCCCCCATGAAGTTGTTGCGCACCACCAATTAGATTCGGCACAAACCTATTCCCCCTTTCAACAGTCATTTCCCAAAATTGATTGCCCCGCCAAGCGTAAGTGACTCCTTATCACAAGTCGCACACTTTTCCGTCGCAATCTTGGAGGCATTTTAAAACACGTGCCACGTGTTGTGCGATTGATTTTATTGCCCTGCGATGGGAAAGTTGACTTCCTATTGCAAAATTCCATTAACACACCATTGGCGCAAGATACACCAGCCCCCTCCTCCGTTCCTGCTGTGTATCACTGCGTCAGCCAGGGCACACGGCGGTGTTTTGTGGTTCCGCGCTAATAAAGCACACTAACCATGCGATAACTTAAACCTCAAAATTAGTCAATAAAATGTAATAGGGTGTAACACATTTTCCATCTGATGGGATAGAGAGAGAGGGATGGAGAGAGAAAGGCCAGGGAAGAGAAATGAAGTCATTTTTGAGGAATGGAGGGATGCGGTTGTGGGAATGGAAATATTTTAGCATGTCGAACGGATGTTGTACCAAAATTCGTCTGTACAAGTGGGGTTTGGGCAGACTTTTGTGTAATGGGTTGTTAAAGCGGCGCGGACTTGAGGAATCGACGAGTCGAAACGGTTGGAGATTGTCTATGTATGGTCAGTATGTGACTCAATTACATTCATAAAAAGTGAACTTTGTTGTAGGGTGGAAGTTGCGAGGCTAAAACAACAGTGAACAGCAGCTTTGGCGTGGCCCTGAGATTGTACGGGGTCATGGATAGCCTAACAATGAATTACAAACGAGGCTATAGCAGCCAGCATGAAGAATGAAGCGGCTACATTTGAGATTGCTAAATCGACATACCCAAGGCAGCAAGCAAAAGGTTCAATCGGAGCAGAAATCTCCTAGTTAGAGGCGAAGACTAGAGTTCCTGAAAGCTGTAGACAGGTTTGACAAGGGAACGACACTCTGCACGGTGCACTAAAGCTCGACTTGGTCTTTGACGAAATGGAAAGCCCCTGGCAATGAACTTCAAAATGGCCCGCAAGATCCCAAAGGACAAAGGAACGATACTCTGTACAAAAGAGCATAGCTTGACTTGGCCTTTGACGAAATGAAACGTACTTTCAAAATGTCAGTGTCTAAGAAAAGATTGGTGCTGGTAAATCGAATTTAAGACGATACCGCGACTACTTCTTTTCAAATAGAGCGTACTCAGCTATTCCAGCCTACAACCATAGAAATGCAAGGCCCAAACCTTAAAAGCTGTTTTAATTTTAATACCAATCGCCTCAGCGGTTTAAGAAAAATTTCAAACGCTATTAGACTGTTAACCGACAGTTTTTAGTGTCAAACTCTTACTCACACCTTTTGGCACACGGCTTAGTCACAAGATAAACCTGAAACTAATGCTCCTAAGCAATTGGACATTCGACATCCAGTCAGTATAAGAGCCTCATTAAGAAAACTGACCAACAGCCATCAGAAAGACGGCGAAGCTTGTAAACACAAAAAGGTGATAGGGTCCACTTAACAATCACAAAAAGATCCTTAGAATGAGATGAACAGCGGCCTCAGAACATCTGTCAAAATAGGTGGGGTTGAGCATGGTTATCCGTGACTTTCAGCATGAAAATGAAGCTTGCAAGAAATAAAAAAAAAATAAACCTCGCTCTATGCAGTGCATGAAAAAGTCTAAAAATAGGTCCACTGAAGAAGGCCAATCCAGCGATAGACTGCCAAACTGGAGAGTCTTTCACATGAGCCTTTCCGGACGGTTTTCTGTACAAAGAGCTGCAAATAAAATTGAGTTTTGGAGTTTCTCAGGCAGAGATTGCCGCAAACGAAGGTAGCAAATATTCAAAGGAAGCCACAGATACCCCGCCTAAGCTTCAGAGTGTCCCTTAAAATTGTGCAGCATGAATCCGCCTCTTGACACTTTTTAAAGCAACGCAATTTAGACGAAAGTAAAAGTGAGAATGGATAAGAAATTTGAGCGACCTTACAAGCTGATTAAACATAACCTGCAAGTCCCAGTTAACACACGTTTTGACTTTTAAATGCATAACCTTACAGCTGTCAAATTAGGCGCGCTTATACAAAGTCCGAAAATAGTGAAAGTTAACTACAAAAGCTGCAAACGGATAGCATAATAAATGAGTACTCCTTGGCGTATATTTTTCGCCACAAAATTGACAGTTTAAACCTATTTCGCGCCTAATTGGCATTTTACTTTGACGCTATTTTCAAGAGGACATCAGCCCGACAAGTTCCCCATTGCTATTCAGCAAGTATGCCCTGTGCTTAGCTAAAGGGTTTCCTTAGTTCTATTTTCATTTTGAAGACCGCAAGTCCGACTTCGTTCTCTGAATTTGACCTTGAAGTTCTGTAGACTTTATTATTTACTTTCGTGCTTGAAGACATCGAAGTCGTTACCGCTAAGCATGCCACAGCTGCGTCACCTGGTCGTTTCAGTGCAACAACTGCCATTCAGCCAGGATAGCTCTTTCTTGTACAGACTAGGGTTGTTCTGGCTCATAAAACATGTGAAAACTGAGTCGTTTTTTGAATTACAATTGACGTGCGGCTATGACAGTTCTGTGTTGTGAATACTCAGCAATCTTTCTATTTCTAGTTAGCCGTTCTGACCGTCTGAGTATCACTAATTCGGTCAGTTAAGTTTGATTTGGTTTCCAAACTTCCAAAGTTGTGTATACCTACACATTTTAAAAAGTCTGAGCAACTTTTTGATTTATTTTTTCAATTTAGGGCAGTTTTCATCGGAGATTGATGTGGGCCTCCCTAAATAGCTACGAGTATAACAGCTTATGAGGTATCTGAAAGTATTTACTGCGTTTCAAGAGCCTTTGGCAGCTGTGAAAAAGCTTCTAAGAGGCCATAATATCCACAAAGGCTGGCTTTTTACAAGACTATACTTTTACTAGACTCATGTAAGCTTCCTATTTGGACGCACAACATCTCTGATGAAGTTTTAACAGCTCTGTATAGGTATGGGTAGGGGTACTTTAAAACCTTTGGCAGTCTGTGTAAAAGACCCTTAAAAAGCTTCTAAGAGGCCATAATATCCACAAAGGCTGGCTCTTGATAAAACCATACTTTTTCTAGGCTCATGTAAACTTTCCACAACCTCTCTGATGAGGTTCTGACAGTTCTGCTCTGTATATGGGTACTCTAAAACCTTTCACAGGCGGTGACAACTTCCGATTAGTGCGCATTGGCTCCTTAAATAAGTTTTACCAGTTTCTTATCTGTTTATGGGTTCGATAGCCAAGTTGGATGTCCCAAGATATGTTTTTTGTCGGTCCCGTAGCTCTGTTCAATGAGCTGTTGCCATTTGACACATGGTATCGCAGATTATTTTCGGTTATAGTAGCTACAAAGACCCGTCCTTATTGAAAGCCCCTTTATTTAAGCCATAACCACACTATTCCAGCCCACAACGATACAAATTTAAGACCCAACCTTTACCAAAGCAGTTTTAATAAAAAATTACAAACTCTGTCCAACTGTTACACAAGAATTTTCAGTGTCAAACTCTTACTCAACACCTCTTGGCACACGGCTCAGTCCCAAGTAAAGACCGAAACAAAGAACAACACCAAACAAACAAATAAATAGCTCAAGCTTAGTCACACTATCCGTATACGGTCACTTGTTCAATTTGTTACAAGCATTCCAGTCCGATCTTTTGCGTTTACGCCACTCCTTGTAATCTTTCACCCCGCCGCCATCGAAGCGTCCAAATTTGGGAACGCAACACACACGCAACAAAGAAAGCCGACTCTTTAAACTCGACCTACGTAAACGACAGACAGATATCTTCGAGAGGCCTTATTTTTATTTTTTAATTACGAAAGTTTTGCGTTTCTGTTTAAAGATGCTCCATTCGTTTTTTCCGTATTCACTGTAACACTCTTTATCGGGCATTGCATAAACGCAAATGGGTAGCAAAATATTTATATCCACACACATCCAACTGTCCACTGTTAGGAGAGATAGAGATACAATTGGCATGAATATGGACGGTTGAGGGGTCAGTGCCCAGCAACCTTATGCACACAGCGCACTTGGACCGAAACGCCCGACACGAGGGAGCAAGACGCGAGGCAAACAACAAACAAATGTACCCAACCGTTTGTAACTATGTTTTTTTTTTTAGATTTTTTTTTTTTTGCGAAAGCACTCGAAACGCCAAACGAAACTGCCACTGTGACTCCAACTCCCCCCGCGCGACGTTGTTCAGTTGTTGGGTGGTTTTTCTTTTTTCCAATTCATCAAAAGCAAAACAAGAAAAACAAGTCAAACACTGAACACAAGAAAAAGAAAACAGAAATTGAATGGAAAATTAAAATCGAAAGTGGTCCATCCACCTTTGCCACCGATGCACCGAGCACCGATCACCGATAACCGATGCCCGATGCACCGCGAGAGCCATCAGGTGGAGATAGTACTTTTTCTTAAATAAAAATGCGTACAAGCAAAATCCATTTTCGTTATAAATATGCCACCAACCGGAACAGAGCTGCAAACACACAAAATGCACCCCGACGCGCTACGCAACGAACAGCAGCTGTCAGGCGGCGACCCGACGAGCCGACACCGAGCACAGTATTCTGATGAGACGGCGACAGGAAAAAAAATATCGCTTTGATTGGGAAATGGGAAATCCCTTTCACAGTACATAGATTGGGGAGGAAAATGAAATTCGCGTAACGGCACCGGGAAAACACGACCAAACTCTGTGGAATCTAAAGTTCAACTGATGAATAGAATTCGAATGAACATGGATGTTGGTGTTGGCCTAAGCCCGTCAGACACAGCGAGTGTATCTAGATATAAAAGTTGCATGGGAGATGTGACACATGATGAGAGAGAGGTGTCCATTTCATTACCCTTTAGAGTAAGTTTTGAATGTGGTGCGAGTCGCTAAAGTGCCGGTGGTGGTGCTCGGTGGCACTGTGCACCAGAACCAGGTGTTGCGACAAGGACATACATTTTCTAGCTAATTATGCGTTTCCATGTAGAGAGTGCAACCTAATCTAGAGCGAGAGGGTGAGGCAACTTCTGCAGTAACACTACCAATGGAAAGGTGTGGGATTGGGAATCACTGTGCTGTAACCGGCAGCTTGTTCGAATGAAAAATGTTTTTCAACACGCTTAAGCACTTTATTTCAATATGTCGCTTAAGCCCTTCATCTTCTAAGCGCTTCATAGTAGCAGAGTTATGTACTTCTCTCAAGAACAGCTACCTAACCCAGAAGAAGGAAGTATCCGGTTGGGTCCAGTCGTTTTCAAGTTTTAAGCACCACGATTGTATATAAGCTATCGCCTCAACACCGCCCCATGATGCTTCTATAAAGATCGTTGGTGTTGCGGGTTCTAAACGCAACTTTTAGCGTCGAACTAAGACCGTGCGAGGTACCCAAGACTTTTAAAATCGACGCCAAAGAGCCACCAGAAACGCAGAGGCTTTAAGCCTTGCTTTTAACGAACCATCTCCATAAAACCTACGGTTAGATGAGAAGTACCGACAGCAGATTTAGCACACAAATGCCCAATGATCCGACTCCGTAAAAGGAAGTGAGAGTTCCGTTAGCTTTACGAACACAAAAAAGCCTTTAGAGCGACTTCATGCAAAACTAGGTTCCAAATGCTTTTCTCGATAAGTTTGATTTGGATAAAGACCGACTTCACGCATCTCTGCCTGAGTCCTAATCTTTGAGCGTGATTTTTAAGAGGGCAGTGGCAAAACTAGGTTCCAAACGCCTTTAGATAAGTTTGATTTGGATAAAGAAGCTCAACAGAACTTCATGAGCTGTTTAGTCAATTGGAACAACAATCAACCCAGTGCGATAGTTTTCAATCGGTTGAAGCACTGAGCAGCAAAACATGGGCTAGTGATGGATGGATGACACATGATTAAGGGGCTAGCAACAACCTTGGAAACCCATAATTCATATTCAAATAGAGGAAGCAAACAGTTGCATAAATTCTAAACCGTTTCAATAGCTTCAAACACTGAGCAGCAAGAGCTCAAGAGCCATCCAGTCAATTGGATAAGTCACAATAAAATAACCAAACTCCAGTTACCATGCCTATAGGCATATAAAATGGCGGCAATTACATGATCGATTACCTGTCAAACATCCAAAAAATTAGCTACTTTCAGGCAAGCTTAAGGCTGATGCGGCTTTGGAAAAATATTGAGAACCCAGAACAAGCTCCACAATGAGTCTTCTTGGAGCTCTCAAGATGTAGGTACTAGTACTATCAACCAAGGCACAAAAATCACGATCTGTCTATAAAGTAACAATAGCCAGGGACAGAAAGGTTGTTGTCCAAGATCGGTGTTGAAAAAATTTCAGAAAATGTAAAAAGAACGTGTTAAGGCAGCAAGATCGAAAGAGAAACCTATGCTCGAGCTGGCAAGTCCATGAACAAGCATTTGTCGGCGGGTTCATGCCGACTTTATATACGCGAAAGAAAAACATCCGTTGCATATGGCTTGTTCATGCAGATGAGACGACTCGACTCTATCACTGAGGTAAAGAATGCAAAAACGATTGCATTGTGAAAAAAACCAAGCGACAGGTTGCTGACCGACTGCGTTTCTCCTGTGAGCTGTACAAATTTGTTAAAGGGTCGATATGTTACAGATGATATGTTACAGAGTCGAAACCTGGCATTAGCAGGCCAGTGTTGCCTTTATATTTGGAAAGAATATAAGTCTGGGCGCTTCTGGTCAGACATGGAAATTCCGCAGACGTTAAGCTAGCAAGGCAACCTAAAGATTGGTATTTATTGAGCTAGCAAACGTGCACAATAAAACCTAGAAAAAATGGCATCGTCCTCAGAGTCCAATCATGTAATAAAATGAACCCAATGCTAAGTTTTCTTAAATAAAAATCAAATTTGAATAAAAACAGCTTAACAAATGAGATCAACTTAGACCAAGAAATTCAAGAAGCTTTATCTAAGCCTTAGCTCTACAACTTAGAAGCGGCCCCTTAAGTACGAACTTCCAACTAAAGATCTTACGTCACAACTCATCGGGCCTTACCAATAAACATTTTTAGCTTCGACTCTAACTTTTGGAAGTTCACGGTGGCTATAGTTTCGATACAAATTTCGCAATTGTGAGCTTCCGTAAATTTAAATTCGATAGTAAAATTTGCTATTGGTACGGCGCATAATCTACTCTAGAAAGTTGAGACTACACCCAAGCGCATAAGCCACCAGATGTCACTTGATTTTCCAGATCAAAAGCAAACTTGTCACAACAAATCAAATCTGAAGGTATCTTATAAAAACGTTCAGCTAAATCACAGTCTTCGACTCACGCTGCAACAATCGCTATAATACAAACGAAATTTTGTCGTTAAAAAAAAACATCACTTCACGAACACAGCCACAAGGCTAATAACCAAAAAAAATCATTAAACAGAAGCTGGCATCAAAGATGTGGAAAACTTCTTTAAAAACACTTCCATCAGGCAGACAGTGACATGTTTGTCACACTCCCAACTAAGCTCGTGTAGGAAACATCGCTAGTGGCGCAATTTTGAATGCAATGCTACGACATGCAAAATATTTGTTCAAAGCTCCTTCAAAAAATGTTCAGTAATCCGACGATATTATGGCGCCAAGTGTCGCAATTCTGTATGCGAAACCACGCCATGCACGAAAAAAATAAAATAGAAGCTCACAGCTCCTTGTGATAATGATCAATAGCCCGACAATATTATGACGTAGCATCTAGGAAAGGTACCAAGTGGCACATCTCTATACGTACTCCAGCTTCTGCTGTCAATTTCAAGAGAGAGAGAGATCAGCAAACGGACAACATTATGACGCAAAGTGTAGAAAAAAACCAAAGTGTCGCAATTCGGTACGCAAAACTACGCCATGCGTGGTAAACGTTGTAAATTTGGTAAACGTTAACAAAATGTCATCGAAACCTTCTATGTGCTCCCTTCCCGTAAAATTGAAAATTGCCTACGACCTACAATTTGTCAGTATTCCCAGAGATCCAGTCTCTAAACTGACATCACAGCTGAAAGTGTCCCTCTTGCCCTCTTTTTTTATGAGGCAAGGTCAACAAAATTTAACGTTGAATAATCATTTCTAAACCGTGTCGCCCTCCCTCCTATTCCCTTGGTGCAGTCTTTAATTAATGAACTCCTAAGCAAAATTGCTTCACCTTTTCTGTCCTTATCCTACTTCCCTACATGACAAATTCAACGGATTCCCTGCAGACTTTCTCGCTGCTAAAAGGTATTTCGATTGGAGATTGTTTACAGTCCACTTTTCGATATCATGCGACAAGAACGTCTCTCATGTCATCATCAGGGAATGGTTTTGGGAAACTTCATCCACAAACTTGTAATCCACTTGAGCTTTTCTCTCAGTTCATTCTGGTTTCGGTTTGTCGTTTGTCTCTTTTTCAAGTTTGAAAATCGAAAGCCTTTATTGAGAAGTTGAGTTGTTTAGCCAACAACAAATCGTTCGTCATTCGTCTTTCGTACTTTATGTCCACAGAATCGTTAGAAAGAGTGAGCTGCTCACATCTACCCAGACCCACAAGGTACCAAGTTCCAACTTTATTATGCGAGATGATGAGTTTTTTTGAGAATCTAAAGGCACATGTGAGATGTGACGAAAACCCCGGATGAATTAGGCAACAGCCAGATAGTGACGGATGACAGTCTGAGTCTAGTCAGAGTTTCATAGAAATCGCCACAAGTGACTGAAATTCTGAGAAACGATGAGTAAGGCTGCGATTGGACTGCGAATCGAAGCCAAGGTCACAGTCGCTCCAATTAGACGGCCATTCCATGTAAAGAAGGCGAGCTGCCGATAATTTAAGAAAATTATCAACACCCCAGAGCCCGTATATAAACAAAGACGTCTTCTCATGCAGTCGTGGGTGTGGCACCTCATCTCTGTGAAATTATTATGAGGTGGTAATTAACAAGATGGCCATTCCGCTTTCCGGCAGCAAGAGTAGGCAACAATAGCACGAAACGAAATCCACTTAAATCGCACGTAGGTGGAGTATCTGCTGGCTGCTTGAGATGAATTCGCAAGTCGTTGAGGTAGGCTGTCGTGGGCCTGTGGAACAAAAGCAAACACAACAAACTTCCGGCCGAAATATGCAAGAATCCGAAATGATGCCCATCAGCATCAGCATCAGCGGCGTGTTATTCGCGGCAGAGCAAGCCGAAGTTTTGTATTTCTATTTTGCCGGTCGTCGAGTTACACATTCACACAAAGTGAGAGCAGAATTCAGATTCAGAAATAAAAACAGCCACACGTTCCACAAGAGCTTTTCCTATTCCACTCAAATCGAAATTTGAAAGTTTCACGTGTTGCTGGAGTGAGTTTTGGTGGATAGTGGAAGTGGACTGTGCTTTGAGTCATGTTCCACTTGTGGATTGTAAACATCGGGGAAAAATCATGCGGGCGACGATTGAACGTGGTGGATTGTAGACCGAGGGTGAATGGTACTTGGTATTGGTAGATTCTGCCTGATCAATTGGGAAAGTGTCTTTGTCATCTCATCTCGTCTCATGAGTGTCAGACTATTCTGAGAACAACAGTCCTAGAATAGACTGAAATGCTCGCAAGTCGCAAGATGTGGGCATGCATTGTCAGCGTTTATACAAAATTCAAGGGCAACATACCTACTTTGTTTTATTTAAAAAACAAAAGAATGTACAGAAGAAGACGGCGCGGGGTTTGAAAATGCGAGTACAAGAAGCAACCACTTGGAAGACAGTCCAATTTTTGACGTTTAGCTTGAAGTGGTCCCCTATAAAAGGTGTTTAGACCTTTAGAGGGTCGAACAAATATTTTTCCTGCGTGACAAAAAAATATAAGATGGCGTATGGCGTATGACGTATGACGTCTGCCGTATGACTGTATGAATCACAAGATGATCGTTGAAACCGCCAATTTAGCTTATGTCGAACCAAATTCCTTGTACGTCTAGCCCAAGCCATCAAACTGAATGAGAGAATCACTGGGATATCGCAAATGGGCACATTTTTCAAAATAAATTGTCTTGTTTTGAGTTGAGTTGCCCACGCAGATTTAGGGTCGTTAGCAAGGTATACTGTCGAGACGACACCTCGAGGGAGTTAAACCTGACGACATTTTTATCCTACGTTTCAATTGATCAACTTTCTAGAAGTACTCGTACCTTCCCTTGAAAAATTAAGAATTAAACTGAAAAATTCCGTTTGACGTCTTTTTGTACTGAAAATTACGCCATTTGGATTTATTTTAAAGCGAATACGTCACAATATTAATGGAAACTTATTTTTCCCATTCATGGCAACTGACTATTTCTGTGTTGTATTTATTTGGAAGACTTCCTGTCTTAGTGGCAGCACTTTAGGTAAGCTCTAACAAACGACTCCTTTAGTTAAAATAAGGGCCATAAAATCGAATTCTACAAAAATCAATGCCGATTATAATGATCTTTAATATCGAACCAAGCTGCGGGAGTGGAATTTATGAAATGGGTATGCAAACAAGTTTAAAATTTTAAGAAAGGTATGTCGAAACCTATGGGAAAGATTTAAACAGCAAAGATCCACAAAATGCTGTCCCAAGATATTCCTAAGTGATTCATTTAAATGTGTTGGAGAAAGCTCTTAATATTTGAAACTTCAAGAACTAACCTCAAAGTTGGAGAAATGTCCATGAAAATTGTAATTACCGATAGCAAAATGAATAAAGAGGCAGAGAGCTGAAAAACATGCCGATCGGCTGACAATATATGGATCTACCGAGAATGCGACTCATCCATGATGGGAGATGATACTAGGCACCCAAAGGAAATGTAAACAGGAGAACGCCGATTTCATCGCTAAGCTGAGAGCGAAAGGCTTCAAGCTGTGCAGGAGCTACGTATCAGCGAGCAAGACAAGGCAAAGGTAAAGAAAAGAATTCTATAGAGAAAGGAAGCTTTAAAGAACTATAACTACTTGCGCTCTAAGCGAAGATCTACCCACAAGACTGACAGACAATTTTTCTTTATGAGACAGTAAAAGCTTACAAATCACAAGTTTGACAATATTTTTCAGACAATTATCACAATAACTTTGACACTTTGACACCTACTGATGTGTAAATTTGACAGTGAAATTTGATATTACGTGCGATGACAAATTTGTCGTTTGTTGCAAAATTAATTGACAATGATGTCACTTTTAAACGCTTATATTTCTATGTCAAGGAAGTTCTGTCAAATTAAACGAACATCTGTCAGAGAGGGGAACATTTTATTGAAACTAGGTAACGTTGAGCCACGTCTAGCTTAATACAAAGCAAAACTAAATTTTAACTCTCAGGGAAAGTTGCTAGAAAATGAAGACACCGTTTTGTGGTGAACAAATGATTGTTCGATTGACACAGAGACTACCGACCTTTAGTACGAAAACAGACTTTGAATCACCACTTTTACATAATTTAACGCGTTTATGATCTAAAGACAGAAGGGTACCGAGCACATTTAGACTCAGTGACAAACAGTGCATCTAGATCAGAAATGGTGCTCATCTACTGATGAGCCCATCCACCAAACAAACAACTTTTTAATGTCCTTATTCCTTTCTTAAAGGACAATTTTTTAGAAATAATTCTTTTTATTATTTCATCTAGCTGTTTTTTGAATTAGAACAATTTATCGCTACATGACGGAATAAATTTTCCAAGCTGTTTAAACCAATGAGGCGAATTACTCGTTACTCGTTACTTTGCTTATTCTCTATTTCTCTGGATTTTTGTATTACAATTGTTATACACCTATCTTTTGCGTATTTTTTTGTTAAATGTGTAAGCGAATAGACCTTATGTAGAATAGAATTATAGGCACGCGAAAATTTATACGAAAGCCTTCGAAATTCAGCTATAAAACATTGATACCATGCGTTTAAATTTTGAAAAAAAGCAGAAAAATAGCCCCTCTCACGAAATTATACGGAGGAGATTGTAAAAGTTGGTAAGTCTGTCAAATATGTCGAACAAACTGACATTTGCTTGAATTTTAAAAATGTCAACACGTGTTTTTTATACGATAAGTAATTCTTCCTCTCGAAGAGAAAAATCTGTCTCCAATCCTTCAATTTCAGAAATACTATAGTACTGAAAAAAAAGTACGGGAACAAACCTTATTTGTCAGACAAGTGCTAAAAATTTGTGAAACTGTTTATGAATAGCTCTCAGTCCTCAGAATATTTGTTTGTTTAATGCAAGGGCAACTCTTTAGAGGGTTTATACCTCAAAAAAGGTGTAAGTAGGGAACACAGTAGCCCAAAGATATCCGTTCCCCAAATAATAATAACATCCACGCTCCACATGAATGGGTGCGTTCAGTCGATGAGAATATTTAACTATATTTGGATAAATGGATCGAGCGAATATACTATTTTTAAAATCGCCGGAGAGGTGGCAATAAGTCGACAAATCTATTCGAGAAGTTACCGCCTGAATAACAACTCTGTTGACAGTTGGTAGTGTCAAAGTTTTGTCAGTAAATGAAAACATTTCTTACGAAGTATTCTAAAAACCGTGACAGAAGCATAATTTGCTTTAATTTGACGTTTATAAAGAGAAAAAGATTGCGAAGTGATGCAATTTGGAGAAATTTTGACAGGAAAATCAAGAGCATGTATGTAAAATGACAAGTTAAGTCAGTCAAACCACCAGCTGCGTGACAGCAAATAAGATGATCTAAAAGCAAGTCCCCAAAAAAAGCAACACCTTCCAATAGAATAATTAAATATCCTTCAAATAGTTGGGGATAATTTTCCATCTGTAGACGCACTAAATTCCTTTCTTTAGCCCCCCAGCCACCTCTAATTGGGTCAGCCGTCAGTCACATCTTCTCCACAAACCATGGCCTTCTTCGTGTCATTCACACATTTGCGTCTGGCAGGCCGTTCTACGACGGAAATCCACAATCACACGACATAAAGTTAATTGGTTCCGTGTCTGCGAAGCATTCTTCTCCCTCTCACATGGCACCAGTGGGTAATCCTTAATTTCCCCAAATTCAATTGTTGTCATACCACTGGTGCATGGAGTTTCTTTTTATTATCTCAAGTGAGTCCACAGTTAATTTTAAGTAAATTTTTATTGCCGCCATTATGCGGCTGTGGGGTGGTCGGGTTATGTTCACCGGACATGCCAATGTTTTCCCAGGGATGTCGTAAAGTTGTTGCTGGGGGTTTTCCATAATTAACGTGCGTATTGCGTAAATAGGTGGTATAGCAACTGTCGCATAATTTATGGCAGAAGGAGCACCGCACACCACAAATCCTGGGAAATGTCTTGCAATTGTTGGGACATATTGATTAAAATGGATAATTTATCGATTATAATGATTGCTGTCGACACAACTGGTAGGCTAAGGCTATTCACATTCGCATCACAATTCGATGAAAGCAATTAATTGAACCGATTAAGGGATTAATAAGTGAGAGTGGGAGTGTGTGGTGGACCATTTGTCATTTAGGATGGAATTAGTTTCGAATGGAAAGGAGTGGTGTTGCTGGTAGAGGTCGACGTAATGGGCGAGGGTGTATTAAACTGACATCGACGAAATGGTGGTTGGTTTGCGACGGACGCACGGATTTCCCTCCTTAAACAGACAAAGAACGAAAAGGTGCATATACAAGGTGGGCCAAAAGAGATCACCCTATTGGAAGATGCTATTATTTTTGCAAATGGCCGATAACGTCAAATCTGTTTTGACATTTGTGGACTAGACAGATGTAGAATACAAGTGAACAAGCCATGGAGGGATGCACTCCCAAGAACGCGGAATAATCGTGTCAATTTTTTTGCGTAACAATTCGCCTGTAGTGTTGGCGCAGCGCGAATTCCGTCGCCGATTCCACGGCCGTCCGACACCGACTGCGCAAACACAGCGCCGTTTGTCCACCAACCTCGGAGAGTATGGGACCACACGAGACGTTGCCAAGAGAGGCCGGCCCCGGAGCGCCCGTTGTGCCGAGAATACCGCCGCTGTTGGCGAGGATGTCGAGCTGTCGCCGGAAACATCGACCAGACGCCGTGCCTCGCAATTAGCCATCAGCCGGTCGTCCGCATGTTTCCGTACAAAGTCCAGTTCGTGCATCACCTGCTGCCTGTCGACCGCCAAACGCGTGTAACCTAAGCCCAAGCCATCCTCAATCTAGAGGACGAAGTGGACGATTTTTCGACCAAAATCATTATGAGCGATGAGGCTCATTCCCACCTCAGCGGGTACGTGAACAAGCAAAACTATCGCTTCTGGGGCACCGAAAATCCACGAGTAATGCACGAGGAGCCATTACACCCGCTCAAAGTTACTGCATGGTGCGCTGTTCACGTTGGAGGAGTCATCGGGCCATTTTTTTCGAGAACGCCGCTGCTCAAACGACAACAGTGGACGGTGCGCTCTATAGGGCCATGTTAACCGAGTTTTCTCTGCCGCAATTGGACGAATTAGGACTGGAGGACATGTGCTTCCAACATGACGGAGCTACGGCACCCAATGCGCGAGCCACAACCGATATTCTGAAGGCGGCGTTCCCGGGTCGCCTCATCTCTCGGTTTGGCGATTTGAACTGGCCCAAAAGATCGCCCGGTTTAACCGTTCCAGACTTTTTTTTGTGGGGTTTTTTGAACTCCCGTGTTTACGTGAACAAGCCCGAGACCTTAGAAGCTCTCAGGGACAACATTCGACACGAGTGCTAGAAACTGTCGCCCGAAGTTCTCGCCGAAGTGATGAAAATTGCCATAAAACGAGCCCGTATGGCACAATCAATTGTTTGGCTCTCATTTGGCCGATATCATCTTCTCGACTTGACTAATAAAAATCTAAAGGTTCAAGTAAACCTAATCAAAAAACAGAATCGAAATTTTTTATTTCGAAAAAAAATGAGAGCCAAACAACATCGAATGACTTCTTTTGGCCCACCTTGTAAAAATAATGACCCCTTGAAAATTAGAAATATTTCTCAATATCTTCTCAATGTAAACAGGGCACTCATTCCGTAACTCTCAGAACGATAATCGTTTGCGCGATAGTAGTCAACGATCTCGGCATCAATTTGCTTTCCGTAACTCTATACCTATCGTCTCGTCTATCGTTTATTTTGTACTAAGAGAGAGAGCATTGAGAGAATTGAGTTTCTTTCAGAGACTCTCAAACTATGTATGAAAATTCAATCAGACTAGACGACGACGATGTCATAAATGACAATTTTTGAAACAATTATGTGTTTGTGTTTGTCGCCGGTAAATAGGAAAATTTCAAAATGTAAGTAATTTAACTTTGTTTCTTCCGTTATTAATAATAAGAATAAATAATATCCAAGAATTTATTATTGATAGGTCAGCTACACCAAAGCAAATGGCAATTTTAATTGCTTTTATGGGTGAGCGTCCGGACTTGGCCAAGGTTATAAGCCAAATAGCCACCAAGGAATACCTAATTTCTTCAATTTATTTTCATTTGGTGTTATACGACACTTTATTTACTTATTGTTTTAAGGTTTGGACTGACTTTAAATACAGAGCCAAGAAGAAATGCAGCCAAAATTTTCTGTTAAGTTTAATTAAATTTGTAAAAGTAATGCAATGCAATATTATTTGTTATTTTAAATACCTTACCAGTCGAGACGTATTAACACCCAACTGTAATTTTAGTATTTCGCAAACACTGGCCTAATGGCAATTTTCAACATTTTTCAGGAGAACGGAAAACAGTTAAAAAGAGGAATATTGTGTCATCGTAAGATTTTCTGACTTAAGATGAAACTATTGTCCGTTATATATGGGGATAGGTGTATGATGAAAGGATGCTGATAACATAGAAGTATATGTTTCAAAAATGGAGACAATGTAATTCTACTTAAGATGTTTTACCCTTTCAGTCGATAAGTATCTAATTTAATACAATAAAAGTTAAGATGTAGTTATTTATATATTTGGTATAGGTAGCAGTTAAAAAATATCTGAAATCAATTATTCTTCTTGAAATTCAATAAATCTTCAGCTGGTTTGAAAATTTGCAAAACATAAAAATCAATACATACAAAACGATACCTCATTAGGTATCGCTCAAATTCTATCGTCTGGGCGATAGCGTTTCGACGATTATTGAGTTACGTGAAGCAAATGTTCAATCGTCAAAACGATATCGTCTGGACGATAGACGATTATTGAAGTTACGTGAAGCAAAGCTATCGTCAAAACGCTATCGTCTGGCGATAATCGACATACGGAATGAGTGCCCAGAAAACTCGACTGCCCAAAGAACTATTCTGATTCTGATCTAGATCCTGATTTTTATCGCAGTTTCAATAGACTGGATTGCGAGATTTTGGCGGTTTGACATGGTTTTTACCATCGTTTATCACTGCTCGCAGAATGTCATCAAGTCTGATCGAGTGAGGGAGTTTTTTCCGATCCATGGACAGGTGCCTTTACCCAAGGTATAGTAAAACATGCAGGAGACTCAACTGCTTAATAACTAACTAATTGAGCTGATCAAATTGATGCATCAGAAGCAGTATTATAAGTGAAACCATCACTATTACAGTAGATAGCGGTTAATCGCTAAGGGGGTTAGCGGTTAGGTAACTCCTATGCGCCTAACAAATGAGCGGGTCAGCGAAGAATGCACGAACCGTTATTCTCAACATTGACAAAGACAGACAGCGCCCCAAACCACAAAAACAGCTTTGGCGCAAATAATGAAACATCGAACAGCGGAGCGAGGTCTAGCTCTAGAAAGTCAAATATCAGCAAATTTTCAGGCTCTTAAAGCTCTTTACTCATAAAAATTTAAATATCCAAAGGTCCACAAAAAAGTCCCTCTCTATAATGGGTGCCAAATCACGATGGTTTTCAAGTCAACGAAGGGTCTGATGAGTTACATCTTAGAGGCCACAAAATATAATTCATTGACTTTTGCAACATCAAGGAAGAGCTGGATTTTTGGCTTCCCAAATGAGAATATTAAATCAGAACTCGGCACAGACTATGCGTCAGTCCAAAAAGATTTTCAGCTGTGGTAGAGTCGGCACATATCAGTAGAACTTCTGGCGAAATTGTGAAGATTGGTTGAGAGCAATTTTTGCATCACTTTTGTATTGGAAAGCTTCACAATTTCGGCAGGAGTTGTTCTGATATGTGCCGACTCTGCCGGGAAAAGCAACAGCAGCGGAACACATCAAATGTGAATGCGCTGCAATTGCCCACAGACGACTAAGACACTTTAACAGAGCCTCAACACTGTAAAAACTTACCAGTGACGAGTGAATCGAAAGGTACCTTGACTTAAAATTCAGTAAAAATCGACCATGTGCTAATCGACGCGAGGCACGCATCCAACATCCTCAACGTGCACACATTCCGCGGGGCAAACGTCGACTCTGACCATTTTCTTGTTGCGGCTAAGTTCAGAGCTCGACTATCCAACGAGAAGAAGCTGCGTTCCGCCCAGAAGAAGAAATTCGACGTTGGACGCCTTAGCACACCTGGAGTAGCCAGAGTCTACAAAGAGCGCCTGAGTGAGAAACTCTCCGCAGTGCATTCACCTACCACAAATGCCAACACCCAGTGGTCCCAGTATCGCGACATCATCGAAGAGGTAGCCGAAACCACCTTAGGGTACCAGCCACCCCAGAGAAAGAGCCCGTGGTATGATGATGAATGCGTACGCAGGGAAAAAGGTGACAGAAGATGCACATATGAAGGCGCTGCAGCGCAAAACAAGGGCAGCGAGGGAAGAGTATCGAGCCAGGAGGAGGGAGGAGAAGAAAATCCTGCGTAGAAAGAAGAGGGCCTACGCAGTCTCCCAGCTCAAGGAGATCGAAGAGTCCCGCGATCGAAGCAACATCCGGAAGTTCTACAAGAAAGCCAAGCAACTGGCTGCTGGCTTCAAGACCGGAACGCAGGCTCTTCGAAACAGTGATGGAAACCTAGTCACCGAAGCGCAGGGAATAGTAGATGTGTTTAAGCAGCACTTCCAGCAGCTGCTAAATGGGCATCATGTAGAGAGAGTGATAGGGCAAGAAGAGAACCCACGTCCAGTCAATGAAGATCCAGTTCCACCACCCAGTATAGAAGAAGTTGGCTTAGCAATAAAAAAGCTAAAGAACAACAAGGCCGCCGGCTCTGATGGTTTACCAGCGGAGCTCTTCAAATACGGTGGTGATGTTTTGGTAGGGCGCATGCACCAAATCATCAACCAAGTATGGGTGGAAGAAAGTATGCCCGATGACTGGACTATCAGCTCCATTTGCCCCATCTACAAAAAAGGCGATCCTATGTCTTGCAAGAACTATCGAGGCATATCCCTGCTTAATGTCGCATACAAGATCCTATCCAACGTACTGCGTGAACGTCTCAAACCGTTCTGCAACACACTAATCGGCACGTACCAGTGTGGCTTCCGGCCCGGCAGATCGACTATAGACCAAATTTTCACACTGAGGCAAATCCTGGAAAAGACCAATGAATTTCAAGTCGAGACTCACCACCTTTTCATCGACTTCAAAGCCGCATATGATAGCATTCATCGTCAGGAGCTTTATGTGGCGATGGCCGAATTCGGGATCCCGGCAAAACTGATCCAGCTATGTAGCGTGACGCTGGAGAACACACGCTGCAACGTGCAATTTGGAAGTAGTTCCTCCGAGCTATTCGAAACATGCACCGGATTTCGGCAAGGAGACGCATTATCATGTGACTTCTTCAATCTCGTGCTAGAGCAGATAGTGCGCAGGGCAGGTGTCAACACGGAAGGCACTATCTTCAACAAATCCGTCCAGCTACTGGGGTATGCAGACGATATTGACATCATCGGTCGCTCCCAGCGTGCCGTGATAGAGGCTTTTACGGCGATTGAAGAACAGGCGAAGTTCGTTGGTCTTGTAGTAAATGAGGACAAGACTAAGTACATGCTATCAACAAACAAACCAGCATCTGTCCACCGCCTAGGACAGAACGTCACTATTGATAGCAACAATTTCGAGGTAGTTAAGGAGTTTATCTACCTCGGAGTAAACATGAACTCCACAAATGACATCCTAGTGGAGATCCGGCGAAGAATTACCCTAGGAAACCGCTGCTACTTCGGTTTGGCAAAACAATTGGGTTCAAAACTCCTAACTCGAAGGACAAAATGTATGCTTTACAGAACCCTTATCCTGCCAGTTCTGCTTTATGGCGCCGAGTGCTGGACGATAAGCAGGAAGGGGGAGCTGATACTGGGCTCCTTCGAAAGAAAAATTCTTCGGCGGATTTTTGGTCCTGTGTGCGAGGAGGGCGAATGGAGGAGAAGATACAACCGCGAACTCTATGAGCTGTACCAAGATGTGGATGTAGTCCAAAAGGCCAAAATACGTCGACTACATTGGCTCGGCCACATCGAGCGAATGGACAATAATGCTCCAGCTAAGAGGATCTTCGAATCCCAGCCGCCAGGTTCGAGACGACAAGGAAGACCGAACCTCCGTTTCAAAGACCAAGCCATCGCGGATGCCAGAGCGCTTGGTCTGGATAACTGGAAGCAGCGTGCCCGGGATCGCAGAGGATGAAAGGCTGCAGTGTCTCAGGCAGAGACTCTCCACGGGTCGGGAGCCCGTTAAGTAAAGTAAGTAAATATTCGACAAATTAAAGAAAAATTCGAAATCCAATTCAGGCAGAAAGATATTGAGTTAGGGAACAATTTTTATATAACAAATTTGAATTTAAATTTAACTAACATGTATAAAATAAAATATTTGCTCACAAAACCACAAAATCAGAACGCAAACAATTTTTTTAAAAACGAGTTCAGCCCCATATAAAAATAAACTAAAAACAACTCACCAACTGTCTCAAACTCAATATAAAAGACTACAAATATGTTAAGTACTCCACTCACCTGAAAGAGAAAAGAAATAAAATTGAGTTAGTTATAAAATTCCGCATCAGAAATCAATAGAGAAAAAATTCCTTATCAACAATCTGAATCGCAACCAAAATGACTTAACAAACGCACACCCATCGCTCGTTAAAACAATAATTCTCAAGTCAACACAAAAATAAAACTCGCACTTAGGCCAATCTTGTTTATGTCACCCCCTTCTGTCTTAAATCTGAAAAAGAGTGTCACCCGTGGAACACCCTGCAAGTAAATTCTTCGATTCTTATCAGTTAAATATACTTGCACCTCAGCAGCTGCTGTGAGGGCGATAATGTGGGTTGGGGAACAACGAACAGAGAGATGGGGTGTGGGAATGTACTACCCCGAAAGCTATAACAGTGACGCACTCATGCCTGGAGGGGAAATAACTATTTGTTCGTTTACAATAAATTCCACAGAAGCTCACATTCGTCAATTTTTGCCGGAATGTCGGATCGAAGATGTGCAAATAAAATGAATTGACAAGTTTCACTGTTGATTTTAGGTTTTGCTTTTGGAAATATAGGGTGTTCCTCTTTGGAGGTAGAGAACTATAAAAACAAGCACAAGTCAGACAGAACTAAAAATAAGAAAATAGATGGCGCAACAGGCCCAGCTTCTCACAACCATTCGTCTTGTGTGAGTTTTTCTTTGTTTGGGACGAATGAAAGGGATCTACAATGGAGGGAGTCCAATTGAGAAGTTCTTTCATGACAGTTAAACTGTCAGATGTTTGTCAGACGGAACTTTAAAATTAAATTCAACAGACACACGACATTTTATTGAGTTGATTCGACAGATTATTTTACGCTTTTACTTCTTAACCGTAACTGGTTCAAATACAGCGCCATCTGGCAGTCAATTCGAAAAGCAAACCTTAAAAAAATCATTCCAAATATTTCGTAGATTGAGACTGGCTTTTCGAGTAGCTGAGGGTGTGTATCGTAGCCTGAATTCTCAAGCTAACCAAAGTGACCACAAATCAGCTGCCAGCTGTCAAAGTGGTTGTTGCTGGGAAAAGTGTTGCTAATTCAAAGAACACACCTCGAAAAATGAAAGATGTGCGTAATGGACTGTCACAAATTTCGACCCATCCAAGTTGAAAAGTCGCATAAATTTCCTTCCAAACTGTGCAGAGAACTGCAAGGACCTCGCTGAGACATCCTAGTGCACATAAATATTATACAAATTCTGTGACCTGACCATTTTTCACATAACACACTCCGTTGGCTTCCGCAAAGCTTATTCATCGTCGCCAGTAATTTATTGCCATGCAACTTTGTGTCCAGTCAAGTCGGGCAAAGCCTCCTCTCCAATTGGAATCTATTTTCGAAAATATTCGCAGCACCATATGCCACTGTCGCATCATTTCTGCACATGCACACGCACGTGGATGCAATGATTGTCAATTTAGCAGGGAATAGGTGGGCGGATGTTTTTTCCTCCTTTTTGGCGGTAAAATTTCAGGAATTTCATTTAGTTATTAGCAGCATGTGCAAATGTGCATTCGGATTTTATGTCTCCATTCGCAGCAGGGAGGTGGGCGCAAAGGGAAATATTAATGATACGTGAGCGCATGAGGGCGCATGCAAAATTATTAATTTAGCGATGGAATTTTAAGTGGCTTTTGGGAAAGTTGTCGAAAAGGGAACTTGTTTATTCATAGACGGGCGCGATTTTCGGTTTTACCAGTTTTGGACGGTGTGGAGTGATGAAGTTCCTGATACGAATGCGGGTTAAATGTTAAATAGTGCGGGACTCAACAGACATTGATTAAGGAGAAAAATAAAGAAAATTTTTACGATCATCCAAATGCGAACCACGCCAAATATGCCTGCGTAATACACAACCAAACAGCGATACTGTTAACGCTGGCTCTCACATTTTCCCAGCAAACCAATCGTCAAAAGCGTTCTCCTAGGAGGAACATATCGCGAATGTCATTGCATTTTTTCCGCAAATAGAAAGAGACACAAAGCGATCCATTTCACTATTTCGTGTATTCTTCTGTGCCATCAAAACCAACCCGTAAATTTCCATATAGTTCCCCGATTACCATAAACTTCCTCTAGATGTTCGCACTTTGTTCTTCCCCGTGTGTTTTGGCGAATCGCAGGCGAATCTTCTATTGATATTCGCCTCTTTGTGAACCGCTTCACATGATACGTCTACCGAGTGTGATTCTCAAAGGAACTTGTCGGCAAAAAACGTTCTTCCCGGAACCTAGAAGCGAACGAAATGCGAATCGCTTGGTTTTTGGTAGGTATGTATAAAAGACGGATAGTCCGGAAAGTAGGTCCATTATATAAAAATGCTTGAGATTTATTGCAAACCTGGTGTTGGCATGATAATCAACTTCCCCTAGATGTTCGCACTTTGTTCTTCCGCTGGGGTTTTGGCGATTCGCGGGCGATTCTTCCCTTGATATTGACCTATTTGTGAATAAGTTCACATTATACGTCGACCGTGTGTGATCCTTAAACCAACTTGTCCGCAAACAAATTTTCTTCTCAATGATAACCAACATCTTTTGGGACGGAACTTATAGAACTTATAGAATCTGAACCAGATGTTCTTTGGCGCTGCGTGCAACCAAAGTCGTACAACAAACGAGCTCCTCCGTTCAAAGTGCGATAAGCGATTCAAAATCAATATTTTGCCAAGATCTGTGTTAAGTAGAGCTTGATGGAGTGGAGAGAGTTCTGCAAGGCCAGCGATGATTTAAATGAAATTATGTTCCGCAGAAATAAGCTCAGGTTTCCCTTTTTTGATTAACGTAACAAATTTTGAAAATGTTATCCGGTGGCTATATTCTAAGTTGAAGAATACTTTTAATTTTTAAGTTAAAAATGTTTTGCAGAGGTATCCAAGCGATTGTGAAATTTCACAAGCCTTCCAAGAACGACACCATCGCCACCTTGACAGTGTCCCAATTCCGTGTACAAGTCTACACTCAGCTGTAGAATCAAATTCTATTGTGCCACCATTCGGCATCTCAATCTGATAGAAGCCTCTTGACTTAATCTCATCAAGACCCATTATATCTGAATATATCTGAATGCCCCTCTCGCCGTCCCCCCATGCACTTAAATCGCCCGCATTTTCGCCACTCAACCGCAAATTTCCTATACGAGTACGACGCCGAGTCTCTCGGCTGTCTGTAGCGTGCGCGCTCCTCTCAAATGCCTATCACATTCAACTATTAGCTCCTTTGTCAACATACCAGAGCCAGAGCCCAAACGGCCCAAGATCATTTGTATTCCGCGCTTCTTTGTGTTTGATTGTGATTTTCCTCAGAGAGCTAAAAAAAAAAATGCACATCACTCCGACAAATGACCGACCGCGCCATTGTGAAAACTTGAATGCAATCCGCCGCTTACAACTATAATTACCGTCGTCGTTGTCGTCGTTGTTGGTGTTCACGAGTGCATTGTATGTTCGACAATCGTGGAAAATGGGTTACGCTCGTACAGCAACTGTTGTTGCGCCGCTGGTGAAGGGGTCGACATGTAAATGTCGAAAACTCCAAGGTGCACTAAGCAATTACTGTTGTTTCTCTAGGGAAGTCCGGGCAGTCCTCCCATCGATCACCATTATCGAGGATCAAACAAAACTTGTCGAAACGCCACGGCAAATAAATAAAACAGTACGTAGTCGCAGCAACCCATTTGGAATGTCTTCCTGGGATGCGCGCGCGTTGTTGCACACATCCCAAACAGCATTTGCGTTCGCCTATTAATAAGCAGCCTAAGCTAGACCGAGATTCTGATGGAAGGAAGCCAGCACTTGTAGAGAGAATTCCAAACGTAGGCTGGCAGGTTCTCAATTTGCTGCTGATCGGTGCAGGGCACGGCGTGCAAATAGTGACATAATGGGCATCCAAGCATCAGCGAGTTGTCCCGCGCGCCAGATGATCGTTTTCGGGACGCTAAGTGCGTTGACCACAATATCGGATTGGCACATGTAAGGGACCTGTCCGCCCGTGGCGCGGCGGTGCACGGCATACCCCAGCCAGTCTGGCTAAGCAAGATCGATAGATACCGATTGATCTTTGCCAAGTTGTTCGGCGATGAGTCAGTCGACAAATCCAACAGGAAATGTAAAATTATTTATATTTGTTGATGAATTTGTTGGAATTATTTTTGGCAGGCGCGGGACAGCAACGATGACAGTTTCTCTTTTCAACTGAGCAATCGGTGGTAGAAGTAAGAGAGGGGATTGATTTTTCGTGTTTAAGTTTGTTTGTGCTAAAAATATTTACGAATTTGAATGAGCTGTCAATTATTTACGAGTGTGAGTACCAAGTTCTTGAAAACGCTTCAAAGAAGCTTCAGGAATTTTCACAGAGATTGAAAAAAATCGAACAGTGTTGTTATGAAATGTAAAAAACCGACATAGCCTCTACTGCAGGCCACAAAACTTGGGTGGGATTCAGTAAAAAAAACGAAACGAAAACCACTTTCGCATTTCAAAAAACGAAAAGTATCACGCGAAAGCGAAAATTTGCTTCAATTTCTGTTTCTTCTTCTCGTTTGTTTAAGAAACAGTGTGACAAACAAGTTTAAAGTTTGAAAAGCTGTATAATGTTGTTTTGACAGCTAACAGCTGATCGCTTTCATTGTAAATATTTCAGGTGAGCATTAGAACTTGTATTACTAAATAATTCGGCAGCATATGCGAAATAAAAATATAATTTAGTCCCTACCACTAACTAAACAACTAAAGTAAATGAGAAACGTCAAACAAATAGCATTCACTGCATTCCTTTCGCATGAAACGAAAATTTCTTTCGTTTTTGGAGTCACATGAAGCAAGGAAAACGAAAACGTCAATGAAATAGCTTTCGCTTTTTTAGCGTTCGAGTAGAATGAAATTTCCTTTCGTTTTCGAAGCAAAACGTTCGCTTTAACGAAAACGATTGAACGTTTTAATCTTACGGAATCCCACCGCCGACTTGGGGGAATATACTTTGTCCGTTTATATAATTGACGCTCGCTTTTTGGTGGAAATGTGTACAGAAGACGAATGTGGGCGTCGGGGGTACCTCATCCAAGACAATTAGCACCAGACATGATGTAAACGACTTTGATCAATACTCGGAATATTTTTGCAGCTTCCAGTCCAAAGACTGCTTGGCATTTTTATGTAATGACGTCACCTTGAACGAAACTTTTTCGAAACCACATTCCGCTTTTAGATAAAACGATAATAGTTTCAGGGATCTAGCGATTGTTAAGGTAGGATCTGGCGAGTTATACCTCAGCCTTGAAAAGAAGGTACAGCACAGTCACAGCTCTTCAAAATAAGAAATAAGGAACACAGAAACGTCTCCCAAGTTTTTATTTTTTTAAAGCCAAAAAATAGTTTTTCAGCGCGACCTTTTTGATGCCCAGCCATGCCCTGAGGATCAAAAGAGATCAGACTGCGCTTTGTACAACTGAAGGCTTTAACAAATAGCTTCCGTCACATCCATTGCATCCACAAAAAAAAAGTCAAGATTTGTCTATTAAACGAAACGAACAAGTTATGCGAAATCGGTGGCATATCCATGGAGAAAATTATTTTGTTTCCAAAATCCAACGACGAATGTGAATCTTAGAGAAACAAAAAAATACTTGGGAAAAGATTGCCTTTAAGCCTTCTTTAAGCTTTTTCCCTCAAGGATTTAGATTTATATACAAACAAGTTTAATGAATCCAAGTCGAAATAGTGAAAGTTTGCACCGACCTATTTTATCCCTGAGAGGACACATAGGGAATAAAGGCTGCAGCAGACGAAGAAAGTCTGCGAATATTTTAGTGAGGAATTTATCGGAATCTGTTTAGTAATTTCCGAGTTACAAATCTTACAATGTTTATCGTTATAAAGCTGTATAGATAGTAAATCTAGACAGCGGGCCTACAAAAAATTATGTTGATATCTCCAAGTTCGTAAAAGACAGTAAAGAAGAAAATTTTACAGCAAAACCCTGACGGACCAACCTAACTTAATCTTATATACCTGTGATATTATATACCCTCATCGTTTGAGGACACCTTTTTTTTGACTTTGCTGTTAAACGGTTATAGGTTCGACTTTTCCGAGGGAAGCATTAATTCTCCTCGAAGTCGTGCTGTGCTAACAGGTTTGTTCTTTTCTTGAAACGTGCGGATCGACAGTGAATTAGTTGAATGCGTTGATTTTGAATTTATGCCCGAAATTTGAAAGAATAGTAGGTAACTTGTTTTCTTTAAAAATCGAAAAACAAATATTTTTGTTCAAAAAGGCGTTATACATGTTATGTGAAGTCGTGTAAAGCTTGTGATATTCTTGATAGTGTTTCAAATACAATTAAAAAAGTGAACGGAGCCATGCATCCACACCCCAAACAAGAAAGAAATGGCTAATAAAATGAAGTTGATGAATTCTATTAAAAGCAATTGTTCAGTTACACAAAAGAGGGGATCAACAGCCACGGACATTTTTGATTCGAAGCGGTTAGAAATGCCAGACGATTCTGTTAGTGTTAAGCACCACATGAATAGGCTAAGAAGTGAAATCCCCGAAAACATAATCTTCCATCAGAGCAATTAATTCGATTAACTATGGAGCGTTTTCGCACCACGTTTACTCTAAATGGTAATACGCATCCACAGAGACGTCGTACAGTGGCTACAGAAAAAGTCATTGCTGCTGTAGAGGAAGACCCGAATCAGTCTATCCGCCGTCGTGCCAGAACGTTACAGTCAATGGTGACCGTGCCATAGAGCCATGATTACTGACTTTTTCGTTCATCAATTGAACAACCATGATGTGCAGGAGCTGTGGTTTCAACAAGACGGCGCAACATGTCACACTGCTCGTGCCACAATTGATTTATTGAAGGAAACGTTTGGTAACCGCATAGTTTCCGTTGGGGACCCGTGAATTGGCCTCCAAGATCGTGCGATTTAACGCCGCTTCACTATTTTCTGTGGGGATATGTGAAGTCGCAAGTCTACGCCGATAAGCCCGAAACGATTGACCACTTGGAGGACAACATTTGTCGCGTTATTGCCGATATACGGCCACAAATGTTGGAAAAAGTCATCGAAAATGGGACCTCCAGGTTAGACTACGTCCGAGCCAGCCTAGGTGGTCATAAAAATGCCAGAAAATTATCTTTCAAATAAAGAAAAAAAAAATGATCTTGTTTTATTCCATTTCAAAGTTCTAGACCTCTAACAAAACACCCTTTTCATACATGGGTTTCAATTCATTAAATCTTTACCACTGACTTCGAACAGGGTTAACGGAATGGACTTTGAAAAATATATCCGGAAGCGGAAATAAGGGGATGTTAGTTCCACTGTATTCCTCTGTCGGATTGACTGTCTGTTCGAGTCTCAGAAGTCTAACATGAGCCCCTCAGAAAGAGGACGTACGGCGGATGAATTTACATAGCTGAATCAACGGTGGCGTCAACAGTCAACATGGCAGATACCTCAATGGGCTACTCTGACGTATTTGGAGCTGAGGTCATTGAGGATTTTCAACACTAGTCAGGGTGTTGAAATAGAGATGGTGGCGGAAGAGCCCTTAATGGGTCAACGGCAGCTCTCACATCCCCGCTATCAAAAGCGGATGAGGTAAATCTCGGTTGTTTCGAGAGAAAAATTCTTCGTGTTATTTTTGGTCCCGTCTGCATTGACGGTGAATGGAGAAGGAGATTTAACGACGAACTGTACGGGCTGTACAGCGACATCGACCTAGTCAGAAGAGTGAAGGTCCAACGACTGAGGTGGCTGGGTCATGTAGAGCGAATGGACACGAATGCTCCGGCCCGGAAGATCTTCGAATCCATACCCGAGGGAAGGCGCAGTAGAGGAAGACCGCGACTCAAGTGGCGCACGCAAGTGGAAGGGGACCTTAACCAACTTAGCGTGCGAAACTGGAGACAGCTAGCTAAAGATCGCGCTAGCTGGAGACGCTTGTTGGTTGAGGCCCAGGTCCACCCCGGACTGTAGCGCCACCTTAAGTAAGTAAGTAAGTTCCACTGTATTCAGGCTTTAAGAAGAAAAGCTTTAAGAACAAACAATTTTATGTCAAGCGTTAAAAAGGACAGACCGAGCTTTAAAATTTTCAATAAGTTTTTCGTGCTTCCTATGCTAAGGTAAGCTTTAATTTTAACTGCTTTCAATGACCTAAGTAGTGAAAAGTCGAAATTTCCATACCTCATGGGATTTGTGAATTATTTTATAAAAGCAATGGATAACTAAAGTATTTTAAAAATGTGTTTGTATTCACTACTTAATAATTTATTAGTTTTTCTTTAACATGATCTTTAAAGCAGTTCTCTTTATATAAGAAGGTAATGCGAACCACAAGTTTGGAGGAATGTTATAATAAAAATGATTTTTTTTTATGTTTTACAAAGCTCTGTTGGATGAGGAATATTACCTCCACAGTTAACGTTTGCTCGGCTATGGATGGAAGGACATGGAGAATTTTTGAGCGGCAAAAATCAGAGTTTGAAAAAAGAGACTCATTTATATGATGACCAAAAAACTTGATTTCATAGATCAATTGACATTCAAGCTCAATGGGTCTTCTCGAATATGATATCAGATGTGTCATCAGCTAGCGAGAAGAAAGAAGAAGAAATCAAAATTATCCTCATTTGCGCAATTTTGATTGAAAACCCTCGAAATGTTCTCCTTCAGCGCTGGAATCATGCAAATTTTGCAGTCCATAATGGATAAATTTGCTAGTTCTTCGCAAAACCTTGCAGAAATTGCCATCGCGAAGAGGAAATCTTCTCAAAATGCTTCCAAGGGTAACGAACAACCTACCATAAGGCTTCTCGGCGATGTGGCATAGTTTCCAAAGGAAGTTCAAATTCATCAATCCGACTCAAAGCTAGACTAGGTGTTGAGCTATAGCCCCACAAAAACCGTTTATACAAAAGGCAAAACCACCAGAACCAGAAAAGGTAGTCTTGTGATGTCAGCATCACAAAATTGTGTCAAAAACGCAAACCTTATCAGCGGTTTGTTGGTGTACTCAGTACTCATTCTTTCGGGACGGAAAGGATTTTTGCAGAAAAAGATTCGAAACGCGTTGAAAGTACATAAACATGCTTAGCTCTGTTAGCATAAAATGAACCAACACGGAAAAAATAGGGAGTCTCGTTTGAATAGTCTTCTTGAGTGGACGTGCAAAGACGTGATTGATAAAGAATTACTGGAGTTTGACATTGAAACTTTATTTTGGTTATTTTTGTATGCGAGTATTTCACAAACAGCTCTTTTACAGACCCAGTGATTGGTTCCCTGGGCCCTTACAAAAACATTCCTCAATTTGTTTTTATTGACATTTCTGAACAGGTCACCTTCCGACAAATGAACGTCAAGGTCTTCCATGAAAAATTACACGCACTCTACGGCATTGCTCTCAAGTTGTCGTGGAAGAAAACAACCAACCCAGAGACGCTGCCTGTCGTCAGGCACAACTTAATTGTCTTGTTTAATTCTCCTATCGAATGTGATTCGAATTTGTTTCAATTAAAAGCACCAGCAACATTGTCAAACACACGCTGATGTTATTCAATCAGTTTACTGTCAGTCACTCACTCACCCCTTTATGTATCTCCATGGCATTGTCAATACGGTTGGTTTCAGTGGAGAATTTCAATATGCACCCCGACAGGCAGACAGACAGACAGATGGACGGATGGACACGCCGAGGTGTTCATCGCGTGAAATTTTTAAATTATCTTCCAGTTTTCCATCGGGAATGTGAGCCAATGTGCCGCGCAATCTGAATCAAATTTATTTAGCACGAGTAATTGGTTTAAGCAATTAAAATGGCTTAAGGTAGTTAATGGGAAAACAAATCGTAACGATGATTAATGGCGGCCAACAGTGAGGAGCAATCGAGTGATTAATGGAAATTGAATTTCTGTTTGTATTTATTATCTGGCAGCCAGCAGCGGAGAGAGAGATTAGAAGTAAGTGCATCTGATATGCATGGAGTGAGTTTCGCAGTGGCTCCGATTCGGTGCAAAGAACACAATTTCGCACTCACTGGGGATGCGTTCGGACGGCAGACACTTTCATTTCGCTGGCTATTTTCGTTGATTTTCTGATGGATGCTACTAGTCCCCTTTTCTGAATGTGTACGCACTTTCTATTTCTACGAAGCGTTCTCTGCGCTGGTTTTGAAAATAAATGAAATGCACTCGTCAGCGGAATTTGCTGTCTCGCTGGTTCCATATAACAGAAGCCGTGGTTCTTTAAGAGGCTGGACAACACCTCTTTCAGTGGCAAACAATTCGACAGCTGACAGCTGATTTGTGTTTAATTTGGTTTGGTTTGCCTTTTGAATAGAATTGTTTTCCTTTTTCACAAGCTGGATGACAAATTAGTCAAGAAAGAGACTTGCGGATGGCGCTATATTTGATCCATCGACATGATGGTCTCGGGCTTAGGCACACATCTTCGACCATCGCTGAGGGATTCACAACTAAGCGAACCGACCAGAAACAAGAATTACTCAAGGCTCGATTACACATGCAACTTTCATGTCAAATTTTGACATGCCGCCGTCATTATATGCCAACATAAGTAATTTTTTCTGTGATCCAGCGGTTAAAATCTGAAACTTCGATTACACATGTCACTTTTTATGTCAAATTCTGACATTCTGACGTAAACATTTGTCCCAAATTTGTCACTACGCGTGATCGCCTGTCAAGCGTCTGGTCGCACGGGCTGTCGCAGTGCACTCTCACGAAAGACACACGAGTGACAACCGCATGTCAAAATTTTGCCACGAAAAGTGACTTTCAGACTCTCGGAGTTTTAGTTTGTCACTGACATATGTCAATGTGAACGGATCAATTTCGCAAACTGGGGCAGTTAAATTTAATTTTAAAATTCCCACACAGAATCCATTTTTGAAATAAGATCTTCGTTTCGTATCGCGGAAATAAATATATGATACTCTGTTGCTGTCGCCATTTTGAGAGTCAAAAACTGTCAACTGTTAAAATATCAGCTATTTAAAAAGGAGCCATCAAATTTCCAACGAAATATATTAATTTTGTCCAATTGTTTCCTTAGAATCCGCGCTTTTCTCCTCCACTGGAGTGCGAATTACATGGTGGCCCCCTTTAGAGGGGTCATTTTGAAAGTAGCAGTCGGATTGATAGTTGCGTCTTTGTAGGCTTCGAAGTCCACAAGTGTTTTGAGTTGAGAGTTACGCCTAGGGTTTTGTAGAGACCTATTGAAAGCTTTGCTCAATGCCATGCTGTGTATTGGATGCGCCAATGTACCGGCCCCCTAAAATGGGGGTCGTAAAGAGATTGCTTCACTATTTCGCAGAAAAAATCGGGTTACCACTAATTCACAGACTGTGACTTGAGAGTGCCGCGACTTGGTAGGACTCTATTTGATTGAGTAAATCCTATCTTAGGCAACTTTCCATCAGTCGTCCTCGAAGGATTAAAATGTTGCAAGCAAATTACCGTTCATTGCAAAGAAAAGGTTCCAAAAATTTGGCTTCCCCAGAGACATTTGATGAATAAAACTGACTCAACCCACCGTTTAAGCGGAAAAACCTAATTAAAATTAAGCCCAAACTTCAGCCAGGCCCACCGAAAGGTTGGTAACTTCCATTCCAACTTTCGTCTTTGTTCACTTGCGCGACTCAAAGTCCCAACAATGGAAGAAAATTCAAATAAATTTATTAATTTCTCCTTCGGGAGCCATAAAGCTATAAACCAGCCAAAACAACAACAATAGCAGCAACAAACTCGTTACTCTAACTCAACTCGATTCTGTTAAGAGGAAAAGAAAAATATTTAATTACACCAAACCGGAAGCAGTCCCAGGGAGCCATCCTGGAGTAGGTACGTACACCACCAGCGCAGTTATCCGTCTGTATAATGATTGTTCTCGTGAAAACACGCCCAGAGGCTTCGGCTTCACTTCACAGTCTCTGCCTCCACTATTCGTCCAGAGATTTATTTCATTAAGCCAAAACATCAAGGGATATTGTGCTGGCTGCATGTCATCATGTCGGGTCGTCTCATTTCCAACGAAATGCGATGTGAAAGGCTTCCCTGTTGTGTATCCTGCGCACCTTTCTATGTGATGCATGCGGTTTTCTGCATTCGCTACTAATTATCCGCTCCCCAAAACTAGGAGACAGAGAAAGGTCCTGCTTCTTCCCCTTGACGGTGCTTAGTTTTATGTGATTCTCGCAAATTGCCAAGGACTCGTGAATGGAATGGGTTTGGCTGCTTGTTTTTGGGGGGCCATAAAGTAATATCCATTCGAGTGAAAGTAGATTAAAAAGTTTGCGCTTTATGCCCTCGGACTGTAAAGAGGATAAACGTTGAAGTTTTCAACCCTCTGACGGAATGAATACTGGCGGGTTATGATGATGTTTTCCGAGGAGTACTTCTGCCGGAGGGTTTTTTGGACCAAAAACTTACAGCGGGATTGTAATCGTTAAAATTTATTTGTTTAACGTGACTGCGGGCGTAAAGTGTTTTACCACAAAGATAATAATTGAAAAGTGAGTAAGTTTCGCAGTTGTGTAGTTTTATTTGGGGGGCACAGTCCCCGATGAAATCGGGTTGGAGTTTTTTGTTGTTCGGCAGCACTTCGAGTTGCCCAAACGGAGGTAGTGATGGTTTCAGGATGAGTGGGTTGCTTAGTAAATTTACGGGAGTAATAGGAAAATGTTTAGAGTGGGTCCTTTCTTTTTTGTTGGACAGGCTTTAGAGGCGAAGACCTTCTGTCCATGTTTTGTCAAAAGTTGTGGTTAAAGCGAAAAGGCTACCTATTAGTAAACGACAGGGAATATTGGTTCCACAGTCGTCGTTCTACTGGAGACTTATAGAGACGTTGAGACTTTCGTTTTGATCGCCGCTAGCATCGCGATCTACTAGGTGGGCCAAAAGAGATCACCCTATTGGAAGATGCTCTTATTTTTGTAAATGGTCGATAATGTCAAATCTGTTTTGACATTTGTGGACTAGACAGATGTAGAATACAATTGAACAAGCCATGGAGCGATGCACTGCCAAGAACGCGGAATAATCGTGTCTATTTTTTTGCGTAACAATTCGTCGGTAGTGTTGGCGCAGCGCGAATTCCGTCGCCGATTCCACTGCGCCGTTTGGCCACCAACCTCGAAGAGTATGGGACCACACGAGACGTTGCCAAGAGTGGCCGGCCCCGGAGCGCCCGTTGTGCCGAGAATACCGCCGCTGTTGGCGAGGATATCGAGCTGTCGCCGGAAACATCGACCAGACGCCGCGCCTCGCAATTAGCCATCAGCCGGTCGCCCCTAAGGCGAATTTTGGTCAAAGAATTGCGCATGTTCCCGTACAAAGTCCAGGCCGTGCATCAGCTACTGCCTGTCGACCGCCAAATGCGTGTAACCTAAGCCCAAGCCATCCTTAATCTCGAGGACGAAGTGGACGATTTTTCGACCAAAATCATTATGAGCGATGAGGCTCATTTCCACCTCAGCGGGTATGTGAACAAGCAAAACTATCGCTTCTGGGGCACCGAAAGTCCACGAATAATGCACGAGGAGCCATTACACCCGCTCAAAGTTACTGCATGGTGCGCTGCTCACGCTGGAGGAGTCATCGGGCCATTTTTTTTCGAGAACGCCGCTGGTCAAACGACAACAGTGGACGGTTCGCGCTATAGGGCCATGTTAACCGAGTTTTTTCTGCCGCAATTGGACGAATTAGGACTGGAGGACATGTGCTTCCAACAGGACGGAGCTACGGCACACACTGCTCGAGTTACAACCGATATTCCGTAGGTGGCGTTCCCTGGTCGCCTCATCTCTCGTTGTGGCGATTTTGCACTGTCCCAAAAGATCGCCCGATTTAACCGTTCCAGACTTTTTTTTGTGTGGTTTTTTAAAGTCCCGTGTTTACGTGAACAAGCCCGAGACCCTATAGAAGCCCTCAAGGACAACATTCGACACGAGTGCTAGAAACTGTCGCCCGAAAATCTCGCCGAAGTGATGAAAATTGCCATAAAACGAGCCCGTATGGCAATCAACTGTGACGGCGCCCATTTGTCCGATATCATCTTCTCGACTTGACCAATAAAATTCTAAAGGTTCAATTAAACATAATCAAAAAACAGAATCGAGGTTTTTCATTTAGAAAAAAATGAGAGCCAAACAATATCGGATGATTTCTTTTGGCCCACCAAACAAAAGAGGCAAATAAGGAACTTTTCTAGAACTTATTTCGTTTATGAGTTGTATCAGCAAACGAGCCTTAAAGTGACTTAAGAAGTCAGAAGAAAAGTTAAAAATAAAACCAGTCCCAATTCTGACTTTAATATCCCACATTTTAATTTCACCAAAGTAAACACATTCCCCCAACAACTTTACCACTCTTAAACACCAGTGGGAAAAAAATTTACTTGGTGGTCTTCTCTGCGACATAAATCACCGTCCACCGATGACAATTGCGAAATTCTTACGAAAAACACCTCCCACTCCTCCCAGTGCACTATGTGATTCACCACATAAGCACCCAGAACCCCAGAACCAGAACCCGAAACAGAACGCATATCCTGCGCCAGACAAAGAAAAACCGCACACAGCCTACCTTATGTTCGCCAAATTCAGAAACTTCTCAAAGAGACTCCGGCCTATGGTGGACGTGGTCATCGTTATTCCACACAGAAGTCGCAAGAAAATCCATAAACTCGTCCAAATACGGCACCCGGGACAGCCGGCACAAAACTATTTTGCCAAATTTAGTCCGGCGCGGACTAAAATTAGCACACGCTGTAGGAAGTATTATTAACCAAACTTATTGCGGACAGATTTTTTTTTTTATTTTCCAGCGACATACCGCTTTCATTCGAAACGCATTGAATCACCTTGAGAGCGAATTGCGCACATTTTCGCACCGATTGCACTGGCGACGAGACAAATTCGCGCACTTTTTCGAATTTTTACACAAAATTCACCAAACACAACAACTCGCGATAAACCCCCGCCGATATGGGGAGGAACAGCGGAAATTTGGGTCGACAAGCGATAGATAACCGCACTTGTCTGATAACGCTCACTCGAAACCTAATCAAACTTGCAAACACAAGACAAATGTTTTTATACACCTCGGGCGGGGAACTAAAAGAAAATATGATTCACCTGGCTATTCCACTGGAAGACGCTACCCGAGACGCGTTCACTTGGAGTGTATGACAACGACTGAGCAGAGCACTGAGCGAGCACACATTTTCGCACACCGAGAGATGGCAGACGGAGGAATGCAGCGGCAGAAAAAGACGATCATCAGCTGGTGCTGGATCTGGCTGGATGTGGATCGTCTTTGGTTGCTAAAATGTGGAGATGGGGTGGAGTTGAATTTTGAATGCACCGCGGTTTGATCGGGTGTGGAAGATAATTGCGCTGGGTGGTGGTGGCTTGGTGTGACTTTGATTTCGAACGAAACGCGGGGGAGCAGTGACGCGTTTGAACTTTGACGCGATCACCTAGGGGGGGCATGGGGATGGCGCGCTTAATTGGACGCAATTGCGTGTTTATTTCCACTTGAGTTGAATTTCAGGCGAACACATTTTCTTCTTTCGGACGCTTATTGAAAGATGACAGCGGAATGTGTCAATAGTCTAAATTCGGTCGCTGAATCAGTGTTCGTCTCGAATGGTACTATTTTCAGAGACACGAGGGAGCTTGTTTAAGTAGCTTTCACGACGGTGTTGGTGGCTTTTGTTTGAGGTCCGGAAATGTGCGCACTTAAACACCTGCGGTTATCTATGATGCGATGCTTATCAGGTAGAAGCATAACGAATGGGAATGGAACAGAGTGCTCGCTTTGTGTGACAAGACTCATTGAAAGGCTTGACAGTATTATTTCCTTTGTGAGCTCTTCATAAGCCTTGGCGAAATAACGAGCAGAACGTGGGCGATGTCTTCGAAAGCATCAACACTTTTGGCAGCTGTCCAAAAAAGTGATTTCCTAAAGGGTTTTCCAATAAGAGGTGTTATTTTGGTATTCAAAGAAAAGTGTCATTTTTTGAGATAAATGATCGGATGTTTATTTCATAATAAAGAAGAAGGTATGCCGTTAATAATGAAAAACAACATCAGCCAAATGGCCACCACGAGCACGCATACAGGACCATATCCTTTTCATTAAATTTTCCATAACCAAATCGCAAAGTGGCTGCCCTATGTGCTCGATAGCCTCACGAATTTTATCGTTGAGGTCTTGAATCGACGCTGGGCTGTTGGCGTAGACCCTATCTTTCACGTGGCCCCAAAGGAAGAAGTCGCAAGGTGTTAAATCACAAGATCCCGGTGGCCAATTGTGATCTCCTCTTCGAGAGATAATACGGTCCGGAAACTTTTCCCGTAAAAGATCAATGGTTTCGTTGCTTGTGTGGCACGTAGCGCCGTCTTGTTGAAAGTAAACGTTGTCCAGATAAATACCATCCAACTCCGACCATAAAAAATAGAAAATAATCTCCCAATTCCAAAGAACGACGAGGAATGGACAAACCTGGGTTTTCTTCAACACTTTGGGCTACAGCAGCAATATTCTCAGTTGTTCTTGAGCGACGTGCACGGGTTTTATTCTTCACATCACTAACTTGTCCCAACAGCTCGAATTTTTCCACCAATTTCTGTATTGCGGTCCGACAAGGTGCTTCACGACGACCAAAAAATGCTTTAGTTTTGCGAACTGTAGTTGCAAGATTTTCACCATTTTTGTAGTGAATTTTAGTAATTTCACTGCGTTGTTGAAGCGTGTATCGTTCCATTTTTAGTAATGGCGTAGTTTCTACTTGTCAAATGTCAAAGAATAAAAGCTTTAAAAGTGACAGCTACCGAAATAGCGGGTCATTCACAATAACACCTCTCATTGGAAAAGCCTTTAGTAAGCCTCATTGTGTGTGAAAAACTTTTCAGTTTAACGCTGCCCTTATCGGTTTCCTACAGAACAAATCCTTTGATTTCTGCATTCTCTTAAGAATATTAGAGAAAAAGCCGACGGCTTTTCAATCCGCATACCAACTTGCCGAGGACTTATTTCAAGTTGAATTAAGAGCTCCAAGGAGTTTATTGAAACAAACAAGGCGTTCCAATCCAGAAACCTCTTCTACTGAAGCCTATTTCGGAGGTTCTTTACTGATCCCTTGCATAAATTCGTAAATAAAAAATTGTACGGACAGATTCATGGTCAACGAAGACGTTTTACCATCGTTTCGAGTTCTACTCCCAGGTTTTGCTGCAGTTGAGCGAGTGAATGAAATGAAACTTTGACAATGCAATTTCGTTGTCAGCTGTGAAAGCTGAATACATTCTTTGGTGCGAAAAATATGGTCAAATCATCCTTCCACTGAAGTTTTGAGATTGCTTGATGAATGTGACAAGACTTACTTTAGAGGTATAAACTTCTTTCTTAAGGTTTTGGCCACGCTTCCAGTGACCACGCCTAGTGTTGAAAGAACCTCTTCAACTATGGAAAGGATTGAAACAGTGCCCCGAAGCGTTATGGGGAATAATGCAAGATTGAGCTCACTTTGGATCCAGATAAGGTGATTAATCTCAGGTCAAAAAAAAATCAAGACGTCTTCTGCTTTGAAAAAAATTGTGTAAAAGAAATTATTTAAGTATATATTTAAGTACATACGATTTAAAAACTGATAAAAATCAATGAATTCGAATAAAGGAAAGTTTTTTTGTTTACAGAATTCCTCTTAAGATTTGGGAGCAAGCCCCCACCGGAAACAAAATTCTGGCTACGGCACTGGCTGCGGCAAATGCATAGTTCAAGCTGACACCTTTCTAGTGGAGTGAGTTAATGGCACTGCTAGTAAACTGCATTCAGCGCCATGGACTTGCAGCGAGTGGATACTAGAAGAACATTGAATCAAATCAAAAGCCAAGACATGCACCAAAATAACGAGTTTACAGCTCTTTGTAATTAATCATTGCATACATACAGGCTGATTCGGAGCAAGTCACTTTCGAATTGTTTACTAATAATGATTCTTAACCTTCACGCTAAAAAGTTTGTAGGTCACAATGGGTAATTTTATATGGAAAATTTCGCAATTGTGAGTTCGAAAAATTTAGCATGGATACTTGAAATGATTTAAAGTATCGAGGAATGTTAAAGTTAAATTTTTCAAACTCTCAGTGGCACCATTTTTCATACAAATTTGCATATTGTGATCTACAAAATACAAGGTGGACCATACATGGCCCTATAGAGCGCACCGTCCACAGTTGTCATACATTCCATTGCTAAAGGGAGCCCGTATGGCAATCAATTGTGACGGCGCCCATTTGGCCGATATCATCTTCTCAACTTGACCAATAAAATTCTTAATGTTCAAATAAACATAGTCAAGAAACAGAATCGAAGTTTTTCAGTTTCTTTTGGCCCACCCTGTATTTAGTTTGAGGGTTAAAAATGATAAAGGCCCACCAATAAAAAATATCAGTCGCGACTTTAAATATACGGAAGCTCAAAATTGCGAAATTTACATAAAAAAATATAGCCATTGTGAACTAAATAAATTTAAAGTCGAAACTAAAAATATTTACTGGCAAGACAAAGGTCCATAATTTACTTTACTTCTTCATGAATAAGTTCAATAAAACAAACCAACTGTCTGGTGATTTTTTTTTTTAAATTGGACAAGTTGTTGGGGCGACCTTTAAAAAGGGTAAAATGTTTGGACCTAAGCTGTCAGAATCAATCTTGTCTTCCCAGAAAGACTAAAGAACGATTAAAAAATGAGACGATTCTAAAACGTATTCTTAGTCACAATGGGCCTCTGTGGCTTTTGGGTTAAATTGTATATAATGCGAAGTGGTCCTCTAAAACGTATTCTTAAGACTGACATGCATTCAAATATTCATTCACGTTGAATGCCCCGCTTATCTATTATAAGTGTCGCTGGTGTAGGATGCGTAGATGGAGACACCTTAAATCTTAGCCGCTCGCCACCTACCCATCGTCAGGAGGAATTCGTAAGACACTTTTGTTAAATGGATGATCATAGGTAGTCGCAGTCGCAGTCGCAGTTAACAAAACCTAGATAAACTATTTCAACCAAGAAAGCACAGCCAACCGCAGCCAGTCATGAATGTTAAGCCCGTCGTTTGTAAAAAGAAGTCGAATTAAAAATACCAACCGACTGAAATGATCGACACTCAAAGTCTAGACAAATGATCAGCAAAAAGATCGGAATCAGGGACTTTAAGCAAAACGTGACAACCTGACAAGTCTAAAGTTTACTTGTGGACAAATTTTTAGAGGGAATGATAAGATCTTCATTGGACACGGAACTTTGTGTTAGAGAATTGGTTTACATCTCTGCAAGTTGTTTTATAGGCCCTAGGGTTATATCGTTCAAGGCGACGATGTCCTGAATTATGCCTGAGGAAGGACTTTTACTCTAGTGCGATCAACTGAACAACGATCGTGTGGGAAAACCAGTCCGTCCGTTGTGTTTATATTTTATTTTTCGGCATATTTTATGTTTTGTCGTAGACTTCGTCGTGTAGCGGAGACAGGAACCACCCTATTCGGCGAGCTTAGCCGTGCTTCGCCAGCATGCCGCGCTCTTCGCTCTCGACACTCATTCCCTTTCTGTTCCAATCCCATCCACATCCTTGCTTCCTATCATATATTCGCTCCTAGCGCCCTCTACATTCCACCAATAGGCCTATTATAAATGGCGCTTCAGGTTCACATAGAACTCTAGGTATAGCTTCCCGAAACCATCCATTTATGGGTTTTTTTCCTACCTTTGGAAGCAATGTAAGTGATAGATCAATTTAGTCCCATCCGATAGGTTACCCACACCTATGACGCCATCTTCTTTCTTTTTTGTATCTGATGGGCTAAAATGGGAATTCTCTTTATTACAATTATACCCTCGGGGAGGTTTGTCAAACGTTCGCTTGAAGAGGCACAGTGGAAAACAACTTTAAATGTTACTTGAATTATTTCGGGGGTCGAACCGGAGACTTCTTGTCTCTGCGTCAATCAGAAGTTTGGTCTTTGTTTATAGAAAATTATTTCACAATTCTTCGGATATGCACTCAATGGTTCCAAGGTGAAAGGCGACTGCTAGCGAGTTTTTATAAATACCAACAGGATGGCTAAAAAGTCACTCTTTAATTTGAGAAAATATAATTTAACTCTTTTGCTTTTATTTAAATTATTTTTGGTACTTACAAAGCAAATTTGGGAGATTTATTAAGAAGCAGCGCTGTAGTAAAATTGGACTCATTGTAACAGGGTCCACGCTTTTTGTTGTACAGTTTACGGGGATATTTCTAAACCAATTTTTATGAAATAAGATGAAATGAAAGTTGAATTTTTTGTGGATAATTTTCAGCTTTTTCAAACGATAAAAAATCAAACAAAACACAGAGTTGGGGATAAATGTAATTCCAAATACAACAAACGACGATTCGAATGGAGTAAAAGTTTTGGCCGATTTATTTAAAACTTTCCGCTTTCCACTTTCCGGTGGATTTTTTAACAATCGCCTGTAGTTGATATTCCCCGAGCTAAAAGGTCTAGGACTTTCCGAACTGAAGCGAATGGAAAGTGCAATTTTCCAAAAACATTGAAAGGAAGGTGTGTACACTTAATTTGTTCATTTTAAAGAGTTCTACGGACCGAATTACAATATTTATAACTTTACAGGTTCTCAACAACAGCTCTTCTTTGAAGACGATGCGAAGTCGCCAATATTAAAACCATAAAAATGTTCAAAGGCGTCCGACAGTGATTAAAAATTGTTTAGGGCCACCGATTGCTATCAACCCTGAGATGTGATTTCAAAAACTCTGGCCCTCATTTGGCAGCGACAGGCTTTCTTCTGTTGGGTTATTCCAAAGGTCGCAACTTAACATGAAACCACTCCGCAGTTGAAGGAGAACTTTCGCACTGAAATACATCACACTCCGAGGACAGATGTCCTACAAATTGTTATTGAAATCGGTCTAAAAAAGGGCCCCTCTGAGAATGGTGTTCACCTGAACCTATTGCAATGATACGACTGTTCTATGTATACGCAAAATATCACCAGGCAGAACAGAGGGGAATCTTTTAAAGCTCTTAAGAGGTCAACTATTTGCAAGAGGCTGGGTTATTGATCGTCCATGGCCAAAGGATCATCGATCAGCCCCAACGATCGCAGGACGCATGATCACAGATTACATGCCGATGTCGATCGTTTGTTGGCCATTACCGTCGCCCGTATAGATCTCGCAGAGGTCTGGCAGTCAAAGCGATCACAAGTGTAAAATATTAATTGGCAATAAAATGTGAACATTTGTCGAGAGTGACTGATTGGAAAAAGCTATGCCAATTGTAACCCAGGTCGCAGGGCGGGTCCGTAACGCCACCTAGGAAAAATTCGGAACCGCGGTCCTGGCACAAATGGAGAATATAGAAAGATAGAACCAGAAGTCATGACCAATTACTTAACCAGGCCAAATGTTCCTTAAGTTGTTTATTAATACCGAAGGACACATCTTGACTTCTGTTAAGTGTAGCAGGCTGAGATAAATTTGGAAGATTTAAGATGGAGTACCACAAGGCTCTGCCATTGGGCCTACATACTTTCCTCACCGCACTCCTATGCATTTCCAAAAATAGTTCACAATTATGTTGTCAAAATTCCCAGCCAATTTCAAAAGTCCACAAAACGAGAAACAAAATTTAAGCCCTCCCCCCCCCCCATACATCCCAACTCTGCATCCAATTTAGACGTCAGTTTGCCGCGAAAACAATGAAAAAACCCTCTCAACTTGATTTAAAGGACTACAAAAACAGTGAGCGCATTTCATGTTTTAAATACTCCAATTTCCCGCGTTATGAGGATCATAATAAATTAATATCCTTTGCACTCACTCGTGCGCTTCCCTTGAAATTTATGGCATCCTCTCCAAAACCGCCCCCAAAATAAAACAAATGAAAAAAGTAAATACACTTGCAATTCGCCCCACCCATTCTAAAAAAAAAAAAAATATGATATGCGTTTTGAATTCCTAAGCTGCGCCGCTGTGGAAATAAATTTATAGCCCTCTACAGGACGCTTTCCAATATTAACACCATATGGGGAATGGGTGGATGCTGTGCCATTAAAAAGCATGAAAGGGAAAATCCCTTAAAAATATTAGCAGAAGAAAAGAAAAAAAAGCCGCCCCCGGAGGCTGACAATTACTCCCCCTGAATACAAAAGGACGCTCTCTGGAAAATTGCCAACTAATCCCACGGCAAACACTTTACTCCAATGAACCGCAAAAATTCAGTTCTTCTCTGTCGTGTGCGGGTAAATATCCCTTTTTTGAGTTTGAATCTAATTAAATTTATCACTCGACGATCCGATTTGTCACTTTCACCAGAGAAGGTCCTTCGAATTTCTCGCTACCATTTAACGATGGAATTCGAATGTTTACTTGAATTAATGTGCATACGGACAACGGACGAACATATTTGTGTCTGGGTTGATTCTGATGGTGTCCTAGTTGACATGTGTTCATTTTTGCAAGAAGGACTCCTCGTCGTCTGGTTTGATTGGACGGAAACATGTTCATCCGGAAAAAATTAATCGCGTTACGGAGTATTTGAGGAGCTGACGAAGAAAGACGAACGCAAAGAAAAAGGACATTTCAATATGTGACTGGAATTTAATTTCCGCAGGAAGAGTACGAGTATATGGATGTGGGTAGAGTTTAATTAGGGATATGCTTCTTTTTGAGCTGTTTGGCGATTGTTTACCAGCTGTGATTGGAAGCGATGACGTGATCAAGTGACAACGCAACGAGGGTGAATGTGGTGTGAAGTGACTAGGGGCAGGTGATGTCGGATTGAATTAATTTAATTTAAGGAATCCCTACAAAGGGAAGGGACGATCGTTGAGTGAGGACGCGCAGTTACGATTCACAGGGTGACAGAAGTTTTCATTGACTGGTCAAGGGTTGGGATGGGTAAACGCACACTAGAAGTGCGCAAATAAAAGTGTGTGCGTCAAAATACGCTATTCAATTTCTACACATGTGCGATTGCAGATGTGCAGGAAGCGCTATTATGATTGATAGAAGAGCAAAGGGCCAACATGTGCGCAAACGAAAGATCTCAATTAGGCACCCAAAAGAGAAGAATTTATATAGTTCTCTTGATTTTTGTACGAAAAATACGCCAACAGGTACTTGCAACCACAAAACGTAAGTGTGCGTTACCGTTCCTTGATTTTGTTTAAAGGACTATAACAATAAGACCAACATTCTCACTTTCGATTAAACTGCAGAGGAACAACGTGGTAGAGGAAGACGGCCGCACCTAAGGTGTATCGCACCCAGTTAAATGGAGTGTGTGCGCAACTGAAGACAGCTTGGAATGAATAATATAGCTAGATGGGGACTTTGAAGAAATCCCAGGATCGTCAAGACCGTAGCGTCATCAAAACAATATAAATATTTTTATTAATTTTTTGGTGTGCGCAAAGTTTTAAGAGATCATAATGTTGACTACTTTTTAAAAATATATGAAGTCAAAAGAAAATCTTTGTACTAGTGACCGAAATCGATTGATGTGCGTAACCATAGCGTGCTAATCTGACTTGCCAACATGTGCGCAAAAAAATCTCACAACTAAAACCTTTTTACCCGCTTGGAACAAATTGATTACGCAGTCCATACTTCAATACGTTACTCCTATCTACATCCCTCTATCTCTATAGCCTTTATGTGCGCAAAAGAAACCACCCACAATATGTTTTTAGTTAGGGTGCGAATGAGCGAAAAATTAATCAGTTGCCTATTTTAGACGAACCTGCGTCGTCAGATTTCAAATATAGTTCAAAACATCCTCTAAAAATCACTAATTTCATATAGCCTTCATGTGCGCAAAAGAAACCACCAAAAGATGAGTGTGCGAATGCGCAAAAAACAAACTTGTTGCTTATTTTTGACCAAGTTCAATATGCATAGGTATGCTAGAGATCACTGTATCGACGGTCAGCTGTTTGGAGCCAATTTGAACAAAAGCCTAATGCCTCAAGACAAGACCTTGACCAAGACCTAGTAGTCGGACAACTGAATGGTCAAGTCTGTTTATTCAACTCCAGTCAAGCAAGCGAAAACAATTTAAATTCCCATTCCGACCTCAACCATAAAGCTGTCGATCTACACCGCACATCACCTGGCCTGTCATTGTCATGTAACCAGCAAACCTGCACTACCCAGATCAAATTATCTCGTCTCGATATTGGTTCTAGCAGCCAGCATACCGCGCATAAGTGCAAAAATTCCAACGAGTCAAATTCGGTATCAGATTTGCCCAGATACGCGTTCCACAACACTTCTCCGACACCAACCAAACTTCGCGGTACACAACAATTGCCAATCCGTAACTGGATCAAGTATCGCCTCGCATATATATAACTCCGCAGCGTCGCATTGAATTAAAACGGAAACATAAAGTCTAACGTAACCCACAGATCGATTTGATCCATCCATCCGTTGCGCATCTAAGTCCATGGTGCCATGACTTCAACTTCACTTATTCACGACTTGTTAGACTGGGTACTGGGTACTGGATGCTCGCACATCGCGCATCAATAATTTTCTCGTGCAGCGCGCACAGTTTTATGCTTTACTTTCTAGCTCAGACTTGGACCGATCTCGTCGATCATGATGGCTGACCCAATTCTGGATGATGTGTGGAGCAGTAAATCGCTTAACTGGGTTTTTAAGACGCACGGCACGTTCTGTTCCTCGTTTTGTTTTCCTACACGAATATCTCCATCGCATCCGTGGAAGCTGTTGCCTGATCAGTGACTGGCTGATGATTGTGCATTCGTGCGCGATCATGTTTTCAAGGTGCAAATTAACATTAATGACCAGCAATTGCGATTGCGATGGTTTCTCGCCTTGCGATGGGATTATTGTTTGGATATCTTGTGTGAAGCATAGAGATGCGTTTTTGATCAGCTGCATCCGGAGCTCGTTATGCGAGTGAGTGCGATTTTCAACGGGCGGATTGGATATGGATATGTCAGGGGTGTAAGTTTTGAGATGGGAGAGATCTGCTTGATCCAGTTCAGTTTGAAATATCGCCATGTGAAAACAGCTCTCTAAACAGGACCGTCTTCTGCGGTCATTGTTTGGTTGGCGCTGGTGGTGATCGCTTAGTGCGATCGCAGGTAGACTTGATTGGATTTATCGGTTCATGCCCGTGCTAAAGATAACCGCGCATATGCAGAAATCAAAACAAACAAAAGACGTTCAATGTGAAAGAGTGCACGTGATCACTAAGTAATCGCAACGCTTTTACATTGAAAGTTGGGGCTTTTATTTAGCTTGGATACCAACCAATAAATAGTAAAACTGACAAAACGATCTAACTGGAGTGTTGCTGATGATCTTTTGTGGATTTTTATAAGCGGAGCACGTCTTTCCCTAACCGAAACCCATAAATTAAAACGTTCTTGCTTCAGCAGCTAAGAAAAAAACACGAAGGTGTATGCTCGCTCACGGCACCATTTAGAGATCGAAGTTCCACTCACAAGTTTTGAAAGTTCCATGCTGATTTGGGATGATGACCTAATCAGGAAATGAAGGGAACAGCAGCGATGTTTTGACTGCTATCAGAATAAAACAAGAATAAAAAAAATAAATCGTGGTCGCAGTCTTACTACCCATCGTTCCCATGAATCAAAAAAGTTGGTGATCTTCTAGCTTGCTCATGGAATATGTCAGTCCGAGAGAATCGAGATAGTAGCTCTTGTCAAAATGGTAAATAAATCTAAGGTATAAGACAACAACAAGGTTGACCGAAAGTCCTTTGAAAAGAAAGAGATCAGATGCCAGATTGATTAGACCCGACAACTGCAAGCAACGTTCCCAAGCTCGTAGAGGATTGAAAGGAGCAGTGTCTTAGGCAAAGACTGAGCATGGGTGGTTCAGGACTCTTTGCAGAACACCGACGACCAGAATAATGTCAAAAATATGGAAAGTAAATTCGCCAGTCTAAAGGCAGAGGTGCAACTATTTTGCTCCAAGAGCAGGGATGTGCTCGTACCTTCGGACTGGCTTAAAAGGAGTGAAGTTATGAGAATGCCAAGCTGATTTTCATGCCAAAATCACCAACCAGTAAGCAGTTATCGCTATTAATATAATTCCAAAAAACAGTCATTGACCATCGCTCATGCTCGTTGAGCAATTTCATGAGCGAAAGTGACAGTACGCACAGAGGCGAATTGAGACATTTTGTGAGCTCTGTTGGCGTAGGAATTATGATGACCTACTAGTGGCTTTGGATGCACTGTAAGGATGATGACGAACTGTAGGAATTGACACCGAAGTGTCTTGAAGCAAGCAACGAGCAGGGAGTATCCATCACACTTCAACAATCGTCAAAGCAAGACATCGCCTCATGCGACGAGCACTTTTGATGTCGACTGATCTTGTTGGGCTTCTATGTGAGTAAAGTTTGATGACAAGTGTCGTTTTAACTCTAGGCTGACTTAGGCTCATCTTTCTCTACGAGCTTTCATTCTCCCTTAAACCCTTATGCTGACTAAGCCTCATCTTTGTCAAATTTTAGGGCCAGTATTGAAAACAGAAAAAAAGCTACAGCCCTTCGTAAATTTGCTACTTAAACTAGTGCCTCCTCAAAGTCAATTCCCTAATAAACTTAAACTCCAATCGGGGGAAAAACCGAAGGCGCCCTGCCACATTAATGAACTTTTACAAAACCCCCATTACAACCTTCAATAAAATGCCCCTCAGGTGTTTTGGGTCCCCGCCCAACATTCCAATTCAATTCAGATAATTATTTTCAAACATTCAAGGCCCCACTACAGTCACTAGTACCACGTACAACTTTTAACGTCTGAATAATCATAAATGCGAAAGATGCGTCGTCCTTGTAATTACAATGAAAACAAGGGAGCGAACGCAAAAGAAAAAAAAATATTATCTCCTTGCCAGTCCACAAAGCAGTTCTCGACAATCGGAATCTAAACTCAAGTGGTTGCTGCGATTCGACAAAACCATCGCACCGTGTACAAATCTATCTGTGTGTGTGCCCCCGAAGGGATGCTTCTGCAGCAATAAGTGCTGTGCCATGTACAGACTCCCCCTCGAATGGAACGCAACTTAAATACATTTTAATCGAGAACTGTTCGTCGGATGGGTGGCAGTTAATCTAAGATTGATGTGAACGGGCCACATCTGTGTTCAATAATCGAAATGCCCGCTAGCTGTATGCTGAGTACCGATAAAATTCGTCCCTTTGCCCAGGACAGCAGAGAGAGAGTCAGCAAACACAAAAAAAAATAAAACGAGAATACCAATAGAGATGTAGATTGTGTAGGCCACTGTGTGTCCTGCGAAAATTTTAATATTGAAAACCATAAATATCGGCAAACGGAAATGCAAGGCAGGCCAGTCTCCGCTATGCAGACTTTGGCGGGATGGGTGCCGTCTATAAATATAGATTGAACATGGCCGACACGAATTGGGGGAGCATGGCGCAGTTTAAAGACAGAGGAGCTCGCTCCAACTTAAATTGGGTATTAACCTGAACGTTAACCTTGATGGAGAAAGGTACAGTGAGTCACTTGCGGCGTAGCCAACCGTGACACTGTGGTTACATGGTACGAGTATTCATCATCGGCCGCGAAGAAATAATTGAAAAAAATTTTCTACGCGGTAATAACTACTTTGGCGCGATTGGTGTACAACAGTTTAAACTGAACTAACAAAGTCGAGGTTTTAACGGTCGGATGAGTAGGGGACAATGGCGTGAGGTGGTCAACAGTAAATACGTCAATGTACCGGAATGTCGTTGTGAAGTGACGTACACGTTCTTTTGAGCTGTTCTTGGGTAAGCTCCTAATGAGGGGGCTACCGGTAAACAGAATGGAGATGCAACTGAAATGGTGGGTGGAAATGTCCCCATCCTTAGTCTAAATCGCTCTGAAGTGAGAATGGGGAACAAAAATAGTAGCACAGAGAATTAGACAAGTCAATGGGCCACAGCGCCACTTAATGTGATACTACAAAAAGTTGTATGGCAAAGAGGCTGCTACCATCAGAGGTACAAGACAAACAAAGCTCAACAAAAGTACGTGGCGAAATATTGCAAAGGGCCCTGAAGGATACGGTCCAGACAAAATCAACTTTAAACAAAAGGCACTGATTTTCTGTTGAGAATAATTAATTTGTAAAGGTCTTTCCGGAGTTAGAAGCTTAAGGGTCGTGCTTAGAGGCGCCATAAACTGATGGGTGGCTTTAATATTTTTTTTAAACTTCTGACTCGTCAAGGCGAAAAATAGGCAAGTCGACCTAGAAGGTCTACTGTGCCGGGTGCCTTTAACATCGTCAACAAGGAATTGTGATAAAGCCATGGTCCAGCTTTATTCCTAAGGTCAAAAGGGTTTGAATCACTCCTTATACCTTTAGAAAAAAGTATAACTTGCTATTTGAAAGGTAGGCGTTCTGCAAATTGAAGGGTTTGTAATGCAGCTAAGAAGCTGCATAATAAGACGAAGCAATTTGTTACGTCTCAGGTATAAGCAAATAAGAACTAAACCTTGAAATGACATCATAATCATATCGTGCACAAAAAATCAAATATGCAAAGTAGGTGCGTCGAAAATCTGCTCAAGCCTCCTTAGGACAACCCCTTTATAGTACGTGGCTTTTTGAAGGCGAAATAAAATTTGTGAGGTTCTTAAATCGCATCAAAGAAAGTTCCGAAGAGGCTATGAAAGAATTGAGATTTTGAGGCGTTTTTTTGAACACATATTTCGACTCGTTTTTCGTTGCGGTTGTGACATAATTTTGACACGTTTTGCGACGACCGACGAGTCTTTTGGCGAGTGTATTGCCCGTTTTTCCACGCGCTTTTGACTCATTTCTTGAATATTTTGCGCCGGTTTTTGAAAACGTTTTTGGTATTTTTTTCGACTTCTTTTTGATTCTTTTTTTGCATGATTTTTAACAAATCTTAAGGCTTGTTTTTGAAGTGTCTTTGGAAGGTTTCTTAACGCTTGAGTTTGTTTTGTGGCGAGTTTTTTTTATGACGCTTTTTTCGAAGTCTTTTTGACTCTTGTCGGATTTTTTGCGCCGATTTTTAAATATTTTTTTGGCCTGCTTTGAATGCTTTCCTGATGGATTTTTGGTGTTCTTTTTAATATTTGTTTAAATACAAGTTTTTGAAATTTTTTTCAAACGCGTTTTTCAGTCTTTTTGGCGCGCGTATTTAACATGTTTCGTGATGCTTTTTTCGACGCGTTTTGGCACTATTTTCACGTTATTTTTGCGATTTTTTTTTAAGTACTTTTGGGCGCGTTTTCGAGAATAATTTAGGGATCTTTTGGGGGGCTGCTTGGCGGGTTTTTGGGTGTATTTTTGATACATTTTTGACAACTTCCTGACGAGTTTTTTGAATCGTTTCTGGTCACGGTTTTTGGAGAGTTTTGCGGACTTTTTTTTTATCTTTTTGTAACGCGTTTTATTATAGTCTGTTAGTTTTTAGCCGCGTTTTAATGTGCATTTTTAAAGACTTTAAAGACCCGACAATGGTGGCCTGATTCCAATATCTCGCGCAGTCTAAGTATAAAGACTTTATTGTGAGCTTCGTTTATGCTTTTTTCCTCTTTTTTGAACAAGTCTTTAGGCGCGTTTTTGAAGTGCCTTTGGAAGGTTTCTTAACGGGTTTTTGACGAGTTTTGGTGGCATTTTTTAGGTTTTTTTTTAAAGTGTGAAGCTTTTTTGAGCATTTTTAACTGCGTCTTTGAATCCTTGTTTGAGTAATTTTAAGACACGATTTTAAACACACATTTTGACTATTCTTCTACGTCTTTTTTGGGGTATTTTTAGGGCCATTCTTGACGGGTTTTTTGACACGTTTACCACTTGTTTCTTGGCGCTAAGACGCGTTTTGAACACAGATTTTCACTATTCTTCTACGTATTTTTTTTGTATTTTTAAGGTCATTCTTCACATGGTTTTCGACACGTAAAAACCTCTCCCTCGTTTCTTGGCGCGTCTTTCGATGAGTTTTTTCCAGTATTTTTCGACGCGTTTTCGAAAACGTTTTAAGGTTCTTTTTGGGGGATTTCTCGACGTAGTATTTTAATCACTTTTTGGTTCATTTTTAGGCATGGTTTTGAAGCATTTTTCGACATGCTTTTGCACTCGTTTGATCTCTGCTATGCATTTTTCGGAGCCTTTTTTGGGGTAATTTTTCATTTGTCGTTTTACGGCGGGTCTTTTGACCCAATGGTTTTTTTTTAAGTTATTTTGACGCGTTTTTTGATGTTTTTTTTAATCATTTTTCGTTGCATTTTGAAACAAGCCTTATTGTGCATAATTTTTGTGATTTTTTTTAAAGCTTCTTAGGCGCATTTTTTTAAAAGTTCTTCAACCCATTTTCTGCACGTTTTTAAAGCTACTTTTGAACGGATTTTTATAGTCGAATAACTTGACTTGGTTTTCGATACGTTAACGGTTCGTTTCATGGCATGTTTTGTGAGGCGTTTTTAATGTTTTTTTTAGAAAGTCATAACTAAATGCATTTGATATTTGATAGCAATACTGGGTGACCTAGCTGACCATGAATTACGACAATCCCCATACAAATACATTTCGCTGTGACACCTCTCCACCATTTTTAGTACCTTCTTTAAATTCATTGAAGCCGACAATTGAGTCTAAAGCACACAACTAAAAATATTTATTGAGGTCTAATCTGCTCCACAGCCACACTTCCCAATGTCAAACTATATTCCGTCCACTGCCCCCCTCTCACTGCCGAAGAATGCAAAACTTTTCCTCTTCGAGAAGACTCATTGAAAAATATTTTAGAAACCATAAACGGTGAACTCTGGCGACGGTACAGGGGCAAATGTTATTATTTCCCTCAAGTGCAATAGGAAAAACTTCCCAAAGTGTATATCCAAATAGAAAAGGGGATACACACTCGAACCACTCGAAATAATTGCACACAATATTCCATTTGGCATACAAGGTATATTTATATACAAGAAATAAACAACTCGTTTGCGGAAATAATTGGTTTAGAGAAAGATTTTCAACGTTTACGCTCAATCGAGTGCTCGGTCTGAGTGACGTGTTTCAGAAGGATGGGGCACTCGTATTGGGTGTTAGCTTTAAATTTGCATACACCAACTTTCCAGTCTCACTTATAGTTATAGTGTCTTTTTCTTGAACCGAATTTAATTAAATTTAATTAAAAAAAATTAATTCTCCACTGAAAATGATTTTTCTTCCATTTTACACTGCCAGAAACTCGGGGAGAACGAAAGTGTCTATACGGTGGACTCTCTCTTCGCCGCTTCATTTGCAATTCATATTTCTGTCGCCCGAAAGTTTTCAAAACCATCAGCATTAAAAAATGCGATTCCCTTGAATGCATTTTGAGAAGATTTTTTTTTTTATAATTGGTTTCGGCGTTCAGGGTTGGAATTTAAATTGTTAGCTGAAGTAAATTTAAAATTGTTAAAAAAGTGAAATAAAATATATTTGTGAGGCAGAAACTGATTTTGAAAGGGGCACAGATGTTGGAGTTTGATGGGGTACGCGTTACTATCTGCTGCAAGTGCAGAACTAGGGAGGGACCGCTGGTTTATGGGTTAGAGGTTGGACAAATGTCACTGGTGTTGAATACGAGTGCCTATGACTAGGTAAGGTAGTCCATTTTAGGAGGTTGCTACTTGAGATGTTAGATGTTCTTGCAGTCCGAAATATATCTAGGGATCGTCTGTACGATGCCGATTTTTAAATTTTGATGACCACACTAAGTTAAATTCTGCCGGAACTTCGTTGCTTCGAAAATTGACTGGATTCAGCCCTAAAGTCGGCGCAGTGGCTTAGTGGTTAGTGTGTTGGACTACTAAGCGAGGGGTCCCAGGTTCGAATCCCGAGAAAACCCAAATTTCAACTCAAGGTTTTTTTCCACTGCGCCACCTCTCACGAATATCTGACAAACATCCGAGAGTATAACTGTCATGAAGAAGCTTCTCAATTAGCCGTTTGGACTCGGCATAAAATTGTAGATCCCTTCCATTCGTCCCAAAAAATGAAAAACTCACACAAAACGAATGGTTGCGAGAAGCTAGGCCCAGGGTCCCTACCGACCTGCAGCGCCAACTATTTATTTTTTTTTTTTTTTTCAGCCCTAAAGTTAGTAATTTTTTCACTTAGCTGCTGGTTCTGGAGGTCTATTGTTTGGACGAAAATCGTCTAAAAAATTACGGAATGAATGTCCTGGGCGAATAAAAAAGAATGCTACATCCTTTAGTATTTAAAGCTTTCTGTTTCAAATGATTTAATCGCATTTATTTCATTGAATCGACTTGAACTGCTTTATTGCGGGACATAGTGCTGTCCCACAACAAAGTGTTGTTTTCTCTGTTGGAACGTAAGTAAGAGCAACGGACTCAAGATGGAACCTTGTGGGACACCTATTTCAAATTAAAAAGACGTATTTTAGAAGAATTCAGAATAGGTTGCTGAATTTTGTTGGGAGACACATTTACTGAAATTTTTTATAAAGTTTCTCGTAGACATTTACAAAATTTGTTCATTAAATGCAACCTCAAATATTTATTATCTGTCAGACGTCACTCAGGGTTTAAATTTTTCTGACAGAGCACAATCAAGCTACGCTTGGAAATTAAAAAAACAAATAATGCAGAAATTCATAGTCGGTGGTTGCTTGCTCCAATTTTTGGTCGTAGTAATCGTCGTGCGTGCAACCTATTTATATAAAGCTGAATATGAAACATGCATCCGCGAAAATCTTACGAACTAATGCACCGATTTGAAAATAAATTTTTTTAAAATGTGTTAAATAGATTTGTACAGGTTTTAGGGGACTTTTTGTTTAAAACTACAGCACTTTTCAAGTTTTCGCGCATTTAAACGCCTAGCAAAGCAGTCGATGGACCGCTAATAGTGGAGATTTTCGAGTGAACATTATTCACTATTTGATGTTCCTGTCCCAGTGAGGAGGCAACAGCGGGACAAAGCCTCGAAAAGAACCCCAGTACGTGATTTTGTTCAAAATGAGCCAAATCCACATGAACTGGAATTGGAATCTCCAGTAAAAATTTAACAACAGAAGCATTTAACATTTGAAATGCTGAAACTTCTCCGATTGGGCTTTAAAAAATTTGGGAGAAAAATTCAACTTCCATCAAAAATTCAGCATAATTTTGTGACGAAATATTTGCCATTGGAATCCATCGTGCCACACTTAGATCAATGTAGATCCGTTGCGATGCCCTAGGGGTTTATGACCTACGGATTAGTAAACCAAGCCGTTTTATTTACGCAAATGTAAGTAGGTCGTTAATGGACCTATCTGGAAGTTCCTCTAAATCCTCGAAGAAGTGACTACCAAGGATTTTATTTCTTTTGGCAGAGTGCTGGACAGTGACAAAGAAAGTGTGGGGTGTCCTCATACACCGCATTCTCTGCACAGCTCATCTGTACTGATTCCCATTTTCTTGGTATGGTATTTCAGTTTATTGTGTCCGGTGAAATGCCCACAATTGAGGACAATGATTTCTTGTTCAATTGTAAGATTTTTTCTGTTTTCCGTTTGTTGTAGATTGGCCGCATTTCAAGCTTGCTCCATCTTTCATTTGTCGCCTTTAGTATTTTGTTCCCAATCGTCTGTCTGAGATTACTGGGGGGAATCATTATTGTGGTGTCGGCTTGGTTTAGTTCAAGGGAAGATCCTTTTCTTGCCAGCTCCTTTTCTCTTCCAGACACACCTTTGAGCCCAGAAACCCAGCATAGTCTTACGTTGTGCTGCGCGCCAAGAACCCTTAGCTCTTAGCGACAGCGACTCACAAGCTTTGATTTTAACTCAACGGCAGCGATCGCTTTTATTGCAGATTGACTGTCAATGAAAAAGGTTATATCTGCATGAGGTGTTGCCATCATTGTAACCTGTTTAGCAGCTGTTGTCACTGCCCGTACCTTAGCTCGGAATACGCTGCTATAGTCAGGAATGCCTTAGGTAAGACAGTTGTGCAATAAGCACTAAAATGCGTCTATAGTTTTCAAGAAGGCTCGGCTTAAATATTTTTTAAGAAAGCGGATACATTCGTCAAAGGAAACGTTCAAAGGACTTAGATTAGAAGGTGTTTTCTTGAATAAGTCAAGTGAGCTACTTTCTACGTCTAATTATTTATCTTTTATTTTGTTTCAAGAGCTCTGACATTGCAAAGAGTGCAAAGACTGCAAAGACTGCAATTTAAAATTTAAGACAGCTCCTTCATCGAACGGGGTTCCCTTTTAAAAATAAAACCCGGCGCACCTAAGCGCCGCGGTTTTTGATCCGTAAACTACATCCCTAAATCGATTAATTTCCACCCAGAACTACTCTGTTTAGTCGCTTAAAGGTCATCTAAAAAAAGTCTAAACATAACAAATGTGACGTCTGACGGCCATCACTTAAAAAGTCATTCAATACTTTTCCTACAGCCCTAATCAACATGAAAATTTATTTACAAACTTCCCCTCACATCCAGCATACGAACTTCTTGGTTCATCATTATCGCCCATCAACGTCTGGTCCATCAAAACGACCCATTGCTCTCAACTACTTACTGCCAGTCAAGCACTAAACCCTTTTCAGCTTATAGCTCCCCTCTTGCGCGAGTAAACATCTTCTGATGGAACAACCTCTCTCGCTCAATCCCACAGATGTTTCCTCGGCCGCATTGGCCTGGGCGGGCCATCGATATGCCCCATTAGTCGCGAACATAACCTCTCATTTGAGCAGCGAAACGGAAAACTTGAGAAACTTGCGCCTACACATTGGCGCTCCATAAGGCGGAAGGAAATCGAAAACCAACTTTGCTTGCGCGTCCTAATTGGATCGAATCAAGTGAAATTGGAAAAGTTTGCAATTAATATGAGAGAGAGAGACTTTATGACTCACTACAGGCGGAAGGTACCACACATGTCCACATGTAGGACAGGAATTCACTTTTCCAAATTAAAGATGACCAAGGCAGCAATTACTTAATTAACTTGGATGAACTTTTTCTAGGCGACGAGGTCACTGGCTGTATCCCTCCTCCCCCTGACGAGAAACTTTATTTAAATATTTATTAAAAGGATCACACAGCGTGTGGGGCGGGCGAAGCCCCAACCAGGTCAAGTGATGCTGATGGCAGCATCTTCCTCTCCACACGACTTCAGCGTTCTTTGTTTGGGAATTCGCCATTCATAATCCATGGCAATAGGAATTTTTCTCCAAAAGAAGAAAACCAAATACGAGAAAAGGATGTCCTTTGGCAGTCGCATTAAATTTTCCAGAAGAAAGAGCCAAACAATCGTGGGTGCGGTGTGACGGCGAGTTATTGCAACGTAGTGTTGTCGTCTCAACACTCAATATCTTTGCATACTCTTAGGCTTATTAGCAGATGGTTTCGCTTTCGGTTGCGTTGGGGTTGCCATGTCGACAATGACTTTTGATTCAATCACATTACGGAGACGACTTTCTATTTGGTTAGCTGGTGCTGGTGCTGGTGACTTCTGAGGATGGGGTTGCGGACGAGTGTGGGAGTGAATGCAATATTATGTAAATGGTAATGGCAGTGCTTTGTCGGAATTGTGGGTCCTTGTTATGGCTCTTTTTTGAGCCAAGAAAAAACTGGGAATAGGGGTCGCTCGTTGGTGTGGTAAATGACAGTTGTTATCTTTTATGGGATGGAATGCAATTCTTTCGGTTATGAGATTGAATCTGTTTAGCATAATTTCATGATTTACATAGTAGACATTTTTTGCGGGTGTGATTTTTATGCTGTTCCCGGTTTCGGGTGACTCGAAAATGCAAAGAGGATATTTTCATAGTCGAATGAATAAATTTATAAGGATAAAAAAATGGAAAACTTAAAAGTTATACTTGGGAAATCAGAGTAGTTATACGGGGTCTGAGAATGATTTTTTTAGAAAAGAAAGGTGAGGTGTTTCCTTGTCATAATTAACATTTTTATGTGTAAGTTGCAGCGACGAATAGGAGCGAAAAATCTGAAAATCTATTGGCAACATCAGACCTAACCTCAGTAAATGTCCTTCCCCGACAAATATTTAGTGGATAAAAGAAAAACTATCTACCACCGTGCTATGGATAAACAAAAAGTAATTTTAAGAAATAAAGATTCGGGCAGAGTTTTTTTTTTTTCTATGTCCTTTTGAACGTTTTTGAGCAGTTGTTTGACGTTTTTTTTCAAAGCATTTTGCCATGACTTTTCGGGTGCTTTTTGACAAGTTTTTGGAGCCATTTTGAGTGTTTTTTTGACGCTAATTTCAGCGCGTATTTAATAATGTTTCGATGGGATTTTGAAACGCTTTTTGAGATGTTTTTGGTGCCTTTTCTGATGTTTTCTGACACGAATTTCGAGGCGTTTTTGATGTTGTTTCGATGAGGTCTTTAATGCATCTTTTGACGTTTTATTTTTAAGTTATTTGACACGTTCCCGGTGATTTTTTGTTTATGTTTTTTTGATGCGTTTTTGGCACGTTTTTTAGTAAACTATTTGACACGTTTGTTATGCCTTTTGCTACGTTTTTTGATGATTTTTTCGACGCGTTTTTATTGCGTTTTTGATGAGCCATTTGGCGTTTTTAATGCCTTTCTTGATGGTATATTCGCAGCAGGTTTGATAAATATTTTGACGCATATTTCACGTTTTTCATGCTTTTTGAAGCGCTTTTCGATGAGTTTTCTAACGTTTTTTGGCACGTTTTCGGTGCCTTTTTGGATGTTGTTGTTGATGCGTTTTTTATCCTAATTTCGACGCGTTTTCGTTTCGATGAGTTTTTAACACTTTTTTAGACCTTTCTTGACTTCTTTTTGGAATCATTTTGGACGCGTTTTCTGACACGTTTTTCACGATGAGTTCTTTGACACGATTTTTATGCCTTTGACACGTTTTTGATACGCTTCTTAGTAAGTTGTTGACGCGTTTTTGACGAGTTTTCTTTGCTTTTTTTGTCGATGCGTTACTGATGCGTTTCTTTTTTGAAAATGCATTTTTCAATGTTTTTTAAAGCGTTTGTGATGCATTTTCCGCGTTTCTTCAACCTTTTTACAACACGTTTCTAATTTGGTTTTTTTTTTTTTTAACAACTCTTTTGATGAGTTTTGTTATGACTTTCTTGATGGTATATTAGAAGCATATTTGATGCGTTCTTTGACGCATATTTGGAGCAGTTTTCGGTGCGTTATTTGACTCGTTCATAATGCGTTTGTAACGATTTTTTTTATTGCGTTATTTGGCACGTTTTTGATGTTTTTCAACCTCATTTTTAATAGGCTTTTAGATGAGTTATTTGACACGTTTTTGATGAGTTATTTGAAATGTTCTTCATGTACATTTCGAATGCTTGTTCTTGACACTTCGTTTAAAACATTTTACCGCGTCTTTTATTCATTTTACTCAGATTAGGATTTTTTGCTATTTTTTTTAGCGTTTGTGGCACTCTTTCCGACGCGTTTGATTTTTAAAAACGTTTTAATGTGTTTTTGAACCGTTTTTTTTATATTTTCTTGATGAGTTTTTTGACGATTTTTTTGACTCGTTTTAAACAGACTTGGATGCCTTCTTTTGACTAGCACCAAATGCATTTTTGATAAGTTTTAATCAAGTATTTTTGTTTGGATTTTGTGGAGGGTTTTCTAAAGGGTTTTTTGAATAGTCTTTCGTCGAGTTTCTGATGCATTTTTTGACTCTCTTTCCGAAGTGTTAGATGAATTTTTAAAAACATTTTCAATGCGTTTTTTGAACAGTTTTTTGACAATTTTTTCGACAGCTTTTTCAATAGTCTTATGAAGCATTTTTTAAACGTTTTTTGACACTTTTTTAGGGTTTTTCGAAATGTTTTGGATGCGTTCCTCTGATAATTAATTAGTGCATTTTTTATAAGTTTCAAACGTCTTTTTTGGATTTTGTGGGGGGTTTTTTAAATCGTTTTTTGACTCGTCTTTTGATTCTTTTTCTGATGAATTTTTCTTCGAGTTTCTGATGCGTTTTTGGCTCACTTTAAATGCGTTACTTGGTCAGTTTTTGACTCGTTTTTCGATCTTTGTTTTGTTTTTTTGTTTGACTTCTTATTGAGGAATTTGCCACATTTTCTATGCGTTTTCTGACGAGTTTTTTATCGAACTTTTGACACGTTCCTTGACGTCTTTTCTGAAGCCTTTTCGATTCTTTATCTGACGTTTTTTCCGAGGCGTTTCTGATGCGTTCTTTTAAAGACTTTTTCTCACTTCTCTGGCGATTCTTTTTCGAGAAAGTTTGACAACTTTATGACGCCTTATTGAAGCTTTTTTATGATTTTCGAAGCCTTTCTGATGCAGTTTTCTATGCGTCCATCGACAGGTTTTTTTAACGCCTTTGATACGTTTTGGAGGGTTTTTTGACGCGCTATTGAAACCCTTTGTGTATCGTTGTGATATTTTTTCTTGGGCTTTCTTCCGCGTTTGACGCGTTTTTTATGCGTTCTCCGATTTTTCCCAAGCTTTTATGATTCGTTTTTTTGCCTCACATTTTGATGCGTTTCTTAGGCTTTTTTGAACATTGATAGCGCTGAGATGATACTATCTACTACAAATTGAAACCGCCTTCCAGTTGCACACACAGCACAGACGTGTTTTAATCCTCACGCCACACCAACTAGAACCTATTCCTACAGGTCACGAACAGCCTTCGACCTTCACCACTCGCACAACCTTCCATTCCAGCATTTACACCGAATCTATTTTTAAACGTTCAGAGAGAGTTTCCAGCTATCACTTGCAATCGCCATTACCATAAAAATCAGGTACACGAACCTCCCGCATTACTATTCAATGGGGCTCCCCGATAAACTGGCAAAAAACACTGCCCCAAATAAATATCACACAAGACACAACCCATTCCCGCATATCTGTCTCTCCCAGGATACACGCTCTCCGCCCTCCGACCCAAATCCAATATCCTAAGTGTCTACACAGAAAGAGTGCCGAGTTTTTAGTAAATGAAATTTCGAATTTTCCCGTCACGTACCGGCCGTGTCCAAATCCAACAATAAATATAAACCCTAGCTCCATTTACAAATTTAACATAATTTAGCACAGATCCGGCTACAGTCCTTCCCTGTGTCTATGTGTGCACCTGCATCAGGTGAATTTTGATGTTTGAAGGAAAATCAATTCTCCCACAACTACCACCCAACTTTGGATAGATACTTTAAATCGCGCCGTTGTCGTTGCAGAGCCACCCTCGCTCCCGATGCGCCATGAATTATTCAAATCCACCCTTCTGGCTGCAATAAGTCTTCCTCCTCATTTTTGCGTGCGCATAAATTTAAGGACGATTACCTAAATCATTTAGTTGCCGAAAATGCCGAGTATTCTCTATCTCATCCGCAAATGAATCATTCGTTGGACTAATCCCTCCACGGCAGGCTGTACGTATATGCAAAGGAGGCTGACGCGCCTAATGCGTGTTTCCAACCACTTGCATGGGAGGAATTCCGAATGGAAATTCCTCGCAAACGCACATTTCTTATGCACCAGCAACCACCCAGCCACCGAGACGAGGATTATAAGCGTCCTTTAAACTTTCTAATGGGTTCTGTGCGGTGCGGTTTGTGTGGCGGAGAAATTCCATTCGAGTTTTAGTGGGCAAAGAGTGGCTGGGTTGTGCCCAGCTGCGGCAGTGGATCTCAAGTAGTTTTCAAGAGGAATGCTGCACTGGTCTACAAGTTGCAGGGATGCGGAATAATTTGCGAAGAATAGGCGCAGCCCTTAACCCCTTTCGTTGGAGAGCTGTTTGGGCGGAGGTGGAATACGCTTAAGGAATCTTGAGAAAAGGACTTGTGAGGAAAAGCGCAAAAAAATCAACTCACTGGAGGTTGGTCTTGGTTATTCTCAGCGAAAATTATATTCAGCTTTGAACAGACGCCCAAGGGCCGGCAACGCATTTGGAGAGGTTGGAAAGTAGGGTGTGGTTGAGGTCAGGTGGGTGGCTAATTTGTTTACAAGTGCAAATTTCTCGACGAAAAAATATGCACAAGTTCTTAAATAAAGATGTGAGATGGGGAAAATATTTTAAGGGGAAAAGATGCAGACAACGATCTGAAATACAAACAAAGATACCAACAGAGCGCAACCATCTAACTCTAACAGTCCGGGACAAGACAGTCCAAACGGCGGAACATCTCTATTTCAAAAGTGTAAAGCTTGTCCGTTTGTGTGTGGATTTGAACAACCAAAACGTTTCAACTACTCGACAGATTCGATAGAAATTTTGTTTAAATCTTTCCTGAGTCTCTGAGAAGGCTTTAGGCTATTTCGTTCATCGCCACGCCTACTTATTGGGGGCGTTTTACGCCAGAATGCTTTTTATTCTAACTTTACTGTCATTAGTCAAATAATTTTGAATCGAAACAGAAATGCAAGGCTACCTGAGGGAGCCAACACCTTTCTTAAATATTTTAAGCTTTAACAAATCTTTCTGCTTTATGTAAAAGTCTGAGTTACATACCAAAATCTTTCATGACTGCTTTTGATCTTGGATCTACTTTGGGGGAAGTGAACGCTTTGTGTGCCGTTTTCTCTGTAAAGAAGATTGCAATGTTGCAGCGACTCACTAATAATAAGAAAAGCAGGCTTTGGAGAAAGGAAACCAACACGAAAAGTAGGGCTAAAGAAGGACTTTTCCTTGGTTTGTAATGGAGAAGGATATAACCAAGCAATACAATTCCAGCTCAAAGCTCATCAGCTACAGCTACCTTTAAACAGATTTATAGAAAGTAAAGAAGGAATTATAAAAAAAAAGATAATGGCGAACTTGAGTTAGACCGATCGGCATTTTAAGGGAGCCTGCCTAATGACAGTTGCTTCATTCGACTGCCCTAATCGCATATCCCAACAAAGAGATATTTAAACTGCGACTACAAAGTTCGATGGCGAATATTTGTACAAAATCTGTAGCTTTGTACAAGGCCCAATATGCAAGACCTCTTCTGGCCATTTGAAAACCGAAATCCCAAATGTTCCCCCTTCTGTGTAGATCGCACCCCTTCAACCGATGACCACCGACTCACTCTTTACTGACGGATTCCTCCCATTTTCCATGAACAGGTGAGTCATCTTTCTGATGCCACTGCCAAACCTATGAAACATCACTGCAACCGGCACATCCCCATAAAACCAATGTCCAAACCGCACACAACAACCTCGGTACATGTGAGCAGCATTTTAAACAACCGCACACTAGACCCGTCTGTGCGGCTAAATCATCGTGCGCCGACATCCATCCTCCAACTCGCCCCCCAGTCCCAACATTTCCTTTCAACCGCACTCTTTGTGGTTAAAATATTCAAGTCCTGTGTCGACATTGTACACAAATATCGCACCGGCATCATAGCCCAGCACACAGGTGCGAGTAACACTCCCCCAACAACAAAACGCGCGGTTAAACCAACTAAACGACAGCAAAGAAAAAAAAAACTGTAAACATCCTTCTGATCCTCGAGAGAGTAAATAGGCATCAACCCACCCCACTCGATATAAACAATGGCTCCACCGCTTCGAGTGTATCATAAATCCTGCCAAATGCAGCCCCGTCCGCCCACAGCTAACCCCTCTCCCACGATGTTGTTATTTCAGTCATAAAAAGACGCACATTACACCTGAACAGCCACGAGGAACCGAGCAGAGAACTTCCCTTGCAAGCAAAAAGAAGACAGAACCACGTACTGGCGAACGTCTGCAGGTAGGCACAATAAAAGTTGTCAAGTAAAAGACTCGCAGCGCGCCATAGAGTATGCAAAGTAAAAAAAAAACTGAGTTATTCATCGGGCAAAGTGAATATTTTCAAATTCCATCCAACAGGCGTCACAAAATATTAATAAAACATTTTCTACTTTCGTGGGTATATTTCCTCGCAGCAAAGGGGAGGGGTAGGTAAAAGCCTTGTAAATGCTTTAGATTGGCAGGTTGACGGAAATGGATTCGACTTTTTGAAGACATTTTGAAGGTGTTGACAATGTGAAAGTGTCATTGTTTTGAAGTCGTATACAGAAGGAGCGCAGGTTTTGGATGGAAATGGGAAAGTGCAAGAGAGTGTGTGAGAAAAGGGGTTTGAGCACAGTTTTTGAATGGATAAGCCCTTACAGTCGGGTTTTACATTTAAGAAGCGCATGTGGGCGGAAGTCCCTGTGAAAATAGTCGACGAGCGTCAAAGTTCAGATCCAAGAACCAAAAACCATTTCGACTCTAGTGGTCTACACTTTCAAAAGATCCAACTAATCTCTTGGTGGACTTGATGAACATTAAATAGAGCGAGTGGTAACGCAAGAAGATATAACTCGTCCAGTCAGTAAGGAAGGAAGGAAGTCTTTTTTGTTTGGAAGAGGTTGAAGCAGTGAAAACAAACTTGAAAAAGCAGTCTTCGATGGTCTGAGCTATTCCATTACGAAGATTCGGCAGCGGGTGGATTCCGTGCACCAAATCATCAGCCAATCGAGGGTGAATAGAGTTGCTTTAACGTATCTAATGCAAGCTAATCATTTAGAAGGATTCACAGAGCACGAGGCAACTCCTTGCCAAACGCAGCGTTGAAGGTCATTGTTGTGCGAACGCCTGAAGCCTTTCTACAAGAACACTTTAAACAGAACCCATTGCTGTCGCTTTCAAACATAAAATGACTAAAAAAGGCACCGAAAAACGCCTTTAAAACGCCTGTTCAAAAATTCAGAAATTGGCAGAAAAATATTTCCAAAACCTCGAAAATGGCGCCGCCTTTCCGTGAAACTTCCCGCCAAAAAAACTGCAAAAATCCCGGTAAATAATGTCGCGGAAAACGCTGCAAGAAAGCACTCTTCTTGTCACAATCATCGCGCAAGAAAACGCACTGAAGACACCCCAGAATAACGTTTAAAGTAATGCCCCCAAGAATTGCCAGCAATAATCGACTAAAAAAAACTCCTCGAAAGATGGTGCAAAAAACTGTCAAAACTGTCCCAAGAAACACCTTAAAACCGAGTACATCTCGACCTCAATCGTTCTTAAAAAAGACTTAAAAAAAAAAACACCTCTAAAACGTCGGACATTTTCCAAAAGCAACTCAAAAATACCCAAAATTATTATGGGAACGTTTTTACATTATACCTATAATACCACATCACTCTCATTAGGAGTCCCCGCAGCTTTGACCATGGATCCGCCTTTATAGCCTCAATATATCAACATTAGGTACGTGTCTTGCAAATGAGGTTTTTTTTTTCTATACAGATCTGTTGTAAGTTGGTCAAATATTTTTAATATTGGATTAAGTGATCTGGAACCAATGACTAGCGAGAGCGGCTCGTAGGCTTTATGAGGATGGAAGAACATAGGCTTCTCAGGAGGGAGCAGGGATGGCATTCATCAAAGAAGTCGTTTTTAATGCCGTTTTCCTTTTTGTACCTTTTTGACAGTTGACAGGATTCGAAGAAGTGAACTCTACGAGCTGTACACTTACAGCGACATTAACCTACTTGACCAAGGGCCACCATCAACATGATCATATATAAAAAGACATGTAGGGCGAATGGACACTAGTGCTCCTGCCCAAAGAATTATCGACTCCAACCCAGATGGACCAAACCAGAAGGACCTCGCCTTAGATGGCGCAAATAGAAGCGGCTCTCAACCAACTTGGAGTGCAGAAATGGGTTAAGTCAGCCCAAGACCGCGCTAAGTGGACCTGCGTATTGATGGGAACAACATAAGAAAGTTATCAAATAGCTTATCTGGCAAAGCTTCTCAATTCAGACGCTTAGATTTGGCATAAAATTAAAGGTCTCTTCGTTTCGTCAAGACCTAGAATCATATATGAAAGATATGACTAAACTACAGCAAGAAAAAAAAAACAGCCCATTTTCTTAGAAAAAATTGTCAGAATAGCAGCAACTAGACTTTAGAGGGGACCATGCAATTAGGCTCGGTTTCCGCAGACTGCCAGAGTCTGATCAGACTCGCTTTAGGAAGGCTCGAAGAATTATTACGGTGGAATAGAGGCACCAAGAAATACTGCGTCGTTATAACCCTGGACGTAAAAAACTCGTCGTTTTATTCGGCGAATTGGGAACGCATCATGAGCTGTCTCTACCGGATTGAAATACCAGAAAAAAATTATATATCGAGCTACTTTGCAAATAGAGTCCTTCCCTATGATTCTAATGACGGAATAAAAGAATACGAGGTTACTAAAAAAAACGAGGACGTTGTTGTGGAACGTTATGTATGGCGAAAGCTTCAATTATCGACTTTGCAGACGACATCACCGTGGTGGTTGTGGCAAAAACGATAGAAGATGTCGAACTGCACTGTAACGAGACAGTTGCAACTGTACCGCCGGTTTCCAACTTGCGAATCATAAGACGGAAGCCGTGCTTATAACGAGTGGAAAAGTACGAGAAATGATATAGATCAGAGTGGGAGAGCTATTAAGTACGAGTACCTTGGACTGATTATTGACGCAAGACTTAGCTTCAAATACCACTTAGAGCATGTATGCAAAAGGTCATTGAAATCTGTGATTGCACATTCAAGGCTGATGAGTAACATCGGAGGCCCGAGACAGCGTAAGAGACTACTCCTTGCAAAAGCTGCGGAGTAAAAATATCGGCATGCGCCGCGAAAGTTAAGCCTTGTGAGGAGAATTAAATCTGTCCAATGCCTAACCGCATTAAGAGCCGCCGGTGCATGTCGAACAGTTTCGAACGATGCTACATATACTCGTAGTATCTTCAATGCTAACTATAGATTTGCTCGCTGAAGAAATGAAAGCTCTAAGAACCGAGCGAGGGACAAACGGGACAAACTGAGGGAGTGGCCAACTCCTGATAAGTACATGCTTCAGAATAGCGAACACTGGACCATTGTAAGTGACATGGCGGTTGGAATACTCTGCTACCTTAGGCGTTTAGAGCGTCAACGCAAGGCAAGTGATAAGTTGTGCCTTAAAGTTGTTCCGCGGGGGATCAAAATCCAAATCGGCCGGTTCGAGAAGGGAGCTGGTTTTAGGCGGTAGGAATCCGGGTGCCTTATGCAAGTTTTCCACCTTCCATCGCAAAAACAAACAACATATCTACCTGTACTTCAAAAACTGGTCGTGTTGTTTTATTAAGACCCAGTAAACTACTTTTTAGAGCGAGCTCTAAGGGTACCTAACGGTAAATTGTAAAAAAAAACTTTAATTTGTGTGGGCCTGTTAATTTGAAACTAGAAGGCTTATGCCCAGTGGACTACAACTTACAAAATGTGAAAGAGGTCATGCTAAAAAATTGCCAAGTCAAGCCAGCGGAATCATCAATATTTAGTTCCGTAACTGAAGCGTATTTTATCTACAATTTTAGTGCAAGTTCATATCGCCGCGTTGTAGGTTCGTCTTGCTTGAGAAACGTACGTATTAAGAAGAACTAAAATACAAACTTCCAGACAATATTCCGCTTCTTAAGTCATCGAACAAGTCCCGACTTTAGAACCACTTTATAAACAACAAATAATTTTCCACTCTACTTCTGACTGACGCAGCATGAATACCGAATACTGAAAAACATAAATTTCCGACCCAAGTGCTGTGTTCCAGCTCCTTGCGAAACTTTCAAAAGTTAAACAATAATGTACTCGTACTACCCCCGGAGCCGACAGAGTCTAACATCATCATCATCACCATCAAGAAAGCACAGCCCTGCATACACTCGTGACACTCATTCCTTCAGAAACTGACAGCAAGAGACTTTATACTTTTTCCGGGCAATTCTACTCTCTCTCCTTGTTGGTTATTCCACTTTTCATCTTATTATTATGAATTTCGTGCTCCCCGGCCCGCGTGTCCTTCCCGCCGTAAAGGACATAATTTATGATTCATAATGTTGATGTTAACGCCGCGCCGGATGGCGGAGCGTATTTCTTTTCGTGTGCACTCGTTAAAGTTAAAAGAAGAGAATTCCACTTGGGCAAGTTGTTTTGAGTGGTTCTGCAAGGCGAAATTCGATTATTCAAATAAAATGTAACGACCCGATTTCGGGCCATTTATTTTATTGCGTTAAACCGCCAGGGCAACATGAAAGTTAACAACAAGTTCGACAACCAACAGGTAACCGACCGACCCCGAGAATAAAAGGGATTATCGAAAGGCCATCATTTACGTGCCCTCCCCAATTACTATCGAGATACAATCGGCAATGTGTGGGGGAGGGAAAGGAAAAAAAAAGAAGAAAACCTTATTCTTCAGGACAATGGACTGCCGCCGGAAAATCGATTCAGGCCGTGCGGATACAAATTGATTTAGTGAAATCGGAGGGGGCGCCAGACACCTTTGCGTTCCATCAGCCCAACCGGATTAACTCTCGGACTGAATGACAAGGAATTTGTGCCGTCCAATTCGATGGAAGTGAAAAATTAAATTGTAATGTGCCTGGACACATTTACCCAGGGGCAAGTAGTAAATTGAAAAAAAAGAAGGATATACACACGTAACTGACTAATGAATAATTTAGTAAAGAGCAATGGAGGACTTACCAGAATGAGTCTCTTTCGTTGTGGGCTGCGGATGGTGTTCGGTTGGTGTGGCTGCAAAGGAAGAGAGAAAGGTGGTTACAAAAATACGAGTATACACATGTCCGAAATAAAAATGTTAAGCCAAAGGGTTGCTCGAGAAGGGACATCTCATTAATTTTGCAGCGAATTTGTTTAGCATACACAAATTACACGTCGCAAACAACAACCTGGAATGATTGCTGTTACGTGTTAAGGTCTAAAAGGCGAAGTCACGTCCTTGTCGGTTTGAGAGGAGTTCAACAAAAAAAAAGCATCCACCCTTTTGGTTTCAGAAAAAAAAAAGACGTACGGTTGAACGATCTGTCAAAGGTGACGTGGCACGTATTATCTGTCGGTTATGCCTAAAATGGTTCTAGTCTTAGCTAAGCGAAGACACTTTTGGTGCAATTATATCGAGTTCTAAACTGATACTTTAGGAAACTTTCGATTATAATTCTGCGTTTCTGGAAGGCAGGAAAGTGAGGTCAAAAATACACAACTGTGTAAGGCCAATCAGCTTTTCAGTCTTTGTAATCCAAGGTCTAGAGCCCGATTTAGGTATTTACACTATAAAGAGAGAAAGGTCGAACTCCTGGAAAAGTTCCTCAGGTGGTTTTGAGGACGATTGGGAGAGCTATTTGAACCAACAATGAACTCTAGCCACCTTCATATATAGAAGACCTGTTTTAAAGAACCTTTTTCGTAACATAAAGCGAAGCAAGTTGTCGTCTTACAACTATGGTTAGTACACTCTTCTTGAGAGTTAACCCTTCTGAGACTCGAATATCTAACCCGAGTAGACGAATTTTTAGCACTGGTTCATGTTGACAACTTCCTTTTAGGAATGTGCTCAAGACTCTGTTTTCCCCTAATTCGATTTGCAAATCGGCGGTTAAAGTGCAGAGTCCCGTAAGTCGTTCTTGAATATTCCGAACAACATTGTTACCCTGAAAATGCCAGAAGATGGCTCTGATTTTTTTACATTAATCACATTTTTAGTGAATTTTACGACTTACGAGGTTCTGCACTTTAACCGTCGAAATGCTAATGATTTTCTTTATCTCAGACATACATCAAAAGTCGAGGCATACATCAAAATATACAACTTTATCACAAATCGTCGCATGTCTTTAGATGAAGAAAGATTTTCGGTAGCACAAGCCTCTGAAAGTGAGAGATAGCTCGAGTATGCACACTTCGCTGAAGCTATTCAAGAAGGTCTCACCAAGCTAGGGGTTCAAGGTTCTGGCAGCAAATGAAGTGTACCAGTGCTGGAAACCTGAATTTGTCAGTCCCAAATAGAAAGAAGCCTATTCATACAGATGTATTCTCTGTCCTCCACTATTGCTCTCAGTCATCAGTAAAATCCAGGAGATTGACAGAGGGTCGACTGAAGATTTTTGGATACATAAGAACGATTTTTATTGGAGAATCAAAAATGTTTTCCTCAGTGAAATTGAGAAATAACCAAACAGCCGCCATACTTCGTTCTATTCCAATCTACGGGTCTTGTTTGGTACCCGGTATCAAGTTAGCAGCCTTGAAAGAACGTCCGAAGCAACTATATTTATGGAAGGTCTAAAAGTGCTTCTACATGTTCTGCCAATAGACTCTATTTATTTGCTTAGGCAGTTTCGACTAGACCAAAGCTTCTACTACAAAGCCTCAACATTTAAACCGGTCTCTAGCTATTTACCTCCAGTTGCGAACTTCAAGTCGACTAATGTCTCTATCTACTTGAGCGGGCCGCCAAAGGATAGGTATTCTTTTACTGTGTATTCCCCCAGAATTAGACTTGAAGACTCTAGTTGGTACATTCGTTATCAACGGACGTCTATTGATCCGCAATTCTTCTGTCAAACCCACTGCGCAGCTAGTTCGTCAACGCAAATGAGACGGAACACTTTACGAAGAAGAATATTTCTGTCCAACCGACCGAGGATATCCATATCTTCATCCGTTTCAGATAAAGTCTTCATTTTGAAGCTTGACGTTTGAAAAAAAAAAAATCGTATCAAGTAAAGGGGTAAGACTCAGAGAACCAGCGTCCTAATCGTCGAAACAATATGAACCCAGTTACGCTGTTGGCTTCCTACCTGGGTGTATGTCGAATTATACGGCTTAGAATCATAGTCACAAAAGGTTGGGGCATAGCAAAGCTGTCAACCCCATATCTTGTCTAGACCTCTTTATCAGAGCAAACAAGAATTTGGTCATGCCTTTGGTCTTTCTTTTACGAGGACAACCATTTCAGAACCTTCTCACTAAACCTACCTACCTGAAAAATCGTTGAGTGATCCTCGTTAAAGTCCGCCCTACTCACACAAAATTCGAACCTTAGACTTAATCTCTAACTAAGGCAGTCAAAATTGTAAACTGATTAGAATGGGCTATTGTCTCACTTGTAACCACGTTTACAAAGCTGGAGCTTCCACTTACGAAAACTTGAGGACAGCTTCCGAAAGATCGGCCCGGCATCAGAGAGCTTTAACTTAATCCAGTAGTCTTTGAATGGAATTAGATCAAGATTTTCTACCTTTTACTGAGACCCCACTTCAAAAGGGGCTTCAATTTTACAATCCAAACGGTGCCGTTTCTATTTCGTAAACGTAGTAAAAAGTTGATGAGCTTAGATCTGAATCAAAGGAAGAACTGTGATATCTCCTACATGCGCTGCAAAGCATAGCCCCCTCGAAGGGGTTGAGGTTATATAGCTAAAAAGAAATAAGGCCCCCTTCAAGAGGGGCACCCATCCTTCGAAACCCATGAAAAAAAGAGTACAAGGGAAATTCTTTGTAGCTCTGTTCTCCCCATTTAACGTTGCACCCCGAAGCCGACTTAGACATTAGAGTTGAACACGTAAGATTTAAAAAACGATAGGTTGGGCACGACTGTCAAAAATTTGAACATTACGCTTGCATAGGGCGGTCATAAAAATAAGGTCTTACCGACTTGGTGACTCGCAGATCTTCAAGTGGATATGCAGTTTGTGGGACTAGAAAGTGGGATACTGATACCGTACGCCCAGAAAGAGGCGTGGCACATTCAGTGCATGTTTCTAAAGTGTTTTGTTTCATAAATATTTGTACCAAACGCACCCCTTACGAATATGCAGGAAAAATAACTCTGACAACTTTGGGAGTGAAAAAAGGGCACATTCCAAAAAATAGGACGCTTCCATTTAGACTGCCCACGGTAAACAATCCCTAATGGAATCACCACATCAAGTTAACGCAACTTCTGATTCTTTACAAACATCCCAACTCAAATTATAGCCCGAAGTGCGCACCGAAAAAAAGGAACGTCCTTCCCAAACATTGTAATCACTTCGAGTACATTTTCAAGTTTGCCGACCCGAGCATCCTCTCCAAGCCTACTTTTGCAAATAAAATTTCCGATTTATTTCTGATTTTGTTTGTAGTGCGCAAACATATGCAAAGTAGCTCCCGCACGCAAAACCTTTGGGGACTCTCGTCTCTTGTCCTCAAAGTTCGACACTCTCCCGCAAAGGGCCACTATCAACTTGAAGTAAATTGAAATCTCATTCCCCATCTTGGCCGGGTAAAAGTTTTCCCATTTGCCGGCGAAAGTGAAAAGAAGACGCAAACTTTTCGTCGCTTCCATAGTTTATGCTCCTCAAGGGAAATTTACGACAAGCGAAACTAAAGCCATCTCGTCGGGGTTGCTTTGGTTAATTTTTTCTCTGTTTTTATTTTTATTTCGAAAATTTCCGCTTGCAGAGTTTTAAGTAATGAATATGAAATGTGCGACAGAAAAGTTGTTAGGCCGTCGAATGGAATAAATAAAAGGACTAAGTTGTGTATGCAATATAAGGATGATGTCATTGTGCGATACAATGAATGAAGGACATCACCTGCGCCGGGGTATGGAAACTCCCAAAGGTGAGAGAAGTTTAAGTGGTTCGGGGGAAATTTCTACAGCTGAGTCTCTGTGCGGGAGCTATTTACGAAATGGGGGCTAAAAGGTGTGAATTTCATTCCTAAGAGGTTCAGAATTTAATGGACGACTGTTGTTAAATTTGTGAGTGGATTTTGGTGAAGAAAACAGAAGCACCACCTGCTTCGGTCTTTTGTTGTGAAGTTTTGTCAATTTGTGAGGTGTGTTTTGTATTACGAAGGCGACGTTCGAGAGGTTCCATTTCCATTCCCAGGTAAGGTTTCCAAACCTTCATAGCTCTTGTAAAAGTCTTGCAAAAAAATGTGAGAGAGTTAGCTGATCAAAATTAAGTACAACTTTATGAAAAATAATATACGCACGAAATTCTTTGCCGTAGTGGTTCGAAACTTTGCTGTGTCGAGGTTTTTTGAGTACCCCTACTTCAGAAATATTGTCTCGGTTACGGGAGTACCTTCCGACTTTACATATAAAAAGCCTATTCCCTGGTATACATCGATACTCTCACTTAATTGCGAAACAAAAAATGGATTTCTTACTGACCCACAGATGGCGCTGGGATTTCATTGGTGGACAATGTTTTTTGGCTAAAGCATATTTATATATTCGAGAAATATTCGAATGACTGTCGGGTCTCTTTTCGTAGAACGAGCTTGATGAAGTCTGGATTACGTATTGATACATCAATGCTCTCAGTTAATTACAAAACGAAAATTTGTGTCCTTACTAAAACACAGACGGAAGCTTTCTTTACAAGAGATTTCCTCATCAACTTTTACATTTAAATTTAAGAAATTAGTGCATTAGTATTTTGGTTAATAAAAATAGTTATAACGAACTTGATTCCTTATGACAGTAGTCTACTTTTTGGTACAAATGAAAAAATGGTTTTCTGACTGACCCACAGATGACGCTATTTCCCTGTAACCAACATCAATTCTTGGTAAAAGCATGACGAACTGGATAAATTTTACATCACAGCCTATTTGTTGGCACATCACTGCTTCAGTTAATAATAAAACAAAAAATGTTTTGCCAACTGATCCACAGATGGAGCAGTCATTCAAAGCACTCTTTGATAGGGACATTGTTTTTTAGGAAATTGATAAACTCTGCATGACAATAGTCGGCGTTTTGGTGACATTAATGCTCTCAGGAATTTATAAGACTAACAATTGTTTTTTGTTAACTGGTTTACAGATGTCGGTATTAAGCGAATAGATGGCGCTGATCAGGCAACTGTCGTCGAAACGATACACCTCCAAAACTAGCAACTAGTGCAAAAATTACGAGTCTGAAAACTTCATTCAGTTCATTTTCCACAAATGTAATAAAAACTGACGAAAATTACAAAAAAATCGGACAGAAGATAACTTATTTGGGTCTTGAAATTTTCAAAAACGATAAAAGACGATCATGGCCATGCGTGATCTGCCCCCGTGGATGTAAGCTTTAGTGGTTTCGAATTTTGGAACATAATTTACGGACGTTTAATGGAAAATGTATGACAAAAGAGATTCCGCGTCAAAATAGTAAATTTTTTGGTACAACAGCCAGAGATGGCGCTGTTACAGAAACAGATTTACCGACTGTTGTTGGTTAAAAGTAGTCCTTTCTATTGTTTGATAGAATTCGATAGATTCCGCATCACAGAAGCTTTCTCTTTGGTGCAAGAAAAAGTGGTTTTCTTACTGACCCACAGATGGCGCTGTTACAGAAAGAGATTTACCGACTATGTTTATTAGCAAAAGTAGGTCCTCTCTATAGTTAGATAGAATTCGACAGATTCAGCATCACAGAAGCTTTCTCTTTGGTGCAAGAAAAACTTCTTTTCTTATTGACCCACAGATGGCGCTATCGATAACAGATATTTACGAACCGTGTCTGTTGCCAAAACTATGACAAATTTGATCGATTCTATACTGCAATGCTATACCCATTTGAAAGTTATTATAAAACGAGAAATGGTTCCCTCACTCTCTCACAGATGGCACCACTAGTGGATTAGATTTCGCTGTTAGTTTTAACTTTCAGTGATTACAATTCAATCTCTAATTTACGATCTCTGTTTTAGTTGGCAAAAAGTGTGAAAAATCTTACAAGCATTTCTGGAATAAACAAATTGCCTCCACACTTTATGTGCAATAAAACCGTCGAAGAACAACTGCCACAACTCATTAAAACGAACACAAATCACCGCTGCGCCAGCTTTAATCACTTCTGTTTGTTCGGCGATTCTCAGAACTCCACACATGCAGCGTTAAATTCCAATTACTCGCGTTACACATATCGTGCATCTGCGAAATTCCTTACTTTCTCAATAAACAAACCATAAACAGAGATTGCCATCGTTCGGGGGCTTATTTACACGGCCCCCGATGAGGTGCATATATGACTGACGATTTTATTGATATTTAGACGCCAAACTGCGAGTGCCAGTCTCTGGCGTTGTTTGATCTTTGTCATCGATTTGTCATGCCTCCTCTCACTTGTTGAGGTACAATGCGTGGGCATCACCCGATGACTGAATCGTGCGATTTCGCCTATTAATTTGCTAAAAAAAAATCGGAAGTGATTAGCTCTTTGTCAACGCGGTCAGTCAAAACGCCGACAAGTCTGTTTGCTTCTCTATAAATGGATCGATATCAATCGAATTGCGAGAAATCGAAAGTGAGATCATGTGCCGTAGGTTGAAAGTAAGACTGCTTCGCTGGGCCATTGTTGTGCGAAATTGTTGCGAAATATCGCCGTCGCCATGGGGAAGTACCGAAGAATCGATTTCCATACTGATAGCGCCAAGGTAGGGGTTGCGATCCGAGATAGAGACTGTGCGCGCTAATTAAATGTCGAAGCTCGTCAAACTGCAGCTTATCGGGAGAAGCAATCAGCCTTGCTGTAGACATGAATGCGAATGTACAATTATTTTCACTTGGCGCAGCAATCGTTTCGATGCCGCAAAGTGTCCCATATTTTTTGGGCACTTGAATGCGGTTTTTCTGCAGCCTACAGCCGACGCGGCACCGCCCATGTGTCAACGAGTCCAGTTTGTGTATCTGCCTATCGCATGGATAGATCGGCTGACAAATAGCCCACGTGATTTCCATCGCCAAATGTACATTTCATGTTTGCGCGAGCCTGTCATAGCGCGCTCGGAACCTGCACCTTGTTAGGTGTCACTTTCATTCAGAGAAAGTTCTAAAAATACTCGTCGCGCGCAAAAAGCCTAGAAGCTGACACTTTTTGTTGCATAACCGCACAGCGTCACGAGGCTATTTTTCTAGGCAGCCGCTCCATTGCACAAGTAAGTGACTTAACTGATTGTTTCCGGTTGCAGATGAATGAGTACTTTGCCTGGCAGCTTGCGGACGAGGTGCAACAACTCCGCTCAACTTCGACTACACACTCTCTTTCAAATGGGAACCAATTTGACACGAAAGTTGGTCTGCTCGCAAGATACGAGTTTATTAAACCGGGACAGACAGACAGACAGACAGTCGGACTGACAGACAGAGTGGCTTGCAGCACTGAGGCCGAGGATTTCGGCGGATTCGTGGACTCGGATTCGGATCTGACTGACTGATTCGTTGGAATGGAGATCACGTTGAGATCTTGCACCGATTTGCGTGTGTGCCAGAGAGTGGGCTGCACCACCACGTTCGAGCGATTGCGGCGACGTGGTTTGCTAATAAAAATGTCTAATTCACACGGCGGTGTACAACTGTTAGAGAGAGAGACAGAGACAGAGAGAGAGAGATGCTGGAGCGGAAGACGAACAGACGGACGGCATTTGAATACGGATTGAGGGTAATTGTCGGGACCCTCTGTGGCGTGCTGTGATTTTGACGAATGTCAACCGTTTTGTGATGCGAATTTGACACGAATGAGATGGTGCGTCGCTGGTGGGTTTCCACGGAGTGACATTCAATGCAACTGATTAGCATCAAGTGTGTGTGTTTGCTCGTGAAAGAGTGGTGTGAAAAAGTCAACGAACGGGTTACCGACTGTAAATGGTTTCATTTGGCGAAGACAGGAATGCGGAACGAATTCTGCAGATGATGGTGAAGGATATGGCTTGACAAATTGCTGCCCACAATCGGGAATAAGAGGTGTCGCTTCGGGTCACAGCGGAATTGGTGGTTTGGGGTTATAATTTGAATTGTTGTACCGACAACTTTTGGGATGGTTGAAAGGACTCATCTTCTCCAACAAATCTGTGGGTCCCAAAATCTGACCAAACCGCTTAAAATGAATCACGTTACGATCGTTAAAGCATTGCAAACGAAACCGTTCATACGTCAGTCGAAAATTCGTCAAAAAATGTGCATACTTTTGCACAGAAGCAAACGAACTCACAAGACAAAAGTTGGGAGTTCTTTAACAACTCGGAAGAGGAAACGTCCTAAAGTTCCAGCCTTTAGGACAAAAACTTTGGCAAAAACCGATGCTAAAGGTTCAAATAAACATAATCAAAAAAAAGGAGTCGAAGTTTTCCATTTAGAAAAAAAATGAGAGCCAAACAACATCGAATGACTTCTTTTGGCCCACCTTGTAGAAAGAAAAGAAGAAGTGGCAAGAGAAAAAGTAGTAAGAAAGACAAAAAAAGAAAGGAAAATTTAATAAAAATACATTTTTACAAAAATACATTTTTAGAAAAATTGTTACTTAAATAGTGTTTATTTTTAAAGGATTTCTTTATAGACAATGTTTCTTTTTTTTTTATTGGGCGGCAGTAACATTACCAGACTTGAAGGTGAACTTACACGAGAGCAAGCTACGTAAAACTGACAGTGCGTAAAGCAATCTTCCATTAAATCTACACCAGCGTATTATTTCAAAGATTGGCCCTGAGACTTATTGATCGTCATGGCGAGGCACACTTTAAGGGGAAATTGTAATCTCTTAAAGTTAAAGGGGAGGTCATTAGGCAGGGCCCGATCTAGGGGGGGGGGGCAAGCTGGGCAATTGCCCAGAGCGGCAAAAATGAGGGGCGGCAAATTTGCTACCTACTAAAAAGGTAGTTTACGCCGGTTTTTAATTTCTGAATTGGTAACACTCTTCGTTTCACATAATGTACGTTTCACGGGGGTTCCCCAGAATGACGACTGCAGGCTGGCTTACTCTGAACGTATGACAATTTTCTTTACTTATGCTTGACACCAGCTGTCGCCCTGTCGCATCCGTTTGCACATCCAGTACTCCGAATGTTTGACTTATACTGTTATACAGGTGTCGCTTTTCAAATTTTACATTAAAATTGACTCCGAATATAAAGCATATTTTGGGGAATACCCTTTTATCCTGAAACTCGACGTAAGAATGCCCCCACCCCCAATCATTTCAGTCACATTACAGTTTGTAAACAGTTTAGATTTTTATGCTCTGTAATAATTTGGCATGAAACTTTGAACCGAATAAATCCCGTCAGCAAATTAATGCAAAGTAAAGACTTCGACTTATTTTCTGTCATCGAATTAATAAAAAAAACCAAAAATTTCTTCGAGAACTCACGTTCAGATGAGTATTTTACTCAAGTAGTTGAAGACGCCAAAGTCTTGGCGACTGAAATCGACTGCGAGATTTCAGATTTTGAAAATATGCCTAAACATCGTGTGCGCTCCAAAAAGAGACAGTTTGGCTACGAGTGTGATGATGAACCAATAATTGATCCCCGTCAAAAATATAAGGTCGAAGTATTTTTTCACATCTTTGATACAGCTGTAAACTCCTTAGAGTTAAGGTTTTCTCAGATTGCTGAGCATAGTGAACATTTTTCTTTTTTATATAACATATATGCTTTAAGAGAACTGCCAAAAAATTAATTATTGGAACATTGCAAAAACCTCGAGGCTATATTAACCCACGAGGACTCATCGGATGTAAATGGATTAGAATTATCAGAGGAGTTATCAGTTTTATGTTCAATTTTAAATAGTAGTTTGTCTCCTCAAGAGGTTTTAAAACTTATAACCGATTTAAGATTTGGTCCAAATGTAAGTATTGCGCTAAGAATTCTTTTGACTTTGCCAGTAACGTTTGCCAGTGGTGAAAGAAGTTTTTCCAAACTAAAAATAATAAAAAATTATCTTCGGTCTACCATGACTCAAAAGAGACTATCTGGATTGGCTATGATTTCGATAGAGCACAAGATTTGCGACAGTTTGAATTTAGTAGATATTGTTAAAGATTTTTCAGAACAAAAGGTACGAAAAAAATTGTTTTAGAGTAGCTGCGAACCTAGTTAGAGTTTGATATTCTAAAAAAAAATGGTTTTATTCAATTAGTTTATATTTATTTAAGAATACCTACCTACATGCTCCATGAGTCTAAATATACCTTTAACTATAATTACTTTATGTTTGCTTTAAAGTCTTTTTAATCATATTAAAAAATAAATGTTTAAATGAATATAATTGAATTAAATTGAAAAAATAAACAATTGATGTTTTTCATTGAGCGGAAGGAGAAATAAAAGGTAAATACCTAAACATTAAAAAATTCTGAAGGTATTGTTTATGTTACATTAATCTTAACCACATGTTTTTTTAGTTGGTTTACCTATAATCTTTTTTCTTTTTATAACTACTTGTAAGTTGTGACTTACAGCCGCGGCTTAAGGGCGGCAAAAACTATTTTTGCCCAGAGCGGCGAAATAGCTAGGTCGGGCCCTGTCATTAGGTATCAGAGGAATGCGCGGCACGAATACTTTTTCCCCTTGAGCAACCCCGGTCAGTACAATAGCTTCGATTAAATTTGTATGCAAAGCTTTGATTTGCAGTCTAGTGCCATTACATAGTTTTGGTGGTTTTAGGTTCCGAAGGAGCATTACGGGTGTGCCCTTCCGAAGAGTTAGCCTATGTCTATCAGAGACAAATCAAAGTATTGTCTCTGATGTCTATGGTATGAAATACCCGATGGTTTCAGGGAATTTAGAAACTCTACCGGAAAGTTAACGGCTTTATCAACCCATTCTCACTCAGACTTCACCAATACAGCAAACACCAAACGCACAGCTCCCGCAAATAGCCATGTACGCACGCATGGCTTGCTATGGACGTAGAGTAGACTGCACTGCGATTATTATTAATTTCAGTCATACTCGCATGCCCGTCGCACACAACCAAAAGTCAAAAACCGATACGGAATGGAATATGGAACGGCAAGTCGTAACAATATTAAGAACGATTGTAAAGAATAACCGAACGTACTGTGGCTGTGGGTATTTTTATACCCTCCAGAGGAAGGTATATTCACTTTGCCAATACATTTGTAACGCCAAGAAGGAATCACCGGAGACCTCATAAAGTATATATATTCTGAATCAGGATCACATTCTGAATCGATTTAGCCATGTCCGTCTGTCTGTCTGTCTGTTGAAAGCACGATACCGCCCAAAGTAATTGGCGCAGGTGAATGTAATTTGGTGAAAGGACTTCTTTTTATGGGCGTCAGGTTGATATTGAAAATGGGCTATGTCGGTCAAGTAGTTCTGGTACCTCCCTCACAAAACCAATTTTGCATGACTTGTATGCAGTGGAGGGTATCAAAGCATCGGCCAGGCCGATGATAACACTTTTACTTGTTTTTTTTTTTTTGTTATTGAAGGTGAAAATCTCGAAAGACACAATGGGGCTGGAAACCCTGAGTAGTGTGGGACTCTAACCGTACTAAAAACACCTCCTTAATCATGACCAATCAAAGAAAGATCGACAAATGGTTTTACTTTCAACGTTCAGTTGCGTTTGAGAAGGTAGTACAATTTAAATACGGGTTCTCATATTTTTTAGATTATAAGTTCGTGAGGCTTAGTTCTTCTTAATCTACGAATATTATATCGTACATTTAAGACGTCTATTATTTGAGGATTAATATGCATCTGCAGACGGTCATTGTGACGAATTGCGTACTTTTTAATTACTTCCGTTATAAGTAATTCAATCTGCAAATCACGATGCAAGTCAATATTTATAATATACCACGGGGCATTTACTATTCCCCGAAGGACTTTGTTTTGGAAAGTTTGTATTATTTGTACATTTGTTTTCTTTGTGCAACCCCATAATTGGATGCCATACGTCCAAACAGGTTTTAGTATCTGATTATATATTAAAATTTTATTCTCAGTGGACATTTCAGAGTTATGTCCTAGCAACCAATACAGTTTTCTATACCTAATATTTAACTCTTCTACTTTCTTTTTCACATGTTCCTTCCATTTCAGTTTAGCATCTAGATTCATACCCAGATACTTAGCTGTGTTAGAATAAGGAACTACTTGGTTATTAATAACCACAGGAGCGTTCGTTATTTTTTTATCACACGACCTGATATGGATGGAATTGCTCCTATTATTTTACAGAGGTGTGCGAAAGTCTTTGCTATACCTTTAAAATTAATTTTCAATCGTTCCCTTATAAGTGGTGATTTTTTAATAAAGTGGAAGCGCTCTATAATTACCCCAATTTATAAATCAGGAAGTAGACAGGAAGTTTCTAACTACCTACCTACCCTATTTGTAAAATTACTACAATTCCAAAAATGTTTGAAAAACTGATTTATATAAAATTAACTCAAATTCTTAAATGTACGATTTCTCCCCGTCAACATGGTTTTGTTGCTGGTAGATCAACTAGCACAAACCTTACAATTTTTTCAAATTACATATTAAATGGACTTGAGAAGGGGTATCAATTTGATGTTGTGTATACAGACTTCTCCAAAGCATTTGACCGTGTTAATCATGATATCTTACTTATGAAGTTAAATAAAATAGGATTTCACTCTAACTTCTTGAACTGGATAAAGACATACTTAAAGGGTCGTATTCAGTATGTTCGTATAAATAACAATCTATCATCACCTATCAATGTTACTTCGGGTGTGCCGCAAGGAAGCCACCTTGGCCCCCTCCTTTTTTTGTTATTTATCAATGACATTCCCAAGGTATTTTTAAATTCTGAGTGTCTTATGTATGCAGACGATTTGAAAGTCTATAGGTGTATAAAATCTGAGCATGATTGTACGTTATTACAAGAAGATCTTGATAGATTATCAAATTGGTGTTTGATTAACTCCCTACACCTTAATATTGAAAAATGTCAAAGTTTAACGTTTGGTCGAAATCGTTCATCTATTAACTTTTCTTATAAAATAAACGATACATTTCTTTCAATTATAACCTTCAAAAAAGACCTAGGGGTAATTTTTGACAAAAAACTTGATTTCTTAAAACATATCGATTTTTTAGTCGCCAAAGGTAATTCGATGTTGGGATTCATTCTGCGTAATTCAAAGGAGTTCAGTGATCCACACACTTTGGAATGTCTATTTTTTGCGTTTGTTAGATCTACTCTTGAATATTGTAGTACAATTTGGAGTCCTGCTTATGAGGTTCACTCTTTTCGAATCGAGAAAATACAAAAACGTTTCACAAGAGTATTAGTGAAAAGGCTTCACTGGGATATTGATATGCCTTCTTATGAAACAAGGTGCAAATTATTTGGAATCTTGCCTCTTAACATTCGAAGAAAGTTCTCTGAGATTATGTTTACTCGTGACGTGTTAACTAATCATATTGATTGTTCCGATATTTTGGACTTAATTAATTTCAATGTGCCTGCGAGGTTGCTTAGAAAACGATTGTTCTTTAAGATTCCATATCACAGAACAAATTACGCTGCCAATGAACCATTGTCTAGGTGCTTAAGGGAAGCCAATACAGTTTGCGATGTGATCGATTTTAGTCTAAGTAGACTTTCATTTAAAAATAATTTGTTATTAATCTTAAGCAATTCTAATGGTGGCAATGCCTAATTTTAATGTTTAATTTTATTTTTATTATTTTTTTTTTTTATTTATTATATTACATATATGTACATATACATATATCAAGTAATCACTAAAGTTTTGTAACTTTGTTTGATGAAATAAACTAAACTAAACTAAACTTTATTTGTAAAATTTACTTTGACTCATTAAGTCTAATTCGCCATCGTTGGGCCCAATCACATATCTCGTTGACAGAATTTTGTAGCTTTTCTGTGGATTTAGTCACGCATCCATCAGTTGATAGAAGAGCAGTGTCATCTGCGAATGTAGCTATCATCACATCGTTTGTATGTGGTATATCACTAGTATACAATAAGTACAGGGTTGGTCCCGGAACACTTCCCTGTGGAACTCCTGCTTGTAATTCTTTGAGTTCAGAATACGCTGAACCATAGAGAACTCTAAAGAATCGATTTGAAATATATATGAAATATCGTGACGTCTTCATCTATCCTATCAAAGAATTCAAGGCGTTCGTTTGCCACACTAGGTGTGGCTGTGGGTATGTATATGTGTATCCATCTGTTATGATTTCCATGGGTACGATATACTCAACCCACTCACCCCCAAGCAGAGCTGGCAATCGAGGAAGCAATCTAAATTTCTTGCTGATCAAATAGATCTGTCTTTAATTTCTTCTAGCTCTGCCTCTGGAAGGAGCAGAAAGATAAATGATGGCTTAGAATACTCGGGGAAGTATTGACTAAAGAGCATTTTAAGCATTTTTGGATTGGCCAAGCCTTATGAATGTAAAGCAGGTTGAGTGAAGTAAGGTTAAATAAAAAAGTTTGCATCCTCTTTTTCAACGTTTATAACTCGAATTTTAAAAAAAAAGGCGAAATAGGTGTTCGACGATTTTTTATTTTCTATAAACTTATAAGTTTTCAAGTTTATACGATTAACGTATCGTGAGTAACAGAAAAACCTCTCTAAAAAGGGCAGGGAGGGTCGTATCGAAAAATCCCTTCTTAGTGAGCGTCTACACAGCTAGTGGAACATATTCTGAAAGTTTCATGAACCTACAATTAGCGGTTTGGCCTGTACGATGTCTGTCAACTCAATCACGCTACTCCTTTATGTATATAGATAAGGGATTTTTAAACTTTTTAGCTCCAATTATTAGCTTAGTTGTGGTTGGCAGGCAGTTCCAAAGTCTGGTTGCATGAATGAAAAATAGGCGCGAAGAGTTAAATTAGTTATACAAGGTGGCGCAAAAGTAATCCTCCTATCAGAAAATGCTATAAATTTTGCGATTGGCCCCTAATGTCAGTTCTGTTTTGACATTTGTGTAGTAAACACATGCGAAATACACGTTAATAAACAATGTTACGCTACACTGCTCCAGAACGCGGAATATTGGTGACTATTTATTTGAGCAATAATCGGTCGGTGACTTTGGCACAACGTGAATTTCGTCGCAGATTTCCTAGCCGTCCAACGCCTACTGGTGAAACACTGCGACGTTTAGCCGCTCGCCTCGAAGAGACTGGCACAACACGAGATGCTGCCAGGCGTGGCAGACCCCGGAGTAGCCGTTCTGCTGGAGGAGTCATCGGACCTTTTTTCTTCGAAGACGTCGCGGGCCAAACGGTTACTGTGAATGGTGAGCGCTACAGAGCAATGATCAACGAGTTCTTTTTGCCGCAACTTGATGAATTGGGATTGGAAAACATGTGGTTCCAACAGGACGGTGCAACGGCACACACTGCACGTGCCACAACCGATATGCGGAAGGATGCATTTCCCGGGCGCCTAATCTCCCGTTTTGGCGATTTGCACTGGCCAGCAAGATCGCCTGATTTGACCGCTCCAGACTTCTTTTTGTGGGGCTTTTTGAAGTCGCGGGTTTATGTCAACAAGCCTCAGACTCTTGCAGCTCTTAAAGACAATATCCGTCAAGAATGTGAGGACCTATCGCCGGAAGTTTTGGCCAAAGTGATGGAAAATGCCATAAAAAGGGCTCAAATGACAATCAACTGTGGCGGCGGCCATTTACATGACATCATATTCTCGACTTGATGTAAAAAAAATTTAAAGACCAAATAAAAATAATCCACAAGAAGAATCAAAGTTTTTAATTTTTTTTTAAATTACAGCCAAAAAACATCGGAAGGTTATTTTTGCGCCACCTATGACGGCGAATTGAAGTTTCTTATAGAGATATGCGGGAGATCTATTGTTTACCAGACCGTGCATGAACTGCCAACATCTGAGATCCAAAAATTGTTGCAACGTTCAACCAGGTACTTGTTTGCGGTAGTGGAATATATGATCGTATCGACGCAAACCATATACATTCCTAATGGCATCGTTGAATGCGACAAGCAACTTGTGTTGAGAGTGGGAGTCAAGTTTGCAGTATACAACAGTCTCAGTTTTGTATCTACTGGGGTGAAGCTAGAATATTTCCAAAGTTTTGTGAGTTGTTCAAAAACACGGGTGCCAGTTCACAGGCATCGCAATATTTTTTTGATATTAAAATCATTTGAGATTTTCCTGGATTGAGGTTTATAACCCATTGTTAATCGACCAGTTGTAAATGTTCGAAAGATCCTCGTTTATTCTAACAATGAGGTCCTCCACCAGTCCGATTGGTCGGGACAAGTAAAGCTGGGCATCGGCAGCAAAAAGTTGTAAAGAGGCATCCGAGCAAAACATCGGGAAGATCATTTATATATAAACAAAATAATAAAGGTCCTGATATTGATCCCTGAGGCACCCCCGTACGTAGCTCTTTAAATTCAGATGATTTTCCATCATGTACAACTCTTTGTAAGGCGCACTGATCTTTCACTAAAGCGAAAATACATCCTGAGCTTCTGACACAAGACTTCATGGTTCAGTCTATCAAAAGAATTGGAGAAGTCAAGCAAGCAAAGCACCGCCAAGTGATCCATATCATAGTTAACCCTAATGTCATCCAGAATTTTTGTCAGAGCTGAAGCACAACTCGGTCTCGAAAACCAGACTGAACAGAAGACATCAAACTATGCTGATCCAGATAACCCGACATTTGCTTGAAAAGGACCAAGACTTTTGATAGAGATGGCAAAATACTGATAGGGCGAAAATCAGTAGCCAAAGAAGGCCGAGATTTCTTTGGTACAGGAATAATTTTAGCTAACTTCCAACTATCAGGAAAAATACATGATGCGATACAGAAATTGACGATATGTGCAAGACAGCTTATTATATGGGGTAGGATTATTTTAATGAACCGAAGAGGTATACCATTTGATTTTAACGAACATTAATGACGTTAACTTCTAAAACAGCTTCGAAGTCAAAATCAGACAAAAAAGCAGTTCATCATTGGGAGCGAAACAAGAACTATTATTAAGTACAGTAACATCAGGGATGCTATCAGCACTAGCCCTCTTCCCAACACCAATGGAACTTAAGTTGGTCCAAAGCTTTTTCGATGGTAGGTCAGTGTTCAATTTGGAAAGGAAATATCTCTCTTTAGCTCTCCGTGTAATAAATGTAGAATAATTACGAGCACGACAAGAAACTTCCCAGTTAGGAATTGTTGGTCTTTGCTTCCACCATATGTGGACAAAAAGGGTTGCGCCGTTGAAAAATGTTGAGACCCCATAGATGGCAGTAAATCCGCTAACCAGCTTTACTTATATAGAGAAAAGTTCTTCGCATAAGTCGAGGACCATTGAAATGGGTGGTTACAGGACATGGGAGTTTCGGGTTTCATTGAAGAAAGACAAACCTGAGCATGGTCCTAAAACTGTCATGAACGACTTACTTTTTGTTATACGAAAATTGTTTTCAAATAAGGCGGGAAGCACTTTCGTTTTAATGAATAAAAAGAGGGGAAATATGCTGTGCGAAGTCTGTGAACACTGCAGTCAGGGTCTGGCACTAGCTGGCAGATGAATACAAATATTTGGACATCGCTCGGTTGAATTTAGGAATCGAAACCCAGGGAGGAAGTGTGGAAACATCTAGAGAGTCTAGATCAGATTAAAGGTGGCAAATAGGCCGATATGGTGGTCTGTTTTAAACATCTCTCAAATTAAATAATTTATTTAAAGAGAAGTGGACCCCGTTTGGAACCCTGAGGGACCCTTTATTCCAATCACTGATATTCTTTTCATTCTTTTGATGGCGGTGCAGTTCAAGAATGACCTAGGTCTCCCATCGACACATGCGTGGGCTTTTTCGGGCTATCTGTATCTCTTTGCGAAAGTAAAGTTTTTAGAAAACGAACGCTTATTGCCCCGCTTCTGGAAATCACAAATCTAAACAGTAGCCTATGGTCTTGATTTTAATTTTTGCAATTCTAAGAAATAGCTTAGAAGAACACAAGAAAAACTGTAAGCGCTGTCACAAACAAAAAAATTAATTGAAATAAAAGAGGGAAAGCCAATAGCTTCTTATAAGAAAAACTAAACAGTGTTGGACGTGCAATAGAACCTTGTGGAACACCATTTATTTGATGAAGCGCAAATCTGAAGAAATGCAAAATTTTTTACAAGAGATTGGTTGCCCTATACGAAGAGGAGTTTAGGAACTCAATTTGAATCGTCGTCTGTTGTATGTTTTTGCGATTACAAATGCCTTCTCCGTGCGAGTTCAAATTAGTTCTAAAATTACAGTCACGCCTTGTCTCTTCTCTACCTGTCAGAGACGAGGGATAGAATTCCCAACTGTTTGATTTATTTCGCTAAATGAAGGACTTTTTTATGGGAGTTTGAGGTTATAGTTCTTAGGATGTCGTTTAAACGATTTTCGTCTCTGCCAGCCTTTAGATATAAAATAGCCAGTATATGGTGTAAAAGACTGTGTTTAGCTCAAGTACAAGGAGCCTTTAAATATATAAACAAGCCTGCTTAGATGATAAATTTAAACTTCTACTACGTAGCCTGAAAGACAACTTCTCATTGCGAAAAAGAGCCTTCCGGACAAAAATTTCGGTAATATCACTCACTTGTTCATTTAAAAACTCGGGTGACAACCCCGTGATTATCGACGATTTTTTGCGGCTGTCATCGACGTGACGAGTCAAAGTTTTCGCCAATGAATGTGCTTTATTTCAATTAAAAAACGAACAGATTTAAAAAAACACTTAAGCAGAAAGTAATAGCTAACTTTTTCTATTAATTTAAACGGACTCCCTTTTTTATTTATTTATTTCTTGATAACAAAGTTGGCCCACCCTGTACTTCATGTTAGTTTGTTCCGTTTCTCACTTCACGGTGGGAGGAGTCAATTGTTATACACTTAATTCAAGAGTTAAGAAGCTAACTGCAATTTCTGAAAGACTAATATAACGTTTGCTCAACTTCCTTGTCGCACATTTTTTACCAACACCCATCGCAAAATGTCAAACAGATGAAAAATTTAATTAAATCACTGGCGAGAGACAGTTGACAAAACTGCTGTTCAATTGACAAGCACAGCTCTGCAGTCGTTTACAGATAACACTAAACGCAGTAGATAGCTCAGTGTGCTGAACTATTAAGCGAGGGGTCTCACGTACGATCACCGGAAAACACAAATTACATTTTTTTCGCAAACGTCAGATAAACATTCAAGAGTACAAGTGACATTAAAGCACTCGGCATTAAATTGTAGCTCCCAAAAATAAAACTCACAGAAACCGAATGGTTGTGAAAAGCTACACGAACTTGCGAACTGTTTTTTTTTTTTTTTTTAAGAAACTTAAGCTGGTGTCAAATATGGGCAAAAGTCCGCTTTAAAATATTTTTTCTAAGTCAAGAAGGGAATTCCTTTCTTTATAACAGAATCAAAAATAAATTTATTTTTTCCTTATGCTGTGCCATAAGAGTCACCCTGTTCTACAGTAGCTTGTGGCAAATTGTCCCGTTTCAGAAAATGTGTGATAGGCGGAGCCATGGACTGTCTGAATAACTGGATTCGTTTGCTGCGCTTTCTGTGAGTGGATTGACTTTATGATTTTCTGAGCGCCTAATACTAAAATTAAATTTTCATCTTGAATTTTGACATCTGTCCCAATTTTGGAATAGATGTTGTTTCCTTTAAATTGCTTAACACGTAACAACAATTGAGTGTTCTTTTTTTTCTCTTCACATGAACCTTTTTTTTCAGTTGACATTTATAAAAAAGGGGTAGCCGTCAAATTTAGTTAACTTATGGCGTTTTTCATTGAAGATCGGGAAGAATTGCCCAGAATTGCTCTTTTCAATGAAATTCGTTGGAGCACTTCTGTAATAGTGGATTAGATTTTCTGTTGCTACTTTTTTTGTTTTCTACAGTAAATATGAATGTTTTAATAGGCCAAATCAATATATTTAAATTTCAGTTTACATTTTGCACGCGTAATTGTATATATTCAGATCACAAGCAAAAAATTTGTTTCTAATAACACAACAAATATTTCAATCTGACATTTTGCTAGAGTGTGTTGGTGAGTTCAGGCAATTCTCTCAAAATATTCCTGACACTTCTGTCGTGTTAAAAATTGACCTGGAAGTGCACTTTTTTTTAATGAAACATAGAATACACTTCTAGATTTGTTCTTTTCATAGAAAGGGCAATTTTTTTCTTCAATCGAAAACGCCATTACTTGACACAAGCGGTTGACGTAGTTAAAAGACACCAATCAATTCGACTTAGGGATATCTACCTAGATTTTTGAAAGATTCACTAAGTGAATGACTTTTAGGAACTTTCTTTTGGTCATTATTTGCCAGCCATTTGTATTTGGCTTGTGTGTGAGTTTGTCAGGTTGGAAAAAATTCTTTCCTGAATTTTGCTGAACTTTACGAACTTTTGTTTTTCTACAGACTATTGCAGGTCTATATTTTCTTGCCCCTACGACAAATTTTATCGTATGTTTCTTTATAGCAGCATCAAAAATAATTTTCTATTTTCTCTTGCTGCGCCCTTAGAGTCACCCTGTTCGGAAGTTGCTTTATTAAAAGGCGACTGCGCTTTCGGTGCTTGCTTGAAGTCTGTCGAATGATGTTCTGCGCCCCTAGTACAAAACTGAAATTGTTGTCTTCCATAGTTGCTGATTTTTTTTTTAGTTTTCACTGCAAATTTTGAAATAGAAATTGGGAACGGTCAATAATATAGTCTGACATGGCTGACTTGACGTGTATGATTGGAATGGAAGCCGAAGCATTTTGCGGCTAAGTGCTAAGTCGACAGTTCGTATACGTGGCGGACGTTGGAAAAGTGGCGTTGCCAAACAATCTGTTTTTTTTCTCTGCGCCTAGTACAAAAATGAAATTGTCGTCTTGGTAAATGAAAATGTATTTTGACATGTGACGCTGGAACAGCGTCCAATCCAGGCGACTTAAGAGAAGTAGTTTTTAAAAAATGCCCACAATAAATTAATTACTCTTCGAAACCTTGTTTTTGGTCGTTATATGGTTCGGCCATTTGTATTTGACTGCTTTTTCAGTACAAGGTGGAAGAAATTCTCTAGTTCCAGAGCGAATACCAATTCCTCTGTTCCTGAATTTTGCTAAACTTTACGAACTTTTGTTTCTGGATAGACCCTTGCAGGTGTAGCTATTTTCTTGTCCCTATTTGTGAATTGTACACGTAATTTTATCGAGTGTTTCTTTATAGAATCAATACTTACTTACTTAACGGGCTCCCGACCCGTGGAGAGTCTCTGCCTACGACACTGCAGCCTTCCATCCTCTGCGATCCCGGGCATGCTGCTTCCAGTTATCCAGACCAAGCGTTCTGGCATCCGCGATGGCTTGATCTTTGAAACGGAGGTTCGGTCTTCCTTGTCGTCTCGAACCTGGTGGCTGGGATTCGAAGATCCTCTTAGCTGGAGCATTATTGTCCATTCGCAAGATGTGGCCGAGCCAATGTAGTCGACGTATTTTGGACTTTTGGACTACATCCACATCTTGGTACAGCTCATAGAGTTCGCGGTTGTATCTTCTCCTCCATTCGCCCTCCTCGCACACAGGACCAAAAATCCGCCGAAGAATTTTTCTTTCGAAGGAGCCCAGTATCAGCTCTCCCTTCCTGCTTATCGTCCAGCACTCGGCGCCATAAAGCAGAACTGGCAGGATAAGGGTTCTGTAAAGCATACATTTTGTCCTTCGAGTTAGGAGTTTTGAACCCAATTGTTTTGCCAAACCGAAGTAGCAGCGGTTTCCTAGGGAAATTCTTCGCCATAGAATCAATAAAAATTTTTGTTTTTCAATACTGCCCCATTAGAGTCACCCTGTTCTCAACTGGCAAACTATCCCGTTTCAGAAAATCTGTGGAAGGCGGAGCCACGTATTGAGAGGCGCGATTTCTATATTTGGATTGCTTCAAGTCTGCTGCGTGACTGTCTGTGCGCCTAGTACAAAAATTCCATTTTCCGTTGTTGAATTTTGACATATTTGACACATTTGACACTTGTTGACACAATCAGTGTGTTTCCTCTTGTAATGGACGTAGAAATCGCGGGCCTTAGCTTTCTGAAATGGAACTTTCCCCTCCATATAGCGACGGACACCTCGCCACGGTTCTCTATAGAAATCTGAACTGAAAACCTAGAGCTCAGGAAAATCGAAAATGCCCGCAAGACTCACAGATCACAGTTCTCTTGACATTTGAAAGGTGACAGCGCGGGAAGAAAGTGGGGCTTGAAAAATGTTTTTCTTTCCGCAAAACAAATATCGGTTGGTGAATAATTCCATTTTAAGCCGACTTCCTTTTTGAGTAAAAACACAGAAAAACCCTTCTAAACTATAGAAAAGTCATAGCTGTCAAAAGTAAAAGGGAAGTAGATGAATATCCTTAAGGATATGAAGAAAATTTCCTTATGCGGTTTAGTTTGTGTATCCACAAGTAAACCGCATAAAGAAATTTCCTGCTGTGTCCTTTCAGACGACCACCAGTTTGTTGACGTTAACCCTCAAATCCCAAGTCAAAACCACTGTGGTCAACAAAGTACGCCATCATTCGCATATTTTACGAACCCATCTGACTCTTTGATGCCCAATTAAACGGAAACACATACTACGCCTTATCAACTGCCAAGTACTGTGGCCATTTATTGCTCCGTAAAATCGAATACCCCGAAATTTAATGCGACTTTGAACGATGTCTCATTACAACTACCAGCAGGCAAAACATGTTCCCGGCGAGACGATAAAATTCAAAGAAAATGTGCACTTTTCATTCTGCCAGCTCGTAAAGGACAGCATTATAGGTCGACGATAAAAAATTACCTCCCTTTGATGACATAAAAACCCACGTCCTCTTGCGGCATTGTCCTTTTCAGCAGCAACAACCTGCAGCGGCTACGGAGACATATTTATGTCCGCTGGGCCATAATTTCGTTCTGTCCTGCGTCCTACGTCCTGTGTGTAGCAGGAGATAACACCTCACTGGATAGGGCATCATACAGCACACACTACAGTTACATGTTGTACCGTCCACCCGTCGCCGGATGGCCATTTAAATTAATGACCAAAATTAATATATGAGCTCCATAAATTATTCCTAATTGCAATTTAGTTTGTCAGGATGTAGTCCCTCGGCGGGGGTGACTTCGGTCGGGTGGCTTCGGCCGCTTCACACGTCGGTCGCGTCGCATATAAACAACTGGTCACAATTGGTCCGAATGTGGCGCGCGCGAGCGGAAAATCTCAGCGCGCGGCCAGATGCAAATTTTATCGATCGATTAATTACAATTTATTTACACAAAAATTACCCATAAAAGTGTCAAGATGAATTGATTCTGAGTCGTTTCACGCCTCCGGAGTTGCCGTTGGCAGCGAGTGAATGTGCCTAGTGAGTGCATACGACATGTGCGGCTATATCTGCTGTCTCCTGTGTGCTGCGATTAATTCCATGTGATCTGGCTATGATAGGCTGTTGTTGGTTGTGTTTTGCAGAAGCTGTGCTAACACAGCTCGCAGAATGAGTGCAAACAACCTGCAGTGGTATACCGCAGGGGTATGCAACATTGATCGATTTTAGGCCAAGTGGATGTTCATATAAAAATAATTTGCTATTCATTTTAAAAAGCTTCAATGGTGGAAAGGTTTTTTTTTTTTTATTTTATTGTCATATGTTAGAAAAAAATAAAATTTAAGAACGAGGTGGGGGCGGTCTATGAGGCGCGTTTGGTAAGCGCTATCAGTGGTAAGGGCGTTGGGGAAATTTTAGCCAATATAATGAGCCAACAACTGCCTCAACGAGAGTCACTTAAAACAAGTTTGAAAATCGTATAAACTAAAGCGCAATGCTCCACAGAAACTCCAACCATCTCAGCAGTGTTGCTAGTTCGTGGGAATTTTTCCTATATGGAGGGAATTTTTTTTGATTTGGAGAGAGGGTTATCACTTTTGAAATGATCTAAGTGGAAAACCTTCTGATTGACAGTGTGGACTTTTTATTTTCAATTTAAAAACTGTTTTCAAAAAAAATCTATCCCAAATTCTTGTTAGGGAAATTTATAAGTTGGACAATTGCGGGTATTTTTTTCAAACTGTGAGGGAAGAAGAGAGACATTGTAGACCTCAGAGTGGAAGAGACTTTCCACAAAGTGCTCCACAGAAACTCCAACCTTCTAAGCAGTGTTACTAGTTCGTGGGAATTTCACCCAAATGGAGGGAAATTTTCTGATTTGGAGAGAGTTATCAGTTTTTAAATGAGCTAAGTGGAAAATTTCTCAGATTGACAGTGTGAATTTTTGATTGTGGATTTAAAAACTGTTTTTAAAAAAATTTATCGCAAGTTTTGTTTTTACGGAAATTTTCTAAGTTGGAGCTATGTATTTGTTTTTGACTGAACTGTGGAAAGGAAACAGACATTTTGGACCTCAGATTGAAGGAGAATTTCACATTTAAAAAAAAAAAACAACGACAAAAATCCTTTAAACGATATTGTAAGAACTTAGACGCGATAATCGTCTAAACGATATCGCAAGAACTCGTCGTTAAGATCGATTTGTTTACATAATTTAAAGGCTGCGACTACTTCTAAGCTTACTTCGAAGTAACTTATCAAAGCAAAGCCATCTAGAGGATCGACTTCGAGGGATATTCGATTCAGGCCCACATTTTTGGGAATATTTTCCATTTCTAGACGATAAATTCTTACTTTATCGTTTAAACGATTATTCTCGCTGTCAGTTTTATGACACGAAAGAAGCTTCATCTTTAGGGGCTAAGAGGCAAACTCTCGGATCTGTTATGCTCTATAACGCCTTTTATTGAAAATAAAACTGTTTACTCGTACGATATCGTTTGGACGATTTTCTTCACAATATTTGGTTAAATGGGAAGATAAAGTGACCAAAAGCGACCTTTTACTCATTTGGATCTGAAAAATCGCAGCTTTAAAGGAGATTTTGAAAGATGGCAACCACATCGAAGCTGGTGACTGACTGTTGATTCTGCGCAAGTTGCTCCCATAAGTAGCTTCTTAAAGGGGTATTTTGGCGTTGTCTAGTTTCGAAAAATGCCTCCGAAACCTGTTTATGGACCTATAAGTGAATGCTCTTGAGGTTGAAGTTGGTCTAAAGCGCAGTTTTGTATCATATGCAAAAGGAAATTTGATAAGTTCGGATTAGTGCGTGAGTCACCAAAAAATCGAGACGGGATCAAGTAAGTAAGTTCGAACCTTTCTTTTCATTTTTAACCTTCAGGCTAAATGTTTTGTAGGTCAGAATGGCTTATTTTATATGGAAAATTTCGCTATTGTGACTTAGTAAAATCTAGAGTGGGTCCATGTCCTGTAACTCGTGCGATAAATATTACTTGGGAGCATTTTTTTACAATTTACATCCTTTTTTAGCGATAAATATATCGATGTGATAACAAATCATCGGCCATGGACAGTAAAATATTATAATTGGTATCTCGCATCGTCTCTCATTAGACAAAACTAAGTTGGAAGTTGAGTAAAGCCGTTCATCATCACGATCACGATGAGTTCTGTCTACCCATCGTAATAGTGACTTCTTGATTGACTAGTGACTCACTTTGCCGAATTTTCTCTAAGTGACCTTTCGGCTCTACCGAAATTCGACTTGAAGCTCTAAAACTTGCGAACTTGAAGGTTTGCGAAATGAACCACTGGCGGACTTAAATTTAAGTTCCTAATCTTGACCAAGGAAATTTTTGGTTTCTTCCAATTTTTCCTTTCAAATATTTATTCTCAACGAGGGTCCGGTTCTTGAAAAGTTTTTGGCCTCAACGAGGGTTCCTTAGCTCTAAGTCGCATCAATGTGGAATCAAAAGCTAGACAGTGGAACTACGATTTTTCTTGGACAAGTGATTATTTGGAAATCAGCATCGAGTTGTAAAAATCCACGACCATGAGTATGACCAAAGGCGGCCTTTTATTCAATTGAATTTGAAGTCACAGCTGCCCTGTAAACAACAACGAATTCCCTAAAAGAATCAAATCGAAAAAATTGAATTGAAATAAAAATTGCACGCAATAGGTTTTTACAAAAATGAAAAAGTGCGGGACGCGTATAAGAACCTTGAGGAACACCATATATTTGCTGAGTCGCAGACTTGGAGCCTCCTACTTTCCAGAACTGTTATAGATTTAAAAAAAAGAGACTATTTAACTCAAGGAAGGAACAACGACGATCCACATCTTCCGTGTAACTGTCCCGCGTTAAAAGAAAGATGACACCGATCTCTGGGCTTAAGGTTCTTTGAAAAACTGTCTAAAATAGAAATATCGGATCAACTTAAATTTGTCAGGAGCAGCAAAATGGTGTAAGCAATGACGGAAAGACGGTAAATCTAACACTCACCCATGTCCACCCTAGCCTAAGTTAAACCCTCATTGCACCTTTTAAAAGAAGCTTTAAACAGCTTATGCCAAACTCTGTCGAATGTCTGTGCCACATCATATGACAAAATGATGCTTTTGCCAGAACGATGATGAGATTGCTTCCACATTTTGGTCAGATGACTTCAAAATGTTAGCTCAGACAACCACACGGCCTATAGCTCTTAGAACTTTTGAGAGCTCAAGACTCATGATGGAAGAATAGTTTCCTCAACTAAGTGTATAGATTTTGGTGGAAAGAGTAATGCAGACAGTGGCCTAATATTTTGCTTCAAAAACCTACCGCCGGTCATTAGAAAATTGCATGCTTCTAGATTCATAGGGTGACTGCATGTCTATGAACGTTTAGACAGCACTGCAAACAAGATTAGTTGGGAAGAGAAGATTGAAACCTTTTTAAGACAAGTAGGGACAACTGTGTTTAAAGCAGCCAAACGAAGAATGTGATTAGATCAGGAAGGGCTTACAAGACTTCACATTCTAAGCTGATGCATTCAAGTCGATATAGCTAAAGCGTGAAGGCAAGGCGCTTCCTTGAAGCTACACTAAGGTCAGAGACAAATGAGTTTTTTTCCCAATACAAATTGATGAAAGTTTCGACCCAAAGGGCATATGGAATGTTTGTCTGCTTTACACCATAAACAGGTATATATTAATGGACAAGGCAACTTTCAACTATAAGCTTCGAGACTTAAAATGGAAACCAATCTCCTTTAAAGCAGCATCACAGCTACAACTACTTGCAGTTAAAGTTAATTTATACAACTGTAACACACAGCTCAATGTTGATCTTGATGATCTACTCAACTTAAAGAGAAATTTAACAGGCACTTGTAAGACTTGTGGACTTGTAGATTTTTTTAGCGTAGAGGAAACTTCGCTTTTCTGATACATCTTATGTGTTTAGCGATTGATGGAGTCTTGATGGAGTCAAGACTTCCGTCAAGCTTTACAATCTGACAGCTTAATTGATTGAAAAACAGAAAAAGGGTTAAGGTCCCCATACACGATATAAACATGGTCGCCCCAACTAAGAAATTTAGCTGCTGTCACCATTTTTGTAGCTCAACGTTTCTGCCAAGTGACTTGATATTTTTTTTCCGTTTGCACCTCTTTACTGTTCGTCTTTGATGAGTGTGCTGATTTTTTGAACGCAACCCTTATACCTCTCTGGGAAAAAGAACGACAAATCGAACAAGCATTGCTGCCCACGGGAATCGACGCCTAGTTGTATGTGGATAAAGCTTCTTTAAGAAAATAGATGCTTGCGCATAAATAGTGGTTGTGTGGGGCGCTTAATTTCTATCAGTAGGCTGTGGAAACTTATTGAGAAAATTTGCGCATCCGACGATCATTTTAAATGACAAATTCTGAGACTTTTCAGAAAAAAGGTACCCAAGGTTCCTTAAATTTTATTTAATTTGTTTGTTTGTAATAGGCCTCTTTTTTTGTGACCGATCCAAACCTGCATAAAACCAAACCACCGTCGACTCAAGGTTCGCAACCGCTTCCTCTTCATACGCTCGTTCCGCAGTCACTGCCACGAGTGCGTTCAATCGCACATAATTGAACCTGGCATCGTACACCAAACTCATTGCGCAATGTGCAGTGCACTCGAGTCGCCGCCACTCTGCTGCCATCACCGAAACCACTGACCGACCACCAGAGATCGACAGGCACCGCCAATTCCTATAGCGCAGCACCACAAACCGTGTCATATCCTTCGAAGATCTGTCTTCCATTTGGGGCTGCCCGACTACATGGTCGGGGGCTAAACACGACAATTCCAACAGCAGCGCCGCCGCCAATTCAAGTGAATTTCAATCGACTCTATTAGGGCCCAGCCACTGCCGACACACAATCGATCCGGATTAATCAAATTAAGTGGCGAATATAAATTTTTTCTCGATTCGGGGATTGATTTCGCCTGGCCAATTGCAAATTGGAAGATCGATCGACTTCGCTGGTGTTGCTGGTCGATTTTTCGATTCAATTTACTTTCTTGACACGTCCGCTGCGAAAATTGATAAATTAGTGTTTGTGTATGCGGTGTCGCCTGATAACCGTAAATTTATTATCCTTTATCCGAAAGTGTAGCGAGAGCGATCGTAATTAAGTAATTGAGCGCTCGGGCGGAGAATGGTGAATATTAATTGAGCGATCATATTTCGTAAGCCGCGGCCAATCAATTTGCCCCGACATCATTTATCTGGCTGAATAATTTGTTCGACAATGATTGAGGGAGATAAACACATATTTTGCGGACGGGGGAGGCCGGAGGGCGGCGAGCGCCACGCGCCAGGGCGAGGTATAAATTACTTTGCCGTATGACACTGGCTGACAGTTTGACACATGTTCAAAGGCTACAAACATTTCCTTGAGGCTGGAAAGTGCGTGCGAGGTGCGAGTTGCATAAGGCTCTCTTGAAGTGGCATGCACAAATCAAATGGTGGACTGTAATGCTTCCTGATCGGGAGTAGGTGTGGATGGTTCAGACCAATTAGGACGTGTGATTGAGCTGCGGGATCGTAGATGTGGAGCTCTTTGAGAGCTCAATTGCCTTTCTTGCAGTGGAAGAAAGACGGGGGTCTGGAAGAATCACAGAGGAAATTAATACTTGCAAATATTGCTTTTAAATTTGACACTGAGAGAGTCAATAGGTAAAAGTTCGGTTTCGGGGAGCGTGGGGCACCCTTGTTTCAATGACACGTCGGACTGTCGAGTTTAAAAAGTCGATTGGCTTGATTTTTAAGCCCAACGCACAACAAGTTTAGGTACTTGACAGAAAAGTAAACTGAATTGACACAAATCGGGCATAGAATCCGCCACTTTTATTTGCCGCTTCCTAATTGATCCAAAAAAAGCACGCGCCAGAGCAACTTCAGTGAAAATTGACTTATATGGTCCCCTCTGTGTCACTTTAAGAGAAAAATCAATGAAGGACAAGTTGGACCAAACGATTTTGTCAAATGAAGGACATACAATAAAATTCAAGAGCCAACTACACAAGCTCCACCAAGATGTTGGATGATGCTGCGAAAAAAAGCGAGAGGACGTGGATAAAATCGATCGAATTGGCAGAAATGCTTCAGAAAAAGGTTTCCAAAGCCCGGCTTCGAAGACTAACCTCTGTTTCAAAAAGACACAGCTTTTGGACCGATTAACTTATAAAGAGGATGATCTTTACTTAAGATGCAAATTTTGGTTTTATTTAAACCCTCCCAGCTAAAGCGCCATCTTTCGGATTTAATTCCAACTTCTCTCTAAACGCTGGCGTAACCAAAAATTTCAAGCGAATCAGTCGAGTAGATTTTGTCGCTATAAGTGCCACACGTGCCTTTTATTTATATACAGATTAAATTGACAGGTAAAACCCAAGGAAAAGTCAAACTTTTAGTTCCAAGAAAATTTAAGCCTAAGATCTGTCACTTTAAAAAGGCACAAACACAGAAATTTAACTCTTGCGATCAAATTACACTCTTCTCATAAATGTATTTTTTTTTTACATTTTTGGTTGTATTTTCAAAAGTTAACACAACTGACATCTACAATTGACAGTCCGAGTCAAACAGACGTAATTATTAACCAGATTATAGAACTCGAGCAGTATCCACTCAGTTTAGTCGACACGAAAGTGTCAGAAATGGAACAAACGAAGTTTTTGTCAAATTTTGATTGATTAAGTTTGACATAAGAATATCAATATTGCGGTATCAATATTTCTTGTGGAAACTGAAATCTTCATCTTCAAATCTTCAAAATTAAATTGTCATGACCCTCATTTTGATGTCAAAAATATAAAAAGAGCCGAACATTGAAATCATAATTCAAAAACAAATATTCACGCCAAACAGTAGTTATGTCAGAATTTATCTAAAAATTTGTGAAGTTATAAAAAGTAAGGGAACGCTCTGATAAACAATTTTCTAACACAAAACAATTTTGTAGGCACAAATGTCAGAACGAATTTTTGTTGGTACCTTAAAGGGTCAGTCAGGAATCCACATCAAGTTGTACAAGTAAAAGGTTTTCACACAGCTAAGTTCCAAGAAGTTGACATTTACCAAAACCTAACCTAACTGTCACTTTAGTCTTACAATATTTTTGTATGTTTCCGTCCATTTTTTAAGTTGACATTTACCAAGAAAATGTAAAACTTAACTGTCACTTCAGCCCAACAATATTTTCGTATGTTTCCGTTAATTTTTTAAGTTGACATTTACCAAGAAAATATAATGCTTAACTGTTACTTTAGTCCTAAAATATTTTTGTATGGTTCATTGATAAATGTAGCAAGTAATAAACCAATTATGTCCACAATACTTTAAGGCGATCAGAGCTGACTTCTATAAAAAAAGTTGCTGTCAAGTCGCGACAGTGACATTTGCACATAAATCTGCATTTATTTGAGGGCAAATGCGAAGAACTGACATCGATTTGTGTTACTTCTTTTTTGCTTCCTACTTGGCTAAAGGAAGAACTTCTATAGGGAGTGGACTTTAGTGCGGATTTCATTATGTATATATTTATAAACAAAACAAGTGCCAAGATTGACATCCACGTTAAGAATACCGGTGCTAGAAAGATAGGGCAAAGCGTCTCCGCTTTGAGAATGTTTTTCAAAAGTGTAAGGCCATTTCGGATCGTTCGAAATAGGTAACATTGTTCAGCAAACACGCAACCACCACTAACCGGTAGAGGGCGTAGTTATCTCTTCTAGTGTCGATGGTTAGACTTTTAGCAAGATGTTGAGCTACCCACTTTAGTCGTTTGTAAACAGAAAGTTTATTGCGATCATTTGTAAGGCTACAGGAGAACTTTTAAACATTTTTCGTTTTAAAATTCAAAACACATCCTTGGAAATATAAAAAAAGGTCCGACAAAAGCCTAAGGCGGAACAAAACACAGAAGCTATGCATAAAATGAAGAGTTCCTCCATCATCAGCGTCCGAATGAAGCAGCACATCTTCCCCCATAAAGGACAGACGGTCCAGCTCATGTTAATCATACGAAACCCCTTTGCACTTATTCGAAAAAGGTTCAAAAAGGACTCCACATCAAGCACTATCTGGTAACATAAATCTTGATGGCACTTCCGTCCGCACACAAAGTCCCACCATCTGACCCTCGGCTATCGGTGCGTACACTCAAAAAATAGTTAGTATAAAAATACAAATGAAATCTTTGTAGAAATACGAACAGTGATTTTCGTAATATGCACAAATTATTTGTACATAATAAGAACATTTGTTGTTTTTGTCGTATTCTAAAAATTATTAGATTTGTTGACTTTGTACATATAACGAAACCACCTTTGTAATATTATACGAATATTTTCTGCAGCCACACTGGATGAGAGTACGAACATCGTTCGTGGAATGTACAAATGATTCGTATATAGTACGAATGCCGTTCGTACATATACAAATGGCGGTGAAATTGTTTACAGCCGTTCGTAGAATGAACAAAGGTTTCGTACATTCTACGAACGCCGTTCGTACTTTCGTTATATGGCGGCAAAATTGGTAAGAAGGAAAGTTTAATAACAAAAATAAAATATATGTAAAAATACGAATTCGTAGAATTTACGAATCCTTTGTACATTCTACGAATGCCGTTCGTACTTTTGTTAATTGGTAAGAAGGAAAGTTTGAGAACAGAAGTGAACTATTCGTAAAAATACGAAACTTCAACCATTCGTAAAATTAACGAATCCTTTGTACATTTTACGAACGCCGTTCGTACTTGGTAAGATGGAAAGTTTGAGAACACAAGTGAAATATTCGTAAAAATACGAAACTTCACCATTCGTAAAATTAACGAATCCTTTGTACATTTTACGAACGCCGTTCGTACTTGGTAAGATGGAAAGTTTGAGAACAGAAGTGAACTATTCGTAAAAATACGAAACTTCACCATTCGTAAAATTAACGAATCCTTTGTACATTTTACGAACGCCGTTCGTACTTGGTAAGATGGAAAGTTTGAGAACAGAAGTGAACTATTCGTAAAAATACGAAACTTCACCATTCGTAAAATTAACGAATCCTTTGTACATTTTACGAACGCAGTTCGTACTTGGTAAGATGGAAAGTTTGAGAACACAAGTGAAATATTCGTAAAAATACGAAACTTCACCATTCGTAAAATTAACGAATCCTTTGTACATTTTACGAACGCCGTTCGTACTTGGTAAGATGGAAAGTTTAAGAACACAAGTGAAATATTCGTAAAAATACGAAACCTTAGCAATTCGTAGAATGTACAAATGCTTTTTACATACTACGAATGTCATTCGTATACAAAATGGCAGCCGAATTAATAAAAAATAAATTATTCGTAGTATGTACAAATGATTGCTATATAGTACGAGTGCCATTCGTAAACAAAATGGCGGCTGAAATTTAAACGAAGTATTCGTAGAATGCATAAATGTTTAGTGCGTAGTACAAACGTGGTTTGTGATTTACAAAATATTGTCGAAAAATGTTCATGAACATTCTTTGAAAACTTCAAATAAAGCGTGCAGCTACTAGATTGCTCTGCTTCAGTTCGATCAAATATTTCATAGAGCCAAGACGTTTCCATAAGTAGTGCCAGAAAGGAAAAATAATAAAAAAAAATGCAGATTTTTATTCGGGTTTCAAATGGAATTGTAAGTCGATTCCGCAGGTAAGTGTTTTAATTTATTAATTATTATTGTGTGTGCGAAGTGATATAGGGGCTTTTTTTAAACGTTTTGTGTGGAAAAGTGTATTTTTATTTACAATCGACATTCGTATTAAAAAAAAATGTTGCGAAAAAGTACGTGGTTATTGGTTTGGAGCATTGCAAAACAGTTTGCTAGCGTTCTAGGTAGTCATTTCATATTTGTGTTTTTGCGTGAAATTTGTTCAGCTTGCTGTAATTCATTTCGGTGATTCGGTACTCATAAATTGGCGCCGGCTCCAGAGGACTAAAAATGTTTCACGCTAATGGCATAGTTCCCCTGCTGAATAACATTATACCTCAATGGTTGCCGGTAAGCCGAGGTCAGTTATCTGACTGGTGAGGTACGAAGGCTTATAGCATGAATTTATTTACAGCGCATCCGTAAAATAGATCGACTGCAAGCAGCCCTAGCAAAACTGTAGCATTTCCATAATAAACAAACTAACAAATTTGTTAAAAAACTGTACCTACATTATAAAGAAACTTTCATACACAAAATGTTCGTTCGTATTAATTTTTATTAGATTATTACATTCTACAAAATCGTTTTTACTTTCAGCCGACGTATGCCTGACGGGACTGTTTACAAACATCGTACGAACAAACAAGTTATTTATTATAATATGTATTATACCAAAATTTTCCATTCACGAATAAATTCGTATTTTGTACGACATAATTCCTACGTTCTATAAAATCTCTTTTACTTTTAGCCATATTGTAGAATATAAAAAGCAAATATCCAAAAAATTCGTAATGTGTACAAAACAATTATTGCATGCCACTAAATCTTTTTTTTTTTCTTTCCAGCATACGAACACCTTTGTACCAGTTCCATGTATTGTTCGAATGAAATGTTTCCATTTTTTTTTACAATGCCTTTGTTAAATGTAAAAATACATTTATTCGTAGAAGTACAAATATATTTTTCCAATAAATAAATGGATTCGTACAAAATTTACGAACGAATTTGTACATTTTACGAATGCATTCGTAATATCTACAAATATTTTATTTATTGGTACAAAGTACAAATATATTTGTCAAATAAATAAATGGATTCGTACAAAATTTACGAACGAATTTGTACATTTTACGAATGCATTCGTAATATTTACAAATATTTTATTTATTGGTACAAAGTGCAAATATATTTGTCAAATAAATAAATGGATTCGTACAAAATTTACGAACGAATTTGTACATTTTACGAATGCATTCGTAATATTTACAAATATTTATCGGTACATGGTACAAATATATTTGTCCATTAAATAAATGGATTCGTACAAAATTTACGAACGAATTTGTACATTTTACGAATGCATTCGTAATATTTACAAATATTTATTGGTACATAGTACAAATATATTTGTCCATTAAATAAATGGATTCGTACAAAATTTACGAACGAGTTTGTGCATTTTACGAATGCATTCGTAATATTTACAAATATTTATTGGTACATAGTACAAATATATTTGTCCATTAAATAAATGGATTCGTACAAAATTTACGAACGAATTTGTACATTTAACGAATGCATTCGTAATATCTACAAATATTTATCGGTACATAGTACAAATATCTTTGTCCAATAATATATTGATATATACTTTTGTTCGTTCGTACATTGTACAAATAGCCACATGTAATTTGTACAAAGGCGTTCGTCTGCTGAAAAGTACAAACGGTTTCGTAAAATGTAACAACTATTTCGTGCATATAACGAATTTTTTTTTTGGGTGTATGCGTGTTAGTTTGTTACTTACACATGACATTGGCACCACAAAACGCCTCGGTCTCGCCCTCTACTCCCGTTGACCGAAAATTTCATTCACAGTGATTTGTTAAATTCACCTGAAATTGAAACAACAAATCCTGCACGCCAAAAAAAAGCCAAAACAATTACCAACAGTTGCAAAAAAAAATCGTAGGACTATCATAGGGAGTGGTGAGAAAAACAACAGTTTTGATTTATTGCCAGCAATTAATTTTCAGGACAACAGCGTAGAGTGTCCTGTGTGCGTCTCTTTGTTTTTCCGTCCTGTGGGTGGTGGCGAAACGACGGTGTATGGCTTCGATGACAGTCCCATTGTGCGTGTCGGTTTGGTGCTTTTTATGATTTATATCGGTTTCATTAAATGTTTTTATCCGAGGATGTGTGGGCCGAAGAAAGTCATCCCGGTCCATTGAATGCGACAGAGAATGCTGATGTGTGGGGCATCTGGACGGGGGTTCGCATATATTCGAGGGTTCCTCTCCGTGGGGGAGCTTATGGCTTCCGAGCTGACATTTTAACTACCCGAAGAGAATGCTGATGGGGTATGGTGAATGGTTGTGGTGCGGACAAGGAAGTGCACATAAATTTACAGACCCAAAGGACACAAAAATAATTAGCGAAGGAGGAGGTGCACACTGCACAGAGTGTCAACTCGACACTAAGCGGGTCGGGAGTGTGGAGGAATTTGTCTCGAAAGATGCGGACATGTGTGGGGTTTTCGTTGAGCTGTGGTCTTTGCACTTGTGATTTTCTATAGAAGTTTTGGAACATTGTTGGGTGGGGATTTTTATTGGAAACACTTGGTAAAATAAACGGAAATGATGCTTGGGATGCCCACAACCCGCGATCCTTGTCACTTGCTTTAAATCATCAACGGCAGTCTAAAGAGCTCATCCTGAGTCTATCTAGAAGATGCCTGTCTGTGATGGCAAAAATTCTGTAGCACGTATTGAAGTCCGAGTTGGGAAAATGCGTTTAACGTGATGAATCATGGACTTAGCTTCCTCAAAACTGACCAAGCCTGACCAAGTAGTAATCTTTCTCCAGACTCTTTGATATTCCAGTGATTTTGAGGCCCCTTTTAACCTCAATACCTTGGGTATTTCCATCATAAAGCTACATTTGCAGGTGTATTTAAAATACATATATAGCAGGTAGATATGTTTTACATGCATTATATACAAGGTGGCGCAAAAATAACCTTCCGATGTTTTTTGGCTGTAATTTAAAAAAAAATAAAAACTTTGATTCTTCTTGTGGATTATTTTTATTTGGTCTTTTAATTTTTTTACACCAAGTCGAGAATATGATGTCATGTAAATGGCCGCCGCCACAGTTGATTGTCATTTGAGCCCTTTTTATGGCATTTTCCATCACTTTGGCCAAAAATTCCGGCGATAGGTCCTCACATTCTTCACGGATATTGTTTTTAAGAGTTGCAAGAGTCTGAGGCTTGTTGACATAAACCCGCGACTTCAAAAAGCCCCACTTGCTGGCCAGTGCAAATCGCCAAAACGGGAGATTAGGCGCCCGGGAAATGCATCCTTCAGCATATCGGTTGTGGCACGTGCAGTGTGTGCCGTTGCACCGTCCTGTTGGAACCACATGTTTTCCAATCCCAATTCATCAAGTTGCGGCAAAAAGAACTTGTTGATCATTGCTCTGTAGCGCTCACCATTCACAGTAACCGTTTGGCCCGCGACGTCTTCGAAGAAAAAAGGTCCGATGACTCCTCCAGCGAAAACAGCACACCATACAGTGACTTTGAGCGGGTGTAATGGCTCTTCGTGGGTTACTCGCGGATTTTCAGTGCCCCAGAAGCGTAAATTTTGCTTATTTACGTACCCGCTAAGATGGAAATGGGCCTCATCACTCATGATTATTTTTGATGAAAAATCATCTTCCTCTTGGTGGTGATTAAGGATGGATTGAGGACTTTATACGGAAACATCTTCAAATCTTGTACCAAAATTCGCTGTAAAGACCGTCGACTGATACCCACTTGGGTGGCACGTCGTCTGGTCGATGTCGACGGCGCTTCCATGACATCTTCGGCTACAGCAGCAATATTCTCTGCAGAACGGCTACTCCGGGGTCTGGCAGCATCTCGTGTTGTGCCAGTCTCTTCGAGGCGAGCGCCTAAACGTCGCAGTGTTTCACCAGTAGGCGTTGGACGGCTAGGAAATCTGCGACGAAATTCACGTTGTGCCAAAGTCACCGACCGATTATTGCTCAAATAAATAGTCACCAATATTCCGCGTTCTGGAACGGTGCAGCGTAACATTGTTTATTAACGTGTATTTCGCATGTGTTTACTACACAAATGTCAAAACAGAACTGACATTAGTGGCCAATCGCAAAATTTATAGCCTTTTCTGATAGGAGGATTACTTTTGCGCCACCTTGTATAAATTATATAGGTACAGGGTGCGGCAAGAAAGCTTGCTGACTTGTTTTTGGCGCCAAGCGGGGGGGGGCGGAGTGTTCGGATGTGGGTGGAGAGTATCTCATTTTTTAGGGGACTTCCTGAATTTTCATCTACGCCGCAGTCAGTCGACATCATGCATTGGACGAAAGAGCAACGCGCATTTGCCTGCGAGCCTTACTTTTCCAACGGTCGGTCGTTCCATGATTTCCACTCAATGTGCTTTCCGTTCTCGCTTCAACAACTGTTACGGTGAATGCAGCACGCTACAGAGAGATGATTGAAGAATTTTTTATCCCAAAACTCGATGAACTATGGACCTCGGTGATGTGTGGTTTCAACAAGATGGAGCCACGGCCCACACAGCACAGCACGAGCATCGATGGATCTTTTGAGGGAACATTTCCCCGATCGTGTAATCTCCTTGATAGGCGACCTTACGTGGCCGGCACGCTCTCCTGATTTGGCTCCGTGCTAATTTTTGTTATGGGGCTACCTTAAATCTATCGTTTACGCCGATCGGCCTTGAACGTTAAATCATCTGAAGGACAACATTCCTAAAGCAATAGCGAATATACCCATCGATATGCTTCAAAGAGTTCAGAGGAGCTTCGAAAATCGGGTATCTCAGTGTATCGAAAACGGAGGCCATCACTTGTCCGATATCATCTTTAAAACCATGTAATGATCAATTCAGATCGTGTGTAACAAGAATAAATAAGTTTTGTAACGGTATGTCCACTACTTTTGGTTTTATTTCCTTTGAAAATCAGTTTCCAGCCCCCGTGCATTTAGGGCACACATTTTTCCAAAATCCATATCCATCGCCACAGTTAAATTTGAATAAAATGTCCGTGGATGACGATGAGTTGTCCTCAAAAAGGCGATTCGACTGCAACAGTGACGCCCCAAAATCGAACCAAATCCAGCAAATTTCAAACATCCTCTTCAGCAAAATAGCCACCTCAAGCCTATACATTATTTCTCAACTGCTCACTTCTTTAAATTGTCAAATTAAAATTCCCTGCTGAGCCTCCTTCGACCGGAAACACGCAAACATCATCAATTCACATTAAAACCATTCACACCCCATTGCCATTCGCGGAGAGCTCTTTCTGTCGTCTGTCTCTATGGAGACAAACTTCTGAAGGCATTTTCCATAAAACAAGCAGCTCGATCCATTATTCACTTGCAAGCTCGTTTTTTTTTGTCACATAAACGTCACAGAAAATTACCCCAAATCGACAGTAATTCTCTTGGTCAACCGGACGCCGTCTTTCCATCATAAACCTCACCCAGTCTTAGAAGCAGGTTCTACGGGCACATGCATATAACTAATTGCTTTGGTTTTCGTGTGACAAGTGCGGATATGACACACTTTGCAAGGATGCTTAGGGGAGTTCTGTGCTGCAATCAGGTTCCCATAATCTGTCACTTTGTGCTGTCGGTTGACGTTTGGCTAATTACTAAATGACGCGGTCAGTGATCGTTTGAGTACGGAATTCCAAATGTAATCTTTTATAATCTCTCGGCTAACATCAATTGGATCGGCAGTCAATTTATGGCTGCCATTAAACACGACGGCGTGATTATCGGATAATTGCTTGGCATGAAATTGGCTTTCCAGTTCGGTTTTTATTCTGCGTAGTTTTGAACACGCGAGTTAATGAAATTGTTTAAAAATACATTTATTGCGAGAGGTGGAATTGAGATATTACCTGTCTGCGGACGGGTTTGCAAGGCTTGCGAAGTTATTCTTCTGAATAGGGAGCTCGTTCACTGTGTATGTCCCCAGGGTGCTTCAACTACAAGTGATGAGTGTATGTCGACAGGTTCAAGTCTCCTTCCAACACCACTTGCAACCAAGTTCAAGGGGGACTTGTGGACGCGTGAGATTTTTTATTAAATGCCTCAGGACGCGAACTTGCCCAAAGACTACTTGGGACGGGACTTGAAAAAACAAATGCAAGGCGGTGGTCTGAATTTGTCCATAAATCGCAAGACTAATTATAAAGCACGCAACAGGCCCAGTAATGCTTGTAAAAACTAAATAAAGAGCTGTCCCAATAGGTCCAATTTTGTGAGTCGATCTTTGGAGCGAATGGAAGGGACCTACAATTTGAAGCTGAGTCCAAGGTTCTGATTATGGGACAGTTGCGCTCTTGGATGTTTGTCAGACGATCGCAAGAGGTGGCTCAGTGGGAAAAATTTAATTTCTGTATTTCTAGGGGTCGAACCTGAGACTCCTGCAATTTAAGGCCGTGTCCAAGGGGCTGTTTATGGAAGCTTTCTCAGGACAGCTGCGCTCTTAGATTCTTGTCAGACGATCGCAAGAGGTGGCTCAGTGTGAAAAATAAGTTCCTGTTTTTCTAGGGGTCGAACCAAAGACTCATCGCTCAGTTATATAGTATAATTCGCTTTTTTATAATTTTAACCGATTACTACAGATTTTGTTTTTCTACCAAAAATAATGCGACCGGCGCCTTCCACTCTCGGTCAAAAAAGAAACGAGAACAAAAAGAGACACCCAACACTTAACATGGCCGCCTCCCTTCCGTGATTTCTTCGGTGTTCCTCACTAGGTGGCGTTGTTTTACATAGGTCATAGTGAAGTTATTTTACTACAGTAACAAAATTACCACTGAGCCACAGCTTTTGCATTGGAATTCGATAAATCAGTATATATAGTCCATTGGAAGTAATTTGAAAAACGTAAGTAATATTGAACCAGGGGGCGTGGCATCTTCTTTATACAGTAAAAATATTGAAAACTCTATCAAATGGCAGTTGAAATCGCTGAAATTTGAAACAGGGAAGTATGCCTATTAAATAGGAAGCACTTTTTAAATTGTGGACGGAATTAATTTAGTGGGCGTGGCGCCTTTCTTAGAGAAGGTAGCAAAAGACTGGTCTGGCCTAGTATCTGGGAAAGCCGAGAAGTTGTAGCGGCCAATGCAGTCCCCTCTGTAGTAATAGTAAGGGCCCTGGCTGGAATTGATACAATAGATCTTTCAGTGTGTCAGCCATCAGGGAATGGGATATTTAAAAAAGAAAAGGTCTCTGGCTACTGAATGCTGTACAGAATTTCTCGATCTTGAAGACAGCTGTGTTTTTTGGTTGTCGGCAGAAAGCTTTCGCCCTTTACTCCGGTCTTAAATGGGTCTTTTAGGAAATAGTGCTATTTGGTTTCTGTGTTTTAATGGAATTGAAAGTTCGGAAAATTTTTAGAAATACCAACAGTCACAGAAGGCTTTCGGTCTGTGTGGTGGTCGGGAAATAGGATCAGTCACATGAACTACCTCAGGGCAGTAATACCTACTCTCGGGTATTTGTCAGACGTCTTAGAAGGATGGCTTCATTAAGAAGTAAAAGTAGGCCAGCGTTTTCTGCTTAGATATTTCATAGGGGTCGGAGCTGTTTACAGGATTTGACAGGGTAACGAAAAAAAGGAAGTTAGTTAAAAAAACACCAAATAGTCAAACACAGAAGAGGTATTTCAGGGAAGTGAATATCTTGCTTAGGGACCAATTGTGAAGACGCACCACTTCTATTGGTAAGGGGCTTTATAGAAGCTTTTTTTAACCTTGCACTTCAATATATTGCGCGAGGTTTTTAATTTTCTATTGGGAAAATTCCGTGTCGGCGCAGTGGCTTAGTGGTTAGTGTGTTGGACTACTAAGCGAGGGTCCCAGGTTCGAATCCCGAGAAAACCCAAATTCCACCTCAAGTTTTTTTTCCACTGCGCCACCTCTCGCGAACGTCTGACAAACATCCGAGAGTATAACTGTCATGAAAAAGCTTCTCAATTAGCCGTTAAGACTCGGCATAAAATTGTAGATCCCTTCCATTCGTCCAAAAAATTAAAAACTCACACAAAACGAATGGTTGAGAGAAGCATGGCCCAGGGTCCCTACCGACCTGTTTATTTATTTATTTATTGGGAAAATTTCGTTTTCTACATGAAATAGTAGAATTTAACCTGTAGGTATTTTAGAAGTCTATTTGTACCGTGGCTATAAAGGTAACACCGAATCAACATTAAACAGACATGGCCGACAAAATGCCCAGTCCGAATAACCCTTCTGTTTTGACCTTTTCGCAAATATTTCGCACCAAAAAGACGACATTATAATAGATAATAGGTTCGGCAGAACTAGTCAGTAGCATAAATAGAGTGTCCGATAATTTTCCCAGTTTACCCACAGGGTGGGCCAAAAGAAGTCATCCGATGTTGTTTGGCTCTAATTTTTTTTCTAAATAAAAAACAAGCCCGTATGGCAATCAATTGTGACGGCACCCATTTGGCCGATATCATCTTTTCGACTTGACCAATAAAATTCTAAAGATTCAAATAAACATAATCAAAAAACAGAATCGAAGTTTTTCATTGAGAAAAAAAATGAGAGCCAAACAACATTGGATGACTTCTTTTGGCCCACCCGTTATTTAAATAAAAAAGAGTATTATTTGCAAACAAGTTTTTCGCTGTCTCTTGATCTCGTATCCCGCAATAAACATTAAAATCAGTGACAAATATGTCATTAAATAATATAAATAAGTAAAATGTTTTCTATTTGCCCGCATCAAAACTGTTTCTTTGGTTCATACACAAAACAGATCCACACTAACTCTCCGAGAAATATTGCTTTTTCAAACGATTCAGCGAATATTGTGGATAACCCATGAATCAGGATGGAGAAAAAACTGCAGAAGTGGGGCATCTTGCCACCTTAAAAACGAACTCGTTGCAATGTTTGATGAGAAACTGTCATTATTGACAAAGTCAAACAGGTAACCCTTGAATTTGAACAGAAAATCTACGATGTCTCCGATTTGTGTAATCGGCTTGAGCTGATTGACAACGAGCTTGAAAGGGACAAACTTAAATCGGATGCGATTCTGTACGGTGTGCCAACTTAATCTAAAGAAAAGTTAAGTGAAGTCTACCAGCAAATCTGCGACAGCCGCGGTAAAAATGAACAAAGACCGCATCAATAGTGAAGTGGTCAAACCAAAACAAGCTAAATAGCGTAGTTGGAAAAATATATGGTTCGCTGCGAGGTCGTTCAACCAGTAGGCACTTCTTACCTTTAGAGGTTAAAACAAGGCTGGTAAAAGCATTTGTTCACGACAAATATAATTGACCGTAGGTACCTACACGTAACTTAAATTCCAGCAGTTATTTGTCGTTAGAAAAATCAGAGGTCGCTTTGAGATCTGTTTGAGATCGGAAACCGCTCAGCCATATTTTTTTTATCTCCCATATTCTGTCTTCTTGATTTAGACCTCTCCTGGGTAAGACTGATTCGAGAGAAAATGAAGTTGTCTCATATAAAACGGAACAATCGTCCTTTTGTCTTTCTTGGGAAACAAATCGGGAGCAACCACCAGGGGATACTAATCACCCCATCACATTAATTATACCTATTTCTATTAATGTTCGTTAAAGTAACATTTTTTCTTTGTTTTTTGCAAAAATCTTTGTAAAGAGTGAGTAAGATTACTGTGAAGGTAAGGGGTCTCACAGATATAGTATATGATTAGGGTTAAAGAAATAAAAAAATAAATAAATATGACCAAGCCGGACTTATTTTTAAAGCTGCTGACAAGGTGGCTCTGAGAAATGGTCATTATAAGGTGGTTAGATTAAAGCTGACATATATCCCTTTTACCCGTGTGTGGATTCACAGTCGGTGGCAGAAGATTTGATAGAAGATTGAGCGTTACAGAGGTTACACTTATGCATAGTGGCTTACAGTAGGTGGCGAGACATCTGACGAAAGATCCGGTGTAACGAAGGGTCCACTTAACCATCCTGCCAGCTAATAAACAGACAGGACTGCCTCAGCTTCTAACCGCATTGCAAAAAACTAAAATAAAACTTCTTGAATTGTATATGGTAAAACTATACAAAACGCCCCAGTAGTCTGACATGCACACAAATGTTGTTATGCAATCACGACCACAAAAATTGTCACAAGAAGTTTCAACTGATCCAAATTCTCCGCCGTGATTCGGTTCTTTTTTCAGGTTGTTTCCAACAACAATATTCACTTTAGGGAAACTTTCCCTCGACTTAATGTTCCCCACACCTTCAAACTTCATACAAATTTCTTTGGCGATCTTTCGTGTTCTGTTCGGTTTCAAAAACTAACCCATAAATTTACAGCAAGGAACGTATGACTAATGACACAAATTGCGCGATAACCACCGTCCTTAAACAGACACCAGTTACACCCTCATCCAGTACGCCTCCAATCGGGCAACCAATCTCCAATTACGCCGAGTGCCATGTAGCTTATAATTAAAATTATAATCCCCCGGCATAGTATTAAAACTGTAACCACCCCCTTAGCCTAATCAGAAAATCGAATCAATATCATCCACGCTGCAGCCTAATCTGTCGTTCGCACAACAATACAATGTAATAACCGAAATCCAATAATATCCTCTTACGAGGATGCGATAATTCACCGCCAACTTCTTGTGTGTTCCGTGTGTAACAAAAAGAAACCCCATCCTGACGCCCGGAGGGAATATCCTTTAAGTTTGCAAAGATTTCCTCCGCTGGCCTACAGCAAACACATGCCAAAGACCAACACAACTTGAACTCGGCGCACATGCACACTCCCTTGTTCGCAAAAAGCCAGCCAGCCAACAACAGGACAGAGATAAAAGTATGAGTCGTCATAAAGTGCTTGGCTCCACATTCCCTCTAATTCTAATGAACGAATGAGGATGTCCTTGAAGACAGTGTTCTCGAATCTTACAGTTTAGCAGGGCTGTAGTATGAGTTGGAATTGTTTCCGCTGTTGGGGGTTTTTTTTTTCTTTGTGTCTGTGTTTGGCGCGATGTTTAATTTCCACCTCGTGTTCCTTCGGATGGGACATCGGCCCCATCACAGAAGGAAGAACATGACGCACGATTGCCCAAAAAGGGTTTTCAACTCGTTCAAAATTTATTACATTATACTTTTAGTGTGTACGTACAATGAGCAGAGTAATATCCTGGTGACAGGAATAGTTGCCGAATGTGAGCGGAGATGGAGGAAATGACAAAACATTGTCAACAAGGACATTTGAATAATGCACGGTGGGGGGGTTGAGGGTAACGGTCGGTAATACAAGTGTTACGTGAGGCAATTAATGAAATCATCCTTCAGAATTAGCATAAGGCTGTGTATGGTATGTGGAGTGAGTGGCGGGGGTGGGTAAGGGGTAACATGGGGATGATTACACGACGGTTCTCGGTTGAGTGGATTAATTGAGATTCTGACAACCCCCCACCGCCCACACTCAAGGGATCATATTTATTTTAATAATTTTATGTATTTATCTCGGATTAGATGGCATTTGGGTTTGGGGTTCATGTGGCAAGGAGTCCTTGAGATAGATTTCGCACTGTGGGAATGGGAAAGTCAACGAAATACTTAATCAATGACATGGAGCTTTGGAAACATGATAGGCAATTAGAGTGGCAAGATGGAGAAGGAAATGTATCTAAATAACGTCATTAATTCTGGTTGTGTCTTTAATCATGCGATTTAAGAAAACTGGTTGACCGATGGGAGTAGCCAGAAGTGATTAAAGTTCATTGTGGACCTCGTTCTTAAGAGCAAACCACTTTATTGACTACAATAGTGTTTGGCGGTTACCTTTTTGTTACGGAGACACTTAGGGTTTACGAAAACACCATCTATTGGTTGATGGGAGTAGCTTAAAGTGCTACATGTTTCAGTTGATTGTGTACCGCGTTCTTATAAAGAATCGTGTGTAAGGTAAACCACTTCGCTATCCAGGTAAATAATTGGATTCCCGCTTTTTGTAACCCGAGATATTTAGCATCGAATGGGATATTGTAGGAAAACGCCATCTATTGGCTGAAGAGAGTAGTGAGAAGTGCTTCAGTAGATTTTGGGCCTTGATCTGAGAAACAAACGCTCGTTAAGCCAACCACTTTATAGACAACAATGCTATTTGGTTGCTTGTTACGTCTCGCATTTTTGTAATTGGGTTAAAAGGCGATCCCTCTATCGGCAGGGAGCAGAAGTAGAAAGTTTGTTAGCGGTTTTAGGTAGCTCCTATGCCAATTGACTCTGAAGGGGTTTTCTTAAAAAAATAAGTGAGACAAGTAAAACATTTTACTAAATTTTGGTGGTTCTTTTATTTTATTGTAGACATTTTAAGGAAACGCCATCTATTGGCCGATGGAAACAGTCAAAAGTGATTTAATTGATTTTGGGCCTCATTTTGAAGATATAACTTGTAAAAAAGAAACCAACGCGTTGATAAATTCGTGGTGCGCCCTTTAAATTGCAGACGTCTCTCTTAATTGGGTTGTTAAAAGAAATCCCTCTATCGGTCGACAGAAGAAGTCTAAAGTGCGTAGGGGGTTTTACTTAACCTCTATCTCAATGGCTCTGAAAAAACAACTCTGAAGAATAAACGTACGTAAAACAACTGAATTTATTTTTGGAAGGCTATTTATTGTACCAGATAAATTTCACTGTAAATTGTGTATATTTAGAAAATCCATCTGTTGGCTAATAAGAGAAGTCAAAAGTGATTCTGTTTTGGTTAATTTTGGGCCTCCTTTTTGGGAAGAAATGTCCGTAATGCCGACCACATCATAGACAGTAACGATTTTGGTAGTTCGCCTCTTGTAACGAAGACATTTCGTCTTGAATAGTTTGTTTTAAGAAAATCCCTCTATCGGTCAAGATCAGAAGCCAAATGTGAATATGTGATTTGACTTAGAAGAGTTACTCTTAAAAAGATGTGTAAAAAAAACACCAAATTCGTTTCTATTGTTTGGTTTATCGTACGCTTTTGATTGCGTATTTAAAGAAAGCGCCATCTGTTAGCCAGTGACGGAAGCCAAAAGTTGTTCTCTGTCTATTTGGGGTTTGAAAATTTCATGAATTAATTGACTAAGGGCTTCAACATGTAGGTACGCCGCGGCTGAAAAAGATTGAGAACCACTGGTCTAAGCTGCTTCAGATGTCTATTCCCCCCTCTTTCTTGACAGATAGATGACAAGTGAAACTGCTTGAAATAGAGATTGACTTGATGAAAAAACCTTAAAGTTTCCACAAACATTTCTGTTCAGTGTACTTTACATTTTCCCCCATAATTTCATTCAGTGTGCCCCAGCATTTTTGCCGATATTCGTCAACGGGCAACCAATGTTACAGACAGTTCGTCGAAATGGATGAGCTACTGTCGGCTATCCCCTTTCCCTAGGACCAGCACAATCCTGTTGGCAAAACAAACAATCGGGTGGCAAAAGTCGAGTGAAATACACTCGAAAAAAAGTCCGCTAGCTACCTAGTCTGTCAGGAAACTTCCGATCGAAATTTTCAATACAAACGGACGGCTTATACTATCGGTCCAACGTTGACAATTCAATGGCCTATAAAAGGAGCCACTGGAGTCCAGAAACCCTCCACCAGAAACAGTGGCAAAGTTGCTAACATAGATGGCGTTCTTAAAAACTGCGTACTAGTGCCAATAACAAAAGCACAACGGGACAAGGATTTGTGTTAAAAGTCAATTTCTACAAGCCGGCTTTGGGTCTAACATAGGTTCGTAGTGATTTTGTCTTCGATTGGGTACCAGATGCCTTTAAGGATATTTCTGACAGCATTGGACTTGTTACACATTTCTGCAACAAAGAGTGACAAGCCTAATGCTTTTATGCGACTGTCCCTATAGGCTCCTGGTACCCATCCGAAGGAGAAAACCACTGCAAAGCCATAAGTAACACCCAAAGCCAGCTTAAAGCTCCGTGCAATCATTCACAAGCGGATACAGAAAGGACATTGTAGAAATAATATCGAACACCATGTTAGCATTTTTTAAGAACCCCGTCTGTGAATTATTTTTGACAACAGGGTCAAAGACAATCCACACCCACGCTGTCAAAATTCCCTCGTAAAAACTCTAACCCACAATCCACTACCTGTATACCCAATGATCCTCCGCCATTTGTTTGCGAATAACACTCAATCTTCGATGTGTTACAACACAAATGCGGACTCGAACCAGACCACGGTGCGCGCTGCGCAAAAAAAGGTCAAACAGCCAACATGACCGCTCATCTATTCACGCGCACTTAAAACAGCGAAACATTTAATACCGCACGGGTCCATAAATCACCGCAACTTCGCAAACACAGTGACTAAGTGCCATAACGATCATTTCTGTTTATGCAACACTAGTCCACAAAGAGTGTAATTTCGGCCACACGTCAGAAACACTTGTCAATTCACTTCTCCCTCTCTCTCTCTGTCTGTTTGTCTGTCTCAGAGGCCATTCCCCTCGTGGCGCTTTGCCAATTAAATTCAAATGAAAATAATTACACATGATCCGCGACTGGGATTTTATCAAATATCTGCTTAATAACTACAAGCCGCTTAGCTGCCTCGCGCCTGACCAATAGCCTGGAGAGGGGGGGACGAAAAAGCGAAAGTGAACTGCTGCCGCCGCCTCTAGACCAATTCCATGCCAAGTTGAGCTTATTGTGATTGTATCTATGCGAGAGAACTTCACTTCACTTCACAGCCAGTCGCATGAGGAGTGCAACAAGTGGCGACGATGGCGACTACTGTCGGCTACTGCCAGTCCACCGAATACCAATCTGTCAATTAGTGTCAAAATGTGGTAGAAATTTGTTTTCCCCACAGGTAATCGAGTAACTGCTTAATGGGTATGGCGGCCGCAACGACGACAACAACGACGATGCACTGAGTGCAGTTAGTGGACTGTTGACTGTGGCGTTCGGATAGATCTTCAAAGTGGCGCATGCAACATTTTCGATTACACCTGGAATCTGATCTTTGATTGTTGACTTATGCAAATTAGACTCATGAGCTGGTTGTATCGCGCAATGTTGATCGATTGTAATTAGGAAATTGTCTGCGGATCGTGGCGGGCAGATTAGATGCAATCGATTGTGCTGGATGTAACGCCATCTGTTAGCCAGATGAAGAAGGGGGAATTTAGTGGGAATTCAAACCCGAATGTGGAACAAATTTATTTCGTAACAAAACTGAAGGGAATTTCAAAGGAAATGGGAGGTAGTTGAGAAAATCAATCAGAAATAGCCAGGTGGGGAAGTGGTCACTCTCTATGGTGCTGGTGGAAAAATATAACTGAAGGGGAAGATATAAGTACTCGAGGCTGACAGCAAAAGGTAGGGACCACTCCGTGTTTGAAGAACTTTTATAACGAGCTTTCTTATTAAACTGAATTGAAGCACTCAAATGGACGTCCATCAAGTACCATAAACGACCCCACATCATCGATAACGTTTCAAATGGGCTGCCTACAATGGATAAGGGTTGATGGTGGGAATGTAGAAGGTTTCTGAAAAAACTGAGTTCTGAAAACTTTGAAAAATAAGACTGCCACACTCTCCCAGGCAAGAATCGCTTCGTACTTTATAGGAAACAAAAAAAAACTACAAAATGAGCTGCGAATTTCCGCAAGCCATGGTCGCTCAAAATTTCCCAGCACCGCCTTATCGACCTTTATATGTGTGCAGTGGAAGCCATTAGTCCACAAGATGCGTCGGTGGATATGAAGATTTAAGCCAGATCTAGAAATAAAATCGTGACTGGTAATTGAAAACACTTTGGCGAAGGATTTCTGCTACCTCTCAGGCGTGTCAGGCGATTATATAGGAGAAAAATATATAAAAAATATATATAAATATATACCTACCAATCCTGGGCTTTAGTAGCCCTACTCAGACAGAAGAGGAAGGCCTTTCCATCCGCAAGGAGACGGCACAACAAACTACAAGGTGGGCCAAATACGGGCTCGTTTTATGGCATTTTTCATCACTTCGGTAACACAATATTTTCGCGCCGAGCAAATTGGAATCAAAACTTCGAATACAGTTCCAAAGTGAAAAATGTTTGGATGTGCCCCGAAATCTGTCAAAAAGTCCAACGTAGGAGATGTATAAACTCAAGCCAACAGTGATTAGAAGACACTTGCAAGGCTCCATTTGTTATAAAACCAATCTTTGGAGCTCGAAATCTGGGTTACATCAAGACACGACAAGTTCTTGTTAGTCATGTGAATTTCTACAAGTGCAGACAAGTTTTGTAACTCCAAGTTCCAAATTCCACAAACCACAACATGCACTTGTTGACAGTTTTTTTTTTTGCTATTTGACGGCTACAAAGCAACAATTTAAAGACAACCAAGAAGACCCGAGAGACCTAAAATTAAGACTTCCTAAAGCGAAAATTTATCGCCGATCGTGGTGTGTTTTCACTCAATACTTGGTGACACAAGAGATCATCGCCAATTGACCGTTTAAGGCCGTGAAAATTGCGTGGTTCACCTCTTTTTAAAAGAATATATGTACAAAGAACTGCCCTCCAGAATTGAAGCTTTAAAAACACTTATAAGACGCCAAACGTAATCTGTCGAGAAGGCTGTTAATAAACGACTGGCAACGCAGCCCAAATGGGTCCAAAACTGTGCCCATGAGCAGATAGCGGGTCCAAACAGAAATTTAGCTAGCTCGTGAGACTCAAGCCGTTTTGGATAAAATTGTAAGCCTCTTCAATTCCCAGTCATGAATTCTTTAGAGAAGCTGGACTAATGGTCCTATATGGAACGTTGCGCCTTTACTTCTCTTATAGTCCTATATGGACCGTTGCGTCCTCTATTCATTTACTTTTTAGGCTTAAGACCTTGTTAAAACAACAAAGACGTGAAATTTGAAATGAATTGAGGGGCAGGTTCGAATTTTGAACGTGATTTTGCTCTGTGGTTTAAGTCCACGCTACAACGGCAACATTGTTGAAAATTTAAAAGATCACCTTTTTGCAAAAACATTCGGTACCGTTGGAGCTTAAAGGTTTTGGAGGAAACGATTCAAGGATCGTAGAGCATCGGGCCGTTTTAAAAGTAAAAGAAGTTTGGAGCGTGTACGACTTTGGAGGCACGACTCTGACAAGTCACAAAGGGAAGAACATAAATAAGGAAGCGCTTTCACTTTGACTGGGGAACAAGAGGCAGTTATCTAAGGACTGGACTGTTTGATTGCCCATAAACTGTACCACTTCCGACAGAAAGAAAGCATCTTAACATTTGACTTTGTTGTCCAAAATTCCATTTAAAAGAAAAGGATTAGCTGGAAGAAACACTTTCCAAGCACGCTCCGAAAGAAATTATGAAGAACTTCAGAAGAAACTTTCCTCCATTCACCATCTCTCGCACGTATCCCTGAACTGTAAAAACTTTTTTAACGCCCGATTCGGCATCAATAATGCACGAGAATCGAAATCTAACCGTCCCTCGTTCATTGTCCGGCCACGGCACACCCCTCAACCCCAATAAGAAGAGAGACGCAATAAAACTTGAAGCTCTGGTTCAGCCAGCAGTCTGTAAAGTAATTGCTGACCACAAACATTGATGCACATAAAAGATTCAACGGCGGACGGTAAAAGGATATGGCCAGAGACACAGGTACAGATGCGACTGTCCTGGTGTGACCAACGAGCAGAACATATATCTCAAATGTAAAGCACACAAAACTCACCCCAATGGTGCCGTCGTCGATGCTCCTGATCCTGATGTCTGGTGATGGCTGGAACCCGTTGTGGTCGATTGGAATGCTCCTCGGTTATTGCTGTTCTGTGTGTTGGCGGCGGCGGTTGTGTCGGTGGATGATTGTGCCGCAGGTGCATTTGCAATGCCTGACCGCAGTCCATTTGAGCGGTGGTGGTTGGGGCTGTGGAAGCGATGGTAGTAGAGGTCCTGATTGAGACGATGCGACTGCTGCTGATTGTGATTCGAGTATTGTTGCTGATAGTAGTAATGTTGATAACGATGTTCGGGGGCAGGAGACGCATCTCTGGCTGTCGTTGACGCCGATTGCGATGGAATTATTTGTACAGCCTGATTGCTTCGGAGGAATGCGGAACTGGCACCACCAGTACCGCCGCCGCCCCCGCCGACGTTGGCTGGCGATGGTGAGTTTGACGACTGAGAAGCTGGCGGTAGGAGGCGCGAACTAGGGGATGACCGGAGATCATTTAGCATTATATCCAAGTCGGTGGCCAGTGAGCTGAGGAGCTGCAAAGAGACGAAAAAGTTGCGAAAGTTAGGAAATTTATTCGACAGAAATTTAAAAACAAGCTTTAGGACTTGCTGTTGACAAGGCTCTGAAAAAATTCAAGTTTGATGAGGGCTTCAATATATATTCGTTTGATTCGAGCTAGAAATGTATAACCACGGACTTGAGTCACTTTTCAATGTGATTCTGGATCGACAAAGCCACCTATGAGAAAGACATTCGCAAAGAGCAAACCTAAGCCTAGTACCGCACTATAAGGCTGTTGTAGATATTTTCTCTGAAAGAGGGTTGTGCTGCGCCATATGAGCTTATGTCTTTCATACGAAAACCGCAGATTCATGATTCACAGGATTAGCAAAAGCAGTCGTCTCATATCAAGGTTGCCAGCAGGGAGTTTGGACTATTAAAGGCGTAAGAATTTGGCGCAGGAGGTCCATATAGCACCCTAACTTTGGGACTAATGGAAGCCGTCACATTTGAACGAGCTTGAAAAGATTCTGAGACGATCACTAGAGGTGGCGCTGTAGCAAATGCACAAAGGTGTAGCTTGAGCTTGAGACCCAGCACTCAGTAGCCCATCACACTAACCACTGAGCCACTGTCCCGAAAGACGTTCTTACATATAGCAAAATAAAAAAGCAAATATTTCGTATCCCCAGCACTCTTAAACGCTATGAAATAACCTCAGGCCCAACATGCGACAAGTGCGGTACCCCATTTATTGAGTCAAATAGTAGAAAAGGCATCTAGTGATTTTAAAGTCGAGGATCCGACAAAGCGAAGAATAGTCGTTCATTACAAAGTCAAGCACTTCAAAAGGTTAAATCAACTTTTGAAGTATTACTGAAGAAGACTGAACCAGCTCACTTTTTAAAGAAACATCCAAATGAATTATCTCAACAGATGGATTCAATACGAGAAAGACGCTTTATCCCATCGCCTCAAACATTCTAAAAAGCACTCCCTCGTAATTAAGCCTTAAACTTTAGAAAGCGGTCTCCTTCTGGCATTATTGGGTCTTTTACTTTTGAAGTATATTCCAACTACTAAGTCTCCTTTGAAGGGAAGTTAATACTGTTGAAGGCTATCCCAACTTTAGGGCTCTAAACGCGGAAGACGGCAGATTCCCTCGTCCAAACTTTGTTAAAGGTGGTCCCTCAGTCTTGAGCTCGTTACTGCGGAGGAATCGCAAAAAAAAGCTTTCTCCCGTCGGGCTCAAACTTTGTTTAAGGTGGTTTCTTCATATTGAGATTATTACTGCAGCAAAAATCTTGAAACTTCTGTGGCCAAAATTTCAAAGGAGGTCTCAAAATTTGTAAGACAACAAATCGTTCCTATCGGGTATAAAGGCGGTCCTTCATTTGCTTAAAATATTGTGAAAACTATCGAGTTTAGAATTGCAATCAGTGGACAGAATTCAGCCACAAAAAAGGGAGTATGGGAAGCTTTGACATCGAACTGGGGGCCTCAGGCTTGAAATCGTATATCCCCTAAAATTTAATGCAGCGCGATACCCAAATAATAGGCGCGTCGGATGGTGGACAACTGCAAATCAAAAATGTCCAGATATAATGATCAAGTGAGAATGGGGACAATGCTAACGCAGTGGATCAGTTGCTAATATGTTGTACTACTGAGAAAGTGGTTCCCGGTTCAACCCCCAAAAATGCAAAAATTGCAGTGGATGCTGTCATAATTGAACAAAACTATATTAAGTGACAGTGGGGACTAGCTGGCGAAGTGGATCTGTTGGTAATATGTTGTACTACTGAGTAAGTTCCCGGTTCAACCCCCAAAAATGCAAAAATTGCAGTGGATGCTGTCATAATCGATAGAAGGTTATATTAAGTGACAGTGGGGACTGTGCTGCCGCAGTGGATCACTTGCTAATATGATGTAGTACTGAGAAAGTGGTTCCCGGTTCGGCCCCCAAAAACTCAAAAATCGCAGTGGACGCTGTCATATTCGAAGGACGGTTATATTAAGTGACAGTGGGAACTAAGCTAGCAGTAGATCAGTTTCTACTATGCTGGACTACTGACTTAGAGTTTTCCGGTTGAACCCCCAAAAAATTCAAAAATTGTTATAGACGCTAACAATGCTCTCGCAAATGAGAGGCCAACTCTCGAGGGCATTGTTTTCAAAAGAACGTTTGCCGGTAGAAGGTTAAAGCTTCTTCTATTTGTCATAAACGATTGGTCGCGGGAAACACTTACGAGGAAAGGACTCTTAAACACGATAGGACCATCGGACTTGTTTCTGGATGTGTTACTCATGAATTTATGTGGCGGCAATACATTTTTGCCAACGTTTACGAACTAGACGATAAAACTCAGACTGACTAAAGGAGCAACCAAGCAGAGGGGGACCTCAACCAACTTCACTTAAATAAGGGAACAAAGCTATAACTTCGGCTGTTGAGGCTTGTCTGTTAAGGTCGTCGTCCACATCGATTTCTAAGCGCCATCTATGATAAAGCGAAGTTGGATGTACCTGAGTGTATAGTTTCTAAGAGGAAAAGGCGTATCCTTCAAGGCTTTAAAACGTAACCCAACAGCCTTTCTGATTTAAATCTACCAACACACCTTCCTCACCACGGACTATCAATCGACGTTCAAAACAGAGGACGGAACAATCTCATCGGACGTGTAACACGCCTTTTACCGAACCGATAGTTAACACCCACAAGGCGGTAGCAAACCCTCTTAGAAATGAGTTGCCGATCTTCTTTTTCCCGCAGTAGTGTCTCTTATGATAAACCTTGCCAACTCCAAAGATTTGGAGTGTGTTGGAGTTCAACACTCCAAATCGAACCCTAACAATGCACCTTCTGGTATCGGAAATTTATGCCGCCTTTTCCTGCTCAACTCAAATCGAAACAAATTAACATTCCCCCGTCCCATGCCCAGGCGCAGAACAACACTCTCCAGACATCGCACTTTAACCTCATTCTCTTGCACAAATTAAAACTGAACGCCACGCAGTTGCGAACTAAAAACGAGTTACCAGCCACAGCACCTGGGAATGCCAGCGAATTGTAGGCGGCTTCTGCTGCTGCTGCTGCACCGCACCACCCACTGCCGGGCCTGTTGCATCAACAACCACAACTGTCACACCGAGGAAGCCTCTTATGTAATTATCGCGCGTAAAAAAACCGCTCCTCTTATCAGCCGCCCTGAGGACATGTTTCAGTGTCCGACGTTACATTTTATTGAGTCGTTAATTTCGCGCTGATCTTGATTCGTGCAGCACAGAAATTATGATTACTCTCGCGGCGAGTAAGGGTAAGTCGTGTGCGCGCGCTCAGCAGGACACCCATCTCAGTGTAGTAGTCGTGACTCTGTCACTGTGACATTAGATGACAATGTGTCTCCGCAGCAGCTCTGTTCAATGGCCCATTGTGCACGTCGATGGTCTGCTCTGCGCCTCCAAGGCCCCGGTGGTCATGATTCAGTGCGGCAACACAAATGTGCGCGATAATGCTAATGCTAATCTTTTGTACAAGCAGTAATAACAGCGAAACGTGGTGGAACATGTAATTTGCTTCGCTTGTTCCCCGGCTGAAATCAATTTCCCAGTGAATAGAGGAATGGGCGCTTTTCAGTGCAAAAATTCTGCGGAAAGACACTTGTTTTGCGGTGGGCTCTGCAAAAGGCCATGGCGACGACTGGTGATAGTTTTGTTGCTGGCTGGAGGTGGATGAATGAATCATGGCGATGATGCATTTGAACTTTTCGTTGTCCGCTCTCAGGCAGCTTTTTGAATGTTTTTATTGTGTTTAAGTCGTTTGCGTGATTTTATTGTGTGCAAATGGGGGATATGGGGTCAAATTGTCGGTGCGTTGGACAGGCAGTGTCGCGCGCATGTGCGACATACGTCTTAAATTGTGTCAAAATGGCGCAGCTTGGAAAGAGATCCAATTGGCTCTGGTATCTTTTAAAATTTGGAACGCGACAGTTTTTCCACAAATTTTTCTATTTCAAAAAAACCGCCTTCTCATGAATTTTGGAAATTGGAAGGACAAAAATGTTTCACTTCGACATTTGGTACCAAAATGAGAGATGCCACACGAGAAGACCTTCCAGTCTCAAGTTAGAGAGTCAATTTTAGGCTCCAGGTATATATAAAACTAAATTTGGAAGCCCTACGCTGCAGTTGAGAAAATTTTCAGCAGAAGGCTTGCGCTGCAGAAAAGCTTTGACTTAAAAACCATCAAACGAATTTTGAGCTCCCAGACTTACAACTTCAGTTCGCAAACCAAGTTTTTAGCAGTTGAAAATCACAACTGATGCCAAGAATTAGAAGTCTTTGTGAACAGAAGACTAGGTCCACGTCATCTTGAAAAGCTGTAACAAGCAGCTTACCTCAAAAGAACAAGTTAATGCACTTTGATGTGGAATACGATTGGTCCGAGTACAGAGCCTTGAGGCACCAAAGAGTAACTTTTTGTGGATGCATTGCCAGCTGGTGGGAAAAATACTGAATTCGATGTTTTATTTTTTATTTCTAATAGAAATAAAGGGCTTTCCAATAAGAGGTATTATTGTGAATGACCCGCTAATTCGGTAGCTGTCACTTTTGAAGCTTTTATTTTTGACATTTGACAAGTAGAAACTACGCCATTATTAAAAATGGAACGATACACGTTTCAGCAACGCATTGAAATTATTAAAATTCACTACAAAAATGGTGAAAATCTTGCAGTCACAGTTCGCAAAACTAAAGCATTTTTTGGTCGTCGTGAAGCACCTTGTCGGACCGCAATACAGAAATTGGTGGAAAAATTCGAGCTCTTGGGACAAGTTAGTGATGTGAAGAATAAAACCCGTGCACGTCGCTTAAGAACAACTGGGAATATTGCTGCTGTAGCCCAAAGTGTTGAAGAAAACCCAGGTCCATTCCTCGTCGTCCTTTGGAATTGGGCATTCCACAAACGTCATTACACCGTATTTCGCATAAAGACTTGGGTATTGATCTGGACAATCTTTACTTTCAACAAGAGGCAACGAAACCATTGATCTTTTGCGGGAAAAGTTTCTTGACCGTGCTATCTCTCGAAGAGGTGATCACAATTGGCCACCGAGATCTTGTGATTTAACACCTTGCGATTTCTTCCTTTGGGGCCACGTGAAAGATAAGGTCTACGCCAACAGCCCAGCGTCGATTCAAGACCTCAAAGATAAAATTCGTGAGGCTATCGAGGACATAGGGCAGCCACCTTGCGATTTGGTTATGGAAAATTTCATGAAAATCATATGGTCCTGTATGCGTGCTCGTGGTGGCCATTTGGCTGATGTTGTCTTTCATTATTAACGGCATACATTCCTCTTTATTATGAAATAAACATTCGATCATTTATCTCAAAAAATGACATTTTTCTTTGAATACCAAAATAACACCTCTTATTGGAAAACACTTTATTAATTTTTCTCTGTGGGAAGCTTAAATTTCACAGGTAAAACAATCCTTGTGCATGTACATAGGACGGTATATAAACCATGACAATGGATGCATGGTGTTAGCTTTCAAAAGGCTTTACTGAAGAGCGGAGCGTGTAAATAAAATATTAATATTCCAAACAAAACCATTTTAAAACATTTTATCAATGTTTCGAATTCTCAAGAAATTGTTACTCTAATCCAAAAGAAATACGAAGATGAAGCAATAAAAAAAAAACTCCAAAGATTATACAGTAGTTTTAAAAGAAAAAAAGTATTTTATACTAAAAACAAGAATTCTTTCAAAACATGAAGAATTTTTGAACGGAACATTTACAATCAAATGTGAATAAATTGAAGACAGTGACGATGACGTCCCAAGTACATCAAGAGGAAGGCCTTCGAAATTAGATACATGTTCTGAATACACCAAAAGGAGGGAACTATTCGAAACTACGGGCAATATTTCGAATGAAAGTGTTTCCACAGCTCTGAGTATAAAATGTGATAAGGATCACGAAAAAGCAGTTTTTAATGCCAGCCCAATACGAATGCAACGGGTAAGGGCGAGTATTCGTACACCTCAAAGTGATCCAATATACGATGGTCCCACTGCGCTGGCTTTGTTCTTGGAAATGGGTATTTCTAAAGAAAAATACAAAATGAAAAAATACTGTTTAAATACTTGCTAAGAGCATTACAAATTTGTTCGTTTATTTTATGCATCCACTCTTTTAAAAGAAATTATTTTGGATCACCCTGTGAACAATAAAATAGCTGCAGACCATTTTTCACAAGCTGTTTTCAAAGTTTTTCTTTAATTCCTTTTTCAAAGAAAATTTTACTTTAGCTTAAAATTTAGAAACACCCTGTGCAGCAATTTTCTTAAAAATCAATATTTTTATAGGCTTGGAAATTTCATTTAAGAAGAAAAAGAAAATTCTAGCGGTATCTTCATGCGTTCAAAAGTTATGATTTTTGCAACCGAAAAAGGCATTTTGGACCAGGACTAGTAGCCTCATCGCTAAAGACGATTTTTCGGCCAAAATTGGGGTACTTTTCCAAGGTCTCCGAAGCTAAGTAAGCGAACAAAAGGGGTTGCCGACGATCATTTACTTTGAGCTCCTGGGTCAGTTGGATTTTTGTACGGGTGTAGACTTAATTCCGGACGCAAAATTTGCCAATTTGAAATCTATTAGCTACTTTAACGTTTTTACATAAAAATTTATATAAATTAAAATAAATTAAAATAAATATACATAAGTCAAAAGTGCGTCCTCAGAAGTTTCACCTGTTTGAAACAAATTTTCAAATAAACTCATTGTTGACGCCACACCGGTTGGAACTATCGAACTCACCCAAACCCAAGAGTCATTGTCATTAATGACAGCTTGACCCACGCGGTTTGCTTTTTGAGTCTGGTTTTTGCTGCTGCTGCGCGCTTTTTTCTTTGTTCAGCCTAAATACTTTCAGTCGTTCTATCATTTGTTAATAAACCATTTTCAAGCAAATTACGATTTATTTATTGACCATTACGCGCAACACTCATTGAAAAAGTCGACCAACCCTGACGATGTGAATAAGTAGAACTAAAAGAACATGTTTCGATTTAAAAAGCCAAAAATACACTTTTTACCAACTTTGTCTCAATAGATTACAGAATCTGCTCGACCCCTTACGAAAAGTTATACTAAATACATCCACCGACCTAGAAAGTACAGGGGAAACTTCAAAACAATATTATTGAAGACGTCAACAACGAAACACGACATACGATTGAACTGGTGAAAATGGATCTCTTCTTTTCAAAAACTCTAATGTGTCGAAAAAGAACCTTCCTCCAAACAGTTTTGCAAAACTTACATAAGAAACTGCAATTCTGTTAAAAAGATTCAGCTGAAATCTGATGGATAAAATTGGCAAACTAACAGCGAAAGATATTGGCAAAAACTTGAAGCTTATCAGTGACAAAGCGATCATTGAAGAGATATCAACAAAGTGGTGAATTTTCTATAAATATTTGTAGACACAATCGCTATCGGGGTGCTTATCTGATAGATTGACAAAAATAATCGTAAACTAATAGATAGATTTTCTGTTTTGAAGGGTGTGTACTTTATGAACCGCAAGATAGCAACGACCTCAATATATACGAGGTGTAGTACTAGTGAATCCGAGAATGTTTCAAATGACACATATTTTTGACGATTTTTTTTTAGTAAAAGTATATATGTTACGGGATTTATTGCACATTTTACAGAGATTTGATAATTCATTATTATTATTATTTTTTTTTATATAGGAAAAAGTAAAAGAAAAATATGAAAATAAAAACTTTAATATAAGGGAAACTAAAAGTAGATAAGAACAAAGGAAAAATATTCACCAAAACCAAGGAAAGGTAAAAAGATAAATACTATGGGATATCTGCACCATCAATTTCTATGGTAAAAAAGTGGTTTACTGAGTTCCGTTGTGGTCGTACCAGCACAAATGACGCCGAAAGTTTAGGACGCCAAAAGTTCAGGACGCCGAAAGTTCAGGACGCCGAAAGTTCAGGACGAACCAAAGAGGTCGTTACGCCAGAAATCGTGGATAAAATCCATGGAATGATATTGGACGGTCGGAGAATTAAAATTCGTTAGATGGCTGAGGCATCAGGTATCTCAAATGAGCGGGTACATCCTATTTTACATGAATATTTGGACATGATATAGCTATCCACGCGATTGCTCACAATCGACCATAAACGCAACCGAGTGACCATTTTAAAGGATTGTTTAACGATGTTTAGCCGTAATCCCGAGGACTTTTTGCGCCGTTTCGTTGACGAAACATGGATCCACTACAACACACCAGAGTCCAAGGAACAATCAAAACAGCGGGTTTCAACAGGCGAACGTACACCAAAGAAGGCTGAAGTGGGTCTTTCTGTCAAGAAGGTCATGGCCGCAGTATTTTGGGACGCACGCGGTATCATTCACATCGATTACCTTGAAAAGGGTAAAACGATCACCGGCGTCTGTTATTCAGAGCTTTTGGATAGACTTGATACTGAATTGAAGCAAAAGCGTCCGCATTTGGCAAAGAAAAAAGGGCTGTTTCATCAAGACAATGCCCGGGTGCACACGTGTGTAGTTAGCATGGCAAAATTCCACAAATTATGCTATGAACTGCTACCCCATCCAGCAAATTCTCCAGATTTGGCCCCTTGCGACTATTTCCTGTTTCCAAACCTAAAGAAATGGCTGGGCGGTAAGAGATTTAGGTCCAATGAAGAGGTCATCATTGAAACAAATGCCTATTTTGAGAGTTTTGAGAAAATCTTTTAATCGGAGGGAATAAAAAAAATTGGAAAAACGCTGTATACGCTGTATTATCCAAAAAGTCACTGACTTATCAAAGAACCCTCGTAAATAAATAGGAATGTATTTAAGTTGATAATTTAAAATATTAACAAATAAGTAAATAAATAAATAAATACATAATTTGTTTTTCAAAATGTTGCAACAAGGTTTAGTTATTTTTTTTAAACAAATCTCTGTGTTGGAACAATGAAATAACAATTCAATTCCGTTGCCGACTGTGTAGTTTTCTTAATTCTTAATATGTTGGACGATATAACTTGAAGCGTCGCCCAAGCTCTGAAATCCTGTCATTTTCGTAACAGACTTAATGATTGATAAAAATATCGAATAAACGTCTATTTTTATTGTAATTTGTTATATACTCTCTTTATTAGATAAAATGCAACTTGAGTCTATTTAAATTTTGAAATATGTAATTATAACAATTTTTGAATATTTTTTTGATTTTAAAGTCTTTTGCCTCACGAAAACCAATTTAAAGCATTAAATTATTTAAAAAAATGCTAGTTAAAGAATGTGTTGGGCCTTATCGTTATTTCTCGCACACAAGAATTACCGATGCATCCCGAAAAAACGACAGTTTGGTGTGGTTTGTATGCTGGTGACATCATCGGTTAATTTTTCTTCAAAGACGACCGTGGAAGAAACTTTACCGTCGACGGCGAACGATATCGAGCCATGATACGCGATTTTTTTTGACCCAGTTGGCTGAGTTGAACTTGGTTGACATGTGGTTTCATCAAGACGATGCCCCATGCCACACAGGACACAGCTCGTGAAACAATGGAAATGTTGAAGGATGAATTTGGGGAGCAGCTTTTCTCTCGAAACGGCCCTGTGAGTTGGCCGCCTCTTGATTATTTCTTGTGGGGTTATGTAAAGTCGTTAGTCTATATGGACAAGCCGAACGCGATTGAAGCCTTAAAGGATAACATAACACGCGTAATTCGTGGAATACAGGCCGAATGGACCATTTGAAACGGAGCCGCGAACATTATTTACATGAAGTAGTCTTTAATATTTAATTTTTAAAAAAACAACGCTTAAAAAATCACCCGTTGAATAAACAAAAATAATGTTATATGATGTACATATAATTATAATATAATATGAATTTTCATAAAATAAATAAATGACTAAAACAGTATAAATATGAAAAGAGAAAGTAATGACTAGACTTTCAAAAATAAGAGAAAGACATGCAGAAGACAAAGTAATTCAAATAAATAAATTGAGGAAAACCCCCATTTCAGCCACCTTTCTCCCACTTCAACGTCGAATGCTTAACTTACAAGTAATAGTGCAATTTTCATGAAAACATTCCCGTGAAATAGTGATAACCCCATACAAATCCGCTCAGTGTACCTCAGAATTAGTGCTGTCTTATATCACTGCTGGCACTGAAAAGTAAACACTTCAAAAACCAACAGCGCCACCTATCGAATTTCATTCAAAACACTTTTCAGACATTGCCACAACTTATAAGAACAAGCTGTTGAATTTTCAGCGATATCGATTAGTGTTTGGGTCGATAAGTAGAAAACGAACGAACATTGCCAGTTGTGCATTTTAGGGCAAATGACGTGAGTACGAGCGCCAAATATATAATTACCAAAATAATTATTCCATCTGGTGTGGTAGTTTTCTTACTCCGGCAACAAATTGGTAAAGTTGAGCGTTGTTTTAAGAAAAATACAAGCAAGCCCCGCGCGGCTGGGATAGGCGATGTCTGTCCTGTAGCAAAGGTAGACCAATCAAACGTCATCACAATTTGTCCACAAGGACCTAAGTGTGGTAAAGTATGGTTTACCCTACAACCCGTAAACCTAACCTAACCTAATCAAAGCAGTAAAACCCAACTCAAGTCAAGTCAAGTCCCCGAAGTGGATTCCATCAAACTAAGACAACAAATGCACAACGAGAAAGTCACTATAACCGTCTTATGTATAGGTGCGATTACACGGCCATTTTTTCGAGTCATTTAAATGACGCTGTGACGTCAGGAAAAGTGTCGCATTAGAGTCACTTTCAAGCTACGATTCGTCATTGGTCATTTGTGAAAAAATGGCGATCACACGAAATGACCATCAACGTCATTTTTGTCCCAAAATAAAATGACGGACACTGCGCGTCATTTAGAATTTTCCATTGGGATGCCATTAAATGACGAACGAAAAAATGACGATCACACGGTAAGGACATGCCACATCAAAATGACAAATGTCACCTTTCGTATTATTTCGATTTTGCGTCATTTATCTGTTTTGTGATCAGACGGTAATGACCGATGAGAAAAATATGGGGGTTTCTGATTGTATACGGAGCAAGTGGTTGGCATTATTTTACGGTGCATAATATTCAATATAGTTGAAAAAAGAAGAAGTTGGTTATATTTGCTAAGTAGAAGTTTTGCATAGCTCTAATTGGATTTCTATTAGAAGTGGGACATTAAGATTATTACAACAATATACAGTATGGATATGTGAAAATATAAGTATCATGATTTGTGCAATAATTTTTGGGAAATAATTTATAATCTGATTTATTCGAATCTTTTGAGAAAAACTAAGTACGGGATCTTATTTAGAATACTTATATTATCCTTAATTTGTATTTTAGTCAAAATCTTTAGAACGGTTTTGGTAAAATTTGGCAGACAAAACCGTATTAAATATTGCAACGTTTAGTTTGAAAAATACTATTGCTTAACCATAAGCTGAAAACCGAGTACAAGTTATTGTTCGGGATGGAAGCATTACTTGGTTTTTAAAGTCTTTTCGAAATCGAGAGAGGGGTTTTCGAGATGTGAGCAGATTTTAAAATTATCGTCTTCAGTGATTCGAATTGAAAATTAAGGACGCAATAATTTTGGAAACACCAATTTTACTCGAACTATGCATTGTGGTCAAAATCGTTATTGCCGTTTGCAGGTAAACTAAAGAAAACTGAATATTTAAAAAAAAATACTTTTTCCGAAAATCCATTTTACAATAATAAAGAGAAAAACTGAGTTTGCCATTAACTTAGAAATGACGATACTACCTTAGAAATGAATTTTCGTTACAATCGTAGGTATGGATTGTTTTCGAGATGAGTCCAAATTTTAAAAGTAACGTTATTCGATTTTTCAGCGGAAAACTGAGTATGCAGTCGTGTTAACCTCACCTACTTAAGCTTAGAAGTCAATTTTGGTTGAAATCGTTAGAGCCGTTTTCGAACAAATCAGACTGGTATAAACATTTTATATGGAAAGAACCATTAATATTGAAGTTATCATGCAAAAAAGGAAATACGGCTTCGAACTGTAAGCCCCCAAACTCAAAATCCGAAGATTGAACAAAATCCGGTCAGCCGTTTAGGCTGTAGGCCTCGGAACATACAGACAGACGGACAGAAAAACAACCACAAAAAAAAAGAAACAAATTAAAACCAAAATCAGGAATTTATACCTCATTTCGGCACGAAAAAAACACCAATTGAAAGCACAGATATCGTATTAAATGCTGCGTCATTTGTCATTTGCATAGAAAAATGGCATGCTATGAATTTCGTGTGTAGTCATTTTTTGGAGGCTGCCATTTAAATGGCGCAACAGCCAAAAAGTTTGGTCATTTGTCCTAGGCGTCCTTAAAGGACGATCACACGGTAATTTTTTCCGTCATTTTAATGGCACAAAAATCATGTCATTTGGTCTGCCATTTCCCTAGTCATTTAAATGACGCCGAAAATGTTATCCCAAAAATGGCGATCACACACAACGACATTTAAATGACGGCTTTGTGACGCGACTTTGACGTCAGAGCGCCATTTAAAGGACGCACAAAAATGGCCGTGTAATCGGTACTTATCAGCGATTTGTTAAAGTGTTTGGAGTGTTGCTATTTCATTGGGATTTGTCCACAATTTCCCCACAAAGTTATTTTTACGCAAACACACAATAAAATCTGTTTTAATTAACTGCCGGTATGTTTAGAGTTCACCATTTTTAATCTTAAAATTTGATAAAAAAAAAGCCCTTTCTTTTTAAAAGGAAATTCGAGAATGGAAGTTCTTAGAAAAACACACTGAATGTAACAAAACCTCTAAACAAAGGTTCACCGATGATGGGTTCCCATATTTGGTTTTCTAAAAAAATATATTTCCCACTCAGTGATGTCAGACTTTTCGTTGGAAAATTCCCCGTTGGGAGTGGAAATTTCCCTTCTCCGAAGCACTGTTGATATACGAAAAATACCCCAAATTTGCTCTCACTAAATTTTCTAAAAAAAATTATAATACACATTTATTTAAAAAATAGAAGCTGCTTTTGCAAATATAAGGAAGGAAATATGTGATTTTTTTTGTGCACAAATGCATTTTTAGAAAACATTATTCAATTTTAAAAAATTCACAAATTCCAAACAGGATATTCTTGATATAAAAAGCCTTCCCAAGAGCTGGTCAGAGGTCGGTTAAAAATTGCTATACCCTCTACCTTTAAGCCCAACGAACGTAGTTGCTCTATTCTAGCTCGTTACAAAATTATAAAAGATCTAAGGCCCTTGGAACCATCTTTTCAGCCTTAATAGAGGGCGCTTCTAACAACACAGTATGGGCACGATTGCAAGCGCGAATCGGCATCGAAAAATCTGCCATCTATTAGTTTAGATCAGAGCGATGGAAAGTCAAGTAATTACTCCATTAACGAGAGACGACGCCTTGTCTGTAATGCAAGTCGAAGGTTACCCCTAAGGATGAGTGCTTTCTGCTAGCCTATTGTCACAGCGTTCTTAAATCTACACGGATAAGGCATCACCGCCATTGGTAACGCTGACGATCTGAAGACAACTCTTTTACCTCTCTTAACTAATGACTATAAATTCCCTTGAAAAATGAATTTCCCTCGAACAGACAACACTGATACAGCCGCGAAGTTGTAAACAATCGCTTCGAACGCCGATTCATAGGAATGGAATCGATATGCGACTGTTACATCAGACTTTATCTAATCGATGTTCCCAATAAATCGCCAGCAAAATGACTTCAACCCGCACCCCACAGTAACCACCATAAAATGGATATTTCACAGCATGTAACGCCATTCAAAAAACATGCACTAACCGATTAAGCTCGGTCCATTATTTATTGCGCTTTCTACAAGTCAAAAGTCATTTCCCAACAAGCGCTGCATTATCCGACGAGTTTCATCAGCCTCGATTGATTAATGATTTCACTATTTCCCCCCAAAAATACTTAATGAACACCTTCGCCGTCGACTGTTCCCATGACTCAATGAATTTTCGTCTATTCCAGATTTTTATGTAAATATTTGCCCAAATCAACTGTAATCCACAAGTCGTCTGTCTCTTGTTATTGTTACTACAATCCACTGGTGGGTGACTGTTTCTTTTATTTTCTTGGTCCCTTTTTACAGCCGAATATGATTGACACTTGAAAGCTCACTTACCTCGCTCGAAGTGAGAGCAAGCGCAAATAGACAAATTCACCCTTAGGGCATCTCTGACTCTGATCCGATCGTAAACAGAGTTTGACGTAATAATTAATACCGCGCACTGATCTGACCGACAATCGCCGTAATGAAGACAATAGTGGTTACAAGTTGATTGCTGAGTCTCGAGTGATACTCTTCTGGTTCCGTTTGCAAATTCTTGAACTCTCATCGAGTGGGGGATATTTTTTTTTTAATATAATGCGACGTGACCTCAATCGGTTTTGAAGGGTTTTTTTCGATCTTCAGTTTTGAGTGGGGCGGTTGAAGTGATAATAGGGCGTGTGGCAGGGAAACAAGGTAAATAACACCTACAAGTGGTATAAGTATAGGGGTAGGCACTTTGATAGATTTTTTAAGACGGACTGGATTATCACTTGGGAACAATGGCAATTGGCAAGTAAGGAGTCGGTGGATCAAAGTGATACCTGCCATCAGGTCGTGGTTTTGAGACTTGGTGGTGACCAGGTGAAGTAGTCTTGACTATGTTTCGAAGGACTGATGCAACACAGATAGAATAAAAGGTTATGGTACTGCAAACCCGTTTTCTTAACAGAAAAGTGCCGATGCAACCCAACGACCAGGACCTTATGTGGCTAAAAGTCGAACTACAAATATTTTACCAATTTTTCGGACCACCTTATATCAAGGAATCACGAGGTGTTAAGATTTAAGGGTTCAATAGAAACAATTTTTCCATACGACCGCTCAAGCTTTTATACTTACAACCAGGGCCGGCCCAAGGTAATTTTGCGCCCTGAGCAGACAGCGGCTGCTGGCACTAGACTTGACCTTCGATAGGTCCTTCTTAAAGGACTTAAAGTGTCATTCCAATTCCAGGTCCTCGAACATAAGTCCTGTTGGTATTTTTAAAACATTCCTACACAACAAACGAATTTTTGTTACGCAGGCTTTTCTATTGAGGCACAGTCAACTTGTCAACTTGCCCTTGAAAGTAGCTGGCACCATAAATTTAACAAATTCGGAGTTTTCTTTGCGTCCATCTATTTGCAACAAATGTCGTTTAAAAGTTTGAAAGAACTTTCAACGAGAAACTTAGTTTTGACTTAAGAAAAGTTTAGAATGTCGCAAATTTTGGCAAGTTGTAGGTATAAGCTTTCATTTCCGCTGGTAGGCATTAACCCTTCAAGGTTTGTAAGCAAATTCAAGAACAATCGAGTGTACTTATCATCTTTCTCATTGCTTAAACCTATTTATGGACTTGGTAAAATTGAGCAGATCCGAGTTATATGTGTCATCCAGTTCTGACAGACGGAAAGGTTTTCGAAGGACAAACCTAGAGATTTGAGGCTGCGTTCCTGAAGCACGGTAGAGTGGACAGAGCGTATGTAGAGACGACTTACACAATACAATGCCAAGTTTAAACTCGCACGTCTGTCTCTCAGTCAGAGAGAACGACACCAAACACTCTTGTGTTGAAAAAGCTTCAAAACAACGACAGGGACTAAAATGAAACTTCCCAAACAGCATTCTTAAATCAATCATGTGAAACTCCTAATCAAACATAAGCGAAGCAATTTTTTCAAAAGCCGGGTTGCAAATATTGAAAAATCGCAACAGGCCTACGAGCTTTAAGTCCACCCCTGAGGGAGAAATAAAAACCCCACCTTAGACAATTGAAGAGCGACCTCAACCAACTCTGTGTGAGTAACTAAAGCAAGCTAGCTCAAGACCGATCTGGTCGGAGAGGATTGTATGTTGCGGTTGTGGTCCAAACGGACTGTAAGCGCCACCTAAAGTCGGGAAAAGCAACCGAATAACAGGACTGAACTTGACGTAGCATTACAAGTCACAAGGGACCTTGCCCGGGACTAGCATAGAGCCGAACCAGTTAATTTAGCTTTTCAGGGATTAGCAAAACAAGTCTGTGGATAAATGGGAATCAGAAGTGCCACAAGGTTCCATACTCTCCCCAACTTTATTTCTTTTCCACGTCAATGGTCTGTTTAGGTCGACAAAGAAAAATATTTAAAGCTTTGCTGAAGGCACCACTTTGGTCTTTCTCCTCGAAGGATGTGTGAACTCTCAATGCAACTGAATCGCAATAATTTAAGTGCAGAGCTTGCAGGAATGTCAAGGCACTGTTTAAGTGGTTAAAATAGGCTCTTGCCCAGGTAATAATTCAAAGAAAGAATAATTATTCAAGTACAGGTTTGAAATAGTGCAGTGTTTTAGAACGCCTTCTTTAAGCGTCCAGAACGAACCTATAGAACTAATGAAACGAACGGAATTCAATGGAGATAAACTGGACTACTCAACGGGACAAGGACAATCAACAATCAGAGGCTGACACAAACCTATGCCCACAAAATTTCGATCCTCTCTGCGGTTTCTAATGAGACACCCATACCATCAACCCATCTAAACCGACTCATCCCCAATTAGACCATCACAAGGCACTCCCACAATTCCCCAGAACCTTTAGATCAAAACTAACCCACAGCCTTGCCAACAGAGAGTACCCCATGAACTGTCAACCGCCTCATCAGTTAAAGTGACAGGCGCTCCTCTCAATCGCATTCAGCTTCGCAGCCAATCTCCTCGCAACTCATTACTCGTTCATTAAGAAAACCTAATTAAACCCATGTCTGAAGAGCTATACAGAAAAAAAAACCTCATTATCCCAGACTGCTGTCAAAAGTACATTCCATTCGAAACTCTTCATTACAGCGTTTTTAATTGACTTGTAGCCTCATTCCACACAATCACCTGAGAAGAGGTCAACTGTCCAAATCTAAATTAATAACCCTCCTCCGACATGCAACATCGAAATCCATGTAGCACCTGAAACAATCCATTCACACACACTCACACATATACAAGTATCTCTCTCAGTGCAGTTGCAGCCAACAGACATTAATTCTGCATTCAGTTGACAAGGCCGAGCCGCACGACCAAGAAGAAAAACAAAAAAACCAATGATTCCACTCAAACTCAATGCTACTGTCAAAGCAAAAGATGCACACATGCAGCCCGACACTATGCTCTCTAGCTGAAGTTTTGTGTGCGCACACACTGTCGAACTCACCAGACCGTGTCACTCAAGTTCCGGTCAACCGCATCGTTGACATCTTCGCAGCGAATAGACGCAGTACAAGGACTTGCCAACTAACCAAGCAGAAGCGATTTCTTGCGGTTTTTCCCATTTGACAGATGAATGGATGTAACATCCCTGCTCCAACTGATTAACTAATTTACGAGCTGATAATTGTTACTGTCACCAGATACCTAAAGCGGAGTATCTATTTCAAAATTAGGAACAGAGATCCATTAAGAGGCATTAATATGACATTGAAATGTCAGATGAATTGTTGCGATGAAATATGAGATGGCGTTGCGTGTTCGATTGATGCTGTCGTCGTTCCGTTGTCTTTCCCATGTCTAATTTGTCGAACCCAACCGTCGCGTCGGTCGATTATCCATGTGAAGTCGCAGATATCAATGAATCGATTAATTGTGCGGTTTGTTGTGAGATTGCATGTTGTCATGGAAAAGTGTTAACAGCAAAGAGGTTAGATATGTGTGTGAACCTTGCGATAAAAGTTCCCTTGCATTGGTCGTGGGATAGTGGATGTGCAAACGAATAGTGGGAATGTTAACTCATTGTTCTGGGATTAAACTTTGATCGAAGGGAAAAGGATAAGCAGCTGTCATTGTTAGCTGTCATTGTAGTGATGAGTGTTTGTTGGCAGTTCTCTATGAAGTGTGGTCTGTGGTGCTTGGGACGTCTGTCGAGTTGATTGACATTTGAGGTCTAACATTTGTTTGACGTTTATGTTCGTGTTGAATAGAAATGTCAAAATATTCAGTTTTAAAGGTTCTTTTGATTGTTCAAGTTTTGCACTGTAGCAATATTCGTTTTAGCGTTCTAATTATTCGGTAAATTTTTCTGACACTATCGTGGTGAGTTATTTATTTATTTATTAAATTAACTAAATCGTATAAAATATATAATACTTCTTAAGTTGGATAACAAGTTATTAGCCATCTGCTTACAAGCTTACAATATTATAACGAGTAACTTCAGTACTCAGCACTCCCATAGCTGTCAAAAAATTGATCAACTACAATTTTATATTGCAATTGGCATGACAGCTCGAGTTTAGGCAAATAGAAATAAAATCGTGAGGCTTAAGATGCTTGCCAGAAGAAACTACAATGCGACTTCTACACACGAATGGTTTAATGACAGCTTAAACTCACCACGTTGTTCAAAAAAATGAACTGAAATTAGACTGCATAATGACAATTGGAATTCAGAATTAATAACGCATGTAACTGTCACAGAATAAAGAACATAAACTTTCATACGATATTGACAATAATTAGAACCGTTTGCTTAACAAATTCTGACAGTTAAGTTCAGCGAAATGGTTTGACAGTTAAAAATTGTTTGCGTTCACATTTTCTTTGCCCACTTTAAAGTAGTAACGAAACTAGATCACAGCTTTAACGCCTGGTAAAATAAAACTTGCAAACAATTGAGTTTTTGAAGTCAAAGTTCAGAAACAAAACAGCTAATGGGCCGCGTGATCTGACGTTTTATGGCTGTGACAAGCCGATGGTCTGTGTCAATAACCCAAGCACTTTAGACGATTCCAGGAAGAGGTAAGACCAACACCGTAAGCGCCTTACTGGCGGCATATAAATCGATTTGCTCGTAAAAGGAATTGAAAAATAATTGACGTTCAACGCATTAACTTGGGCAGACATTTCCGTAAAGGAGATTATTTGGCTGAGGTTCGATGGTTCCTTCTTTAACCCAAGCTCCTTTACTTAGAAAACAAAAAAGCACACTTCCAATGTCAAAGTCAGTTCTATCAGCATTTCTTTAGATTTTTTTAATTCAGTCAGCCCTGTCACATTTACACCACTGTTACATTTCAACACAAAACAATAGCCCAAGCAAAACATCTCAAATGACAGCGCGGCGCCTGCTACTTCCCGACTTCCCCTTCCCAAGTACACTGTCAACAACATCATTCAAATATTTTGACAACCCGCTTGAATTATTCGATGACATTTGCAAATATTTTCATCGACTTATTTTATGAAATCCGACGAAAGCAGACACTCAAAACGACCGAGGACAATGAAAGAAAATCACAACCAACGAGAACTCTCGGCGAAAAAATATGCAAATGACGGTGAAATTAATTAACCCAAGAGTTGCATGTGCAGCTCAGCGGTCTACGAGCATGAAACTCGATAGCTATGTGGCAGAAGCTCCTGACAGGGGGGGGCGAAATGAAGCGGATTTTTGTTTCCTCCTCACGCCGGCCGATGTGTTTTATATCATGCACTTTTGTGCGTCATTAAAATGTTGCGGTATTTATGTACAAATGGCAGCCAGATACACGAACTTGTACGTCAAATCCCGCGGCGCGCTGTCCCGTGTCAAATTGATGAGGTTTTCAATTGCACGAGCGCAGTGTAGGGTTGCGTTTGCGTGTGTTTCGGAGTTGATGACCACAAACGACATAACCGCACCGACTTTGATTAGGTTTTACTTGTTTTTTTTTTTTTTCTGTAGAATGTGTGTGCCTGCTCGTTGATTGATTGGAAATCAGGTTCTACCACAATGTTTTCAGAGATGAGGGTATTAGGCCGGGGATGTTGTTATGAAACCAGGAGAGGGAGGAGGAAATTGCGTTTTCGGTTCAATTTCTATTCTAAATTGTTTCAAATGAATTGATGTAGTTTGTGGATGAATAAATTGGTGGTGATGTTGTGTGGGAAGGAGGGGGAGATGTCAAAGTCCAGCGCGATATATTGCAACTGCTGGGCGGGGAAATTTTTCAAATTATGGTGAAAATAAACAGGCGGTTGAAAATAGGAAAATATTTCAAGGTACCGCCTTTGATAAAGATGAAGGAAAGAAAAGCAAATCTCCATTGGAAAACATCCATCCGAAGCTTGTTTGCATGGAGGACAATCTTCTCAATTTATAAACCTAGTCTCAGAAGCTAAGATGTTGAAATTGCCATAGCTGTAGATATGTACGTTTCCCATTTTTCGGGTCTTGATCCTGAAATTTATAGCTCAAAAGTCGTACTAGTCGCTGGGTTTGAATAAAAAAAAATAATTCACTTCCGACAGAAATTCCCCAAGAGATATCTGCAAAGACTCGCTAACAAATTTTCCCCAACTTCGAAAGATGTAAAAGATGTCAAGAAAAAACCTTTTCTAAGATCCTAAAACTTAGTTAAAAGCAGTTTAGATCGGAATTTAGTCTGTAGCACCCTTGATGTGCTTGTACCACATATTTTGGTATGACATGCCACAGGGGTAACTACTTTGGCCGGCTCTCTGTCGTAATGTCTGGAGGGGCTATATCCCACTATGATTCCATGAATTTTGAAGTAGCAAGCTGGAAAAACTCACTCGGGGTCTAGCCATTTGAAATGTTCTCTAGAAAAAAATAAACGATATAGACCTGGCTGTCTAGCCACCGAGGAGCTATTCTTGACGAGGAAACGGACAACAGGAACTCCTTGTATATGGTAACCCACCTCATTTACCTATGACTATGCTTGCATGAGACAATGCTGACTAAAAAGTGATGAGGAGAGACTGATTCCCAGTGGCTTAAACGAGCTCTCTATCCGGGAGAGTATTTTCACCTGTCGAGGGCCGACGTGAAACTCAGAAACAATAAAGCGAAAGACAAAAAGCTATCCCTAGGTCTAAGTAGGTAGGTAGAAGTGCCGGTTTCAGCCTTGAAAACCCAAGTAGCACTATGATGTACCTTTTTGTTACCACGACTCGTGTGACCTAGTTCTAGGTCTGAGAGGAAAAATTTATATTCGCAGAAGACAGATTTGTCCTTGACTAGAAAAAGAAGAAGGACCAAGCATCGATATAAGTTCAAGAGCTGACAATACAAAATCAAATCAAATAGCGCAACAAAACTTAAATTTCTTCACAATCGAAACTAAGAATCCAAATTTTAACTCCGGTAAAGATCTAATTTCTCGAATATTCATAGGAAATCTATTGAACAGTTTACGGGATACAACGGAGTAGAAGTTTTTGAGCAAAGCGGTGCGAAAAGTAGGCAAAGCCAACTCTCATAAATTTTTTGAAACTTTAAAGTATTTCAAATGTTTTAGCGGTAGAATTTTCAATGTTCTGAACAAAACCATAGAACGAGCCAAGCGATTTGCCACACAAACTATCCTGATAGGGCATTTTCGCAAAACAACTAATGGCTGAAGTTTCGTTTGGTGGGCTAAGATCGTCTGCAAAGGCTCTGCTTTCCCTGCAAACGGTTGGCATAACTTGGGAGTTTAAATAGATTAAGAACAGTATTGGACCAAGAACAGAACCCTGAGGCTGAGGCACACCTATATTTATCTCTAATATATAAAAAATCTCGTGTCACAGTTTTAGTGCTTATACTCTTCCGAAACGGCCCGACCGATTTTTATGAAATTTGTTGTGTAGGTATGAAAACCGGTCGTAAAGTATATTTCCTACCGCCAGGTGATTAGAGTGTCCATGTCTACAACATTTTTGCTTTTTATTTTTGACGAATATTTTTTTTTTAAATTTAGCATCAAAAAATATGTATAACCCCAAATCTTCAACTTCCTACCCCAACCCACCATTCTTTAATCGCAATTTTAGTATTTTTGTATCAACAATATCCAAATAATGTAGTTGTCGTTCGTTTTTAAGACATAACGAAATTATTTATGTTGTTCAATGACAGATGGCGCTACTTTCCCCCCATTGAACTTTCATCCACACATGCGCAAGTCCTTGACGTGAAGAGTCGCGTCACTTGAAGGGAATCACAATGGGTCTTCTGACGGCCTCCTTCCCTAACTTAACCTATCCTAACTCTTTTTCATTCAAGAAATTTATTTTTTTTAATTTAAATTTTGCCGTCCTCTAGAAATGCTTTTTCGCAAAAAGAAAGAGTCGACCATATTGAGGAAAATCGTGTAGTGAGAGACACCCTTCGTGCAAATGATGATTAAGATTAACGGAACCTTATTCGACGTCAACACCGAAGGACGTGCTTCTGCACTCGTATACAATTTTCTTCGGTGCGTTAATATTGGGCCATTGAACGACGTCTGTCAGTATTTCAATGCATTTTCCGCAATATGGAAAGTGTCCTTTTCGTCATTTCAATTGAATTGGACGGACTTGCTGTTGCGTGCGGTCAGACATCTATCGACATTGCATTGTGAAGAATGCGGTTAACGAACTGAATTTGATTTTGTTTCGGCACAATTTGAAATTGAAGGAGGAGTTTGTCCCTTCGTGGAGGAGAACGAAATTTGTCGGCACTTTCGCTAAGAGTCTTCATTCACCACCTGTTGATATCATTTTAATACGCGGGACAATAAATTTCAAATCATGTGGTAATTGTCAGGTACCACATTTTCCAACGCTTACTCCTAGAAATTTGTTGAGAAAAAATTCATAAGATTCTCATTGGAGGGGTACCAAATGATAATATTATCATATTCATTGACAGCCAGGCGGCTATAAAATCAGTGTCTGATATTGAGATAAAATCGAAGCTAGTTCGCCGCTGCCGCGAAGAGCTTAAGGTTCTCTGCTCGCAGCACACCACGCGCTTATGCTGGGTACCTGGACACCATGACAAAACGGGTAATAAGAGGGCTGAACTGGCAAGAAAGGGATCCGCTATGGGTCAAGATCGTGCGATCAGATTCATCAAGCCACCGCTCTGTAATCTCAGAGAGAGAGTGGAAAATAAGATCCGCATGAAAGCCAACAACAGGTGGAATGAATTAACTACCTAGTCCTGCCATAAGTTCTGTTACACAATTTCCATCGCTTATTGCAAACAACTTCTTGCGGGAATAGAACCGTTAACTTTTTTTTCGGAACGCATGCCTTGTGTAGTAAAGAAAACTAGCCAGTTTGGTTTCAGCTTGCGATCTGTTAACATGGAGTGGGGCGTTAAAGAAAATCGAATAGCGATAATTGCGTTGCATAAGTGCGGGAAGAGTGCTGGCCAAATTTTCGAGTTGCTAAAACCACTCGGCATATCGAGAAATTTCGTTTATCGGGCTATTGATCGTTTCTCCGAAATGTCCAGAGTCGATGACAGGCCAAGAAGTGGTCGCCCACGCGTCGTCCGTACAAGTGCGGTAGTGAAGGCAGTGCGTGAGCGAATTCGGAGAAATCCCCTTAGAAAACAGAAAATAATGTCCAAGGAGTTGGAGATATCAACCAGATCGATGTCAAGGTTGATTCGGGACGATCTCCATATGATAGCCTATCGTCGGTCCACTGGTCATCTCTTAACTCCCCAACTGAAAAAAATTAGGCTGGAAAGATGCAAGAGACTTCTGCAGTGGCACGCGGCCAATGGCCATGAAAACATTTTGTTTACGGATGAAAAAAATTTTACCGTTGAAGAAGTTTTCAATAAGCAAAATGATAAGATTTATGCCACTTCATCTAAGGAAGCGAAAAAAATTGTTCCTAGGGTTCAACGAGGCCATTATCCAGCATTCGTGATGGTTTGGTGGGGGGTGTCCCACCAAGGTGTCACATCCCTCCATTTCTGTGAAAAAGGCGTGAAAACTGGGGCAAAGGTCTACCAAGAGGACGTGCTAGAGGGTCTTGTTAAAGGCTTGACCAATACCCTTTTCAACGGAAACAGGTGGATCTTCCAGCAAGACTCTGCTCCAGCGCATAAAGCCAAAACCACGCAGGAGTGGCTCAGGCTCAACATTCCTGGCTTCATAGCAGCTGAAGATTGGCCCTCGGGGAGTCCAGATCTGAATCCACTGGATTATGGTTTGTAGTCAGAACTGGAAAACATGGCCTGCAAGACTCCCCATAAAAATTTGGAAAGCCTGAAAACAGCATTGACCAAAGCAGCTTCCGAGATATCCATGGATACCATGCGTGTCTCGATAGCCCAATGGCCACTACGTTTAAAGGCTTGTGTGAAAGCAAACGGCGGCCATTTTGAATGAACCATTTTTTTTCAAATAGCCAATAATGTGGGCTAATAAATAAAAATAAAATTAATTCGATATGTTTACTCGTTTTTTTTCTATGGGACTTTGAAGTTGTAACAGAACTTATGGCAGGACTAGGTACCTGTGAAACATCACGGAAGCTATGGCCGGAATACAATCCAAGTCGGACTAGCAGCTTATGCGGTTTGATAGAACGTCGATGTATAAACTGGTAGGGGCCCTAACGGGTCACAACTTCCTAAGACACCACACAATGAAACTGAAACTCAAGAATGACGACATATGTAGGGGTTGTAGGGGTCACTTCCTCTGTCGATGCCCAAGTCTTTGTCACTTGAGAAATAGAACACTTGGTAGATACTACTTCCATGGCATACATGAACTTGCGGATGTCTCTTTATCTGATCTTTGCAGGTTCATAAACATATCAGGATGACTGGACAAGGTCGAGTAAATGTGAGGAAGTGAACTTCATTGCCAACAATATCGGCTAACAAGGGCATCACAATGGGTCCACATGGACCTAAGTGGAGTGCTGCAGGGCTTACTCTGCCGCATCCACCCATAAACCTAACCTAACCTAACCATCGGAGGGGTAATATCTTGCTCTCTCTCAATGACGCCATTTTTTATGGATCTTTCGGTCTTTACATTAACGCTTTTGGGCGAAACGAAGTTCGCCGGGTCAGCTAGTTAAATCATAGAATTTCCTATTTCAACTTTTAGAATTCTCTCCTTTAAATAAGACCCAAACCAATTATGCATGAAGCCTCAAAATCCTGTACAATACAATTTGTGGAGGAGAACATTGTGGTTAACCATGTCAAATGCTTTTGTGGTATCCACGAAGCGACCAGCGCAACATTTTTTGCTGTCTAGTGATTTATATATAAATGAGCAAAACTCCATCTTCTGTAGAGAGACTTTCCCTAAAGCCAAACTGAGCAGGGTCTTATTTTTCCAAAATAGTCCAGTACTCTATTCTTAATGGCCAGAGTACAAGACACTGTCCAAGACTGTACACTGAACGGCTTTGAACTCTTTGAAAGCTGCACCCAAAATATCGGACCCCAAAATGATAAAGGAAACAATTTGCGCAAAAGGCGAAAAAGGCGTGAAAACTGGGGCAAAGGTCTACCAAGAGGACGTGCTAGAGGGTCTTGTTAAAGGCTTGACCAATACCCTTTTCAACGGAAACAGGTGGATCTTCCAGCAAGACTCTGCTCCAGCGCATAAAGCCAAAACCACGCAGGAGTGGCTCAGGCTCAACATTCCTGGCTTCATAGCAGCTGAAGATTGGCCCTCGGGGAGTCCAGATCTGAATCCACTGGATTATGGTTTGTAGTCAGAACTGGAAAACATGGCCTGCAAGACTCCCCATAAAAATTTGGAAAGCCTGAAAACAGCATTGACCAAAGCAGCTTCCGAGATATCCATGGATACCATGCGTGTCTCGATAGCCCAATGGCCACTACGTTTAAAGGCTTGTGTGAAAGCAAACGGCGGCCATTTTGAATGAACCATTTTTTTTCAAATAGCCAATAATGTGGGCTAATAAATAAAAATAAAATTAATTCGATATGTTTACTCGTTTTTTTTCTATGGGACTTTGAAGTTGTAACAGAACTTATGGCAGGACTAGGTACCTGTGAAACATCACGGAAGCTATGGCCGGAATACAATCCAAGTCGGACTAGCAGCTTATGCGGTTTGATAGAACGTCGATGTATAAACTGGTAGGGGCCCTAACGGGTCACAACTTCCTAAGACACCACACAATGAAACTGAAACTCAAGAATGACGACATATGTAGGGGTTGTAGGGGTCACTTCCTCTGTCGATGCCCAAGTCTTTGTCACTTGAGAAATAGAACACTTGGTAGATACTACTTCCATGGCATACATGAACTTGCGGATGTCTCTTTATCTGATCTTTGCAGGTTCATAAACATATCAGGATGACTGGACAAGGTCGAGTAAATGTGAGGAAGTGAACTTCATTGCCAACAATATCGGCTAACAAGGGCATCACAATGGGTCCACATGGACCTAAGTGGAGTGCTGCAGGGCTTACTCTGCCGCATCCACCCATAAACCTAACCTAACCTAACCATCGGAGGGGTAATATCTTGCTCTCTCTCAATGACGCCATTTTTTATGGATCTTTCGGTCTTTACATTAACGCTTTTGGGCGAAACGAAGTTCGCCGGGTCAGCTAGTTAAATCATAGAATTTCCTATTTCAACTTTTAGAATTCTCTCCTTTAAATAAGACCCAAACCAATTATGCATGAAGCCTCAAAATCCTGTACAATACAATTTGTGGAGGAGAACATTGTGGTTAACCATGTCAAATGCTTTTGTGGTATCCACGAAGCGACCAGCGCAACATTTTTTGCTGTCTAGTGATTTATATATAAATGAGCAAAACTCCATCTTCTGTAGAGAGACTTTCCCTAAAGCCAAACTGAGCAGGGTCTTATTTTTCCAAAATAGTCCAGTACTCTATTCTTAATGGCCAGAGTACAAGACACTGTCCAAGACTGTACACTGAACGGCTTTGAACTCTTTGAAAGCTGCACCCAAAATATCGGACCCCAAAATGATAAAGGAAACAATTTGCGCCACCAGAGCTAGATGAGTCGAGGTTTTTATTGTCTTAGAGGACCAAACTCCCCGGACTCTAATTAGGAATTTCGACATCACGGACAGGATCTTAAAAATGCTTTTTGGGGTAGAAATATACCTCCAGTTATCATTTACATCATGTGAGGTCTTCCTCATGTTCTTTTTATGAACTCGAGACAAATTATAAAAAGAAAAGGCAACAGAGGAAGTCTTAACCTCGCTGGATCAAGGCAAAGCTACACAGCTTTAATAGCGCTCCATGAACCAAGCAGATGGGTGCTACTTTTGCACTTGAAAGCTTCATTTGCGTCCTTCGGTTTCATCAAAGTACATCGCAGCTTCAAGGGGGAATTTCTAAAGAGGTGTCCGATGAACTCTCGCCCAAACGACAAACCTCTTCTTCTTGTTAAGTATCAACATCAAATTTCTGACATTTGTGGAAACCAAACTGAGTGCCGCCCTCAGACTCCTGTTATTTAGCGACTTGGGAGGTCTAAAAAGTTCCATTTCCATGGTCTGCAGCTTCCATCCGACTTTCGAATACCATATTAATGGAATTTCCTTCGAAAACCCTCGAGTGCTCCGAGTAAAGACATTCCATTTAAAATAATTGGCCAGCACAACCAACCCTGTCTAACCGCAAACGTACAAACTGCAAATCATAAACCAACCCGCGCGCATTCAACAATTCCCCCGACGAACAAGTGCGTCTGGGTTGCCTGTTCTCCCACCATAAATAATCGACTCGTTGTATCCTTTTGCTCCAGTATATATTATATCCTGCCGGTTCCGCACTGTGTAAGACTCGTGTTCCGGCGTCTCATCCAATAAACGCGATCATAACTCACGTAATAATCTTGAATAAATGTTATTGTGGTTTCGGTTGCCTTGGCGGGCAACTTCAAGTTGAAAACCCCAAGGAAGACAAGAGAGAAGAAAACAAGAAAGAAACTCATATAATCCGCAAAAGTATTTGGGCACCCCAGACCGCATCATACCTCGAAACTTTTAAGATGAAACGTTGCTTAGAAACTAACACTTTGCGTTGTCTTGCTTTGCTATTACTTCAGGCACGGGATTCGGGTTGCAACCCTTCTCCACGGGGAGTATTCGTGTCTTTTCCCTTTGGGGGGACGTCGGGTAGGTACTTTAAAGTGCAGTCAAAGCTGAACATCAATTTCGGCATTATTAACAAAAAGAAGGAATGAAAAAAGCGAGAAACAGCTCGGTTCGGGTTGTTTATATCTTCATTTGAATAGTGATGGCTCCCTTTCGTCCTTTTTTATGCAGGGTTACAAAAAAAAAGATATAAATGAGCTGACGACTGACGAGATGAATGAGATGAGTTTCAATTGAATTAAAGAGAAAGGGTCGCGGAATGACTTGGTAATATGTCACAAGTCAGGACTCAGAAGTAACCAAGTAAGCAACGTCAACGTGAAGCCGACGCAAGTTGACTTGATTAAGGAAAGAGGTGACGAAATGGCTGACAAAATGTTATTTAAGGACATAAAAGAGGAGGCACTGAATATATTAAGCACCAAGACAATATATGGAGGTTTGAGGGAACGCAGGGAACCTACAACCGCATTCGAATTATTGTCAAGTGAGAAGTTAAGCGGTCACTTTTTTGGGGGTCGAACCGGGCAAGTCAAACAACAAACCGCATTCGAATTGGCAAGCTCTCTTTTGATAGTGATATTCTTAAAAGTTGTGGGAAGTTAAGCGGGCACTGGGGGTCGAACCGGACAAATCGAACAAACAAGCTCACCTTAAAAAATAAGTTTAGGCAACAGGTGTAGGTATATAAAACTCTCTTCATCCGGCGAGTGTGATTCTTGCTGGTCGTCGAACTGGAAACCTCTTGTCCAGTAAACGAACAAAACATCACGGGAGCCCGCCTTAAATGCTGCAGAATTTCACCATACACCTCTCTAGGAGCCCAGCCGTTGGGCCTTTTTGTATTTAATGCGAGAGTAGAACAAAAACCAGTAGTCGAACATGCTATAATAATAAGCCGGCTTTCCGAAGCTCTCTGTCTGTGAATAAAAATGTGAGCCAATCAGGGGGATATAGAGTTCAACAAGTTGTAAGCTAGGAACTCGGAACTCATCCGAAGCTTAAATATTTAAAATGAAACTGGGATCGCAGATCAATAGTACAGACGCTAAAGATTCATTTTAAAAACTATAGCCAGAGCTCATTAGTTTTCGTGAAAAGATTTCTTTTTAAACCCATTTAAAAATAAAAAAAATTGCGCCTTTTGTAAACCTTATGGAGTCTCGTAGAGTAGTTTCCTAAAAATTCCAAAAGTTTTCACTGGCAGTTGACAAAGGTTAGGTTAGGTCAGGTGGCTGTCTGGAAAGGCAAAAGAACGACCAAAAATTGGTCTTATGCGGAGGTGAACAAAAATGAGGTTACTGCTCTCTAAAGTGCATAGCTCAGGCACTGGTTATAACTTAGGTTGAAGTCATTCTTGACCAGGGGACTGTAACGCTATGACTAACTTTTCAAAACTTTTACATCCGATTTTTGGGAACGTTGAAGACAAAAAGTTTGTTAGGTCTATGGTCTCAACCATGGTCTAGTTTTGATTCCTCTCTTCACAGCTTACAATATTTAGGCCTAAAGCTATAAGTTTATTTTTATAGAACTGTCATCGGGTGCTTTGGCGGTATATGTCGTCTTGACCATACGAATTCGACTTACATAAACAAGCTTTCAATATATGAATGAGCTATCACAAGGTATTTGAAGCCGAGTCTTTTCGGGATTGTCAGAGAAAGAAGTTAAAATAGCAACTGTGGCGAAAGAGCCCTAAAACTACCAACAGGGGTTTCCATAGTAGCAAAGGTTACTAAACGTGTAATATACGACCTGGCAGAAGCTTTTAAAGTGACATTTCCCCACCAGGTTGGGGTTGTGCATGATCCTTAAAAGCAATATTGTTACAGAGCCACCGCAACAGCCTGGGATAAGAATGACGAAGGCGGATATGGACGTGGAAATCTATTACCCCCAAAAGGCCTCAGTCAAACTATTAGTGAAGGCCGTAGTCCGTTAAAAAATATATATTTGAAAGGGATCTAGAAAAAATTCCCCTATCAGAAGGAACACCTTTTCGGCCCCCAAATTGTTATAAGCCCTAGACTAGGGTAAGGGACCTTAAACTCTCAACAGGCAAATACGAACATCAGTTCGGTATCGACCCCATCGAAAAAATAAATGAACAGTAGGATTTATGAGGAAAAGAAACTTGTTCAGTCTACGAAGGGACAGGTCTTCTCACCTCAGTTCACATCAATAAAAATGGCGGTCACTAGATCATAAAACCTTCAACTTAACTTGTTATGTTGCAACCGACGTAAGGCACTCTTTAAGAATTTTGAATATAGAAAGTAGCTGCAACCAAGGAAAGTTTATACACCCAATGTCTGTCATAACTTCACTGAGACCTTTGATTTAAAAGAAGAATTTAGGCAGACGACTCTACAGCGATAGCGACAGTGACAAAGACCTGGTCCATCAGAAAAGAATCAGTGCATCTGACAAAAAGCGGTCCTACAAAAAAAAGAGTCTTCAAGGCAGCATTTGAGGAAGCACTCGACTTCGGTGGCACCCGAAAGGGGACCTTAAAAAACTTGGACTCCACGTCTGTGAATAATGGCAAGGGCCACTCCAACTGAAAACGCTAAATGCACAACGATTACGTAAAACTAAAAAAAGAAAATGTAGGTATCCCTTAACCGGAGAATAGACGTCGGGGTCGAACCGGTCGAACAATAAACGTGCACAGAAGCTCACCTTAAAATTAAAAGTTTAGGCAACAGGTTTATATAAAACTCTCTATAGGAGAGTGTGATTTTTGTTGGGCGTCGAACCGGAAATCTACTGTCCATTGAACGAACAAAACATCACAGGGGCCCGCCTTAAACGCAGCAGAGTTACACCCTTCCAATCTCTGGAAGCTGTTGGGCATTTTTGTATTTGGTACGGGTGATGGGCCAAAAACCAGGCGTCGAACCGCGTCGTCCATGAACGAGCATTACGTGACGGAATTAGCTTTTGTTTCACATGTTAAATCAACTTAATTCCGTCAACGTATAGCTCGTTCACGGAAGTGGCGATACGACCCCAGACTTTCCCAAGCCATCTGTCTGTGAATAATAATGTAAGCCAATCAGGGGGATATAGAGTTCAACAAGTTGTAAGCTACGAACTCATCAGAAGCTTAAATATTTAATATGAATCAAGTAACGCAGTTGGATTGTACAGATCTGTACAGGTCTCTAGTTTTGGCCATCTAAAGCCTAAGCAAACTTCTTAAAAATCGTTCCGTTGCTACAAATTATTCCAGAGACACACAGCTGCATTATTCATGAATAGAAACCTCATCTTGATTCACACGTAGCATGGACCTAGTTCCTTTGACATATAACTCCTTGTCCTTCCCACATCAATTGATACCCCAAAAATTTTAATATAACGTTCTCTCACTTACCGCAATGGCATCCATAACAGCGTTGACCATTTTGAAGTAATCCGTTTATATTGCTTCAGCATTTGTTGTATTTTCTATTATTTTTTCGAATTTTCCTCTTATTTTATTTATTTGTTGCTTAAATTTGCACGCACACTACGTTTTCCTTCGATAATATTCTTTTCACTAGTGACATTTAAAAGTCGGGTTGCTTTTTGAAAATTATGTTTTGTTATTTGAATTTTCCCTGCAAGGGTTTAAGAGGAGCACATTGAAAATAGATAGATAGATTAGATACTGATTGGGAGAGAGTGGGATTTTCGCGATTTATTTGTTGTCAGTCAATGAACTGCAGTCGAAAGAATAATATTTCCGTTCTTATTGTCTTCCTGTTTTCATGTACTTTGTGTGTGTGTGTGCTGCGCTTCATTAACAAACCAGCCGCAGGAGAAACAAAAGCTTTTTGTTGCACAAAGAGCACATTTACTTTTGCTTTGTGCAACTCCTATGAGCTGTGGCTACAGAGTAGTGCGCCTATTGTCTGGGACGTTGATGCCTATAGTTTGCGTTGGGAGATGCAGAGGCATGCACTAGCACTGTGGTTGTTTTTTTTTTATCGCCCTCTCCCTTTCTTTTCAAGGACTGCAAGCAGACATAGGGATGTTGGAAATAAACCAAACTCACGAGTCTTTGCATCGTTATCACTTGGGACAAAGTAAGTATGCTCATGTGTGCCTGGAAGGGGGGGAGAGTGTAATTTAATAGTAACTCGTCCGAAGGTGATTGAACTGGAATTGCAATTGCACTTTAATTATGGGAACGGAGGGTTTGATATGGGGGCACTTCATATGTCAACCCAGAATTGGCATAGCTTCGAAATCCACTCCCCAGATCGCCCGTATTTCAGTGACAGCTCAAAAATAGACATGCCAAACATTCAAATGTCAAACTCCAGTGCTTTTGTAAACTAACAAGGTCTTATGCCATTTAAAAGGTACCTCCTACACTTGACCAAGTTGCAAATAAATTGAAAGTACTGCCCCCCAGAGACTTTGTGCTCGAATTATGATTAAGAGGCCGGAAGCATTTACATATAATTAAACACTTTGGTTGGAATTGTAGCTATTTCCAATCATTTCACTAAAAAATGGGCACACAATTTTGAAAGAGTTGCTTGAAATGGAAATAGTTCCCACCAAAGTGGTTGTCTGCAAGGAGATGTAGTTGCACTCTTAACTATAATTCAAAGACCCACGTTACTAGTCAACTGACGGACTTCTTTTGCAGTGTTGTTTGAAATTGGTACAGTTCCAACCAAAGCGTTTTTTTTTAACGAAATTCGACTGTTTTTCAAAGCACAAGTCGGCGGCGGCTTATAAATTAATGAAAGACGTTGTCCCTACTCGCTTTGCAGCAAACCAAGTCGGGTTTTACCCACCCAAGGGAATTTATGGTTGGGGTTATCATTGTCACATTATATTTGTTAGCCAAATTTTAAATGTGAAATTGTTGCCCACTATAGAAGTGGTTCTTTTACAACCCACAAATTTTACAACTACAAATTTAAAAGTGTAGGATATATCTCTACACTTAAAGTAGGGAAATTCAAGTCTTTTAAAGCAGAACGTAAATCAATATAGTTGGAAACAAACTTGTTGTTTTGCACACAGATAAAGGAGTTTTAGTTTGGCAAATAGTACTCCAAACAAGTCGCTTGACTTTGCTCAATTTTGTACGGGCTTTTCGTTAAGATTTTGGAGGCAACTACAATAACTTGTAAATGATTGGGAGGTATGCACATTTTTTTGGAAATGAATACAAATGATTGCAGAACAGCAGAAATTTAAAGTTGAAATATAATTCAAAATAATGATTGGAATTGATGGAAAACGATTGCAACTGACTTAAAATGACTGACAAAAATGTAAACGATTGAGAAAGAAAGTAAATGATTGCAGAAAACATGTAAATGATTGCAACACAACAGAAATTTGAAAGTAATTGAAAAAGAATTCAAAATAATGATTGGAATTGATGGAAAACGATTGCAACTGACTTAAAATGACTGACAAAAATGTAAACGATTGAGAAAGAAAGTAAATGATTGCAGAAAACATGTAAATGATTGCAACACAACAGAAATTTTAAAGCAATTGAAAAAGAATTCAAAATAATGATTGGAATTGATGGCAAACGATTGCAACTGACTTAAAATGACTGACATAAACGTAAATGATTGAGAAAGAAAGTAAATGATTGCAGAAAACATGTAAATGATTGCAACACAACAGAAATTTGAAAGCAATTGAAAAGGAATTCAAAATAATGATTGGAATTGATGGGAAACGATTGCAACTGACTTAAAATGACTGAGCAAAAATTTAGGTAAATGATTGAGAAAAAATTTAAATGATTGCAAAAGCAAAATGTAAATAATTGCAAATGGTGGGAAATTAACCATTCCGATGATTAGAGTTAATTTGATTTGTGAAAAATGACTGCACTTTCACGAAGCTCTAGCAAGATTGTGGCTCCAATCTCTGAAGTTTAGCATAAAAGTTAAAATCAATAAAAAAAGATTATCTTGATGAAATTCAGACCAATTCAGACTATTCAGTTCAAAGACTGCATGCACAAAGAATACAAAGGAGACAGCGACACAAGTCTATACCGACCGTTCAAAAAGAAAGAGAACTTGGACCAATCAAAAAATCTTGATCGGATAAACTCGCAAAGACATTCGTCCCACTGACTGATGCTTTCAAAGAGCACTCCACGATAGTCTTACGTACGGAGCTGATTTGCATACTGTACAAAGACAAGAAGCTATAGGAATGCTGAAGAGACAGAATCTCTCTGTCAGATACTATGCGACTGCCCAGCGTTAGGAATAGACGAAGGTCATCGTTCGGGAGCTTTTAGAGAAATAGAGCATCTGAATAGCGTTGAGTTGAAGAAAAAACACAGGAAAAGTCACCCACCTACCTAACTACTTGAATTTTATTTTCTCCAGTGTAATTGTTGAATTTTTCGAAGGCTAAATATCGAAACGCACACTAATGTGCGCTATCGCTTAATAACTCGCATTTCTGTGAACGGCTTACAAAATAAGGTCTAACTATTGGTTTTTAAATTGAAGCGACTCTTCCGCACATCAGGACATCCAAGGTAAGCGCATAAATTCCTTTCTTATAAATCACACTCCTTGCTTGAAAAATTTTAAGTTCATACTTTATGTGACTATAGGAATGGCAATGCGAAATGGGCATAGCCTTGCGAATACAAAATCTTGTGCGATATCCCCCAAACAGGGTGCGTTAACGTTTCTATTTCTCTGTTTTTAATATTTTGCTTTCTGAATTCACAATAGTTTTCGAACGAAAATGATCAAACTTGAACGCACAATCGTGTGCGATTTACAATATATGAGTGTGCGTTCATACCTATCCATTTCTTTTAAATAGTTGTTGACTTCTGAACACACAATGGTTTCTGAATGCTGCTTCCAGCAATGACAATGATAAAATTTAAACGCACAATCATGTGCGATATCCGATTTTTCAGTGTGCGCTATCGGTGTCAATATAAAACAACGTACAAGTACATCTCACACTTCACCTTAGCACCTTAAAAAATTGATATGCACTAGCTACTGACTCATTGCGTGTGCGCTTGGGAAAAAACAATCCAACTTGCAGTGATTTCATCTTTCAAAGTGAAAATCAGCCAAATTCCCACATAAATATTCGCCAAAACTGCAGACACTTGTCAGACGCACACAATTCGTTGCCAATCTCTCACGAAAAGGTTAAATTTCACCGGTTAGCCAGCCGCCGCCGGCCGGGTGCGCTGCAGCTCCTTTGTTAATTCTGTTTAGCATGCAGGCCGCACAATTAAATCCGAGACTTCCTCTTGCGTCATAGCGCGGTGTGGTGCAGCTCCCCATCGTCAAGGCGTCTGTTGATTTTGGTCAGAAATATATACAGCGTGTGTGTGTGGACTGAACCCTCGTCAAAAGAACTCAGAGGGTACTCACTCCATGTGATAAGGATACGTTCACTCTCAATCCACGCTCTGTGCTATTGTAAACTGTTTTTCTTTTCCTTTCGGTTATCATTACCAGAAATATTTACTTTAGCCACTGTAGATAGCGTTCGTCTCTCTAACAATTAAGATTACACACCGCAAAGCGGATTAATCATGCAAAGGTCCCAAATAAGGGCAACACGAATTAAAATTCATCAACAAAACGAAACGAACTCAAGAAAGGAACACAAGGAGGAAGGAAAATAAATAAGACAAAAAAGGAAAAAAAAAAAAACCCCAGGCAAATAAAGTCGCGATAAGGTTGCGCTGCACGTAAAACGTATCTTACGGGGTCGGCTGTCGAAATGTAAACGTCTCCTTACACAGTATTGTTTGTTGTCTGTCGTCGTCGTCGTCGTCGTCGTCGTTGTCCTCTTCGGCTGACTGGACAAATTTGGCAATCGTGGCATAATTTTTTGTTTCTTCGACATTTTTGGGGGATTTCCTTCCTTGATCGCGCGTGGTCTCTGGTCCCATCAGGAATGCACACCGCATGCACTTCGAGCAACATGGAAATGTTATCTCCATGTACATCGCTGGATGTAAGAGAGTTTGTTTGCCTGCTTGTTGTCGAATTTCAATTAGATACGTGCATTCGGGAATGGGCTTAGGAGCACGAGCATCGGACTCGCAGTCGAGGAAGGATTGATAGATTTTGGTGGCAAGGAACCGCTCGATCGGGTTTTGTCGATCTGTAAAGGTTTTCGTTTTTGTATATCTTCTGCAGCGAATGTCAAGGTGGAGATTTATCGTGTCGAATGGGATTGTTTTATTGCGCGCAGAGCGAACAAATGTGAACAGTTCAATGGACGTGTCGGTGTGACGGAGACATTTGCATTTGGGAGCATAGGTGATTGAACTCGTTGGAAAAAATACGCAATGCGTTGGAATGTGTATGGCTTACAAAACCTTCTGCACGATCACAGTTTAGACAGGAGTATAAAGAAAGCATGTTCAAAAAACGATTGTGCCCCAAGTCGTCATGGGAAAAAAGACAGCTGGCATGATCAGTGATCGCTGATCGTACCATTTGCTTTTACTTGGATCAGTCTAGTGATCGCTGACTGTACTAGCTGGTTTTTTAAAAGCTTAACAGGAAGGGACAACGATGGAGTGTCATCGGAAAAGAACTATCATAGTGATCTTACGAAGTGATCGTCTTAGCAAAGGGGGATCTTCACTTGGATCCTAAACAAAACCCCCAACTGAAGGCCTTTCCCATCTCAATGCCTAGGCGAGTTAAAGGATATAAAGCTCACTAGCTCGATGCTAAGGTTTTAAAACATTTGTTGATCGAGTAAGATCGAAATATTGATAATGAAATAATGATTGATGGCATTGCGTTTAGAGGAAACGAAATAGCGATCCTGACAACGATCTACACTAAATTGGACATAGTGACCTCCAACTGATCTACAGCTGATGATCACTTCAGTAATCGTTGGAATGTGGGCTCAGTTTTAAGACTGTAGTTAAACAGTGGTCAAGATCGTGATGGCCTTAGAACGATCACATTCCACTGTTCATATAACCAAACTCTAAGTCAGTTAATTTGAATTGATTGCACAAGCTGAGGATCATTTAAATAATCGGCGAAATGTCGGCCCGAATTCAAGACTCAAGATGCAAAGTCATCCAGTTTGTACGGCATATATAACGATCGCATTAGTTAGCATAGATCGCTAGACTTTAAGACAGCAAATTCGAATTGACTGTACCAGATCACTACTACACAGTATGCCCGGCTAAGGACTCCAACGAGAAGGTGATCACTCTTGGGTGACTGGTATTACGATCGAATTGTAGAGCTGATCGTACCAGATCACTATCACTATCAGTGATCACGCTGATCACATTCCAATGGTTAGATCACAATGCTAAAAGAATAACAAAAAAAAAGATATACAGAAAATTGTAAAACTTAACCAATCATCGCAACGCAAGCGCGTTCAAAGTACTGACTAAAAGTACTGGTACTACCCATTATCGGTCACACACAACTATGTCGATCAGTAGACCTCTAGACAGTATTTTTGAATTTAGATCACTAAATCACTAGAATAATCAGGGCAACGTAGGCCGCGCAAAAGAATGTATATCTGCGAAGTGATCACACATGAGTGACTCCTGCAACGCTCGGATTAGAGAGTGTAGATCACTAGAATTCTATTCAGTAACCTCCAATTTTACTAACACTATCAGTGATCGCGCTTATGATCCATTCAACGTTCATATCACACTGTGTAGATCACTAGACTTCTTGGCAGTAAATCACGTTAAAAAAATAGATCGGGTTGCGATCAGTTGAACAATCGGGGTAAAGAACTTCCGGTTTTAAGCCTCTAGGTCGACATTACATGTAGATCCCTAGACATTTGTGCAAAATGAATATTTTTATTGAACTAGCTTGCGATTGGGGTTATAATCTGCCGTCCGGGTGAGAAGATCTTCATGAGGTGTCCCCATCTATCAAGGCAGACTTTGTCGGCGTAAAAGCGCCAAACGATCGTGTTAAACATAATCTCAATTTTAATATCAACAAATAAGTCCATTTCCAAGGAATAGAAACTCAAAATTATTCTGTTGACTGGATACAGAGACAGTCTTAAGCTATTAAGCTTGCGATAACCATCGGAATAGAGTCTAAAGTGATCTTCAAAGAAACTCCTTTCAAGGAATGACGCTTTCGACTCAGGAACCTTTTTTCAGGTATGAAAAGCTACCAAAACGAAACACAAAGTCACAGACAGTAAATTATTTTGAATAGGCAGTCTGTTCCTTAAAAGTGATCGCGAATGAACGTATGCAAGAGAAAACATGAGTACGGCGACTTTCACAGAGAGTAAAATTAAGTGTCCCGGAATTAGGAGTGAAAATGTGCAACTGATCGTGTCAATTGATGGATGATCGCTAGATCAAGACTACGATCAACGACGACTCACATGTTGATACGAAAAGAATTGAAGGTTGCCAGTAAAAATCACCTACATTCCGTAAAAGTGATCTTATCAGCGATCAGTTTGAACGACTGTGTCCGACAAGATCACCGAGAAGATCAGCGGAACGCTTTTGACAGATAGTAAGGGAGTCAACCAACAAAATCAATCAAAAACAGTCCAACCTCAGGCTAGTCAATTAATCCCCAAACCGATCTACAATATCTCTCGAAAAACATGACCCAAATATGTAAGTGGGACCCTGAAATTGCTGTGTACCACTTTGTCCAGCATTCCACCAGTCACCCACCTTAAATTCCAGCCATCTGTTTACAATTGATAAGCAATGAACCTAATTCAATCAGCGAGCAAAATTTCCATAAATCAACACAGTGCCAGTCAGTCCCCCAGAATGTACAGATACATTTCGCAGAAATCATTCAATTCCATAGCGTTCTCTCGGCGGTGACACTGACAGTCGTCTCGCTGACTGTTGTCTCCCACTCCTCAATCTATCATCGTCGTGACCTGCAAGCAAACGTCAATTGGAGAAAAAAATCAAATAAATGCCAGCCGACTCTGTGGTCGAGACATTCTCTCCGTCATCGTTATGCAAATTAAAACTCAAATATTTACTCTGATTGATTGATACAGAATCGTCGTCGTTGTCGCTGTACAATCTGTCATACACTTGTGAGTTTCACTTTCACTCGGTTCCCCCTCGTGTTTCGTTTCAAAATTCCCCACTGAATTGCAAATTTTGTTCCCTCCACATCCACTTGGACTTATCTAATCATTTTCGGTTAATTTCATTTGCCCAGTCCTTTATTTACGTGATTATCCCCCGTTCGCATCTAACAGTCAGAGTTTGAACAAACAATCATCAATTGCTGGCTGACGATAAAGAAGAGCCCGAACAATGACCATGAATATGCACACAATCGAGCAAGAGCCAGCCCCTGGAAAAGGGTTTCACTTTCTGATAAAAAAAAAAAAACTGAAGTTCCATTGGAGCTACTGGTTTTGCAGGCTTGTTCTCCGTGTTTGCCGCTGTCGTCTGGTGCTTCTATTTCTGCGGAACGCATCGGATAGGATTCCACTTTCTTGCTTTATTTACTGGGATTCTTGAAATGATAAAAATAGAAATTCGTTGGAGATTGGCAGAGAATGGGAATCGTCGACGACGTCGACTATTGGCCGGGCAAGGAAATGGCAAGTTTTTCTTTGTCTGACGGTGGATAGGACTTGTGTGGATGGAGTTGGAAAAAAAAATCGGAATTTATGGGAAAGGACTGAATTTGTCGGCGCAAAAGTAAGACTGTGGGTTAGAATTTGGAATAAAGACAAGATCGCGTCGTCAGGTCTGGCGGAGAAGACGTTCATCTAATAAAGTTTCAAGGAATTTAGACGACTTCATTTTTAGGACAAAAGCGGTTTGGCTGTTTACGTATGCACAAAACTGCGAATAAGCTTGAATTAGATCACTTACTTTTGAAAGACAGAATTCATTCGAAAGGTGTTCACAGAAGTGATCGTATAAGTTTGCAGCCGATCGACAGAGGTCTTGAATTCGCTGAGAAGATTCATATATTTAAAATTTGAGGAAGTGATGGTTTTTTCCCGCAGTATGTCACATTAAAACACATCGAGAGGTGTTGCAAATCCTAATACAGATGAAGATGATCTCCCAAAATCCGGTACCGAAACCAGCGATCATTTCATAAATATTGACGATCACTTTGGAACTTTGTCTCTCTCTGTTATGGGATACAGATCTATGGCCAGGCCTCTCATTTCTCAAAATAAGATCTATAGAAAACATTTTCGTTCGAATTTTGAAAAGTGATCGTGACAAGTTCTTTAAACCATCAGAGCTTCGATCAACCCATGAAGAAGTAGCCAAACATTTTCAAAACGAGTTTGTACTACAAATTTTCGAAAATTTGCAAAGTAATCGTGCAAAATACAGTAAATGTTGGTGATCGCGTGAAGTTTTTGAAGATGTCAGAGTTCCCGACAGCTCATAGAGTAGAAGGCAAGAGTTTTGGCAAACCAGACAAATGTTGCTGATCCTGCAAAAATCCGTGGATTCTTCAACTGCTTGAGGTCTTGGTTGGGCCAATTATGAAGCAAACTTTCCAAAGGGATCGTCAAAATTTGATTGAGTACATTTATCACCTAGGGCAAATGTAAATTCGTAGAAAAATGCCTCAAAAATTAGTAAGGATCACTTAGAATGGTTGGATATCAGAAACTCAGTTTTAGGAAAATTATTAAAACACCAAAAATAAAGAGCAGAAGCAGTTCTATTTAGATAAGAATTCCGCACGATATTCCGCAAAATATTTCAAATTGTTGCTAGTGATCGTGATAAGGTGTACGGCTTCATAAATCAGTAGATCTCTCGACCTGTCTTTGAAACAGGTTCCGAGTTCTTTCGAATTTTTACAAGTGATGGTGAAATTGCCATTTATAGATATTGCCAGACATTCTGGTCTAACAAATTGGACCTTCCTATAAAACAGTAGAAGTTAAATTTAAAAGATAAAGTCGTACAACAAAAAATGGCAAATTAATTCGAAAAAGTTCCAAACTGTGGTTAGTGATCGTGAAAAGGTGCACGGCTTCATAAATCAGTAGATCTCTCGATCTGTCTAAGAAAAATGTTCCGAGTTTGTTTGAAAATTCGTTCGAATTTTGACAAGTGATCGTATAAGTTTTCGTAGACAAACAAATTGGAGTAGACGCTCGATTTACAAAATAAATTGGCAAATAAATTCACCATTTAGCTGAGCTCTAATCGATCAGTCTTTGGCCGAGTTTGTAAAAATTTTCAAAAATTGTACAAGTGATCGTGTCAAGTTTTTTGGACACATCTTTTGTCAGAAATCTTGATCTAACAAATTGGATCTTCCTCTAAAGTAGTGGACTCATCACTGTACAGATTCGTACGAAAAATATGTCCAACTTTGACAAGTGATCGTGGAAGCCGAAAGCGCACATCTAACATTTAAAAATAGGACTACCTTTTGAAGAAGTTAGTACGAAAAACATTCGAAATATTGGGAAACGGTTAGAATTTTCGTAATCGTACTATTTGTTCTACCAATCCGTGAGACTCTTAAAAGAACTGAACGATCACTGTACCAACCGGCCTTTAACCACATTAAAAATGATATTCGTATTCCGATTTCGACTTCGACTTTGCCAGTTGTCAACTCACACGACATCATACATCACTCGATAGCAGTGCGTCACCACAGTCACTTGACTGTAATTTTGTACGAGTGCAACCACCAATCATCAGCAAACTCACGATAAGAAAAGACCGCTCCACCACCATATGCGACCAAACGGTGGTGGGTGCGCATTAGTGTGTCCTCCTCTTTTTTTTATTACTTCCTTCTTATCATCGTGTTTACTTTGAGCAATCACTATCTCATTCGTTGGGTTCTTTTGTTTATTTTTTTGTTTCTGGCTTGAGGAAGGTTTCTCCCACCCCGCCAATTGTGTGCAACAGCCGAGAGGACCTTATCGCGTATCACTGCATTCAGTAGGTACAAATGTAAACAGCTTTTGAATTGAGGTAGGTTTTTATAAAAGAGAAAAAAAAGGAACCAAACAATGTTATCGGACCGATGAAGAGGTTTATTGTTCGTGAGCATAAGTGAGATACACGTACTCGTGTATGTGGCCACATGTTGTAGCAAATGGAAGGTGAAGCTGAAGGCACTCGTAGATTGGAAAATTAGAATCGGTTACTGATTGTTGAATGAGGTCGGCACGGAAGGGGGCAAGTTCGACCGGAGACACAATGGGACCACAAAATAAGGCGCAGGACTTGGTCGCTCCAGACTTTCCTGATCAGTGGAAGATCAGTGTAAGACCCTGGGTGCAAGTTTGTCATCTGGGGCGGTAGTTTTATTAGCAGCATGTCTTTCTTTCTGTGGATTTACTCAGTAGCTTATCCCTAAAGCAGAAAGGATTTAACACCGAACTTTAAACCAATCAGAAGATCATGACCAGCTTTCATATTAATGATCGTGTTGATCAGTCTTCAATATCAGACTCCCAAAAGTTAAAAACTTCAGGTTGTGAGAAGATAGGCCTAGGGTCCTTCCTTACAGACCTGTTGCGCCAACTTTTTTTAAGCTATGTCTGCCAAAACTGCTCTCCACTCTATTGTCGAAAGATCGGTTCTCTACCAACGATTGTAGCTGGTTTCCGGGTTTTCCTCTCTAACCACCGATGTACAAACCACACTAAGCCTTCTTTATCTATATTCATCATAAATATTTTTTAAGCTTCTCACTTCTGCCGCTTGGATTCGGCCTAAAAATCTGAGTCCCGCCTTTTGACCCAAAAATTGTTGTGAGAAGTTAGGCCCCAATTTAGCTGCAACTACGAATTTTGATCCAACCTTTTCCTTAAACAAATTTTAGTTCACAATAGGCGGTTTCATATGGAAAATTTCGCCATTGTGACTTCGTAAAGAAATTTAAACGAATTTGGACAATAAACTGAACTATTAGTACCGGGAATGGCCAGAAAGGAGTTAAGACAAACAGTGGACAGACCAAACGACGGATATCCTTTTCTATGCGGACACTTTTTCAGTAAGAGCTGATCGTGCCCTACGATCACGATCACATGTGGACACCTCCGAGTCTTCTTGCTTTGAAATCTATCGTCTCAAAGACCCGGTTAAATGGGCAGAAGATTTTGCTCTCCAAACAGCTCACTCGTTCCGCTTCATTAGACACCCTTGAAGAACCGATTTCCATGCGGCTTTCAACACATCTACCCACGAACAGCTAATCAGTTGCCATTCACTATCAAGAGATTCCCCCGCCGACTACTGGTTTGGAATTCACCCAACTGAGCATTTAATTACCAAAAACCTGAATCCATCCAACCCAAATGAACCCCGTTTAGAATGCATCTCCACAGATGGACCGCCAGCTAAATTTGAATACCCATAAAGCCCGATAAATTTATGCGCGCTGACTAACCTTCGGCTGTTGCCCAACTCTCATATGGCAGTATTTTCACAGACCAATTCACGGTTTCTCTGTATTTTTTGTGATAATTTTTTTGGTGTAAATCCGTGTCATACAAGAAACCGCGTGTAATCAAAGCAAAATTAGCATTTACTTAACAAAACAAACAGCCATGATCTACCTGCCTGGCCAAACGAGCAATTTCTATCGATTATGTAACCCGACATAGTCAACCTGTCGCGCGAAAACTTCCAAAAGCACAACAAAACCCCCCAAAGCGGAACAAATCGCCGACTTTTCATTTATGTACACACAGAGTCGTAAGAGAAAAAAACAAGCCCAAACCAGGCAGATCAATGACAACTCGATCAGCGTGATCATCGTTGCATATCAAACTTCACGCGCTGACTGCTATGAGTAACTAAGCCGCACAGCAATATACGCCCACAGAGGAACGGATTAAAGCTGACAAAAAAAAAGTAAAAAACCAACCGAAAAATTTGCATAAATGATCGACCGATCGTACATCAGCTGGTATCGGAAATAGCTATAGCCACTCGGTATCTATGTTCGGAGTCACTTTCTCGCATTTAAATCGGCGACGTTGTTTACCAATCACTTAACTCCGGCTGTCGTCTCATTTTGTGGGTCACGTCCGTGGTGGGATTTGAATGCGATCGGTGATCTAGCGGGAGCTTTCTTTTGGTCCACCACTCCCACCTGTCCCGAAACGTTAATGCCATTCCTTAAACTGGCCATCCTCTCCTCGTTTAGTAGCAGTTTCTCTTCCAATTAAAAGCAGCAGATAAAACCAAAAACACTGCCGCGGTCACACGACCGCATGACCTCTTTAAAGACGGCCTAACAAGACACTTGCAAGTGCTCTTTTCCGCAGCTAATCGAACCGCGAAGTTCAGGTGATAAATAAAAGGTTTTATTCTTAAATGACTTTTGTTCGCGGTGACAGTGGACATTGGAAAGAGGAAAGAAAACCCATAAACTGGTGCATGTTACAGAGAAAGAGAGAAAGAGAGAGAGAGACAGCCAAACCAAGGTTGAATGGAATGTTAATGAGGCGCAAAGGTTTAAGTCCGACACGCCCAGAATAATATTGCCGTCGGTGCGGGCACTTGAGGTGACGTCTGGCAAATCAGAGATCTTAAGCCGGATAAATCTTTTATTAGCGAATGGGGTCGTTTAGTATCAGGCAATCGAAATGCTGCGGCCCATTATTCAGTTGGTGTTGCGGCAACAACTCTGTCTCATTTCAGGCAAATCATGTCTTTAGTGTCAGTTTCATTATTCAAGTCGTAAATACTGATCAGGTTGTTATGACAATGCGATTGAAATGAGGTTAGAAGGACTTGCAGTATGATAGAGAACTGGAACAAGGCCCGCACTTGGATTAAATCGAAATTAGTGGGGACAACAACCAATTTTTACTTAATCCAGTCATGGTCATATTAAATGAGCCAGGGATGTCAAATGATTGGATTTTACGAATCTTTGTATTGACGAATTTAAGCATCGTATTTATCTCGCAAATGCCTGAGAAAATGGCGCTCATCACAACTAGTGGGGCCACGAACCATACACCAGACATGGAACCATCTGAACTAGATCCATAGTAAAAAGTTGCTTCCTTCTTTGACAAAGATGTAGATAGGGAGTTGGGTAGAGAGCGCTAACAAAATAAACAGCAAATTGGTCCATTAAAATACCACTTGGGCTTTTTACCCATATGAGGGTCAAATTTTGTTCATTCGGTTCTTTTATAAACTGCCTTCCAATAAGAGGTGTTATTTTGGTATTCAAAGAAAAATGTAATTTTTTGAGATAAATGATCGGATGTTTATTCCATAATAAAGAGGAAGGTATGCCGTTAATAACGAAAAATACATCCGCCAAATGGCCACCACGAGCACGCATACAGGACCATATCCTTTTCATGAAATTTTCCATAACCAAATCGCAAAGTGGCTGCCCTATGTCCTCGATAGCCTCACGTATTTTATCTTTGAGGTCTTGAATCGACGCTGGGCTGTTGGCGTAGACCTTATCTTTCACGTGGCCCTAAAGAAAGAAGTCACAAGGTGTTAAATCACAAGATCTCGGTGGCCAATTGTGCAGCCAGTCTTGTGTCCCCTGAAATCTTGCGTGGATTTGTAAAGATGTGACAATGCTTTGAGAATCAATTCGCACGCGCTCTAGGAACCAGACACTTAATCTTGAAATCCCTATCATCGCCTTGGAGTTCATATTTGGAGGCAGCTTAGCTGAAGCTAATCGGAATGTCTCAAGCTTAGAGAATCAAGATTACAGTCAGCCAAAAATCTATTAACACGACTCTTTCGAGTTCCAGCAACTAAGTAAGATCGTTGTTTATAAATAGGCCCAAGCCGCCGATCCCTGAAATGGTGCTTAGACAGGTCCCGGAACATCAACCTTTTGTCTAGATATTTTACAACTTTTAATTCAAAAACCTCAACCCCACCCTCGTTTAAAAAGGTTATTCAGTGTACCTAAACTCCAAAAAGAATTTGGAAGGAAAGTAATCACAGAGAGGCATAGAAAGGCTTCTCTTTTTTAAGTTGGTCTTCGGCTCCGGTAGACTCGCGGGTATAGCCTCTGCGAAAGAGAATCATATAGAATCAGCAACGACTGCTGTACCTTTTAAAATGGCTGACACAACAGAGGCTTCAAAGAACATGAGGCAATGCAACTTTGCCAATAAGAACACCTACCCTGATACCCAAGTGTCCATAAAAGCCATAGAACCTGTCTTTGACAAGTCAAGGGCTGTAAATCAAGTCAAGAAATATTTAAAACAAAATTTTATCTGCCAACTTCAGACCCTATGTTGGGTGACGGGGCATGTGTATATTCCAGGTAACGAAAGGGAGGAGAGCTTGAAAGAAATTTGTCAAAAATGCACTAATCTTTGGGCGTAGAATTTACAAGAACTCCGCTAAGTAGAAAGAAGGCTGAGGCTAAGATGCTTCAGTAAAACAACCTTCGCTGGGCCTACCTCTACGCAAGCTGCCAAGCAAAATAAATACGGACAGTGGCAAGCAAGTTATTTAGTTATTACTTGTCACTCACTACTCATAAGGTGATAGATATAGGCGCACCCACCCAAAGCAGCTCAATATGCTGCAGAAGTTCTCAGCACCCATCAAAGAAAAGCAGAATCTGTAAGCCACCTTTGCGAATGCCACACTTAAACAAACCTTTGGGAAGGTCAGTTTGCCTACGTTTACTTCATGAATTAACGGAAAGTCCGGATAACGTAGATCTTTAACAGATAAATGAACCTCTTCCCCTTAGTTACCTTTACGATCTCCATAAAACAGGCTTTGCGACGATACTATCAAAGTCAAGAAACGAAACAATAGAGAAACGTTCTTGGGGTCATATTCGGTCCAGTTCATGTGGAGTACATGAATAGAAAAGCTTGAAAATGAGTCGATCCGAAACAGAGAAAGGACCCACATCATGCGACGTCCACAACTGAGAAGCGACCTCAACCAACCTCAACTATGGAGGCAGCTACGATCTCCTAAGTCAAAAGGCTTAATGGCATAACAATAATCGTCGGGACGATATCGTTTTTGAAACTTTGATGATCATAAGAAGTTAAATTCTGCGCGAATTTGTTTCAATATCACCAGCTTTCATTACATTAGTGGAAAATTAACTGGATTAAGGTCTCAAACTCGTAATTTTGGCACATAGTTGCTAGTTTTGGAGGCCCAGGGTTTAAAGATTTTTGGAGAACCAATTGAAAATTAATAATTCCAAAAAGGAAACTTGACACTTGATTCCTTGTAGAATCTAAGAAGCTCTCTATAACTCAAATAGGGTCCTATGGTTGAAAAACCCACAAACCTTTGAAATCCAAACCAGAGGTCACTACAATTTGCGGAAAATGTAAACAGCACTCAGAACCATGGAGTCCTATGTCACATAGGCCCTTGGAGTATACAATCCCTAAGAATGTTCGCGTTTCTGGTGCTCCTTCTGTAGTTTAAAACCTACATCTAGGTAGGCGTGGACTTGGGACCCACAAGTTACTTGCGAAACCAGGTTAAGATAAGTTCCAAGTCGTGCATCAAGAGATTTGTAATAAAACCTGCCCGAAGTTTCTTTGAAAAAATGTAAACCTTTCAAAGATATCAGCATTTCCTTGACCGTATTTGCACTTTTTATACTTCCACGGCTACCTACCTAAGAAGCAAAAAAATAGTTGGCGCAACAGGTCCGTAGGGTAGACCCTAGGCCCAGCTCTTCACAATCACTCGTTTTGTGGAGGTTTTTCATTTTTGGGACGAATGGAAGGGAACTTATGCCGAGTCCAAACGGCCAATTGAGAAGCTCTTTCCTGACAGTTATACTCTCAAAGGTAGCGCAGTGGAAAAAATCATCAGATTGTGTTTTTTTTGCGGGATCAAATCTTGTTACCACTTAGCCACTGCGCCTGCCTACCTAACAACAATAGATTACTCTCCCGCCACGAGATAGGACTTTGATCAAGCAATTTAAAATTAAAATCCCAAGCTCAAGCTACAAAAAACCCGCTTCGGCGGTCGTCTGACAATTTTGTGGTTTTGCGAGCTGCAAAAAATTCGCCAAACCTAGCAATTCGCACGAAATTGCGCGATATTTTCGTATTTTCTTGGAAAAGAAAACAGAAATAGGTAGGTATCTCATCAGAGAAGTTGAATCGCACTAATCACCCCCAAAACAAACAATCGGCATGATTAACTCCATACCGTTGCGCACTACAAAACTACAATCAATAAACCTCGAGTCGGACGGAAATCATTCAAACTTCTTCTTTCTGTTTACTTAACCCACATAAACCGTATCTGAATCGCGCAAAAGCCCAACTCTGTCCCACATCAGTAAAAAATAAATAAAAATCAAAAAATCCGTCCGTCGCTGTCTGCATGGGGTCAATAATTAGCGCGAAAAGAAGTCCAACAGTCTGCCAGCTAGACACGACCGAAGAAGAGATACTTCGCAAGAAACATTTACACAAAGAACGCAATCGATGTATCCATTAGATAAAAATATCCATGCGGTGACTTAATCCTTTGTCTCTTCGGCCGAACTTTGCTGTCGGCTGTGGCTGCTGCTTAGGTATCCAATATGCTGATTATGACGTAACACAAGATCGAGACGCGATCTTGATAGTGTGTCGGGGTCGGGGATCACTTTTTTCTTTTCTCTTTTGGCATGCGTTGCCGATTCTTATTGGGGAAACAGGTAAACGATTCCAGATACGGATGCACTTTCGTAACAAACCTTGAACTTCACTTGATTTGGAGCGAAAAACGATACCCAAACTATGATGGCAGCCAGGACCGGCAAAGCACCAGGAATTTTTCGCGATTTAACATAAAGACCGCGTGCGCGCACAGTAAAACAAACACAGAACGAGAACGGGAACGGAGAACGCCAAGATCGCCGTGACAACCACAAAACGCACGAGCAACTGCAGCCAAACCGCAGAATGCAGAGCCCAAACTGAAACTCACTTTGCCCAGCACCACCAATAAGGAAATTCAATTCGCGTTCGCGTATATCTGCAGCAGCAACAAAAAAAACAACCAACAAAAAATAAAAACCGACAGCAAAAAAAAAAACAAACAGCGCTGTGTCCGTGCAACAGAACAATCCGCATTCGGTTTTGAATTTCGCAAAGTTGCGCGACTTTTCGTCAACAAATCCGTTGGAAAGCAACTGAACGACTGCGGCAACGGCAACATAAATTCACAACGCAATGCCACGCGGATTGACGGCGGGTTGTAACGGCGCGATCGAGTCAGGCAAACTTTGTCGTCTCATGCAAAACAGCGACTTGTTCGAACCACAACATGCCAACTGAGAACTGAAACTGAACAGCGGCGGAAACCGACAACGACTGCGGCTACAACGCGTCACAAGTCACAACTCACAACTACTGCAAACAATAAAGCCGGTGTTTGCTTTTATTTTTTCTTGTTTTCCTTTACTCGCTCGTTTCTTTTTTCGTTCTTATCATAGGCATAGCGAAACCAACCACCAACACTCATGCAGATGGGGCATTCGGGTGCAGTGGGCTTAGAATTTAAGGGGCGAGTTGCACAAAGTGGAGACTTGGAGACACATACAGGTCTGGCACTTGTGTGTGTACACAAACACTGCTGCCTAAAGTAGAGGTAGAGATTGCACTTTACAGTGGTTTCGCTCGTGTTTCGTTTATTGCCCCGTTCACGGTTCAATGCTCAAGCGTCAAGCACTTGTGCTGCTGTTGGAGCGGAGGCATAAAGTGGGCTTGGAACGTATGGCCAATTTGATAGATGTCAGTGTCGGATGGAAAACGAGCGAAAACACCGAGAAACGGTTACAGAGGTAGGCGAAGTAGCGATCGATTTATTCGATTGCAGTCGAATGCATTTGTTCACTCACTCACTAGTGACTTCGAATTCGATGGAAACAATGAGGATTCACTTTCGATGTGGATACGAGTTCGATGGTTATTCGAGTGAAAAGAAGGTACGTTTTTTAAAAGGTACTGAGCTTAAAAACCAAGTGAAACGAGTCAATGTTGGCTTCATTAGAACGAACATTTTATGTCATCACTGGTGAAATGTGACTTCGAGTAGGAAAGGCAGCTTTTATTCTGCAAACGTTGGCCCAAAATGTACAGTAGCAAAATTGTTCCACAAAATGTAACGCCTTTCAACATTTACTTACCTATTTATTTATTTATTTGTCATTTATTTATTTATATATTTGTCAACATGTCGCCTTAGTTTAACTGTCAAATCATAAGACAAGTGTGAAGTGTCCCTTATGGTGATGGCTGGTTTCTGCTAAAGCGTAACTTTCTTTTTTCGCATAGGCTTATATAATGTGATTCTGGTAAATTATTTCAAAAGACGAAAATAGTCCCTAGAAGCGGACTTTTAGCTGTTTATTTATTTTGTATTATGAACAAAGTGAGAGTTCAATTAGGAAACGAAAGAGAAAACAAATATTTCTGTTCAGTGCTACCAACAGTTTTATCAAAAAGTGATGATGAAGTTGCTTAGCCAATTTCTAAGCGGTTTAATTTTTTTAGAACAAAATTTTGACTTTTACATCAGCTAAAAAAAACTGATAGACTTTCTAAGAAACTTATTACAAACATGCCTGAGAAAAAAGATCTCATAATGGGGTTCGTTTTTTGCCAAAAACGTTTGGGCGCCAAATTCATAAATTCAATCAGCAATTTTGTATTTTCGGAGCCCATTTTTTTATAAATGGCAGCTTTAAAAGAATATTCAGTATCATTAACAACTCATGGTGAGATGAACGAAATAAGCGGTCCATGACATACGTCTTAAAAGCAGAGCTCTTTGTAAAACAGAATTGTTCGACGAGTGTCAGGGAATTTAATAATTTTTAGGAAAACAACTTTGGAAAAACGAAAGCAGTTTCGAAAGTAACTCCTGTTCGATATGTATTGAAATTTATAGATTGTAAGTGCGCACATTCAAAAATCTAGTTACCTTAAGTCGACTTAATTGGTCTGGGCACTCATTCCGTAATTTTTCAGGCGATTATCGTCGAAATGATAGACCTCCAAAACTAGCAACTAAGTGCTAAAATTACAAGTTTGACAGCTTAATCCAGATCATTTTCCATAAATAAAATGAAATCTTACGTTTGTCGAAAAAATTCGAGCACAATATGACTTATTTTGGTGATCAAAGTTTCAAAAATGATATCGCTAAGGCGATCGTTGATATACGGAATCTGCCCCTTGGATAAGATGTAACGTGAACGAAAAAACTAGATTGGTCGGGAACGTCACTTTTTCTACGTCAGCCACATATGCGAACTGTCAACTCCGTCACGAATTTCTTGACTATAGAATCGTCGGCAATCCCTCCATAAACGTCAATTGAAACAGCTGTTCATATGACCGACTTCAGCCAGTCAAAGCAGGAATATGTCTAGTCGGACAGCTGCCAGACTTAATAAACTAGATACTTGAATGTCCCCAGTTTCGAGGGAAAGTCTTTCATTATCTAATTGATATACTGGCTGTCAGTTGCTTTTTTTATGGAATTGAGTGAATTTAAAAAAAAAGGAAAAGGAGCTATACGTCACTTTTCATGCTTTTTACATTTTATTGGTCAATTTTAAGCACGACAGAAATGTCTGCGATATTTAAAAAAAATTCTTTGTTAAAAAAAATTAAATGTGATCCGAAAATATTAAATTTAATTTTAAAAAACAAGTGCAAAGTGCCTTAATTTGTATGATGTATAGGACACAATAGACCTAAAGTCATTTCAAAATATGCTATTTTTGAGGTTACTTTTTTTCATATATATTTGAACGCATTTCAAAATGTATAGAACGCCCCGTCATCATTGGTGTTCTTCTTCCTCTCTAAAAGTCTTGTTCTAAATTAAATTATTAAAATCATAAGCTGCCACGAAATTAAACGTATTACTAAAACATTCACACGAAATATAGTCGCAATTGAATATGGGACGTTCATAGAGCAAACTGATACTCGCCGAAATGCGAAAACAGCGTAAGATTTATCTGGTCGATTATGGCCGCGACTGTGTTAGCAGGGGAAGAACAGTGCGATCGGCCAAAGACTGCCAACAAATGCAGCAGCTTTTGATGATTTAAAAAACGTGCAGAAAAATTCTTTGGAACGATTGGATTTTGACTCAAAAAAAGCATTTACAAAGAGCATGTCACAAAAAAGCTTGTTTATTACTTAAGCCATTCATAAAACCTTTATTAACGAAAGGTGGGAAAACGCTTATAATTATAAATTGGCAAGAGACATGTCTGCTCCTCTGACGAACCGAATTTTACATGTCTCACGATTTTCTATACACAATATTCTTCCTCAAAAGCATATGCATTTTACTTTTGTTGGTGAAACAGTTTTTGGGAGACTTTTCAACGACTTAATTTTAAAAATATCAATAGCCCCAATATTGACACTTAAGCTACCTTCTAAGGCGACGACGAAAAAGACTCAGTCAAATGAAATGATCCTCACAGCGAGCTGTTATGCTTTTAGCTAGTCCCAAAATGAAGATCAAAACCAAAAAGAACTTGTCCTTGCAAATATAATAATAGGACATAATACATACCTCTAATTATACAAAAAGAAAAGATCTTTGCCAGAGTTGATATTCATAGAAAAAAGTTTCTTTTACTTTTGATCCTGCTCAACGATAGTCAGATAAAAAGCAAACTGTTCCGTAGAGCTCCATTCTAGGGAAATATTTCTTAAAAAAAACAACAACACTGATCTTAGAAAAGAAAACAATTTCGAAAAACAGTCCCCAACAAAAAAATTAAAAACACTTGCTCCAGCTGATATTTCTGCAAGACCAACTGATTGAAAACGGCTGGTTCAGGTAATTACTAACTGATCCTCAAAGAAGATCGATCACTTCTTACATCCAGTTTATTCCAAACCATTCCTCTGTAAAAGAATGGTAACAAATTCAGGAAAGCAAAAGAAAGACCGATCGTCCACATAAACGATCGATGGAATGATCACCGATCTTCATATAATCTTCGACAATTTCACAATAGCCAACGTCTACTTGACACATTATCTTGATTGGGATATGAGCCCCGATGACAAATTATACCAAGCTTCCCACTAAGTTTAAAACACTACCAAAGTGATCTTCGATTTTTAGTGATCGGCAAAATTATCGTACTGCTATAATGGAAAAGAAAAGTCTTCTGGTGGCTGAAATATGATAAAAAATTCAGCAAACCAGAAGAAAGACAGATCGTCCACATAGAAGATCGATGGAATGATCACCGATCTTTATACAATCTTCGACAATTTCACAATAGTTAACGTCTACTTGACACATTATCTTGATTGGGATATGAGCCCCGATGACAAATTATACCAAGCTTCCCACTAAGTTTAAAACACTACCAAAGTGATCTTCGATTTTTAGTGATCGGCAAAATTATCGTACTGCTATAATGGAAAAGAAAAGTCTTCTGGTGGCTGAAATATGATAAAAAATTCAGCAAACCAGAAGAAAGACAGATCGTCCACATAGAAGATCGATGGAATGATCACCGATCTTTATACAATCTTCGACAATTTCACAATAGTTAACGTCTACTTGACACATTATCTTGATTGGGATATGAGCCCCGATGACAAATTATACCAAGCTTCCCACTAAGTTTAAAACACTACCAAAGTGATCTTCGATTTTTAGTGATCGGCAAAATTATCGTACTGCTATAATGGAAAAGAAAAGTCTTCTGGTGGCTGAAATATGATAAAAAATTCAGCAAACCAGAAGAAAGACAGATCGTCCACATAGAAGTTCGATGGAATGATCACCGATCTTCATATAATCTTCGACAATTTCACAATAGCCAACTGCTAGTTGACACATTATCTTCCCTACGAAAGTACTCGCGATGTAAATTATCCTAAAAGCCGCCAAGCTTCTTACTAAGTAAAGATTACTGGCAAAATGATCTTTGATTTTTAGTGATCCTCGCAACCAAGTAAAATAAATGAGCTGAAAGGAACTACTGCCGTGATGGTGTCTAAATATTAAAAGCGACAAGTGGAGGGTAATAGTAACCTTGCAGAGGATAATGCTGATCTTGTGGAGGATGAGAGTGATCTTGCGAGGAATAATAATGATCTTGCGAAGATTAAAGCAGTTTTTCAGTAGCCAAAATATTGTTTAGACCCGAAACATTAAAGTGCTGTAATTTTTACAACCTGCCTTCCCCAAGTAAGATCCGAAAATGCTGCCAATGTTCGATCACTGATCACTTTCAGCCAAAAACAAAAATAAAGAGGACCCCCGACCTACCTTCACTTTAGTTTTGTAACGAATAAACGTTCAAGAGAAGCCCAACAAAATAGCATCACCAAATTATCTCTTTCAACGATCTGTACGTTCGCATAAAATCAAACGATTTACACTCCCAACGAGTTATTGAAGACCCTGTCTGCAACATTTTCCCACTTGCGACAACTCTGTTTGAACAGACTTCTCCCCCATATCTATCGACAAATCTGGCATCACCCGAAGCCCCATTAAGACCCATTAACGATCCACCTCTCTCCCTAGCCTCAAATATGACATCCCTCACAATTTATTGCGCGACAACATTTCCATCTCTCACCTGCAATGCCAGCAACTCCATCCTCACACATTAGCCGCGCCAAAAACGAATATCATTCCGAAAAGTAAAATATATATACCGCCAGGTTTCCTCCTTTCAAATATTTCTAAGGCCACAACACTCGTAACCTGGTCAGGAGCGATCGCGAAATTTCGATAACGAAACCTAACTGCGAAAACAATAAAACACCACGAGCCATAAATCCGTTGCATACTTCATAAATTACCACTTCTGGGGCCCAGCGTGCACAGATGCAGTCAAATGATATTCACACCGATCAACCGATCGGCCGCAAGCCGGACCGTACCGTAAGTGTACTGTAAAGTGTGCCAGTCTACCACCAGTCAACGGCGAGATGCCACAAACAACTTCATAATTCAAAAGTGCAGTCGGTATGCAATAGCGCGCCGCTGTCTGTCTGCGGTCTTCGTTGCAGTCGCCGAATGTGACCTAAAGCGGAGAAGATCTCTCTATAGATCGGATAAAGAAAACCGACTCTACCGCCACCTGGCGATGTCATTCAACAGGACGACACACTCGCTCACAACAAGCCCATGATTGATCGTGCACCAGGACCATCACCCCACCAACAGTCGATAATCCCCGAACTCGTGTGATCCTCATACGATCCCTCTTGCATATGATCTATGCCCGAACCAGAAATTGGCAGCCTTGTAACAATTAATTTGCATAATCGCCTCACGCATGTTGTGCCACACTGGCTTGTCCAATGGCCATTTGTTCCATTTGTTCCATTTGCCATCTACTTTCCAGCACTTGTGTGCTAAGCAGCTTACCGCGATATGCAGCCAAAGTCCATCCGAGAGAGATCGGCGCGACGGTTGTTCTAATAAATTGCAATGCAAATGCCTTCACTCCATCACAATTTAGCGACGACTTCCTTTGGAGCACCCCGAGTGGCTCTGTGCGGTGTTGTGCAGGCCTCTGGGGTAGTGCACGTTCCTGCGTGACTCTCCGTCTCGCGCTCAGAGCAGCAGAAGATAAAAGGTGGAACAAACGATCGCATTAGCACCATTTGACAGATGGTCGTCGTGCTCTGACACTGGACATAAATTGTTTTTTGTTGATGGGCCCGCTTTTGGGTGATTCACTGGCTGGGTATTTTCTTGTTCGCATTAGATGGTCCCGTCCCATAGAGTTTGAGTTTGTATTCGTTCCGATGGCTGTGATCGTTTGTCAATGGGCAAACATGATGTGCATCGTTATAATGTGAAAAGTGATCGTGTGAAGTATGATGGCCAAGTTGAGTGCCTTGTTGAGGGCGACTGTAACAGATCAAAAGTGGACATTATGGTCTTCGCGAACAGCGTGAAGTTCACGTTCATGACTGTGTGAAATATTCAAAAGAACGCGACCAGGAAGCGGGCCAGTGAGGGTCAGACATTTTTCAATATGACAGCGTGATCTATAAAAAAGAAAAGTCTTCTGGTGTGTGAAGTATGTGTGGACGAGCCGAGAAGATGGACCATTAAAAGAGGTTTAAATCTGACCGTGGTTTGCCACGATCGATCCTCACAGAGCATTGGCATCCAAGGAAGTTCGTCTTTTGATCGTGACACCCATCAAAAGGCGATCTTCTAGAAGGCATCGATGACAAGAGAAAATATTTTCTGAGGACAGACACTGAGCCTCAGCAGAAAACAAAATACTGCAACTGCTTCTGTCTACATGCGATCCACTTTCTATGCAAGACCGATCCTCACCCACTGGTAGCCCCATTTTAAGTCTCATCTTTACAGAAATCCCAGCACTCACCGAAAGTTGAATCGAAGATTTTGAGTGAAAGCGATTTCAGAGCCCACTGATCCTCACCAGGGAAGAAGCGATCTTGTTGGAAACAAATCTAAAGTCACCTGATCTTCAATAGTACAAAAAATCATTTAGCTGCTTCTTACAGTTCGATTCATTCCAAGAGTCATCTGCAAAGATATTGTGTTGTGCGTCTTACGATAAATACAGATGCTGAGAAGAGCGATCTACACCGATCAACTGTAGAGAATAAACAGGTAAAACTTTAAATCTGGTGCTAGGCGATCTTGTCAGAAGATTTGAATTGAAATCAATTTCAGAGACCACTGATCCTCATCAGGAAAATAAATTCATTCAACTACTTCATGAAGTTTGACCGATCCTCACCAGAATGGTAGACGTTTTTGAAGAATTACCTCTGCAGATATCCCACGTCTTGTCGAAAGCTTTTCTTGAGGAGGTAACTGATCTTGTGTGAAGATGTTACTGATCCTCATAGATCGGTAGGTATTTTCAAACAATCTTTACAGATATTAGGGGGATCCATCAAATTTAGGGAAAGGGAAAAAGATCTCCATGAAAAGCTATCGGGAAATGCTTCTCAGAACAAACTGATCGAAGATTACAATCGAATATATACTGAGCCTCTAAAGAAACTCCGCGTCAGATATGATTATAAAAGAGGATCTCGATGCCAACGCATTCGAAGTACAGTGATCCTCACCAACGAAAAAATTAAATTCGCCTCAATTGCATCGTCACGTTAAAAGCAAGTCTAGAGAAAATTGGCCCCATTTGCACGATCGATCCTTACAGATAATCACAGTTAAAAATGTCTCACAAATATCTTCTTCTAAAGACCTTTGACTTCACCCTCAGCAGAAAAAGGTTCGATCGTCCAAAAATTGTTGCATAGTCATGTTGAAAGCAAGTCTAGGAAAAATTAGTCTCGTTTGCAAGATCGCTCCTCACAGTTAAGAGCGTCTTAGACCCTCAGCAGAAAAAAATTGTTGCAACAGCTCATTCAAGCTGATCCTACTTGCAGAATCGATCCTCACTGATCGGTAGGGGGATTTTTTAAAGACACAAACCTAGAAAAATCCCACCTCTCCAACTGAAAGTTCTCATTCTGATCTTGTGACAAGATTTTGATTGAAAGCGAGCTTAAGTACCACTGACCCTCATCGATCGACCATCACAGATCGGTAGCCAGTTTTCAGGCACATCTTCTAGAGCAGATTGGTCTTATTTGCACGATCGATCCTCACATATGCGCAGCCATTTTAAAAACGACTTTTTACAGACATAAATCATTACGTCAAATTGGTCACAAACCCTGACCAGAAAAATTCGCATGAAAGCTGATGCTAATTGCACGATCGGTCTTCAATGATCTGTAGCCACTTTTTGAATACTCAGTTCTAGACAAATCCCAACTCTCTTTGAAAGATGTTCTTCTGATCTAACTACTCTTGTAAGAAGATTTAAATTTTGAACACAACTGATCCCCATCGATCGCTTAGTCATATTTTACAAATCGCCTTAAAAAACATGACACACCTCATCGAAAGCTGATCCCTAAGAGCGAATTGATCTTGTAAGAAGGTCTCGATCAGCAAGATCGTTGATCCTCACTGGAAAAAGAATGAAAACCTTTACAGACTTCACTTGTCTCATCGAAAATGTGGTCCACTAAACTGACGATCGTAAAGATCACTGATCCTCGCAAGGAAATAAGTGATCGGTTCTCAATTATGATCGATCTAGCTTACTGATCGTGGCCACACTCTTTATGTCGACACAACATTCTTTGCACTAAATATAGAGACCCAAGACTTCTTCCATCTGTACCCACTCACAGTCCACACAGCCACGCCTCGAAACCGACATGTCCCCCTCATTACCATAGGTTGCGTGATTTTATTCCATCATCACTTTTACTTGTCCATTATCCACTAAAGATATGCATCCCAGCCGCTACATAGCACTAAACTTTACGAGCATTTGTGACCACAATTTATCCAATTTGTGCAGGCACAAAGTGTTTCGATCCTTGCATATTTTCCATAATTATCAGGTGTCTGCTCGGTGATCTTCATAACCAAGCTAATTATCCTTATGTCACGACATTCCATGTTACAGCGACAGCACAGCCATTATTGTCTGGCTGCATCTTTGTCCAAATGCGGGACAACGACACGAAGCACACACACACAGACAGCCAACTGCATGATATGATCTGTGATGTTCGTGTGCTGTGCGCTGTTCTCTGTGCATGCAACTCTTGCATGCATCCAGAAATAATGCACATGTGCTAATTTTCAGGGCGACTATCGCTACCACGTTTCCCGTTCCCGTTCCCGTTTTCACCTTCCGCGCACGGAAAGTAAAAGCCATGCGAATCCTTTTGATCCACCATCCAGCTCTGGGGTCCGGTACGGTCCTGCGTTTATTTTAGCGCCGACTTTTGTCTGTATGGCAGTGCTTACAACAGAAAAAAGGCAAAAACTGTTTACATTCCGCAACCACTTGTACAGCTCCTCTCTGGCGTGTATCCTTGCAGTGAAGTTTCGCTTTCTTATCCCCATTTTGGGTGTGCCGCACACGACAATTGCGACAGGGTAACCTACGCGAACGCGAACGATATCGATGCTGCTCAAAGATTCCTTTGCGAATACATGCTTGCCGCGACTACTGTATTCGCAGGAGACAAAACCACAGAAGGCCATCTCCATCACAGCCAGTCATCTATAGCCAAGGCGATGCGATGCCGCGCTGCTGATTAAGGAAACTCCAGACCAAAGGCGAGCAAAAAGAACTTCTGCATGCCACGCAACCTCAAAGCAAGGTGAGGGCTATTTATAGACGTAGCGCGCCTTAACTAGAACCGACCCGCATGGATTGCTGCAATCGAGAGTGGCAGAGGAGTTTAGAGCGCTGCTGCCGCTGCTGCTCCGACGCGAGCGTGTAGATGAGTTTCAGGTTCATTGGCGATATGAGCAAAGAACAAACGCGATGATGAAGATGGCGGTGGCGTCGTCGCCGTCGTCGTCGTTGCCGCGATCGGTGGGAGTTTGACAGTTTTTATTGTTGCTTTGCGATCCTCACGAGCGCAGAGTTCCTTTTGCGAGGTGCAGCGCGCACATAATGTCGCGCCATCAGTTCACATCACACAAGTTGAAAGTTTCTATTTTTGTCTGCATTGGAACCGAGCGAGGTGATGCTGATGAGGCGTCACGCAAAAATTACACCGGCTATTAATTTAGACCGTAATGACAGTTTTTGGCATGTTCTGTGTGTATTATGTTTGGCCGCTCGCAATATATTGTACGTGAAGGCAGGTCGGGCATTTGAAGATGCAGATGCAGATGGAAACGTGACTGCGGTGAGTATGGATGCTGGGTGACGCTTTGAAGGTGTTTGGCGAAAGCAACGAGTATCAATGGCAGGGCGGGAGATTTATGGCCGATATGGAGACGAGTTTCATGACCTAGACGTTGAAATTGGGTTCATTTTTCCGCTTTGACATTTGCTGGCCTCTTTTGGGCTAAGATGAGAGTTAGAGTGTTATCTTGAGTCTGGTGAGTGAAATCGAAGACACTGTCATGAAATGAAATTGTGGGAGAATGTGGTTACAAATTTTCGCTCCCTGGGTGCTCGACTAAACTTAGCAAACCACTCGAACCGGAGGGGTCATTAAGAAAAAAGATGTAAAGCAAGGGCCTAATATGGCAACCCTCCGGAACACCTGAGGTTACTTGGGCTTAGGCCGAAAATATCCGATTTAAAAAAAAAATGCACATTGACAGAGTACGCAAGCACAGTCTGCAATAGGAGGTCTTGAGCTTGATTGTTTTATCGAGAGCTTTAGCGACTATTCACTGACAGAAGATTCGAAGAGCTCGAGCCAGAATCTGTTTCGAAATTCGATTCTTGTGCTGACTGCGATTAAACGACAGTCCTCTGAAGTAGAGGTCTAAGAACACTACCTGGTGGATTGGATATCCGCTGCCAACTTCAAGCGAAAAAGCTGCATGCGACGATGGTCACTTCTCGGACCACCAGTCAGCGGCTTGCGAGCTACGACTTCGGGCTAGAGGGTATAGAAATCCCTCCGGAGATCGAAGGAGAGGTTGTTGTTCAGATTTTGTATCAAAATAGGCATTAGTCTGCCTAGAAAAGAGGTCTTTTGGACTGGCCTTTGTTTATTAGGTGCTAAGGCTCTTTATATGCATTGGAAACATCGATGATTTCCAAGTTTCCATCGCCATCGAGCTCAGAAAGGCTCTTTGCATATGGAGAACTCTGCCAGCGGGGTTTTGTCGTCCCCTAGCTCCATTTTTTTTAAGATGGTAGCCAGTGCCGCGTTGGATAACCCTTGGGTATTTTCAAACAGCCTTTTGCTTCTTCTTTCATGATCTGTGCTTATAAAACTTTTAACCTCTGGCCAATGAATTTGATTTAGTATTTAGCTGGGTTGTCAACTCTTCATTTTTAACTGAATGCGACTGGTAATTTCCCCTAGGAAGGGGTTGAAGATCGGTTAACAGACGGAAGCTGAGAATCAACTGCTATACCTCATAGCCTCGTATCGCGGTGAATATCTTGTCTTTAGTTCGATCTTCTGGGAGTTTGAAAGAGTCCCAAACCAGCTTAAACTGAGGTCTTCGAAGCTGCTTGGATGTCCAAAATTTAGATGCGGGCCTCGTATGTGTGTCTGAGTAGGTCTTCGACGTTTGAAAGAGGTTGGGTAACTTTTTTTTAAACCTAGGTCCATAGGCTTCGGCACCGGCAGCATGAAGGGACGCGAGGTATCAAGTTCAACGGCGCAGCGCGAGTTTCGTCGCCGATTCCACGGCCGACCGACACCGATTGCGCAAACACTGCACTGTTTGGCCACCAACCTTGAAGAGTATGGGACCACACGAGACGTTGCCAAGAGTGGCCCGGAGAGCCCGTTGTGCCGAGAATATTGCCGCTGTTGACGAGGATGTCGAGCTGTCGTCGGAAACATCGACCAGACGCTGTGCCTCGCAATCAGCCATCAGCCGGTCGTCCCTAAGGCGAATTTTGGTCAAAGACTTGCGCATGTTCCCGTACAAAGTCCAGTCCGTGCATCAGCTGTTTTTTGTCGACCGCCAAACGCGTGTAACCTACGCCCAAGCCATCCTCAATCTCGAGGACGAAGTGGACGATTTTTTGCCCAAATTCATAATGAGCGATGAGGCTCATTTCCACCTCAGCGGGTACGGGAACAAGCTAAACTATCGCTTCTGGGGCACCGAAAATCCAGGAGTAGCCATTACACCCACTCAAAGTTAATGCATGGTGCGCTGTTCACGCTGGAGGAGTCATCGGGCCATTTTTTTCGAGAGTGCCGCTGGTCAAACGACAACAGTGGACGGTGCGCGCTATAGGGCCATGTTAACCGAGTTTTTTCTGCCGCAATTGGACGAATTAGGACTGGAGGACATGTGGTTCCAACAGGACGGAGCTACGGTACACACTGCGCGAGCCACAACCGATACTCTGAAGGCGGCATTCCCGGGTCGCCTCATCTCTCGTTTTGGCTATTTGCACTGGCCCGCAAGATCGCCCGATCTAACCGTTCCAGACTTTTTTTTGGGGGTTTTTTAAAGTCCCGTGTTTACGTGAACAAGCCCGAGACCCAGGGACAACATTCGACACGAGTGCGAGAATCTGTCGCCCGAAGTTCTCGCCAAAGTGATGAAAAATGCAATCAATTGTGACGGCGCCCATTAGGCCGCTATCATCTTCTCGACTAGACCAATAAAATACTAAAGGTTCAAATAAACATAATCAAAAAACAGAATCGAAGTTTTTCATTTAGAAAAAAAATGAGAGCCAAACAACATCGAATGACTTCTTTTGGCCCACCTTGTACTAATGCGCCACAAAATGACACAAATACTGCTTAAATACTCTTTAAAAGTATTAAAAATTGCTTCGTTAATGTTATGCATCCACTGTTGTAAGTAAAAATATTTTGGATCACCCTGTCAACAATTAAATAGCCGCAGACCTTTTTTTACAAGATTCGGAAAAGTTTACCTGTTTTTAAAGTTTTTCTTTAATTTTTTTCGCAAGTAAATCTTACTGCAGCCTTAGATTTAGAAACACCCTGTGCAGCAATTTTCTTAAAAATCCCTGTTTTTATGGGCTTGGAAATTTGGAACAAAAAATTATAGCGATAGTTATGATTTTTGCAACCAAATGAGTGATTTTGGGCCACAGAGCGGCGATATAAGGCCATCTTGCTGAAGAAGCAGTCTTTTGTCCTCCGAGAAGACACCTACACCGACAACATCTTGTGTCTGACGAGTCCAATTAATTCATAAAGCCATTGGACTTTTCGTTAAAATTTTCAAAGACACCCTCTTCACCTTCTTGTAACAAAATCCAACAAGTAAAATCCCTGCATTTACAAAATTGTCACACCCAAAGCCAGGGACGAAGAAAAAACCGCCACCGATAGCGCAGCTAGGAGTAGTTACCTCATTTCCACACCACATCATCATATCGCAATGATTCCTCATCTAAAGCCATAATGCACTGCAAACATCACATTTGGAGAGGCAAAAGCATCCGTCGTCGCGGCGTTTTCTCCTCATTTATCCACTACTACCATTACCAGTGGCATGTTGTGTCACAAAGGAAGGAGCAAAAAAAAAACCGTCAACTCCAACCAACTATGCTCAAACATCCATTAAAATTATGCAACTTGCGAGATGAGTACACTCTGAGGCGAAATGCAACACTCTTCAAGCTGAGCCTCATGGCTTCTTTTTTTTTTTGTGCTACGAGTAGTTGGCACATCTCGGTAGATATGATGGCAGGCATCGCCGGGCAGGCCGGGTTGATTGTCCTGTGTGGAGGTGGGTGGTGGAAAAGTTTTTTTTTGTCTGTCTGGCTGGGATTTTTTTCCCAGCGAGGACTACATCCACTTAGGAATAATTGATGGTCTAATTTTTGTGAGATTTTCAGCCGAGCTCAATCAATAAGGAGATAAAAATTGTCTAGTGGTAGTTATATGGGGGAACTCGTTGGATTAGATTTGAATGCATGCTCGGCGGATGCAGTTTTTATTTGATGGAGTCAGACAGAAGTAAACGGACAGTCCGCTGCGGACTGTTGCATTAAAATCAAGAGAGTGAGAGGGCAAATTGGTCAACTCGGTAGTTTAAATTTATGTGTCACAGTTTATCCTCATTTTTGTCAATATTGTCAGCGTTTACGAAAAATGATGCACTCGAAATATAGCGAGCAAATGCTTGAGAAAACCGTTACGAAATATGTGGTTTACAATGGTGGATTATGAAGTTTCTTTGATTTAAATAAATACATGACCCAATCGCCTTTTCAATTTGAAAGGAACCTAATTGACATAAATCGAGCAGAGCCTATACACGTTGTAATGACAGAAAAAGACAAAATTTGTAAAGTAGCGAGTGACTAGTAATAAATAACAAGTGATAAGTAAAGGGAGAGATAAGTAACAAACTAAAAGTAACGAGTGATAAGTAACGAGAGATAAGTAAAAGTGAAAAGTAACGTGACAAATAACGAATGATGAAAAGCAAGTGACAAATAACGATTAACAAAAAAACTAATGATAAGTAACGAGTGTAGGCGCAGTGGTTTAGTGGTTAGTGTGTTGAGCTACTTAGCGAGTAAGTTCGATCACCGGAAAAACCAACCAATTCCATCTCAAGGTATTTTTTTTTCCACTGCGCCACTTCTCCCAAAGGTCTGACAAATGTCGAGTATAGCTACGGTGACCATTCATCCTCTTTATTTGCCACTATGTCCTATCTGATTTTTAACTAAAAGAAAACAATATATTGTCCCCTTTTTTCCCAAAGAGAAGAAATATGCGAGATTGCGAGTAGGTACCTTCACAATTCTTACAAAGCTGGTTATATTGTATTGATTTTCAAAGATCAAGTCAATTTCTCTCATCAAACCTATAAAAACCTACAAATTTTGACATTTAAAATGTGCTTTAACCATTTTTGACTGTTTAGGTATTTTTACTTAAATGTCAATGAAAAAATGATCACCATAAGTATAGCTGTCATAAAAGTGCTTCTCAATTAGACGTTGTGTTGCGCCAACTATTTTTTTATAAGTATCGAGTGATAAGTAACGAATTACAAGTAACGAATAACAATGGATAAGTAACGAGTTACAACTAAAAATGATAAATAGCGAGTAACAAATATCAAGTGATTAGTAACGAGTGATAAATAACAAGACGCAGTCGCTTCATGGTAAGCGCGAGGTCCCAAGTTCAATCCCCGAAAAAAAACAAAATTACATCTTAAGGTACTTTTTTTCGCGTGAGGGGACGCGATGGTCTGGCAAATGTCTGAGAGTAAAGCTGTCATGAAAGAGCTTCTCAATTAGCCGTTGCGTTGCTCCAACTGTTATTTTTTTGTAAGTATCGAGTGATAAGGAACGAATTACAAATAACGAGTAACAAATAACAAGCGAGAAGTAACGAGTAAAAAGTAACGAGTGAAAAGTAACGAGTGAAAAGTAACGAGTAACATCTAAGAGATATTCTACTGCGATCCTAAATGAATTTTTTCATATTTTCTGGTTGGAAATAGATAGACGTTACCCTGCGTCTATATCTAACCGCAAAAAGTGGTCCTTTGATTGTACCTCTGAATATAACCGAGGTATGTAGATAATTCGAAATGGTTTAGACTAGTAAGATGAGGATAATATCTCGCACACTGATCACCCGATGCCGTCGATCTTCATATGCCATATATCAGAGACACAAAGCTCACCTTTCAACTTGACAGTTGTTCGCTTGTTGGTACCAATTGCGCGACCTCTTTCGATTTTGTTTACCACCCCTTTCCAGGTGACTCTTTTCCACCTAACCCCTTCATTCTCTCATTTAGGCCATAGCCTATCGTCACCACCAATTAAGCCTGTTAATGCGATCGTTAATCAGCGGAAAATTACGATCAACCGCTATAGCCAACCAGAATATCTGAATCCAATTATGACGCTTTAATTGATCGTAAACATTAGAAATTAATCCTCTCAATTACCGGAAAACATCGTTAAATGTCATCTCAATTCGCCAAAGACGTGCAGCTAGTTTGACTTAAATACTCAGTGGAGCGCGGCGCGGTAGCTGCGTTGCAACAAACCCGTCACTACGATCAAATCGCAAGATATCTGCGAGAAAGAGGTGAAAATCAGATTGATTTTCAGTTCACTGCAGATGCAGGATACGAGTACATGCTGTGCCAAGCACATACGAGTATATAGCCAAACAACACGTGGGCGAACCGGATGCAACTGGGAGAAAATGCTGCACCAAGAAGATGAAGCAGAAGAAGACAGACGAGCATGAATGATATGCACAGAAACATCTCCTCCTCGTCAGACTCTTTGTAAGGACGACGACGACGGTGGAGATGATGAGGACGGGAGATGATGGCAATGGCAATATGTTGATGGTGATGGTAATTTCCCGAAATGAATAAAATATGTATGCGCGCATGCGCGAACGAACGCATGCTCCGTGGATGTGTGCAAAAAGTTCGATGGCTGGTTAATGAAATGCATACGAAATGAGGCTTTCTGCGTAAATGTGGGCTTGAGCTGATGGCGCACAGCAAAACGACGAAAAAGAGGTGTGATGCATAATGCATCGCTGATTCGCATCTTTTGCTTTTATGTGCTGCGTGTATCTGCGCCTTGATCTGGACCCATCTGATATATCTTGTCTGTGTGGCTTGGGTATAGCTTTACAAGCGTGAATACAACAAGGCAGCGCCAGGTAAATTATCTCTTTGCCGGGATTGATGGGAATCTATCTCTGTGAGTGGTGTCGACTTGGGACAAGATTTTCTTGTCAATAAATTCAAATCGACCTAAGGTTGGATGGGAGCTAATGTCATTATGATCGAGGGAAGTTGTTGATTTACAGGCCGACGGACATGGTGTACTCGAAAGTGTGTTTAGCTGCGACATAAAGTCGACTTTTGATGGCAAATGGAATGGATGGGGGCTCCTTTTTTAAGGAGTTTCAACGGGGGTCAATGCGTGGTGCAGTGGTTGGTGCGTTTAGCAAAGCTATTTCTATGCAGTAGGCTTTGGTCAACCTAAAGGGGTCCATGTGTGTATTTATGGAACTCAATAAACCTGCCTAGCGCAACAAAATGAACCTTTTTTGCTGTTTTCCTGAGCAGGCTGTAATTAGCAATTGAACGGAACTCTAGGTGATTTTGAGGTACAAAAATAATCGAGAGACAGATCCCGCACTTGCACCTTTCTGCCTGATTTTTGTGACCGTATAACAGCAAATTCAGTCAGTTGAATAGAGAAAGGTTCTCATTAACCGTAGAGGGAAAGACGTACCAAGACGGCAAAACTCTACAATTTTCGGTCCCAATTGCTCTGACTGACAAAGATTTGCTAACACAATGAACTGTATAGCTACAGCGACACGATGAGCCTGATGCTCCGGCTGTAAGAGTATGCAATCCGAAACTGGAGGACCAACGTAGAAGAAGACAACCACCTTGGCTTAACTGGCGCCCACAAGCAGAAAGCTCCCTTAAACTGGAGTTTGCAACTTAAATGAGTTTGATTGGACTTACTTGACAGACTCCGCTCCACTTAGAACAAGAAGAACAGTTGAAGATCGCCCAGATTGTGCTACACAGCTACACAGGAAATTATGATTTATAGAGAATGTGGGTCTTTAAATCAGTTTTTCGAATCACTAAAGGTCCAACTCTCACCAAGTCCATATAGGACCCCAGACCCACTCTGTTTTTTGTTTAATTTTTTTTTATAGTTTGTGACAAAAAGGAACATTCTGAAAATTATCCACAGAAGTTCAGCTTTCACTTCGTCTTATTTCATAAAAATTGGCTTAGAAATATCCCCGTAAACCGTACGACAAAAAGCCCTATTACAATGAGTTCATCTTCATATTTATAAATCGCCCAAACTTATTTTATAAGTTCCAAAAAAAATTACAACAAAAAGAGAAGAGCTATATTTTATTTTCTCAAATTGGAGAGTGACTTTTAGGCCATCCTGTAGTTCGCAAGCAGTCACATTTCACATTGGAACAATTGAAAACGTATCCGAAAATTTGTGAAATAATTTTGTGTATAAACAAAGACCGAACTTCTGATCGACAGACGTCAATTTAAGCTGAAGCGATCAAGGGCTCAGAGGTTAGAAATCTCCGGTTCGACCCCCGAAATAATTCAAGTTGCATTTAAGTTGTTTTTTTCACTGTGCCTCCTCAAGCGAACGTTTGACAAACCTCCCCGAGGGTATAATTGTCCTAAAGAGAATTCCCAATTTAGGCTATCAGATCCAAAAAACAAAAAAAGATGGCGTCACCACAGGTTTGGGTTACCAATCGGTTGGGATAAAAATGTTCGCAAAAAAACCCCACAAATGGATAGTTTTGAGAAGCTATACCTAGAGTTCTCTATGGACCTCATACCTATTTTAATAGTAGATCCGGATTATGATCGTTCTTCAGTTGATCGCACTAGTAAAAGTCCTTCCTCAGGCACATTTCAGGACATCGTCGCCTTTAGCGATATAACCCTAGGGCCTATAAAACAACTTGGAGTACAAATGCACTTTTACTGAACATTTCTGGAAGTTCCGAGTCCAATGAAGATCTCATCATTCCCTCTAAAAATGTGTACACAAGTTCGCTTAGGACTTGTCTGCGCTACAGAAGTCAGTGTTCTATAAAAACTCGGTCCCAACTTGACACTCATCTGTCCGCGGTCGTTTTTCCAAATGAATCCTAATCCAACTCAATGTTGTGGGCTGTCGAATATATTCCACCTCCATTGCAAACAAAAAAGAGAGTCCCCAAGCAGATTTGTTCCTCCATCTGTACGACAGCTTATCGCGGTTTACTGGTGGACAAACACACCCAACCGCCGCGTCTAAGCCCCTTGATTTGGTCCCCATTAAATGGGTCTAAGCCCGCTATGGCTTCGCAGTGAATCCACAAAAGTGGAAACGAAAATGCCTCCTCATGAGTTCGCCGGCAAAGGTGACTAACGTTGAAATGCATCGCTGGAGACAGAGAAATTAAATTCAGCCATTTCGTTGGCGTAATCCCTGCAAACGAACCCTGTAATTAAACGCACTCACCCCTCGGTGTGTGGGTGGGTTTTAAAAAGAGTTTTCTTCTCATTTTTTTTATTTCAGCACCTACCGGCGACTTACTGCCACAGAAATTCCATTTCGGGTGGACGGCAACCGCAGTAATTAGAGATTTTCAAATTGAATTCTTATCGCTGTGCGCTTAATCGACGACCTTTCTCTCAAGTCGTAGCCGGCGATGCTGCTGCTGCTGCTGCTAAGTGCTTTTTAGCTGACCAAGCAACGCAGGCACATGAGAATTTCCAATTTCAATTTTGAGTTTCTTCAACTTCAATTTGCATAAAACATAATTTTCATATTAACCTAACCTCGATGGGGGAACGACGACTGCCAAGCGGAGGCAGGCAGGTGAGGCGCGAGGTTTGAATGAGTTCTGCAGTTGCACTTTGTTGTTGATGGTGTTGTATCGCAGTTAAGATTGCAAAGATAAGTTATCCATTGTGGGAAAATTGGAAATGAAGTTTCATGTTTCTCGGGGCATGGAATGGTATTGTGTGTGTGTACAGACCTGCCCCGGGGTACGAGTGAACTTTAGAAGTCTAATTCAATTTGTTTCAGAAATTGGATGTCGGTGCGACTACACTGACCCGTGCTGGGTGGGGCTCGCTGAGTCATCCTTGAGAGGTTTCGTGATGGGTGGGCCAAGGAAAATGCTTGCCAGTGGCGGAAAATAAATCACACAGCTAAATTGTAAGCAAATCGTCGACAAATGACGAACATTTCAAAGTCCGGAAAAAATACAAGTGCTGACAAACAGGGAGGAGCATAATTGTCCGGCGAAGGATTCTCAATTCAACCGTGTAAATTTTGCAGAACCATTCTATTCAATTCGTAAAAATTAAGTCCACGGAGAAGAACGATTGTGAAAGCTAGAGGTTGGCTGTATGGAGATGTTGCGCCATCTATTGAGCTATTGAGGAAAACAAATGTTACCTAAATGTCAAATATTGCTTAATTCGTCAATTGAATATCAGCCGGAAGTTGAGATGAACCAAAGGTGAGGAAGAAACAGTCGAAATCCAGCAAGAAAATCACTAAAAAGCACTTAAGCCAATGGACTAGTTGGAGCGCCATCTATTGCGTAAGGTGAGAGTCACGAGTTAGACTATAGTACATCAAAATCAATTGCGTTAACAGTGTTTTACATTGTTTCATCATCGAAGCACAATCGAAATCGACCCAACGATCCGGAAATCATGAAAAACCATTTTAGGAATTGACTAGTTGGAGCGCCATCTATTGAGAATCACGAGCGAGGCGATATATATCAAAATCAATTGCGGTGTCATTGTTTCCTATCTATAGTTTCATCATATTTGGGGGAACGAACGATACTGTGTTCCTCCATCAAATGATGAAACTTAAGCACGTTGTTGCTTTCGTGCGGAGAAGCAAGATAGATGGCGTGCGAGAGTGTTTCTTTTTTGAGTGGCCTAGCAAGGCACGTTTAACTTCAGCTAGTAATAAATAAAGCGACAGAAATCGTCCAGAAAACGGAAAAAATGTAAAAAGAAACGAGCCAAAGCAACCATAACGAAACAAGAAAAAATGTGTGCGCCATCTATTGAGTAAATTTGAAGTCAACTAATGTATTCACATTTTTAAACTACAATTACCAGAAGTGACTCAATGCACAACTGAATAATTTGCACTGTTACTCCAATTGAAGAGTGGTGTGGCTTGGTAAGCAATAAAAGATCGCCAATCCCTTTGCTGTCAGTGAGAGAAATGAGAGAAGTAAACTCTTTGCGGTAAAACGATGAGAGTGAAAACATATTAAGTTGCTGTCAGTATACTTCAACAAGTTGCTCTTAAATTTTTAACCTCGTCTAGAGAAACACCAAACAGCACGAATTTACAAACCACAGTAGGTACCCCAGTTTCAGACGGAAAAAACTACCAAATTTACGTCCTCTTCCATCTTAGGCTAACAGGTTCCACCCCATCAAACTAAGCGATTCGCATTTCGTTCGCTTTGAATTTCCGCGAAGAAGACATTGTTCGCCGAAGAGTTCCTTTGAGAATCACAAGTGATACGAGCACTTGTTCGTGTAAAATTGTTCACTTCGCGGCAAATATCAATGCATCGCCGGCGATTCGCCAAAACCCACGCGGAAGAACAAAATGCGAACATTTGGAAGAAGGTTATGCAAATATGCTTAATTTCGGTGGTAATACTCGCGATGAAGATGAAAGCTAAAAATATATGTAACAGCTTTAAATTTTTACATGTGTTTGTCGAGCATAAGGCCAAGAACGAATTTTCTGCCATCCAGACATCACAGGTATGTAGATTGTTCGTCTTTTTATGGAGTTTTTTAAGCCTTCAGATAATTTTTAGCATATTTCGTAGCCACCGAACCACGAAGCTCTCTGGCAATAGTGGCAGCGGAGCAGACGTAACTTGCTGTTTAAGGTTTCAAATATCATTGCTTCGCCAAATCGTATCTTTAGACTTTCTGCGCAGACTTTGCTTCGCCAATTCAACAGACTGTCCAAAAAAAACACTCATAAGATGTTGGAAATATGTACATACTGAATATGGTTCTCCAATTGAGGTGATGAGCTAGGACAGGGAATGACACATTTTTAGGATGTTCTTGGAGGCCTGTGTGCTTTTGAAGGCGAATCAAAGGCTTGGAGTTCTTACTTTCGAACTTCAGTCCATTCTACTACCAAGAAAAAAGAATGTAAACCTTCAACCGGGTGTTGGCTAGAGCGATGATTGTAAGGCAGCTTTTAGGTGATTCTATAAACCAACCTGCCGTCGTTTGTTCGCTCTCGCTGCTTTATTTATCACTAGCTGAAGTTAAACGTGCCTTGCTAAGCCACTCAAAAAAGAAGCACTCTCGCACCATCCTCCACACGAAAGCGTTACCTTAGGTAGCTTTGAGAGGTTGCAACTCCGACTGTAAGATGTTTTAGTTCTTCAATCTGGCGTCAAGGTTTTGAGGTCTTCATAGTTAGGACCGATACAGTTGAAAATAGTGTTCACAGAGCTCCAATGGTCTTCCATTGTTGGCAGACTTGAGCTACTGATAGCTTCCACTGCTTGCTTCCTTATCGTTGGCTTCCTTATGGCAGGCGCTGCCATTTAAGAGTGATCCTGCTCCATCTTGGCTTCTCCTCTGTTTAAGACATCTTAGGGCGAACTTCTTATTAGTCGACTTCTAGCTAAATGATCGCCAAATCGTAATAGCGATCACGCCAGCGACATGCTTCGCGATCACATGTTTAGGGCTCCATGTGTGATCATACCTTACATGATCGGTTTCCGGAGCTCGGGCTACAGATCAATTTTCGATTAGTCGCCTAAGATCACGAGTTTCCTAGTGGCCAAACGTCTTCTCAAACTGATCACCGTTTCTTGATGACAGCTTGACAGTGTATACTTGTCGCGATCATCAATCCAAGCTCTGTTCAATATGTTAAGGTGGTCCAATCCCTCTTCAATATATATTAAGGTAGCGGCGATCGTCACCAGCAACTGCGATCTTATTGAAGATCGCACTTTGGACAGTGATTAAACCTCCTCTGATGACGATCGCCGTTAACTGCTGATCGATTCTTTGCGATCACCAAACTCTTTAATTTCCTAAGTCGAATGTAAAATCCTTCGACAGTTATTTCGAGTCGCTTTCGAGTGGCTACCGCAAGCATTGGTCCAATAGCCGCGATCGTGATCATTATCTCTAGTCCACAGATTTTGTACCAACCTCCAGTGCGCTGTCCTTGATTCCCGGAAACGGATTAATTTCAGTAGATTGCATTTCGCCACCCATTTAGCAAATACCTACTTATTTACGGCCACGCCAATAGATCCAGTTGCACTCACCGAACGATCGCGCGCCGCCCAAAAGCTCCGTCCCATGTCCAAGTTGACCTCAAATCCACGATACATATCCACGCCAGCATCGGATTACTTCTTATCGTGCGAATTTCAAAAGCCAATGTTCGAGTTATGCGACAATTTGACGCCGCGTATCTAGAACGAACGCACACGCCTGTGAGTGCTCCAAAAAAGTTCCTCACACTTGATTCCTGGCCTGCTTTGTTTTTGTGTTTTGTTTTCGAATTCCATCGCCTATTAAACAAATTCAGAACGCGGTGGCCTAGTCGGCCACGACGACGACACTTCTTCTTCTTCTGTCGGTTCTCATGAATATTGCGTTGTGAGTGTGCGTTTCATTTGCTTCAATTATCAATCCGGTCGCACATTGTTTGCAGCCCCATCCACGGACGGCGACACAAGATTGCATTGCAATTGTGAATTGCGATCTTCCCGGAGGCATTTCTCCCCAATTGCAATCAGCGTGCGTGCTTCTGCCTGTGCGTGTGTGGTGGCCTTCATTGGATGGGTTAGATTATGTGTGTGACGTCAAAATGTTGCCGAGATGGGCACAACGAATTCCTTCCAATTTGTGGCAGTTAGATGAGCGGCAAGTGAATGATATATTATGCAGTGTTGCATGGCAAGAGTGTCAATGATCTTGTATTAGAGCCGAGAAATGCCTTCGGACGGTCTGTGCGGAGGCTGATTACGGCCAAGTGGAGGATTATTCTCGCCCGAGGGTATTTTGCACAAAGAGCTTTATTTCATCTGGTTAATTGGGGGGAGCTAGACGTTAGATCTGCAATTGGTTTATTGAAAGGAAAAAGTTTAAGAGATTTTGCGGGTCAATCAGCTTCAATTGGTAGCTTGAACGAGTTTCCGGGCAACTGGGGGACTGTCAATTGCGATTTTGATCGGTCGTTCCCTGGCTACTGAAAAATTGCTCAATCCATTGGTTTGTTGTTAAAAATATTGAATGGGTTTAGTGGCAACTGATTTAATTGTTGATGAAAGTGGTATCCATCGCTTTTCTACGAGGAAACTATTTTGAAACTGAGGGAGGTTCCTGGCAACTGAGGTACTTGGTGATAAAAGTGGTATCCATCGATTTGTTGGTGGATTTTGGGTAAGTTCCCTGGCAACTAGACAATTATAGAATCAATTGGTTTGTGGGTGAAAATATTGAATGAGTTTCCTGGCAACCGGGGTAATTATTGATAAAAGTGGCATCCGAGCTTTCTTTAACCAGGAAACTATTTTGAGGCTGAAGGAGGTTCCTGGCAACTGAGATGAATGTTGATTAAAGTGATATCCATCGATTTTTTACCAGGAAACTATTTTGAAGCTTAAGGAGGTTCCTGGCAACTGGGCTACTTGCTGGCGATTGTGGTATTTATGCATTTTTTGGTGGATTCTATGAGTTGTCTGGTAAGTGGGGACAGGAAAACAATTGTGGTATCCATCGATTTGCTGTTCCAAAATTTTCACAAGTTTCCAGGCAACTGGGGTACCCATTGATTTGCTGGTCCAAAATTTACACATGCTTTCAGCCAAGTACTTGGGGGCAGTCGTATCTTTCAATTTGTTGGTCGGTTTTGAAATAGTTTCCTGCGGACTTTGTGGCAATTTTGCTATCCATGGATTTGTTGATGCAACTGGGGTACTTGGTGGCACTCGTTGTATCTTTCGATTTGTTGGTGAATGCTGAAGGAGGTTTCTGGCAACTGGGATAGTGGCTGGAGATTGAGATATTAATGGATTTGTAGGTGGATTCTGGGTGAGTTGCCTTGCAATTGTAGTATCCATCGATCTGTTGATGGATTTTGGAAGAGTCTCCTGGTAACTGGAGAACTGTGTGGCAACTGGTTTCCATCGATTTATTAGTAAATGTTGGACGAGTTTCCTGGTCTGGGTAACAGTTGTAGTTTCCATCGATCTTGGCCGCGTTTCCTAGAGGTGTGGGGAACTGGTTTCTAGTGAGATACTTGATAGCTACTTTGATGTCAGTCGGTTTTTGGTGAAAGTCGGACCAGTTTCCTTAATGAAACGACTTGGAATCACTCACCCTGCAGGGTTATTAACTTATTCTACACCGAACTACTGTAAAAGTCATAAACTACAGCAGTTTACTGGACGCCACTTCACTTCAAACTTACGAGGAAAACCTAGAGCCTCTCGAAAACGGGCACACGGTCCGCTTATGACACTCCACATACGATCACTTCCTCCTAAAACGCACTCTCCTGTTCTGACGTATTGCCACCAGAACTTCTTGAACATCTTAACAAACTCGCGCTCGAAATTCAATTTGCAATAACTCACTCACTCATGGATATAAACCCGTCCACGAGTTGCACATCCACGCCAAACAACACCCAACTTGTGAAGTTGATGTAATTTACATCTCACCCGCAGCTATTTGGGCTAATATCATATTTCTGACAACTAAATAGCCAAAGCGACTCGAACCAAACCCAAAACACATCAACTACCAGAAACAACCGCTTAGAACTCCGTGCGCGATATTGGCTCAACTATGCGCCCGCGAGAAGCCATCTGATCCACCATTAGCAGCGCTCCCTCTATTTGCGGCCAGACCAACTTCTATCTCAAGGCGTGTGATATTTCAATATGATTACCTCATCTCGGTATCCAGTAAACAAATCGTTTCATTACACTCGCCGGTGTACATACACCGAAATCACCATCATCACAGTGTGCGCAACGAGCACCGCGCCTGGCAAGAGACGACCGACGATCGCCAAAAGCGAAAGGTTCGGATTGCAGCTCCAGATCGAGATTGGGGCGTGGGTCAGTATTGTTCACTTTTCCTTTTGGAATCTGCTTTGCGTTGGCGATCCAGTTGCGCTGTGAGAGATCTCCGCGATGATGCGATCTTCATTTGGCCGAGAACGACCGCAGATCTAGTTGAAATGTTGATGCAATGCAATAAAATTATGTCGATTTTATTTCAATTCCGTTTCGGGGTTACACTCGCACGATGCAAATCCTTTCACTAGTGCGCATGCGATACTTTATTCCAAGGGGAAGATTTATGTTATTATGTAGTTGCTAAGCGATCGCGCGCCGAGTTGAGTGAAAATTTTAATTAAATTTGCATTTTAACGAGAGTTTCATGGAGCGGATTACGGTGGCGATCGTTTCCGCTTCGGATGAAGCGGCTTACGACGAGTTAAGTAGATTGTTGGCTGGTTGCGACCGCTTTTTGCCGAGTGTAATGCGAAATTGACGGCTTCTTAGAGGGTTCCGCGTTGCAGGAAGCTTGTCGCATAAAATGGTCTCATGATCAGCAATATGTCCTTGTCTGATCGCGGATTGCAACTTCTGGTGGTGATGAGCTTGACAATTTTTGTAGTTCTAGACTTGTATTTATAGAAAGCTTGTTTTTAAAACAACTCGGGTTCGGGTACGAAAAAGAAGCTGCGACTTATTACTTTAACCCGAGACTACACAGGTTTGATGAGAAATCCATACAAATTGGGTGAGTGTTCTTTTTTATTTAATCTCCACAAACTGGGGGCTTAACCGGGACTCGTGGTTCAAAATAGCTATTAAGAAACAAGGCAAGGCGAATGCAAATCATTTCGCATCGTATCTAATTTTTTAGGTACGAAGACAGCCAACCTGCAAACGGAGTTTAGACGTAGTCCCGCTCTACATGCCAGACACAGGCGGATACCACGTACTAAGTCCATCGATAAAGAAGCCTGAAGTGTCGGTTTTAGGTCCCTTACTATATGACAAAATTTGGCGCCTACCTTTTCGAAGAAAAGTCTCAATTATCCGCTTTGCGGAACGACAGAGTCCTGATGGTTCTGGGAAAGACTATGGGATATCGAACTCAATCTAATGAAAGAATAAGAACTGTAGGGAGCTAGCGCCTACCGGTTTGTAAATCGTGGATCGTAAGACAGAACCAAAGGCTGAAAAACTCGGAAAAAGATCGCTTGTAGAGTGGAAGGCCATGAAGTGGTTTCTCTACCGCCTATTGAGGCTAAGCTTTTACTACCATAGATGACGTAGGGATTCAAAAATTTGTCAAAAGGGGGAAACATGAGCCCAACGTCTTTTTCGAGTGAACGATACTTGAATTAAATGAACTGGGGACAAAACAAACTTCTATCTGAGTCTGTTCTTCGTGGGTCATGACCGTGAATGTGTTCAATATGAGAGTTCCTTGGGAAGTAATGCATTCGTGCCCTTTTTTATAGGAAATAAAGTGTTATGGCCCAATGCAATCTTGTGAAAACTAGCAGCTATAATTATGAGAATATCCACTTGAAGAATTTTGAGGAATCCGGTCTAGCAGATGACATCTAAAACTCTCAAGTGAGTAGCTGAATGCTAAAAGAAAATCACATCAGAGCTTAGTTTAGAGCAAAGACAGCCGAAATCGAGGCTAAGACTAGAGATCCGATTCAATCGTACGTATTGTTTGATGTTTCTTCGAAAACGAAAAATGTTTCGTTTCGTGCAAAAAAGCGAAATGACGTTTTGGTTCTTATTTTTTTATGAATCAAAATAAATAGTCTTGAATTGAATAATAAGCAGATTTATATAGGGGAATAACATAAGAAAACACATCGAAAATGTTCAATCGTACATATTGCTTGAAGTAACTTCGAAAACGAAAAACGTTTTCGTTTCGCGCGAAATAAAAAAAACATTTTCATTGAATTTTTGGCTCTTTTTTATGAATCAAAATAAATAGTCTTGAATTGAATAATAAATTCTGATTTATATAGAGCAATAGCAGAAGAACACACGTGGCGCTGGCAAAAACGAAAGTTCCCCGAACAAAGACTCCGCAAATTGAACTACACTGCTTTTTAAACGTTTGCAAAAATTAAGAAGAAAACGAAAAGAGTTAGCAAGGATTTGAACGATTTTTTTCGTTTTTTGAAAAGCTTTTCGTTTTTTTTGGAAAGTTTTTCGTTTTTTGAAAAGCTTTTCGTTTTTTAAAAGCGTTTCGCTTTTTTGTAGAACTCAATGCTATAGAATAAAAAAATATTTCCACGTGATTTCCAAAGTTCTTGGAAACGAAATAGTTTCGATTGTAACCAGAAACTAAAACGAAAGAAAACCTTTGACATAAGCTCAAAAACTTTCTAAATATCGCTTTCTTAATAAGCACTAGAGTGTCTCCATAAAAGGAGATTTAAGTGACTGCTAAAGATTTAAGACTACCGACGGAGAAAGAGAGCAAAAGTGGGATGAGCCGACGCAGAACTGACTTTCGACCTTTCGACCAATTGCTGCATTAGATAGCTCCTCAAATTTTAAAGAAACAAACATCAGACTTCCAAATACCTATCTTATTCGACTTCGGTTGAATTTATGATTAACTATAAGATCTTGTGAAAGTGAAAAAGGCAGCCTTAATCGACTGAGCTATGTCAAACTGTCGGGGGTTTGTTTCTGACTTTGAAAGGGATGTTTGTGAACCCAAAACCAGCTCCGCCCATTGTTCAAAGGCCCAAGCAAAATGATTCCAAATTAGTTGTCGTTGTCAGTTCGAAAAACCAACTAGAAAACATCGCATACCATTCTATGGTTTTCAACAAAACTCAACAGATCAAAAGAAACCCAACTCCAACCCCGCACAGGTAGCAACGAATTTGCAATTCCAAGCATCGCCCCCATTCATCATTATTCATTGTCGGCGAACAAAAGGTCAATTTCCTCTACACATAATCACTAATTAGAAACCACACACGCACACTACCCAAAAAACCCGACTTTGCAAAGTCAAAACCATTGCACTTCCGGATGAATGGTTCGGTTGTTGCCCGACCCCCACCGAACTCTCTCAAATCAACGTCTATTGTGTGCAGCTCCATTCTCTAAACTAAAAAAAGGTAAAAACCACCAAAGGGAACGAAATCACATATCCCGACTGAAAATAATCGCATAAAAGGATTCTCTGTCGTCTGTTTGAATTTTCATTTCCGAACGCCTTCCGGTGTACAAGTTGACGGTTTTTTTTTTTGTTTTTGTTTTACTTTTGCGGGTGAAACTGGCCACCCACTTTTAATCCCTTTTGAAATTTTCTACAAATGCGTTCGCCTAAAAATTCATTTCACCACAAAAAGGGGGCACCCAATGTTTTCAAATATTTTTGCATAGTTTTTCGTGTGTAAATAATTTCCAGAGCGTAGCGCCTCAAGTCCCACCACACAAAAGGGATGATGTGGAATTTTCGAAGCATATTTTTGGGAGCGGTAAGCACGGTGAGCAGATTTCGGGTTTGAATTTGAATTTGAATATCATCAGGCTGATGAGGCTGTGGGTTGATTTTTTGTTTCGGAATAATTTTGCACAAATCAAGTGCCGCTGGGAAGCATATTCCGAAAAGAACTGGTAGGGGGTGGGTTTTGTATATTCATTTGGTTAGCGGAGTGGAACCGGGGGTGCTTCAAATGAGGACAATTTTGAGTTCCTGAAGGTGTCTTATTGACAGTGGAAACATGCGGAGGAACAAGGTTTACCTACTCTTTCATAGAAGTTACGTGGACGTAGGTAAGTTAGTTAGACAATGACCCTTGTGATGCCACATGAATGAGGGAAGTTGTTTGCGCCTACGTGTGAACCAGTTTGAGCTTATAATGAAGGTTGTTTAACTGCGAGTGTCTGTTGTCCATTGCAGGTGAATGTAAGACAAACCAAACTGTCGTTATTTCAGACTGTTGTCGAAGGCAACTTAAGAACTAGAACCCACACAAATGGCAGACTGCAACACGAAGATGTCCCAAACAACTAACCTGAGCTACATAAAACCTTAAAACTTGTCACCGAAAATCAAACAACAAACGCAACGGCCTCCAACTGCTTGCCAAAAACTATCCACCTCATGTCGCAAAGCACTCGGGGACAACCCCCGCCTCCATTCCCTCCATGGTACATTACCCACTCTCACAACACCATCCATCACATCACTTAACAGCAGCTTCTGCCGCTAATTTCCCATCACCCCGCGCTATACAATTTCCTTGAACAAATGCAAAACATCTCCCAGTCCCCCGGGCAGACGTCACAAACGACGTTCACCTTTTAGAGCTTTTAAAATTTTAATTCACTGCCATTTTGTGTAATAAGGACATAAACGTATAATCCCCGAGCATAGAATCGTGTTGTCCCCTGAACCGCCCTCCGTGTTTGGCAAACTCGTAATCCTGCGGAAACAACATTCAAAGCACCTGCTTAATCGCAACTAATCGTCTGGCACACGCATTAAGTACGAACTCATCAAAGTACATCAACGTAATCTCAATAATGATGTTGGAATGATTGGGATGGCAAGGCAACCCAAAACCAACCACCTCCGCCTGTCAAGCTTTATGATAATCCGCACAGAAATGGACTTTTGCCTGCTAGCAGTACGAGTATTTAAGGCAACTACCCTTCAAATGGACTGCAATTTACTTCAACGTAGACAGATCCCGGTACCTCCACCTGGAGTCAGCAGTGAAAACATCATCACCCATCACAACCACCTGTGCTCCTGCTGCTGGCTTTCGTTGAGTGCTGTGCAGGAGACAGAAAAAATAAACACAATTCATAGAAAAACTGCCAACACACAGCCAGGGAGACAGTATATCCTTTATGTGAAAACGCATTATGAGTTCGCTGCAAAAGCATTTTCACTTTCGCAACTAATAGCTCTACCAGCTCTCTGCCATAGAGCAGCGCTGGCAAACGCACAAAGAAGGAATTACGAAGCAACGTACTTGCAACAAAAGCAGACATTAATGCCTTTTGAAAGTCTTGTAAAATAATTACACCAAAGAGAATGAGAAGAAAAATGTTCCCCCCTCCCCCGACACGTTTTCTTTAAAACTAAACGAGCTTTAAAGAATTTTGCACCAACACACCCTGTAACTTTGAAGCAGCTGGAAAACCGCCATAACCAACGGGAATATATTTTTCATTGAAATTTGGTAGAAACAACTACTGGTACTGAGTTACTGCACAAAACTTTATTTTTATTAATTGGGGCTAAAGCTAACTTCCACTTTACACAAAATGGTCGCCACAAACTGAAGATGGCTGCGTTTGCACATCGAGTTGAATTGGGCGATTCGATCGAGTAGTAGTTCTGTTTGATTTGGAAATTTGTTCTTCGCATGGTGATTTCAAGAAATTCAATGGCAGTGAGCAATTTTACTGCGTTAAAAAATATTGCTCCCGCTGGTAATAACGCAAAATGTAATATTAATAGAAAATAGAAAACTTAAATATTTTTATTGATTCACTAGCTGACCCGGCGACGAAAAATCGTCCGGTGATGTCATGGTGGCCCAAGAAGCATTCGAATACACATTTTAGGCCTGGCGACGTTCTGGTGTCAATTCGTGATCCCATTTAGGAACATATGTTTCGAAACAACGAAGTAACAGTTCCTATTTGGTTTCGGAAGTGGCGCAACACAAAGTAGGAATTATTTTTGACGCAAATCCTATGTACACACAAATTGGGAAGAATGCCATACCATATAATTTGTGACGCTATAATACGTCATTCATTTTGTGTACCTGTGTTATATACCAATATAATATTCTGACTGCATCAAAAATTTCATTATTAAACAGAAAACTGCTACTGAAATTTTATGGGGAACATCATTTTGCCTTGAAATGTTACTAATGTACTTCGAAAAAAACGATGATCCTTACAAAATATGCTGTATTTAATGAAAACTTTCTTTTAAAATTGTTTATGGTATTTTAAATGCTGATAAGGAGCATTATAAAATCAGTATAAAATAAATCTACGATGTGTATATAGACATAATAGTAACATTTTAACCTATTTAATTACACCATATCCACCAAAACAGTAAATTTAAAATTTCTTATTATCCATATACATTTTTTTTTCAATGCAAAATGGATACCTAACAAAATATTCCCAATTAGGAATTCATTCTTATTTGTGTAGCAAATAATCTATTGGGAATTGTGTTTATTCTGTGTGCCACAAACTTCCCAATCGGGAATCGCGTTTAATCTGTGTTGACAGTAAGTTTTTAGGAATTGTGTGCATGAACACGCATCTCCACACATTTTACACGCTGCGGACATAATGTTTCATTGAAGAAACAATTTTGACACAATAAAGAATCTGTGTAGACATAAAATCCCTAGATAGGAATATTCCTAAATGGGAAATGTTACCTAGCATTTGTCGAAAATGTTACTCATTGGGAATATTTTCTGGTAACAAAACCGTCTTAAAGACGTCGCTCATGACACATGACACATGAAGTCGCAAAATGCTCCTTGGGGGTCGCTCGAAGAAGCCCGGGAAGTCAAGAATTCGATAGAGGGTGTTTTTTTTAGAGGTTGGTTTTTCGAATAGAGATAAAACTGACATTTTGTGGTCAAATCTGGCAACTTTAATGTCATTTATGTTCAGTTTGGTTTGCCATTTCATTATGATCAGGTTGACAAATGAACAACGCTTGCAAATCGTGCAAATTTATTTCGAAAATAATGGTTCTGTTCGCGAAAATGAGATTGATATCGATGCTGATTTTCATCGCAAAATTTTGTTCAGCGGTGAGGCTCATTTTTAATTGAATGGCTACGTCAACAAGCAAAACTGCCGCATTTGGAGTGAAGAGAATCCACATAGAGACGCCATTACATCCAGAAAAACTGACTGTTTGGTGTGCTCTAGGGACTGGTAGAGTCATTGGGCCATACTTCTTCCGAAATGATGCTGGAGAGTCAGTTGGAAATTGGACCTCTAGACTTGGCTTTATTCGAACCAACCGCGGCGGCCACATGCCCGAAATCATACTTTAGCATTAATGGCATAAAATTACCCTTCCAATAAAGCCAAATTGATGGACATTAAAACGATTTTTTTGTGTTTTATTTCAATTCGTAGTTGTATACCTCTTAAAAAAACACCCTAGTTGTGACTTGGGAACACGGTGGTTTAGTGGTTGGTATGCTCGACTTCTTGGGCGATCTGTCAATTTGTAAAAACTATCATTTTTACAAAATGACAGTAGGTATACGAATAACACAATATACCTCGCCACAAATTTCATTCAAATCGGCTTGGGGGGTTTCGGAGGTCGACATCACTGTTATGTTCACTAAAATGCGAGAATTGTTGAAATCGATTTTAATTTCACTCACGATGATATCCGAAAAAAAAAACTGCACAGAAATTGCGTTCGGAACGTCAATCAGCAGTCAGATCCTTCACAAACACATTCGATGATCTTCGTGAGTTCACTGTAGAGAATGAATAAAATCAGCTCACTGAAACTACGAAAATTCAATTCAATTGAATTATTTATCTAAATTTATTTAACTCACAATGAAATGCACAAAACTATTCGAAAAACGACAATATTGTCTGTTCAATGTGAGCGGGACATGAATTTCACAATTTACATAAATTCTTATGTCACCCACAACTCGAAACGTCATCATTCGTTTGCTGTTTTCGTTTCAATTCAAATCAGCATCAACTATCACGGCAATATATGAAGTTCATTGGAATGACTGTGGCGCCATCTGTCGAAAATTGGTCCACTTCGTGGGCTCATGCACAACAACTTTGCTAAAGATCATCACATGATCAAATGCATAGTTTACGATTCTATTAAGGACATACAGACAAACATTCATTTTTATATATATGTATAGAAGATAGAAGAAGAAGAATTTAGAGTATACAGATTGGGGTTATGGACGGCATAGCACATCGGATAAATGGCCGCCACGGATTTGCTGGCAAGAACGTACTCTTTTATTGAAATTTTCTATGACCGTTTCGCATAAATGTGGCTGAGTTTCATTAATACACCTCTCAATTTCCTCGTTCAAGGCGTTGGCGGTCGTGGGCTTGTTTCCATAGGACTTTGACTTCAAAAAATAAAGTCCAATGGCGTTCAATCGCAAGATCTGGATGGGCAATTCTGATCGCAAAAACGGCCGATTACACGATTAGGAAATGACTTTTGCGGTAATTGAATTGTTCCTCTGGCTGTAGGGCATGTGGCACCGTCTTGTTGAAAGCACATGTTGGTCACATCCATATCTTGTAATTTAGGCACTTAAAACTGGGTTGTCATGTCACGATAACGAACACCATTGTTTGTTACTGCCTCATTTTCGAAGAAGAATGGTCCGATAATGCCCCCAGCCCAAAATCCACACCAAACAGACACGCGTTGTGGATGCATTTGTTTTTCAACAGTTACTCGTGGATTTTCTGAACCGCAAATGCGACAGTTTTGACGATTAACGAAGCTATCAATCAAAATGAGCTTTATCACTGAAGATGATTTTGTTTGAAAAAAGCTGACAAACCTTCATTATTTTTAAAATATTGCTCAACAATGAAAATGCGTTGTTCTTTCGTATAGCGCTCCATTTTAACTAACCCCGAACTGTCAGCTGTCAGCTGTCACATTGTTATCTTTTTTGCTGTTGGCATCACTGTGCGCGTGAATTATGCGACACCCTTTGCAAACGATGGTCTGTGGTCATCAAACACAGTTCAATATGAAAAATCTCGTACACACACACCTATTAAAAATCAAAATAGTAATAGTGCCAAAACAATTTTTTTTCAATTTAAAGTAAGTTTCTTTTTTTTAAAGCTGTTCAATTAACATTTCAGTTTCATTGAAAGATTGCAAATTGTTGATGATTTTATTTAAATGTGGAATTTCGTTAGAAATGGCAGGCAAAAATTGGACAAATATACAAAATCATGGTGTGCTATTTGCACAAAAATTTAAGAGCCCATAAGAAGTCCTCTCCAAAATCAAAATCAAGCAAAGGAGTTTGACTGAGCAGTGCACGGTTAAAATTAAATTCAAGCAAGTTTGCTTCTGACAATAAAAAAGGCCTCCACAAAGTTAAACTAGCGAATAATTCGCAATAATATTTCCGTACTTTGACAGATCAACAGAAAGTTTCTATCTAAGCCCTAATACGCTGTTGGAAATATTTTTGTACTTTGACAGATCAACAGAAAGTTGCTGTTTAAGCCCTTACAATGTAAAATAACCGACACTGAACTGCTGCTTAATTTTTTGTGTAGAATAAAAGTTTAACCAACAATTTTATTTGGGGTAATATTCAAATGTTGTTGCGATCTGTCACATTTACTTAATAAAAATGTATTAGGCATTTATTACATACATATATATAGTTGGCGCAACAGGTCCGTAGGGACCCTAGGCCTATGCCTATCTTCTTGCAACCATTCGTTTTGTGTGAGTTTTTCTTTTTTGCGACAAATGGAAGGGATCAACATTTTTATGCCGAGTCCAAACGGCTAATTGAGAAGTTCTTTCGTGACAGTTATACACTCGGAAGTTTGTCTGACTTCCGCTAGAGGTGGCGCAGCGAAAAAACCTTAAGTTGGAATTTGGGCTTATTACGCAAGCTAAAAACAAAGCAGCTAAAGGGTTTGTTAAAATGTAGAGCGAAGTGCACTTGCACACTGTTGGCTATAGCGATTTTTCTGACTTTAATTTTGACAGTTTGAGTAAAAACTGTTGTGTTTACAAAGCGACTTCTAATGGTAACAGTAGAGCATTTTAAATGAAAAAACATTGCAGAAAGATATTCAAAAAAAATTAACACCCACTTACTGAACTTATTTTTGGAAAAGAAATACTTTGACGGGGAATATTTGACATTTATGTAGTAGATTAAGATGACGTAAAAAAAACAAACAAAATATGAGCCGTCGTATGAAGAGAATGTTATTCACCCGTACTGTTTTGTTTGTTTTTCTTTTGAATGTTGAACTGTCAAAATTAAGCCGACTATTTTTAATTTTATGTTTGCTGAAACAGTGAAACAGCATAGTGAGCGAAAACGACAACAACAAAAAATGAAAAGATGTCCCGAAGAGGATGAGTCGACTAGAATTTTCTGGCCTAGATTTTTCATAAATGCAGAAACTATTTTGGTCGTTAACGTCGCATTTCACAATCGAAACGTCAACTACCGCAGTAGAAAAATTATGGTTGATGAAGGGGACTAAACGTCAACTACAGTTCACGTGATATATCGGGGCCAGTATAAAATTATAAATACCATTTCAGGCAGCTGTCAAACTAAATAGCGTTTTATGTCGATTATGGCCTACTTAACCTTATTTTCTTGTGAAGAATAGAGGTTTCCTGCAATATGTTTCAAATTGTAAATGAATAAAAGAGAGAGAAGAGTGCGTCTAGGATATTTGTGAGAGGGTCGTCAGGAAATAATGTGGACATGGCTTCAACTTATTTAAATCTAAACAGTGAAAATTGAAAACAAAAACCAAGTTTATTTTATTTTAATGCGAACAATATAATATGAAGCTAATTAGGTCCTTAGAATCCTTTCTACGTGCCATTGTGAGGTATGAACGACGGTAATTACGACCTGTTGTCGCCCATTCACCAAAGCCATAAACAGACGCCACCTATTCAACTCCCAAGCCCTAGTTGGATAAAAAAGGACTCCCCTTGACATCCTTTGCACCGTAATGCTTTTATAATTTTTCTTTTACCCTTTCATTGTTCACATCTTCCTTTATGGTGACAGAATCTGCGTACAATGTCTCAAACAAATAGAGTAATAAAAGTGAAGTGAAAAGAAGTGCCCTTGTCCCTCTGTCGCCTTTATCCTTAAATGCCAATAGAGAAAAGATGAATGCTAAACACCACCGGTGCCCCAAGCCCAAACCAAAGGCATAACAACAACTGCGCGCCACCCCAACAAAGAAAACCAACTCAAAATGGCAAGGTTAAGTAATAAGGACCATAATTGTCCTCCACAAAATTGGGATGACGATGCTGAAAATTGCTTTTGTCCCCCGCATCAATGGCGAGAGTTAAACAGCATATACCCTCATCCCCAGTCCTATAAATGTAATCAAAAGAATTGTCTAGACTTACCGCTAAGTAGGTGCTCTGGCCACGCAGCCTCGGTGGAGGAGGTGGCTCGATTGTTTCACAGCCATTCTCATCGGTTGACCTCTGGCGACTGAAACGACAAAAGACAGGGAGAAATTTGTCAAAAGGAAATCCAATCATTGTCCCGGATATTGTCATCAAACATAAAACTTATATATATATACGTTCGCTCCAATTTAAATCAGAGACCAACAAATGAACAATTCCCGCCCCAACGAGATCAGGATACCAATAAACAGAAATGAAATAAGGATACAGTCGCAGGGAGTATAAAAATAAAACGAAAACGAGAACAATTGCAATAAAGAGAATGTCCCCGAGACACGTCCAAGGAGAGAGCCTGCAGTATGTCATAATTCCAGCAGTCGAATTGTCCCCAATTCTGTTGTCTTCTGTTGTTCGTCCTTTTTTTAATTTAAAAGTCTTCTCCTTTCAGAGATAAAAAAAACAAATTTGCACTAGTTTTCCTTAGGAAGTAGGGATTTTCATTTTGACCCCATCCCCTAAAGGAAACTGTGTCCACTTGTGGAATTCCACTTTATTGTGCCATTTGATGGTCAGGATAAATGAGACCATAATGAGTTTTTGGTGGCGGCTGGAAGATAAGCTGTTTAGGAGGGGAAGGGCGATTTTCTTGGCAAAATTGCTTTCATATCATGTGCAAGAGTTTGGTTCGTTAAAATTCTTTATATGAGTTCTTGGGGGTCAAATTAGAGTTGTTGTCAGTTGCAGGAATAGTTTCTGGCATCGGTGTGGATAAAAAGTTCGACCCGGCCGAGGATTTATTGCCATCCGCAAGACTGTCGGCAAAGTTAATTAAACAATTTGTGTTGTGGGCTTTCAGTTGGCACATCGACAACAAAAGCAATAATAGTTTATGGTCTGGAATTACCATACAAATGAACGGTATAAAGGTCAGTGGTTCGCCAATGTGGGAGTTTTGTCAAATTTTAGGGCATCTAAATAGGCATTCCATTAAAAGCTAGGTTGAATGGCTGTTAAAATTCCTGCAAAACATCGCTTCGACTGGCGTTTTAATGGACGTACTAAAATGGAACTTATTTGGGATTACTCAGTGGAGCATGTGGAATTCCTTACCGATGCTATCATTTAATACGAGTTGAAACATGAGAGACAGCCAGTGAGTAAACGTAAGGCGACGTTAGTCTTAAATTAACTAAAGGCAACCCTAACCATCGATATCTCCAAGCACAAAAATCAGCTTCTTTGGTAAGAGAGCCGAGGTGCAACGCTGCATAGAAAGTTTATGGAAATATTGAGCGTAAGGATTTATTTTTAAACGCTGCGCAGATAATTCATGTTATCTTAAGTTGATAGAGCAAAACCAACTTTGTTGGCAAATTCGCTGATCGAACAAAGCTAAATTGTACTAGAGCAACGACAGCATTCAATTTCTATCTTACTAAATCTGACAGATGTCAAGTATTTGAAGTTTATGGAGGATTAGCTGACTAATCTGGCAGCAAATTTCTCAACTTAAGCTTAGTACACTGCTCGAGCTAAATTTAAGCTCCCATACAGAATTCTCTCCAAAATTTAGCTGAGCTAAATTTAAGCGAATTCCTTTAACGGAGTTGTACGCAGCTCTAGCTAAAAAATCTAAGTTTTGATTCAGAATGTACTTCTTGTACCTACCTGTCAAAATTTAACGCGGCCATTTAAAGGGTCGGCACATTTTCTCGAGCTAAATTATGACAGATCTTCGGTGTGATCTATTACGTTTTTATTACATTTTATTACGTTGTTGTAGGGTGGAAAAGTAAGCAAGGATGAGCATTTTAAATGAGTTACAACTTACTAAGAAGTGAATTGTCCACAACTTCCGCGAACTCAACTACAAGTGCCGTTCAACCAAATGTCATTTGAATAGAACAAAGAGGACTACACAAGTGGACTGCTTTTTAGTGAGTTTACCTTGACATGGAATCGGAAATGGTTGAACTCAAAGTGAGTTGAATTCTTGAAGGAAGCTTTTTCAAAGAACATTTGTTTTCTATGACACTTATCCACAGCGAACTCTAGGTATGTCAAAAGCTAGGATTTTAGCTAATGTTCGGAGAGAAAATTTGGGGAGCAGCTTAAATTTAGTTTTGACATTTCCTTGTTTGTCTTTGGCAAATCTAGTCTTGAATGTGTTAAAAGTCTCTGCCTTATTTTGTCAGACAGATATTGGCCGAGTTCCATTACTAAACGCTAGACGTTCACAAATGTTGTCCTAGATTAACACCCGCTCATACTCTGGACCCTGTGGAACAAAGGTGACATTTGGTTGTTGAAATTGAGCACGTTCAAGAATCTAGATATATTAAGACGACTGGATTGGTCTGGATAAGATTTAACCTGGTCGGGAACATCACTTTTTCTACGTCCGTCAGCCAAATATGCGAACTGTCAACTTAGTACTCAATCACGAATTTCTTGACTAGATTCGTCGGCTATACCCCTCCAAAAACATTAACTGAAACAGCTGCCTATATGACCGATTTCAGCCATTCAAAACCGAGATATATCCAGTCAGACAGCTGTCAGACATACTTAACAAATTTGCACTAGTTCCCATTCCCATTGTTCATGTCAAAAATAACCCAACTTCCCATTGAATTTTATCGACAAACTGCACACCCGTTGACAGCTCGTTTTTTGTTTTCCTATTGTGTTAATCTACTTAGATTGAGATTGTACTAGAGCTCTTGCGTACTAATGAATTGAACGTTAAAACAATAGAATATTTTCTGACAGCTGAGTTGTGGATCGCGGTTAGTGCATTATGGCGCCCTTTTAACCAACGCTGCGCAGTTTTTCAAATTAAAGTCAATTTTCGCACAAATCTTTGGCCTAAAGTGCTGATCCTAATCGAAAGAAAGTCACATTGTCTGCAAAAACCAGCAAATCGAAGAAAAACCCTCCAATACATCAATCTGTCAGCTTGGTGTCATCGGGCCGTAATTGAATAGAACCCTCTATACCAGTATACCCCAGCGATTTTTCAGTCTAACGCACGTTTGTTACCACTGTCAGCTAAACAAATTGCATCAATTTGCAAATCCTAGTCCGCACATCAACGATCAGAATCAAAGTCCTTGTGAACAAAACACACACACACATCCTCTGACTCTAAACACTGGTGGAAAGGATGATGATGACTTGAGAATGCGATAAACAGGCAAAGACGACAGTGCAACACACACAATAGACACAATAAGAACCCACGGAACGCAAATGCAAGGAGGAATTCAGGCCATTAGCTATACTGCAGTCTGGAGGTCTCCCACCGCCACTCACACACAACAGCAACATAGCATTAGATCCTTCCGGAATTGTTCGTGCGGCTTTGGTGGTAAATTTGCTTCGATTTGTTTCATCGTGATGTGGATACAGAGCAGCAACGAGCTTGAACTTCACAGCGGGGGCAATCAATATAATATCGTCGATTTTGAAAGAACAAAGAATTTCCCCGACGAGGATGAATCCTTTGCATGAATAAGCATTTTGCAGAAGGAATACAAAAAGAAAATAAATAAAAGAACAGAAGTAGCGATAGGAATTGATTAGTTTCCCTCCGCATGTGGGTGGATGCGATGTAGGAGATAATCACTTATTTGCCGTTGGGGGGTGTATCAGTGAATGTCCTCGCCCAGCTCATAAGTGTGCGATGTAGTTGGAAGCGAGAATCACTTGCAAATTGCTCGGCAATTATTCAAGTAAATTGAATCGAAACGATTTGGCGGATGTAATACAACATCAAACTGATGTTGATGATGATTGTTGTCATTATCGTTTTGCGTTGCGAGTGGTGTCTAACTGATTTGAGGAGGAATCTCTTAATTGGATGAAGGATTTCTTGGACAAAGAAACATGTTTGATGTGGACTGTGGACTGGACATGGAAAATCTAAGGAGATTTTGGATTTTGGAGCAGAAGGTTTGTACAAATTCGAGTTGTCTACATTTCCCTCAATTTTCAAAAGCTATAACCGCACTACGAAAGACGATTTATGGCCCCCCTGCATTCGGTATTTACAGCTTCACCGAGAAGCGATACCGCCTTCATCTTCTTACATCTCACAATATTTTCGGCACATCATCTTGGAAGCACCGCTTGTACTAGTGCGAAATTCGTACGCCAACATAAACTTCACAAATTTGACATTGACAATCCTACTGGAAAATGACATATATGCAATATTTTGTCAGACAGAAGTTATTTGCTGCAACATGAAAGTCTCTGGGGACGTTCAAAACTCTAATTTAGTGAGTCTAATCTCTGGCTGACTCGCTGTCATTCAGTTTAAATTGGCGTAGATCAGTTGACGTTTATGGCTAGCTGTCAAATCACAAAGTACTCCGTTGACATTTCCATTGAGTAAAGACCACAATTCAGCTGCCACCTGTCAAATGGTTTGTCGCTAGAAACGAACTTATTAGCGGAGGAGATTACTAGTTCGATGTTAAGTTCGAAAATAACGAATGAGAACGATGCTAATTTTTACACCAAAGTGACAGTCATTAGGTTCATTTGTGGATTCGGTTTAAACTTCAAATCGAAAGAAATCGATGAACATAGATCGCTGAAACACGTTCCCACGTAAAATGACAGAAAAAGAAAAAATTTGCGAAATAACGAGTAACAAGTAAATCACGGCGCAGGGTCATAAGTCCACAGGCCAAAAGTCCACAATGGACTTATGACCCACCTAGGTGGGTTATGAGTCCACAAATCCATTGTGGACTTATAACCCACCTAGGTGAGCCAGAAGTCCACACAAAATTCTTGTGGACTTTTGACTCACTGACTGTGGTCTTATGGCTCACTATGGTGGGTCATTGTCCACAATTCTCATAATTTAAAGTACAACAAAATTAAGCGGTTTTCTTTGATTCTCTCTTAGACTATAATGTGTCTCTTGAATAATATTTCAGGAGCGGATTGACACAAAATGTAAAAAATTGCACAAGCATACAAGGAGTTGAGAAATTTGTTGTTAGTACTTTTCAGGCAGATCTTATTTTCAGTTAGGTGTTGATGGTTGTTTAATATTTTAATCTCAGAGTATATCGGTAAGCCTTCACTTGCTGATAAGAGTCTATCAAAGGAAGTTGTTGAAGCGCGTTTTTGTTTACCCGAAAAAAAAGTTATTGTAGGTAAAAAATATAATAATTAATTCGCTTTATAGATTTTTACAGTATTTTAAACACGAAAAGTTTTTCAAAAACAATTTATATTAAAAAGTTTGTGAATTGTTCCAAAAATTTATAAAGTTTAAAGTTTATAAATTTTTGGAACAATTCACAAATAAATTAAAAATTATAAATTGTTTTTGAAAAACTTTTCGTGTTTCAATAAAATACTGTAATTATTATAAAATTATTTTGAACAATGAACACGAACTTTTTAATTAACTTTAAGAATAAGTAAGTAATGCTCGGTATACATACATGCTCTGAATGTGCTACACAGACAACTAATAATTGCTTCCATTCACCTAATGGAAGAACATTAAAGGTGCCGTCAACAAGAATTAATTAGTTGCATCCTTGTAAACATATCCGATTGTGTCAGGATGTGGATGAAGGGCATCACATATTTTGGATATTTTTTTGAACTCTGTGTCGTAAATCAAGCTAGCCTTGCAGAATTTTATGTAATACGTGTATCTTGTTTTAATTTATTTTTTAGTCATATGGATAATTGTGGACTTATGGCTTACTTTTATTTTAAAATTGTGAACCTATGGCCCAACTTAATGTGAACTTTTGGCTCACCTCGGTGGGTTATAAGTCCACAATGGATTTGTGGACTTATAACCCACCTAGGTGGGTCAAAAGTCCATTGTGGACTTTTGGCCTGTGGACTTATGACCCTGCGCCGTAAATCACCTCTAGGGCGTAAACAGCTCAGGGAATTTCTTCTGGCTCGCTTAAAGCTCCGTTCCAAGTTGTTAATAGTGAGCTAGACGAACAACAAATGAGTTTTTAACACGTTTTTGTTACTACTGTCATTCGTTACATGGCCATTATTGACTTCTTTTGTGTTAATGCATTCCGGCGCCCATTTATTAGAAAAATTAAATATCAGTACGAATATTATATGTATTAGCATGTTTGGTAATAAAAATGCGTCCTGCTGTCAAATTTAAAATATTTTTGGTAGTAAAGTTAACAAAAGGTCGGACACGATTCAAATCGAGAAAGTCTCTCCACTTTCGCATCATAAGTGACAGAAAAGTAACGAGTAATTCACCACAAAGAATTCAACTCAAAGAAGAAATAGAATATGTACTTACATTTTGATGATGAGCTGGTAGTATTTCAAGGTAGCTCGATGTCGATACGCGAATAGTACTGACAGTAGTAGCTTGACAGATAAATGCTTAACTCAAAAAGTACGGGAATGGACTCTTGATAATGTGCAACAAGATTCGCAACCAAGTTAAACAAGGGATAGCGAGGAGTAACTGCGATTGTTAAGATTAAGCTGTTGACACTTTCTGTTTCGAAATTTAGCTATTCTATAGTTGACAGTTCCCCGTGCATATACTTTTCCGAACGATTTTTCTGTCTACAACTTCCTATGAAGTCCACAACTGCCGTGAACTCAACTACAAGTGCCGTTCCACCAAATGTCATTTGAATAGAACAAAGAGGAATATACACAAGTGGAAGCCTTCTCTTTCCTTCAACTTGTCATTTAGAACTTTTCGTTTCGCATCAGCACGAAAAACCCTCGCAACAGTATACAAACTTAAACTCAACAATCACTCCCCTTAACAACTTCCTTCCACCGGCAAGGCCACGAAAATCCCTCATAAACTTTTGACATTGAACTTTCATCATCGCTAGCGATAAATTTGACATTAGCGAATTTCAACTGTCATTTAAGAACGAATAAAAAAACTTTGTTTCGCCTCTTAGCTGTCAAAATGGGCACACCGAAAATAAACAAACCACTTACAACATAATCAGAACCATATAACTTCGACCTAACGATGTGTGCGTCTATTACTTAACAACAAGACAATTTTTCGGTTTCGCTTGGAAGTCTGATTGTTACAACATTCGTCGTCATCATCACCACAAATAAATTAGGAGCGAACGTCGACACCGATTCGACAATTTCCATTTTATTTCAAGCAATATGTCTGCAACTTTGCATGCAGAGTGAAAAGCAAAAGAAAATGCAATGCGCATTCCATATGATGCTCAGTTGACGGCACTAATTGACAGTTGGAAAATTACCTCGTATTACACACAAAGATGGCGGCGCGTTTAGTGTAGGCAAACTCTTCGTTCAAGAATGAGTCCAAATGAATTGTGAATCCATCGAGATGTGAAATTACCCACGCACCGAAGAGGGATTGTCCTCGGCGGCTTTCCAATTTTTTTATAAAACTATCTGTCATACCTGGTGGTGGATCAGTTTGATTTCGGTGGATATACAAACATGATTCGGCCTCTTGTGTTTGTTGTGATTTTAAGGCTTTGCCTGGGCGCAGACTTGAACGCAGTACAGTCACCAAATGCAATACAAACGCAAGGATATTCGGGAAATAAAACAAAAGATGCACCAACAAAGAGGGGAATCAATGTGGATAGTTATGATCCCCCGCCAGAGTACTACAGGTACAGTTATAGTGAAAGTGGTTGTGATTGAAAGGGACCTGCTTTACCTTAACCAAGTGTGACCGTGAAAATGTTTTGCGATACTTCCATCAGTGTTTATTCGGGCGCAACAATCACGAGAAAGTTCTGTTCAGTTTTAAGTGAGAAGCATTCAAGTAATCCAGCTTAAGCTAGGACATGATACCATTGGCAACTGTGTCGCGATGAGAATAGGATAAGTGGCCAATTTTGAATGACGCTGAGTTCGTCTTTTTGTAAATGATTGAATGTTTAAAAAGTTTCACATATCGTGACGTTGTTCTTCTGTAAAACAAAATTGCAGGTGACGCATTATTTAATAGGAAAAAACGCAATACCACTGTTGTGTCTGCAGTAGAATTGGCAAAGCGTTAATAATTGGCGTTTCTCTTGCCGCGTTCAGGGTAATGCACTGACCAGAGGGCGTGTTCAGACGAATCTTATTTATGAATGATATGTCTACAAAATTATACATGTGAGCAGTACTTCAATTATAATTCTTCTTCTGTACACTATTCACACTCGTGATTAGCTGTCACACGATTAGCTGTCAATTTATGCTGATCTACTACTTTCTTTTAACTTTCATACTGCTCAGTCAATTTCTCATAAACTTTTAGAGGGCACTCTAATCAAAAAGAAAGAAACGTAAATTCCGAGCTCTGATGTAAAAATAAACGCCATCTTTTGTTTGACAGTTTAAACTCAGCTCTAAAGCAAAAAAAGAAAAGACCGTCTTGCATTACTTTTTGTAACAGAAGTTTCTTTACATATCCCTCCTTCAAAGCTTCAGGATGAATAAATGAAACTTTGACGGCATGAATGTGAAATAAGATAAAAATATCAGATCTGTTCGATTCTGCTGTCAAAATTTAAACTGATTTTTCTGAATCAGTGAACAGTGAAGGAATATTCGAATGTACACACATGCAGTTGTCTACGACACCTTAACAGTGTTCAACTGTCAATTGCGAATTACAATTTCTGTATTTCAGCAAACAGAGTTACAAATTTGTTTCTGCAATCATGTTTCAAAACCAGAAACTGGCATATACACGCCATTGTTATTAATATAGTTGTCAGCTGATTATTATTGCTTGACAGCGGCAAATGTCAATCACATTGTCCGCTTTTGATTGAGTTGGTTCGAAGTTATCAGCTCTAATGGGATTTCAAGGTGACAGTACACTTTGGTGGCTGTCAAAAACCTAAGAAAACGGCAGTGCAACTTCGTAATTTTTAAAATGTACTAATATGGAGCGTTAACGCTTGCGATTGTTTATAAACCGATTTAATAAATGTATTAGTATTGAAAAACCAATTTCGTGCGAAATAATAGTTCATTTTACAAATAAAATAAGCGTTTATACCAATGACAGTTAAAATTGACTGCAAACTCCAGCACTGAACTCGCCTGCCCTCACTAAATACGTAGAGATCGATCAATTCTTAGCCAGGGCGCTCAGTGGCCACTTCCAACTCAGGTTTTCATTGTCACTGCCAGCCCAGTACTGTATCAAACGCGATACGGATGAGTCATATACCTCATATACCTAGGGCCCACGACAAACAGAGCTATTGATCAAGCAAACGACTACCGGCATTTCAAACTCACATTAAACTCCAAAAATAAAAAAAAAATGACCACCTGCCTTTACTTCTGAAGCCTTACGCAAATGTGCTTGACAACTACTTGCCTTTTGTGCTGAACCCTTACCCATTTGCGCTAGATGTCAAAAGCCTTATACGAATTTTGAAGTAAGTTTGACGTGCCGCTTGTCATCTAGCAGTCAATGGACAAGATGTACCCTGAGCGCAAAAACCAAGTCGGTTGGTAACGTCAGTTTCGTCAGCCATATATACGAACTGTCAATTCATTACTCAGCCACAAATTTCTTGACTAGATTCGACGGCCATCTCTCCATAAACGTCAACTGAAAAAGCTGTTCATGCCAATCAAAACTGAGACACATTAAGTCAGCCAGCTGCCAAACTTACTAAACTAGATACTTGAAAGTCCTCAATGAAACGCAGGTATTCGTAAAGTATTTCAAAATCAGAAACATTCTTTAAATGACATAAAAAAACACCTGTCACAATTGACAATTTGACACATTCGCTCTTTTGAGGTTTTCAAAGACATAAATCAACTCTTCTCTCATTTTAATGGCTTTAAAATCCTTGATGCCATTTCGGCGAATATCTGTACGTATATTAAAAAAGTTATGTCACCCGACTTAAGCTAGAGCAAGTGCCCGCTCTAGCCTTTAAAGGCGCAAGTGTCAAAACGAACTAAACCAACTCATTCAAAACGCATGGCATGACAATCAACTTTAGCAGCAACTACCCTGTTTCTACTTTAAGGACCAATTCCTTTCTAAAATTACAATTTTACACTTGACTCCTTCAGAAGCAAAGCCGAGGTGTCACTTTATCGTTCAAATTCCTTCCCATTCTCTGACTATGTCCCCAAAAAAAAAAAACACATAATCCCTAGAAACAAATCCTTAATTCACGACATAATTCCCCAGCCCCCATATCCACACAACTGAAAGTCAAAAAGCACACACTCACACACATCAATTTACATTCCATTCCGCATGGAAAATAATCCGGAAAAAAATGTCTCCCAAGAAAAAAGGATAAAAAAAACCCGGGGGAAAAAGAAAAATGCCCATTCCCAGCATCGGAATGTCCATTCCGAAGTCCTAATCCAACGAACAAATTCACCTTAATACCCATTAAGTTCGGTGGTGAGCATCGGGCACATACGCCACGACAGGACCGACAGCAAAATACAAAAGGACGAACACAAAATGAAACACATAACAAATTATGAACACGCATTCGTGCAATTTTGGTCGCAGGAAATGGGCACTCACTGGACCTGGAGCAGGACCAGGACGAGGACAACGACAACGATGATGATGAGGTGGCAATAAAAATATTTGCGACAAGATAGAACAGAATTCCTGTGGGGTTATCAATTTATGTCCTTTTATTTGAATCCTATCCTCTCCGGAGAACGATAATCCTTTCTCCTCTGGAAATAAGTAATAGTACCTGGGACTGAGCTCATTCTGGGGTGTATAATCAAAGCTCTGCCGACGATGTAAGGATAATTTTCAAATAATCCCAACATGATTACATTTTCCAGGGGACCTGCATCGTCCTCGGGCTCATCCTCGTACACCGGCAATAGGGACAATACGGCGACAGGGTATTCATCCCGACCAGTTGCATTCCCCACCGAGAGCTACGGCTATAAGGGTGGCAATGGTCAGCAAGAACGCAAAGGACTCCACGACAGAGTTAGTGTGGGTAAGATATACGAGAAAGGATCGCAGGTGAGAAACTAAACTAAACGAAAATATGACAATCTGTTTCTTCTGCAGGACACTACACCGCTGGGTCGAGTCACTCGGGCTCGGGCTCGGGCTATGGAAAGCACGGTTATGGCAGCTCCTCGACCGCCCACCCCTACGGACCTCCGCAAGCAATTGAATACGAATACTACACCCCGACGGGAAACAACCACGGCTACTCAGACGGCGGCGAAGGAATTCCCGTCGAACTCTACAACAGAGGCTACGGCGGCTACGGACATGGTGGCGAATACGCAACCTACACTGTCGGCACCGGACACGGAGGAGGAGGGGGCGGAGACGCACACGGCGCTGGTGGATACCAACACGGCAAACACGGCTACGATAAGGCACTCCTGGCTAAGAGTTTTCTAATCCCTCTGGCAAGTGCTGCGGTCCTGGGCATCGCAGCCGCTCTGGCTAGTAATCCACTTCTGCTGCAACTCGGGACGGTCTCTAGCATTGGAAAGCGAAAGCGGAGGGACCTATCTCATTCGATGGCTTATCAGGGTCAGAGGAGGAATTAGGGCTGGATATTCGTTTTTTCCCAATCCCAATGTTCGGTATATCTTTGATTCAATAAAAATTCAATCGCACGGAACAATGTTTCTTAAGAGTGGAAAAACCACGACAGACTTACCGCAGAATAACTTCGTCTGATGTCATGGTGGTGCTCAGTGGTGCATACTTTTGGGCGGTTTGTATTCGCTGACTGCGACTATCTCGTACAGTAGTGGCGATCAAAATTGACGGTTGCTGAGTCTGAAAATGGTGAAAGTTGCATTTATATTAAATCAGTTTGACAAAGAGGATAAGTGTGCAAAAAGGGGATTAAATGTTTATGAAATAATTTCTTCAATAATTTCTTCTTCGTACACAGAGAGTTGAGATCCATTTTCTGGAAGATTTATGCAAAACACAAGTCAACGACTGACGCAATTTATTTATTTAGTTTTTGCTTTGAAAATCAACGCTTGCTTGGCATTGGAACTGTTTTATCTTACACCAATCACAGCAAAGCAAAGTAAAATAGGATTTTCAGCGTCCGATAACAACAACTCTACTGTGAGTCTCGAAGTGTCAAGTAGAGCATGGTTGTTGTTATTGTGTGCTGAAAATCCTACTTTACTTTGCTTTGCTGAGATCGAAGCTAAAAAAAACACGCCTATAGACGATTGTTCAGAAACAATTTTGTATTGAAGGTTAAAAATAATTGAAAATGACATTTCGTATGCCAATTGTGTACAATCCTCCACTCATTTGTCCGCATCTATGTGAGTGCTGAAAATAAGAGTTTACAAAACTCTAATCTTGAAACGCAGACGTTTATAATTTCTTAAAAAGAAAATTGCAAAAACTTAGCCAACAGTAGGTATTGCTCCCTCTCACCACGTCGGGGATAATATATCCAACGCAACTGACAAACTGCTTTAAGGCTTCGACTTGTCATTCTTCAATTAACCAATGACGTTTTCAAGTCATGACACTTACAATAAATTTGGTTGACACGTGGAAATAGCGCCATTGACACACTAAACGTCACTTTGACTTTAGCTGTCACGTATTATTGGGCACATTCAAAAATCTTGTTGTCTTAATTCCATGTTCACACCAAACTAAACCACAAGGTTTTGTAAAATTTTGTAAAAACCTCCGAGGTTTTGCGATATATTTTTGAGGTGTCGAAACCTCGTGTTTTCAGTGAAACATATTTGAAACCCCTCTGCCTTCATCCGTCCGTGAGAGGTTTTCAAACCGAACAAGCCTACAGCGTGAATTTTGGTTTATTTTCCGTTCATTTGTGGATGTCAAAATATTAAACGCCAATACAATTGTGACAATCAAAAAAATAATAAAAGAAAAAAGGAATTTGAATAAAGTTAATATTTATAAATGCTGCAATTGTTTCCTTAATTTGTTTAGAACTTATTTTTACTAATACCAACGTCAGTCACATGTACGAAATGTCAACTTAGTACCATACGCTCAGTCTAGAAATTCTTGACTAGATTTGTCGGCAACCCCTCCATGAACGTCAAATAAAAAACATTTCACGTGACAAATCAGGGCCAGTAATAACTGCAACACATCAAATCAGATATCAGGCAACTGTCAGACGTATACTGAACTAGAGTTTGCACGTCCCTATTGTTCTTGTTTCTCAAAGGTATTCGTTGGTGGGAGTTTCTGCAATTGTTGGGTAGAATGAAAAGGAGCTACAATGTTACTCCGTTTTCGAAAGACTGAATTAAGAAGCTTCCCCGCGACAGTTCTACGTGAAAGGTGGGAACTTAAAGTGTTTGGCAGGGGGTTTAATCTGGAACTCTTCCCTTAAGGACACTAACTACCGTTCATGCGTTAAATTTATAATTTACAACTATACTTCATTTATTGGTTATTATGAAGTAGCCAGGGATGGCATATTTTTCTCAGGCCAAATGTCATTAGTCGTAGTCATTGCGTATAGCTAGATGGCGGTAATAGGTTTGTTTATTTTTTGTATTAAGAATAGAAAAGACTGTCAAAATGGCTGTAGTAGGGACAAATGCTCTCTCAAAGAGAGAGACTTACAAAAAAGTTAGGCAGTCTATGAAAAATGACAAATTATTCATAAAAGACTTTAAAATTTCTAATAAACGCGAGGAATTTGCTAATTTATTAACAATATTAGTTGATTCATTGAAAGTGGTTCGAAATAAATATTCTTTTTGGTGAATCCGAGTATGTGAAAAACTTTGTACTGACAGAACTTAAAGCATTCGAGAAGAGGAAAGCCCGACAGAAAATCAAAATATTGGGAACGTTCAAGTATCTAGTTTAGTAAGCCTGACAGCTCTCTGACTAGATGTATCTCGGTTTTGATTGGAGGAAATCGGTCAAATGAGCCACTGTTTCAGTTGACGTTTATGGAGGGGTAGCCGACGAATCTAGGAATTCGTGACCGAGTACTAAGTTGACAGTTCTCATATTATGTAGCTGACGCAGAATCTAGTTTTTGCGTTCAGGTTACATCTCATCCAGACCAATCTAGTCGACTTAAGATAACTAGATTCTTGAATGCCCCCATTTGCACGCGTAAGTCAAATAGGACAACAAATTTCAAATCATCTGTCAATTGTCAGGTGGAGAATTTTTGTTGAATAAAAACTAGTAAGATTCTCAATGGAGGGGTTAGATCTTGCTCTTTCAAATGCAAATTCGGAACAGACCTAACATTTGCTGTTGAAAGTCCGAAACAAATCTAGAGCTGTGACGTTAAATGGCATAAAGGACTCTTAACTCAAGACATATAACTTTTGGTTTGAATTTGAAAATAACCTGTCAAATCAATGACAGATTAAAGTGCCGGCTTCTGTTTGGCGACATTTGTCAGAAAAAATTACATTTCCATGTGAATTCTCATGAACCAGTGCAGCCAACTCTAAGCATCATTTACTTTCAGCGATTGATTACTTGGTGAACGCTGAAGAGGCGGTAAGATGTGTGAAAATTTTCCAGTTCGTGGGTTTCCAAAAAATCAGCTTGGGGGCTCGTATTGAGTTTTAAATGGGAGAGCCATCAATCTTATGTCCGTTTTGTTTCTTTTTTCATTTAAGAACCATCCTTTCTTTGCCTCATTACCGTGTAAACTGGTTTTTAGCTTTTGCAACTTCCGTCGGAACTTCCTTGAAGAAGAGCCTGACACCTCATTGACTCACCCCATTTTCAATCGATCTGACTGTTCTATGCAGCTCAACCACATGTCATTACCTACACAATACCTCCACCGTAGTCGGGATCGTTTCCATCTTCAATGCTTTCCCAGCTGACCTACATTTGCAGACCATCCAATCATCAAGCGCTACTCTACCTACTGCCATTATCTAATCAACATAAATACGCCGGTAATTATATTCCTCTTCCGTCATTGCGTCTAATTATGTCTTTCAAAGTATACGAAGAGAGCCACTTTCAGATACGCGCCTCATGATCGCATCACGTCCATCTCGCACTTAATTGGAATTTAATTATTTTCTTCGTAATTTGTTTGTCAAAAACGACTGAAACTAGTTGACAGTGCTTCTCGATACGTGTTTAAACACCCTCCTCCTCCGCCGCCGCCACACATGGCGAACGTATGTTACTTCACTTGCTACTGGTGTAGATTCTGCGCTCGTATCTTTCTCCCACCACCACCACCACCACCACCACCACGTCATAAAACGCAATTGAAATCAATTGAATGCTAATTTTACCGCCGGCAAAATAATAATAATAATAGTACACCAACGCAGACGCTGACAAGACAGACCGGCGGTACGGTAAATTGTTATGCAGCGGGTGTTGTGTTTTTAATAAATATTTTTGCGGGCTGTCTCTACTTTCCAGCGAAAAATGAAATCGAAACACGATTTTCGATTGCGATCTGAGTGCACTGTAGGAATTCCGCTAAGGAATCTCTGTGCCTAGTGTCAAAACCCTCAGACAATGGCAACAGATGTAGACGCCACACGTCGACGACGACCGAAGTTGTCGTCGTCCTCGTTGCTGTTAAATATCACCCAGCTGAGTTCGAGGTTAAAGTTGAAGAAACTTATTATGCACGATGATGACGATATGCAGGTCCGCGCTCTGCGGGTCTTTAATTTGCCGGCGGGGAGAGGGGCAATCCCCGTTGCAGCATCTATTGAAAATCTCTGATGGAACTGTTGAATTAATCAAAATGGGTATTTGATTAGGTAGGGTTGTTCGCGTGTCGCGATGGAAATTATATTTTCATGAAGCACGCCGCTATGATGATGCGAGGGTATTGAATAAATTGCCAATCAAAAATGCGTCGCGCACTCCTTATTGGGGCAGCTGTTAAATGAGTTGCAATAGAAACTGAAAGTGGAGACTGGTGACTGGAGAGGCTGTTTTGACGTTTGAAATGTGGAATGATGTAAAGAAAACGACGTTTATAAGGTTACTTGAGAGGTTAGTGTGAATAATGTAAAGTTGCTGGTGGAAGTTATTTATTTTGACAGTTACGCTTTCGTGTTTTGCTACCGCATCAATGAGACTGTTTCATGCTCAAATGGGCCTGTGACTTGTGACTAGGATCGATTTTGTTTTTCCATTCTGAAAACATGACAAGGTAGATAAAGAAGCTGACAGCACAACAAAATCTTTCACCTGTCACACTTAGATCAATACAGATCTATGGTGGTGCGGAAATCGGTAAATAAATACCTATTCCCAATGCAATCTGTCAAATTTGACATTTGGATAACCAACATAATGGCCGCATTCGAGAATCTAGTTATCGTAAGTCGACTAGATTGGTCTGGATGAGATGCAACCTGAACGCAAAAACTAGATTTTTCTACGTCAGCCACATATGAGAACTGTCAACTTAGTACTCAGTTACGAATTTCTTCAAAACAGCTGCTCATTTGACAGATTTCCCCCAATCAAAATCGAGATACACTTAGTGAGAGAGCTGTCAGACTTACTAAACTAGATACTTGAACGTCCCCAATCACTAAATTATATTCCCCTTATTAATAAACGCTGCGTAAAAGTTATCAACTCGTTATTCAGCAGTTGCGTCAAATTTGTGTATGCTATCTGATGTCTACTAGCTAACTAACTTGTGCACATTTGTTTATTAATACGGAGGTAAATTTATGAAAGTTAATTGCCGTCACTCTGGACAGCGACAAACTGTGAAATACGGAGGCATACATAACATCAATCCGAAACGACACGTATACCACTTCCGACTATGTGTTATATATAAATGAAAGGCATTAGCCGAAAGCTAGTGCTGTTACCTATTAACAGTTTATTTTATTTAAAGGCAATGGCCGTCGTGTGTATGTCGCCCATAGACTCAATTCCTTCTCGACTGATTTCGCTGACAAATAAACAGTTTGCTCTTATAAGTGCTGGCAGTGTTCAGAGAGTGGTTTAAATGGAATTCGGTAGGGAGCGCTGTCGTTTTAACAACTGTCAAGAAATCATCTATTCATAATTATTAGTTGCAGTCAACAAGGTTTCTTCCATTTTAAGGTCCGTTTACAATGAAATATGTGCTATTAATGCAAACAACGATGAACAACTTAAAGAGTGCGCATTAAAAACCGACTAGAAATCGCCCCAAATGCACCCAAAAAAATGTTCAAAGGTGGCCGAAAAATACATCTCTTGAAAACTTTTCTTCTTCCATTGCTTCCGATTGATATTTTTAAAGAGACTGCCGAAACCCACCTCGGTAGATAGTTGACCTATATAAGGTTGCTTATTTTATAGATTAAGGCATGGCTTACACTTCAAGATAATATTTACACGGTTTAACAGCGTTTTCATTTCTGTGTAAACTAAAATTAACAACAAATACACTGCGCGCAGCTAATGACATCTGCGAGGAATAGTCAAACAACAGAGCTTAATTTTTAACAAGTAGAAACTACGCCATTACTAAAAATGGAACGATACACGCTTCAACAACGCATTGAAATTATTCAAATTCACTACAAAAATGGTGAAAATCTTGCAGTCACAGTTCGCAAAACTAAAGAATTTTTTGGTCGTCGTGAAGCACCTTGTCGGACCGCAATACAGAAATTTGTGGAAAAATTCGAGCTGTTGGGACAAGTTAGTGATGTGAAGAATAAAACCCGTGCACGTCGCTCAAGAACAACTGAGAATATTGCTGCTGTAGCCCAAAGTGTTGAAGAAAACCCAGGTTTGTCCATTCCACGTCGTTCTTTGGAATTGGGCATTCCACAAACGTCATTACACCGTAGTTCGCATAAAGACTTGGGTATTGATCTGGACAATGTTTACTTTCTACAATAGGCAACGAAACCATTGATATTTTACGGGAAAAGTTTCCGGACCGTGTTATCTCTCGAAGAGGAGATCACAATGGCCACCGAGATCTTGTGATTTAACACCTTGCGACTTCTTCCTTTGGGGCCATGTGATAGACAAGGTCTATGCCAACAGCCCAGCGTCGATTCATGACCTCAAAGATAAAATTCGTGAGGCTATCGAGGACATAGGGCAGCCACTTTGCGATTTGGTTATGGAAATGGTCCTGTATGCGTGCTCGTGGTGGCCATTTGGCTGATGTATTTTTCATTATTAACGGCATACCTTCCTCTTTATTATGAAATAAACATTCGATCATTTATCTCAAAATATGACACTTTTCTTTGAATACCAAAATAACACCTCTTATTGGAAAACCCTTTAATTTGTTTTTGGGGTTGTGTTGTGAAAATAGAAAAAAATTGTAGCAACTGTCATTTAATTCGCAGCTATGTCACCAAATAGAATTTATAATAGGTTCGTTCGCGTACGCAATTTGAATCGAACGAAATCGATTCAAATCGATCGCAATCGCACAAAAATTCTATACGAGTAACGAGCAGTTCCGCTCTTGGCTCGAAACAGCTCGGAGAATTTCAACCGGCAAGTTCTGATAAATATGTCAAATCCACAAAGTTGACAAGAAACAAATTCGAAATCTGTTTTAAAAATTAATTGCGCACAAAAATTTAATATATTGAAATAGAGTAAATTCGGCTGTTGTTATTTGCAATCATGGATTTGATGTCAAAGATGAAAGTGGCTCAAAGTAGCTCGAAGTCTATACACGTACTTTGGAGTCTATTTTTCGCTCTCTGAGAGAATTACGCTCAATTTTTTTAGTTTGACAGATGTTTAGTGCTCAGCTCGGGAAAGTACACGAATGGACCTAATACAAATTGATTCTTAAAACTTGCAGCCGAGCAGCACTTTCCTCTAAATTTGAGCTCGCGTAATAAATGGAGAACACACTTTTGTAAACAAAACTTTGACAGATCAAGTAGAAGTATTTGAGTTTGATGGAATTTTTTACACATAACCTTAACTAAAAAAGTTGTCTACATTCATTTTCTACACAAAAACTTAGCAGTCATCTGAAATTTTGGAAAAAGTCGTATTTAGCTTAATTTTAGCTTAAACTGCGTACTAGGACTTGAATGATTTTTCTCCCCGATCTGTCAGAATCAAGCTAAGGAAAATATACTGTGCAATTGTTTGTTGGCTTACATTTTGCGGAGAATATTGTACAGTGCTCAAATTCGTCTCATACTGATTTTGCTTAATTTTATCTGTCAAAATTTTTTAAATGGGAGTCTGATTTTAGCGCGGACATTAGTCCTGACTTTGGCATTAGAAAACGCGCCCCTGCAACTGTCAAAACGGATAAAATTGTAAACATTTTGGACTCGATTGGTGGAATAAAATTTCCAAACATCTGTCACTCAAACAGATTGCATATCGTCACACATTTGCACCGACCTTTGCAGTGGCCCTTAACCTCAAGACTTAAGTTCTAATGTCAAACAATAAATAACTGACTAACTACGTTGCAAATAATCAGCATTCGAATTAGTTGTACTTCCCCGCAGCTGTAATTATATTCTCATGGCTATTAAGCACCACAGTCGTTGCTCGTTGCAGCCATCTCCAAGATGACTAATAAGAGCCCGTTTACATCGCTCGTCGCACAATATTTCCCTCGACTTAACCCACTTTCACAGACGCACATATGTGTACAGTTTCTTTCAGGCGATATTAAAAGTGAATAGAAAGAAAAAACAATCATACATCTTCTATACTAGCACACAATTGAGAATCATTTGCTTCTCCCATAAGAAACGTTTTTTTCATTGTTTGTGAGATAAAATAAACAGCCGGTCTTGTCGGTTTGGTGCGCTGTTCTGTTGTTGAACTTGAGAGAGATTAAGATACTCACGCTAGCAGTGGCCCTGTTTCTAGGGAAAAAATTTACAGAATTTCTCATTGATAAAAAGCTTGATAAGACCCCAAGGAGGGGCACTAAATTGGATGAATTAATTATGCTTGCCTGGAAGTATGAGTGTTTGATGTGAGTTTTGAAGTTTAAACCTAATTCGCTGTCGCTTCTGGCAATGCTGGCGATGTGCAGTGTGTTTGGTTAATTTAATTGCGAAGAAGGTGGGCAAATGTACTAAAGGTTTGAGAAAAGTATTCCAGATCTAGATCTGAATTTATTATGTAAGTATGTATGTCCCAAGAAGAAGTGACAGTGGAGGTATCTAGCTTTCAGTAGTAGTTTTTCACTTTTAGCAGAGCAAAGCCAGTTTAATTACATTTTTCGCGTCTTTTATACCCCGTTCTTTCTTTTCAGAGCATAATTACAGCGCACTCTTTGGGAATTAAATGACAGCGCAAAGCGTATTTTGACAGCTAACCACAAATTGCTGATCAACAATGCGAAAAGACAGACAAAGTAGATTCTTAAAAATGTAGTAGATCAACAAAAGTGTGACAAATAGAGGAGATACTGTTCGCAGGGTCTTTTTTTTATAGTCACATGACAGCTGTTACTCAAATGCGCTTCGTGCATAAATCAATAGAGAAATAGGAACACCAGCAACGGATATACTGAGGACGGATGGGTCGAATGAATAAGACATTCGAATGGTAGGTTGTTTTTGTTGCAAGTTTTGACAGCTAACCACACGGAAATGTATGGCAGCTCATGGCCGTGGTTCAAATTATTTATAGCAACTTATGCAAATTTATTATTGACAGAGACGAACGTTTTTCTTTTTTATTTCTGCGATGGAAATCGTCTTGTCATTGGTGGCACCATGATTTAGTGTAAGACCTGACACAAAGTCAGCTGCGTATCATCTGAAACTAACAAGCAAGCAAATTGACCTTCCCCGCTTGAGAAGTTGGCTCCGAGACATCCGAGGAAGAGAGTTGATGTGGGGACGGCGATCGATCAAGTCTTATGACAGCTGACTGATGCAAGATTCTACGACAATAGTACTAGATTGCTCAGGTATGACGTAAATACTCGTATTTCTAGGTGGCCCAAAAGTTTACGCCGACATCTTTCGCAAAAGGCGATTGAGATCAAGAGTTTACTGTCCGCCATACAAGCCAGACCAGACTCAACGCCATTTAGCCGCAGATCTTAGGTTTCAACTATTCAAGGGATACCATCCCACAAAAAAAATGCAGCATCCTCTTCTCATCAGCTTTACTCGAGAATGCCTCATGAAGTGCACTCCCATGAAAGTCCTAGTCTCTCCTACATCTGCAACCTACTCCAACTAAAAAGTTCGATGTCCACATTCAAAGGTCAACGCTGCGACCCTCGCTCACTTTGGAATATCACACTTTTCACTTTCCCCACTTATAGTCTTCTGGACACAACTACGCCTAGTCCACTTGACAGTTCTCCGCCTTCGAATGAAGACAAATGGATTAAGTCACTCGCACTCTGCTCTTGCATTCCCTCTGGGATGCCCATTTAATGTAAAGCAAACATACGTTGTCCATCATCTTCCCTGCCCTCAAAGAGTTCGTCATCAAAGTCGGTCGGACTGACAAATGAGTTCCACGAATCAACTGCAATTGATGCTTTCACTTTCTGAATTCTGAATGCTCGCTTCTCCCATTCCCCGTAGCTAAATTATGATTCAGGCAAACAATGTCAATTTATATGAGGGTCCATCGTCCGTCGTCCATCATCAAACCATATGCTGGCATTAGAACGGGAATTCCATTTCTACGACCGCCAAGCAAACAAAGTCCCACCCCCCAACGATTGATGCTGGGAATCGATTCTTTTTGAATGGAATTCTAATGAAAAATCCGATTTAGATCGTTCCGGACATGACTGAGCGTGCTGTGAGTCACACCGCGATCCCCCGAACAACAATCTGCGCAACGTAATATCGCCATTTCGCGTATAAGCAGCTTGTTGCGGTTTTTGTGCGTTAGGCACGTGCAAGCGGCGGAACTGCGTGGTTCGCTTCCTCCCCAACTGATCTTGGGTTGCCGCTGCGTGTTAAACGCAATTCTGTGGTTAGGATCAAGTTTGCAAATTGTTGTCTACCACTGGCGGCAAAGTATTTCCTTTCAAAGCAACCACATCACATCAGAAGTAAATAAATTCAATTTAAATTTTCTCTTTAATTGGTCTTTTGTGATCCAATATTTGAAGCGGATTATCGCGTGTGTGTGGTTTCAGTTGCGCGGCGGCATGATAATTGATTGAGGAATTCATCACGCAGAGAAAATGGAGATAGTATTGAGATTTGAAATTCGGAATCGACGCAATTAAGTCGGTTTTATGAGATGGCATTCGTGATTTCAGAAGATATCTTCCATGGATCAAGAAGAACTACATCAAATGACCTAGTTCTCATACGAGAAGTCCATGACTTGGAACAATATACTCGAAAGTTAAAAGTTCAATGATGTTGGAGTAGTTTTGCATTTAAGGTCTGTTCGATTGAACATTTTTCTAAGTGAAGCAGAATTTTTAGCACGGAACCCCAACAACTGCACTCTTCTTCTGACACTTTTGCGAAATAAACACTAGATGGTGTTGACAATATCCAGCTTTTCGCATTCGCTCTGAACACAGCCATTAACTGAAAATCGGAATGCGGTGGGAAAAGACCTCAAGATTTAAAAAATGATTTGGATGGTATTAGAAGAAGAAGCGATCTTTTACTTAATTTAGTATTCATTTAACAATCCGTTGTATAATTTGTTGCATTTTTAATTGTTCAGTATCGAAATATACAAATTAATGTCACTAAATCACGAATGCTTGCAGAAGTGGCTGTGGATTGTTTTATTGAACATTTGTCTACTTTACTGCGCCGAGGTAGGTATCCAATTATACCTAATGTCATATTTTCGATGGCATGCGATCTTCACTTGTCAAAAATGAAAGAAACAGATATACACAGCAAACGAAACAACTGCAGAAGCAAAAGTCACATAAAATATGCTGGAAAACATTGACAGCAACTTTGTCAATGTTGAAAATACCTTCCAAACAACGGGTAAAAAAAAGAAGAAGAAAAAGCGCAACAGCCCCGATAATGACAAATAATTTTTAACTTTTTCTGGGTAAGACTGCGTCATCAATATGTCAGACTGAAAGTTAAGAAAACTAAACAAAAATCCCAGTAGCGTTGGTAGAATTTTAAGAACGAAGCTAAATTTAGGAAATAAATCGATCTTCGGTGTCAATAGGCCTGTTTTTCGAACTTCGAACATCATCTCGCAAAAGAGCCACTGGTTTTTGATGGCATCATCATCGCACAACTGACATTAGGCGTATTCTTTTTAGCTTCGATCTCAGCAAAGTAAAGTAGGATTTTCAGCACGGAATTACAACAACTACAGTGAGTCCGCGAAGTGTCAAGTAGAGTGTAGTTGCTGTAATTGCGTGCTGAAAATCCTACTCTACTTTGCTGAAATCTACTTTATTTTGCTGAGATCAAAGCTAAAAAAAAACACGCCTAATGTCAGTTGTACGATGATGATGCCATCAAAAACCAGTGGCTCTATTAAGTGCGCTGAGACTCTCAAACTCGTTGTTGATTTGAGAGGTAGGAACTAGATTTCTCACATGAGCAATTTTTCAATTGACATTGACGTTCAAAACTCTAGTAAGTCTGACAGCTTGATGTGCTTCAGTTTTAACTGGCTTAAAAGATTTATTTCACTTGACGTTTATGCAGGAATATCCAACAAATCGAGAATTTTTCGACAGAATAAGTTGACATTTCGTTTGTGTTTCTAACGTCGTAAAAGCGTCCAGATAAGGTTGGTCAACTAAAGACAACTAAATTTGTGAATGCACCCAGTCACACACAATTGTTAAATTATTCTCAATAATTATCCTTGGACAACTTTCTGACACTATCGAGGTGAGTAATTTTTTAATTGATCCAGTTGGTTAATTTTTACGTTTTCCTTCGCAAATTATGTGTTTAGCAGAAAATAAAGCATTTAGTGTTATCGAACGAATGAAAGCGTAAAAATGCAGAAATGAAGGGAAGTTCTCACTGACATGTGTCAGAAAATCAGCGGGTGATAATTTAAAAAAAAAAAAACTGAACCTCGGCTTTTAGGCAGGATCGCTCTTAGCTTTAGGGGTGTCCGGAACAATTCATAAATCCTATTGCGCAGTGGTCTATGAAGTTTAGGATTTTTTTGACAGATACAGATGCAATTGTAGCTCGAACACGGACAGCTATTTCGCGCTAGATAAATAAATCGATTCACGATAAAACAACATTGGGAAATATTGAAAACGTATTTTCAAAGTGAGTGCTTACACAGCGCGAATCAAAATTTCCCTTCTGTCAAAACTAGTCGCAGCTTTCGTTGAGTTTCCGCCTGTCTAAGAACCAATCACAACTCACTCCGAATCAGTACAATGCTCACGCCAAAAAAGTCTTTCGCGCGTCTTAAACAACAAGGAACATTTTATTGTACATCCCATTTCACTTGAGGACCTGATAGTGGATCTCACAAAAGAATGCCGCCGAACATGTACAAAGGCCACATCGCAACCTTGCCATTCATTCTGGCTGACCTCATCCGAAAAAAGAACACAATGTCGCGCATTCTCAAATTCGCATGTTCCCCATGATGAATCACACTCATCAGGCCAGCAAATAAAAAATGGAAACAAATTCTTATTTTAATTCGGAAGCCATTAAGTCAGACACAAACCGAGACCTTGCTCTTGCCGTCTCTTTCGTGTAATTAACCTAAAACACGGCGGACAAGAGAAATACACAAAAATTACGTTTCCCTCATTAATTGAGTCTTTAGAGTCATTGTACCTTATCCCAGTCCCAGTGAGTCCCCAGAGTAGTCCCACCTCACCACAGAAACTCTGTGTCTATGCGGGAAGCCAAACGAATAAGAACAAAAGAAGAGTTACAACCAACACACACAAGTAGATTCGCCAAATACAATATGTGGGCTTTTATGTCCAATCTGTCCCTCGAACGGTTCACTAAAGTGCGTATTCAATCGAATGGAGTACGGAACAGATTCGACCGACTAACTATAGTCCAGCGCTGAATTGGCGTCGTCGCAAGTGGTTTCTTGAATGCATCCGTTCCGTCTGAATGGCTGCGACTGCGGCAGCGTGTTCTCCATTCGAGTGGACACTGGGCCTTTTTTGTTTTCATTTTTGCTGAGATTGCACATAGGGTATAGACACAAGTAGACTGCAGTAAAAATGCAGAATGGCCAAGTGAAAACCTGTCCCATATACGGGTTGAGTATTTTTGCGCGCAGTCTTTCTTTGGGTAGGATTGTAAAATATTTCAATCGTTTTATGGCATTAATAATAAAAGTGCTTAATAGATGCGAGTTACGAGTACTGGTTGGCATACAGCATTCGGTTTAATTAATTTTCGGACTAGAGTTGGCACTTGAAATGACACATGCAGCGGGAGATTGTTTCGGAAAATGACTGTCCTTTCAAATTCGGGTCAAGTACTGTATACAAAAAATTGACATTTTACCCCCGTATTAATAAACAAATATGCACAAGTAAGTTGGCTGTAGCAGCTGACAGCAAACGAGAATTTGACAGAACTGCTGTCATATATGAGTCTTGTATGCAGCCTTTCACATTCAAGAACCTAGTTATCTTAAGTCAACTAGATCAGTCTGGACTAGATGTACTCAAAGACTAGATTGGTCGGTTATGACACTTTTTCTACGTCAGCCAAAAATGCAAACTGTCAACTTAGTACCTACTTAGTCAAAAATTCTTGACTAGAGTCGTCGGCTACCGCTTCATCGACGTCAAATGATGAAACTGTTCCTATGATCGATCTAGTCCAATCAAACCTGAGAGACATCAAGTCAGCCAGCTGTCAGAATCACTAAACTAGATTCTTGAACGTTTCCATTAATATCAACGCTGAATCTCCAACAATTCGCACTATTCGCAGCATATACTCGCATGTAGGTCGCGTTCTATTAACCATTGGACAAGCAGCAAATAATATCACAGATGGAGGAACGTGCGCTGTATATACCTAGCGTACAAGTGGAAGAAAACTGACAAATAGTTCTATTTGCGTCAGTTTTTTTTACTTGAAAATGAAGCAGCTTTCAATTTGACAACATAGTTCAAACTTTTAAATTACTTTACCTACTTCGAGTTATATCGTCGAACTTCATTTTATTTTTCAAAATAAACTTTCGATTGACAGCATCTCCTTGGTTCTCTCTTCCTATCTAGCGACTAATTTTGCGCTAGAGCAATATCGCTTAGAGGCAAATGTAACAATTTTTGCCAGACCCCAAATGGTAGAATGTCAAATTTTCTAAAGTCATCTCCAAGATTTGTTCAGAAGAAAATCTGTCGAAGAATGGAACCTTCAGTATAAAGAAAACCTTCTTAGCCTTGCCAATTATATAGGCATCAGTCTTTTTGACATAGAATAGCACAAGATCATGTCTACCGTACTGTTTGAACGACTGAAACCGCATTTGCCGTGTCGAAAAGAAAATGAACTGATGGTTTCCTACCAGTGGAGCTTCATACACCGACAAAATATTCACACAATTGTTCTTGGAAAAAACCCCAACAAGTCCAGACCGATAATCGTCATTGGTTTATCGACTTTAAGCCCGCATAGGACAGCGCTTAAAGGGGCGATCTATATGGAGCCAGGTCTGTTTTTCGCATCCCTACAAAGCCTGTCAGGTTCTGCTATATAACGATGGATAGCAATTTCTCCTACCTTTGATGTCAAAAACAAACTCTTTCATGTCATATATATGACTTTTAACATCATACTTGGGAAAATAAGTTCGAAACTCATAAGCCAACGTTAGGAGAACTGATTTTTTGACAATTCGGCTCTGCTCCTGGTTTAGCTCGCTTTTTGATTGGTTTTCCTTTTATAATAATTTGCAAGTAACGAATGCCTAGTAAAAAATAAATTTGGTACAAGTTTGGGGTCTTTCCAAGACTTTCTTGAGAACCGTCGCAAAGCGAATAGCATATCTGTTCACTGAAGATTGGACAGCACATACCTGAATGCCTACTTTTTTGTAAAATTCTCAGTCCCCTTAGGCGGCTTCGTTTGGCTGCAACCAAACCCTCTTTGAAAAACAACTTTGATCCCCGAAAATCAAAATCTTTAATAGGCCTATTCGAGTACTTTCCCGAGCCACACACTACAAATCTGTCAAACTCAAAAAATTGAGCAAAACCCTCTCAGAGAACTGAAAATATACGCAAACGTACGTGGATACACTTGGAGCTACTTTGAGCCACTTTCATCTTTGACATCTAATTCATATCAGAAATAAATATATACCTTACATTTTTGCAACATGTGAAACTTTCTGCGAGCACATTGGACCGCAGCCAAATTTTCCTTATTTTCACAGATTTTATTTTTGTGCGCAATTGGTTTTTAAGACTGGGGTGTTAGCACGTAACATGATACAATTGAGTGCAGTCGATACAATCGAGCTCTGGCAGCACCTAGACGATTATCCTCGATTGAGACAAATTAGGTGCTGCCAGAGCTCGATCGTATCGACTGAACTCGATTGTATCAAGTTACGTGCTGACACCCCTGAATTTCAATTTGTTTGCTGTCAATTTTGTGCATTTGACATATTTATCAGCACTTGCCGGTTGAAATTCGCTGAGCTGTTTCGAGCCAAGAGTGGAGCTACTCGTTACTCGTTATTTTGCTAATTTTCTCTTTTTCTGCCATTTGTGATCAGTACGTGTATAGACTTTGTGCGATTGCGATCGATTTATATCAATTCAAATCGCGTACACGAACGAACCTAATGTTGGTGTGGTTTTGGTGTGAAAAGGTCGATTTTTTTGGAAAATAGGGATATAAGATTTCTCCGAATTTAGGAAACTTCACGAAAGATAATGAATTTAGGAACTTCTGGAGGACTAACAGGTAGTATGTGCGAATCCAGGATAATATACAGAATTCTGTTTTATTTGGTGTGAATTCATAGAGGAGATCAAATTATATTTATTTATTTGCGCGCTTCCGTATACTTTTGCAATTACTGTTTCGTTGCTTGGCAAATTGTAATTCAAACGGAAATGAATTAGCAGGCAATCATTTTTTTCAAAAATATTCACTTGATTCAAATGTGATCTTTAGACTACCAATAAGCTTTGATTTCCATCATCCGCCTACGAACAAATCAAAACATTCTAATGAACTGCGTTCCGTTTATTGGATAATTTAAAAGAGGTCTCATTACGACACAAATTCACTGATAAATCCATCGTGAATTAGGTATTGAAAACAAAGGAAAACGTACCATAAAAAGTACCGAAAATTGTGTCCGATTGAACGATAGGGCATTACTGATTTGCATATGATATTTGACAGATCAGCGGATATTTTGTGCACTTCCTCTTTCCTGTTTTGTTTTTTGCTTATAATAAGCTTCAAAAGCATTTAAAAGATATCTGTTGGGCAAATTGATTTGCAATTTGAAATAAACTTGTTTTTTTACGAAAAATATGAGTTCTGCGATGACAACAAATGTAATAGATTCTGAGAAAGTTGTCGCACTGGCAAATGTGGGGGTCTAATTGTTTATTGGTACCGTTTCGCTAATGCTGTACATTTTTTCTAAAGCTGGCAACCAGCTAATCGTCGACATTACTTACGAGCTAGCCCTCTATGCCGACGGCTCCAAGATGGAAATCGGTACAGGCGCGGGCATTTTCGGCGAAACAATGGACCTGCAAGAATCATTCCGAATCAGCGATGATTGCAGTGTCTTTCAAGCAGAAATAGTCGCTATTACGCAAGCGGCGAAATACCTATAAAGACGGCACATTGTCAATAAACAAATCACTATTTACTCCGACAGCCAAGCGGCCATAAAAGCCATGGAGTCGGTCGTGGTGAGGGCAGTGAGCCACTGTGAAAAGTATCTGGACGAAGTATCACAAACCAACGCGGTGAACCTATGCTGGGTACCAGGTTATATGGATATTCCATTAAATGAAAAGGCGGATGAGCTTGCTAGAAACGGGTCGAATATACACACATCTATGGCCCTAAAATCAGTCCGCTAAGTACGTTTGTAAGGCAGATTGACGTTGAATCCTGGAGTAGGACTAACCTACGCTGGAACAATCTCACCACCTGCAGACACACAAAAGAATTATGGCTAGAGGTGAGCTAAAAGAGATCCAAATATATGATCGGACTTAGCCGCAAGGATATTCGCATACTCACGGGAGTCATTACTTGACAATGTGCGATAGGCGTACATGCGGAGAGGCTGGGAATACTGAATAACGATTTTTGCAGAAGCTGTAGGGACGTTGAAGAAATAGAATCTGTTCGCCACCTGATATGCGAATGACCAGCCCTTAAGAATAGCAGGCAAAAGATTCTCAACAGTTACTTCTTCGACGACTTAGAGGATCTGAAGGATGACGATCTTAAAGCACCCCTGAGATTCATACTCAAATCTGGGTGGTTCTGTAGTAGATAGACAGACTTCATATCATTAAGCACTCTTAGGAGGAACTAGAGGATGTGGTTTCAACGGAGCTTAAGAACAAATGAGATTCATACTAAACTTATGTGGCTCTAATATAAAGAGCGGTCTAGATCTTGTCCTCAACAGGTATGCAATGGATGGTCCCCAGTAAATGTACACAATGAACCCAACTTATGGTCTATGTGAAGCTGTGGCAAAAGCCATAAGAGCACCCTTTTACCTACCTACCTAACGGGCACCCGTCTGCCTGAGACACTGTAACCTTCCATCATCTGCGATCCCGGGCTCGCTGCTTCCAGCTCTAGCATCCGTTAATGCTTAGTCTTTGACACGGAGGTTCGGTCTTCCTTGACATTAGTGGTTGATTATTATTGAGGCTGATTATGCTTAAAATGTTGCTCAACAATGAAAATGCTCCATTTTTACTAACTCCGAACTGTCAGCTGTCAGCTGTCACATTGTTATCTATTTTTTTTCGCGTTGGCATCACTGTACTATTAAATGGCGCAAAATTCAAATTTTACGGGAATTGTGGGACACCCTTTATAAATGAGAATGTTCCTACTTGACCAATAAAATTCTAAAGGTTCAAATAAACATAATCAATAAACAGAATCGAAGTTTTTCATTTAGCAAAAAAATGAGAGCCAAACAAAATCGGATGACTCCTTTTGGCCCACCCTGTATTTCCGAAACCACCGAACCAATTACGGTCTAACTTTTCCAGCAACCCTTGCTATGGAACCGAGAGCTTCTAGCTAGTTTCTAACAAGTTTCTACAGAAAATCGGTCCATTTGGTAATCTTTTCATGTATACCTTCAACTTATTGCAGTCGTTAAAAACAATAATAAAATTATTCCAGCAAACTTGTAAAAAGTAAATTAACGATGACGGATTTATAACAACAACGCACCTAAAAAAATCAACTCACCCCAGAATGCAAAAGTATCCAATAAATTATCCCAAACGTCCCTTGAAAGCCTCCGATTGTCACGTTCTAATCCGCTTGTTTAAATCAAGACCGCCCACTTGTTGGCGATTTCTCATGCGAACTATTTCCGACTGAGATTTTCTTTTCACTCAAACTATTGGCGAATTTCCAAGAGCTTCACAATCAAACTATTATCATTTTCACCTTGCACAAACTGGAACGGAAAACGAAATTCACAACTAAAAAAATAAAATAAAACTATAGACATCTGTATCTGAGTAACGAAATTAATTGCACGCTCTAACTTCCTAGAACGACCAACAATAACAGAGTCACAGATACAGATACAGTTCTTTTTTTTTGCGGAATAATGACGTGCACACGAAGGGTAAACAATTGCTTCTATTGTTGAACTTGTTCTTCCTCTGGTTTAGTTTATGTAGTATTATTTTCCAGTTGGTCGTACTCAAGGTAAGCAAACGAAACCCGGAGGTATGGTGTTGTTTACACTGCTGAAGCTTCAAACTATTCCATGCACCGACATATTTAGAGACGGCATTCATTTGCATGCTAAAATTAACTGCACCGGGAGATTTTTTTTTTATAAATTTAGATGCCCGACGGAAGGTGTGGATACACGAAATTCGCACGCAATATTCGAGGGGGGCAACTGGTTGAGCGATCGCATGTCACTCTGACTCTGATTTTGGGGTATTTTCGATTGGGAAATTAAACATCCCGGTTGCTGTCTGGGAACAGATGTTTGAACACTGATTTTCGCAGAAACACGAATTTTTGAAATACAGTTTTTATGTTTGTCGTCGGGTTGAGCGCATCTGTGACACTGGCAAACTAAACGCACAACTCTATTCAGCATGGGATTCTGTGTCTGATCATAAAATACAATCTGTTACCACAGCACATCGGCGCCATACAATTTTGCAGCAATTTATGGAAAGGCGATGCATAAATTCTCTGTCAAGAGAGAAACTTGTGTTGCACGAGAGATATCTACACTTCCACAGACTCTATGTGAGAAGACAGAACACACCTATTCTGTTTATCTTATCGTTGTTGCTTTTGAATTTCTTCTTATTATACACATTATCTAATTAACTTTCCTTCGAAGAAAGTGCATAATCCCAATCGGAATGGTTGTGTTTGTTCATTCGCGATAGAAAACTGAAACGATCGCGACGATGACACACCCGATAGCGCGCAACAGATCTCCCAGATATTCGTGCAATTTCGGTTGTGGCGTTATCAACGAAATACTTCTGTGTACTCGCATTCGATCATGAGACACGATTTAAGTGCCTAATTCCGTTTCGCATTTTTGTTCGTCTTATTTACCTCAAACAAAAAACAAAAAAAATTATGTACCGCGATCGTGGCGCAAACAACCCGAACGCGATTCGAAATACCCGTCGTCAGATTTCTGGTTCTCTGCGGAGTCGCACGAAACGAAACGCTTACTGAATCATTGCCTGTTGGCTGCCGGTCGGTTCGGTCGGTGGCTGACTCGCGGTCTACGTTCGAGAGAAAGAAGTGAAAATATGTGAGAGAGTACATCTCTCGCAGAGAGTGTTCAAAATGTATTTAAATTTAAATTGATTAAGAGAGGGAGAATGGCTTTGGCTGTTGGCTTGGTTGTTGTTGTTGGTTCTCGTTCTCGTTCGTCGTTCCTCTTTCGTTTCGTGGCGTTCAGCGTTGCCACTAAAGTCTTTAGCAAATGTAGTACGCTAGCTAACAAAATGTAGCATTTTCAAACGAAATGTAGTACCTGTTTTTTTTGTTTATTGACATTTAAATTAAGTAACAAACAAATAAATAGAAATGACATAACAAAAATATAATTTGAACTCACAAAGAAATAACAAAAAAGAAAAAAAAATAATGCTATAAAATTTTAGTCCGAGTCCGAATCTGAAACTACTTTTAAGAACCGATCCATATTTGTTATTTGCAGTTGTTGTGGGTGCAGCACAATACACAAACAAATTTAAATTGGTTGTCAGCTGTAAATTCAGCTGATAGACAGAGACAGACACTTCATGTCGTACCTACGTAAATGACAGCATTCAGTTTCGCACATACTTTAGAGTGATGTCAAGTTTTTAAATCGATTTATTTAGTTATAAAAGCACATGGGGGAAATTCGAAATGTTGTTAGTAAAAAAGTAATATGGTTAGACGGATTTTAAGAAATGTAGTACTTTGGGGTAACGATGTAGTATGTAGTACAGCGTTAAAAAATCCGCCAAATATGTAGCATAGTACTACATATGTAGTACAAGTGGCAACGCTGGTGGCGTTGCTGGTTGCTGCCTTGCTGGATGTGGGATTGTGGGGCTGGACGCTGGGGATCTGTGTCTGATTATCAATGCTGGGCGCAGTGGCATGTCAGCCGGACTAGAGCTATGGAAGAGGGTGTGGTTGTGGTTGTGGTTGCGGAAGATTTAACGATCGTTGACGGAATTTCTAATGGTGCATTATGAGGGATGTTACAGATGAGTTATTGTATGTAAAGTGACAAAGCGGCTGTCGATTATGAGGGTAACTAGCTGAACACCCTGCCGGCACAGGTCGGTTTTACGTTTAGTTGTGAATAGTTAAATATTTGGAGAAGTTGTTGATTGATTGATTGGAAAAACGCGTGAAAAAACCGCGAGAAAAAACGCGATTTGAAGAAAAAAATTTGTTGTCAAAAAAACCTTTTTTTTCGTTTTTTACCCACTTTTTGACACTTTTTCTAAAAGTTGTTAATTTATTTAGTAATCACATTAATGTAGAAATTATTTACAACCGGTTTTAAGGCGATTTGAAGAAAAAAAATTTTTTGTGCAAACATTTTTTTTTGCATTTTTTACCCACTTTTTGACACTTTTTCTAAAAACGGTTAAAAAAATCCGAGAAAAAACGCGTCAAAAAACGCGAGAAAAACGCGTCAAAAAACGCGAGAAAAAACGCGTCAAAAAACGCGCGAAAAAACGCGTCAAAAAACGCGTCAAAAAATGCTTACATTCGATAGGTCAGATAATATCGAAGATATCTACCGAATTAAAACAATATTAAATATCGTGGTAAAAATCGAACCCATGCGTAGAAATGTAAGAATAGTTCCACAGTGCAAACGTTGCCAAGGATTTAATCATACGCAAATGTATTGCCAAAAAGAACCACGATGTGTGAAATGCGCCGGAAATCACCTCTCCCAAGACTGTGGAGTTAAAAAACAGTCCTCCGCTACCTGTGCTAACTGCAAGGGAAAGCACCCGGCAAATTATAGAGGCTGTGAAGTAGCTAAGGAGTTGCAAAAACGGAGAGATGCGCTCCTTAAGCCCGAAAAAGCTAAATCAAAACCGCTAACTAAGACAAAGCGTAAGACTGTTCAGGGGATAGTAGACAATCTAAAACCTCCGGTTCCTGAACGTAAGAATTTAAAAAAAAAGGGAAACGGCAGAAATGCCCTCGACCTCTGTTGTCAAAGGAAACCCTATTCAAAAATTGCCATCAGGAAAGCCACCGAATAGTGGTCCTCGGACAGCCAGAGTGCAGACCTACGCTCAGGCTGTGGCATTCGAAGAACCAAAAAACGTTGAAACTTCGCCAGACAGTGTTTCTCATGTTTTCTCAGTAATTCTCGGGAAACTTGAAGAACAAAGCAAAATAAATAAAATTATTCTCGATCGGTTGGTTAAGCTCGAAAATAATTCAAGGAAAACGCGTACTTCAAATATAATATGAATGAAAAACCAATGTTAAAAATATGTACTTGGAATGCAAACGGACTTTTGCAAAAACTCGATGAATTGGAAGTATTCATGCGCGAAAAGGATATTGACATTTGCTTAATTTCTGAAACCCACGTAAAAGAGCGACCAATTTTAAAAATAAAAGGCTACAATGATTTGCACGCTTGTCACCCATCTGGAAACGCGAGAGGTGGATCATCATTGTTTATTAAAGACTGCATTGAACAATATGAAGACCTGAAGATAGAGCTTGAAACTATGCAACTGTGCACGATTCGAGTAAAAAATAATCAGCGTACTCTTAGAATATCATCTATCTACTGTCCACCACGCTCCGCGCTTGAAAAAAGTGATTATACTAACTTGCTTAAATCGCTCAAACCAAATTTCATTATTGGCGGCGATTTTAACGCGAAACACACGTTCTGGGGTTCTAGATTCATCTCGCGAAAAGGTAGAATGCTCTATGGGGCAGGTATGGAGTACAATTGTGATTTCCACTCGACGGGCAAACCGACCTACTGGCCAACTGATACTTCAAAAATACCTGATCTGATAGATTTTTTCGTCGTGAAAGGAATATCTACCAACCACATTAAAGTTGAAGAGAGCTTTGATCTGTCATCTGATCATTCACCGGTTATTTTAACATTGAGCGCAAAACTAGTCAATAACCAAGAGCCAGCTGGACTTACTGGTAAAACAACTAACTGGGAAGACTTTAGGAACGAAATTGAAGAGAATGTTGAACTGAGCGTTCCACTTACGACACCTTACGAACTTGAGGTTGAAGTTGATCGCTTCGTTGAAGTCGTTCAGCTCGCTTCCTGGAATAATACGCCTAACCCAAGAAAAACGCCGGCCAAATACGGTTTACGATATCCGCCCGAAATAAAAGAATTGGTCAACGAAAAAAGGAAAGCGCGTAAAAAATGGCAACAGAGTCGCGCTCCGCAACATAAAACACATTTGAATTATTTGTGCAATTTGTTGAAGACAGCTATTAAGGATTTTAAAAATCGGGCGATAGGTTCTTACCTTGAAAGTTTAACAGCCAAAAAAGATTCTAGTTATTCACTTTGGAAAGCTGTAAAAGGCACCAAAAGGCCCAAAATCCCATCGCCGCCAATAAAAATAAATCAAAACGAATGGGCAAGGGAAGATAAAGAAAAAGCGGACGTTTTTGCCGCCCATCTACAAGAAACCTTTAAACCGTACGATGGTCGAGCGGCTTACGGCAATACCAATGGTGGGACGGAATTACTATCTAACGATTTTTCACTCACATATGCAACGCTAAGGGAACTAAAACGTGAAATCGAATCTCTAAAACCTAAGAAAGCTCCTGGTTATGATTTGATCACCGGAGAAGTTCTCAAAGTTCTACCTCGAAAAGCATTAATTAAGCTTCTATATATTATAAATGCTGCGCTCAGACTTAAACACGTGCCGAGCCAATGGAAAGTCGCGGAAGTCATTATGGTTTTAAAACCAGGAAAACCGCCAAATGAAGTAAAATCGTATAGACCAATTTCGCTTCTTCCAGTCATATCTAAAGTTTTCGAGAGGATATTACTTAGGCGCCTACAACCGGTTATAGAAGATAATAATCTAATCCCTGACCACCAGTTTGGGTTCAGAACCAAGCACTCGACGATTGACCAAGTGCATAGAATTACTGACGTAATAGAAAAAGCATTTGAAGAAAGAAAGATATGCTCAAGCGTATTCCTCGACGTCTCACAAGCCTTTGATAAGGTGTGGCACGACGGCTTAAAATTTAAATTACAACAAATTCTCCCCGTAAGCCTATATGATATCCTAGAATCATATCTCGGGAACAGACTCTTCCGTGTTAGACATGGTGTAGAATACTCGGAGCTTAAAGAAATTTCGGCCGGCGTACCGCAAGGAAGCGTCCTTGGGCCGCTTCTGTATCTGTTGTATACTCGCGATATACCAAGAGAAGATGGCACTATCATTGCTACCTTCGCCGACGACACCGCTATCCTTGCAGTAGGTAATACGATCGAAGAAACGACTGCAAAGCTGCAAACCACACTGAATAAAGTAAATGAATGGACGAGGGACTGGCGGATCGCCCTCAACGAAACTAAATCTGTTCACATAAATTTCACATATAGGAAAACTAATGACTTGCCAATTTTCCTAAACTTGGCTCGAATACCCTTTGCTAACGAGGCAAAATACCTGGGAATGACACTCGACGCAAAGCTGAAATGGAATTCGCACGTGAAAATGAAACGTAAAGAACTCGATATCAAATATAGAGAAATGTACTGGTTACTCGGAAAACATTCCCAGCTCAGTACCGAGAACAAACTGCTTTTATACAAGCAAGTGCTAAAACCGGTGTGGGCCTACGGTATACAACTTTGGGGTTGTACCAAGAAAACAAATGCCAATATTTTACAAACTTTTCAAAATAAAGTACTAAGAGAAATTGTCCAAGCACCGTGGTATACTAGAAACGACGATATCCACAGGGATCTCGGAATTCCTACAATCGAAGCTGAAACTAGAAGCTTCGCGCGAAAGCATAGAAACCGACTAATCGGGCATATCAACAATACAGTCCGACAAATTTTGGATGAGAGTAATTTATTGCGCCGACTACAAAGAACGAAACCTTTCGACTTGGCAAGATAAGGATTAACCGCGTCTTAATTGCGGAACATGCAGGATCTTTCAGTGGAAAGTAACCTGTCAAAAGTGTTTTTATTTCGTTATAGAAAAATTGCTTGATAAGTTTTATCTTAGTTGCAGTATCTAACAATTTATCGAAGGGTGGTGTTTTTAGTCAGTAGAAATCTGACACTACTATGAGCACGCGCTTGCTATTCTCATAGTGTCTTTGGAAGATTTTCACCAACCCTCGGGAAAAAAAAAAAAAAAAAAAAAAAAAAAAAAAAACCCGAGAAAAAACGCGAGAAAAAACGCGTCAAAAAACGCGAGAAAAAACGCGTCAAAAAACGCGTCAAAAAACGCGAGAAAAAACGCGTCAAAAAACGCAAGAAAAAACGCGTCGAAAAACGCGAGAAAAAACGCGTCAAAAAACGCGCCAAAAAACGCGAGAAAAAACGCGTCAAAAAACGCGCGAAAAAACGCATCAAAAAACGCGAGAAAAAACGCGTGAAAAAACGCAAGAAAAAACGCGAGAAAAAACGCGTGAAAAAACGCAAGAAAAAACGCGAGAAAAAACGCGTGAAAAAACGCGAGAAAAAACGCGTCAAAAAACGCAAGAAAAAACGCGTCGAAAAACGCGAGAAAAAACGCGTCAAAAAACGCGTCAAAAAACGCATCAAAAAACGCGAGAAAAAACGCTTCAAAAAACGCGGGAAAAAACGCGTGAAAAAACGCGAGAAAAAACGCGTCAAAAAACGCAAGAAAAAACGCGAGAAAAAACGCGTCAAAAAACGCGAGAAAAAACGCTTCAAAAAACGCGGGAAAAAACGCGTGAAAAAACGCGTGAAAAAACGCGAGAAAAAACGCGTCAAAAAACGCAAGAAAAAACGCGAGAAAAAACGCGTGAAAAAACGCGAGAAAAAACGCGTCAAAAAACGCGGGAAAAAACGCGTGAAAAACCGCGAGAAAAAACGCGTCAAAAAACGCGAGAAAAAACGCTTCAAAAAACGCGGGAAAAAACGCGTGAAAAAACGCGAGAAAAAACGCGTCAAAAAACGCGTGAAAAAACGCGTGAAAAAACGCGAGAAAAAACGCGAGAAAAAACGCGTGAAAAAACGCGAGAAAAAACGCGAGAAAAAACGCGTCAAAAAACGCGTCAAAAAACGCGTCAAAAAACGCGAGAAAAAACGCGTCAAAAAACGCGGGAAAAAACGCTTGAAAAAACGCGTGAAAAAACGCGAGAAAAAACGCGTCAAAAAACGCGGGAAAAAACGCGTCAAAAAACGCGTGAAAAAACGCGTGAAAAAACGCGAGAAAAAACGCGAGAAAAAACGCGTGAAAAAACGCGAGAAAAAACGCGAGAAAAAACGCGTCAAAAAACGCGTCAAAAAACGCGTCAAAAAACGCGAGAAAAAACGCGTCAAAAAACGCGGGAAAAAACGCTTGAAAAAACGCGTGAAAAAACGCGAGAAAAAACGCGTCAAAAAACGCGTCAAAAAACGCGGGAAAAAACGCGTCAAAAAACGCAAGAAAAAACGCGAGAAAAAACGCGTCAAAAAACGCGGGAAAAAACGCTTGAAAAAACGCGTGAAAAAACGCGAGAAAAAACGCGTCAAAAAACGCGGGAAAAAACGCTTGAAAAAACGCGTGAAAAAACGCGAGAAAAAACGCGTCAAAAAACGCAAGAAAAAACGCGAGAAAAAACGCGGGAAAAAACGCGTGAAAAAACGCGAGAAAAAACGCGTCGAAAAAGGCGGGAAAAAACGCGTGAAAAAACGCGAGAAAAAACGCGAGAAAAAACGCGTCAAAAAACGCAAGAAAAAACGCGAGAAAAAACGCGTCAAAAAACGCGGGAAAAAACGCTTGAAAAAACGCGTGAAAAAACGCGAGAAAAAACGCGTCAAAAAACGCAAGAAAAAACGCGAGAAAAAACGCGGGAAAAAACGCGTGAAAAAACGCGAGAAAAAACGCGAGAAAAAACGCGTCAAAAAACGCGTGAAAAAACGCGTCAAAAAACGCGAGAAAAAACGCGAGAAAAAACGCGAGAAAAATCGCGGGAAAAAACGCTTGAAAAAACGCGTGAAAAAACGCGAGAAAAAACGCGTCAAAAAACGCGAGAAAAAACGCGTCAAAAAACGCGGGAAAAAACGCTTGAAAAAACGCGTGAAAAAACGCGAGAAAAAACGCGTCAAAAAACGCAAGAAAAAACGCGAGAAAAAACGCGGGAAAAAACGCGTGAAAAAACGCGAGAAAAAACGCGTGAAAAAACGCGAGAAAAAACGCGAGAAAAAACGCGTCAAAAAACGCGTCAAAAAACGCGAGAAAAAACGCGAGAAAAAACGCGAGAAAAATCGCGAGAAAAAACGCGAGAAAAAACGCGAGAAAAAACCCGTGAAAAAAAGCGAGAAAAAACGCGTCAAAAAACGCGTGAAAAAACGCGTCAAAAAACGCGAGAAAAAACGCGAGAAAAAACGCGAGAAAAAACGCGTCCAAAAACGCGTGAAAAAACGCGTCAAAAAACGCGAGAAAAAACGCGAGAAAAAACGCGAGAAAAAACGCGAGAAAAAACCCGTGAAAAAAAAACGAGAAAAAACGCGTCAAAAAACGCGTCAAAAAACGCGTGAAAAAACGCGAGAAAAAACGCGAGAAAAAACGCGAGAAAAAACGCGAGAAAAAACGCGTGAAAAAACGCGTCAAAAAACGCGTCAAAAAACGCGAGAAAAAACGCGAGAAAAAACGCAAGAAAAAAACGCGTCAAAAAACGCGAGAAAAAACGCGTGAAAAAAAACGAGAAAAAACGCGAGAAAAAACGCGTGAAAAAACGCGAGAAAAAACATGAGAAAAAACGCGTCAAAAAACGCGTCAAAAAACGCGTGAAAAAACGCGTCAAAAAACGCGGGAAAAAACGCGTCAAAAAACGCGTCAAAAAACGCGTGAAAAAACGCGAGAAAAAACATGAGAAAAAACGCGTCAAAAAACGCGTCAAAAAACGCGAGAAAAAACGCGTCAAAAAACGCGTGAAAAAAAACGAGAAAAAACGCGAGAAAAAACGCGAGAAAAAACGCGTCAAAAAACGCGAGAAAAAACGCGTCAAAAAACGCGAGAAAAAACGCGAGAAAAAACGCGAGAAAAAACGCGTCCAAAAACGCGTGAAAAAACGCGTCAAAAAACGCGAGAAAAAACGCGAGAAAAAACGCGAGAAAAAACGCGTCAAAAAACGCGCCAAAAAACGCGTCAAAAAACGCGAGAAAAAACGCGTGAAAAAACGCGAGAAAAAACGCGTGAAAAAACGCGAGAAAAAACGCGAGAAAAAACGCGTGAAAAAACGCGTCAAAAAACGCGAGAAAAAACGTGTCAAAAAACGCGTCAAAAAACGCGTGAAAAAACGCGTGAAAAAACCCGAGAAAAAACGCGAGAAAAAACGCGTCAAAAAACGCGTGAAAAAACGCGTCAAAAAACGCGAGAAAAAACGCGTCAAAAAACGCGTCAAAAAACGCGCCAAAAAACGCGCCAAAAAACGCGTCAAAAAACGCGAGAAAAAACGCGTGAAAAAACGCGAGAAAAAACGCGTGAAAAAACGCGAGAAAAAACGCGTCAAAAAACGCGTCAAAAAACGCGAGAAAAAACGCGTGAAAAAACGCGTGAAAAAACGCGTCAAAAAACGCGTCAAAAAACGCGCCAAAAAACGCGAGAAAAAACGCGTGAAAAAACGCGTCAAAAAACGCGTCAAAAAACGGGTCAAAAACGCGAGAAAAAACGCGTCAAAAAACGCGTCAAAAAACGCGCCAAAAAACGCGTCAAAAAACGCGTCAAAAAACGCGAGAAAAAACGCGTCAAAAAACGCGTCAAAAAACGCTCCAAAAAACGCGTCAAAAAACGCGAGAAAAAACGCGTGAAAAAACGCGAGAAAAAACGCGTGAAAAAACACGAGAAAAAACGCGTGAAAAAACGCGTCAAAAAACGCGAGAAAAAACGTGTCAAAAAACGCGTCAAAAAACGCGTGAAAAAACGCGTGAAAAAACCCGAGAAAAAACGCGAGAAAAAACGCGTCAAAAAACGCGTGAAAAAACGCGTCAAAAAACGCGAGAAAAAACGCGTCAAAAAACGCGTCAAAAAACGCGCCAAAAAACGCGCCAAAAAACGCGTCAAAAAACGCGAGAAAAAACGCGTGAAAAAACGCGAGAAAAAACGCGTGAAAAAACGCGTCAAAAAACGCGAGAAAAAACGCGTCAAAAAACGCGTCAAAAAACGCGAGAAAAAACGCGTGAAAAAACGCGTCAAAAAACGCGTCAAAAACGCGTCAAAAAACGCGTCAAAAAACGCGCCAAAAAACGCGAGAAAAAACGCGTGAAAAAACGCGTCAAAAAACGCGTCAAAAAACGCGAGAAAAAACGCGAGAAAAAACGCGTGAAAAAACGCGTGAAAAAACGCGAAAAAAAACATGAGAAAAAACGCGTCAAAAAACGCTTGAAAAAAACGCGTCAAAAAACGCGAGAAAAAACGCGTGAAAAAACGCGTCAAAAAACGCGAGAAAAAACGCGTGAAAAAACGCGAGAAAAAACGCGTGAAAAAACGCGAGAAAAAACGCGAGAAAAAACATGAGAAAAAACGCGTCAAAAAACGCTTGAAAAAAACGCGTCAAAAAACGCGAGAAAAAACGCGTGAAAAAACGCGAGAAAAAACGCGTGAAAAAACGCGTCAAAAAACGCGAGAAAAAACGCGCCAAAAAACGCGTCAAAAAACGCGAGAAAAAACGCGTGAAAAAACGCGTCAAAAAACGCGAAAAAAAACGCGTGAAAAAACGCGAGAAAAAACGCGTGAAAAAACGCGAGAAAAAACGCGTGAAAAAACGGGTCAAAAAACGTGAGAAAAAACGCGTCAAAAAACGCGAGAAAAAACGCGTCAAAAAACGCGTCAAAAAACGCGCCAAAAAAGGCGTCAAAAAACGCGAGAAAAAACGCGTGAAAAAACGCGAGAAAAAACGCGTGAAAAAACGCGAGAAAAAACGCGTGAAAAAACGCGTCAAAAAACGCGAGAAAAAACGCGTCAAAAAACGCGTCAAAAAACGCGAGAAAAAACGCGTCAAAAAACGCGTCAAAAAACGCGCCAAAAAACGCGTCAAAAAACGCGAGAAAAAACGCGTGAAAAAACGCGAGAAAAAACGCGTGAAAAAACGCGAGAAAAAACGCGTGAAAAAACGCGTCAAAAAACGCGTGAAAAAACGCGAGAAAAAACATGAGAAAAAACGCGTCAAAAAACGCTTGAAAAAAACGCGTCAAAAAACGCGAGAAAAAACGCGTGAAAAAACGCGTCAAAAAACGCGAGAAAAAACGCGTGAAAAAACGCGAGAAAAAACGCGTGAAAAAACGCGAGAAAAAACGCGTGAAAAAACGCGAGAAAAAACGCGTCAAAAAACGCGTCAAAAAACGCAAGAAAAAACGCGTCAAAAAACGCGTGAAAGAACGCGTGAAAAACGCGAGAAAAAACGCGTCAAAAAACGCGTCAAAAAACGCGAGAAAAAACGCGTCAAAAAACGCGTCAAAAAACGCGCCAAAAAACGCGTCAAAAAACGCGAGAAAAAACGCGTGAAAAAACGCGAGAAAAAACGCGTGAAAAAACGCGAGAAAAAACGCGTGAAAAAACGCGAGAAAAAACGCGCCAAAAAACGCGTCAAAAAACGCGAGAAAAAACGCGTGAAAAAACGCGTCAAAAAACGCGAAAAAAAACGCGTGAAAAAACGCGAGAAAAAACGCGTGAAAAAACGCGAGAAAAAACGCGTGAAAAAACGGGTCAAAAAACGTGAGAAAAAACGCGTCAAAAAACGCGAGAAAAAACGCGTCAAAAAACGCGTCAAAAAACGCGCCAAAAAAGGCGTCAAAAAACGCGAGAAAAAACGCGTGAAAAAACGCGAGAAAAAACGCGTGAAAAAACGCGAGAAAAAACGCGTGAAAAAACGCGTCAAAAAACGCGAGAAAAAACGCGTCAAAAAACGCGTCAAAAAACGCGAGAAAAAACGCGTCAAAAAACGCGTCAAAAAACGCGCCAAAAAACGCGTCAAAAAACGCGAGAAAAAACGCGTGAAAAAACGCGAGAAAAAACGCGTGAAAAAACGCGAGAAAAAACGCGTGAAAAAACGCGTCAAAAAACGCGAGAAAAAACGCGTCAAAAAACGTGTCAAAAAACGCGAGAAAAAACGCGTCAAAAAACGCGTCAAAAAACGCGCCAAAAAACGCGTCAAAAAACGCGAGAAAAAACGCGTGAAAAAACGCGAGAAAAAACGCGTGAAAAAACGCGAGAAAAAACATGAGAAAAAACGCGTCAAAAAACGCTTGAAAAAAACGCGTCAAAAAACGCGAGAAAAAACGCGTGAAAAAACGCGAGAAAAAACATGAGAAAAAACGCGTCAAAAAACGCTTGAAAAAAACGCGTCAAAAAACGCTTGAAAAAAACGCGTCAAAAAACGCGTCAAAAAACGCGTGAAAAAACGCGAGAAAAAACATGAGAAAAAACGCGTCAAAAAACGCTTGAAAAAAACGCGTCAAAAAACGCGAGAAAAAACGCGTGAAAAAACGCGTCAAAAAACGCGAGAAAAAACGCGTGAAAAAACGCGAGAAAAAACGCGTGAAAAAACGCGAGAAAAAACGCGTGAAAAAACGGGTCAAAAAACGCGAGAAAAAACGCGTCAAAAAACGCGTCAAAAAACGCGCCAAAAAACGCGTCAAAAAACGCGAGAAAAAACGCGTGAAAAAACGCGAGAAAAAACGCGTGAAAAAACGCGAGAAAAAACGCGTGAAAAAACGCGTCAAAAAACGCGAGAAAAAACGCGTCAAAAAACGTGTCAAAAAACGCGAGAAAAAACGCGTCAAAAAACGCGTCAAAAAACGCGCCAAAAAACGCGTCAAAAAACGCGAGAAAAAACGCGTGAAAAAACGCGAGAAAAAACGCGTGAAAAAACGCGAGAAAAAACGCGTGAAAAAACGCGTCAAAAAACGCGTGAAAAAACGCGAGAAAAAACATGAGAAAAAACGCGTCAAAAAACGCTTGAAAAAAACGCGTCAAAAAACGCGAGAAAAAACGCGTGAAAAAACGCGTCAAAAAACGCGAGAAAAAACGCGTGAAAAAACGCGAGAAAAAACGCGTCAAAAAACGCGTCAAAAAACGCGTCAAAAAACGCGAGAAAAAACGCGTCAAAAAACGCGTCAAAAAACGCGTCAAAAAACGCGCCAAAAAACGCGTCAAAAAACGCGAGAAAAAACGCGTGAAAAAACGCGAGAAAAAACGCGTGAAAAAACGCGAGAAAAAACGCGTGAAAAAACGCGTCAAAAAACGCGAGAAAAAACGCGTGAAAAAACGCGAGAAAAAACGCGAGAAAAAACGCGTCAAAAAACGCGTCAAAAAACGCGAGAAAAAACGCGTGAAAAAACGCGTCAAAAAACGCGTCAAAAAACGCGAGAAAAAACGCGTCAAAAAACGCGTCAAAAAACGCGTCAAAAAACGCGCCAAAAAACGCGTCAAAAAACGCGAGAAAAAACGCGTGAAAAAACGCGAGAAAAAACGCGTGAAAAAACGCGAGAAAAAACGCGTGAAAAAACGCGTCAAAAAACGCGAGAAAAAACGCGTGAAAAAACGCGTCAAAAAACGCGAGAAAAAACGCGTGAAAAAACGCGAGAAAAAACGCGTGAAAAAACGCGAGAAAAAACGCGTCAAAAAACGCGTCAAAAAACGCGCCAAAAAACGCGTGAAAAAACGCGAGAAAAAACGCGTGAAAAAACGCGAGAAAAAACGCGTGAAAAAACGCGAGAAAAAACGCGTGAAAAAACGGGTCAAAAAACGCGAGAAAAAACGCGTCAAAAAACGCGTCAAAAAACGCGCCAAAAAACGCGTCAAAAAACGCGAGAAAAAACGCGTGAAAAAACGCGAGAAAAAACGCGTGAAAAAACGCGAGAAAAAACGCGTGAAAAAACGCGTCAAAAAACGCGAGAAAAAACGCGTCAAAAAACGCGTCAAAAAACGCGAGAAAAAACGCGTCAAAAAACGCGTCAAAAAACGCGCCAAAAAACGCGTCAAAAAACGCGAGAAAAAACGCGTGAAAAAACGCGTCAAAAAACGCGAGAAAAAACGCGTCAAAAAACGCGTCAAAAAACGCGAGAAAAAACGCGTCAAAAAACGCAAGAAAAAACGCGAGAAAAAACGCGAGAAAAAACGCGTGAAAAAACGCGAGAAAAAACGCGTGAAAAAACGCGTCAAAAAACGCGAGAAAAAACGCGTGAAAAAACGCGAGAAAAAACGCGTGAAAAAACGCGAGAAAAAACGCGTGAAAAAACGCGTCAAAAAACGCGAGAAAAAACGCGTGAAAAAACGCGAGAAAAAACGCGAGAAAAAACGCGTCAAAAAACGCAAGAAAAAACGCGAGAAAAAACGCGAGAAAAAACGCGTGAAAAAACGCGAGAAAAAACGCGTGAAAAAACGCGTCAAAAAACGCGAGAAAAAACGCGTCAAAAAACGCGTCAAAAAACGCGTCAAAAAACGCGTCAAAAAACGCGAGAAAAAACGCGTGAAAAAACGCGAGAAAAAACGCGAGAAAAAACGCGTGAAAAAACGCGTGAAAAAACGCGAGAAAAAACGCGAGAAAAAACGCGTGAAAAAACGCGAGAAAAAACGCGAGAAAAAACGCGTGAAAAAACGCGTGAAAAAACGCGAGAAAAAACGCGTGAAAAAACGCGTCAAAAAACGCGAGAAAAAACGCGTCAAAAAACGCGTCAAAAAACGCGAGAAAAAACGCGTGAAAAAACGCGAGAAAAAACGCGAGAAAAAACGCGTGAAAAAACGCGTGAAAAAACGCGAGAAAAAACGCGAGAAAAAACGCGTGAAAAAACGCGAGAAAAAACGCGAGAAAAAACGCGTGAAAAAACGCGAGAAAAAACGCGAGAAAAAACGCGTCAAAAAACGCGTCAAAAAACGCGTCAAAAAACGCGAGAAAAAACGCGTCAAAAAACGCGTGAAAAAACGCGTCAAAAAACGCGAGAAAAAACGTCAAAAAACTTGACGCGTTTTTTCTCGCGTTTTTTCTCCGATTTTTTCACGCGTTTTTTCACACGTTTTTTGACGCGTTTTTTGAACGAATTTCAAAATAGAACATTAAAAAAAATGCGAAATGTGTAACCTCATTGACAGCGCATTGTACCATGTAAAGACAGCTCCTTGGCTACAAGTCGCCGAGCTCGATAAATTGCTTAATCGGCTATTGCCGGTAAAAAAAATAAATAAAATAGTTTGCGCAACAGGTCGGTAGCGACCCTGGTCCTAGCTTCTCGCAACCATTCGTTTTGTGTGAGTTTTTAATTTTTGGGACGAATTGAAGGGATCTACAGTTTTATGCCGAGTCCAAACGGCTAATTGAGAAGCCCTTTCATGACAGTTATACTCTCGGATGTTTGTCAGACGTTCGCGAGAGGTGGCGCAGTGGAAAAAAACCTTGAGTTGAAATTTGGGTTTTCTCGGGATTCGAACCTGGGACCCCTCGCTTAGTAGTCCAACACTGTTGCAGGTATATCTTAAAAAATACCATCAAAAATGGTTACACAAAGTACCTGCAATTGAATGAATTGATTGCCCATGGTGAATATTTGTTTATTTATCGATTGCACGCACCTACATTCTACACCCGCTTCCGTAATCTTCCTCTGGGCCAATTCCAACGGAGTAAACAAATTTCCCAATTGAATCTTTGCCCCACTGATAATTGGTATGGCATGCGAACGTCTTCTACACACTCGATTTGGGAATCAAGAGTCTATACAGGAACTCCAGCAGAAGGGGTCAAAGACTAGCAGACTCATTAGAAGTTCATCATGCATGCAGCCGCGTCCGCCACCGCCAAGCTGCTCACTTAGTGCACGTTCCTTTTGTGTTACTGTTTGTGTTTGGTGTCTGTCGACACATTAACCCCCTCGTTAGATTGCAGTCGGAGGCATCTGATCCAAATGTTTTCGGTTTGCATTTATCCACTGCTAAGAAATTTGATAAAAAAACAAAAGGGGATTGAAGCAAAGGTGTGTTTGTTTGTGAGTGTTGTGTGGCAACAACCTCGGCCAGATTTGGAGAGAAAATCAATTTTAGGACGATAAACAAGGAAGTAAGAGGAGGACACTTCCGGGAGGAAGGGAATCGTCTGGTTGCATACAGACGAATTTAATTCGTCCGAAATGTCGCCCTCAGACACTGATTATGATGTTGCGATTATAGGTACTTGTCATGGCAGTGACAAATGTCAGAATTGACACATTCAAATGTCTTAAATACGATCAGACATTTTTAACAAATGATTGATTGATTGTTTGACATTTAGTAAGACGTTTGACCCAAACAAGTTATACCTTAATTTGACGGCTGCCTGTCACTATCAGTATCGCTGTAAATGAAAGCCGCAATGGCTCGCTTTTGATTGACACTTCACCGACAAATTCCTTCGTATCAACCTTCCGCTACCAATCTCAATCGGAACGATCCGAAAGACCCTGACACCATTACAAATTTGCCCACACATTTCCAATCTTCGTTTTGACGTTATCAACAACAACAATGGATTTTATTCACGCGTATACATTTTTATATGCAAATATACTGCCGTTGCGCAAGAGATTGAATCTCTTCGTCTTCAGTTGAGTGAGCGTTCTTCTCTTAAATATGTTAAATATACAGAAAGATAGTGATAGTGATTGTGCGCTGTTTGTGTAATTTACAACAGTCGCTCTTGCACGCAGCACAGGTGGCGTGCTCTTCTGCGTTGTTCGACGCCAAACTCGCGGAAGACGAAACAAGTCAAGGCATTTCATCCTTCATTTATGTATAGAGTGCACTTGTAGGTAGAAAGCAGGCGGCTGTATGTGCGCGCATAAGAAGAATCCGGGTTGTTCGCAGCAAGAGGAGACAGCAAAAGAGAAACAGAATGCATTTTTGAAATTCCTTTGCAAAGGCTGAAAGGCTGAGGCTGAGACTGAGACAGAATTTGTGAGTAAGTGCTGGTAATGGTGGCTACGAAAACACGTATCTTTACGTTTCTTTAATTTAACGTTGGCGCATGGAATCACAAATTGGCTGATTGGTAATCAATTCATGTCGTAGGATGTATGAATGTTTAACCAGGTATATTAATTTAGACGGCAGGGAATTTAAACATAAAACTTGATCAAGAGAACGGTTATGTTTGGAGAATTGTTTGTGGAAGATGGAAATTATTTGAAAGATAGGCCAGTAAAATCAAATACTGTTGGAAACGCTGGATCACTTTTCAACAGAAACTAGAATATTTCGAGATTATTTTTCTTGACGTTTGCAGTGGAAATATCTATCTATGAATAAATATATTAATCTACTGAAAGGTGTATTGGTCCCTGGATGACAAGGCGAACTTCATACAAAACTGACATTTAACCATTTTTAATTTTTTTTTGGCAATTTTTCACACTTTTATAATGAAACAAGAGCAGTACGAAAAATTGCAACGAAAGTTCCTTTTTATTGTAAAGGGTGGGCCATCTAGTGGTTTCTTTTTAAATCAAAGGTAATTTTGACACTGACAGCTGTTTTCCGCTCGACAGAAAGTCAGTATGAGACCTCCGTGGAAATGAGTCGCTTAACGCTTGAACAACGTTGGAAAGTATTGAAAACTTATTTTCAAAGTGAATATGCTGTGTAGCCCAAACAGTGCGTTTTTGAAAAGAAGTTTTAGCCGAATTGAAGCACCAGACCAAAAAGTGACAGTTTGGTGCGGGAATTGTGGAGTGCTGGCATCATTGGACAAGATTTCTTCGAAAATGGGACGAAAAGGGACCAACAATACGGAAACGATTCAAGCACTCAAGACCAAAATCATCCAACCAATCCGTGCGCTACAGCCCGAGACCATCAACAAGGTGACGAAATGCGCTACTGCAAAGTTAACTGAGGCAGCCGTTTTGTTCTGTAATTAATGGGAATGTTTGCTCTTACTAATAAAGCCATAATACAAGGTTGGCCAAAAGAGATCACCCTATTGGAAGATGATCTTATTATCGTGTAACAATTCGTCTGCAGTGTTAGGGCAGCGCGAATTCCGTCGCCGATTCCACGGCCGTCCGACACCGACTGCGCAAACACTGCGCCGATTGGCCACCAACCTTGAAGAGTAGAAGAAGAGGGACCACACGAGACGTTGCCAAGAGTGGCCGGCCCCGGAGCTCACGTTGTTCCGAGAATATCGCCGCTGTTGACGAGGATGTCGAACTGTCGCCGGAAACATCGACCAGACGCCGTGCCTCGCAATTAGCCATCAGCCGGTTGCCCCTAAGGCGAATTTTGGTCAAAGAATTGCGCATGTTCCCGTACAAAGTCCAGTCCATGCGTCAGCTGCTGCCAAACGCGTGTAACCTACGCCCAAGCCATCTTCAATCTCGAGGACGAAGTCGACGATTTTTCGACCAAAATCATAATGAGCGATGAGGCTCATTTCCACCTCAGCGGTTACGTGAACAAGCAAAACTATCGCTTCTGGGGCACCGAAAATCCAGGAGTAGCCATTACACCCACTCAAAGTTAATGCATGGTGCGCTGTTCACGCTGGAGGAGTCATCGGGTCATTTTTTTTTCGAGAACGCCGCTGGTCAAACGACAACAGTGGACGGTGCGCGCTATAGGGCCATGTTAACCGAGTTTTTTCTGCCGCAATTGGACGAATTAGGACTGGAGGACATGTGGTTCCAACAGGTTCGAACCGATATTCTGAAGGCGGCGTTCCCGGGTCGCCTCATCTCTCGTTTTGGCTATTTGCACGATTTAACCGTTCCAGACTTTTTTTGTGGGGTTTTTTGAAGTCCTGTGTTTACGTGAACAAGCCCGATACCCTAGAAGCCCTCAAGGACAACATTCGACACGAGTGCGAGGATCTGTCGCCCGAAGTTCTCGCCAAAGTGATGAAAAATGCCCTAAAGCAAGCCCGTATGGCAATCAATTGGCCGATATCATCTTCTCGACTTGACCAATAAAATTCTAAAGGTTCAAATAAACATAATCAAAAACACAGAATCAAAGTTTTTCATTTAGAAAAAAAATGAGAGACAAGAAACATCGGATGACTTCACCTTTTAGTTGATTATCTTACTCCAAGAGATAGTAATTTTTTGACAGCTGACATTTTACCTTTTCACGAAGATAGTCTCACAAAACTATACGGGGATCAGTTTCAAGTGGACATGAGAACTGACACACGGTCTTAGCAAACAAAACGTGTTGTCTGTGAAGGTACACAAATCGTCCCTGCAATCGACGCGACGTTTACGAAACCGGAAGTATTTTATTTATGGTCTCTAAACCGTCAAACTTTTACTAATTTTATTCAGCATCAACTACAAGTACGTGTTCTACAAAAAATGCTACAAAAAAGAAAAGGCTTACAATTTATTCTGCTGCACGATGTCTTCACTTGAACCTCACCAGCAACGTAAACACCGAATACGAATACTTCATGATCTACAAACAGAAGAACATTCCGTGAGCTCACATACTTCCCTAGTGAAAACACTTGAAATCCTACCAGCAAAAAAGTCGGATAATTCACTGGAATGTAGTTCCCAGCAAAGATCACATTATGCCGATGAGTCCTCATCATAAAGAACGCCAGCGTCTTCTTGAACTTGGGTAACTGGTCTACCCAGTTGCAGGCGTATATAGCATCGGTCAAATCCTCGCTCTCCTGCTTCAGGGCATGGCCAAAATAGCAGATTATGAATATCTCCAGGGTGACTGCCAGAAAGAATATCCCCGACAGGATCAATGCCGAAATATTGTTGTCGCCCACAATAAACAGAAAGTAGACACCAACAGTGCACTGGACCAGTGCCGAGCATAGGAACTGAGCCAAACAAGCCGTCGAGATGATTTCCTGAATTGTTTCATACAGCCTGCGAAACGATTGCCAGTCAGTCCTTACAAGGGAAACTATAAGAAGTACTTACTCCAAAATGTTCTGGTGATCCCTGATGCACGCGACCAGCACGTCAAAGTTTTCCTCCCAATCTGCACTCGTGTGTCCAATTTTTCGCACTCTCACGGCCAGGGCCCGAATGTGTCCCGTGAGAATGCATAGATACGCCGGCGGATACGAGTCATTGGCCACATCCTGAATCGCTTGTACAATCAAACCGAAAAGCTGATACCCCAATGCGACCGCGTACTGGCCCGCTGAGTGTTCCCAGTCCAGAGGAAACCACGCCGGATAGAGAAGATTCCTATCAGTAGCTATTGCGATCTTGCACAGGCTCAAGCACGTGCCGATCGTGTACAAGAGCCAGAAGATTTTGAACGATGCCTGCGCGACGTAGACAGACCGCTGCAGGACTCTGCGCTGATCCGGGTCGTTTTCAGCTCGAACATCCAACTTGGCCAGTATGCCTGCGATTGCAAAAAGCTTCGACCGCACGTAGAACACGTTCAGGAACTTCAAGTTGGCGATTGTGTCGGTTATGGTCATCGTTAGATTCTCACAGACCTCCTGCATCCCGTCGGTAGTGAAGAAGAGGTTTATGATGAGTGTGAGGGGAAACAGGACAGTTACGGACAGGTTGATTAAAACGGCGTAGGTTGTGTAGAGACGTTTCGGAAAGCCATGCGGCGCCTTGATTCCAGTGAGCTTCCAAACCATCCAGTGGTACTTGAATGCTTCGTTGGTGTGGATTACAGACAGATCCATGTTGAGTCCCCTGCAGACAGCAGACTACGCTGTCTGTGCTAAGATGTGTGGAGGGTTCTTATACCCGTTGTTGTACGAAATGGGCTCTGTGTTTATGCAAATGACAGAAAAGTTGTGCAACTTTTAATGGGGCTTCAAAGTGGTTGTGAATCCTCCCAGGTGTCGATTGCTGACTGTAATTTCACTTGAAAAGTTCGGTGGTAGCGTGTTATGCAAACAATTGTTAAACTGCATTTTGTTTTAGAGGTCAAGTGCGGGACGTGGATTAGGCCAGTGTTAAGGATATTGTTTTCAAAGTTCGTGGATTGCTCTTGAAAGAAGTTTCCTGGTGGCAGATTCCGTATAACAACAATCGTCTGTTATCGATATCGTTTTTGAAATTTCGATGACCGTAAGAAGTTACATTCTGCCCGAATTCGTTTGACTGTCATCAGCTTTTAATACATTTCTGGAAAGTGAACTGGGGTGTTAGCACGTAACTTGATACAATCGAGTTTAGTCGATACAATCGAGCTGTGGCAGCACCTAATTTGTCTCAATCGAGGATATTCGATTAGGGCCGCAAATTCGTAGTTTTGGCTACTTTTGGAGGTCTATCGTTTTGCCGATAATCGTCTACGGAATGAGTGCCCTGTTCAGGCCATGAGACAACAGCTTTTGGGTGGAATTTTCCTTCCCTATGGAAAAATTCTTTTATTGTACCAATATTTAATTCTGGTAGGAAAAATAATACTGAAAACTATAGAGGCATCTGTAAACAATCGTCCATCCCTAAGCTGTTTGATGAGGTGGTGACTGATAAGTTGAATTTTTGTTTGTAAAAATTTAATTTGCAATAACCAACATGGTTTTGTAAAAAACAGATCCACTGTTACCAATCTTCTCCTTTTTACAAATTTTGTTATTAGTGAGATATCTAAGGGTAATCAGGTCGATGCCATTTACACTGATTTCAGTAAAGCGTTTGACCGAGTTGACCACAGGCTTCTTCTTTACAAACTTGAACATTTAGGGTTTCCTACATTGTTTCTTAAATGGCTATCATCCTATTTAGGAAACAGATACCAATTTGTTAAGTTCCGTGGACACTTATCCAAAGAAATCAGGGTAACATCCGGTGTCCCTCAAGGAAGTCACATAGGCCCACTCCTATTTATTTTATTTGTTAATGATGTTGTCAAATTTGTTCCACATTGCAAAATCCTGATGTTTGCCGATGATTTTAAAATATACTCTTCATGCAATGATCCGAATAGTTTTCATAGATTAAATGCACATCTCCAAAATTTCGTTTTGTGGTGCACTAAAAACTACTTGTCCCTTAATGTTAGTAAATGTTCGGTTATTACATTTTCCCGTCGTACCTCACCTTTCACTCATGCTTATTCCTTCGACAGTAATGCTATTCCGCGTGTTTCTTTGATAAAAGATTTAGGGGTTATGTTAGATAGTAAACTATCCTACATTTACCACTATGAATATATCTCAAATAAAGCCAATAGAGCATGGGGAATGCTTAAACGTTATGCTAGGGCGTTCTCTGACCCCTATGCGCTAAAAATTTTATATTTGTCGTTTGTTCGATCACTGTTGGAATATGCGTCCATAGTACAATACTCATGTTGTTAGAATCGAAGCAATTTAAAAGAGATTTCTTAGGTTTGCCCTCAGATGTCTTCCTTGGTCCGATTTTAATATCTTACCCCCTTATTCAGCCCGATTACAACTTATTGGACTTGAGTCCCTTGAGGTTAGGAGAAAGGTGTCAAGAGTTATTTTTCTCCACAGAATACTTATTGGGGAGATTGACTGTTCTGATATTTTAAGTCTTTTGGGTCTTAATGTTCCATCACTTAATTTGCCTAATAACAGATTCTTTTATGTTCCTCGTGCTCGTACTAATTACGGTAGATCCTGCTCTTTAAATGGTTTAATGTTACTGTATAATGAGTGTGCGTCTTTAATTGACTTTAATATGACAATACCATTTATAAAATCCATCTTGTTCAATTATTTCCAGTTGTAATTGTATTGCTCAAATTTGAATTAGTTTTGTACTTGTATTTTCTTTTTTTTACATAATTTGTTCCTCAATTTTTAGTCACTTTTTTGTAATATGTCTAAGAAAGGCCAAGTACTTTGTTGACAAACAAACAAACAAGTAAACAATTAAAAAAAAAAAAAAGATATCCGACGAGATCGCATAATCAGCACCCGTTTGCATTTGCACATCGTTCCCTAGGAAGTTTGCAAAATCTTCCTGCATGTTTTCGTAGATGCTCGCATTTTATTCCGTCGCGGGCATTTTACCGAATGGCAGCTAACACTTTCACCATTTGATACGAAGCGTATGCGTCTCAGAATTCTCAAACAAACTAATCCGCAAACAAAATCCTTTTCTAAGGAAATGGGGACGTTCAAGTATCTAGTAAGTCTGACAGCTCACTGACTAAACATATCTCGATTTTGATTGGGGGAAATCGGTCATATGATCAGCTGTTTCAGTTGACGTTTATGGACGGGTAGCCGACAAATCTAGTCAAGAAATTCGTGACTGATCACTAAGTTGACAGTTCGCATATGTGCCTGACGTAAAAAAAGTGAAGTTCCCGACCAATCTAGTTTTTGCATTCAGGTTGCATCTCATCCAGACCAATCTAGTCGACCAAAGATAACTAGATTCTTGAATATGCCCAATGAATAGTCATAGTCGTGTCCGTTGCGGCAACTTATTCAACTGACAGATGGATGGATGAATGACATATGAAGCACTAGTGCTAGCCACGCCACACAAACCTATAGAATACATAGAAAGAACACTACTTGGTCTTTTCATAGGGCAATTCTTTTCTTCAATCGAAAATGCCATAAGTCTGACAGATGTCTGACAAGATGTATCTTGGTTTTGATTGGCTGAAATCATACATTTGAACAGCTGTTTCAGTTGATGTTTATGGAGGGGTAGCCGACGATTCTAGTCAAGAAATTCGTGACTGGGGCCCTACTATGAAACTCGATTCTACTATTGATTCTATTCGAAAGATATTTGCGATTCTATTTTAAAATGGTACTCCGTATGAAAGTAGAATCGAATGCCGGTAATGCCAAACTATTTCCCATCAAATTTGCGATTTTCAAACGATTCTCGCATTGCGTTTGGCATATCCCAAAAAATGTATCGTTTAACAATTAAATAACAATAAATACACATATGGACAGTGTCGCAATTTGGTTGGAGTCTGAAAGAAATACGGAACAAATTCAACAAGTTGAACGAAGGCGGATTAGAGATAAATCTAAAATAATGCAGCTCAGCGAGAAAATGTTTTTCTATTGAGTATAAAGGGTTTTTCAATAGCGACGCTACAACAGTAGAGCGACAGGGATAGCAAACGACGCCGAATTTCTTCTTGTAAGGTTTGCCATTTCATGATGGAAAGATATACGAGCCAACGAGTCGAAATTATTAAAATTTACTACCGAAATTCGGAGTCAGTGGCCTCAACGTCAAGAGCGCTACGTCCAATTTATGGTCGTCATAATCGTCCTAGCAGATCAACAATTGAACGTCTAGTGGGAAAATTTGAATCCACAGGCACAGTACAAAATGTTCCCGTGGCAGTGAGACAAAGAAGTGCCCGTAGTGTCGAGAATATTGCTGCCGCTGAGGCTTCAGTTGAAGAAAGCCCAAATGTGTCTCTCACACGTCGTTCTCAAGCGTTGGGCATCTCTGTGACGTCGTTGTGGCGAATTTTGCGAAAAGATCTTGGCCTACATCCTTACAAGATTAAATTGACGCAAGAACTGAAGCCGCTTGACCACCAGAAGCGTCGTATGTTCGTTAATTGGGCTGAGCAACAACTTGAAAATGATTCGGATTTTCATCGAAAAATCATCTTCAGCGATGAGGCTCATTTCTGGCTGAATGGCTTCGTCAAAATATGCGGTGTTGGTCAGGCAGCAATCCACACGTACTCCATGAGTGATCATTGCATCCCGAAAAAATTACGGTTTGGTGTGGTTTATTGGGCCGGCGGCGTCATTGGGCCGTACTTCTTCCGTGATGATCAAGACCGGCACGTTACTGTGAATGGGAATCGCTACCGTTCAATGATAACAATATTTGTTGCCCCAATTGGATGATATGAACTTGGAGGACATGTGGTTTCAACAGGACGGCGCCACAAGCCACACAGCGAATGTCACAATTAATTTATTGGAAACCAAGTTGGGAGAACGTGTTATTTCACGAAATGGTCCAGTCGCTTGGCCGAGGCGGTCGTGCGATTTGACGCCGTTAGACTATTTCCGGTGGGGCTACGTCAAGTCTATGGTCTATGCCAACAAGCCAGCGACGATTGATGACATTCGTACGAATATCGAAAGTGAAATTGCATCAGTATCGGCCGATTTATGCTTGAAAACCGTCGAAAATTGGGTTCAGCGTCTGGACTTCTGCAAGCGTGCCCGTGGTGGCCATGCAAAAGAAATCGAGTTCCATACATAATGGCATCGAACGTACTTTCACAGGAATAAAGAATTTCATTGATATCCAAAACAGTTTTTGTTTTATTTAAAAAAAACTTTTGTGGCGCTCTTATTGAAAAACCCTTTATATAGTACCTACTATGAAATATTCATGAATTATTAGTTTATAACTTTTATTTACTTATATTCTGAGAAAAAAACGTCTTAAATCGATCTTCTCGCAAGCACATTTGATGTAGAATGATTATTTGCGAATTCGCACGAATTTGACCTTAACTTTCGGAAAAGGTAGTACCAAGAATACCTACAAAAAATACTTGGCAGTACTAGAGCTCTTCGAATTTGGTTTTCTTTTCTTAACTTACTTACTTAAAAAAAAAAAAAAAGGTAAAGCTAAAGAACAACAAGGCCCCCGGATGTGTGGGCTTACCAGCGGAGCTCTTCAAATACGGTGGTGATGTTTTGGTAGGGCGCATGCACCAAATCATCAACCAAGTATGGGTGGAAGAAAGTATGCCCGATGACTGGACTATCAGCTCCATATGCCCCATCTACAAAAAAGGCGATCCTATGTCTTGCAAGAACTATCGAGGCATATCTCTGCTTAATGTCGCATACAAGATCCTATCCAACGTACTGTGTGAACGTCTCAAACCGTTCTGCAACACACTAATCGGCACGTACCAGTGTGGCTTCCGGCCCGGCAGATCGACTATAGACCAAATTTTCACACTGAGGCAAATCCTGGAAAAGACCAATGAATTTCAAGTCGAGACTCACCACCTTTTCATCGACTTCAAAGCCGCATATGATAGCATTCATCGTCAGGAGCTTTATGTGGCGATGGCCGAATTCGGGATCCCGGCAAAACTGATCCAGCTATGTAGCGTGACGCTGGAGAACACACGCTGCAATGTGCAATTTGGAAGAAGTTCCTCCGAGCTATTCCAAACATGCACCGGATTTCGGCAAGCAGACGCACTATCATGTGACTTCTTCAATCTTGTGCTAGAGCAGATAGTGCGCAGGGCAGGTGTCAACACGGAAGGCACTATCTTCAACAGATCCGTCCAGCTACTAGGGTATGCAGACGATATTGACATCATCGGTCGCTCCCAGCGTGCCGTGATAGAGGCTTTTACGGCGATTGAAGAACAGGCGAAATTCGTTGGTCTTGTAGTAAATGAGGACAAGACTAAGTACATGCTATCAACAAACAAACAAGCATCTGTCCACCGCCTAGGACAGAACGTCACTATTGATAGCAACAATTTCGAGGTAGTTAAGGAGTTTATCTACCTCGGAGTAAACATGAACTCCACAAATGACATCCGAGTGGAGATCCGGCGAAGAATTACCCTAGGAAACCGCTGCTACTTCGGTTTGGCAAAGCAATTGGGTTCAAAACTCCTAACTCGAAGGACAAAGTGTATGCTTTACAGAACCCTTATCCTGCCAGTTGTGCTTTATGGCGCCGAGTGCTGGACGATAAGCAGGAAGTGAGAGCTGATACTGGGCTCCTTCGAAAGGAAAATTCTTCGGCGGATTTTTGGTCCTGTGTGCGAGGAGGGCGAATGGAGGAGAAGATACAACCGCGAACTCTATGAGCTGTACCAAGATGTGGACGTAGTCCAAAATACGTCGACTACATTGGCTCGGCCACATCGAGCGAATGGACAATAATGCTCCAGCTAAGAGGATCTTCGAATCCCAGCCGCCAGGTTCGAGACGACAAGGAAGACCGAACCTCCGTTTCAAAGACCAAGCCATCCCGGATGCCAGAGCGCTTGGTCTGGATAACTGGAAGCAGCGTGCCCGGAATCGCAGAGGATGGAAGGCTGCAGTGTCTCAGGCAGAGACTCTCCACGGGTCGGGAGCCCGTTAAGTAAGTAACTTACTTATAGAATTACAGAGTTTCGATTTTGCAAATTCGATCAGTTTCACTTTAGAATCGAGTTTCATAGTAGGGCCCCTGAGTTGACAGTTGACGTATAAAAAGTGACGTTCCCAACCAATCTAGTTCTGTTTATATTTATCTCATCCAGAACTCTAACCGTCTTAAGAACTCTACCTTCTTGAATGTGCCACATGGATGGCATGCGATGTTTTTTGTCGTTCAGGTGTTGAGCACTGTTTTCACTGTAACCTAAAAATAACTGCGGAAATGAAACCATTTGATATAGAAAAAAGTTGTTTCTTTGAAATATATATATATACATGTATATATTTACTTTTATTGATTTTACTTAGTCGTAGTTTCTTTCATCTTTCTCTTTTTTTTGTTTTTTAAAAATCGTGTGTGTATTTTGTGTTTAACTTGATAAACATTCATCTTTTTGTTTTCTTATTTTCTTTTCGTTTAATCATCTTACAGTAGTTAGCTCTTTCATCCATTTAATTTATTTTAAAATATAAAAATATACAACTTTTACATATACATAATTACGGCAAACTTAAGAGGAAATAATAAACATCGAATGGGTAATTTTAAACAATTTAATATATATTTTCTGTTGTTGTTGTTTTCTTTTATCCATTTATTTACGATTTATAATATACACATAGCAATTGTTGTACACAAAATATTAACTAACTCTAGTCTTAGTGGTAGAATTGTTTGTTTTTTGTTATTTTTCATTTACTTCTTATTTATAATATGTTTACTTTATTTATAGCGGGGAGTTCTTTCTGTACACGTAATGAGTTTGTATTTACTTGTGGGGTTTCATTTTGCTCTTAATTTCTTTTACCTATAAATTAATTGTGTGTGTAAAATTAGTTGATACTTTCTATTTCGAGGGGAAATAAAAACTATGCGATTAAATTAACTTAGGGCTTTACAATTTTGTTAGACTTTGTTTAAGTGCTTTTAGAAAGTTAGTAAACAAGGTTCTTCTTCTCCATTTTGTTGTTCACTTTGTAAAAAAATATATATATCTAAGTGTATTGTTTTGTTTTATTTAAATAACTAAATAGATTTCTTTCTTAGACTATCACTGTGTTTTTTTTTTTTTCTTTATTATATTCACGAAAAGCGTTGACAGTAAAAAAAAAAAGGAAGAAGCCAGGAAGCTTCTTTTTAAAAGTAAGTAGACACTAGGGTAAGTATGAGATTTGAGTTGGGTTTTTCTTCTGGTTAATGCAGAATGGATTTGCTACATACTATGAAAAAGAAACGAACAAAATTAAACGCGCTTCAGGCGAGAAAGGAGCAAACAAAAAGTACTCAAGAAGGAAAATGTGCGCCAGATCGGGCTGTCCGTTCGGGGGAGGGAGTCTTCTGAGAGCTTCTACAAAATTCTTCCGAAGAGATACCTCCGAATATTGATAAACAGATTTTCGTTCCGAAATCGCTCGGAAAAATCCGAAGGAAACCTCCAATGGGGCTTATTAAACGCTTGGAAGAGGGAAAATCCACAACGGATGGATTTTTGAGAGATAGAAAGACTGCGAGAGATGGAGTTCTGGGAGAGATCTGTAGCCCGTTCGCTATTTTAAATCCACGCGATTCCGCAAGACGCCGAGAGTTTTGAGAGGTGAGCAAGAGTGAGCTGGGTTTGGCTATACATTGTTAGTTATACCCTCTTTCTTTTGTCAACTGATATAGTATTCCTATTGTCGCGTCATCCTTTTAGCGCACGCTCGGGTAAAGAGTGAAAACATTCACACACAACGCGCGGTACTAATAATCACTTTTAGTGTCCAGTTTTACAAACTCTATTCCCCTACAAAATGATCGATTGTGACCTACAAGATATTTAAGGTGAAGGTTAAGAGTGATTTATTGGTACAAAAGAAATCGTACTGATAACAAATTCTTGTCCAGATATTAAACTTACGGAAGCCCACAATTGCGAAATTTCTGTGGAAAACATACAGCTATGGTTGTCCTAAGCAAATGCTTCAAGGAATGAGAAGTAGCCGATGTTTCAAAATGAACTAGAGAGAGTTGAAACGAATTGAAGAGGATTATTGTCGACGATCTATCTTTTGCGGGTGTTGGGTGCAAGGAGTTAGGTCACTGGTATGACGGCTTTCACACAACTTGAACCGATTTCTAAAACCGATTAATTTACAAAAGTCCGCCCAAGTTAAACTAACCTTAGTAACCCCCATTCATTTGTCTACCCAGTAAGTCACTCTTGGGAAATCGGACTTCAAGTATCGTTTGCGGTGGCTACAACTCATCAGTGACCACCCAATAAACATGCTATTGCGAGCTTTAAAGTATGACAAACGATGGTGACCACTCCACTCCAATGCCTTGTAGGTCGCAAAATATCTTTTCTTTTTGGAAACATTTTGTCGTGAGTCTTAAACACTTTGATGTACGGCACAATGCGTTTCAACATTTTTAGCATTCGCTAGCCAGAGCTGTTGTAAAGTTGTCAAAGTCTCAACGAAGGTAAAGCCACAGAAATGACGACTTTGACCTAACCTAGCAAAGTTTGCTCCTATGGCGAATATAGTGAAGATGAGATATTTTTTAAAGCACCTGGGGCACGTGGAGCATATGGATAGCAATGCACCACGAGTCTTTGTGTCCACCCCTGAGGGACAACGTAGCTCACCTTAGTTGGCGCGACCGACCTCAACCATTTTGACATGAGTTACTTGAAGGCAGCTAGCTAGGACCGAGCCGCGGTACACCTCTGACTGAAAGTACCACAAAAAGTAAAGTATATGCTGTACATAGACAAGGACTGTCTTCAACTTCGGCCCGCATGTCATAAAAGCGATATACAAGTCAGACCGCCGTCTGCCTAAGATTGCTCTTCGTTTTCCCCGCAACAGAAACGCTTAAAAAATGAGAGTAGCATGCACAAATGTCACCCAAAAATGAGGAAAGTGATCGTATCTACAATGAGAACCGTAGAAGAAATCGCTCATTCACAAGGGCACTGAATTCTGAAACATTGCCTGAGGGAAACTACTTCCACGATTGGAATACTATTCAGCAAACAAGTCTGGGCACCGGTAGAGCTATTGCCAGTGAACGGCAGTCGATTATCCTCAATTGAGACAAATTATGTGCTGCCACAGCTCGGTTGTATCGACTGAACTCGATTGTATCGACTGAACTCGATTGTATCGACTGAACTCGATTGTATCGACTGAACTCGATTGTATCAAGTGCTGCCACCCCAGATCTGCAAGTTCTTTGTTCACAGTGCAACCGGAAGGCCCAAGAAGACGAATATCATTTCTGTGGAAGGAGTCCTATCCACCAAGAACTAAGAAGACTATTGCAAACAATATCTGTACCGAGGGCGAAGTAATTCAAATCCTAAGTGGGGTGCTGCAGGGCTTGCTCTGCCGCATCCACCCACACACTTAACCTATCCTAATTTAAATCCGTATTCGGAAAAACTGCCTTTTGAGTAGCTAAACTGACAGCGGTTGCAATAAGTAAAATTATTCAGCTTTATTTGTGCCTGCATTGTGATTTGAGATTATCGGGGGTATCGTGAACAAATTCCGATGGAAATGTTAGTCAGATTGCTGCATAGAAAACATTCCAAGGGAAGCATTATTCCCGACAGGGGTGTGTGAGATTGAGAGTTCCAACTCACTTGTTTTGAATGTGCAACTTAAAAGTGATTCTCGTCATAAATGGAAGTCCCAGTAGAATGTGCCAGAACCTTGTTCTTCTCTTTGCAAACGACAGTAAATTGTACAACAATTCCGATTGATTATCAATTTGGGTACGAAGGAAGTAAACGTCATCAAGTACGGGTCTGGTGGAATTCCTTGTCAGTAGAACTGGGACTCCAAAAGCGAACCGATTGAGGTAGCCAAAGAGAGTATAACAACTTGGGATAAGAACGTAGGAAGCCACCTAAAGGATAAACTGATTAAATCCACAACTAGACTTTTGCCAATCAAGACACCGCCGTTCTTTGTTGACCACTGGATAATCTCGGCCATAAGACCTCAACTCCTCGTCCATTTGCATCAATTTATTCTACAGGTCTCGTAAGGTGTGTTTGGAGAATCACCAAATTCCGGCAGGATATCGAAAACCAACCAATCAGCTTCTTAGAACCACGGTGGCGACAGCCATCTGTCAACCAGCGACTCGTACGAATGGATTGCACTGTGTTTTGGGTAGGAAAGGTTTCAAACTATCGCCGTCTTTACCCCGGGAAAGTTACTGGCGATTGGGTAGTGGTTTCTGTCATTTCTTCTGACCGAGTTTGAGCCACGCAGCACTACTCTGACACAAGGAGAACCGAATTATATCCGAGTTTCTCCATCACTACACCAAGAGAAACGAGAAGTGACCTGACATGGCGGTCAAATGTGACCAACGCCACCTTTTCTTCCTGCGAAATACAGACTCAAGCATTCCATACCAAACACGTTAATGGTTGTCCCAAGCAAACCCTTTAACGAATGAGAAGTAACCGATGTCTCAAAATGAACTAGAGAGAGTTGAAACGCATTGAAGAGGATTACTGTCGACGCTCTTTCTTTTGCAGGAGTTGGGCCACTTGTATGAGTACACGGCTTTCACACAACTTGAACCGATTTCTAAAACCAATTAATTTATAAATGTCCGCCCAAGTTAGGCCCATCCCAATCGCTCTTTGCTTATGGGTATGCAACGCACCGCTTCCACTCGCACATGCATATTGAGGACAATTATAAGTCCCGTGGTGTTGTCAACTATGGGCCTGCTCTGACGTTGGTGGACTGCCGTCGTTGCGGCCTAACCTATTGCAGGGTAAACAAATCTACTTCTATGAAACCCTCGATGGATAAAACCTCTTTCACCGACTATCTCGCTGTCGTTTTAACCGCTAGGTCAAGGAAAACCAACCCTCGCCCACTCTCTCATGCCTCTCATACGTGCTTCACTTAAGAAGGAAAATTGCTCACCAGAAAAACAGAAACCTCTTCGTCCCTCCCTTACTTCCTCCACACAATCACATTTAAGTTGGGTTAGGTCTTACAAACTAGGGAAAACGTTTCTCTTTCGTATAAAAAAAAAAATTAACTAAATACCTTCTCAACACATTTATACCGTAAATGTATAAAAAAGTGATTTGTTCAATAAATTAACAAAGAAAAAAAAAATTATATATATATACTAGTACTAGAACTACATAAAAAAGAAAAGAATTCGTAAACTGCGCTGTTGCGTGGGCTCTTTTATTTGTGTGTGGTGTACCGTGTGTGTGGGTTAATGTTTAAATTGTATTAGTCTCGTCTCATCATGTTCGTTTGGGGGGTATTTATTTACTTAGTCAATTGTTTGATTTGTTTAACATTACAAACTAAATTAGCGAAATTATTGATAAACACATATGTAAGCTACTTACAGCGACGATGTCGTTGCTGGTTTTGTGGATGATGTTGCATTTTTTGCTGTGGATGCAGTGGAGGCGACTTTTGGCGGAGGTTTGTGTGACATCGGTGATAGGACTGTGCTGAGGTTTTGTGGCGCCGGTGTTACTATCGCCACATGCGGCGGAGGTGGTGGTGGCGGCGACATTTGTTGGTTGTTATGGGAATGTGCACTGCTGCTGTTGCTGGTGCCGGTGATGGTGCAGCTGGTGTTGACGATGCGTCGCGAATTGGACTTATTCCGGGCGCATGGCACGCACAGCATTGAGCTGTGCTCGCGCAACTTTGTTATGTGATCGATGCGGTACTCGTTGATCCATTTGACCTTTTTGTGTTTGATGGGCTTGGGTGCAGCGCTACCGGGCGGTGATGTGCACGTGGCAGCGGGCTGTGCATGTCCCTCTGGTTTGGTGGCGCCGCAACGCATGCACACTGCGCATCGTTCGCAGTTCCATCGACCTAGAAAGACAGACGCACTTGTTGAGGGAACAACCGAATGGAGATGTGTACACTTACAGTCGTTGACGGTTTTGAGGCCAAGGCAGTAGATGTGATAGCCGCGATCGCATTGTTCACAGAACAACATCTTATTCTCGTCTTGTTTTCTCTTGCACTTGATGCAGCACTTGCAGTCGGCGCATTGCCAATTGTAGTTCCGCACACGGTACACCATACGATTTGGCATCTCTATACAACTAGGGTGTGCTGGAAATTGAAACAAAACAAAATGTTAGCGCCGAGCGTATTGGAGGGAAACCTCAGACTTACTTCTTCTTCGGCAGGTGTAACACTGGATAAATACTTCGGGCAGGCCTTTTTGATTGCAATTCTGCGGCAGGTGGCAGACACTGCACTTGAGTCCATCGTGAGGCTTGTCCTCGTCGGACGATTGACACGAATCCGAGTCCTAAAACGAGCGGAAGTTGCAACGTCTGCGCTGTGACTTGTGTGTCGTCCCACCAAACTTACCGAATCACCCGAGCTGGAGTCCGATGAACTACCACCACTCGAGCTGGAGTCGTTCGTGTCGTCTTCACACGAGGATGCTGTTTCTTCCGCCTCCGACGTTGCGTAGTCTGCAGTCTCAGCCTTCACCGAGCCGAGGCGCTCATTTAATCTCATTGGATCGTCCAGGACAGTGTTGATAGGATATGACCTGCAGGGAACACAAAACACCATCAGAGGCTGCACGTTTACGCTTGGCAGGCGATTGGACTTACCTCAATTCCTCGGCGGTGTACTGCCGATAGCTCTCGCAGAACTGCCCCGGTACCAGCGCCATCGCGTAGCTGTTCGCTGCCTCGAGTGGTTTCGGCGCAACTGGCTCCGGACGGTTGGCCAATTTACCCGGAAGTGGAACGTTAACAACCAACGTCTGCAAATCCAAGCACGATCGACGCTCCTCCTTGCGACTGAAAGACAAAAAGAAGAGAACTTACTTTCGCGGCCCCCACTTTCAACAAGAACAACTTACGATTTGTTAAAGTGTGCATTCCATTTGGAAGTCGAGTGTAACGCTCGGTCTCGCGTTGCCATTCCCCGGCCGGACACATGGTAGGACGCACCCTTCGCCTTAGCCTCGAGTTCCCGTAAATGCTTCTGCCGCACAAAGTTCTTGTACTCCTCGTACTTTTCGTAGAAATCCGTGTACATGATGTCCAGCACGTCGGACGCCCACACAGCCGTTATACCCAGGTCGCACATTTTCTCCGTCACCAGGCCCTTCTCCTGCAGCCAGTTGCGCTCTTCCATGTCGACTTGGCGACGCGGCAGATCCGGATACTTCCGCTTGAAACTCTTGATGCCCAGAAACAGGGCGATCTGTTCTTGAATCATGAACGTGTCACGGTTCTTGGCCGGGCAACAGCCTTTGGGTGGCGGCCAATCGTACTCAGCTATTGAATCGACATTGAATTCGGCTCTGGAAATAAATACATAACCCATTGAAACGGTTCGCCAGATGGCAGATAGACTGGCTTACCCGTCGGTGGCGACAACTTCGAACTTCTTCTTTTTGACTTTCCGAGAGCTGGCTGCTGTCAATGTGCTGGAGTCTAGGATGCTCGTATTGCTGATCATCGAACTTTGAGTGTCGTCATTGTTTAGGAAGTCCGTTTGACTGTGTGCGGAAGGAAAGTCATTTTTTTAATTGCAACGTGGAGAGTGTGAGGGAGTTTTTCCACTTACCGATTCGCGGGCGTGCTGAAATCGGCACTCATGCGAGTTTCTTCTTCGTACACTTGCATATCCGAGGGGGCGCGCTGACTGAGAGCTTCGAGGTGTTTCCGGCGTTCCTATTAATAGAAAGGGTGTGGTTAGAATGCGGCTTCAAAAGCTGGAACTAACAGCAGATATATATCAAGAAATTCTTTCTTTACGAAGCCCATCGATGGTCGTTGGAAATCATACGTCAGAAGCCAAGTAACATATATTCATCGACTTAGTACTTCTATCCTTGACTGCAGACATTGCAAAGGAAAGGGGCATCCGACAGAAATCTCAACAAGTTGAAATCTTGGCTTTGGTGTGGACAAATGAGTGCCATGCGTAAACCTGCGTTGGCCCTACAGAGATTAGGGTTTGTTTGCCGCGCGCAACTTTCATTGCTCAACCCTGTGTGGCTGAATTCTCTTGGCTTTCTAATGTAATTCTTCCTAAAGACAAACCTGTACCTATCCACGACATTTACAAGTTTTAGTGATTTTAAACACGCATTCAGTTCATCAGCAGCTGTAGATCGTGGAGTAACAGACAACGTTTGGCGAACATAACCTGCAAACAATATCAAATCGCTGAAAATCCGTTGATTCCCACGTGAACCTTGCCACGTTCTATCTTCGTCGTGCACTCATCCCAAACGATTATCCTACATTTCTGCAAAACTTTTCCCATGACAAACAGCATGCATGATTGTACAGGGTAATTTTTTTTAGAGGTATGCAACTTGAAGTGGGCAACACTATTTGACGGCCATTTTGGCAGCTGTCAAGTGATTTATTTTTAGTTTGGTTTTTTAGTTATGGTCGTCATAATCGAACTGGTGAATCAACAATTCGTGCTTTTATCACCAAATTTACTTTGTTGGACATTAAACCATCGACTCGCATGCGTACAGTGCGTACCGAAGAGTATATTGCAGTCGTAGCGTCCAATGTTCATGAAGATCGTGAAATGTCAATTCGTCGCCGTTCTCAGCAATTGGGCATGTGTCACTCAACCACATGGAAAATTGTACGTGTCGATTTGGGTTTGAAAGTCTATAAAATTCAACTTGTGCAAGAATTGAAGCCGAATGACCTACCACAACGTCTAATTTTTGGTGAATGGGTCTTAGAACAGCTCCATGAAAATCCGCTGTTTTATGAATTTGGTGAGCAGCTCATCTCTCGAAATGGCCCTGTGAGTTGGCCGCCAAGATCATGCGATTTAACGCCTCTTGATTATTTCTTGTGGCGTTATGTAAGTCGCTAGTGTATGTGGACAAGCCGAACACGATTGAAGCCTTCAAGGAGAACATAGCACGCGTAATTCGTGGAATACAGGCCGAAATGCTCGAAAAAGTGACGCAAAATTGGACCTTCCGAATGGACCATTTGAAACGGAGCCGCGGACAACATTTACATGAAGTTGTCTTTAAAACGTAAATGGCAAAGGCCTATTTATCGATTACAATACAAATTTTGAATATTTAATACAAATTCGAGTGTTTTATTCGATTTAAAAAAAAAAAACCAACGCCTTATGCAACTGACAAAACAATTGACATTTATCAAAAAAATTGATCTCAATTGACAATCGCAATACCACTTTGATTCCATTCAAAATGGAAATTGAATACGAGTTGATGATAGTCAATCATTCATTGACAATTATTGACAATCGCAATGGGGACGTTCAGTATCTAGTTTAGTAAGTCTGACAGCTCTCTGACTAGATCTATCTCGGTTTTGATCGGGGGATATCGGTCATATGAGCAGCTGTTTCAGTTGACGTTTATGGATTGGTAGCCGACGAATCTAGTCAAATTCGTGACTGAGTACTAAGTTGACAGTTCTCATATGTGGCTGACGTAGAAAAAGTGACGTTCCCGACCAATCTAGTTTATGCGTTCAGGTTGCATCTCATCCAGACCAAGATAACTAGATTCTTGAATGTGGCCAATATCAACCACAAAAATTTGTTGATAACCATCTTACATGGTTTAGTTTTTGACACTCGCAATAGTTGTGTATATATAGAGATTTATGGACAAAGATGTTCCGTGATGCGATTGGAATGAAGATGTCTTTAGAAATAAGATGGCAACAGTACCAAAAAACATTTCCCGCAGACAGTCCCTCACTTTCTATCGCCACTGTATGGTTTCGAATAAAAATCAGCAATTCACCACACAATCGATTTCGTCGTTCCTCGTCTGTCCTACTTTTTGCTCGCTTCGATTTTCCCCACACCATCTCAGCCATCAGTTACCAACACAATGCCCAGTCTCTGCCGATGTGTGCAAAGCCGACCATTTATCTCTGCGCACACTTCTCTCTGTTCCGTGCATGTGTTGGTTCGGGCAATCGAAATGGATTGTCTTGTCATTGCCCACACCGCGAAAGGGAGAACGATGGAGTGTTCTGTTTCCCATTCGGTTCATCAATTTGCAACTTCACCTGTATGGTCGCTTCTTGGCTCTGAAATTTTATGCAGCGGCTGTATGGCCGGATTTATGCCGAGAAATTCGATTGAATGCACACACAGCCATACAACTAGCTGGGGTGCAACACCGCACCATGTGTGTGCGAAAAATAGATACCACCCCCTTATCTGTTGGGAGGATGCGGCGGCGGTGGCAACTACAGCTACAGCTTTCTGTGTTTATATTGCGTAAGACAGCCATTCGGATTGTTTTGCTTTACTTTGTTAAGTTTTCTAATTTTAGCTTGGGGTATTTTTGTTCACGTGGGATTTTTCGTAGGTATTTAAAATGTATTATCTGTGGCTGGTGGGCGGGAGGGGTTTGCAACAGACAATGTATTCCCTTGTAGCGCTGATATTATTCCGAGAGGAATGCAGCGAAATTAGGACAGGAAGTCGGATGTGAGAAGAAGCACTTGTTGCGCCAAAAAGGACTTATTTAGTCTGGTGTACATATTGCGGGGGAACTTATTTATTTAGCGCCTTCTTGGAGTTCCCATAGTGTCATTGACAGGTGTAGTAGATTTTCCGAACGTCGCTTCTGGTCAATTTGACGTTTTAAAAGGGCCCAATTGATGGGGTGTCAATAATAGTTTTCTCTGACAATTACTTGTGAGTGACCTAATGCAATGACGCTCACTTAACGTTGCTTTCGAAGCAGCGTTGCCACTTGTACTACATATGTAGTACTATGCTACATATTTAGGGGATTTTTTAACGCTGTACTACATACTACATCGTTACCCCAAAGTACTACATTTCTTAAAATCCGTCTAACCATATTACTTTACGAACAACATTTCAAATTTCCCCCATGTGCTTTTATAACTAAATAAATCGATTTAAAAACTTGGCATCACTCCAAAGTATGAGCAAATCTTCAGCTGAATGCTGTCATTTACGTAGGAATTACAGCCAATTTAAATTTGTTTGTTTATTGTGCTGCACCCACAACAACTGCAAATAACAAATATGGATCGGTTTTTAAAATTAGTTTCAGATTCGGACTGTTATTTTTTTGTGAATTAAAATTATTTTTTTGTTATGTCATTACTATTTATTTGTTTGTTACTTAATGTAAATGTCAATTTAAAAAAATAAATAAGAGGTACTACATTTTGTTTGAAAATGCTACATTTTATTAGCTAACGTACTACATTTGCTAAAGACTTTAGTGGCAACGCTGTTTCGAAGTCACCAGTGAGTTAAGTGACTTGCCGAGTGGGTGTGTTTGCGAGCTTTCAAATGCAGGGAGCGCCACATTATTCCACTCAATTGCCAATTATTCACTTGGGCGTATTATGTGTTTGAAACAAAAGAACGATGATAGTTTTTCCAACTCACAATGGCGACATTGTGACCTCAAATGAGTAAAGGTGAAGCATAGGAATTATTAAGCTGCCACTTTTTCTGTCAAATTTTGATGTGCCGATGTCATTATGACGTAACGCGGGCTGTCGCAGCGTATTCTGACGAAAGACACACGAGTGACCACCGAATGGCCGTACTTTTGTCACGTAAAATGACAGGTGTAATCGTAGCTTTAGTAACGTCTTATCTGTTGGCATGATTTAAATTTAAAATGGTTGTCTCGTTCCGTTCCGTAAAATTCTTCGAGTAATTTTTGATCCAGTCTGCATAAACGGTGAATGGAAGAGGAGGAGATACAACGACGAACTGCACGGGCTGCATAGCGACATCGACTTAGCCAAAAGAGTGAAGGTCCAACGACTGAGGTGGCTGGGTCATGTAGAGCGAATAGAAACGAATGCTCTGGCTCGAAAGATCTTTGAATCCACACCCAACTTTGTGTGCGAAAATGGAGACAGCTGGGTGGACACGTTTGTTGGTTAAGGCCCAGATCCACCCGGACTGTAGCGCCACCTTAAGTCGGAAAGTAAGTATCGTTCCGTAATTGAAAAGCGTAGTGATGCGACTACATGAGACAACATCCGCTGTAACTATCAACTCGTACTTTTGCCGAGGTGACTCGACTGGGGATGTAATTTCCCTGCTCACTTTTCCTTGGTCGAGGTAGAAGCAAACGATCTCCCTGCATATAATTGGGGCGTCAATAGTTCTGAACTGGGGTCGATCCACCACACCCATGAACGAGCTATACGTTCACGCAAATGTGTCGGTTTCACACACGAAACAAAAACAAGTTCCGTCACATATTGCTGGTTCACTGAAGAGACGATGCGACCCCTGTTCTCCTGCTTCACCGAAATATTCGTATACCAGGTGGAAACTTGCAATAATAAGCCAGGGTATTTGAAAAGAATTGCCGGCGGATGAACCCCGTAATGGGCCAAGGGGTGTGGTATGGAAGTGATTTTCCGGGCTTACGAAACAACTAAGCACAAGCATCGAAAAGGGACTGACTTACCATTGACAACCCTGCAAAACTAAGACGTTCGGATCGCCAGTTATTAGCTGTAACCCTGCTGTAAGTAAGACATAACTGACTGAGTGGAAGTTCGATGGAATGGGCCAGACCAAAAGCGGATAAAACAGTGTGGCAGCTACGGCGATTCTTCAGACAGACAGCCTTGAGCTTTCGGTACGCCAATGAACGTCTTTTGTCAATAGGCATCATCACTCCTTATAGAAGAAAAGTCCGAAGCCACCAAAGACAGTTTATAAGACCTCCTCGGCCAAAACTACGAGCAGGTTAGCCTACCGGAAACAGTTGACCTTCCACTGTAGCACACTAAGAGCTGAATCTAAATCCTTCAGCGCTTCTCTGACTACAAAATCACAGATGGAACAACTTTCTCCCTGTGAAGGTCTGGCCACAAAACCTTGCACTAAGACGTACGGACTCCCAACCAATTAAAACCGGATTAGAAGTCTAACCCGTTCTTTTACTATAATAACGGACTTACCGGACTGAAAAAGTGAACCCCCTTCAGGCGCTCCGGGTCCGGCGTGTGCTTCAGTCCGCCAATGCACCTCGGGCGGGGGATGCCTCGTGTGGCACTGCCGGAACCACCTCGACCACGACCACGACCTCTGCCTCGACCACGGCCTCTCCCTCGTCCCCTACCTCGGGACGGCGTTCGCGGTGAATGAAGTTCTTCTGCAAAAAAAAATCAAACATTGAGTGCGTCTCTTCCAACGGATTAAATGGGAAACACCTACCACTGGATCCATCAAAAGATTCCGTGCGCCTCCGGTCCTCGGTCTTCGGCGTCATGAACAGCTCATCCGAAAATGGCATATCGCCAGGCTCTGGCGATTTCTGCTCATCGTCTGGAATCGATGCAGTCATCAGGGCTGCCTGCGTGTCGAGCAGCAGCTGTTGCGTTGACATGGAAGATGATGAAATTGACGATTGCGACGACGACGACCCAACCAAATAGACATTATGATTCTGATTCTGATTCGGTGGTGGTGGTAGTGGTTGATCTTGCGATGACTGCGACGAGGATAAGGACGACTGCTTGTTGAGTTTAACCCACGGCTGGATGCGCTCATTGAAGGAGTTCTCCTCGCGCGACATTCTTATTTGTCCCGGGGTGGCACTGCGACGTGAGTTTCGAAATGGCGTTCGATTGGCACGCTTCTCGTTGACGTCTTCCATTTGCTCCGCTCCGACCAAGTCAATGGCCAACCGCTTGCGCAGCAGCAGAACACGCTTCGCCTTGGCGGCCTTTTCCGATTCCGGCTGTTCGGTGTTCACCGGTGTGACTGGCTTGTCGATTTTTCGTGGTCTGCCCGGTTTCCGTTTGACTGGAGGTGCAACTATCACTGCTACTTCAGGTACTGTACTCCGGTCCATTGCTGCAGCGACTTGGTCCACTTTAGTGGGCTCCATTGAAATGGGAGAGCATCCGGCCGGAATGGCCAACGGATCAGCGATTTGTTTCTTCGGCACCCGAACGTGGTTTTTCGCCGGCACATCAATGTGGTTCAGTGTTTGCGAAAAGGATTGATGCAACACCGAACTCGTCGAATTGTTGCGCTGTTCCTCGGCGTAGCTCTGCAACTTGGGCATCTTGTGGCCATCGGGAGAATACACTTCGCTTACTGGGGCGTGCCTCTTGAGGTTGTTCACACGCACCTGCTGTTGATCCTCCTTGTTGTTGTTGTTCAACGAGTGGTGCGACTTACTCGTATGATGGGACATACTCGGATGATGCGAGATACTCGAGTGGTTCACGGTGTGGTTCAGGGTCGGAAGCCGATGGTTTTCCTTCGGTGAGGGCGGGACGACTGGCGGTGACACCAAGTTCGGTTTCATTGTGACTGCGTTGCACACGCGCACAGCCAAGGGCACTGCTCCTGTTTGGGGCTCCATCGAAACTGACACTTTGTCTGTCTCATCGAACGAAGATCTGCGACTGCCTTCTGGCGAATCCAGTATTTCTATGGATTCCATAACCGCCTCGGCTGCAGGTGGCGCACTTTTTCTGTCATGCTGCCCGTTTGGGATGGCTTCTGGAGGCACCGCTGCCGCCTTGACTGCTTTCATCGTCACCACACCACTTGGACAAAACGAAAGGAATGGCGTCTGCTTATTGATGGCAATGTCCTTCCGCTGCAGCCGCTCCAGCAACAAATTCGCCGAGTCCGGCGTAACAATGCCACGGGGTGGTAGCTGTACATCCGGCACCGCCGGCTGATCCTCAAAAGTATGCGCTGGCGACGAGCCGGGCGACGGAGACGATGTCAGATCAACGGTGTCAAAGGTCTGCGTAACTTTCGCTACAGGAATGCTTGGTGGGAATTTCAAGTTCAAGTCCACATTGTTAAATGTCTGGGGATCGTGATTCTGCAGCGTCCTGTCGATGTCCATGTCGGAGGAGTTCTTGCGTTCCCCTCCCTCGGAGGTGGTGGGCGAGGCCGCTAACGACCGCGGGCTACAGTTGTGATTCGCAGCGGTGTTGTTCTGGAGAAGCACCTTCGGCAGGACGTTCTCCACGTCGTTCATGTATTGATTCATCATATTGTTCATTTGATGGTTCTCCAAAACTACGGCTGATGACGATGATGAATTATCTTCGCTTGCGCTGACTTCGTTTTCTTTTTGCTTTGCTTCGACAGCTGCCACTGCTTCGGCTGGAATTGCTTTGATTTTTAGTTTTGGAGATGATAAGTTTTTTATCGTCAGTTTGGGGACGATTTTGTGTCGCTGCTCTTCGCTGGACTCGGAGGGTTCAGTCGGCGGCGTGTCTGCTGAGACCACTGTCAGCTTGAGGTGCTCTCCGCTGTTGTCTGTGGCGCGAATTGTGAACTTGGGGATTTTCTCCTGCACATCTTCGATGCAACTCACACTGACACTGCTGCTGCTGGTGCTGGCACTTGTCTTGATTGTCAGCTTGGGAACCACCTGCTTCTCCAATGTTTCACCATCAGTCGAGGGCGGAATGGACTTGATCGTCAGCTTCGGAATCTTCTCCGGTTTAGGCACTTTTTCAGAATCCGCCTGCAGTTTGTCGTCCTGCCGCGATATCATCAACTTGGGCACACGATCCGCAGACTGTTCAATCACCGTGCACGTGGAGCTGGATTCATTCACCGAAATCGTTAGTTTCGGTATCGGTTGGCTGGAAGTGGCTGACGTTGAAGCGCTCGAACTAGAAGACGACGACGACGACGCCGAGGAACAGTTGTTCTCCACAGTCACAGTCTTGATAGTGAAACTGTCGTTGCTGTTGCTCGACGTTTTTATTGTGATCTTGGGGATTTTCTCCACCGGTTCGCTGTCGTGGATTTCCAAGGACTTTGTCTTTATCGTCATTTTGGGTATGGTTTGGCTTTTCGGCGAATCACTGTGCTGGATGATGACAGCGTGTTCCTGACTGGTTTTGATCGTCAACTTGGGCACCTTGGCTTCCTCCTCGCATTCCGACGAGTCCTCGGGCGGCTTTGGAATACTTTTGATGGTAATTTTCGGAATCGTCGGCGAGCCAGTGCTATTGCCGGCCGATGTGGAACCAATGAAATTGCATTGCGATGGCGACGGGGAGATATTTGATATCGTAGCCTCGCTGCTACCATCGATGGTGGTCTTGATCATCAGCTTGGGCAAAGGTGGCTGCAGGTCTAGCCCCGACGGAGGCGATGGCGACGAACACGACGATGTCGAGGAGGACGATGACGACAGCTCGACGTAGTGAGATTTGTCGTTGTTTATGCAGTTGATGCCGCCGCTGTCCATTTTGATCGTCAGCTTGGGAACAACTGTGTGTTGCGAGGTACTCGACGAGGCCGATGAAGCGTCATTCGTACTTGTGTCGTTCGCTCGTATCGTCAGCTTGGGTACGATATGTGGCTCGCTGGGCGCATCATCTCCGCCCGATACGCTGCCCACCATACTCGTTACCATGGACGACTTGATGGTCAACTTTGGTATTGGAGAGTTGCGACTGGTCTCCGCATTCATGTTGTCCAAAGTGGACGAGCTTGACGATTCCGACGGCTTGACAATCGGCTTAATCGTTATCTTCGGTATGGTTGGCTCGTGTCGTATCAGATTTATTTTCAGCGGCTCCACTTTCCGTGTATCCTCTTCTTTCTGAGATTCGCTGTGATTCGCGTACTTTTTACCAGCACCTCCTCCTCCTCCGCCATCGTCGCCACTACTGCCGCCTCCTCCATCGTCAATCTTTGTTGAGTTCGTCCCACTGACCTCATTCGTAATACTACTACTGCCACTGGTTGAAGCGACTGTGACCATCTCGCTGGGGGTCTTGCGCAGCGAAACCATTTCCTCTGACGGCGCTTCCTTTGAATTTGCCGTATTCTTATTTAAATTATTAATACTATTGTTGGGTCCTAGTGATGGCACCGGTGCTCCGTCTGCGGCGGCTTCTGGTGCTGCGGATGGCGCTGCTGCAGCTGCATCATTGTAAGTATTTTGAGCTTTATCACTGTCGCTTTCAGTACTTCTACTATTACTGCAACTGGGCTCATTCAGTGCCTCTACGGGTGACCGCTCACCATGCTCCTGCTCCTGTTCCTCCTGCTGCTGCTGATGATGATGGCGGTGATGATGATGATGATTGGTAGACACTATAACGAGCGCGTCATTACTGTTATTACCCGTACTAGACGTCACACAGATTCTGGCTGGCGACGATGAAGTTGACGCCGCGTTGTCGTGGTGATTGCTACTACTACTACTGTTGCTGCTGCTGCTGCTACTATTACTACTGTTACTATTGCTGGTTGGCGACGTTACTACTACGGCAACCGTTGTCGATGACAGTGTCAAGTCATTTGATGTCGATGAAACTAATGGTTCCTCGTTGTCCTCATGCGAATTTTGCTGCTGCTGCTGCTGCTGCTGGTGTTGATGCAATGCCGAGTTATTTGTATCATTCATTGCTTTATTGCGAGAGCTTTTATTTTGCTGATGAACAATAGCGTTGGGATCTTTTCAGATGTTGCTCAGCATGGGTGATGGCATTTCTCGCTGGATTCTGTCAGTATCATGCATCTGCGATTACAAATGAGGATATAATCGGTGATCAATCATCATTTTGAGATTTTTGTGTTTTGTTTTGTTAGTTCTCCTCCTGAAAAGAGATAAGAAAAAAAATCATGGTTAAGTAATGGAAACGAGTGAATGGACAATAAAATTAGGTGTTTGGTCAGAGAGGAAACGTAATCAACTCTGGTCATCCTACAGTTGCGGGGAGAACTGTGTGTGCGACGATTTGCATATCATAAGCTCCCCTTTAGATTGCTGGGTAGAGTATTGTTCTTTACTACGATTGTGCAAGATGTGCGTAAGGTGAAAAGTGTGTTCTTCAGAAGTGGATGCTACCCCTGGTAAGAGGAAAGACGCGGAACCTTAGTTAGTTTTCAACGTTAAGGAACTGACGAGGAAAATGCAAGGAACGCAGCAGAGCAAGTAATTGGTTACCTTATTTAGAAAAAGGGTCACAATGGATAAGGGACTTCATCTTTCAGAATGGGTAAGTGACTCCATCTTTCCCTCAACGGGCAAACACAAATGGTAGCAGTATCGACTTCAGTGTGCCACGGAATACTGATTCGAGCCAGTCCTCTAAAAAAATCTACCCTTAGATTAGGTTCGGTTGAGTGGGGTTGTGAGATCGTCACAAAAGACCAGGCACTTTAGCTGGCCCATCGCCTTCCACCTAACCTCACAGCAATGAAATTAAATTAGAAAAAGTTTATCATTCACCCTTATTTCGAGTGGCGTTTTACTTTCACGACGTTTGCTGTTTTTTGTGGTGTTCACCGCCTTACAGAATGGCAGTAAAGTTTCGCACATGATGTTCGCCGTAAGCGAATAGTTCCTACATGACCTTCAGTGACAAATGGCGTTCAACGACTCAAAAACGACTCCCATAATTCCAAATTCAAATTGGCGTTTTTTAAATCGTCGTAAACGCCACTCGGCATAGTGGTGAATGTAATCACCGAACTTCACTAAACTGTACCTTGCCATTGGCAGTGTTCGATTGATTGCTAGACGACTAATAGCACGTCCAACTCTACATACAAAAATTTACATCAAACTGTTCCTCTTGTCTAGCTCTGAACTACCAACTAAATTGATAAAACACGAGAGCTGTCAATCTACTTGTTACCTTCGCAGAAGTTTTAGCTAAATTCTTGGTTTGGATTGGTTCTTCTGCTTTAACTGGAAGTTATTCGCTAAACTATGCAAACAAAAAAACTGCACAGTAGTCAGAACAATATTATTTTATATCCAAACATTTTCTGTCATTTTCTAGGTTATCGCTAGTGCACTGTTCCATATCTTAGCTACCTATGTTAGCAAATTTGAATGCAATAGGACTTGTAACTTTTTCAAAACTAAACAAATTTGGGTAAACAAATCAAATGGAAGTTCGTCAACATTCCAACAGTGAACAAACGGTTGAAACAATAATATTTCCCCGTGCGTAATTGATTTAATTTTTGGGTTAACATGAACGTGACCATCCCTTTATGACAGTTGGGCAGCGTGTGTAAGAACTTAGGGAACGATTCGAGTTGGGTTTTTTCGTTAGAGGGGACATTTGCTTTCATTCAATTAAGTTTGAGTTTGAAAATCATAGTGCAAATCTGTCAAACTGAAGTAACGTTGTCAAACATGCAACTGTGAAAAGTAAGGATTTACAATTCACGCCATGTAAAGAACTTATATTCAAAACAGTTTTACTTTTCCATCAGGTGCTTCACATAAGCTTTTGAAATCATGGAAAAATTGAACATTCAATTGCTTGACAGATGACATTTTTATTCACAGTACTAAAAACTGTCAAAATATCAAAGTAAACTTATAAGGTCTATTCGCGTACTTTCCCGAGCTAAGCACTTTAAATCTGTCAAACTCAAAAAATAGCGCGAAACTCTTTCAGAGTTTTTTTCCTGTCATTTTTGATGAGTCCGTGCTCCGTGTATACAGACTTTGTGCGATTGCGTTCGATTCAAACCGCGTACGCGAACGAACGTAATATTTTTCTACTACATTTTTATTTATGTAGTAATGACACCTGCCAATTTTTTAACTCCATAAAGTAATAAAATTCTCTCTGAATTTTACTACCAAACCAATTGGACGTCTTTTTACCCATCATCTATATTGCGAACACTTTTATCAACTATTTGCAGTATTTGCAGCAAACCTAAATTCAGAATTAAGTTCACTCATTTTTAACAATAAACGGGAAAAAGTGTTACTAAAATATAATGTCAATATCAAGAACTGACAGACTTCAATGCAATATTTTGCGTTCGATATACCTAGAAGCTGAATTTTCAGGGTTGTGCAGGGATTTTGAGAGGCGTGGAAATTAGCTGACACTCATCAGTGCCCACTAGTGCTACCAAACCTAATACTTCGATGTTAATCTGCGCAATCTGGGTTCGATTTTTATAACATCACTTTCAGTCACTCGCACGCAAACAAATTAATATCTGGTCTACGGAACGTCGCCATTACGTTCTTATGTCATCGATGTTAATTGCCTCAAAAAAAAAAAACCAATTGTCACTTGCTCAAATTGATCTGGGGTGGAATCGGCTAAGGTGATAGGTTGACAGTTGATAATCATAATCATCGCTTTGTCCATGTAAGGTGATTATCAAATTGACAATCGCTTCTTTGCGATCAATTTCATGTGACAGCTATTTGGAAGTCGCTTTCATACATTTGTGTCATTTTCATAGATATGCACCTCGGCTTCAACTCCAAATAAGTGAAAGATTTTAGTGAAAAAAAAAATATATTAAATAAATTAAAGTAAAAAACTTTAAGGAAAATTCGCGAAGTGCGATGTTTACTTCATTGGAACTTTTCTAAAACTCAAAAAGAGAGGAAAATGAAGGAAGTCCAGACAATATGTCCAAACTTTTAAGAAGAAACCTGAGAGCATCTTGGAACTTCCAAACCGGATGTAAGAATGCATAAAATTTACTGTCACGGAATGACAGCGTCGGCAAGGAAGTGACGTTCAAAACTCTAAGTCAAAGATAATGGAATACAGAGATGGATAACTTTCCAGTGGAAAGGCGGCTGCCTACAAGCTGTTTTCCCGTAAAATTCATGAAGTCACGCACATTTGCTCATTTCTTTTCAAGTGTTTGTGAGTTCATGAATTGGACTTTAATGCAAGAATTCGCTATTCCGAAATGTGTTTTTCACTATTTTCTTTATTTTAATCGAAGCCTTAACAAAAACCAAACAAGTTCAATACGAAACACAAAGCAATTGAACAGCGCGATGCCCAGAAAAGCAAAAGGAATGGTGGCCGGCCATTAGCAACATGCTTTTTTTATGTCACACGTATTCACAGACGGGGGTTGAAATTACAAAAACAACAATGTAAACAAATGGGCTTTGGGGGGATAGACGTACGAAAGATATCCATCTCTTTTATTCATTGATCTTTGCTCTAAGTGCTGCCAATAATCAATCAGTTTTTTGTGATCGCTTTACGCAGAGCAAAGAAGAGTTGATAATCAAAAACGACAATCAAAAGAGCGACACTCAGTTATCACCTTAGCCGATTCCACCCCTGTTAAATTCGTTTACTCATAGGCACTGCATGACCCTATATTGACAGAACTGTCAGAAATGGCCACTTAGCTTGCATTCTAACCTCACCCTCAGACACCTAATTATAACCTATTCAAGATGAATGGCCGGTGACGTTCACAGACTTTTAAATAAAACATCCAAACATACTAACATACAGTTACTATTCAAATATAAAAGCCTCTGTCATATTCCATAACCCACTGACTCAATCTCTTATCAGAAACTGAGAACGAAACTTAAACCCACCTTAACTATCTATAACCACCGAGGTAACCAGCAACAATTTCGCCACAATTCCGTAGAGCTTATCAACAACTATGCTCTCTCCTCGTGTGTTCTGGCCGGAATGTCTCTCTCTCCTCTATCCATGGCGCGCGCTCACTCCCCGCAATATTTTGTGCCCATTTGTACCGGCAACTGAATCTAAAAGTTCAACGACACCGGAATCATAACAAAAAGTGCTGCCGCCTGCTGGCAAAGGCAATCACACAGATACGTCGTTCGGATGACGTCTGAGCAGAAAAACGCACGGAAAAGTCATACCCATGCAAATGCAGAACACAAAGAAACCGGTCTGCCGGCAGCTGACCGCCATCGACTTAACTCGGCTCGGAGTCCCAGTCCAATCACGAAAAACAACACACGTGGTATACCTACAGTCCCAGGACTGGACTTGTAACACTGATGCTGATGATAGTTTATTTATTTTATTGTAATTGCGCCCGCCTGATAAGAAAGCGAACGCACCCCCAGTCAGCAAGGTCAAGTGCAGAAACGACCACTGGTGACAGTTTATCTGCGAGTGGGAAATCAGACGACTCTGCTATATTATTAGTCCCCAATAGAAGCGCAACAGATTGTGAACAGTGGTGGGGGTGATTCGTCCACTTTACAAAGACGACGACGGCGAAAAAAAAAATACAACACCAAACCTAAAACACAAATTGTATGTCACTCTCACTCGGTGCTGCTGGGTCGTCTCTCTCGCGCCCAAACTCTAGCTGGCTCTCCTGTTTCAATTTCGGAATTTAATTTTAATCTGTTCTGCGCCTGCATTCGCACTCCGTAGCCGTAGCGGCAATCGGGTCGACATTTGTGAGGAGCTCTTTGATGCGGAAGGTAACACACCAACTACACCAACCAGACCAGACAACAGCCAGCTAGTAGCAGTACTACTACTATACTGTTGCTGCTGGCTGCTGCTGATGTCGTTGTCGGCTTGGTGCTACTACTATTTTCTGTCGATGGAGGCGGAAGGAATCCCCGACTAGAGCTGAGTGCCGACGCGTCGTCGCTGTCGCTTTCGTCACCATCCGCATATAAATGACATCGCTGAAATCTTTAGTTTGGCCGTCACCTCAACACCGCTGCCGGTTGTTGTTCGATTGTTTTGTTTGGGATAGGTAATGTAACGGAATGAACACACTTGGGCACGGGCTTCTTATTCGATTCAGTCAGATCAAGTTGTAAAAAGTTATGCAGACGATTGCCGCCACTTTGTGTGACTTCTTATCGCGTATTAGAAATGGTGTGATAACAAGCTTTTAACTGTATTTGACAGCTCGTATACAAAGATTGTTATTTGATTTATTATTTGAAATGGAATGCGTAAAGGTACTCATTATTCGAGTTGTTTATGATTTGAAATTGTAATGTAGATTTTTTCGACTTCGAAAAATCGAAAACAGAATCTTGGAGGATGACAGCTGGATTTCAGTAGAACCGTTTTATTTTGTTCTGATGAATTTCAGTCGTGTCACCTTATTCGAATTGCTAGAACTGTCAATGGGAATAGTTAAAAAAGAAATTTACACAACTGCCTGTCTGAGAAAACAACATCGAAAACACAATTTAATAAATGAAATACAAAGTCAAGTGACTTTGGGTTGATGATTGGAAATATACACATTTCGAGGTTAGAAAGAAAGTTTTTAATTCCACAATGCAAAACATTTCAACTAAGCTGAATTGTTGACACATTTTTGTCGACATTCACATTGTCAAATCGAAAATGAGACGCCATTTTGAATGGGTATGTGTTTAATTTTGTTATGAGTTTGAGACCTTGTTTCGTTTTTTAGTCGGCCAGCAGTTGGAGATGGAGAGCGCTCTTATGACTCCTGGATTGATGACAAGACATGTTCTTATACCATTTTGTTCAATTGACGTTTATCAAAACGTAGTTAAAAAATTTTTGTTTTATTTTTTTTTTAAATGAATGCTCTATTTAATAAATGCTGCCTTTTTACCATACAACAGTTATCTGTCAACTTTTTCTATGACATTTGACGTTGACTATCGCTGCTTTAGCAAATTTGTGTATTCTTTTCGGGGGGATGAATAAAGTTAAAAGTAAGTTTGCTTGTACTGTTTCCACTGTTACATATATTACGTGTTCAATTTATGACGGATTTACCAATATTTAGCAACTGTCAAAATATAATTTTATTTCTGTTCATCCAGACTAGACTTTAACTTAAAAGAAAAAGCTAATGACAAACATGCGAGGAATCACCCCAGAATTGTTTCTTAGGAATATATTTTACATAATAAACCATCGCAGCGGTAAAGTTACCAGCGTAATGTCAAAATGTTTGATGATATCTGACGTTTGACAACTATCAACTATTCTTTTATTTGTCTTCTTTTTTTTTATAAATATGAGTCGTTGACGGTATTATTAAAAATAATTATCTTCTGTTGATTTTCCGATGTGGTGAAGAGGAAAATATTTAGCTGTCAAAATGTATGCAGTTTACGAAAATGTATTGCATTTATAATTTAAAGACCGGCTAGAAGCCAACTGAGAGACAGACAAACGGAAGTATCTATAACACCAACTTGCATGAGAAACCCTTTCATTGATGAATTCAAAACTTTGAATTCGAGTTCGAATTTCTGCTGAAAACAATATGCCGATTTCATGAATTAAAAACGTTCAATTACTCGTACCTTTCTCACATTTAGAGTTTCCACGAAGAGTGATTCAATATCAAATGAAATCACCTGCGCTGCGTTGTCAGCTGTCACAAATAAATTTGGTTTCCTTTATACGTTACTATTAATTAACTGTGCATGTGTTTGACTGTGTGAAAAAAATTACGAGTTTCCGATCAAATAAAATAAAATGCTAAACTCAATTCGAAGAAACGATAAAATGAAATTAAATATTTTTTGACTCTATTCAAATCTCAGAAAAGGAGAAAACTTTCCTAGTTCTCTTAGGGCCGTTTGCTCATATGACTCTTAATGATTTAAGTTCTACTTAAATACTTATGGGCTACTTTTTTCAGGTCATAAACTGTCACATAAGAGTTTATGTGGAACTTAGTTCGCTATGAGTCGTATCAGCAAACGGCACTTAATATGTATGTATGACAATTCAGCGGAACGCATTGTGGTAGAAAATCAATATTGGCATTGGGAATTCGTAGAATTACAAATTATAATGTCCATTGACCGCTAGATGACAAGCTGCTTGTCAAACTCATACAATATGTCATTTATTGGCGCTGCTATGGCCAAAGTGTGGCTGCACTTGAGGCGGCCTGTCACTCTAACCAAACCTAACCTAACCTAACCATTGGCGCTACCTACGCTAGATTTCTACCATAATTAGTTCAATATACTTCATACTTCAAAGGAAAGTTTTACAATTTAACTAAATATATCTGTCAATGCAATTCAATTAAAGATAAACAAAAATGTTGAAAAGAAAACAATGACATGAAATTCACCGACGAAGATCGAAATAAAATAAAATTCTGGTTTTCCTAGACGTATTAACTATACGTTTTTTCATTTAAAACTAAATGTCATATTTATTTTCTGGCATAAGCGCTGCGTTCTATAACATATAACGTATCTATATTATAAATAGTGTGCTGATGAATGGCCAATGGAACGCAGTCACTCCCAACGAATTAGTGGTCTATGGGTATCTACTTTCTGTCAAGTCGTGCGTTTGACATCTGACAGTTGGCGTTTTAAAGATTTTTGTAAAGTATTCTATGCTAATAAGTTAATGTTGAAGTCTCATGATGTCAAACTTGCAAGTCATTTAGTTTTGCTTAAAATAAAACTGGCTTTCTGACAGAAAATCTAATGAAGCCTGTCAAAAGCGCAACAGATATTATGATTATAACAATTAAAAACTGCAAGCAGTTTAAAAGATTTAACTGAATTGTTGGCTATTCAATTTCACAATGGTCGAATATCGACGTTTTGACAATCAAGTGTCAAAAACTACGCATGAAGTTATGTTTTAGTGGACTTAAAATGAAGGAATACATCTCTGTTTCATGTAACAGCCCATGGACCTGTCAAACACAAAAATAATACTCAATTTCCTTTAGTTTCATTTATATATACCTATACCTACCTACTTGAATCGATTTTCAAAAGAGCGCATTTGAGATTAAACCTTAAACTTATGTACCTCTACGTATACCCAGGTAAACTTTAAATGTAAGTAATTTCAAATGCTATGCACCCACATACCTATAAATCTTTGCTGCAACTTCATTAATAGACCCCCCCACTTAACCCAACCCCACCGAAAACGACCTTGAGGGTATTGCCACAATACTAAAACTCAGATCAGATCAGACACTAAAAGAAAAATATTAATGCAACTCAATTGAGTTGCTAATTGCATTCCACACGTTAGGCAAAACGTCAAGAAGGCGGGAAGGCTGCAACAAACATGAACACTGAACAGCACTAACTAAATTAACGATGTGAATGAGAATGTTTCAAATAGCAACACTATGGACAAATTACTACTCACCACACCGCACGCCATTCACAGATCAAGTCAAGCACTATTTTTTCAATAAACTCTTGCTAAGTTGACGCTTTTTTGTTTTTAATGAATTTGCCCAACTGAATATTAGTGCCACCGTCAAAAAAATGTGTAATTTTACAATCAATGTAGAAAAAGTCACTTCCCCACTTCGAACTCACCACACACCGTCTTTACTTCATTTCACATCATTCATTGCACCGCACCAACCAAGTGGTGTGTTGTGTACATTTTATGTATTAATAGTGACTTGTTTGTGTTGAACAGATTGTGACAAGTGAAATTAGTGCCCCACACTGCTCCGCGAGCTGCCCGTGCCCACAAGCCCGCCGCACACAACTCGCACCGAACTCACCCATCATTAGCAAAGTCGATGACAGCCAGCAATTGCAAATTATACTCACTTTCTTCACCACTTGCAAACGGTACCGATGCCCAATTGTTCTTATTCGTATTTAATATTTTATGTATGGCAAAAGATAAAAAAATGTCAGACTCAGACTCAGAGACCACGAGCAAAAACGTCGTTCGTCGTTGTCGTTCGACGTCGTCAAACCAGAAACCAGACGTTCTATATCTGTCTCGTCAGACAAGCAGCGCCGGATAGAGACGGCTATGTACAGCAGCAAATTGACAAAGAGAACGCAAGTAAAAAGGAATATACTATCAAGTTTGCTCGCTGCTCGCTCCGATGGGCTACCGCCTACCCTCCCGTTCCGCCGCCCTCGTCAAACACCTTAGAAGACAAGTGGTAAAGAGAGCGGCGCAAAATACAGGCCAAAGTGTAAATAGACGGCACAAAACATCAATATTAACAACAACAATAATAATAATAATAAGTAAAGTCAAGTGAGGAACAGCAAAGAAAGGAATGCCAATAAAAACGGAGCAAGCTGGCAAATAATATGTTTCTTTGACCCTATGGTGAGTTAGTGAAGTTGTGTGGTGGTGGTGTGTTCAGTGTTCACTGTTCACATGATGGGATGGCATTGGTACGGATACGGGCTGCGGGGTGCTGCTTACAACAACTTAGCCGAGCCCGCAGCGGAACAACAAGGGAATTTGTGAACTGAATGTAAGTTTTACTGGGAACAAATAAAACAAACAGACAAAAACGAGTAAAAAACAAAAAAACCAATGAAGCAGAAAAAGGCGAATGAGCTCATTCCAGTTGGTGATGGTGTTGATGGAGCAGAGTTGTTAAACATCAGTCACGCAGTCAGCGGGGACATACGAAAACCTATAGTGAACCACTTTGTGTCTCTGGGTCTGGTCGGTGTGCCCAGGTGCATTCGCAATGAGTCGTCCATCATTGGGGAAGAGCGCCGTCCCACTCGGTGAACTGTGATGCGTTATGTCTGACAGTGTTATCAATCCAAAAAGATTAGGGGTGTTTATAAAGGGAAACAGAACCAGATAGCTTTTTAACCGAAGTGCAGGGCGGGCTTCGCGAAACTAACTTGATCTCAGCTCTTATTTAATTTTTGGAGTTCTTTCATAACTTCAAAATTAAACCTGTCCGCTGTGACGTTCTGTCAATGGCGGCGATGTTCATGAGGACGGTATACGGTTTACCTACCTACTTTGTTTGGTTTGACCCAACTTTCCTGCTTCTGCCTCAATTTATACACCACTGACAGTCTTTCGATTATGTCAATGTCGTGAACGTGACTTTTGAAAAATTGTACTTCAGTATAGAAGCCACATGACAGCGACATCAAAAGGTTCAGCGACCCTAATGCATCAGCGAGAATTCTCCGACCTCACACGTATGGTGCACAAGCAAATTTCAAATCCTTTAAAGGGGGGACGTTCAAGTATCTAATTAAGTAAGCCTGACAGCTGTCCGACTTGATGTATCTTAGTTTTGATTGTCTTAGATCGGTCATATGCACAGCTGTCTCAGTTGACGTTTAAGGAGGAATAGAAGACGACTCTAGTCAGGAAATTCGTGACTGAGTACTAAGTTGACAGTTCGCATATTATGTGGCTGAAGTGACGTAACCGACCAATCTAGATTTTGTGTTTAGGTTACATCTAGTCCAGACCTATCTAGCCGACTTTAGATATATAGATTTTTGAATGTGCCTTTAATGGCTCGCTTATTCTATTAGGACACCAAAACATAGCTTCAATGTGATCGCGCACTGTCTTGGCTTAAGCTGGATTACTTCCATGCAATCGTGTTCTGATTCTCCCTTTAAGTAGCTTCGTTGGTAAATTTTGCAATTGGTATTTAAGACCTTGAATCAGTTGCTCTAAAAATAAATTTCTTCAGAGAATTTTCTGACACTATTATAATTTCAGCTGTCAAAAAATGGCACTGCTCCTGGAATAACCCAGGCTGCATTTCAAGTGCAACTATTTGATCTAAAGAAGCAACGATTGGTTATCAAGTTACTTTTTGGAGCCTGAGACACCTTTTGTTACAAACGTCACAGAGTTAAAGTTCACCAGAATGTTGTGAGTTCAAATTACAGACATTTGTAAAGAAGAGGCAAATGCGTGTCGGGTTGTGTGCCAACCACACCTGCGTATGTCAATCTTTCAGTTAAATCTGTCATATCTTTGAACTGTCACTAATATATGTAGTTAATTTAGTTAACAATGACAAAACTTGTAATGCAGCCTATTTCGGCCAAATTGACGTTAACATGCTAAAGCAAACGTCAATTTGTCCGAAAGGGGCTGCTGTCATGGGAAAAAATAAAGCACAAATGCATACAATTTAAATTATTCCAGTTCCTCTTGTCAATTCTCACATATATGTCAGATAATGATAACTAAAGGTAATTATTTAACGCATTTGACACTTGGCCTAAAAGAAAAGTGGGTAACTTCCCACCTGCCTAGATAACAATTCCATAGCGCGCAGCGTGTCATGTGTCATCCCTGCTATTCGACTCGTCCTCTGCCAAACAAAACAATTCAAGGCACTGTTCTCCGTAACAGTTAAAAGCGAGGGAAAAATGACTGTCAAGTAGGCACAAAAATCTATTACATATGCAAACATTGTTATTTCAGTTTTCGGCGATTCTTTTCGTTTTGTTACTGTGAAAAAATTCCCCAACACAATCGAATCAAAAACAAGCAAAGCTTATAAACAAAAACGTAGTCGCCGCCAGCCGCCACCACCACTACTACACACACCATCAGACTTTGTTGCTGTTGTTTGTGTACACAAAATCTCTCTTTTGATGTGTGTTTCGATTCATTTCCATTATATCGCACGCGCACACAAGGCCAAGCTCTTAAGTAAAATGTGCTCACCACTTGGTGGAACGTGGTGTTAGTGAGTAACCCTACACAAACACAGTGTTCGTATGGTGAGGGGGAAAATAGAAAAATCAAAGCAAGAACGAGAAGAGGAAATTTATTTTCCAACTCTAAAAATAATCTCACATGTTACTCAATGGGGATCGGAGATGGATGTGATTCGGGTTACAGATGGACTTGCATCTCAGGCGACTAGATGCAGCCACATCGCGTTGAGGTCTCAAATGGTTTGGTCGCCAAAGCAACAGCGCGCGCATGCAATAGAAACACACTCAACACTCTAATGGCAGTGAGTTGTGTTTGTGTGACATCGCATCTGTGTGTTTCGCCTGAGAGAATGTCCGAAAAACGATACAAAATTTAATAAACGAATAGAGGGGAGGCAACAAAATTCAATTATGACATGACTAACTGTAAGATGGTTTTCGGTGGATGAGCTATTTCCCGATTTAAAGGAAAACACGACAAAAAAAAAAGAAGAAGGAAGAAAACAGGTAGCTCGAGTGAACCTACCACCAGTTGGGATGACGTAGCGCGGCAGCGAGCGGAGGGGAATTTCTTGCCACATTGTGGAGCACACGCATTTGCCGTTTGCTCTTCGACTTTATTAGTGTTGAGGTCTTAAAAAAGTGTGAGTCAGGCAAAAGGTACATCGGGTTAAATGTATCTGCTGCAAGGAGCAGCGCCCTTGAGCAGAAAGGCGGCGGTGCGCCGAGAATGGAACGGAATTCAATATGGAGGAATTTATTAGCTTTGTCCAGGTGAATATAGGTTAGTTTCTTGATCGCTGAGCTGATGCACACCAATGATTGATGGGTGAAGTCGCTCACGGAGCTTTTTCATCCGCTATTGAATTAGGAGTGGATTTAAGTCGATAACGGTGCAATATTAATGTTCTGGGGCGAACAAGAGGCAAGGGATTACACAAGTGAAGGTAGACGTCGCGGAAGGACACTCTATTGTAAACTTTCTTGACCTGAAATCGAAAATGGCGCCCAATGAGGGCCCTATTGCTTCCGAGGGACACAGTTTGGGATTATTACCAATGGCAGTTTCCCCGAAAAGATTGCTATAAGGAAGTAAGGGTGCGATTCTTGTTTCTGACTACGAATATTGCCAGCGACATCTATAAATTCACATGAAACAAAATCGCACCAAACGAGGAAATTAAAATTTCATTCACTTCTGCCGTTCGTTGCGACTTAAACCATTTCATACAAAATATGAACCGCCTAAGATTCTTTGATGAACTCGCCGCCGAAGTAAAGCTTTTGCGAGCTCATCTGAGAATCGCAGGGGATGCATGTTTAATGTTTCATGGGAAATGGACAAAGTCGCGACAAATGTCTCTTGAAGAACGTGAAACTATTTGCAGAAGAACAAAATGCGAACATCTCTAGGGGAATCTTATAACAAAAATACATAAAAAAAATTTGACTTATTCATCGAGGATAACGCTACCGTTCAGTTCAGTTCATGGCCTGGGATTCTCAAATGAACTTGCCCGCGAACGACATATATATTCATCGGGGAACTTGAAGCGAATGAAATGCGAATCGTCTAGTCTGCTTGTGCCTTTTAAATTGGGCAAAGAATTTGTTGGGATTTCGAGCTTTTTTCTTGGACTTATATTTTAGACGTTTTCTCTGTGTCGAATCTCAAATAATTGTCATCGGTTAAGAATTGAAGTAAAGGTCGAAAACAATCTCACCGAGACCTTTGGTGTCAAAAAAGGATTTAGACAAGGTGACGCTCTGTCATGTGACTTTTTCAATATAATTCTTGAGAAGATTGTGCGAAACTCACAAGCCAACACCAGAGGCACAATTTTCCATAACTCTGTGCAACTGCTTGCATACGCGGACGATATTGACATTATTGGCAGAACACAGCGAGCTGTCACCGGCGCGTTTGCAAGTATCAGCACAGATGCGGCTAAAATGGGTTTAGTGGTGAATGAGGGCAAAACAAAATATATGCTGTCAACAAGAATGGACACACAACATCGACGAATCGGATAGACACGATAGACAGCTCTAACTTTGAGGTAGTTCGGGACTTTGTCTACCTCGGCTCCGCTATTAACCCTGAAAATGACATCACCTCAGAAATCAAGCGAAGAATCACACTTGCCAACCGCTGGTACTTTGGTCTAAGAAGGCAATTGATTAGTAAGGCCTTGTCGAGAAATACTAAGGAGACTCTATATAAGAACCTCATCATCCCAGTCCTGCTTTATGGTGCAGAAGCATTGACCCTATCAAAGTCGGATGAAAAGCTCCTTGGTCGTTTCGAACGCAAAATTCTTCGAGTGATTTTTGGACCCGTTTGCGTTGACGGGCTCTGGAGGAGGAGATTTAACAGCGAACTCTACGAACTGTACAGCGACATCGACCTAGTCAGAAAAGTACGTATCTAAGATGGCTGGGGCATGTAGAGCGAATGAACACCAACGCTCCGGCCCGAAGAGTCTTCAATTCCAACCCGGAGGGACAACGCAGTAGAGGAAGACCGCCTTAGGTGGCGCGCGCCAACTTGGAGTGCGCGACTGGAGGCAGTTAGCCAAAGATCGCGCTAACTGGAGAGGCGTATTGGTTGAGGCCCAGGTCCACCCCTGACTGTAGCGCTACCTAAGTAAGTAAGTATTTGTGTCAGAAGATTATCCTCGCATAATTATTTACTCAGTTTAATTGTAACACTGCCTTAAATTGAAATATTGTTGCCTCAGAATCGGGTGGCACGAGCGGACAGTGTAACAGAAGAGAGTCTGCTTGCGAAAGAGCGAGTCAATAGGACTCGTTTGTTCGCCCGATTCGAATAAAAATATTGACCTGGGCAAGATGGAACAGAATCCCCGCTTTCGCCGGTAATGTTTTGAAGTAGGCTCTTGCTAAAATAAAGGAACCGACGTAAGAGAATGTCGTACACTTTATTTTGTGCGCAGATGGTAAATACCAATCTCCTACTGATTGTTCGGTATGTCTTCCCACAACAGCATGTTCCGAGCAAATCAGGATGAACACTGGTTCGGTATTCAGTACCGAATGTGTCCTATTCAAACCTAGAGAAACGACATCGTATAGACCTCCAAAACTGGCAAATAAGTTTGAGAGCTTAGTTCAGTTCATTTTCCACAAATAAAGGGTTTTCCAATAAGAGGTGTTATTTTGGTATTCAAAGAAAAATGCCATTTTTTGAGATGATGATCGGATGTTTATTTCATAATAAAGAGGAAGGTATGCCGTTAGGAGCACCCATACCAGACCATATCCTTTTCATGAAAGTTTCCATAACCAAATCGCAAAGTGGCTGCCCTATGTCCTCGATAGCCTCACGAATTTTATCTTTGAGGTCTTGAATCGACGCTGGGCTGTTGCCGTAGACCTTATCTTTCACGTGGCCCCAAAGGAAGAAGTCGCAAGGTGTTAAATCACAAGATCTCGGTGGCCAATTGTGATCACCTGTTCGAGAGATAACACGGTCCGGAAACTTTTCCCGTAAAAGATCAATGGTTTCGTTGCTTGTGTGGCCCGTAGCGCCGTCTTCTTGAAAGTAAACTTAAGACCCAAGACTTTATGCAAAATACGGTATAATGACGTTTGTGGAATGCCCAATTCCAAAGAACGACGAGGAATGGAAAAACCTGGCTTTTCTTTAACACTTTGGGCTACAGCAGCAATATTCTCAGTTGTTCTTGAGCGACGTGCACGGGTTTTATTCTTCACATCATGAACTTGTCCCAAAAGCTCGAAATTTTCCACCAATTTCTGTAAAATGGTCCGACAAGGTGCTTCACGACGACCAAAAAATGCTTTAGTTTTGCGAACTGTAGCTGCAAGATTTTCACCATTTTTGTAGTGAATTTTAATAATTTCAATGCGTTGTTGAAGCGTGTATCGTTCCATTTTTAGTAATGGCGTAGTTTCTACTTGTCGAATGTCGAAGAATTAAAGCTTTAAAAGTGACAGCTACCGAAATAGCGGGTCATTCACAATAACACCTCTCATTGGGAAACCCTTTATAATGAAAGCTGAAGTTTGTCAAAAAAATCGACCAGAATATGACTTATTTTGATGATCAAAGTTTCAAAAACGATATCGTTTAGACGATCGTTGATATACGGAATCTGCCCCAAGGGTTTTTTTTCACTAAAAAGTCACACTTACGAAGTACGGTTAACCGAACGTTGTATGAATAAGGTTGCATTGTCCTCGTCAAATGTACCCTCTGTCCAAAGTTTCCCATTCTCCACACAAAAACCGGCTGTCAATTTCATCAATCAAATCAAAGGACCTTCCTTCATCAGTTTTGTAATGACTATGTAACATACCTGAGCAAATACAAATGTAACTCTAGCTTTAAGTTTAGCCGCAAGCTATAAGCAATACACCCGTGTAACAGACTATTTTTGACAATGAAATAAAAAGATGGCTTTCTGTTCTTTTTTTGCTCTGATAAGCAATTGGTGTGAAACCACGTTTTTTTTTCTGGGACGAGTTCTCGAAGGTTCGGATAGAACAAGTTTTTACCTCTGTTGTCCCAAATTTCCGAGGCACCCTTTTGAGGAAGCCATCAAATTATCCACTTCGTTGAAATGAACGTAAAATTGACTTGAAAGTGCGTGCATCTATGTGTCCCCTTCAAACGTAGATACGCCTACGGAAGACACCTCTGCCAAACCAGCCGTTCAAGAGGAGCATGTTTTTATACTACCTACTTGGAAACTTACAAAAACCTAAACGATAAGTAGGCATTTCAATTAACATCTGTTCTGGAGGGGAAATTCAAATTCTTTTCTACGCTATCTTGGGACGGCTCCCTTTCCTATACAATTCCTAATCCCGCCCCCATTCATGGTATGGCGGTGGGTCGGCCTTATCGCACACTTTATGGCTACTTCAATCTATGCGTTAATTAAACTTTGACGTATCGATTTTAGATCGTTCGACGTCCAACTCATTCCAATGCGAGCTAAACTGCCTGCGGAAAATTGTTTGCATGGCGAACATATGCCGACAAAATGCTGGAAAAAAAAAAACTCAATTCGTTTCCCTAAACAAAACTGCACAAACGACAAACGTACGTGTACATCAAAGGAAATCAATAATAAAGTAGCAACCAGAATATCTACACCCGTAACCAGTAGTAAAATTGGAAATGATGAAGCCAGAGCCAGAGAACAACAGAAGAACTCAATAAAATCGACGAAAAAAAAAATGAAACCTTCCCCAACCAGCATTTATGTTCACAGACAACAATAACGAGCGAAGAAAGCATAATTCTCTCTCTGAATAAGGGTAGTTAGCTCGGATGTTCTGTGTATAGTATAAACAAGAACTACCACCACTCGGTACTATCCGATCCGTATCCATTCACTGGGACCGAGAGAAGCCGTGCGGGGTTTTGTCGCGCGCGCAAAAAGCAAAAAGGCTGAGCAACAGAGTTGCCGGGATGATAGAATAGGTCTGCATTTTTGAGAACATTTGAGTGATTATTTTGACATTTGTCCAAAAAGTTTTGTACACACTCCCCACGAATGGGATACAGTGACTGAACTGTTGACGGCATGTGATGCTGAAGGTACAATTGTCCATTCGTTTCGTTGGCGCAACAGGTCCGAAGGGAACCCTAGGCCTAGTTTCGTGTGAGTTTTTAAAACAACGAGTTGAATCGACCAACAAATCGATGCTGCATCTGAATTGAGAAACTTTTCAGCAAGAACTTTTGTTTTTTGATAGTTCAGGCCCGTCCGCTCTAAAGTAAAGAGGAGTTTGTACGAGCATAGGTACAAACCCATTATATAAAAGAAAAGGTGCAGGATAAAAATTAGTTGGAGCAAAGTTTGGTTGGATTATCATTTCTGGTTAGAATATCGCCTCCTACAAGATTGCGTATATCCTTTGTCTGAACACAGGGTCTTCGAAACGACAAGCCAAACCTAACCTAGTTACAGGGTAGAAGTGGATGTCCCAAGATAGCTTTGCTAGCTGCTACATCTCCATCATGAAGACAGAGTGATGGTGCAAGAAGAGAACAATCGGTGAGTGCTATCATTGAGCGTGAATGTCGCTGCGCTTCCTCTGAATAGGTGCCAAACACTTTGCAATCGCTCATCATTCACTGGATGTTGAAAGGAATTCTTTAAACGCTCTCAGATTAAGAGAGAACAAAACTTTGAAGCCTGATTACTGTGGACACTCAAGCATACTTGAAATCTTTGATCGGAAGGGGCTCATGTCACTTACTGATTACGAGAAACCCAGATATGACTTCGAGAAAAATTTCAGAATCACTATACCCAAAATACAGGACTGGAACTCACCCAGTACCATCATTAGAGGTATTCCGTCTACACGGATGGTTCAAAAACAAAAAATGGTACAGGAGCCGGCGTATTTTTAGAAGGACTTGCTATTAACCAGTCGTTTCGACTGGCTGATCACTGTAGCGTCTTCCAAGCTGAGATCTATGCGGTTAAGAAAGCAGCACAGACTATCCTATCGATGGGACTACCAGCAATGGAAGTAACCTTGCGAAATGTGTTACAGATTGCCTCTTGGCACTTAGGGCTATACGTCATCACTCAGTTCTACTCTGCTGGGTTCCTGGACACGTTGGGGTGGAAGGGAACGAAAAAGCGGATGAATTGGCCAGATACGGCTCTGATATGCACCCTCAACTTGCCGACGGAGAGGTGCTACCGCCTTTCAACACTGCTAAGACTTTTATTGACGGCGTCACCACACTGGCTAAGGAACAATGGAGCAACACCATCGACACCAAAAGATCAAAGCTCCTCGTCTCTTTTAATAGAAGTCAAATCCGGATGCTCGTCGGGGTTCTAACCGGACACTGCTGCACCATAGGAAACATGGCTAAAAGGCTGGGACTTTTTGCAAATGACTTCTGCAGAAGCTGCAGAGGCGAAGATGAAATAGAGTCCTTGGAACATCTTCTATGCCACTGCCCAGCTTTACAAGAACGCCGCTCATCCTGTATGGGAGCAAGGTTCTTCGAAAGTTTGGACGACTTGGCGGGGGTACCTCTATCAGACATAAAACTATTCCCCAACAGATCGAAGTGGTTTTGTTAGCCACATGTTCTTACATGTACAAACAGGGTACTAACAATGGGCCTTCACGGCTACCGGGTGAAAATTTGCATCTGATGCAAAACTGCCCTCCCAACCTAACCTAACCTAAACCATGTCTTGTAAACAGCAATGGGTACGAAGAGTTATAAAAGAGAACTATACAAAGGCTGGCAGAACTCTGTATTGCTGTTTTCAGAAGAGCGCAGGGCTGAACATGATCCTTCGTACTTTTTCCGTAGACTTATTCATTAAGAGGGTAGATAAACCAGCCATCTGTCGACATCTCACCGTGATATTGCACACAATCTTGATAATGATCCGAAAGATTTACAGGAAAACAGAGTGGTGGTCCCCTTTACTCATTTTAATCATGATATTCCCAATCAATTCCAAAGCAGGTCGAGTGGGAGTCCAACAGCACTGATAACGATCAACAGGGTTGGCTTCAAAATGGAGATATGTGTGGAATGTTTCTCCTCTTAAATGAGGAATCTTTTGCAACCGTGTAGTAGCCAAACTCCGGTCAATAGGAAAAGCTGCCTCTCTCCGTTGGATATGAGACTGTCTCCTTTGACTGAAAAGCAACCTTGAAGCCGTTTGAAAAGTTTGTGACTCACAGGGGCGTCATTTCAATCGGCAGGGTGCCCTCACATAGCAATGTAGAGGGTAACAAAATAACGACTGCTTTGCCATTAATGGGGTCGCATATATCAGTCTATCGACGCCATAAAAGAGAAAGAGGACAACACGCCCTGGTTATCCAGCAATGGCTATGCCATTCCTCGTACCTCATGGCCGAAATTATACAGAAAGAAATCAAAACGACTTCTGGAACGAAATTAAACTTAGAGCCGCTTCACAAGAGGAATGATCCAAGAACACTGTTTCAACAGTCATGTGGGGTAAATGGAAGACACGAGTCCAATGATTTATGCAGGAGCTGCGAAGCTGAGGAGGAGGTGCAGTCAATCCAACGATTGTTGGGCACTGTCCCGCTTTGCAATAACGAAGCTGGGTTTCATGTTCTTCGAAACCACCACAGCGTTAAGAGGCCTTCAAGTGTCTGATCTCGTAGAATGCACTAGATGTACAAACTGATCCTTGGCAGGGCAGGTCTTATTTGTTTGTTTTATAACTGACATGAATTTTATGGGGGTAGCAGCACGTAACTTGATACAATCGAGTTCAGGCTATAGAATAGAGCTCTGGCAGCACCTAATTTGTCTCAATCCAGGATAATCAATCGAGAATAATCGATTGAGACAATTTAGGTTACGTGCTGCCACCTCAGCATGAGCGTATCTTACCCAGTTGCCCGTACTTATGGCCGTCAGTTAAGCGACGGTGGCATCTGTTCAGCAACTGAGGTTCTACTTGTTCTAGCTCTGTTGTGAGCTACTTTCCAAGAAGGCTATTCGCACGACGTTAGGGGCACGGCTTAGGTCGACGGCTACGGTTAAACGCGGCAAATAGAGGTAACGTGGCTCGCTTCGCTCGCTTAAAAGGATCTAAACTCGAGTATTTCATTTTCGGGCACGAGCCTGTACGTTTTAAGGCCCAACTTATTTCTTAAAATACTTTTAATTATTAGGTTACGTCAAATACGTAGCAGTCGACCTAAGCCGTGTCCCTAACGTCGTGCGAATAGCCACTTTGTTCCGAGAATGACGCAATTCATAACATTCGTCCACCTAGGCTGTACCTTTGAGGTTAAGTGCAAATAAATTTGACATCGTCGGTATTAATAAGAGCACAATCGATGTACCTACACCCTTGTGAAGATTTGTCGAACCCCCGGCCAAATGCGGACCTACTCCACCAGCCACTATGGCATTGAAACAGAAAAATCCGCGCTCAGGGAGATTGAAAATTCAAATGAATCTAACCTCACTCGTCCAGAAAGAGATGTATGAATTTGTTAACACAAATCTACCACTGGACACGCTTCCAATGGATTTTCAACATCAATTTTGACCACCAGTCCTTCACTTCAGGTGAAAATGGGGGAAAAAAAACCTTTGCCAATAGGACAGCAGACTTTTTTTGATTTGTAGTGCAGATCCAGACACCTTTGCAGATCATTCGGTCTCTCATAACCAAAGACCTTATTGGCGACTTATTGAATTACAATTCTTTCATAAAAACAGACCTTATACCTTTTCGCTGTCAGCATACTCACAGCAACACTGGTTACCGCCTATTGAATCGACTCGCCAAAATTCAGAATCAGATGCTAATCGGAAAAAATTTCGAAAAACAAAACCAAACCAGCATACTCGAACTCGATGTATGCGGACAAGCGGCACCACCATGTAGCTGCTGCTGTATTGAAAGCCAAATGTGGAATGAACATGATGGCTAGCAGCAAACTCCGATCAGCGTACGGCGTACCGATTGAAGAACGTTTCTCCCATTTCGCTGCGCGCGAAAAAATCTGATATGTACAATTTTCTTACAAAAACACCGATAGATACCGACCCAAGTGGATGTTCGGCGGGAGCCCAAATGTCAAACGAGTGAATATTTTTGTTTTTATCGTGTGGCGGCCGAGGCAAAACACAAAACACTTTGCGGCCTACCATTCAACTCGAAAATTATATGCCAACTATATATACGAAATGAAAACCAACAAAATACATATTTTTATGATTGCCATATATACATTAAATTATAATAACGAAAAGAAAAAGAATACTGCCTGTGTCTGTGGTGGTGTTTTGTTCTGTCATATAGGCATATACGACATTTTTCTCTTTCTTGTCTTCACTTCACCAAAATGTCTGTATATTTAAAAATCAGCCATTTGCAATAAAAACGAAAATTAAATTTACCCACAAAATGAGTTTTTCCTGCCTCCGACTGACAACTTTTTTGGAAGCCACACAATATTTTCCACCAGCCCCGACACCGAACAAAACGACAACCAGAGAACGAATTCAGAAATCGTTCCGCACCACCATGTTCTCGTCGTTCTCGTCCATTGCTGAAGTAGTGAGGAGCAACGAGCAATCGACGAACGAAATTTCCACTTTTCACAAGGCACAAAAAGAAAGGAAAGGAAAATCCTTGCAAACTTACCTCCGATCCGGGTGCACAAATTGTTTTCTAAAAGCTTTTCCTGCACACACGCCGCGATAAGAATTATTTTATGCAATAACCTAACCACAAAAACGGCGATGATGGATTTTTTTTTTTGTGTCAATCTCTTTTTTGTTCGTTTCGTCTTTTTTCTTTTCTTTTACATACAATTCAGCCAGCTGCCCGATGTGCTGGATGAGGACACGATTTAGTAGAAAATGAATTCAAGTTTTTTTTTGCACACGTAAATTCACTTTTGAAACAACTTTATGAATGTTTCTCTTCTCTTATTTTCAAATAAAACAAATTAATGCGAACGAATATAATCAGAGTGTGTGACGTTTTCTATTTTCGCTCGCGCTATAGAGGCTGGTGCTGCTGCTGTGCGCTGTGCCCCACTTCGAGCCACAGACCAACGAACGATACAAAAAAAAAATAGTTGATTCGTTGAGTATTTTTTTTATGTGTGCACGATGTTGAAGGTTTTTTGGGGTTCTCCCTTGGGCTTATGGGCTTTATAAGTTTGCACAATTTGTCACTTGAGTTTGTCGTTCACATTTAATCGAATGTTTCACGGGAGAATCTTATTGAAAATAATAAAAGAAAAAAACTTGAATAGGAAAAATTTTCCACACAGACTACCCGGCGGACAAAAGGCTTGTTTTGTACGCCATTTTTAAAAGCAATTGAGCAATTTGTGAATAGGCGCTATTGGAAATTGCGCACGCTGGAGCGAGATGATATGATACTTTGTGCATTGCAGCGGCTGTTTTTGGGGTGTTCATTCCTGACGATTGTAGCGACGTCTGTCGAGATTACATGCGTTTGTGTAGTAGATCAATGTGAGATGTATTTTAACTTAAAACAAGCTTTTTTTATTTTATTTACGTGATATAGATCATTGAATTTCATAGTTAAAAGCAATATGTTGTGAAACATTGGAATCTCAAAGACTGGAGTGTTTTATTCAGAAAGGATTACTACTCCACAACTGTCATTACAAACAAATTACTGACCAGTAGCAATATAAAACAAATAAACCTGGGTACTCATTCAGTAACTTTTCAGACGATTATCGTCAAAACGATAGACCGCCAAAATTAGCAACGAAGTGCTAAAATTAAAAGTTTGAGAGCTTAATCCAGTTCGGTTTCCAAAAATATAATGAAATCTGACGTTTGTCAAATAAATTCGAGCTAAATATGACATATGTTGGTTATCAAAGTTTCAAAAACGATATCGTTTAGACGATCATTGATGTACGGAATCTGCCCCCTGATTGAGGTATGGCAAATGTTTCCCAATTGGGAAACGAACCAAACTGTCAGAGCGATTTTTTGCTAATTTAGGTAAATTCTTTCAAATTTGCCGTGTTTCGATTCCGTAAATTGATTATCCTCGTATAATTCTCTGTCCTTGATCGAACCAAAATATAACCGAATGTCATTTCACTCTGTGGGGACCATTTGTCAGTTAATGAAACACACCTCATTACCCTCGGTAAAACCAACAAACAGTTCTATTCACCTGAATGCGTGCAAAAATGTCAATTGTTCGTTTTTAGCTCCTTGGATTCTAAATTCTAATCCCGTCCTATCCGGAAATAATCCAAAGTTTCGCAATAACTTACAAGCTAAAAGGTCTTGAAAATGACAACGCTACGCCCGTTTACATGCGATGATATGTTCAAGTTCAACAATGTGTAAGTCCCAACGGACTTTGTCCGCCGGTGTGCTTTTATTTTCTTAAACCATTTCTGTTTCGCAGCAACTTCGACCCATTAACCGAGACTTATGGTCTCACATTCTACACCCTATACCTTGCCCGCTGGCCCGAATACTTCCAAGTTGCCGAGTCACCAAGTGGAGAGATCATGGGATACAGTAAGTTGCACTACAGTAACACCGCGTTTGATAATCGCACACAAATTCACTTTTCAGTCATGGGAAAGACCGAGGGCCTGCGAGAAAACTGGCATGGACATGTCACCTGCTTGACCGTGTCCCCTGACTACCGTCGCTTAGGCCTGGCTGCACTTCTTATGAATTTCCTCGAGGACGTCTCGGAGAAGTAAGTTCTCTCAGAAAAATGTATGAAAAATAGAATTGTTCCTGTTCTTGTTTAGGAAACGTGCATACTTCGTCGACCTCTTTGTGCGGGTGAGCAACAAGGTGGCAATAAATATGTACACGAATCTGGGCTACATAATCTACCGCACCGTGCTGGAGTACTATTCAGGAGATCGAGACGAAGATGCCTATGGTAGGAATACTTTTCGCCGCCCCTACATGCTTGTTGTAATGCTCTACATTTCAGATATGCGTAAGGCGCTCTCCCGAGACGTGGAAAGGAAGTCGGTTATCCCGTTTACACACCCAGTACGGCTTGAGGATGTTGACTGATACTAAATTTGAATGTTTCCCCCCCAGTTTGTCTGTGTTTTGTGTACCTAACTGCCCACAGATAATCAAATTTGTGTCGATTTCTTTCTGTTGAATAACTTCTTTTCTTCTTCTTCTACATTTTGTTAATAATATCTGTTGATTTTTCCCAAGAGGCCGATAGATAGATTTGTAAGGATTTGTTTTTCTGCGAGAACCGTGTAAGTTTGATGCAGTTTTCTCGATCGTAAATAACCAGCACAGCGATGTCGGGTGCAGCTCCGTGTTAACGCTCTCGTTTCTTTGCAGATAACGATGGCTGAGTTGAGGAGTTCCATGAATCACTTTAATTAGATCTGAGATAGTACGGATAATATATACATGCTACATGCAATTTACACCTATGGAAGTTGTTTTGTGTTTTCTTTCAAGGATGCTGCGATCCACTTCATCGCTTCAACTGCTTACCTGTTGCTTCTCGGTCCAAAAGATGCTGATGGCGACCAAAACTCCGAAAACTCACTTGATTTACAAAATTATTTTCTTTATTTGAATACTTCCCCGAAATACAGTTAATTTGAAGGACCCTCGGCGGCAGTTGCCTCCTCCTGCGGCATCTTTTCGTCCTCACTGCTGTCAGACGTGTCAGACGACGTGTCCGCTTCCTCTTCGTAGTTGTCCTTTACTGCGGGCTCCTCTGTCACCTGCTTTTTCATCTTCCACATCTTGGCAGCAGCGAGAAGCTTCAAGTTGGGTCGCGCCATCTCGTCCTCGGGGAATATGTAGTCGAACACCTCCTCCCAGCCCTCTTCGGCGCCGGTGTCCGAAATGATCTTCTGCCGTTTCTTTACGCGCCGTGGCATTCTCTCCATCACCTTCTCCAGATTGTCGTCGTCGCCACTTTCCTTCTCAAAGTCGCGCCATGCCTCGAGCAGGAGAACTCGCGACTCCTTGTCGCCAATTTGCCGCAGGGTGTCGTTGGCTCTCTCATATACTCTCCTAGCCAGTCGCACGTGCATGTTATCGTCCCCATCGGCAGCCCCCTCGTTTGAGGCGAACTCGAACTTGGCATACGACATCCAGACTTTGACGTGATGCGTCCGCTCCAGGAGCCGTTCGTACAGCTGTCGGGCAAGCTCGGTCTCGCCCTGAGCCACCTCAAAGTCGATGTAGGCTTTCCACAGCAGTTCGGGCATGTCCAAGCGAGGTTGTTGCACGGCGAGCTCGAAAATGCCACGAGCGCGCTCTGTGTCCCCCAGGAGGTTCTCCAGTTCGGCGAATTTCATCCATGTCACGCAGTTCTCGGGTCCGAACTCGAGGAATTTCTCGTACAAGATGCGGCAGCGGTCGAATTCACGCAGCTGAATCTCCAGCTCGATGTAGCCGCGGAACAGCTTGTCTCTGGGGCACATGCCTATCGACATGCCGAGGGTTTTGCGCGCCTGCTGCAGCTGTTTGCAACGAATCTCGAACTGCGCATACAGCAACCACACCTTGCTGAAGGTGAAAACCTTGTGTGGAATCAGCTCGAGACAGGTGCGGTAGATCTGGCGAGTCCGGGTCTCATCCTCCGTCTCCAGCTCCTCGAATAGAGCGTAGTTGATCCACAGGTAGATGTACCGCCGCCAGAGGTTTTTTTCATTGCCCGGGGGAACGTTGGCAATGGCACGCTCGTAGGTCTCGCGGATGGTCCCGAAGTCCCCCTCGCCTTCAATCAGCCGCAAATAGTCAAACCAGGCGTCGTAGTTCTGAGGGTTTTCCGCCACCTCCTGCTCGTACTGGAACTTTCGCTTCGACACGATGACGTCCTCAATGCCAGCCCGATCGCCGTACTTCTTCTCATGAATCGTGTAGGCTTTGTACAGCTCCTGAGTGCGTTCCTTTGGCAAGTGATCCAACGCGTATTTGTAGATGACCCTAGCTCTATCGTGCTCCTTCTGATTCTCCTCGAACTTGGCAAACGCGATGAACAATTTTTCGTCGATGTACTCGTCGCCGAAGAACTCCACTCCCCTTTCGTAGACCTCACGAGCACCCTTGATGTAGCCGTGGTTCTCCTCGAACCGAGCAAATTTGATCCAATTCTTAACGTCCGGATGGACAAACACAAATCTCTGGTAGATTTGTCGTGCCCTGTCGATTTCCTTGTAGCGCAGTTCAAAGTTTACGTACGTCTGCCATGCCTGCTCCTCGGGCTGCCATTCCATCCACCGCTCGAACACAGCACGCGCTCCGGCAATATTCTCCAGCATCTCCTCCATGTAGGTGTACTTGTACCAAAACTGATTCACCCGCGGCATTATAACAACCGCTCGATCCCACAAATTCCTCGCATGATTCACCTGTTTGTTCTTCATCTCCATTTCGGCGTACTTCAACCAAATGGTGATGTTCCTGTGATCGTTGTCGAGGGCGCGCTCCCAAATGGAGCGGGCGCGCTGAATTTCCTTCTGCGATTCCTCCCACTGGGCGTATTTGATCCAATGGCTGACGACCATGCGATTCTTGCGGAGGGCATCTTCAAAACCCTTTCGCTTGCGCTGCTGATAGTCGGCTAGTTCGGCTGGATCAGAGATTTTTTGTTTCGGCGGCGGAGGGAGGATCTCCAGATCACGTTCCTTAGCCTCGCGCAGAAGTTGTTCGGCGGTAATTTGCACTTCAGCCGGGGCTTTATTTTTGACCTATGAGAAGAGGATTCGTTTAGCGAAGTGGCCTGAAACCAGTTGTTGGATAGTTACCTTTGCCACTTTGGGCATCTTCTGTGATTTTTCCATTTCTCTCGAATTTAATTGGAGTTTCGCTTATTTTTGCTTTGTTGAATTTTATCAAAACGTTTTGAGGGAAAAACAAAAACTACACACAAACAGCATACAAGTTGGTTGACGTTGACAGTTGCCTAATGGCAGCAAAAATGTCAAAACTGACGTTCGTTTCATCAGGGTTGGCTTGAAGTTGAAGGTACCTACTTTTTTTGCCTGCAATTGTGAACTTTCAAGAAAAGATTTTAGTTTAGAATCCGAAATCGTGTGTCGATATTTAGATTTTGCTCTACCTCTTTTTTTGATTCAGATTTTGATTTAGATTCTATTCTTCTTTCTTTTATTATTTTTTTGATTGTCACAATTGTTTTGGCGTTTAATATTTTGACATCCATAAATGAACACAAAAAAAGCCAAAGTTCACGCTGTAGGCTTGTTCGGTTTGATAACCTCTCACAGACGGATGAACTTAGAGAGGTTTTGCTGAAAACCCGAGGTTTCGAAACCTCACAAATGTATGGCGAAACCTCAGAGGTTTGGATAAATTATACAAAACCTCGCGGTTTCGTTTGGTGGGAACATAGCATTGGTATATTTATTTATGATATGGATTAGATAGATGTCCAAGATGGCTCAAAGTACGTCGAAGTGTATCCAACTTCTTTTGCGTTTATTTACAGCTCTCTGAGAGAGTTTTGAACAATTTTTTGAGTTTGTCAGATTTGTAGTTTTGGCTCGGGAAAGTGACCGAATAGGCCTAATGAGTTACCGTGAAAAATGGACTTCCAATGCAAGTGAAAAAACATTTTTTTTCGGCCAACTCAATACACACAAGAACCAATAAAATTCGGCGATTTGGCAACAGAAATCTGAATTCTCAGATCAAAATTTTAAAAGCCAAATCGAAAACGACATAATAGAGTGTTTCGCGAAGCCCATCCTTTCACAGATGGGCTATCTTTTTTGCTCAAACGTCAAAAAAACTTGTAGGATAACAAAGCTGGTTTATAATGGCCAGAGTAGTGTTTTGTTCAAATATTGTTGAAAAGCGCACAATCGCCATTACTTTAACTTTTCAGTTGTTACCAAATACGTTTGATAAACATAATTTTATAATTTAATAATGCTTTTGTCTTGTTTTGTGCACTTTTTTATACACTTTTCAGTAATTTTTTAACATAATTAGACTACATCCATACAAAATACGTTTTGTTTTCCTACAAGTTTTTTAGCTGTCACTTGGATTTTTCTTCTTCTCATTTGACACTGACGTTGTCGCGAACTACCCTATTATGTCTAGCAGCATATACAAATTTTTTTTCTCATACTCTGCCATTAGAGCCACCCTGTTTTCGAGTAACTTGTGTCAAATTGTCCCGTTTCAGAAAATATGTGGTAGGCGGAGCCGCGGATTATTAAGAGGCGGCCGTCTGTTTTGGTTTGTTTTTATAATTTTTAGTTTTCTGTGCGCCTACTAAAAAAATTTAAATTTCGACATCATTGTCAATTTTGATATAGAAATGGACGTTCAAGGATCTAGTTTCAAAGCCTTTTTGTTGGTGGTTATTTTTGTCAGCCATTTGCATATACCTGGTTTGTGTACTAGCTGAAAGATATTCTTTACACCCCGACTCCACATGAGATAATTTCTCTCATAATGCTCATCATGAGATGAAATATCTCCTGGAGTCACTCTATTTCATCTCACGATTGGATGTCAGCGATCGCTCTCTGCGATTATTTCTTGACATGGATGTCTGACATGAATTTGACAGATGCTTGTTTTTTGTTGCTTTTTGTCTGGAAATGCCATTTTTCACACCTACAACTTCTCTTGCTGTTGCGTTTCCGATACGAAATGAAATGCCATTTCATGATTTGCCCAGCACAGATATGAGAAAATTGTGTAGTACCTATAGATGTCAGACATTTAGTCGGAGAGATATATCTCTAGTGAAGTCAACGTGTTAAGTCAAAAGGGGAATTACGTCCTGAATTTAGCTAAAATTAAAAACTTTAGCTTTGGCGCTTTCTTGTTTCTACGTCCAAATTGTCGATGTATTTTTTTCAAATATTTTTCGTTATAGCTACAGCTTAGTACGCTGCTCGAGCTAAATTTTCGCTCCCATACAAAATTCTCTCCAAAACTTCGCTGAGCTAAATTTTAGCGAACCCATTTAGCTGAGTGGTACGCAGCTCGAGCTAAATAATCAAACTTTTGTTTTAGAATGTACTTCCTGCGTCTGTCAAAATTTAGCGTGCCCATTTAATGGGTAGGTACATTTTCTCAGAGAACACCTGTTTTCTCTGACACTTATACACTGCGTACTCTATGTCAACATGTAGCTGGAACTTTAGCTGATGTTTGGAGAGAAAAGTTGGAGAACAGCTAAAATTTAGTTTAGCTCGATCAGCGTACTACGCTTACATCGACAACAAACTTATTTTTCTCATACTGTACTGTCATAAGAGTCACCCTGTTCTGATCTGGTAAATTTTCCCGTTTCGAAAAATGTATGGTAGGCGGAGCCACGGATTGTCGTATTTTTGACTTCTGTCTCATTAGATTGCTCTTACATCAAAAACTATAAGTTTGCTGCATGATTTTCTGTGCGCCTAGTACAAAAATAACATTTTCGTGCATAGCTGATGAATTTCGAATTTCGACATCGGTGTCAATTTGGAAATGTAGATTTTGGACGTTCAATCTAGTTTAGGGGCTCTGACAGCTGGCTGACTTGATGTGTTTCAACTTTGATTGGTCACATAAACATCTCATGGACGAGTAGCCGACGAATGAAGTCGATCATTTCGTGACTCTTCGAAGCCAATCAAAACTGAAACAACGTCAAGCTGTCGTCAGACTTACTAAACTTTGAACATCCCCCACTTGTAGACTTGACTGACACGTTTCTCCATAGAAGTTTATCGCTTGCTTCGCTTAAAAACCTCGAGGCAACCAGAAATATCAGTAGGCTTATAGGCTGTCCCTGCAGCCTGCAGTAGGTATGCAATGTTAGCCATACTGAATGGTGGCGAGTGTATCCATTGCATACTCTCACTTGCAATTGATTTCGTCACTCGCAGACGGCATGCGTGATTTATTGAAAACGTTTAGTCCTCTGGACGGACATTGAGTGACTTGCGTAGTTCAAATAAGAGCCGAGTTACCGAGTTATGTAGTTGGAACTCTACGCAACGTAAAACATACAGCTAAGATTCATAAGCCCTGCGAGTGCCTTCAAGTTGTGATGCGATAAGGGACCATCAACAACAAGTTGCGTCATTTCCTACCTCTTACATTCGTGCGATTGTGGTTCGCTGGTCTGAGTTAAATAAAACACCCTCGCTTTTGTTTGTTCTTATTTAATCGCTTCAAAGTCCAATTGCAATAGAAAACGTTCTGTCATTTACTTGGGTCCCAACATGTCGCTTGGCTTGACCCATTCAGCGAACTGCTGCTCCGTGAGATAGCCCAGGTTGATGGCCTCCTCCTTGAGGGTCGTTCCGTTCTTGTGTGCTGTCTTCGCGATCTTGGCTGCCTTGTCGTAGCCAATGTGTGGGTTGAGGGCTGTCACCAGCATAAGCGACTCGTTCATGATCTTGTCGATGCGGCCACGGTTCGCGACGATACCCTTAACACAGTTCGAGTTAAATGTCCTGCAACCGTCAGCTGAAAGAACACAAAGTTAATGCCATGCAAGAGTTTGCAGCCGACAACAACTTACATAGCAGCCTTATCGACCGCAGAGCGTTCGACACAATCAAAGGCTTGAAGACGTTAAGTTCAAAGTGGCCGTTGGCGCCACCGATTGTGACGGCCACATGGTTGCCCATCACTTGCGCCGCCAGCATCGTCAGTGCCTCGCACTGGGTGGGGTTCACCTTGCCAGGCATGATGGAACTGCCGGGCTCGTTCTCGGGCAACATCAGCTCTCCCAATCCGCACCGGGGTCCGGAGCCGAGGAAACGAATATCGTTGCCGATCTTCATTAAGCTCACAGCGATCGTGTTCAAGGCGCCGGACACTTCAACAGTTGCGTCGCGGGCAGCTAGGGCCTCGAACTTGTTTGGGGCAGTCACGAAGGGCAGGTTCGTGAGCTGGGATATCTTGGCGGCACACTTCTCAGCGAAGCCGACGCGTGTATTCAGTCCTGTGCCGACGGCAGTACCACCCAAAGCCAGCTGCAAGATATGCGGCAGCACAGAGTCAACTCGTTCGATGGCGTACTTCATCTGCTGGGCATAGCCACTGAACTCTTGTCCCAGAGTCAGCGGGACAGCGTCCATGGTGTGTGTACGACCGATTTTGATGATGTCCTTGAATTCCTCCGACTTTGCCTGCAAGCCGTCGTGGAGGATTTGCAGCGCTGGCTTCAAGTTGTTGCACAACTGCAACGCAATCGAAATATGAATGGCGGTGGGGAAGGTGTCGTTCGAGCTCTGCGACTTGTTGACGTGGTCATTTGGATGGACGGGATCCTTAGAGCCCAGCTTTCCAGACAACAGCTCAATCGCACGGTTGCTGATGACCTACAAAAAAGACACTCACTCACTCACTCGCTTATCGCTGGGTTGATTCGCCACTTACCTCGTTGACATTCATGTTGGTCTGGGTGCCAGAACCAGTCTGCCAGATCACCAGGGGGAAATGCTCCTCGTACAGCTCTCCCGAAATGACATCGTCGGCCGCTTTCGAAATGGCATTGGCAATGTCCTCCTTCAAACCGAATTCCTTGTTCACCTCGGCGGCGGCCTTCTTCAGAATGCCCATCGCCTGGATCACGGGCTTCTGAAAGTCCACACAAACTTAGTATCCCCTTGAGCTCTGCTCTTTATACAACCTACGGGCATTCTCTCGCGCTTGCCACCGATCGGGAAGTTGATCATCGATCGCATTGTCTGAGCTCCATAGTACTTGTCGCTGGGCACCTTCAGCTCCCCAAACGTATCCGACTCAACCCGAAAGTCTTTTCCCGACGAGCTTGCCTAGAGAACAGTAAAATTATTTTTTCTATTCCATAATCTCAAACAATAAAAAAACTTTCCATCACAGCGAGGGACTGTCTAACAAACGGAGATATAGTTACTGAACCGCTGAACTAGCACTGACGATGATGACGGTGATCTTGCGGGAGATAAATTTGTGGTGATAACGATTGGGTGTTTGATGGGGCGCTTGTGGGTAATCCAGGGAATAAAAATCAGCGCTGGGCAACGCAAAGGCGGCGTAATCTCTATCAGAACAGGGGGTTGCTAAATAAAAATCTCAACCGCGCTCTGGGATATTATCTAACGCAGTTTGGCTACGCCCGAGTGTGTGATCGCTTGCACAGCAAGGAATTGAATAAATCGAGAGCTTTCGGTGAACGTGCTCAACTGGTGGCTGACTAAATTTGTGTGACGCTAGCCCCACACCTCGGAATGCATGCTCTCTATTGTTGTTGCCATTCGGAGATTCCCAATCGCTATCGCATTTTAGATTAAATGTGTCCAATCAATCGTAGAAAACCCCACACTGTTTTATTTTTGGTGTTCGTGTGTTGCGAATTGTATAAGCAGCCGTCGACACTTGTTTTACGAAAATAGAGCTGCTTCTAATGAAGCGCGAAAGACTTTGAATGGTTGTGCGAATAAGTTCGTTGTAGTTGATTGCTGAAGGAGAAGTTGAGTACTGAACTGCTGCAACAGCTCTCTATAGGGTTAGCAACCGAGATCGAGAGTACTTGACTGCAGCTTGGGTATCCGAGAAGATGCGTATCTATATTTTTAGCAGAATGCACGTTTTTTTTGAGAAAAGACTGCTGTTAGCCATTTTTCATCCGTAAAAACGGTTCCCTGATTCGGAAGACGGAGGAGAGACTCATGTTGATTGTATCAGTGAAGGACGGGACGAAAGGCTGATATTGAGAATATCAAAGAAAGACGAAAGTAGAGACTGATGTTGAGTACGTCGGAGAAACCAATTTAACCAACCCCGTCCAGATTTGTTGACCCTTCTGTAAGGAATACACATCTAATGAACCCTCCTACTATAATGATGCAATAAGAATGGAGATATGAAAGCTCTATCCGACTGTATGACTCTGACTCTAAGTGACTGGGCGGTTGTAGTCAACGTTTGTTGGGAGAGTCCTGAATGTATTCAGAAAAGCGGCGAATTGTTTTACAAATCCGCTGGGAAAATGGTTTTAGGCGAATGGGCGTAGAGGGCAAAACATCTTTAGAAACCTTTGAAGCTCGAGGCAGACGGGTTTTGTGTCAGTTTACCCAAGATATGTGCGGTCCTAAACAGAAAAGTAGGCTCTTCTCACTAGAACGTCACGGACAACAATCGTACGAAACGTAGACAAATGAAGTAGAAAGCAAGACTTTGAACTCAACTCCGTGGAGCAGTTGCAACGCTTTATTAAGTCAGCGGTTGATTGTCTGTCTGTCTGTCTGAATCAAGAGCGAGTGAAAGTGAGACCGATTTCATCTTCCGCTTCCCAAACAATGTGTTGCATTGTCCTGCATTGGATTTCCAGAACAAGTAGATGCCGCCCCCGATTGACAATAGAATCTCCAGAGATGGAAGGCATTTAGTGTTCCCTAGAATACGGGGACTTCGACTCATATTTCTGGCACTAAAAGTGGTCGTAGTTGCAACTTTTTACTAAGCTATCTGTCCGGTTTGATGTATCGCATTGTCCTGCGTAATATTTTAACAAGGAGATGCCGCGCTTGATTGGCTGTAAGTTCTAGAGAGGATGGAGAATTCTACTGACTTTGAGCCGTCACAAATGAAGTACAGGTATACATATTTTGACACTAAATGTGGTCATAGGTCCGCTTGGGTCTCCCAAATAGTGCAGATTTAACTAAGAAAAACATGTTTCGGATCTTCGGCAGAGACTTGTACATAACTTAACGACAGGAATGATTCATTATTCGCATCTCATCAGTTCGTTTTGCTACCGTTCCCAAGGAGAACAATCAGCACGAAATTAATTTGAATGCAAAAACTATTATGAGCCATAAAACGGATGCGAAAGTACAGTCACAGTCACCCAATGTCCAGCGACTTGTTGCTGGGATGGCATCAATATATTTGGCACCTATTAACAGCTACTAAGTTAATCCACTCGACCATGACGACTATCCCAAAGCAACCAATTAAAAATTGTCTGATACACTCCATCAATCCGCGACTTTATTGTAAATAATCTCTTACATACCTTGTCCTGCGAATTGAAACCGTTTTTATCACACTGCATGTCTAACGACTTTCAAGTACACTTGTAGACTGTTTTGAAAGTTGAGCAGTGAGCACCCGACTCTAACCGTAGTGCCAAAAAAAAGAAATAGAATGCCCCCCAAAACGAGTTCTGTTTTCTGTAACTGGTTCTACTCTCGCGCGCCATAAACTTTTATGTTTTATGTGATAACAAGTTCTCATTTTGGGGTGCTTGTCTCTGCTCAGCTGTTAATAGAAGACTTCTCAAAAATCGTACCCCCTGGAAAGAGCTGCAACAACAATCCTACAACAACTCAACAACTACCTCCAGCTACGGTGTATAACTAGAGAATTTCCGGCGAAATTCAGCACCGCCGGTTATGCTTGCCAATTGATTTATATTTTCTCACCACTTTTGTAATTGAAAAACTTCTTGAAATATTTAAAACAACACATAATAGGGCACAGGTAAAAAAAACTTACATAACAGGTGAAGGATTTCGTATGGGACTTACCATCGCTCGAACAAGTGTATTCGTCCAGTTAGCTCGATTCAGCTGCTGCACCGAGCGAACTGTCCATGAGCTCTTCAGAACTTGTAAAAGCATTTTCCTAATTATTCTAGTATCGAATCGGAATTTTCAAACAAAAGCGGAGCAAAAATACTTTTTGATAGAAAAAAAAGCAACCCAATCGAGAGGAAAACAGCCGGCTGAGTGTGGGAAAATTTTTGACATTTCCTCTTTGCTACTGAGTTCAGGCGTGACAACACCTACCACTGACTGATGGGCAACGGCAGTCGGTAATGTTCAAATGTAGTGTTTTATGTTTAGAAAAAAATTAAACGGACCACAACGGATTTTATATAGGTAGGGGCCGTGATGAAAAACAAAACTTCTGGGGAAATAACAGTTATCGCTAGAAGCTTCATTGAATGAGGAATGCAATGCTAATGAAGAAGAAAAGAAGAATCAGAACGAATTTCTTTTATTTGTTTCTTGAGACAAATGAATCAAAAAAATTCAAGATGGTGGCATTCGCATTATTCAATGTCAAAAAACTTGACATTTGGCGACACCAAAATGTATGGAATGTTATATTGCGGTTGTTCAAAAATGGGAACGGACGGATTTCTAGATTTCATGTATTTGAGTTTTTACTGGCCAAGATTGGTCAGTTGACATAAATATAGAGGCTTAGTCGCCAAATCTAGTCACAAAAATCCTGCCTACATACAAAATGAAAATGGCTTATCTTAAGCTAAATAAATATCTATCTATATTCATATATTATGACCTAGGAAAAGTGGGACTTCTAGTCCCAAACAGTCTAATTGACTTAAGAGTTTTTGAATGTGCCCAGCTATTTCTTTTATTAGGTTTGTTTGACGTGGGTTTACCCTACTGTGTTCGATATATCAAAAACTGACAGACTTCAGGACAACATTTCGCGTTCGGTGTAAGGCGTTTTTCTTTTTTAGTTCAGAGCACAACCTGAACTGTTATACAAAACGTTCGTGTTTCTTTTTTAGCTCAGATAATCAGAGATCAGAATTTGTTTCTATTTTCCTTCAGAGCACGATCAGAGCTAATAATAAATTGACTGAGCAGGAAGAGTGAAAAGCTGATTAAGCACTTCCAGTCACATTTGACAGAAACAAAATAAACAGGATAAGTAAAATAGTTGAAATGGCTCGCTTCAGAGCGCGCTCATAATGCTCGAGCTCTGAACTAAAAAAGTAAAACGCCTATTGTGACGTATAGAGTGTTTCGCGAAGCCCAGCCTTTCACAGATGGGCTATCTTTTTTGCTCAAACGTCAAAAAAACTTGTAGGATAACAAAGCTGGTTTATAATGGCCAGAGTAGTGTTTTGTTCAAATATTGTTGAAAAGCGCACAATTGCCATTACTTTAACTTCTCAGTTGTTACCAAATACGTTTGATAAACATAATTTTATAATTCAAAAATGCTTTCATCTTGTTTTTTGCACTTTTTTATGGACTTTTCACTAATTTTTTAGAATAATTAGACTACATCCATACAAAATCCGTTTTGTTTTCCTACAAGTTTTTTAGCTGTCACTTGGATTTTTCTTCTTCTCATTTGACACTGACATTGTCGCGAACTACCCTATCTATCTGCGGAGAGAGGAGAAATTCCAAGCACTTCTGTTGAAATATTTAATACAAGACAGCGTTATGTTTGCTTTGGAACACCACCTCAAGTAGTAAGTTGTTCCCATGTAGTTAGCAAAAAACGAGTTCCTGGAACACCACCCTGGCTGTCAAACTCTGTTTTGACACTTGCCGGCATTTATTTGGTTGGGTATTTATTTGGTGGGTGAAATTTGTTTATAATAAAAGTCAGTTAACAGTTTTCAAGATTCTTGTTGGTAGATTTTGAGAAAATCCACAATGGAAGTGTCTATACTTGCAATGGAAGTCACAGTTGACATTCTCAATGCATCCACGGAAGGAGACGATTTCCTTTCCGTCGCGGATTCAGAAACACCAGTTACCTTCGATGTTAGTTCAATGGAAAATACCGTAGGAGATGAAACGCAGTACATTAGTCAAATCCAGAGCACAATAGAAGATGAAAGTGCAACGCAAACTGCTGTCGAGGCTGCAGCATCTAGAGATACTTCTGCGAACCTCAGTCAACTTGAACCCGAATCAATGGACAACACCACAAACGTTGAAGAATACTACAAAGAGAAGGAAAAACAACTTTTTAAGGGTAAAATATTGGAGCTTGGTCGGTGTCTCTGGACCACAGATTCCGAGAAACAGTGCTACACGAAAGGTTGCCTCTGGTCACCGGATGGAACGTGTTGCCTGGTGCCTGTGCATATGGATGGTCAGAAAGTAAAGCTTTCAGTGGGCTAGGATTTTCATGTTGTTGCTAATTTTAGGAATGCATTTAGTGGAACTGCCAACGGACCTGTATGAAGGAGAACTCGCTCCAAACAGACCCCTGACGAAGCTGTCCACCGCTGTGCATGTCAAGGAAGGAGGGACCGTGTACGATTGCGCTTGGTATCCATTTATGAACAGCGGTGCCCCAGAAACCTGTTGGTTCGTATATTAACATAGACTTTGCAAAATCCTTACCTAACGTCTCTTACTCACAGTTGGTTGGCCTCGCGTCAGCATGAACCCATCCAAATGTGGGATGCTTTCAACGGCGACCTCCGGGCCACCTACCGTGGCTACGATGACGTTGATGAAATTGAAGCCGCTATTTCTGTAATATTCTCATGTGATGGCCGGCAAGTGATGGGGGGCTACAAGAAATGCATCCGGATATTTGACACAGATGTGTAGGCGTAGCACTTTCACACTTTTTAACTCAAAATCATAAACTCCTTCTAGCCCAGGAAGAAATTCAACGAAAATTGTAACTAAACAGGCGATATCCTGCTTCGCCCAAACGCCCGACAACGGCGACATCATAACCACCGGGTCCTGGAGTGGTGTGATCAACCTGTACGACCAACGAGTCACAAATATCGGCAGTCTGTCCTCGTTATTTGGACACACCGGCGGAATAACGTTTCTAAAGTACTCCAACAGTGGACAGATGCTCTTCAGCGGCGCCAGAAAAGATAACGGCCTGTGTCTGTGGGACATGCGGAACTTTTCGGAGCCAATGGCGGTCCTCAATCGTACAGTGTCAACGAATCAGCGGATATACTTCGATTTGAGTCCACTAAACGAATGGTTAATCAGTGGGGATACGACAGGACTGATCAGAGTCTGGAATCTGGATGATGTAGAGCAGAGGCTCTCTGTAAGCTAATCAATCCTGAAGTTGGTTGTTGTTAAAGGTGCAAATCTTTTTCTCTCTGCAGTTCCGGCTTCATGGAGATTCCTGTAACGGAGCAAACTTCCACCCGAGCAAACCAATAATCGCAACTACTGCCGGTCAGTATCATTTTATCAACACGGCGGCGGATTTGAAAGACTCAGACAGGACTGTCGTTGAGTACGAAAATTCCCTCGTTTTCTGGTGGGTTGAGCCACGTAAATAGAATAGTTATATGCAGAGTAAAAGTTGAGCTGTTTTTGTTATGAATAAATAAAATGAACGATAGTCTTTCACTACATCAAATTTTATCGGCCTATTGTGACATTCTGTCGACGGAGCCGGCATTCGTCTAAGATCGCAATGGCCATGTCGGCTCAGGGCCGTTGAGATATATTGGGACTCTTGTCGAAGCGCCATCAGATAACTACTGTGTACAACGAGGACATTCCGCGGTGCTAGGTGTCACCGCAAACGATTTTTGTCGCAGTTGCATGGATGAGCGGATGGTCGATCTATCTAACTGCCCGGCACTGTCCGTAATATCAAAGGACACTCTTGGGAAGCACATCTTCGAGGAACTTTCAGCCGAAACGGATATCAGCAGGATACGAAAATTCCTCCAGAATTCAAATGGTTCCATGAGAAGCGGACGAAGCCGTCTGTGTTGGGTCTAAGCGAGTTATTCCGAATATTTCGGGCTACATTTCAGTTTTCTTCATCCACCGCAATCTGAATTATGTCGTTTTTTTGCTTAGAAAAATGCAAACTTCACACTGAAGAGCCTGCGGGGTTATTCCCAAATGCGCGGCGGATTTGAATTTTTGTATTTCCATTCTACCACATTTTTTTTAGGTCCGCAAACAATCCGTCACCTAAACACCTCTTTCGCTTTCAATGCAGTCATAAAATGATGATGGAAAGTGTTTTCGCTTATACAAAAATTCAAATCCGCCATCAAAAGCGATCCGCCGCGCATTTGGGAATAAGACCCCCGAAGCTGATGAAAACTGATCTCCAAAAAGCTATATTCACCCCCTAAGTCCTTTCTCTGATTTGTAGCTCTTATTTCATTCGCAAAACCATATCCCTTTCTCTCTCTCTCACCTCGCAGGTCCAACTTGGCAGCACTACTTGTCACTTTGTCAGCCGCCGCAATACAAATTTTTGACAGAAAACTTATCAGCCCAAAAGTTTTCATTTCCCAGTCTCACCCTTTTCATTTAGCGGACGTTTGATTATCGGCTGACGGGCGGAGGTTTTCTTTCGATTATTTCGGATACGCGACGAAATAAAATCATCAGTGAAAAAAAAACACACGACTACACCCAGAGCCGAGTAAGCGAGTGATGCTGCTGGGTCGGCCACTCTCTTCCCCCAACATAACCCACCAGCTGCGCTGCGTAGCCACGAAATTAAATGCAATTAACAAATTATAAACTAACTCAATAAACTTATAAGTCTGTGCAGATCCGTTGCGTGGCTCAGTCAGTGAGCTACACGACTTGATAAACGTCGGGAGGGAATCTCACGTGTGCGTAACTTGATGCTACCACTTTGACACAGTCAGCCAAAGCCGGGTGACTTTACAACAATTGAAAATACAAAAATAATTCAGTTCTGCGTACGTCGCACTCTTCGTTGTGTAGCCGTCGACCAATTCCTCCACCTCAATGTCCGTTCTGAGGCAGTTTCTCGGTTCTAGCTCATGGGTGCGTGCTCTAATGCTCTTTGTCATAGCATGGGGCTTTCTGGTGTACATTTTCGTCTCGAAACTGAGCACCCAGCCAACGCCTGTGGATCAGGACAGCACGGCGAAGAAAATGAACCAGGCGCTACAGATGCTGGAGCATTCCAAGCAGAGAAACGATGAACTGAGACAAATGATTGCAGACTTCTTGAGGTGAGTAGCGAGGGGAAACTGTTTTGTCGAGCCAGCCGTATTAAACGCCCCTTTTGCGTCTAAGCCAATACCCATTGTTTGCCTTAGATAACGACGTCTGTTTCGGGCACAATATGGATCTGGGCTATTGACACAAAAAATGTGGTGGCATAATTAATGTCAAGTTTGTACAAGAGGAAGAATTGAGAAATTTCTGCTTGAGTGGCAAGCAAATATTTAATTTTCCGTTCCGGGGGTCTAATCTGAATTAACTCGAATGCCGCTTCCTTTCTAGCGATCAAGTGGACAAGCAGGCCGCCCAGAAACTGATGGAGAATCTGCAGCGGGCCGCTGACGGTAGTCAAAGTCATCGAGCGCCGAGCGCCCCGACACTGGTCTATGAACAACTGCGGCGGCGAGTCCGCTCCAACACTCAGGAGTCATGGAATTACTTCAGCACGGAGTTGGGAAAAATCCGCAAACGAGTCTCGGGCGAAATGCCCGACCTGGCGGAGGAAATCCAAACAATCCTCCAAATGGGAGTGGAGCACAAGCGCTCGCTGCTCTACGACATCGACCAGATGACATCGGTCGATGGCTACGAACAGTGGCGCCAACAGGAGGCTCAAGATCTCAGCGATTTGGTTCAGAGGCGGCTGCTTTATCTACAAAATCCGAAAGACTGTAAGAATGCTCGCAAACTAGTGTGCAAGCTTAACAAGGTATGTGTGTTGCTAAACTCGCTGGGCAATGACTCATTTTGGTTATCTTTCCAAGGGCTGTGGGTATGGCTGTCAGTTGCATCACGTTGTTTACTGTTTCATTGTGGCTTACGCCACCGAACGGACGATGATAATGAAATCGAAAGGGTGGCGGTACCACAAGGGCGGCTGGGAGGAGGTATTCCAGCCCATATCCGACACGTGTACAGATGTAGAGGCGGTGCATGCGAACAACTGGCCTGGACAACACGATACTCAGGTGCTGGTGCTGCCCATAATTGACTCACTGATTCCGCGACCACCATATTTGCCGCTGTCGATACCAGAGGACCTGGCCCCGCGGCTGAAGCGGCTGCACGGCGACCCGATTGTCTGGTGGGTGGGTCAATTTCTCAAGTACCTACTCAAGCCGAAGAACTCAATTAGCGAAATGCTGGAGAACGGCATGGAGAAGCTTGGATGGAAGAAACCAATTGTGGGGTAGGCGGCACATATATCCACACACGTGTTGGCTCAAACTTGTGTGTTTTCCTTTTGCAGGGTTCATGTGAGGCGAACGGACAAAGTGGGCACCGAAGCGGCTTTCCACAGCTTGGAAGAGTACATGACCCACGTGGAGGACTACTATCTGACAATGGAAATGAACGGCACCAAGGTGGACAGGCGAATTTTCCTCGCCTCCGATGACGCGCGTGTCTTGGAAGAGGCCAAGAAAAAGTACCCCAACTACGAGATCGTCGGCGATCCCGATGTTGCACGAATGGCAGCCGTCTCAACACGCTACACCGACTCATCCCTGAATGGCATCATACTGGACATACACATGCTGTCACTGTGCGACTACCTGGTGTGCACATTCAGCTCTCAGGTGTGTCGGGTGGCGTACGAAATCATGCAGACACTGTATCCCGATGCTGCGCATCGGTTCAAGTCGCTCGATGACATCTACTACTACGGAGGCCAGAATCCGCACAACCGGGAGGCTGTGATCGCTCACAGTCCCAAGAACCACGACGAAATCCACATGAAACCCGGAGACTTTGTCGGCGTGGCCGGCAACCATTGGGACGGCTTCTCCAAGGGCAAGAACACCCGAACCAACCAGATGGGACTGTTCCCGTCCTTCAAGGTGGTCGACAAGGTCGAAACGGTCAGGCTACCCACCTATCCGAAGGCGTAAAACCGGCACAAACACAACAGGGAGGTATGGTTTCATCTCGGCTCCAACAAGTACCCGTCGGTGTATGTATAGATAATCAAATCCCAACCACTGGTAGAAATGAAATCTCATTTTTATATTTATTATTTAAAAAAAAGAAAAAGAAAAAACTACTCTTAGGAATTGTTGTTGTAGGAAAATGTTTTCGTTTTTTCTACTCTCTCTTGTAAGCTATGAGAAATTTAATGAATTGCTCAGTTAGAACATTACCATTGTTTAACAAAATCCAGTTACAGATCAATTTTTGATCGACTCAGTAAGTAAGCAATGTAGGAACCTCACACATTCACATGGTATTAGTGTTTAATCGAAGTGCACGTTGGACTTTTATACAAAAAAAAAAACAAAGTAGCAAGTTACAAACACACACACTCTCTCTCTCTCTCAATCTGTTTTAATACTCTGTTTCTCGTTTCTACTTGCTTTGTTTCTTCTTTGTTTGAAATGTGATATTTGGTAAGGGAGTTGAATATTTTGTTTTTTGTTTTATTTTCTCTACTGTAATGAACATAGTGTTGTAAGGGTAACGAAAATGCACACATTTACATGTATATTAAGTGTAGATTATGTACGTTTTGTGTTTATTTTGTTGCTCCGATTCTGATATTAGTAGAAAGTAATTCATATATGGGTTTAGTGTAAAATGTAATAAATTAAATTTTATAAAGCAAAAACAAATAGTAATCGAATCAAATGCAATAAGAATGAAACGATGTAAGCATTCAATGAGCAATTATATTTTATTGTACTCATGAATCGGATTATGTAGCAATAAACGAAATGAATATTTTATAAAAATGATGACTAAATGCAGGGCAAACATTGCGAATACAAAAATAAAGAAATTCAAAGAAAAAAAGACGAACGGTGTTGTTGATGGGGGAGGTTTGTGCATAAGGTAGGCGACCGCCAGCGACACCTACGAATGGGTTTAAGTGATGTCCGGAGATGTAGTTGCAGGTTGCCACATTGGATGGGTTGTTGTACCTACCGAAAGCTTAAGAAGGACAATCAACGATGGTTGGTTTTCGGAAATAACCTCACTTCCGGCTGTTACTTTTTTTAACGTGATATTCGATTGGGCTTCTTCAGAATTCAGATTCGCTTTCAGATTTTAGATAAGGTGTGTTTTTAGGATTTTCAGCACGTAATTACAACAACTACTCTTTACTTGACACTTCGAGACTCGCAGTAGGTGCTGTAATCGCGTGCTGAAAATCCTACTTTACTTTGCTTTGCTGAGGTCGAAGCTCAAAAAAACACGCCCATTGAACATAAAAACGTCACTTGCTCTTTGTTTGTTGTTTATATTCGTGCGATTGGAATATGTGTAGCCTTCGACACTTTTCTATTAAATTTCATAATAAAACATTCGAAATTTGCGCACAAATTGATTTGTAAACATTTGTGCATAAATAATAAACAAAAATAGATCCACCCGATGCAATGCGTTTCTTAGCAGTTTAAAAATGTCACCTATTCAGGATGTGAAGGGATCGCACCAGCGGCCACTTAACTAATTGCCGAAAGCAATTAAGAATATCGAAATCTACTTCGATATTTGATGCCCAGAACTCGTCACATTCATTTGCATTTGCTTCAAACATCAGAGTGATATGAACGACATACAGACACTCATGGAGTGAACAATTTAAAAAGAGAGTCATATTACTCTGATGGCACACTCGGTGCATGAAGGCAAACGAATATACAAACGTATGTATATGCAATGCCGGATCGAGGGTACGATCAGGGTTCATTTGCGAACACTAAATATGTCAACTAAGCATTGGACGCAAGTGAACCCGAAACACTTGAAGTATTTGGTCGTTTACCCTCGTCACACACATTATGCTGATAAGGCAAAATATCGGGGTATCGATATCGAAGTGGATATTCGATAACATATTTTTGTCACTATATTAGTCACATGAGTTTAAATAAATGAGGACTTCTTTACCAACCACCAAGGTATACGACTGTTTTATTTGGCTTGCGAGCCCGAACTATTGTATTGCGTTGAAGATTGTTATACCCACCTTGAGTGCAGGCAACTGCCAAAGGTTTTAGCTCAAGGCGCAATAGCCAAAGCTAGTGGTAATCTTTAGTAAAGAAGTTAGTAAGTTGGCACCAGGACCGGCCAACATTACAAGGAAAATAAACTCAGTTTCAAACGCACTTGTATTGATAGATATCGAGCAACTCTGCGGAAGAAAATCCAGATTCGCAAAAGTGCTCTGAAATCGGAAAAAGGTCGTTTTTTTCTTACTAACGAAACATAAAAAGTGAGCTAGAGCAAAAAAAGTGCTCTAAAAATGCCCAATCGAATACTACACTAAGGTCAGAAGCCTGCATTTGCCGTAGATGCCTACTTCTCAAACACATATTCTGTGATCACAGCCCAGTGCGCGCTGTTTTTCCTTTTTCCGGACCGAAAATCAGTTGTGGTCACTACGTTCCGACACACAGCGAGTGGGACAAGACAAATAATGGAGTCACTCAGCTCTCAAAACATTGAGGCAGTGACAGCTTGAATTTTGCAACCCCCTGAGCAGAAGCAGTCGCCTGCCTTTGGACTTGGTTTCATTTGGTACCAACGTCTCACATTTCAAACGCATGGATGGCTGTTTTGAGAAACACTTCCTTAAGATAAATTTACCTACACTCAAAATAAAAAAAAAAAAAGTGATTCCCATAATTGGTTCTGAAAAAATGTAAGTTGTGTTGACACATTTACTGAAACGTGGTGCAATATTTGATGCTCTGTTCCTGTTACGTATTTCAGATTATTTCTATCTAGATCAATTTTCATTTCGCTTGTGAACTAGCTATGGTGGTCAACTTGCTCTCAACTCACTTCATGCAGATGCATTTGGCAAAGTGCCTAGGTATATGTTCAAAAGTTTACTTTGAACGAAGCGGACACCCTGCAGATTAATACCGTGTTTGCTCCGTGTGTTATCCACTCTAATGTGTCGCATCCGCACATTCCAAATCAGTTGCGATTCTTTGAAATAAATGCGTTCTGAAATCAATCTGTAGCGAGATACCGCACCGACAAATCAGGGAGCGACTTTACACCTCACAGACTGAAGGGCAATCAGCATTTCTCGGTATATTGCAATTAAAATCAACTAAAAGACACAATAAACAAAAAAAAAAGAGTTTTTTTAAATTCACTTTTAGTAGTTGGTACTATTTCTATTTACTAGACTTATTCGAGGTTGTTATAACCCCGATATTGCTTACCAAATTTATGGCGGAAATATTCAGCTTCGCGGAAGTTCCGTTGTTCTCATCTTCCATATAGAATCACCGCTTCTGCATTACACATGAGAACACTAATTTTCTTTGTTTCACTAGTTTTTCCACATAAATTATATTTTAAACACAGCAAACAAACTAAAAAAGTGATCAATGAATGGCAATTTCACTTCTTCAAGTACGAGTCTCGATTCAATTTGACACTTCAGCAGCACCAAAAATAGGTTATGGTGAGTTTCGGTTATGGTTGCATTTATTAAGAATTATAAATATCCCGAGAAGTGCGCCAATTTTCTCAATTATTTCAATAGAAAACATAAAAGCAGCACATCGCTAGAAAGGCCAATTCTTTTCTTTAGTCGAAAACTCCAGAATAGGTGTCTTCGTTCAAGCAAATCACACTACTTCATAACGTTCGTTTAGTTGGTAAGTAATCCTTTTTTTTATTGGTTCATTTGAATTTAATAAATCTCATAATGTATAAACTATTTTAACAATTTGTTTCTTGTAAATTAAGTTATTTACTGGGGTTTCTCTATTTCTGTCTGCTGTCCGTTGAAATCCAAAAGGGGATTTCTTTTTCCTCAATAAAGCGCGCGCGTGGGATGAAAATAAATTCAAATCTTGTTTTAATAATGTAAAATTTCTTATATATTTGCATGCGTACATAAGAATATAGAGCATTACCGTATAGAGCGTAACAATGAGTAAATTTTTTATTATGGTTGCATTCACATTGAGACTTGACTTTTGCAAAATTCTTTTATTTTGTTTATTCTTCATTGCATCTGTAACAGTTATTCCTTCATAATAAGTTTGTTTTTTCCTTGTACAACAATATATAATAATATATGCATAGAAGTATTTTTTGAATGAAATATAATAAAAACGTCGCCGCACGAGACTGGCTGATGGAACGGCCGTTAAAATGAGGTAATCTACTCGTGCCGAATCCCGCATATTGAGAGAAATGTGCTGAAATTGTGTAGACTGCAAGCGGGTAGAACGGTGTACGCTATCGTGGCGGTGTCAACTACTTTGGCGCTGAAATCGTTTAGAGTGCTCAAGAGCATCTCGACGGACGGTGTGGCGGTGACTTGGTAGAACACTTTTAGGTGAATCGCTGGAATGGGTGGATTCTTTGGCAAGTGGCTGTTAGTCGGCGTTATGGTTGGTGCGTTGTCGTCGTCAGACTGCTGTTGGCTGATGGAGTTCAGACGTCTGAGTAGTGCGTAATCCTTCAAAAGCCGGTTCAGAACGTAGGTGAGTATTTCGTTAAAGCTTTCCGCGGTCATACTTTGTGCGATTTTGCGGTGATTCGCAAGGATATCTTCGCTTAGCTGCGTCAGCTGAGTGGTTGAAGATGCTAGTCCTGAGAAATGAGAATGTCAGGGCACACAGTTTTTATGGAATGATGTTGCGTGCTCACCTGTGGAGACATAACAAACGATAGCGGCACAGTTGTTCTCATAGTTCCAGCGTCGACGAATCGAAATCGTGTAGTCACTCACGGAGCAGCCAGTCTCCTCATCTGCAAGAGAAAGCGAATAGAGTATGCCAAAGACAGAGGGCAGTTGCGCTCAATTTTACAATCAAAACTGTCATTGTGCGTATGGGCCCAGACTTGCCACTCGACCAGAGCATCCCGCGGCAGAGCTGGCACCACAATATAATCCATAATTGCGTTCGTTGTTCGTCTCTCCCATTGGCGGCGGGCCTCCGCAATAAACGCTGGATGGGTGACAAAGCAAATGCCCTGCACCACATCCCGCAGCTGGCCCTGGGCGTTCATGGCCTTAGCTATCCGACTAATGTGTCTTAAGGCAAGTTTGCACTGTGGACGGATTCCCCCATCGATGATTGTCATGCTACCAGGTACAAGGGCCACCTGGCCCGATATATACGTTATATCGCCGATCTGCAACGAAGAGAAAACACTACTAGAGACAGATAACGAATGCGGACGGCTGGCAAACCTTTGTCGATTGACTGTATGGTCCAATGTTGGCCGGTGCCCAGTGTGAGATTCCTTGAACGTGCATCGTATGTCGCTTTGTTATCGGGATGTTGTTATCGTTTGCCACTCCTAAAAGTCTCACATAGAGCTTTTTTTGTTCGCAACACACACACACACATAATATACACACACATATAAACATAGGTAACGCAATAAACAACATAAGAAGCAAAATTCAGTCTCGATTGAGACAAATATACCTAGTGGTTTATGCAATACAATGGACTTAGGCTAAGAATTACCCTCGTTATGTTCCGGACGGTATGCCACAGCCTCCATGACAACGTGGCAATCCTGCGGCAGAGGACACTCGACGCACACTCGGGTTGGGGGATTTTGGAAATGCATCGCCTCGGAATATATCCGATTCTGTGTCAGGTATTCAGCAATAGATCTCACATACATGGTCACGAAGCAGTAATCGCTCATGTCGTAGCCATTTTCGACGGCCAACAGCTTCAGTTGATTCATGGCCTCGGTCATGCCCTCTTCTAGGGTGGGAGCGCAACCCTGAATGCCCGCTACCCACATCCATCCCTTTCGATTGATAGCCACCACTGGCCTGTTGCTCAGTGGACGGAATTCTCGTTCGAATTTCATCGGACTGGGTGGCTGCGTCATCGGGGCACTGGTGGCGAGCGTCATCGAACCAATAGTCGGCTCATCGACACTGGCACTTTTCGTCACAATTGGTATGGGCGAGGAGGAGGCGATATGACGGCCAAACGAGTTACTGCGCGATATCAATTCATTTTGGCTGAGTGACTCGCGCATGCGTGTCTCCTTCTCGATCAGTTCTAGCTCGGTTTCGCTTAGATCCGGGTCGCTGAGGTCACTGTAAGTGGACTCGTTCAAGTCGCTTATATAGTCGAGGGATTTTTTCACAAGCACATCGCACGAATGCACGTGCTCCTTTGGCTGAAGGCTGAGTTTGGTGAAATTTATGTAACCCACCGGGCAGATGGGGTCCGCGGAACTTATTATTGTTTGGACATCCTCCCTGGAACAAAAAACAAAAAAACAAATATCCGTAACATGAGTTGCTGAGTAATGCCTAATGCAACAAGTGGACTTACACGTAGATCTTCTGTTTGAACAGGGGACAGTCCAATGTGAAGGTCTCGTACTCGCCACCCTCGCCGCATACATTCAGTCCATATTTGTCGCGCATTTTCACTAAATGCGGTTGAATCTCACGAAGCGATTTACCTAAATGACGGTCAGGAACTAAACCTAATGCTGCTACCTGCAAGAGAAAGGGGAACGCAGTTAGGGGGGGTATTCCATTTGCTTTGTTAAATGACATGACTGTGTCCACTGGAAAAGAGATCAAATATTGGGAAATGAACGACGAACTAAGGGATTAACGGTGGCGCAACAAAGATACACAAGGTGTGGTACGCGTGTCCTATAACTAAATACAGTAGTACAACGATGTTGCAGTTTCATACTCAGATCGTGGGTAATGCGGCTACATGAGTTGGGTGGTTCCACATCGTTTCTGAGGCTGCTTCGGATGGTTAAGTCGGGCGGTTGAGAGGTTGGTTGGAGGTGTGGAGCATCATGTGTGCCGTTGTTACAGCACGGGCATTTCGTTTCTGTCTAAGATAAGAAACTCTTCGGTAGATGTCACCATTCCGACCGTAGTTTGGTTAGAGTGGTCCTGTTTTGGTGTGTGAGTTGTTGCCGAGCACAATTTTCTTTGTGGTCAACTCCCGCGACTAATTATTGCTAAAGTGAGGAAGTAAGTATCAAAGGTGACTGCGAGTAGTTTTGTTTGCCCAACTCCGGATATGCTTCTGTTACCCGTTGCTTTACCCAGCCCTAGTCCCAGTTCTTACGTCCATGGTGTGAATAGTGAATAGTGTCGCTGTGGAGTTTTCTCTTGGAGATTTCGCTTTCTGCGATCTTCCATATCATTCAAATATTCAAGCAGACAAAGATGACTTGCTAAAACCACATAAGGCCACCAGCGACAAACATTTAAATACACCGCAAAAAATCTCCCATAGACAAACCTTAATTATAATTGCATGAACATGACAATCAATCATTTCTTGTAAAAGTTCAGTCTGGTCTCTCCTCCACAAATAGGCTAACGACACTAAATTCAAGCGGCTGCACACGTTCTCAACTCGCACACGCTGATAATCGGACATGATCGCCCCCACAGCGACCGCCTCAACGTTAAGCTCTTTCTGTAAATAAATAAAACGAAAACATTTCTTTGATTATTTTATTTAATAAAAATCGCAACTTACTTCATATTTATATGAAATGGATTATCTACCAACTCTGGCTGAGCGGCGAGCAAAACAAAAAAGTGGAAAAACAATTTCTCTGTTTGCTTTTGCGTGTTGGTTACTTGTGTACGTTTCGAGATGGGTAATAAACAACCTTGGCATATTTATTGCCGTGAATATCAACTCGGCAGCAACGACAACAATACATTTTGGAAGGCAAATTTATAGGTTGTCTATGCGGCCTGTTTTTTTATTGATAAGAATCTTGCAGATGGACTAACGTGAGTTTGTTTGACGGGGCGTAGACGGAATGGTTATTTGGATGCGTGTGATAGCAGAAACGAATTTCTTAAAAGCAAAACATGCGGAACTAGATTCGCTCGTTCCTTTTGAGTGAACGGCGAGTCAACAGACAACGGGCCGGGTGGCCATCATAACCTGTTGAGTCGCACATTCTTGACTGGGTCAGGCAGTGGAATCGATCCGTCCTACAATCGATTTTATTCTCCAAGTTCTTTTTGAATTTGATTCAAAGGGGCAGGTTTCCATTATGCGCACTGACCAAACTTTTTTTTTGAAACTATTTAGTGAAGTGGATCGCAAAAACTTTGTAAAAATTAGCTCTGTCGATCTCGCTTCGCTCGCTAACATGATTTTAAGCCTTTGTTTCGCAGGGCTTAGCCGCTGGCAGCAACAGAAACAATCAATATAGACTTGTTTACGTTCTGTCGTCAAACAGTAATTTTTCTGTCGCTAAATTCTGTTGCTGGAAAAAAAATGTTTTCTGTTCCTAATTCTGTTTCTGTTGCAAATGTATGGGATTCTGTTTCTGTTCCTGTTTCTGTTCTTTGTCACTTGGTGCCTTAAGGGTATGTCAACAACTGCCAGGGGCCTAACTCTGTAAGAAAGTCTGGTGTATTTAAAGTAAATATAAGGGTATCTGGTGTAAGTATATTAAAGTGACTCTCTGTTAGAGAAGTCCTTAGGCCGTTGATGGGCCCATTGTGCATACGACTGGCGTTTGGGGGTTCCTTTACTGGTTACTCATTGCGAACCATTTACTACCGTTAATAAAGCCAAGAATGTTGGCAGCGCTGATCTATCATAGATCACTAAGATCATTGAGGAAGTAGCTTCCCAAGTGCGCCATCCTTAGATTGGATAGGGCAGGGCAGCTGCAGATGAGGTGAGTGACGGACTCGTCCTCTTCCTCATCCCTACAGCTTCTGCAAAAGTCCTTATGTGGCAGTCCAAGTCTTTGTGCGTGCCTGCCCAGAACACAATGACCGGTGGTGACATTAGCGACTAGTGAGAAACTATGTCTGTTGAGACGCAGAAGCTCTTTGGATCTTTTAGTATCCAGTGTCTACTTGGCCTGGCAGCGTCACAATATCCTAAATGTATCCATCTATGACTTGCTTTTCCTGTTGCGTCCGCATTGATAATTTGTTTAGCGTAAGACAGCGGTGCACGCGCGTTGTGCAGGCTAACAGCACGACTCTGCCGTTATGAGGCCTCACAAGTCACAAGGGTTGATTCCTTGTGAGGTTTTTTGTGATTCATTTTTCGTATTCTCCGATAATGCCCACAACAAACCTCACAACAAATTCACCTCACAATGGTTAGATTACGAGCCTATTCATAAATGCAATATTGCGCAAGCTGTGCTAAGCAAATGCATGAATCGCGTTCAGTGCTAAGCAGAGAATTCATAAATGCAGTAGATTTTTATTTACTGCCCAATTTTGTAGATCAATCGTTCAGATGTAAGAGTCGTACTGCATTTGCATAACCTGCCATTGCGCTGTTGATAATTTTATTATACCCTCCACAGGAAGGTATATTCACTTTGCCAATACATTTGTAACGCCAAGGAGGAGTCACCGGAGACCTCATAAAGTATATATATTCTGAATCAGGATCACATTCTGAATCGATTTAGCCATGTCCGTCTGTCTGTCTGTTGAAAGCACGATAGCGCCCAAAGTAATTGACGTAGGTGAATGAAATTTGGTGAAAGCACTTCTTTTTATCGGCCTCAGGTTGGTATTCAAAATGGGCTATGTCGGTCAAGTAGTTCTGGTATTTTGCATGACTTGTATGCAGTGGAGGGTATCAAAGCATCGGCCAGGCCGATGATAACACCTTTACTTGTTTTTAATTTCTTTTTGTTGAAAATTGGTTGAATTCATACCAAAAATGTGTTGCGACTCATCCGAAAATGATTCCGAGGTCATTCGAAAGACGTTCTTTTGCCCGAAAATATCCTTTAGCTTTGATAATGATGCGTTTCATTTCAGTCATTCTTAAAATTACTAGTTTTATTAAAATTTTAGTTGTTTCTTTCTTCGTTTATGTACCTTATGGTTGAAAACAATCTATAATTTTATTCAAATGACAGCGATCGACGTAATTCCATTTTTACGCAGTTGTTCGTTTGTTGTTTTGTATGTCCCACGTACATAACAATTAACGACTTTGTCACAAATCAAAATTTCCACATTCCTCAGTTTTTTTTCACAAATATCAATTTTCCCCGAAAAGTTAATAAATATAGCGTAAAATGACAGGTTTGGGGAAATAATGCCATCAAATACAAATATTGTCATTTGTGAGCTCTTATGACTGGTTTTCTGTTTTGTGACTTGCTCCATAGGAGATCACAATTTCGATCGCCAGAATACGAAAACCTTACAAAATCAATTTCAGCTCACCTTGTGAGGGTTTTGTGACTAGAGGCGTGTTTTTGTGAGCTTCGATCTCAGCAAAGCAAAGTAAAGTAGGATTTTCAGCACACTTATTACAAAAACGACTGCGAGTCTCGAAGTGTCAAGTAGAGCGCGCTGAAAATCCTACAGGTTGGGCCAAAAGAAGTCATCCGATGTTGTTTGGCTCTAATTTTTTTCTAAATGAAAAACTTCGATTCTGTTTTTTGATTATGTTTATTTGAACCTTTAGGATTTTATTGGGCATGTCGAGAAGATGATATCGGCCAAATGGGCGCCGCCGTCACAATTGAGAAAAAATGAGAGCCAAACAACATCGGATGACTTCTTTTGTGCTTAACTTTGCTTTGTTGAGATCGAAGCTAAAAAAAAACAGCGCTATTGTTGTTTTTGTAATTTCAGTCCCTGTTTGTGAATACGTTCCATTCCTTTTGCTTTTATGGGCATCGCGCTGTTCAATTGTTTTGTGTTTCGCATTGAACTCGTTTGGTTTTTGTTAAGGCTTCGATTTAAATAAAAAAAATAGTGAAATACACATTTCGGAGTAGCGAATTCTTGCATTAAAGTCCAAATCGTGAACTCACATATTCTAGAACAGAAATGAGCACGAGCAGATGTGCGTTGAAAGCGCGTGAATTTTTCGAGAAAACAGCTTGTAGGCAGCAGTAGCGTGGCGTGAACATTTTAAAATGGGAAGTCGAAGCAAAACTAATCACATACAAATGTAAAAAAACTATAATCTGGGTACCTTGAAACAAAATCATACATTGTTCATTTGCTTTGCATCAACTAAGCAAAATCAATTCAAGCAACCTTTTTTATACTTCAAGTCAATATTTATTCAATATTTAAAATTTACAATTTGCGCCCTGCAATCTGCCAACTGTATTTGTCGAAAATCGAATAAGTCGAAGAAAAGCGTGTTATTTTGTTCATATCATAACCAGAGACAATACTGAGACCACCAACTTCGGCCGATTTCCCGTTACTTAGCCTACAAGCTATATTTTTCGGAGTGGTCACGATTTACTGCGCTAGTATTGATACATAGAAATTCGTATTGACAAATGTCACGTAACTTCAAAAGTTCTGAGTCACCAATACACTCCCAAAAAATATGAGCCACTTCCGCTTTGGGCAAAGTGGCTTGCAGCGTTCATAGAATTTTATCAGTTAAATTTGAAATTGTTCGTTACGTGTGAATAATATTTTATTTTTGGGAAAAAGTGTACATTTGCTTAAAATATTTACGAAAAATTAAGAATGTATGTTGGTTGAGGGAAAATAAAAACATTTTGACCAAATTTTCTTTATTATTTGAGAAAAAATTACACACGAAACCGAAGTTAATTTTATCCAAAAGCTGGAAATACACAACCATATTTGTCCCAATATATTTCTAGTATATAAAACATCTCCTTTAGATAGTTTTATTAACCACACAAATCAAATTATTTACCTTCAAAAAATGTATAATTACTAACCAATGGCATTCAGTTATGGTAAAATATGGTATTCCCGAACTCTTTCACATTTCCCCACGGCTGCCGAGGTTGGCAGCATTTATTTTTGTATTTTTTGTATGTTTTTGCATGTTATTCGGATTCATTCGGATTCCGAATTGATATAACACCGATAGGAATACAAAATGGCGAATTTGAAAAAAAAACTGAGGAGGCCAGCGGCAAGAGGATTGTGAGTTGGGGGTCTCAGTATGGTTTGTCTATGATCATAACATTCATAACCAAGTGGGTGTAAAACACATACCCAAAACCCACCGCAGTACTCAGGGAAGAAAAAAAGAGATAGATACAAATGTTCACTCAGCGTCAGCAGTCAGCACTCAAAATTAACGTAGTAGCAGTAAGTAGTAAGAACTGAGAATAACTCGAAAAAAAGCGCGTTATTTTCTACATAACCAAGTGGGTGTTGAACAAAGAGGTGTCAGACACAGTGCTCAGGGAAGAAAAAAAGAGATAACAAGCTTATATTCTCTCAAAATCAACTATCAAGTGAGAGCTTTAATAACCCGACATATTTTGGGTTCCCTTCGCTTTGTCGTGACGAGACGATGACGATGTTGTTATTGTATGAAAATGGATACACACAATATTATTTATGAACTGACTTTTGGTTTGCAGGGTTATGTGTGTGTACCATTTTGTGAATAAAAATTCATTTGTGTTTCATTAGGTATATTTGGTTTTTGGTAGATAGATAGTGTTGACTGGTGGAGATTTGAAAAGGTAAGTCGGTAGGAATCGAGTTATATGGACGCCACGCCACTGGTAGGCAGCCGCCTTTCCACTGGAAAGTTATAAATCTCTGTATTGCATTAGCTTTGATGACCGAGAGCATAAACACTAGTGTGAACTGTGGACTGTGGTCTGTGACTGTGGTGCTGGTGTCGGTGTGTGAATGAGCATGAGTAGAGTTCAGTATGCATTGAAAATTCCAATTGGAATCGATTAAGAGAAAACACCAATAACGAATGAAAAATGGTTAAAAGGAGCGTACTTTATACATAGTGATTGATAGTTTTTTGTAAATATGTATATTTTAAAAATACATATTAACTTTTCCGCAATATTAAGAAATAAACAGCTTTTTGTGCGAATGAAAATATTTTTTTCACCAAATTACTAATTACTGCAAAACCAGTCGATGTATCGCTGCCATTGCCATTTAACTAGAGGTTATACCGGATGTTGTGTGCAAATTTCACCCTTCTACGTTAATTACTTTCTGAGGAAACCCGACAACACCCCCAAAGCACTCGACCCCTTCTTCCGAAAATACGTAGATAGGTTGTTTGACGGCCCGACGGCTCGGACAGAACGTCGCAATAGACAGATATAACTTTGAGATGGTTAAGGACTTTGTCTACCTAGGCTCCGCTATGAACTCAGACAACGACACCAGCGCTGAGGTTAAACGTAGAATTACTCTTGCCAATCGCTGTTTCTTTGGGCTGAGAAGGCAATTGAGTAGCAAAGCCCTCCCTCGAACAACTAAAGTGACCCTTTATAAGACCCTAATAATCCCAGTCCTACTTTATGGCGCAGAGGCATGGACCCTCTCAAAAGCGGATGAGGTTACTCTTGGTTGTTTCGAGAGAAAAATTCTTCGAGTAATTTTCGGTCCCGTCTGCATAGACGGTGAATGGAGGAGGAGATACAACGACGAACTATACGGGCTGAACAGCGACATCGACCTAGTTTGTGAGAATAAAGGTCCAACGACTGAGGTGGCTGGGTCATGTTGAAAGAATGGACACGAATGCTCCGGCCCGGAAAATCTTCGAATCCACACCGGAGGGACGGCGCAATAGAGGAAGACCGCTACTCAGGTGGCGCACGCAAGTGGAAGGGGACCTTAACCAACTTAGCGTGCGAAACTAGAGACAGCTGGCTAAAGATCGTGCTGGCTGGAGACGCTTGTTGGTTAAGGCCCAGGTCCACCCCGGACTGTAGCGCCACCTTAAGTAAGTAAGTAAGGTTGTTTGAGAGATGGCAGCCACAGGATGTAAAAACCCTGTCCTTCAGAGTAACAAACCACAGACAAAACAGGAGCTGAATCTCAACATCCGCACAGAAATCGCTCAAATCACGCCGACAGCACTTCCAAAAGTTATGGAAAGTGTCATCAAAAGAGCCCATGAGTACATGCATTCTAATGGTGGCTACTTAACCGATTTTCTATGCATAATTTAGAAAAATTTCCATGAAATCAACTTTTATTTGTAATGTATTTCATTTCCAGATATACCCGAGTCCTTTGGACCACCCTGTATTTTAAAGCTTCACTAGGAGTCCCATTTTTCGACACATTCTCCATGATGAAGCCGATCATTCAGTGATTCACCTTCTTCAGGCAGAACCCCGTCCAACAGCACATCTCGTTAAGAGGTTAAGCAGCTTGGGATGGCTCATGCATGAAATCATGCGTTCGCACTTTTATTGTCTGATCAGATCACACTCAAGCAGATAATCGTGTGTTAATTGAAAGCGACGAACTCTGAAGTTGCTGTCATCAAAGGTAACCTTGTCGCTTGCCGGCTGATAACTCCCACCTACTCAACTGCTTATCAATCGTTTATCAATCACGTTTGTCATCTGCTACAACGTTTCGCTCGATTGAAATGTATTCGACCATGCGAACTGCGACTTTGTCATCACAACTCAACAACTCAGCCTCGGTGCGAAAACAATTATCTATAGCCTCACTTAAGACCTTAATGAGAATTCCACACACTGGATGACAACCAATCGAAAAATAAGCCACACAAACGAACACTACGAACACTACACTCAACTGATTGGGAAAGTGGACACGCGGTAGCAAACATGTTTGTTTCCCTTTCTAATTTCAAGTGTATCACTAATGACGACCCTCTGCCACTTACCTTTGTCTCCTCCAGCAGGGTGTAGAGATCTTCAACTTCATCGTCGTCGGTGGGTACGTAATATTTGCCGGTTTGTGTGCTCTTGCCCTTGGTTTCGCGTCGGTACAGCGGCAGGCCCATCGCTTTGGCAAGTATTTCGATGCCCATGTGACCCACTGTCTGGTACATAAAGCTATCCAGCTCATCTGTGGACAAGAAACGTTATTACAATTAACCGAGAAGCATATATGCAAATGTTTTCTTAAATATTTATCTACCCACTGCCGCTCTATTGCGGTGTGGAATTAAAGCCCACACAAGGTGAAGCGAGGGTATTTCAATGAACCAAGAGAACAATAAATATTTGACTTGTTTTTGGGCCAGTTGGGTGTTTGTTCTTTGAAAGCAAAGCTGCCATAGATAAGCAGTGAAAAGGACTGCCGTTTGCCTAGTGTTTGAATGGGCGAATTATCGTTTTCAAACACAGTCCCAACCATTTATATTTAAAAAAAAAAATAAAAAGAAACACCAGCTAATTGACTTACCTCTGTCCTTCGGGTGGAGATTTGCCAGCGCAACAATCTGGTGTCCTTCGGCGACACACTGCATCATGTTGTAGCAGCTATCCTTGCCGCCGCTCACCATCGCCACGACACGCATCCTGATGGGCTCTTCGTTTCCTGTTGCCTTGTCCAATAAAAAGTCCAAGTCACCTCCCAACTCCGCTTCAATATTCTGATTCGACTTCCTTCGCTTTGAAGAGTTGAATTCAAACGATCTCTCTATAGAAAAACCAAAAGAGGAAATTGATAATTTTCCACTCAATTCGTTGCAAATTGTTTTTCATTAATCTCCGAGAAGGCACACACAATACACAACAACAACTACAACACAATCTTTCGCTATAGGTAGGGTCCACTCTGTTATAGGTACGAATGAAATAAACTGCATTGAACCGATATTATTGCCAATCTGTCAGTTTGTCTGTCTGCCCTGTGTGTCTATCTCAAAAAAACAATAATAAATCGAGGGACCGAGAGGCGGAATTCTATTTTTATTTAAAAAATAAGCTGTCGGATATAACACCTTGGAGCAAAAGTCTTGTTTTTGTCTTGTTTGGCGCGACGCGGGGATCGACAAAAGAATAAATAAAATTGACAAATTCGAGAGGTGGAAGAATTTAGAATTCCCAATAGGAACGCCAGCCACCCCGCACAACAGACGGGTCGCTGTAAACATTTATATTCACATAAGATAGATCGCTTGCTCGAAGACGAAGACCCCCCAATTGAATGGGGGGCTCGCTCTCGCTGGCTTTCTCTTTCTCTCCGTCGGAGATCTTTTTTATGCAACTTTTAAGGCACAAATTGTGCCGTCGTGGGTGGACCACCGTTTTTGTTAAGAATATGAATCAATTAAAAGTTTTATCCTCCCCCAGACAGAATAGGTTAACAAATTACATCGTGGGTTTGGATTTTTTGCAACTTTCCAGCTGTTTTGAAGTGTTCCACAGAATGACATTCGGCCCGTGTGCACTGTGGAACTGGGCCCACCAAAGTCGAAGGTCAAACTTTTTTTTTCGTTTTTTTCTTTTTTGTCGTTCGATTTTTCCCGCACGTTTGGCTGAGAGTTAAATTTACAAATTTTTGATTTATTTACATTTTATACACTGCATTTGGCGATGATGAAAATCGACGAGTTGTCTGTATACTTTTCGAAGCCAAAATGTATTTTATGCCAACTTATGTACACACTTAAGGCAAAATTGCTGTCACACACGCGCCAGTATGGTGTGGGGAGAAATGGAAATGAAAAACTAATGTTTTCTTTCGGAATTCCGCACGACGTTTCGCAGATTTTCCGAATGGGTCGATTCTTGTCAGCTAGCAAATGCGATTTGGTTTTGGTTTCGCTTTCGGTTTTTTTCTTGCGGTAGTCGCCGTTGACAGTTTCGGATAAAACTTGATGTTGTTGTTCTTGTCACTTGGGTGTGGAGTGTGGACTGTAGAACATTTTGTGCGCAAAGTGGTTTTTGCTTTCTACAAAAAAGTGATGCCAAGTTTGTATTCCATTTGAAATTTTTCGTCTTTAGGGTACTTTCCATTGACTGGCTATTGTATAGTAAAAAAAACGAACAATAGGCATGTTTTGTTGAACACCTGTTGCAGGAAAGTAATTCGTCTTTACTTTCCTGCAACAGGTGTTCAACTATTATATTGTTTCACATGTAGACGTTGAGTTCAATTTAACATTCGCTACTGAAAGTAAATAGCACTGGAAGAAGTTACTTACTTAACTAGCAACACGCGTTATTTTATTAGCCCCTACACAAATGTCCTAACTTGTACTCAATTCGTCCGATATATCGTGGTGCTGAGTGCATCGCATATTGAAAGTGTGAATTTTACCTTAGTTTAGTATGTTTATTTAGCAGAACTTTGATATTAATCACAATGCCTGTTTATATCTTCGATCTCAACAAATCAAAGTGAAGAAGAATTTTCAACACTCAATTACAAAACAACTACGCTCTACTTGACACTTCGAGACTAGCTGTTGTAATCGCGTGCTGAAAATCTTCCTTTACTTTGCTTTGCTGAGATCGAAGCTGAATAAAACAGGCCTACAGTTGCGTGCTTACTTCTTTAATTTGCTGAAAAAGATGTTCAAAAAAGTACAACTAATGTCATAGCATCATCATCCACAAAAAACTTCAATTTAATGAATAAAGCGAACTAATCACACCGAACACGCCCATTTTTCGAAACTGCGTTGCACGTGTAGTTCTTCGAATAATCTTTGCTGTCAAAACAAAAGAGCAACGCAAAGAAATTCATTCGACTGTGTTTTATTTTATTCAACATTTTATTAAAAATACAACAAATCCAGCTATAACGATGGGTGGAAAAGGCAAAGCACTCAAACGGAAATCATCTGGAAAGGCTGACAATGAATTCGATTTGACAAAGAAGCACTTGGTTACCAGTCACATCCGAGCGATGGAAAAGCGTCTCATCATCGTTTTGGAAGGTGCACAGCTAGAAACTGTTAAGGTAGTTCCCTTCTTACCAACGTAAACTCCCTTCACACCAAGTAAACTATTTTCTTTTTTAGATGGGGAACACATTTGAACTGTTAAATTGCGACGATCATGCAAACATAATGCGAAAGAACAACCGCGACCCGGGCTCGTGCCGCCCAGACATTGTCCACCAATGCCTGTTGATGCTCTTCGATTCACCACTTAACCGCGCTGGCCTACTCCAAGTGTACATCAAAACCGAACGCAATGTACTCGTTGAAATAAACCCACAGACGAGGATACCGCGAACGTTCAAACGTTTCGCCGGGCTGATGGTGCAACTGCTGCACAAGTTCTCGATTCGTGCCAACGATACGTCCACGAAACTAATGAAAGTGATAAAGAATCCGATAACAGACCATTTACCAGTGGGCTGCAGGAAATTGGCGATGTCGTTTTCCGGTAAATTGGTTCAAAGTTGCAAGGAGTTGGTGCCCACCGATCAGGACGAACCAATCGTGTTGGTTGTGGGCGCTTTCGCCCATGGCAATCTTAAGAGCGACTACACTGAGGGGCTGTTTTCAATAAGTAACTATCCACTGTCGGCGGCGATAGCTTGCACGAAGCTGTGCAGTGCGTTCGAGGAGGTGTGGGGTATTGTGTGAATAAATTTTGTGGAGATTTCAAATCGTTTTGTTGGTTTTTCTTTTTCAATTGTAAGCAAATATGATCTTTTCTTGTGGGAGAGGGTTCTTGGCCCTTTGCTGTGCGAATCGATGAGTCAAATTTAAGCGCAGGCTTAGGCGACAGACTGACGGGGGAATGGGCATCAAAAGAGTTCGCTTCCAGTTGATGTATTTTTTTTAAGGGTCAAACTCAATTGTTTCTTCACCCGCTCTAGGACAGATCACTAGCCAAAAAGAGTTCCAGCGTAAGGTGCAACTGCACAGATGGTGAACGAGTTTAAATCTGAATGTGACCCACGTCCGCGGTTGACTTACAAAAGAAACAGTTTCGAGTCACACTCTCGGCTTCAGTCGGGCAGTGCGGTATTAGGCATTTTATTTTTTTTTTAAATATTGCAAACGAAAATACAAAATTTCATGAGAATAATAATAAAAACGGACTAAAATTATCTCTAGCAATAACAATTAGTTAAATTATATTTATTTTCAAATGAAATGAAATCCAGAAGTCCAATCAATTCCAATTCATCTGGTTGTCGTCTACACAAACGTCGGCTGTTACTACTTGTCCGATTTGCTGGTGCTGGGCTCATCGGATTTTTTGCCGGCGGGAGGACCGCGTTTTGCAGCGGCTTCGGCCCGCTGTTGTCGAATAATTGCTAAGCGAGCTAGATCGGCACGCGCCTGAGCGGTTTTGCCTTGTTCGTGCATCTTCTGGTAGTGAGCGCGGGCTTTTTGCTTTTCGATTTCTTCGCGTTCGCGACGTGTGAGCTCCGGTTTGGCGTCTTCTGCTACTGAGGTAACTTTAGCTGCTGCCTTCTTGCGTACCCGATTGGGATTTTCGATTTCGATTAGTTTTGAGACTCCTTTACCTTTGGCATTCTCGTCCTCGGACGAATCAGAATCGGAACCTGATCCTGAACCAGACTCGTCGCCGGACTCACTCTTGTCTGAGCCCTCTTCTTCTTCACGTTGCAGTTCTTCGGGACTGGTGAAGTGACGGCTACGTCCTTTGTGGTTAACATATTTACCTTTGGGCATTTTTTCTTCTCGATGTGATGCGAGAGGGAGATTATTTCTTCTTTTTTTTTCTATACACGCACAGGTAATTCTTTTGCAAATTTAATTGTGGTGATTTCTTTTGCAAGTAGGACTGTTTATCTGCACAAAAGTGAGGAGTTCAATCGCACTCGATATGTAAGTAAATTGGAGCAAAAGAATTTGCTAAAAAATGTGTTTTATATATTCGAACGTGTACAAAACTAGACAACTATGCAGCAGAACTTCGAAAATGAGTGCGTTCGAGCAGGAGCAATGGACGAACCAGTGTGAAGTCATTTCCAATTGGTTTTGTTTTGATCCGGCTAGGCCAAAGTAGGTACATAAATTCCTTATACCCGACTTTCACTAGAGCAACAATTCGGATTTTTGAGAAAAATTAAAACTATGATGAACATGTTTCAAATTTATGAAATGGATATTCATATATATGTCATTCCTATCCGTGTGGATTCGATATAATTTAAACTGTAGGTTGAGATGCTCAGTACACTGTTACTGGTAATAAAGGCATATGAGGTGGGTTTCCAAATCAACAAGATAGGAATGGGAACTAGGAAGTGGACGAGACTTTATGGTGCGAACCAGATCGAAAAAAGTGGTAACCAATATGAAGCATGAGAGCGGTATGCATCACAGTTTTTTCGTTTTCGCCGACATGGACGGAAAAGGACGTGTGATATAGCACAGTTTAAAAGGGTCCCAGATATATGCGAATGCGACCTTTAGCTGATTAATGATAGTAGCTGCTATATTTCTTATCATGCGAGGTGAGTGTATATTTTTAAGGAAAATTCTGTCTCTTGTCGGCCTTTTTGTGATGCATGGAATTTGTTTATCATCAGTTTTGAAATGCGCAAGACGTAATACTTTCCGAATACATCAGTGCCAAATATTTTATTATACAGAATAAAAAAAAACAAGTGAGGTGAAAATTTTATTTATTTAGTTTGCATTGTCGAAAATTAAAACAAAAGCTGTACAATACTTTGAGCGCTGGTAATTCCACACTCGCTGAACAACCCCCCTGCATACTCAAACAACGCACGTCATCGCACCGCCTTCATCGTTAACCAACCAGCAATCTTTTGTAGTACGTGCGTCCACCAACACACTCACTACTCCAGTCAAACGACATTTCGTGGAAAAGTAAACGCTTTCTGTTCGAACAAAAAAAGAAAATGGAGAACACTATTTAATACGAAAGAAAAAACAATTAAAATTTGACAATTTGGGAATTTCCATACGAAAGCAATCCTATATTGTGTAAAAAATTGTTTCAATCCGTTTAAATATTCGCCAAAAACAAAAAAGTGTGCACCCCATGAGCCATAAAAAAAACCAGCCGTAAGCAAGCTATGTATCCGCTGAAAAACTATGTTCCCCCATTATTGCAATCCAATATGGTGGAAGCCTTGAAATGTATGCCGCATTTTTCTTAACCAATAAAAAAAAAAGATTTTTTTTAGCACCATCACAGATCTGAAATTAACGCAGAATTTAGTTGAAAAACATTTTTTTCGTATTTTGCGTTTTTCATTTGTAAGTTTTTGATCTACCGACTGACAAATCACACACCTTGCTCTATTGAAAAACTTCTGAAAAATCAGCCATTTTGTCACCACCTCCACATACTGATACTGGCCGACAGTGAACGAAAAAAAATTGAACGATTATTGGCTCCATCCTTGTCGCACTGCCGCATTCGATATACAAAATACAGTAGGCGACAGTGTGCGTATCGGTGCGACTGTGTGCGCCCGATGTATTTGACGGCTTGCTATACGGGAAACGAGCGTCTCTTCACATCGTCTCTGTGGATTTTAATAAAATTTTCCCGTAAAATTCGCGAAAATATTGACAAATCTATGAAAAACTTAAAGTTCAGTGTTTGAAGTTTGAAAATTTCGAAAAGTTTGCCAGTTCTGTGTATGTTTTGACCGCGAAAAATACAATTGAAAATCGTGTGCAGAAAGAAAAGGGAAGCAAAAAGAAAAATAAAAACGAAAAAAAAAAAGTTGTGTGCCCCTCTCCCAATCGTTTTCGCTGCTCGCTCACGTCCTCCCGATATTCGTCGTCATGAAAGACAAGTTCACAAGCGAGAGAACGAAAATATAATACACAGTGTGGTAGAGAGGAACAAAATAAAAGATAGTTTTTCGTTGTTTTGCATTTTGAGCGTGAAGTGGTAACGAGAAAAAAGGTGTAAATAACCCGGTGAAGATTTTCGCTGCAATTTCTTTTGGATTACTTGACTTGAAATTTATAGCCCAGAAGCGCGTAAGAGGTAATGCAATTGTTTTTCTCATTTTGAAAATTCAAATCAATTTCTTTTTTCGTTTGGAATCGCCAGTATGGGTTTTCTTCGATTCATCCATCGTTATTTTTGCATGGCGCGGCTATGAGACAGAGGGAGACTAACTGGCTGCATTTGTAGGGAACTGCTGTAATTTGTCAGCAGTTAAGTGTAGCCATCTCATTTTAGCGTTCAGTGTTTCGTCAAGTTGACCGCCATATTTGGGTTGATGAACGAAAGCAAGAAGGGAAAAATCATCCGTCGTCCAAATTCGGGAAAAGGAAAAAATCTCGCTCTCACTTTAGCGCATTTTTAAATCAAAAATAAACCCATCGCCAGTGAAAAATTCGTGCGAAATCTGTGAAAAACTTGCAATTGAGACCCCAAAAAGCGTCGATTGTGTGAAATTCACTAGTTTTGTTGTGTTTTGTGTGCAAAAAGTCAGTTTGAAAAAAAAGGAAAATTTTCTTCAGTCATTTCTTGATTACTGTACTCTTCATCGTTTGGTTTTGTGTGTGCATTTCTGTTTGATTGCTATGCGGCAGACAGAGAGAACAATAAGCGCGGCATGATAATGAAAATAAAATAAAGAGGAGAAACGAACCGAAACACAAATTTTGTGAATTTGCTGTGCCGTGCTGGTGTGGTGTACCTACGTAAATGACTGAAAAAGAAGAAGAGAAAAGTGCGTGTGCGAGGAGGAGCTCCGCTGTCCATTTTCTGTTTTTCCAGAGTGAATTTCAGCTGGTGGGTAGGTACCCCCCATTTTCCTCGAATGCAACTGATGATAGTTCTATGTGCATACATGTTTTTTCGATTCAAAATAAAATAATATTTCTCCTCTCCGAAATTCAAACAATTTTTTTTTGCAAATATATTTTTTTTTTGCTCGACGATGGAATGTGTTTTGTGTTGGTTTGTGAAAACTGTCAACGTCGCATTGTGGTGAACACATTTTGCTTTCCCTCACTGTGGTGAAACAATGATTGCATCTCTTTTTAACTTTCGGTCAGAGATGTCCTCGTCTGTCTCTTGTTTCACGTCATTGCTGTTTGCCATGGGTGAAGGATGAATTTTGAGAAGAAAAAAGTTTTTTTTTTGTCTGCTTTTGATACTGCCTGCCGTCATTGCAAATAGTGAAAAGTGTAATCAAATAATCAAATAAAAAAAGGGGAATTTTTCACCGGCTTTATAAATAAAAATAGTTGCAACAAATATTAGCCATGAGCGAAAATTTCCGCCTTCGGAGCTTTTCGCGCGCAAAATTCTCTCAATTTCGAAAGTGAGTTACCACTGTGTGCCGATCTGGATTGCTCCGATGTGGATATTGATTAACTAGTATTTTTCGTTCATCTACTTGTATCATTGGAATTTTTTTACTTTTTGGGTGGGAACTAAATGGTTATTTGTTTTAATAAAAGATTTTCTCTCTTTTATTTGGTGAAACTTTCTTTTGGAGCGATTTTCGTGTTCTTTTTTTTTTTAGTACCCATACCCACTCTCTCTTCAATTATTGTATGATGTGTGATGCAAAAAAGGGAACACACAGAGTTGCAGCATTTTTTTTCTTTTGTGAGCTACTTCTCGTTTTTTTTTTTTTTTTTTGGTGGTACATATTATTACGAAGACAGAAATGGTGTTGCTGTAATTATCTGTTTTATTTTTTGGGTGAAAGTTTTACGAAGTGTGGAGAGATGGCGAAAGGAAACGAGTGCTAATGGGTATTGTAAAAATTGCATTTTCGGTAGATGTAGGTTAGCTGGCTTGAAAATGAAAAATTCTGTTGGGTGGTATTGGGAAGGTTATGGAGCGGAATTCCCGCTGAAGCGCCAGCACTTTGTTTTGCTTGGCTCATTATTTCTTTGATGTGGCTAATCGGCCGTTGTACAGATTGACAATTGACTGCCTTAGGGTTGACACCGGGGCACGGCTGCACAGAAGAAGTAATATTGTCATTAAAAAATCATCTTTTAAGAAATAAGTTGAGTCCTAATGGTAGGATGATTCTTAAAATGGAGTTTAAACCCCGAACGAAGCGAGCGGCATACACCCAACTTGACGGAATACCTATAACTTTGACATTTCTTTACGTAGCCCCGAACGACGACTGCCGAATACAAACAGGTTTCTCTTTTTTTATTTCAAATCTTGTCCGCCAACTCTAACTCTAAGGCCGCGATTTGTCCTTTCGGCGTAATTGCTCTCGGTACAGATTGTATACAGAACAGAACAACTGTGTTTCAAAGAGTCCTAGTCATTTGGTGGGTGTTGTGAGTCTGTGGGTAAAGGAACAACATACCGAGCCTCGGTAGGAGCGTTCAATTATTTGCTGCGTACAAAATGACGTTTGGCCGTTTGGGTCATACTTACTTCATTTTTTCTTATGATTGCACGTCGAAAATGGGATGATGCTATTCGCACAACGTTAGGGGCACGGCTTAGGACGACGGCTACGGTTAAACGCGGCAAGTAGGGGTAATGTGGCTCGCTTCGCTCGGTTAAAGGGATCTAAACTCATCGATCGTCTAAACGATATCGTTTTTGCAACTTTGATCACCAAAATAAGCCTCATTCTGGTCGAGTTTTTTTGACAAACGTCAGCTTTCATTATATCTATGGAAAATGAGCTGAATTAAGCTCTCAAACTTATAATTTTATCAATAGTTGCTAATTTTAGCGGTCTGTCGTTTCGGAGATTTTAGGTTATTATTAGGTTACGTCAAATACGTAGCCGTCGACCCAAGCCGTGTCTTGACGTCGTGCGATAGTCACTTTATCGAAAATGCACCGACAAAAGAGGAGATGACTGCGACATCAGTATTATCTCGGTAAAGCTGGGAGTACTGAATATCGGGGGCGGTCTGTCAACTTGTGTACCTAATAATCAAACTGTTGGGTTGTTTTCATATTTCCTGATTAAAAATTAGCTTGAACTTTGGTTGGTTGCTTCAAGTGGTTGGTTTCCAGCGTTGGGGCCACAATCTTGCAACCCAGACGAGAGTAGTTCAAAACCGATGACTTGCCCCGGTCAGCGGGCCCCTTCAGTTCACAACAAACTCTGAACGCCAGCTTGGTCGCAGCCTGCCTGTCGACGAAGGTGGGTTTTTTTGTTTTGTCTGGTTTTCGCTTTGCTCAGGAGCAATTTACATGCGCACTGATTGTCAGAGCGTTTTCTGTGTTGGGTAAGCGAAAAGATGTGCAAATATTTAATTCAGCTGAGAATATGCATTCTCCTACCTTATAGTCCATCTGTGAGTTCAGCTCCCACTTCTTAAAGCAAATCTTACAGAGAATTCGTTTTTAAGAGTTGAAAATGGGTGATTACACTCAGTTTAGAGATGCGAAGAAGAAGTAGGACGTTGACATGTCCAACATGGTTCCAATTTTCATTGCTTAATAAGTGGTTTCAAAATTGTGAAACACGTTTCTGGTCACATTTACGTGTGCAGCACAAACCATTTGTTAAGAAACAAAAGTTCATTCAATGACAGCAAAATTTAGAACTGAACTACATTGCATTGAATGTACAATTGCGCCGCAAACACGAGTTTTCAGTGCAAGCTCAGTGCTACATCGAACGTATAACTACTTTTATTATTTAACACAGTGCGCCCTGGTGTCCTTTAGGATTCACGTCTGACAGACCTACAATAAACATGTCTACATACTTACAGTCGCTTGAATGCTAGGTACCGTGTGGAACTGACAGGGAAGTGTTGGATTGACAGGGAAGTTCAAGGTAAGATTAACCGTCCAACGGGCAAAGAAAAGTTCAAATCTCCTACACCCGTTTGAATATGCCGCATAAAACTGACCATTTGTGTGAAAAAATATAACAAATGCCAATTGAATGTCGCGTAGAAGCTGCCAATTTTTGCATAGGAAAGCAGTAAAAGAGGTTAGGTTAACGGCCTAAATGACAGCCATAGCTGACAAGGGCTGAATTCCAAAACGTCAAAAAATTGCGCATTCTGAATGCATACTGCTTTTCTGATGCCAGGTTATGAGTGCTCTTTCGCTGCTTTGCATTTGTTATGCATTTGTTACTGCAAAAAGCGAAATTGGCAATTTTTACAAAATATATTTATTATTTTACTAACGACTTGTCAAATGTCATTTGCATCATAATCATTCTCGATGCTCTGTTTGCTTTTGTTTGCGCAGTTGATGTATTTTGGAAAAGTATGCATCGCATCATATAAATCCGATTGCGATTTGGAACGCTTGATTAAGCAGTAATAAAGAAGCACTGCGTTTTGAAATCCAGCCAAGTTTTTATGACAGTCCATCGGTCAGTCCATGTCGGTCGATTTTCTCGGAGTTTTCTTTACTACTTCAAGCTTAAGCGTGGTGTTGTCCGAGATCATCTTGTTCTGAAACACCAGTCGAACGTATTTCCTGATAATTTATCCACTTTCTCATGGCCTAAAGTGCCTTCTTGTCCAAGCACCCAGCAGAGTGTCTTCAGAACCTTGAACCTACCTTTACTTGCTTACTGTAGGGACTCCCAACCCTTGAAGTATGTGACTGAGACCGGCACTCTGTTTCCAGTTATCCAGAAAAATAACTTTGGCGACCGTGATAGCTTGATCTTTGACGCTGATGTTTGGTCTTCACCTTTGCATCATCAAAATTCGTGTGGATAGATTTGTTCAAGTTTGAGGTTTGAAATGGTGTTTGTCCTCTGTTTTTTCGGCCAAGGATCAGATGGTTTGATCAAGTCCGACTTCTCTTCTCTATCCGTAGGTATATCCTGCGGAGATTTAGTAGTTGTATTCCTTTTATTAGTACATATTTTAAATACCTACTTCAATTTAAAGTCGGCACTTGCGTGCCCCATCATTTTTCGTGACTGGATAGATCGCACTTTAGAAAATCGATGAATAACCTATTTAAGCTGTCAAATAAGCGAGTTGGTTCCATTTTGTTCAGTCCGCTTGCATGTCCTTACTTCGCAGAGGTACCACCTGCGCTTTTGGTGAAACGCATTCGTTTGCATTGTGTAGAGTTGTTGTTGTTGTTCTTAAAAATGCCCGACAATCATCCTACTGCCGTAGGAAACTTCCCATTTCAGTCGTTTCGTTGCGGCATTCAATTGAAAGTCATTTATCCCTCGTCGACAAAATCAAACACAACTGAATGGTTACGAAAAGTTCCGCCTGTGGTCCCAAATGGATTGTCACTGCCACTGTCCTTCTTTAGCAGTGTCACTCACTACTTCCACATAATAGGTACAAATTGGGTGCCCAACTCATTTTTTTGTGACTCACAGATGTCGCAACCGATTGAGGCAGCCTCAAATTTCCTTGATTCCTCTTTCTACTCTGTCGGTATTTTCTGCATCTAGGGCTAAAAGAGTCCAATCGTCCATTGCAATGACTGCTCCTCTCCACCCGCTGTCAATGACTTCAGTTAGTTACGAGGCTGATGAAATCGGCGAATATTCCAAAAAAAAACCTGCTAACCATACCACAGTAGCACCACAACTGGCAGCGGCAGGGAATCCCCAACACACATGGCACCACTCACTTGATTTCACAACATTCAGCCCGAGTGACGTAGATTTCGCATCACCATGTACACAACACAGAAACCGTGTCGTCGTCGTCGGCAGCTCTACGAATGGAAGAGTCAAAGAAAAATCCAAAATGTGTGTATCTGGTGTATCTATGAAAATACGTCGTTTTTCTAGGTCGTCTTCTCGTCACCTTTTTTTCAGAATGCTGCTGCGCACACATGAACTGTTGGCTCCAACTTTGCTTGGCTTAGAAGCGACTCCGAATGAGTCATAGGACCAGGCAATAACGACTCAAAATGTACGCTCAAATAGTGTTAGAGATTTTTTCATGTTTTTTTTTGTTGCTTTTTCCTAATTCTTATTCCTGTTGCACTGCACACGATGTCTAGAGTGGGGATGTGTTGTGTACCCATGAATAAACAGAGAACTTAGCGGAAAGAGAAGAAAACAATATTGAAACGGAAAAACCGAACAACAAAATATAAATAAATAAATATACACAAAATAGATTACGTATTCGTTTCGTATAGAATTTTGCGCGCAATGGGCAGCCATTGCTTGGTTTATCAACAAGTATGCCAGTGGGAAGATCAACACAAACAAAATAATTATATATAGGTACATTTATTTTGTTTTTCCTGTTGGCATTGAATTTATCGCAAAATAAAAAAATGTTTAACTCATGCGATGCGATGCATTAGCAGCGAAGGTTGCTTTGTTCAATTGCGAGTAAAACATAGACAACCACTTTTTTACCTGAAAGTAATGTCTATCGGCCTTATCCATACATATCGACGGTTGGTGGAAGGGTGTCCTTGACATAAATTATGGTAAACGATGGGCATTTGTTATCTATGAATTTTAGGATCTTTTTGATCAGGGCAGATCCATTGTGATGCATTTGGGGTGTAGGACCTGCAGTCCGGAAGCTGTTGCAAATCTTGCAAGTCTTTTGCAGACCTGTCAGACAGATCTTCTTTATGTGATGCGGCAGAGTGCGTGATGCCGGACTTCTTCGACCGACTTGCCCACGACGGATAGGTATCAAAAATATCCTTTTTGTTTATGCAGTTGTTAGAGAAACATCCATGACATTGAATTCGAATAGCCTTTCTTCAGATTCAGCAATAAAAATGCTCATTCCTCGCCCTTTTGGATTATTTCGAAATGCAAAATGCCCACGAAATGGGTATAATTATTCACGATCTGGCATCACTGGTGTGGAGTCTCCTCATTCAGCTGGTATCACTATCACTTCATTCTCATTGGCCGCGATCCACTGCCCGCTAGATGTCTAGCGCAAAATGTCCCAGATGAAGGAATGTCCGCGCTAGAACCCTAGCGTCAGCGGCAAAGTTACATTTAAGACTAATTATTTCCACACTACAATTACAGAAATGATACAATTTATTATAAAAACAATATCTGAATTGCTATGAACAATTTTATATCAATTCCACTTGCTCGGCTTCGCATTTATTTTTATTTTGTAAACATTTGAACGATTTCCTTTGACAGGTCGCTATTTTTTTGTTTTTTCTCTCTGCAGCGGGTTTTGCGCTAGATTGAGAAATTTCCCTGAAAGTGAAATACAAAAAGTGCTAGACGTCTAGCGCAAATGGTGAAATGTCAATTTTTTTTATTTGGCGGTTGACATGCCGCTGGTCTTCTAGCGGGCAGTGGAACTCGGCCATTTTCTTGGTGTGCTACTGTAGCATGGTATGTCATGTGAAAATATCTACAGAAAGGGTTCAACGATTGTTTGCTCGTCGGTAGGATGAGATTTGTCTTCTGTTTGTCACATTTCCCTTGTTATGACACAGTAATCGAGTGTGCTCCATCTGTCATCTGGAATTTTTTATTTTTTATAATTGGAGGTTATGACTACTCTTTTTATGTAGTGTGAAATAAACATCGCGGGCATTAGGGCAATGGCAACAGATTAGGCAGGGGATACCGCTGCCAGTATTTTTGTGTGAATTGTCTGTTTGAGGTAGGGTAGGTGCACCAGTACCCGGCCAGTCACTAGTATCCGGCCACTTTGCGTTAAATAGTTAATAATAAGTAAATTAATAGTCATTTTCACGGGCGATAAATTGTGGCTATGATTTTTGACCTATATAACTTGCTGGTAAAATTTGGCAGCTGTGAACATCACTAAACCGCCAAAAAAAAAATGAGCAGTCTATGTAGTTCGTCGACGAAGTGAAAAGTGCGTTTTAGAGTTCGAGAAAATTTGTGGAGGTATCAAACGAAAAACCTAAATTTCTGTGTTTTTTTTGAATATTAACCAACTCGTTTATTGTTTTTCTGATAGGAAATTTAATTATTAATCATAAAATATTTAAAAAACACAAATTTTTTATTTTATTTAATTATTAGATGGTGGCCGTTTACTAGAACCTAATTTTTTCAAGGTGTTCTAGTGTCCGGTCAAGGTGGCCGGATATTAGATATTTGGTTGAAATGACATTTTTTGTTTTTTTTTTGTTCAAATGAAACCAAATACTTTTCTCTTTCAGTCGATATAAATAATATGTGTTTAATATCAAAGGTTTCAGTATCCGGCCACGAAAAAACACACTGGCCGGCTCCTAATATATACTGTTTCAGTATGCGGCCATTAGAGATAATTTGGTTTATTTTCCTATTTTCATAGGAAATAAACTAAGAAACTGAAGAATTCGGTTCAAAAAGCTTATCGCGAGCTGATAAAATTAAGCTTGGCTTGGAAGATATTCGACAAAACTATTTAAGCTACAGAAAAGCTGCTTCCAAATACAACATCCCAAAGTGTACTTTGCAAGGTAGGTTGCATGGGAAAGTAGACGAGAAATGTTTAAAAAGGACCCGAATCTGTTTTGTATCCTGAAGAGGAAAAGCCGATAACTGGCTGGTGCATAGATATGGCCAAATATGGCTTTCCCCTTAAGAAAACAGCTCTTATTGACTCTGCTCAATGAATTTTCAAATCCGAAAAGCGTAAGAACATGGTTAAGATCGTTTTTTCAAATAAATCCCTACCTAAGCCTTAGAGAAGCTGAAACAGTTTCAAAATGCATAGCGTTTGTTACAGAAAATAGCATTTAGTGAACTATCTGACCACACCTACGTCATCAAAAATATCGACGCTTGCCCCCGAGCCGAACATTTTTGAAAGTCCAGGTTCCACTTTCAATTTGACCTATTTGAAATCAACTAAAAATCAACCAACTACAATAGTTCCTCTTTACATATATTAATAACCAGTCAATATCAGAAATATAGGATGGGCAGATTCCTTATATCAACGATCGTCTAAACGATATCGTTTTTGAAACTTTGATCACCAAAATAAGTCATATTCTTTTCGAATTTTTTTTGACAAATGTCAGCAGCTTTCATTACATTTTTAGAAAATGAACTAGATTAAGCTCTCAAACTTGTAATTTTAGCACTTAGTTGCTAGTTTTGGAGGTCTATCCTTTCGACGATAATCGTCTGAAAAGTTATGGAATGAGTGCCTAGCCTTGCAGGTCTTCTATAGCGTGTTATTTTTCATTTATTTATGTATTGTTAAAAATGTATACCTAGGAACCTATTTTTATTATTTTACTTAATATTATTTGAATTGTCTTTGACAAGTCTTTAAAACGATTATTTATTATTTATTTTATAACTTATTTTATACCTACGGATACATGCAGGTACTGTGAGGACCTACAAGTCACGGAAGATATCTCCCACCTCTATGCGAGTGTCAAGCAAGGAAGAACCTAGGCAGGTACTTCTTTAACAACTTAGAGGAGGTTGGTTCCTCAAATAACATTGGGGCAATAATTGAATTCTGTAGGGAAATTGACTGCTTGGGCGATTTGGTTTAGGTTTTTAACCATAATGGTTCCCGGGGGATGGCGATGGACCCGTCTTGTTGCCCTGTCTTTTGTGACAATCTCACAGCCCTAATCAACCTATACCTACATACGTCCATTTTTAAAAAAGTGTAACTGAATTCGTATTATTTTGCTACATAATTATCTACATACCAAAATTTTTTTTTTGTCAAGCTTATAAAATCGAATTCACCTGAACTGTATTGTGTACCAATGTATATAATATATATGATACCAAAATAAAAATGTATTTTTGTTAAATAATCGATTTAAAACTAGTTTATATGTATAATTTACTTTGTATTTGAAATTTTTCAAAAGCAAAAATAACCTGGCCGGATACTGGCGCAAAAGTGGCCGACTACTGAATTTTGCTGGCCGGGTACTGGTGAAATTTCACTTGTTTCAAAAAATTAATTTTAATTTTAGATACAAGAACCCAATTATATTCAACTATTTTTTTTTTAAACAAAAATTGCATTTGAAGTACAAAAAAAAAGAAAAAACTTGATTAAATGGTCAGGTGAATTATATATCACGGATCAAAGTACGAAAAATAGTTAGGTGGCCGGTTACTGGTACATCTACCCTAACAGGGGTTAAGTCAATACTGTGGTATCGGCCTGGTTAAGTTCAAGTGATGCCAGGTCATCTGCTTTTTCATTAGCGGGCACTTTTTTGTGTGGAATTCTTAAAACCTGCTGAGTGCAAAAAAACTATTCAGAACAAGGAAAAGCAGCATAATTCGTGACACTTTTCAGGTGCGCAGGTTATTCAGATGTGGAAAGATGAATTGTGCGTTTTTTTTCCAGATCTATTACACAGCAACCGTAAGAGATACAGTCGAATCCCTCTAAGTCGGACCTCCTTTAACTCGAATTTCCCTCTAACTCGAATTTTTCGACCCAATTTTTGCATTCCCTTCATTCCCCCTTTGCATATAAAAATCATGCTCTAACTCGAATTTTTCCAGAAATCCCTCTAACTCGAACTAATTTTTATCTCCCGTGAAAATTCGACTTAGAGGGATTCGTCTGTATTTGAATGAAAAAATTATGACATATAGAACAGGGTACGTTGCATGCGATCTTAGCATTAACTCAATTTTGACATAAGTCGACTTACGCTGTTCTTTTTTGCCACAGTATTACCGACTTACAAGCTTTTTTTGTATTCTCAGCGGCTTTTATTTCCGCTTGGCGGTCAATGAGAAAAAGTAATATCTGCATGAAGTGTTGCCATCTTTGTAATCTGTCATCTTAAGTTGATTAGATTGATCTGGGCTAGACGTAGCTTGAGCGCAGGAACTAGATTGGTCGGTAACGTCACTTTTTCTATATCCGTTGCTCACTTGCGAACTGTCAACATAGTACACAGTCAGGAAATTCTTGACTGGATTCGTCGGCTACACCTCCATTGATGTCATCTCTAAAAGTTGGGGCTTCACGTTTCTGGAATAAAGTGAATTTTACATACGTAACAAAAACAAATTCCTCCTCACGGAGGACGCAATTCGAACACTGGTAATTTTTTCAATAGGTCTTGGTGAGTAATTCATTGTTCCGTGTCCTTTACGGAGTCGGAAAAAAATTTTTAACCATTGTTTTGGTGTAGGAGGCTGGATACTTGGGAGTAGACTTGGAGGGAATGATCTTCGTGTGGTGGTGTAGAGTTTTTTCAGTTGTTAAGCTGAAGGAACTGTATTGTAGATTTGGATATGTCTATGTTTTAAGGAAAAAAGTGGGGGCAACACAGGCTGAGATTGCGCCATGGCATTGTCGGCTGCTTCATTGACGAACATGCCAACATGTCCTGGCACACACTTTTACTTTGTTTTGTCTGTGACTTTCAGAAGACTCTCATTCTGAAGACGACTGAGACATTATTTCTCGGGTTAAGTATTTCCCGCAATACGGAGAGGCTGTCGGAGCAGATAACAAATTTGACATTTAAAAGACTTGAGTAAGTTTTAACGCTTGCGGAGGTTCGTTCTGTTTTAAAGATAAATGCGGGTTCGGATACAATCCCTTGTTTAAGTACTGTTCCGTCATCTAAGGCGACTGCAAGGGCGGTGTTTTGTTCGGTGTTAGAACCAACCGTGTTAATTGAAGTCCTCGCTACAACCTCGCTAGAGCTACAACCGCCACCACTTGTTGTTCCGCCACCAATTGTTGTCCCGCCACCACTTGTTGTTCCGCCACTAGCTTCATAACTCAGACGATAATCGTATGACTTGGAAAAACGATCGATGTAACAAACTGCTAGAGCTTTCCTACGTATTAACTTTACAGAGCTGTTGCTGATTGTCCATGGTGGCTGAGACGAGTTTATGGTGTCTAGTGCCAACCACGGCTCCATTGCGGATGGTAATCTTCTCTTCCGTCTGAGCTTGGATATGGTGAGAGTATCTTTGGCAATGTTAGAACCACTTGCGTGAAAATGATCTAACTACATATTTAGTGAGGTTAGGTCTGGATACTGGGATTTGAACTCTGGACAGAATGCTTCTTTAAAATGTACTGACACATAAAATGCACTCTGAACATGGTCTGAACTGAAAAAAGAAACAGAAATCCAGGGTTCTGGGTCTGTCCGTAACACAGCTAGAGCTTAAGAAGAAATACGACCTTTTCTGACAGTTGAAGCTCGGCTCTATTTGTTAAACGTCGGTAGTCTACTTAATACCCATAGAAAAAGATCGTTTCATCATTGTTCTTCCTTTATGCGTTCGCTTAAGTTTGGCGTTCGCATTTTATCTTCCCGCAAGAATGAACCATGTATCGCCTTTGGATTGGAATTCTCCGACCAAATTGCGGGCGAACGAGTAAATTTTGGGAAACTCGAAACGATAAGTATTCATTGGGCTTAAACGCTAGCCAATGTCATTTATTTTTTTATCCGTGCCGCTGGTCATCTACTGCAAATTGCACTGTCGAGCTTTGTGTAAGAAGTTTCTTAAATAACGTATTGGTAAAATGCCCACATTGGGCGGTGCGGTTCAATTGTAAGTCTGCAGAGGAACGCCTCTTGGAAAAGTCTAACAAACAATCGAGGGTAGAACTGTCCTGCCCGGCGCTCTGTACCCACCAAATGGTAGAAGCTTTTGCTCAGTTTAACCCCTCGGATTCGGCATCAAATCGATCTGTCTCTAAAATATAACCACAATTAAACAGTTGTGAGTTGGTAGACCTAAAAATCGAAGACTTGTGAAGCGGGGAGTTGATTAGGCCATTTGGTCAACATGTGTCGTGTTTTTTTCAAAGTCATCTCCTGCAGAATACTACTGCAATAGTGCACCCACATTTTGTCCAGCTTTTGCACTTCAGTGGTAAGATGTCGACTTGCTTCTCCTCTCCACCTTGTACGTAACTAATCCAGATAAAGTATCCGCCGCCTGAATTTTCTGTAAAACACAAAGTTTCCATCTGCCTAAACCTTTTCTTTTTTGATTTCCAACGCTCCTATTCATGTTTTCCTTTTGTCTTTTCCAGATTCCTTATCGCAAATAGGTTCACACCTTCAGATGATCCTGCAGAGCTGACTGATTGCTTTCGTTGTGACAAGTTGATGTTGGTAAGAAATCAAAACTGCCTCGGCTGCAATTTTTCCTAACACAAATTCCTCAGATGAACTTCCGTCTATAACTTGAATTCTTTCTTTTTTAAACTTGCAGCTTGCAAAATTAAGATGCAGCAACTTTTGACTAAACGAACCGCCTCCAGCACAGAGAGTAAAGCGCCGTATTTATCAATTTTTTACCAAACAAATCCGCATCAGCAGCAAATCTAAGACAAACATAAAAAACAAACAAACTAATCAACCAAACAACGAGAATTGTTTACAAAAGACACAGCCATTAAAGGAAACACAAAGAAGTGGACATCAACAGTTGTTGTCGTCTGTAGTCTCTGAAAAGTTGTATATAAATTTTAGGAGAGAACTCAACACAGCATATCCATTCTTTTACCCCGACGACAGACAAAGAGAAAGTAAAATTACTTCCCGAACATGGACACAAACAGCAACAGCGGCGTAGCCGCAGCTGGTGGCGGCATAACAAGTGGTGGCGGTTGTAGCAGTAAAGAGCCGCCACCACGCAATGAACCCTACGTTGAACCGATCAACGGCATTGTACAGCCACCGACTGTACCGCAACCAGACCGACCTGGCCGCAATACCAATCAGCTGCAATATATCATCAAGACGGTAATGAAATCGATTTGGAAACACCAATTCTCGTGGCCATTCCAGCAGCCGGTGGATGCGAAAAAACTCAATCTGCCGGACTATCATAAGATCATCAAACAGCCGATGGACTTGGGCACGGTGAAGAAGCGTCTGGAGAACAACTACTATTGGACGTCGGGCGAATGCATTCAGGACTTCAATACAATGTTTACGAATTGCTATGTGTACAATAAGCCCGGCGAGGATGTCGTAGTGATGGCCCAAACGCTCGAGAAGCTTTTTCTCACTAAGATCGAGGCAATGCCGAAGCCCGAGATCGAGCTGGAACCGGTCACACCGAAAGGTGCTAAGAAGAAGCCCCGAGCACCGGGCAAAGTGCCCGCCACACCAGGCAGTGGCCTACTGCCGACGCCGAGTAGTGCAGGACGTGGACGACCATTGTCTGCGATGGGTGGCGGTGTGCCAGTGACATCAACGGCGGGGCCAGCGACACCACTTGGCACCCCAACGGTTCCGAGTATTCCGCAAATCGGTCGAATTCCTCATCATTCTTCTAGTGGCACGAAAAACTCAACCGTAGCTGCTGTAGCGGGTTCCACGTTGTCGGGAGTGGCAGCATCTGGCGGAGGTGGCGGCGGCGGCGGCACAGCTGTCAGCGCCGCGAGTGCTGCAGCAACAGCGGTAAGCGGCGCTGCTGCTAGCGTATTACCCGCCCCAGCCGCATCCGGACCGAATGCATCGCACAATTCTCTGGGCGTTGGTGCGCCGCCTGGCGCAACACTGGCCTCGGCCGGCAGTAGTCTGGTCAATTCAAGCCTAATCGACAACTCGGCTGCGGCAGCGGCAGCAGCAGCTGCCCACGCGGCCGCCGCAGCTGCATACCATGTAAATAGTACTCAACCGGGCGCTCTGGACGCAGTGATACCACCTCAGCAGCCGGCCAAAATGAAGAAGGGCGTGAAAAGAAAGGCGGACACAACCACACCGACGGCCAATGCATTTGAATCCCCCTATGCCGCGATCGATTCAAAGAGCGCCAAAATAGCGACGCGCCGCGAATCATCCAGACAGGTAAATAAGGTAGGCGCGAGTCGATAGTGTTGATGTTGATACTTTTGGTTTTCATTTTCTGTCCACAATTCATCAGAAAACACATGAATCTGAATCATTTGGCAACACTTCACTCGCATTGCTGCCGTTTTTCGTTTTCTCTTTTACCATTTTACCGCTTGTGCGATTGTTTTTGTGCTGTGAGTGGATGGGTTGAGTGATTAATATCTCTTCATCTTCATTCATCATCCTCAGACAGTTTGCCATTCATTGTTCTCGCTCTCTCTCTCTAAGCACATCTTTTGTATTTTTTTTTTTCTTTTAGGAATTGACGTTATTCCAATCATCAGTGTATCCGATGTCACCCCTGGGCGGCACACCTGGCTCGGCACCGAAGAACAAAGAAAAACTGTCGGACGCGCTCAAGTCATGCAATGAAATTCTAAAAGAGCTCTTTTCCAAAAAGCACTCCGGCTATGCCTGGCCCTTCTACAAGCCGGTGGACGCCGAGCTGCTGGGCCTGCATGACTATCATGACATAATCAAGAAGCCCATGGATCTGGGCACGGTGAAACGGAAAATGGACAATCGCGAGTACAAGAGCGCGCCTGAGTTTGCCGCCGATGTGCGATTAATATTCACCAACTGTTACAAATACAACCCCCCAGATCATGATGTCGTTGCGATGGGTCGCAAACTGCAGGACGTCTTCGAGATGCGATACGCGAATATTCCCGATGAGCCAGCTATTCATATACACGCCTTCTCTAAGAACGAAACGGAAACGTCTTCCGAAGAGTCGAGCGACACCGAGAACGAGTCGAACTCGGACGAGGAGCGCAACGCCAAGCTGAAAATGCTCGAGGCAAAGCTGATCGACCTCCAGGACGAGATGAAGAAACTGATGGAGGAGGCATCGAACAAAAAGAAGGCAAAGAAAAAGCTCAAGGAGAAGAAGAAGGGACCGGGCGGTGGCGGTGCAGGCGCAGGTATGGTCGGAGTTGGCGGCGGCATGTCTGCCGGTATGGCTGGCGCTCCAGGTGGTGTTGACCTCAGTAAAGTTCCCGGTGAATTACATCATGGTCATGCACTGGCGGCGGCCCATGGCGCTGCAGTCAAGGGCGGTGGACTGGGTGGACCTGGTGCCACTGGTGGACTTAATTCGGCACTAGCTGGAGCCGCTGGCATGACTGGCGCAGCAGTGGCGGCCGGCGGAGCTGCTGGTGCGGCCAACAGTAAAGGTGCTAAGGTTAAGGGCCAGCGCGGACCGAAAGCAGGCGCTGCAGGAGCTGGTGGGCCCGGCACCAGCGGTCAAGTGAATAAACGCGCCAAGGCGAATGCGACACCCGGCGGAGCACCTCGAGGAGCCAACAAAAAGAAACCCAGCCAAGTGATGAACTTCGACTCGGAGGAAGAGGACACCGCCAAGCCGATGTCGTACGACGAGAAGCGACAACTGTCGTTGGACATTAACAAGTTGCCAGGTAGAAAACACGTGTGAACCGAACCACTCCAACGAGCCCTCGTATTAACTGTCTCTTTGTGTTGTTATCTTTTCGTTTTTAGGCGACAAACTTGGCCGCGTCGTCCACATAATCCAGAACCGCGAGCCATCGCTGAGGGACTCCAATCCAGATGAGATCGAAATCGATTTCGAAACACTAAAGCCGTCTACCCTGCGCGAACTGGAGAGCTATGTCGCCTCATGTCTCCGTAAAAAAACTCGTAAGCCTTACTGTAAGTTTATCCCAATGACACGCACTACTAGCGAACAGAAAGAACAAGAGAGCGCAAGCACTAAAAAGAGCAAAACAGAAAGAGAAACAAAGCGAGTCTTACTTAGGTTGTGTTTGGTTAACGTTTTCAAAATTTCCTTATTATTATCAAGCTCTTCTCACTTTGTGACAACATTTTTCGTTTTTTTTCGTTGTTTTTCGTTTCTATTTCCTATTTCACATCACACAAGTGGCGAATCATACTTCCTAATAATTGCTTGTGTTTAATCTGTTACCTAACCTCCTCCACATCACGAGAGTTGACTTTTTGTTAAATGTTTCAGTGACTAAAAAAGAAAACAAAAAAAAAAACAAATCTACTTGTAACGATTTTGCTTAACTTTTCTACACAAAAAGGAGACGAGCGGACAAACAAATTTGCCGCCACCACTACGCCCAGCGAAGAGCAGTTGTTACTTTTGACCCAGTGACAAGTGAAAGAGCCTTAATTTTTTTATTTGTTTCCTTTCATAATTTCCCTTTTCACAATTGGCAATAGATGAACTTGCAAAAAACAAAGTCCACAAACAAAATGAATAAAAAAAAGTCATGCATAGATGATAGTAGTGTCTGTGTTAATTGGATGAACTGAGCACAAAATATTTGGCATGGTAGTTGTTGTCTTTTTTGTATATCGAACTAATTGTACTTTTAACCGATTGTTGTTTGAATAATTGTAAAGTTTGAGTTTAATTTTGGTATAATTTAAGTGCATCCCACAAGAGGAGGATATCCCTTTTGTTTTATTTTTGTTCCAAGTGTGTGTTGTTAATATCGAGAGTTTAGTCTAACAAATTGGTGTTGGGTAGTTGTAAATGAGTTTCATTTGACGTCCTAAAGTGAGGATGGGTCGCCAAACTTTTCGCTGTTTGAGTTGCATGAGAAATCTTTTCTACTGAGAGAGATGCTTGGGGAGTTGAGTTGAGTTAGGTTAGGTTGAGTGGGGTTTTTAGATCGTCACAAAAGGCCAAGACGGGCCCATCGCCATCCCCAGGGATGTTAAGTTAAGTTAAGTAAGGTTAGGTAAGGTTGAGTGGGGTTTTTATCGTCACAAAAGTCAGAGATGGGCCATCGCCACCCATCGACTAATCCAAATCGGCCAAGCAGTCAATTTCCGTACAGAATTTAATTATTGTCCCAATATTGTTTGAGGAACCAACCTCCTCTGAGTTGTTTAAGAAGAACCCTGCCTTTTTCTACTCCGAGCAATTGCTTGACACTCACACAGAAGGTGGGAGATATCGTCCTCACAGTACCTGCATATGTCCGTGTTAGCTAAGCCTGGTCTCATGGCATGCTTAGAAGGCAGTGTTCAGAGAGTATTCCTACCGTTGATCTTAACTTTGTTCTTCTGAGGGTTTGTAATTCTTCAGAGTTTTTCCTATTTAAGACGGGCCACAGTGCCTTTGAGACCCGGTGGCCTTCTAACTGTGACCATCTTGCGGCTGCTTTATTAGAGGTTTTCTCGAAGACAACTCTTTTAGCAACGCCCATAGGTGGTCTGATACCCTCAATCATTGTATTAAGTGGAAGATCCGCTCCTTCCTTAGCCAGAATGCCCAGGTACCCAACACAATCTGACACGGATCTGCAAACATATTGCCTTAAGCTTACTTACTTACTTAACGGGCTCCCGACCCGTGGAGCCTTCCATCCTCTGCGATCCCGGGCACGCTGCTTCCAGTTACCCAGACCAAGCGCTCTGGCATCCGCGATGGCTTGGTCTTTGAAACGGAGGTTCGGTCTTCCTTTTCGTCTCGAACCTGGCTGGGGTTCGAAGATCCTCTTAGCTGGAGCTGGAGCTCGATGTGGCCCGAGCCAATGTAGTCGACGTATTTGGCCTTTTGGACTACATCCACATCTTGGTACAGCTCATAGAGTTCGCGGTTGTATCTTCTCCTCCATTCGCCCTCCTCGCACACATTACCAAAAATCCGCCGAAGAATTTTTCTTTCGAAGGATAAGGGTTCTGTAAAGCATACACTTTGTCCTTCGAGTTAGGAGTTTTGAACCCAATTGTTTTGCCAAACCGAAGTAGCAGCGGTTTCCTAGGGTAATTCTTCGCCGGATCTCCACTAGGATGTCATTTGTGGAGTTCATGTTTACTCCGAGGTAGATAAACTCCTTAACTACCTCGAAATTGTTGCTATCAATAGTGACGTTCTGTCCTAGGCGGTGGACAGATGCTTGTTTGTTTGTTGATAGCATGTACTTAGTCTTGTCCTCATTTACTACAAGACCAACGAATTTCGCCTGTTCTTCAATCGCCGTAAAAGCCTCTATCACGGCACGCTGGGAGCGACCGATGATGTCAATATCGTCTGCATACCCCAGCAGCTGGACGGATCTGTTGAAGATAGTGCCTTCCGTGTTGACACCTGCCCTGCGCACTATCTGCTCTAGCACGAGATTGAAGAAGTCACATGATAATGCGTCTCCTTGCCGAAATCCGGTGCATGTTTGGAATAGCTCGGAGGACCTTAAGCATTGCGCGGCAATTCAGATCTAGTGGCATGTGATTCAAGCGCTTTGAGCGCAGCCTGGCTATCAATGCAGATGGCGATATTCCTATTGGATATCGATCTCATCAAAAGTCCCTCCGCAGCTTGAGTACGGCCAGAGTCTCTGCCTGGAACACAGTGCATGTGCCCGGAAGTCTGGGGGCTATATGTAGGTCCAATTCGCTGGAGTATATACCTGACGCCGTACCCTCAATGGTTTTGGAACCGTCAATATATACTGAGGCCTCCTCTTCCCTCGAAACTAAGTTCCTATGCCAGTCCTGAGGATACGACACATTGTATGGGGTGTCAAAGTCGAGTGTACCAAGACCTTTATCCGCTTTTTCTGAGATTTCTGTGAAAGATTTCTTTAAGATAGTACTGTGTCCTATTCTATTGTTTATAAAAAGCAAAGAATTAGTGAGCCTGCATTTGATTGTATTTGTATCCAGTGGTAAAAGATGCAAGAACGCTTTCAGTACTTGGGGAGTTCAGGGGCTGATCAATCTAGGTTCCCAGGTTAGTAATGTACCGTCAAGTGGTGGCTGAAGCTAGAATTCACTGTTTAAAACATTCGTTTGGATTGCATCAAGGTGAGTCCGCTGTTGCCTGGAAACTAACTCTGTCGTTTCATCAGTCTTAAGAGGACATCTTTGCGCCTTCCTCTTCGCAGCTGCATCGTCTTTGACACTCTTGACTACCTTTCCCTTGCAGTTGCTTGCTTTACTTCTGCATCATTCGTGCTCTAGTACACGTACATTCTTTCTATCGGTCAGAGATCAAGGAGTGGCATATGAATAATTTTCTTTGAACAGTTGTTTGCCTGTTGGTTAGACTAAGATGGACCTGGACTGCTTCTATAGCAGAGTGGCCTCTACTGAATTCATGCAACCTACTTTCAGAACTGCTACTTGGAGTCGGATCTTCATCATCTTTTCTTGTTTCCCAGCCGTTGTTGCATTGGGAGTTGTCTTCTGGATACGTCCTAAAAATAGAGAAAGAAGTCAAATTTGCCGCCTAAATATGAGGAGCGCATTTCTGTTTTGATTTTCACAACAAATTTGTCGATTGAAACAGAAATCTGATGCAGAGAAAGAAAGCAAATGTAGTCAAAGGATAATGTCAGGCAAACTGTAAAGTACAGAACACCAAAAGAACAGTACGAACGAGTGAGTGCCAGCCATTAAGAGGTCGGCGCTTTGTGTGGTCAGTCCTTTCTTGTATTGAAACCCGTGCCGCGTGACAAAAAAGCAGCTCGGTTAGAGTTATCAGTTTGGCCTTTTCACAGGACTGTTTATGATTGCAAGCAGGAGCAGATTGCGAATTGTTTTCATTATTTCACGCAGTGTCTACTTTGCTTCTCAGTCGCTGCTGCGTTTAACACCAACAGCTGTAGTCTGTGCCCATCGTGCGATCTGGCTTTATTGGGCTCAGCGCACGTAAATTGTCGCGCGTCCGGAAACGTTTGAGCTAAAAGACACGATTACATTAAATTCCATGCGCTGTGCACCCGTCAATTCCCAGCTGCAACACGTCAACCACCGTGTCTAACTATGCAACATTAGTCAATGCCAAGCAATCGGCACGTTCGTCTTGCAGAATGGCACTCACTGTACTGATTATAATAAGTACCCAACGCATAGCAATACGATTGCTTAACAATGCTTCAATATGATTTCAGCTGTTGTGACACAGGACTCAAGCTTGATCTCGCACTTTTGCATTCCTTTTCTTCGTTCCTTACTACCTTAAAGCGAAAGCTTTTCGTAACGTTGCGTATATTCATCGATAGTGGGTCTGGTCTCCTTTATTTTTGACAGGATACACTAGGATTTGCTCTCGTTACTACCTAAACCGATAAAAGTCGCTTGCACCGTGTCGGCTCGGGGTAGTCTGCTTATCATATATCCATATGCGTATTTGGCAAGTAATTCGAACTGGAAAGGTCGTACCTTGTGTTTGGCTTTGATTAATGTACGAAGAAGAAGTCGCATGATAACTCGCCGCCTTGTCGTAATCCTTTTTTTGTCATTAAGTCCCTCGGTTAGGGCGTTACCGAGGTTGTGGCAGCAGCGATCTTCCCCAATAGTCTTCCTCCGCAGACAGGTGAATTTTGTGACAAAACTAGACCTCTGTGTAGCTCGGTTCTATAGATGTTGTCATAGGAGTCTTCAAAATCGATGAAAAGATGATCACTTGACCTCGTCTGCTTTTTCCCAGGATCTGTCTAATTGTGAACTGTCGGTTTAACTGTATAACTGTCGGTTAAACAAAGTCCAGGAGACCGATGGCTCTGTATTTGGCGCAGCTGTAGAGGTTATTCTTCTTGACCGAGCAGATTATGTCGAGGCTTCATTTATCGGGCACATAAAAAACATTTCATCTGACCGTATCTTGGAAATGAGTCGGTGCAAAGTCCCCTCCAGCTGCTGTAAAAAGCTCGGCGTATGAACTGTTGACCTTTAGTCTGAAAATTGATATGTTAACTTCAGAAGTAAGTTTTATGTGTCGTCGTTTAAATTCAATTGTGCAGGATCCGGAGATAGACAAGCCTCCTTAGGAATATTGGAATGTTGTGACCTCCTGTCTGCTATAATTACAAGGACGAACAGTCAAATTCTGCTACCAAACGTGGTGCGCCTTACCAACCGTCCTACCAAAGACGTTCTTCCCTTTTCACCATTGAGTTAAAATCGGCTATATATCGGATACTGATCAGGTCAAGGAACTCGAAGAGTCTGCATGGGTCGTCCTGTTAGTTGGGATTTAAAGTAAACACGACCGTTAATTCCATTAGTTGAAATTGGACTCCCCAATTCTCGAAGACAACCTATAACTCCGCTGGAAAATGCATTTGTCAGCATGATCCGAAAGTGTTTGCATTTGCTTAGTAGGCCGCGGCCCTTTTGTCACGAAAGTGAATTGTGGTTGTGCTGTCGCTGCAGTGGAATTGTAATAGCACAATTCAGTTAACCGCGGCTGCTACATATGCGTATTTGGGGCATTACAGTCCTTTTCTTTCTGTAGGAGAATAGCGATATAGTGGGCTTTTGTTGGCCTTGACTACAAAGGAAGCAACCTACAACAAGGGCATCACAATGGGTCCACACGGACCTAAGTGGGGTGCTGCAGGGTTGCTCTGCAGCATCCACCCATTAACCTAACCTAACCTAAACGCGTTCCCTTGAAAAACGCTCAATTTCGCTGCAGAAACACACGAAACCATTTGCGATTCATGTTGTCTATAACCTCTATTAGTTTGGAACAAGTACCCTCTCGAAAACGTCCTCCGGTTGCGGGATATTGCTTCTGTTAGGATGCGTCGAGATATATCCTTCTCGCTGGTTCTATACTCGTGGGGATATTTCGGACGAGAAATAAAAGAAAAGAGAAAGTTCTGAGTGGGGGTTCCCTACTTTTATTCGAGTTCCATTGGTAGGTCTTACGTCGTTGAGAGTTTATACAAGAAGGAGGATGTTAGGTTAGTAGTTAATGATGGAAGTTATAAGGCGACAGCTTACATAAAACTATAGGTCCAATATACTGTAGTAATTGTACTGGGTTGAGTTAAAATCAAAGCCTGTTAGTCGCTGTCGCGAAGAGTTCCGGGTTCTTGGCGAGCAGCACAACGTAAGACTATGCTGGGTTCCTGAGCACAAAGGTGTGTCTGGAAATTTAAAAGCTGATGAGCTGGCAGGAAAAGGATCTTCCCTTGAACTAAACCAAGCCGACACCACAATAATGATTCCCCCTGTAATCTCAGACAGACGATTGGGAACAAAATGGAAGATGGAGCAAGCTCGACTTTTGTGTCATAGCCAGCAAAATGTGGCCAATCTACAACAAACGGAAAACAGAAAAAATCTAACAATTGAACAAGAAATCACTGTCCTCAATTGTGGGCATTATCACCGGACACTGAAATACCCTACCAAGAAAATTTGTCGTAAACAGAAACAAGAGAGGGCGGTGTATGACCTCCTTGCGCCTTCCTTACAACTGTAGCGCGTTGCAGGCGGAAATCATGGCAATTAAGGTGGCTCTGTAGTCACAATTTTAAGGACTTCTTCGAGGATTTAGAGGAACTTTCAGATAGGTTTATTAAGGATCTACTTAAATTTGTAAATAAAACGGGTTGGTTAACTAATCCGTAGGTTTTTCATAGGTTTTCAGTGAATGGGGGTCATAAACCCCTAGGGCATCGCAACGGATCTACATTGATCTAAGTGTGGCACGTACAGGTTTCTCTGTCCTGCCAACCCGCTGACCTAACCTAACCTAATCTATTGTAACTGGGTTTCTTAGTTATCGACTTTCACTCGGACAGCTTTTCATTCACATAGTGTGTGCAATATTTCCCACTGCGGGTGTCCGCGTCTGCCAGACGTTTACTTTCTCATAAGACAGTGCACTGACAAAATTTCCACCAGTGTCCTAAGTTGTTGACCGCCTAGTTTTGGAAGTTCCCTAGTTCTTTTGCAGTCGAGTGGTGGCCAAAGTCTTTCGGTTGCAGTGGGTCCTGCCAGATCGTCAGTTTCTTTTATGAAGGGTTTTCCAATAAGAGGTGTTATTGTGAATGACCCGCTATTTCGGTAGCTGTCACTTTTGAAGCTTTTATTCTTTGACATTTGACAAGTAGAAACTACGCCATTAGTAAAAATGGAACGATACACGCTTCAACAACGCATTGAAATTGTTTAAATTCACTACAAAAATGGTGAAAATCTTGCAGTCACAGTTCGCAAAACTAAAGAATTTTTTGGTCGTCGTGAAGCACCTTGTCGGTCCGCAATACAGAAATTGGTGGAAAAATTCGAGCTGTTGGGACAAGTTAGTGATGTGAAGAATAAAACCCGTGCACGTCGCTCAAGAACAACTGAGAATATTGCTGCTGTAGCCAAAAGTGTTGAAGAAAACCCAGGTTTGTCCATTCTTTGTCGTACTTTAGAATTGGGCATTCCACAAACGTCATTACACCGTATTTTGCATAAAGACTTGGGTCTTAGGCTCTTAGGCTTATAAAGTTCAGTTAACACAAGAACTCAAGCCGGCCGATCATTAACAACGAAACCATTGATCTTTAACGGGAAAAGTTTCCGGACCGTGTTATCTCTCGAAGAGGTGATCCCAATTGGCCATCCAGATCTTGTGATTTAACACAAGAACACCTTGCGACTTCTTCCTTTTGGGCCACGTGAAAGATAAGTTCTACGCCAACAGCCCAGCGTCGATTCAAGACCTCAAAGATAAAATTCGTGAGGCTATCGAGGACATAGGGCAGCCACTTTGCGATTTGGTTATGGAAAATTTCATGAAAAGGATATGGTCCTGTATGCGTGCTCCTGGCGGCCATTTGGCTGATGTTGTTTTCCATTACTAACGGCATACCTTCCTCTTTATTATGAAATAAACAACCGATCATTTATCTCGAAAATTGGCATTTTTTTTTGAATACCAAAATAACACCTCTTATTGGAAATCCCTTTATTACCACAAGTCGTCAGATTCTTTTCTGATGCACGGAGGTGGCTTAATGTCCAAGCCTCTAAATTCCTTCTATTTGCCTGCCTTTCCCTTCCAAACTCATCGTGAAGTATGTGCATGTGCACACAAGTGTCTCCACACATTATGCAGTCGAGACCAAGTGATAGGTTGACTGCATACTGGCTTCAGCATTGTGCGGCAATTCCTAACTCTTTCAGAACAGACAATGTAGATCCTTGTTGATGGCGACATTCCTCCCAGATATATATCTCTTCTGTCAGCAATTGTGATTGAAAGTAGTCCGATAGTCGGGCCTACAGAAAAGACGCCACAACCCTTGGGCTCCATCGTTTTTCAGCCTTCTGTATAAAAACCAAAGGACTCTTATTTTTGAAGGGATACTCGTATTAACAGCACTCCTCTTTTATTCATTCATCCGTTTGCATTACATTTGGTTTCTTTTTTTTTTATGTTGCCATGCTAACTATAGTGTGTTTAACCATTCTCCGCGACATTTGTTTTCCATTAACTGCATGCATGCTTACATAAACAAAATCACAAAGATCCTCATTGAAAATATCTTCTACACAATACACATGAATCGGTGTGGGTAATATCGGTACAGAACACAAATAGAGAGTTAATTGCTGGCAGTTAACTTTGTGTTTGTTGTTCGCAATATGTTTCTCTTGTAATTGAACTTTTTGCTGCTAACTTTTCTTATCTTGAACTGTCTTTTAGTTGGAATTATGTATTTAATTTTTTTTTTTAATTATTTTGTTTAATATTTCGGAAACGCTTGAAAGTTTGTCGTATATATATATATTTTGATATGTATATACAGCTGGTTGTATTATAATTTGTTTCATGTATAAAATCGATTGACTTGTATGGTTGACTATATTGCACTCGTTTGGTTTTGTTCTTTTCGTCCTTCGTTTCGCGCGAGTAGATAAGAAAATATCTGGCAAATCTAAGGATGAACAAATGGCAGAGAAGAAACAGGAATTGGAGAAACGGTTGCAAGATGTAACTGGACAATTGGGCACGGCTAAAAAGGCAGCCAAAAAAGGTGAGTTCTGTCGCACAAAGTTTTGTTTTCAGATGGAGATTCTTTGGAGATGGGTGAACAGCTCCATTGATGATGTACTACATAAATGGAGATGTTCTTAAGATGCAGTACTTCAATGGATGTGTATTGTGAAGAAGAAGTCTGAGGGCCGTTTGCTGATACGACCATAGCCACATAAACTCTTATGTGACAGTTTACGCTCTAAAAAAGTAGCCTATAAGTATTTAAGTATAACTTAAATCGTTTAGAGTCGTATGAGCAAACGGCCCTGACAAGTTGGGAGAAAAAGGGTTTGCGGTAAAGAAACATCAGTCAGTCTTAAGGAAACATGAAGATGAAAAGAAATGTGTTAAACAAATAGCACTGCCCTGCCCCTTTCTTTTCTTTTCCAGCTCTCAATTACACAGGGAATTTTCCCAAAATTTTGGAAGGATTCGTTTATCATTCCCATTCACAAAAAGGGGTGTAAGGGTTATATATAGGGTGATTTTTTAGCTGGTTTGGTTTTGGCAACACTGGTTTTGACAGCTGACGTGTGTTTAGTACCTTGTGTCACTGTCAAACAGCTTCAGTTTGGTTTGCAATTTAACCATGGATCGTCTTACAAATGAACAACGCTTGCAAATTATTGAATTTTACTATCAAAATTCGTGCTCGGTTCGAAATATTCATCGCGCGCTGCTTCCATTTTATGATCGGCATTCTCGACCTTCTGAGCAGTCTATTCGGAAGAATATTCGGGCCGGTCAATTGGCCGCCTAGATCGTGCGATTTGACACCATTAGATTATTTTTTGTGGGGGTATGCCAAGGCTAATGTGTATAGGGACAAGCCCGCTTCGATTGACGCACTGGAAGCCAACATCCATGCATTCATTCGTGAGATACCGGCCGATATGTGTGAAAGAGTATGCCAAAATTGGACTCAGCGGATGGGCTACCTGAGACGCAGCCGCGGTTAACATTTGCATGAAATTATCTTTAAACATTAAATTGCAAGGTTCAAACTATCGATTCAAATAAATATTTCATTCATTTTTTCGAATTTTTTTTTTAAAAGTTCTAAACCTCTTAAAAAGTCACCCTACTAGCTGTACCCGCCCGGCTTCGCCCGTGTAAAATGTGGTTTCAGAACAGTTGATGGAAAAAAAAATAAAGAAATTTACTGTCTTATAGGGGACATAAAAACGTATTTCTTTTGAAAATCGCTGGAAGGAAAAATCAAAAAATTCTCGAAAAACATTGAAGAGGCATAAAGTGAGGAAGCCTTCTTCAATAGTGAGGGACTTGAACCCGATCTAAAAAAAAACTCCCGAAGACTGAGTCTGAGTGGACAATGAAAATGAACGAAGATAATGTTATAATGTTTAACTCACTTTTTTTTTTATTAATGTAACACTTCTTTGTATACCACTATGTTAGCGGTTTTGTTTCTATCGGCTAAGATAGTGATATTTCCTGCATTAATTATCCTGGAGCACGCTACATATAACTGCCCGTGTGTGACGCAATTCTTTCTTAAATCAACTACCGATTTTCTTAAAGTTTGACCCTGTGACTTATTGATTGTCATGGCAGAACAAACATTAATAGGAAATTAAATCCGTTTAAACTGAAATGACTAACTGCTTTGAATTATTTGTAGGTATTCTTGTTATAAACACCGTTTTTCTTTTACCACACCCAGTTAAAATGAAAGCATCAAAAAGGTTGTCTCTAACGATAGGCGGGTTTTTTTTTTAGCTTCGATCTCAGCGAAGCATAGTAAAGTACAATTTTCAGCACGCGATAACAACAACTCTACTGTAAAGTCTCGAAGTGCCTGTTATCACTCTCAATCTGGTTCCATTACAAAGATTGGGGGGATTCAAATTGCGAAGCAACATAATGGGGTCTCCAACTTTTAATTCAATTTTATGAGCAGGAAGGCCATGGGCTGTAATGCTATTTAAAAACTCGAGCGGCTAATTTACTGCCCTTGATCGCTCTTTTAGCTTTTTTTGTAAAGGCAAAATACCCGCGAATTGGGTATCACGCAGTGTTGTTATATCGTGGGGTTTATCCCTTTTTGTGGGAATTTCGATGTCCGAAAAGCCTTCCGTGTGATAAAGGGATAATGGGCCAAATCGTGGGAATTTCAGAAATCTCCCAAAAAAACATTCAAACTATAAATTTTTGGTGAACCTGTATTTCACCATGATAATCAACACACTGACAGCCTTATTTATAAACCAACCGTAGAGTCTGCTTAACTTTACGCACCCTCTGAAATGGCCTTACGCAGGGAAATGCGATTTATAAAGATTTTTCGAAATTAAGCAACGTTGCTTTAAGGCTGCGTAATTTAAACGCGAAAATTTGCGTTTAGAGCCTGCGTAGAGCCTACGTAAATATGTTTTTGCAGCTATTGTCATTCTTGGTAGTGGTCGAATTGGGAACAATTTTAAAAAGTGAAACTAATTTTTGTTTGTGCATTCATTTCGAATGTGGTGTAAATTTGCACCAAACGAATTTCGTCTGCAAATGCAATTATAACATATAATTTCAGATTTGGTGGTGGTTGATAGATTATTGTAGTTTTCCATTGGTTTCACTCGGGGATCCACTCATTCTGAAATCCAATGGAACAACAAAACTGCTTCTGAAAGAATCCACAAAAGTATTGGTGAAACGCCAAAAAATAATCTACGGCTACGACTTATGATTGCAGGTATATATTTCAGCAGTCCCTCCAAAGAAATTTCGGAATTGTCCCAGGTAATTTGGCTTTTTGTTTGTGTTATGTATGATTTTCTTACGAAGCTAATCTGTCAACCACAGATAAGATCAGTTTCAGTTGCAAAAAGTAATAGATTTCAGTGTTTTCTGTAATAGTTTGTCGAAATTCTTACCTATTTAGACACAAACCTCGTTTAGTAAAGTTACCTCGGAAAAATGTTTATAAATCACAATTTCAGGAAAGCCACGTAGAGGCTGCGTAAATTCTTACGCGATGTTTAACTAAACAACATCGTAGAGGCGTCGTAAGAGAAACTAATAAATACGGCTGTGACTGTCCATAAAAAACAGTTCATGTAAATCGTCTTTTATCAAAATTTTCTGGTACCAAAAAAAATCATAGCAGTGTTACAAACTACGGTTTTTATACTAAAGATTAATTTAACTTGATTTTCTTTCCGTGTAATACAAATTTTAATTTTAAAAACTGGTTTTTAACTCAAAAATTATCGTGGGATTTGAAAAGGGAATTTGAGTATTATGAAAAGGGAAAAAAGGGAAAAATTACCACGCTTCGTGGGATAAATGAAGAGAGAGTGCTAACAACACTGGCTATCACGATCTAGTATCACTGATACCTATACCTATTTGACATTTTTTTTAATGTTTTTTTCTTTCCTTTTTAACAAACAAACAGCATACAGCACACTGCCTCTGTCTGTCTCCCTCTCCCTTACAGAAGTAAAATATGGTTAAAAGAGATGTAAATATATCGCGCGGTTAGTATGTTTGATTTGAGAGTGAAGTGCATATCAACTCACGCAGGTGAAAATCGTAGAAATGTTTAAAATTTTGCCTATTTCTTTAAAAACCTTTTAGTTTTCGAGTTAATGGATATCCTAAGTTGTACCCGCAGATGTCCTCTATAAGATGTTGGCTGCTATATTTAAATGCTCCCAGTATTTTCGAACGGAAAGCGTTACAAAGAAAAAAGCGAAACGAAACGAAAAAATAAATTACTCTGGTACAATTTTTTCCGGATAGAGAGTTGAAACAAAGTGGAGATTGTAGGCCTAGGTATCCTCTATAGGACTAAGAAAAATGCACCAGAATATATTCAGTAGTTTCTAAGATTTTTGCATTTAAAGACATGCAGTCAAATTCAATCTTAGTCGAACAGAACTACACCAATTTTATTTATATGATAGACCTATTGCTAAACTCTCTTGTATAACAAAGCTGTTTGAGAGCATCGTTTACGATACAATGTTTTTGTTTTACAAACCAATTCTCTCCACTAAGCAACATGGATTTCTTAAGGGTCGATCTACAACCACGAACCTTACAGATTTCGTCTCTAACACATTATGTGCTTTGGAAAATGGTAAGGAAGTGGATGTTGTAGCTACTGATTTCAGCAAAGCGTTCGACAAAATCTCTCACAAAATCATACTCTTCAAACTAAAAGCGATCGGTTTTTCACCGCTGTTTATTTCATGGATTAAGTCTTGTTTAGAGGATCGCAAGTATAGTGTCCTTTTTAGATTTTATGTTTCTAAGCCACTTTTGGCGTCCTCTGGTGTACCACAGGGTCATTTATGACCTTTGATCTTTAATTTGACGTAGTACGTGTCATTTTACTATCTGACCTGGGGATTTACGCAGATGATATGAGATTTTCTTAACGGCTGACTCTCTCTCACTTCAAACTGACCTTATCCACTTCTACACATGGTGTCAACAGAATCGTTTAGATCTTAACGTGAAAAAATGTCAAGCTATTACATTCTCTTGCCTCAAAGATCTTATTTCATTAACAACGAGTCTTTTTTTACCGTTTCATCTATTCGTGATCTGGGCATTATCTGCGATGCTCAACTTAACTTTCGGCCTCATATGGACAACATTATAAGCAGAGCTAACTCTGCACTTGGCTTCATTAAACGTTGGTCAAAGGAGTTCTCTAAGCCCTATGTTACTAAATCCCTTTATACGACGTTTGTAAGACCTCTTCTTGGATTTGCCAGCCAGGTGTGGTCACCTTACCATCAGGTACATATTCCGAGAATCGAAGCTGTCCAGCGTAGATTCCTTCGTTTTGCCTTACGTGGGCTTGATTGGGATGACCCTCACAATTTACCTCCCTACGAGAATCGCTTAAAGCTGCTCGACTTACAAGCTCTGAAGGCTCGACGTGATATCATTTTGATTCATCAGTTACTATTCGGAAGCACAGATTGCCCACATCTGCTGCATCAGACCTCATTGAACACTAATCCTCGTCGTTTACGTTCGATTCCCTTTTTCCGCCTTTCCCATCACCGTACAGAATATGCTGCAGAATAAACTGCTGCTCAAAACTCAGCTCTTGTTCCACAGGAAACGGCAGCAATTGTCAGCCCTTCGCATGGAAGCACAAGTTGGCAAACTAGACGCTTGTCTTTTCTAAATGAAAGACCGTAGATTTCATCCCAAAAGTCGCACTAGGTTCCTTTCAACAAATTTAATTGAAATAAAGAAATACTTCTACTTTTACTTACTTTTACTAATACCCTCCAGAGCTGATTTGAAGAGTAATTGAGGAACTCGCAGGGGATACGTTTGTTTCTATACAGGCTTGTCTTAAACAGAAACAAGAGAGGGCGGTGTATGACCTCCTTGTGCCTTCCTTACAACTGTAGCGCGTTGCAGGCGGAAATCATGGGTCTGTAGCCACAATTTTAAGGCCGGGATTAAATTCGTGAACTAAATTTCATAACTGATGGTGGAACAGTTTAAAATTTAGTAATCAGGCAAGTCCGAGGTAATTGCTTGTCCGACGAATGGCACAATTTCTGTTAATTCTTCCGGAGAAGGGGAATCTGTAAATCACCCCTATCGGGAGTAAAATGGCCCTGGGAATGTTTCCTATTCAGCAATCTGATTTACTTTGCTGACAAGGGAAACCTTTCCATTGGAATTTATTCGCGATAACCCTGAATGCCTCTTGCTTTACTTGTACAGTCTTCACCAAACAAATTGCGACAAACTGCATAACATATGCTCCGCCACGAAACTGTTGCGGATCAGGTTGGATTTCAAGCGCACCAACTGTCACTGCAGGGTGGGCCAAAGACAAGTTTCTTTTTAAAAGTGCAATAAGATGAACAAAACAAATTTTTTTATAGTAAGAGCAAATTATGGAACACAACGTCGTTCAAGTGGCTTCGCAGTAGCGCATTCTGTCACTCCAATTTTCCAAGACCTTGTTGATGGTTTCGGGCTGTAGCCCACGGATTGCTTGGATGGTATTGGTCTTAAGTTCTTGAATCGTTTTGGCATAACACCGGTCCTTTACGGTTCCCCACACAAAAAAAGTCCAAGGGGCTCAAATCGCAGCTCCAACCGCCGGCGGCCAATTAACATCGCCAAGACGGCTGACAACACGATTTGGGAATTTGGTGCGCAAAAGATTGATTTTGACATGGGCTGTGTGGCATGGCGCGCCATCCTGCATGAACAAGAGGTCGTCCAAATCCATGTCTTCAATTTCAGTAAAAAAAAAGTCGATTAACATGGCACCGTTGCCCGAAACGTTCCCAGCCTCATTTTCGAAGAAAAATTATCCAATGATGCCACCACTCCACAATGCGCACCGAACTATCCCTTTCTGTTGATGCATTGACTTCTCGACATGAGTGTTGTCCACTAGCATACCAGTCTCACGAACTTTTTGCACAAACTTGCGTACAGCAGGGCGCTTCATTTCGGCCAAAACTTCTTTTCAAAAAACACACTGTTTGGGCACAGCACTCAAGTTTTCAATATTTCCCAACGTTGTTCAAGCGCAAAGCGACTCATTTCATTCCGCGGAGGTATGATACTGACTTTCTGTCAGGATTTCGAGCGGGAAACATCTGTCAGTGTCAGAATAACCTTTGATTTAAAAAGAAACAACTACAAGGTGGGCCAAAAGAAGTCATCCGATGTTGTTTGGCTCTCATTTTTTTTCTAAATGAAAAACTTCGATTCTGGTTTTTGATTCTGTTTATTTGAACCTTTAGAACTTTATTGGTCAAGTCGAGAAGATGATATCGGCCAAAGGGACGCCGTCACAATTGATTGCCATACGGGCTCGTTTTATGGCATTTTTCATCACTTCGGCGAGAACTTCGGGCGACAGATTCTCGCACTCGTATCAAATGTTGTCCTTGAGGGTTTCTAGGGTCTCGGGATTCAAAAAACCCCACGAAAAAAAAGCTGAAACGGTTAAATCGGGCGATCTTGCGGGCCAGTGCAAATCGCCAAAACGAGAGATGAGGCGACCCGGGAACGCCGCCTTCAGAATATCGGTTTTGGCTCGCGCAGTGTTTGCCGTAGCTCCGTTCTGTTGGAACCACATGTCCTCCAGTCCTAATTCGTCCAATTGCAGCAGAAAAAACTCGGTTAACATGGCCCTATAGCGCGCACCGTCCACTGTTGTTGTTTCACCAGCGGCGTTCTCGTAAATAAATGGCCCGATGACTCCTCTAGCGTGAACAGCGCACTATGCAGTAACTTTGAGTGGGTGTAATGGCTCCTAGTGCATAACTCGTGGATTTTCGGTGCCCCAGAAGCGATAGTTTTGCTTGTTCACGTACCCGCTGAGGTGGAAATGAGCCTCATCGCTCATTATGATTTTGGTCGAAAAATCGTCCACTTCGTTCTCGAGATTGAGGATGGCTTGGGCGTAGGTTACACGCGTTTGGCGGTCGACAGGCAACAGCTGATGCACGGACTGGACTTTGTACGGGAACATGCGCAAGTCTTTGACCAAAATTCGCCTTAGGGACGACCGGCTGATGGCTAATTGCGAGGCACGGTGTTTGGTGCATGTTTTCGGCGACAGCTCGACATCCTCGTCAACAGCGGCGATATTCTCGGCACAACGGGCGCTCCGGGGCCGACCACTCTTTGCAACGTCTCGTGTGGCCCCATACTCTTCAAAGTTGGTGGCCAAACGGCGCAGTGGGCAATCGGCGACGGAATTCGCGATGCGCCAACACTACAGACGAATTGTTACGCAAAGAAATAGACACGATTATTCCGCGTTCTTGGGGAGTGTATCGCTCCATGGCTTGTTCACTTCTATTCTATATCTGTCTAGTCCACAAATGTCAAAACAGATTTGACATTGGCGGCCATTTGCAAAAATAAGAGCATCTTCCAATAGGGTGATCTCTTTTGGCCAACCTTGTATTAAGCTAATGCCCGAGATAAACATGGGTTTCCCAACATAAACATTTAACCCTACAGTTAGCGATATTCTGGCAACTATATTTGTTTATTGGTAAAGCGATTTGGTGGAGTCTTTGCGTAAACTGCCAGACTAAAGTTGATTATTCGTAATGCCGTATGAAGCGGGGGCTTACAATGTGATTGCCTATGCCGACGACGTTGCTATTGCTGTGTCAGGAAAGTACCTAAGCACGTTAAAAGAACTCCTACAACTCGCTCCTAATAAACTAATAAATTGGGCAAACAAATGTGGGCTGGGAGTAAACCCTCACAAAACTGAACTTGTCCTTTTCTCTAGGAGATGCTAGATTCCTCACATCGACCCTCCATCTATAAATGGCATAAGTTTGAAATTCTCAAATGAAGCTGAATATTTGGGTCTCATTTTTGACAGGAGATTAACCTGGAAACCTAACATCCAAGAAAGAGTTAAAAAAGCCACGGTAGCACTTTTCTCTTGCAAAAAAAGCCATAGGAAACAAATGGGGTTTACAGCCTCGTATCGCTTATTGGCTTTACATCTCTGTCATAAGACCGATACTCACGTACGGTGTGGTTGTCTGGTGGACTGCTTTGGACAAAGCGATTTATCGCGATAAGTTAAGCAAAGTCCAAAGAACAGCTTGCTTGTGCATCGGCGGTACTCTTCGTACTACCCCCTTCGCTGCACTTGACATCCTGTTTCATCTGACACCCATTGACATCTTCAGCAGGCAAATGGCTGCTTTTGCAGCCGTACGCCTTAAAGCTACCTCACAATGGACGAGGAAAACAACTGGCCATGCCGCTATTTTGAACAATTTTAAAAACCTTCCAGGAAACATCGATTACACTACACCAGAACTAAAATTTGATAGAAACTTCCAGGTCTCCATTCCCACTAGATCATTCTGGGGGGAGAAAGCTTTCCTGGACGATGCATCGATCCATTTCTTCAAAGATGTTTCGAAAACTGTGGACGGTGTTGGTGGCGGTGTCTTCTCCGACAGACTATATCTTAGTCTCTCCTTCCGTCTTCCTGATCACTGAAATAATGTCGATAAAAGAAGTCTTATCTTGGTGATATCTGCTAAAGATATCCGTATCCTCTCGGATAGTCAAGCGGCTATTAAGTGCCTGGAATCAGTCTGAACAAATTGAATAACAGCCCAAGACTGCCGTTCGTCCCTCAGAGAGATGGCGGAGCAGTTCAATATTCACCTCTGTTGGGTTTTGGGACATCACAGGCAATTGTAAGGCTGATGAACTCGCCAAACACGGAACAACACTACCTATGCTTCCAGATAAGGATTCCTTAGGAATCCCAATTGCTACTTGCAAACTCACAATAAAGCTGGATGCCATCGAAAAATCAAACCTTAGATGGAAAACCGGCTCGACATGTCTAGTGACAAAACAGATCTGGCCTAAGCTGGATCTAGGCATCTGATCTCCCTCGATAGGAAGCATATCAGTGCTACAATAGATGTCATCACAGGACACTGTCTTATAGGCAGGCACGCAAAAAGGCTTGGCGTAGCATGTAACGATTTTTGCAGAAGCTCTTTCGACGAGGAAGAGGAGGAAACCATTCATCATCTCCTCTGTACTTGTCCGGCCCTCTCACAAAGACGAAAACTCCATTTAGGAGAGTTCTACTACTGCGATCTTAACGACATTCGTAATCGTACTTGGCGGCAGACCTCCACCTATTGCCCCCGCAGAGAAATTACTCCCCAGACCAACCAGAACTACTCTAGCCCAACTTCGTTCGGGCTGGTGCCACCTTTTAAACAATTACATGGCACGCCTGGACCCCAACATTGAAGACAAATGCCCTCAATGCAACTTAGGCTCACACGATGTACAACACCTTTTTAATTGTCCAAACCCACCACACTTACACCACTAATGCTCTGGTCCCATCCACCCGAAGTGGCCCAATTTCTTGGACTCAACTTGAATGACTATCCGACGAATGACGAATGACGCTGCTACAACAACAACAACAACATTCGTAATCTACTACGCTTCATTACAAGCTCCAGCTGGTTCAACGAGTTGGAATCACCTAAGACGATTTTAACGTCATATTTAGGACATTGCTCATATGTTTTGTCGAGGAGCTCGTAGAAACAATCTTTGGTAGCATCGTCTTTATCTTCTGTGGGGGCGTGAGCGCATATTAGGCTGATGTTGGCGAATTTAGCCTTGATGCGAATAGTTGTAAGGCGTTCACTCACGTGTCGAAAGCTCAAGACTTCTTGCCTAAGTCTGCCGCTTACAACAAATCCGCATCCGAATAAACGCTGCTTTTGTTCCCTGTAGCAATCACCATAGTAGATGTCACAGTTTTTCATCTTCCTTTTGCCCGGCCCATCCCACCGCACTTCCTGGATAAGGTAAAATAAGCACAATTGGTGAGTGTGAGATAGTTGCGACACTGGACATCGCCAAGTTGATGCCAATCAGATGCCCATGCCTATTCACACAACACCCAACCACCCTTTATTATTGTTAAAAAATAAATTTACTTGTCCAAACAAATCGAATTTCTCAATCATCAATCTATTTTTCTTCTCTTTCCAGACGAATCATCGAATAAGGTCGATGTTGCACCACCAAATCATGCGTCATCAAGCTCTAGCTCTAGTGACTCGTCCTCGTCCAGTTCAAGCGACACCAGTTCTAGTGATTCAAGTGACAGTGAAGCAGGTTAGGCCGCGAATTATTACTATACAAAACCACTAAACAAAAACAAAAAACAAATTGATTGACTGTTTTTTTTTTTATATATATTTTCATTTTATCACGTGATTAATATTTTTTTTTTTTTGTTCTCATGTTTGGTTATGATATTTTTTTTCCTAATTTATCACCTTACACAGACAGTTAAGGTATAGAACTTGAAATACGATTTTGAATGGTACAAAGCATACCATGCCCGCAAAGTGTCCGCGGAGTTTAACCCTGGCGGGATAATTTCCACAACCATTTGGTTGGTTCGGACAGCTTAAAAAGAAAACAGCTCAATCGATATGTGTGCAAAGAAAACTGAAAACACTTTTACTCCATCATTTTGTTTATTTTTCTCTTTAAATTTGTATTATTTTCTTGTTAATAAGAGAGAGAGAGAGTTATAGAGGGCGTACTACAATGAGATAGAGAGAGAGAGAAGCGTTATGCTATATATACAATTTTATATAAATACTTTTGTCCATAATAATTAAGTGTGAATTTTTTAAACGTAGTCATTATTAATATTAACATTATTATACACAAGCAAATTGTTACTAATATTATTATTAATTTTTTTTTTTATTTTTTTTATTTGTTTTATTATTATACATAATTACGTTGGGTAGAGTAGTAGGAGAAGTAGCAGCAGTATATTGTGGTAGTTTATTACCACGCACACACACACACACCCTCATGCATAATCTTTTTTTTTTTATAATTTTTTTAAATCCTTGTTGATGACCATATTGTTGAAGAATAAACACAGAACGCCCTGCGCGAATTTTATTTATCTCTCCGCGTTTGTAAATTAAGCTAACAGGCTTCTTACTATTTTTTTTTTTAATTCCAATATATACGTAGTAGGTTCTGTTTGTTTGTTTGTGTAAGTCACTTTTATAAAAAGTGTTTATATTTATATTTTGTTTCTAGAGTAATACGTTGGCATTTTGGATTATTTTTTAAAAATATTTGCAGAAAGCCCTAACCCTACTAATTTCAAAAAGTAAATTAAAAACAGGTTCGTACGAAAACAGAGACGCACTGCCGATATAACAACTAACACGATATTCAATTAATGCTAAGATAGGAGTAGTAGTCGGTCAGGTGCGGCAACACCGTGCAGACGAGTGGTCACTGGTCAGAGCAATAGTCCAGAGGGGGGAAGTTTTTTGCTCTACTCGGAGCAGTGAGCAGTCGCTTTGTCCATTGCGAGTGCTTGGGGTTGGACTGGCGGTAGGTTTGGAAGATGGTCGGTCGGTTGAGGAGACAGGTGGAAATCGAAATCGAGTGAGGAGTGTCTTTCATTATGAGATGCATTATTCAGAGCCATTGCTAATGGGTACTGGACGGAGGCCCTTATTTATCTACATCAGTGCTGCTGTTATTGAATTGAAACAAAACAAATCCTCACTGGTTTAAGAAGACAAGAGAAGGGCACGGTATTGAAAGTTGGAAGTTTCATTTCTGTCTGTCCCAAATCGAATTTTATGAATTTTTGAATCTGCCACTAAACTAAAGCTCTGCCACTAAACTTGAGCTCTGCCACTAAACTTGAGCTCTGCCACTAAACTAGAGCTCTGGCACTAAACTAGAGCTCTGCCACTAAACTTGAGCTCTGCCACTAAACTTGAGCTGTGACACTAAACTAGAGCTCTGCCACTAAACTAGAGCTCTTCCACTGCCTAGGAAGTAGTTAGATGGCCAAATAAGTCCATGGGGCGGCGATCATAGTAAAGAAAGTCTTTCTGTGTAAGCCGTCACGAAAAAAGGACAACAATGCGCAGCCACTACCCTCCAAAATTAAACTTGAGAGCGGCATCCAGCTAAGTCTCTATAAATCTGCAAACCACCGACAAGAAATCGTTCAAAAAAAGGACTTGTGACGCCCATCATAATGTCGAAAACGTTGCTTTTTATCGTCATAGGTGAAGCTAGGGTTGCATGTCATTTTTCGTGGCAAACTTTGACAAGCTGGCGTCACTAAAATTCAGCCATTCGGTGGACACTCGCGTGTCTTTCGTGAAAGTGCGCTGCCACAGCCCGCGTGACCAGACAAGTGACAAATTTAGGACAAATGTTTACGTCAAATGACGTCGGCATGTCAAAAAGTGTCATGTGTAATCGAAGCTTAAGATTTGCTGTCCTAAAAGTGACTGTAGAGCTCAAAACGAACCTCTGGAGTTGAACCAGTCGATGATGGTTATCGCAAATTGATATTAGAGATGTTTGAGGTTATGTTAAGACGTCGTCAAAGCACCAATTGGTGAATATTCACGTCGCGGCAACATTTTCTGCTGCTTTTGCCTTTCAACGACCTAATTTGAACTGATCAACCACCCAATTGTGCAATGAACCGATTGCTGGCGTTCTCTCAAAATTTGGGGCTATTTGCTTCGGCAACTTATAACGAAACAAGTTCTAAAGGCTTATGGGCTACTTTTTGTAAGCGAGTCATATACGAGGTAATGTGAAACTATGTGCCTTAGGTTAGGTTAGGTTGAGTAAGGTTGTGAGGTCGTCACATGTGCCTTAGGTTGAAGTGGCTGCCGACTAGCCGACACACTTAGACCATAAAAAGGTCCTTGTGATGATGACATGTGCCTTACTTGTAACCATTTTAAGTACCGGCCTTTCTAAACAAAGTTGACAATTGTGATCGTCCGCAAATTAAAAGTCGAGACTAGAGTTTGTTTTTAGTAAGGTGACCCAGACTAAATTATAACTAGACAATCGAACATAGATCACTGCGACTTTGATTGTCGTCTGCTACTAAATTTTAACTGAATACTGGGTCGGCATTCTGTAAGGCGAAACGATGGAACGTTTTCGTGTGCACGAAGAAATTTGCTTATAGGGCAAACCATTCTCGCACACGAAACCGTTTGGACGTTTCGCCTTACAGCATGCCGACCCTGTGCTCTCTTTTGTGGTTAGGTTCGGAAGGAAATGCGAACATCAACTGTGCCTTCACGAGTGTCCTCCTCTGTTCGTTCTTCCAATTCTAAAATTCCTTTTGGAAGGTTAGACAAGTGTTTCTCTTCAAATTGGATGTGACTAAGTAATTCTTCGGAATCGGAGTTTTGGACACTTGGAAGTAGTCTCTTTTTGTATCGAACATGGATTTCTGTCCTTAAACTTTCGCCTAGTTCATCTTGTTTTTGTTCACTGGCTCAGTGCCTTGATTGAAGTCTGTCCGTAAATATCGCACTTTCGAAAAGACTTAGTTTCGCCTCGGAATCATTGTCTGTAAAGCACCTCTTGCATTTTAATCCAGTCCAGTGCGCTTTCTGTCTGAGAAACAAAGAATTTATTAAGAAAATGAAGACTGAATCAAGACTATCCAGTCTTGATTGGAGAACAGTTTTTAATAAGCACCAACAAGTAAGCAGAAGACTAAATGCCCATCTTCTTTCTTAGTCCGTCAGTGTAGGTTGCGGGTCCCAATCTGGTCCTTATGTTTAAAATTGAATTACGATAGTAGCCTCGTTAACCTCCATTCTGCCTTATTTTACCAGCCAATTCCTAAGGTTAGAGATAAACTTTAAAAGGAGGCCCACTTCTCCATCCCTGGCTTCACTAAAAGTGCCTCCTTTGTCCAGCTCCCCACCAACAACTATGGTTTCTCTGCAAGCAGTTCTAAGGTTATTTTCGACTCAAACAAACTTGCCGTGAGACTTAATCCACTGTCAGTGCGCCGAGCTATGGTTTTGCGTGTAAGGAGTTTTTACAAGAAAAGAAAAGCCCAACGGTCTCATTCGTGAATGTATATTAAGCGGAGATTGATAGAAGCAACGCCCAATTCAGAACTCGAAACGTCTCTTTCGTGAACCAGCAATTTGTGACGGAATTTATTTTTGTTTAGTGTGTGAGTTCACGAAAATGGCAATAAATTCGTTCGAGGATTCTAACGCATTTATTTCAAAATTAATAAATAAAGTGCACTATGCACATAGGTCCCTTGCGGTCGCTCTGCTCAGTAAGGTATTTCTATTGCGCCCGCTTTAGTCGATGTCTGTTCAACCGCTCTAGCTCTGGTCTTCGGTCTTAAACACAACTAGCTACGTTGTAGACCTGGCTATTTCCCAACATTGTTCTGTTGTGCCCTGAGTTCTCGGTCGCAACCATAGTAATGCAGACTTTTGTTGATTTCTACGGCTGATGGAGGTTATAAAAACGTCTCTTTCCATCGCTCAAGACTGGTGTGGCCATTGTTGCTGTTTAGATCAGATGTATAGGGTGAGCTGCGGTAGGCAGTGCATTTGTTTTTGTTTTCAAAGTCTACCAAACGGCCAAACAAACTTCAAGCGAGAACGATAACTTTGAGTGCACGATTATAATCCAACTTGTGATGGTTGTAGGTCGTGCCAAATGTTTGACTGAACTCATTTAGAGCCACATCATGCTCTCGCTCTTCCTTGATCTGGCTTTATTTCCAAATTGCCTAGGACGGGCCAGCTTACAACTATCTTCAACACACCACTTTTAAAAAGTGCGTCTTACAACAGAGCACACCAAAATGTGCGGAACTTGCTGTCTTGCGTTACAGTTGATACAAAATTTGGCAGTTGGTCCCTTAAATTCAATTCATCTCACTTTTTGGATAGAAGTGGCTGAGAAGTTTAGGCCCTAGTCATTTTGCCAAGAGCCAGAAACCCCCTTTTTAGTTTGGTGTGGTCTCCGGGGCGTGTTGTGACTCGGCAAAGACTGTGGGTCCGGTGCAATAAACTTTTATTGTCTTACAATCCCTTCCATTTGTAGTTCCTACTTCCTTTCGACTCGGCGTTATAGTTATATATTTTTTTTTTCGTGGCGCACACTTTGAATGCTCGATCTCACAACACATTTGAAGCAACAAAAGTCCACTTTTCAAAGTACGAAGGTCTAAAATACAACAGCAGGAGTAGAAATTGAGGTTGTCTACAAGCGGTCATTGGATCAGTATTGAACTTGAAAGACTGTGCTACAAAGAAAAAGTGTTACGCCTATAGAAATGCAAAACCTGTCGCCTTGTGTTATAGGTCCCTGTCCCTGATAAGCGACACGATACGACATCAGTCAGCCTTATTGTGAGTTTCGCCCAAACAATAATCCACCCGAAAAAAATTACATTTCAGAACAGAAATCTGTTTTTTTCGGGTGGAATATTGTTCGGGCGAAACACACAATAAGGCTGACGTGTTTCTGGTCTGTCTGTTAACATCCTAACTTACTTAGCTGGCGCTGCTTTAGTCCGGGATGGACCTATGGGCCTCAACCAATAGGCCTCTCCATTTATCGCGATCTTTGGCTAACTGCCTCAAGTTGTGCCCTCCAAGTTGGTTGGGGTCCCCTTCCACTCACCCACACCACCTAAGGCGAGGCCTGTCTATCTAGTTAGTAGGTTATTTCAACCAAGAACAGACAGAATCTTGGGACACGGTTCGTTACAAATCACTTAAGCATAGAAAAAGTGGTTGAAGTTAGGGCATCCATTGTTACATCCTGTCACTGACTTACAAAAGAAACGCGAACGCTCCCACTCAACACACACAAAAAAAAATGCCACCAAAGGTAGTAACTGCCACTCTGAATAAATAAAGTAACACAAGAGCCACCTATTAGGAACAAGGACATTACTAACTGGGTCCGCGTCTTTATTTGAGCAATTGATCATTTCGGTTGGGGTGCTAAAATGGATATTTTCATTTTCATATTTTTATTAGTTCAAATCTTGCGTGCAATATTTTTTTAATTTTTTATTTTCTTTTCATTAACTGTTAGTATTTGTTCAAATAGACATTAGATTATCGGTTCAAAAGGAGGGCCACAGTGGGGTGGAGACAGCGGACCAGTGGAAGTTGAATTGTACTGTCGCATTTGGATGGGTAGTTTTTCTCTACGTTTGATTTAATGTTTTTAAATGACAGCGATCAGTATGTTCGTGAGCCACATTGACAGGTGTATGCCAAAAGTGAGAATCTACTACCTTTTTTAACATTTATATGCAGTCTGTATTTAAATTGAGTTTATCCTTGCAATTTGAATGATAAATTCTAGGTGGAGGTTATTGCATCCTTAAAACTTGTCCCAAACTCATATTTTTTTGGAATATATATCTTAGGGCTTGTTTTTTATGTTCCCGCAATATTATTTGAACCAAATTTAAGGAAGAGAGGGGTATTTTAAAAAACAAACTGTCATCACTCATGCGAAACTTGCCCAGACCAATCAGATGGCGTTGACTAATGAGTGCCTATAACATTGGACATTGTCCACTTTCATTGACCGATAGATAACAACCGAGAGGTCAACGTAATGTCAAACTTTATGCAAACAAAGTTAACATCTTCACAACTATAATACTTGCTTCGATCTTTTAAATGTAGTTTGACATTTGACATTTTGACATTTGGTTAGCAATCTAGCGTTCAATGACATCAATCGCTACTATACTGCAAATTTGGTACATTACTTGTGAATCATTTTAGAAGAAAATTCTTTCATTCCTTGTTATAGCGGACGTTTCCACTACATGTCAGCACTTCGTTCATAGGAACGCGCTGTTGTTTTATATTCCTGAACGCGGTAAATTTCCAGCCCAACAAAAACAAAATTGGGACATTAAAAACTATCTTAAGTCAAGTAGATTTGTCTGAACTAGATTCACCCCAAACGCAAACAATTGCATTGGTAGTTAACGTCACTTTTACTACAACAAAGCAAATGCAAATGTCAACTGAGCACTGAGTGGCGAAATGCATGACTTAATTTGACAGTTACCCCACTGCAATTGAGAAAATCTGTTCCACTGACGAATTTAAGTCAATAAAATCTAAGACACATCATGTCAGGCAGATGTCACACTTAATAAAGTCGATTTCTGAACATATACCCATTTAAAATGGCGGAAAAACCCAATATAAAGTGCAAAAAGAAAGCATTGCAGATAAATCAAGGGAAGAAAATGGGAGTGGAGCTCAATAAAAGCTTGTGAAATAGAGGGAATCAATGGTTTTATTGAACTTTATCCCTAACAAGTCCGAGAGGTCACCAAAGACTATAAGCAAATTGGAACCGCTTGTCTAATGTCCGCTACAACCGAGCACTCGCAAATAACGTGAAATAATGTTGAACTCACTTTCGGCATGGCTGCATGCGTGCCATCACTAAAAATTTAGTTGTTTGCTTAAGCTCTGTTGCCAGCTTGTCAAATCTTCCTGAAAATGACGCATGCCACGTCCTTCCTTTCAACAGTACTCCGTTCAGTCGTTTGTGCTTTTGACGTTTATCTGTTAAGCACGCAAGAGAATCGCACAAGTCATTTATGCGTAAAGACTACGTTACGTAAGACGGTTACACCGAAACGCTTAACTGAATAGTATATGCAGGTGCATAAGATTCTTAGCATTCTAAAAAAAAAATGTCAGGCGGGCGAGCGGCTAATAGTATTTGGGGGTACTTGTGATTTTTAGCCTTCTAAATGTCAGGCAGGCGAGCGACTAAAATTTTAATCAACTGCTGATGCGCACAGCAGAAACGTTTTCATTTCTAGTTAACTAAAGCTACGACTACACGTGTCACTTTTCGTGGCAAATTTTGACATGCTGCAGTAAACTGCTTTCTACGAGCGGGTACTTGAGGAACGCTGAATGCAAGCGGGACGTGCTCCACAATCACTGGGGGGTTATTCCCAAATGCGCGCGCTTTTGATGGCGGATTTGAATTTTTGTATCATCCACATTTTTATTAGGTCCGCAAACAATCCGCCAGCAAACGGTCACCTAAACACCTATCGCTTTCAATGCAATCATAAAATGACTTTGGAAAGTGCTTTGGCTTATAGAAAAACTCAAATCCGCCATCAAAAGCGATCCGCCGAGCATTTGGGGTTAACCCTCCCTAGTTTAAAGCATGGAGAGTGGATAAACTAACTCATCGTTATGCTATGCTTGTCCAAAGTCAAGTAAGTTCATTTTCATTTCTTCAAGCGAACGTCAAACGCATTTTTCCGAATCGACCTTTCAGTGATGTCAATTCTTTCGATATTACGCAGCACCTTCGACTGATTCGGATCAAAAGTCACTCTAAATTGTTGAAAAGAAAAAAAAAACTATACCCCAACTGACCTCCGCACGCAACTTGACCGATTTAAGAACTAACCAATAACAAACTCACCATGACCATGTCAAATATTCTTTTATTCATAGACAGATCAGTATTCGTTTCTTGAAATCACCTAATTTGTTTAATTTCCTTAGTACCATTATTAGTTTTATCAATTTTGTATTTATTTCGTTTTCATCAAGGTCCGATTGTCAAACAATTTGGCCCAATTCCTTCTTCTTGACATCATATTTTTTTTTTTTTAAATAAAAATAGAGAAGAGAACACAACTTCGGAAGAGATTTCATTTAAAATATCCTGTAAAGTGTGACAATTTGTTTTAATTTTGTAAATTGCATAACAAGAAAAAAAAGAAAATAAAAAGAAAAGAGAAGAAGTACCACAGCAAGATAATACATACATTTAAAGAAAACAAAAATATTTAATGTAAATTTTTGTGGAAAGTATGATGGACGGGTGGGGTTTTATCTATGCAAGATAAAACTATTAAAAGTAAAAGAAAAAAGAAAAATCGTGAAGCAATTGTGTATTGGGGGCAGCCAATAGTTCAAAAAACAATATATCTATCTATATCTATATAACATAAACATAAAAAAATAAACATCGTCATTATCGTCGTCAGTAAAACAAAAACAAAAACATATATATCTTTTTTTTTTTGAGAAAAAGCAAAGTAAATTCTAAAAGTTCAAATAAAGAGTTCAATTTTCTTGCTTTTTACTGTACATTTCTTTTGTTCTATCATTCAAATTGGTTCGTATTACATCATTTTTCCATAAGTTACAGTTTTTTTTTTTTAGTTATTTTCGTTGAATTGTTTTATAATATGGAACTAGCACAAATACAGTTTAAAGAATAAATAGTCTTATAGTAATAAAAGAGAAAAGAAAGTTCTTTCAAAGTTTTATTTGGGAGATGCACATGAAAAATGAAAAGAATAATAAAAAAGAAAAAAAAGAGAAACTTCTTAGCCATAAATAAAATCATAGTAATAAAACCCGAAATTTTCATTTTGTCAACCCGAACCACCCTTGTTTGGCACACAAAAATAATTTTTCATCGTTTCTTTCTTAGCTTTTTGTTGTTGTTTCTTTTTTCCTACTTTTTTTTTGACGAAATTCCCCTCTTTCCACGAGAAAAGATAGTTGATAGTACAAAAAATCACACGAGAATACAATTTGTTCAAAAGAATTAAGAAGTAGATTGCTAAAGTTTACAAAAAAACAATAAAAAGAAGTAGAATAACCAATCATTTTCTAGACTACTACTACACTTGCAGACAATGTGTAAAAAGTGAAAAATTAACTGAAAACTGAAAAATGTAAAGTAAAACTATAAAAAAAAAAATAAAAACTAAAGAAAAAAAAAAGAGCTTAAGGTTAAAAGTGTAATACGAGTTGATGTGTCGTTTGATTTTCTTTGAAAACAATTTTCAATATTTATTTTTCGTATTTGTATTTTATTTGCCTTTTGTTGCTTTATCCTACTTTGAAATTGAATCAAAAACCAACATAAATGAATAAAGAAAAGAATGACAAAAAAAAAAAATCAAGAAAAGAATGTAAAAAAAAAAAAATTTTAAAAATCTTAGAGAAGAGTAACTTCGGCTGTCGGCTTTCCCCTTTACACATTGTTTGCACGTTTTTCCACAAAAAAAAAAAAAAAAAAATATAAAAAAATAAGTACATATATAGAAAACAATAGTTTGTAATAAAAAATATTTTTTATTTCCTTACATCAAACACTGATGAAAAATAATATAGTATCGAAATGAAAACCACAACAGAGTAATGTTGATAATTGTTGTACATACAAAGCGTAAGCATTTTTCTTTTGTTTTAACTTATCGTAAGTTTGAATGGCAGCTGCTTGATTGAAGTGTCATGTCCCGCCTCTCATATTTTTCGTTCAGTTTTTAGCAGAAAGTACTAGTTTCGGTCGCATCAGTTACATAGCGAAGCTCACTCGAAATCCGCAACCATTTCAACATTTTCCATTAGTCAATCCCGAATGAGTGATAAAGAAAATAAAAAAATTACACAAGCCATAGGACTCGATTATTATATATATAAAAATATATACCCCTTCTTTCGTTTAGAAATTGTATAAACAAAAAAAAAACATCTAAATAGGTAAATAAATTAGTTTTCATATAAACACCCCCGCACACAGAAGGGGGAGAAAATAATAAATAGACGCAAATGTGTATGTATGTTTGAAAAGGTCTTAGCTAAATATACATAAATGTAAAATTAATGAAACAAATGTCTAAACTTACCCCAAGTCTATTCAGTTTCGTTTTCAAAACTCTACATGCAATGAAAACAAAAACAAAAAAAAACAAAAAAAACTCATAAAAGAAACAAAAACGATGAAAAATTTAACAAATAAACTATAAATATTTAAAGAATACATTCAAATCGACGAGTATAGGTTTTTATTTTATTTTTATTGATTAGTTCTTAAAAGAAAATAAGGTATAGTTTCTTTTTTTTTAGTGGCTAAGAAGTTCTTTAATTTTTTGTTGTACTACTTTCTATTACAACTATCGAGAAGAACAACAAATTCAATGGATTTTTTGAGAATATATAACTTAATTAAGAATGAAAAGAAATATATGTTAATAAAGAGAAAAACACTTACTCTTAAGTAAAAAAAAAAGAAACAGAAGAAGAAACTTCAAATATATATTTAAAATATATGTATAAGTTATTAAAAAAAAAAAAAAAAAACACACAAGTGGAACCAGAATCCACACACTCTTTATCTATAAATAAAAACAAACAAAAAACAAAAAAAATCTTCTTAAATATACATAAAACAAAAACAATTTATGGAAAGGAAAATAAAACTTTAAGATATTAAACAAAACAATGTTTTTATTTGTTGCTATGATTTTTATTTGATTTGTTTACTTGTTGACGATGATGATGCGCGACTTGTTTAATAATGTTTAAGAAAAAAAAAAAAACAAAACAAAACAGTAAAGAAAAGAAAAGCAAAATAAGCGTTGGCTGCTCCTTGCTTCTTGTTTGTACTATAACTTTTAATTGCTTCACGATTTTTCCTTTTTGCAGGCGTTTAGAAAACAAAAATAAAATTGTAGACAAAGAAAAGGTATTTATGAAGAAAGTACTATTGTCGTTGGATTTCTTACATTTTGATGACTCGTTTGGTCGGCAATTTATTTTGATTTTGATGAGATTTTGTCTGCTTTTCTTTTTCGACAGGTGACGCCGGCAGACCTCCTAGGAAGAAAAAATCAAAGGATGCAGTCCTCTCACTGAACTCTGTAAGTATGAAGTCGTATTACTTGGGGTAGAGATCATTCGCTTAGAAGGGGTTAGGGAAGTTGGGTTAGGTTTATGGGTGGGTACGGCAGAGCGAGTCCTGCAGCACCCCACTTAGGCCCATGTGGACCCATTGTGACGGCCTTGTTAGCCGATGTTGTTTGGCGATAATCACCCCTATCGAGGTATCCATTCGGAACGGAATTTTCTCCGATTTGTACGAAATCGGAGAGATTCCATTCGAGGTATCCGTTCCGATTCAACTTTGGGTAAAATTCTCCGATGATGTGTAGCGCACCTTGTCGCATTATACGACTAACTTTTGACAGCTACACAGTACATTTTTTCTGAAGCTATCCGAAAACTAATTGCTGCGGAATATTTTAATGTGAAATGAACGCGCTTATGCGCTTCATTTATTCTGTTCCGAAACGGATACTTCGAACTCAATTTGAGTTCCGATCTGGGGTCAGATCGCCACTTCCGTGAACGAGCTATACGTTCACGGAATTAAGTTGATTTTACATGTGAAACAAAAACAAATTCCGTCACGTAATGCTCGTTAACGGGTGACGCGATTCGACCCCAGATTTGACATTCCGATCGAAATTTTTCCGAACGGATACCTCGATAGGGCTGAATATTTGTTCCCTCGACCTTGTCCAGCCATCCTGATGTGCTTAAGATAAAGATTAGAAAAAGAGACATCCGAAATTCATACATGTCATGGAAGAAGTATCTTCCAAGTGAGAAAGTGAGGTGTGTCCTCGTGTACCTCCTCGTCTCCGTAACTCCTACAGCCTACATTATATCCTCGTTCTTGAGTTTCAATTTTATTGTGAGGTTTCTTAGGAAGTTTTGACCCGTCGTTAGAGCCCGTACCAGTTTACACAGCGACGTTCTATCAAACCCCATAAGCTTGCTAGTTCGACTTGGATTATATTCCGGCCAAAGCTTCTGTGATATTTCGCAGGTAGTTAATACTTTCCTCCTGTTGTTGGCTTTCATGCGGATCTTATTTTCCACTCTCTCTCTCTGAGATTACCGAGTGGTGGTTTGATTTATTAAATCGCCCGATCTTGATCCATAGCAGATGCATTTCTTTCCAGTTCATCGGCAATGTCATTGACGGTTTTGTCCCAGTGTCCAGGGACCAGCGTTGCCGTAAAGAAAAAAACAGAGAGGGCCATTTTAAAATATTTTTGCGGGCCAAATGACAAAAGTTGTGGCCAAATATTTTACACAAAAATCCTTCATAAAACAACAAATGCACACGTTTTGAATTTTTGATAGAAGTAGAAGATTACGAAAAGAAAGTGAGAAAAGTCAACACAGTGGACGCACGAGATTGACGTGAGAAAAGTAAAATCATTCAACAAGACAAATGAATGAATTCAGCGCTATTTTAATTATGATTATTTGTTTGGGGTGGAAACACATTGTAATGGCTATGGTTTCTATTTAGTTTTGTAATGATGAAATGTTAAATCTTCTAAAATCTATATTTGCGGGTCATTTCTAATTGGCCCGGGCAAAGGGCCAAAATTAAAATCAGCGGGCCAAATGGCCCGATCGGGCACTTTGTGGCAACCCAGCATTAACGCGTGGGCTGCTGCGAACGAACAACCCTAAGCTCTTCGCGGCAGCGGTGAACTAGGTTCGATTTTATTTCAATAGCAGCCGCCTGGCTGTCAATAAATATGACAACATCATCATTTAGTATTGCTAACATTGACACCATATGGGCAGCTTCGGCGATTGCCAGAACCTCCGCCTGAAAGACACTTCTGTGATTAGGCAATCTGACAATCTGATTGAGTGGTATATAAAGGGTGGTTAAGTTTTAAGGGCCGATGTTGATTTTAAATAAAACACAAATTATTTAGGAAATTATTGTCATTTCTTTTTATCATGATAATATTGGTATGGTTCAATTATGTATGGAACAAAATATCGGCCAAATCGGCCACACCTCCATCCGATGGTCCAAATTTTCGATGACGCTGAGGCATAATTGAGGTTCTATGCCATTAATGTGCCGAATTATCTCATCCTTTGGCTCTTGAATTGTTGCTGGCTTATCGACGTACACCTTTTCTTTCAAATAACCAAAAAGAAAGAAGTCCAACGGTGTCAAATCACATGATCTTGGCGACCAATTGACATCGCCACCACGTGAGATAACACGGCCATTGAATTTGAAAATTATTCATCCATTGTTGGCATTTCTTGCCACCATTCTGACCAATGACGACGCTTGAAATGGTCAAGAGGCTTTAGTTCTTGAGCCAATTGCACCTTGTAAGCGCGTAAATGCAAGTCCTTATGCATAATGTTCCTCAACGACGAGCATGAGAGGTGCAATTGTTGGGCACGACGACGAGCTGATGTGGACGGCTCTTTAGCCACACTATCGCGAACAGCAGCAATATTTTCTGCAGTACGAGCTGTACGAGCATGCACTGGTGTTTTTACATCTTCTACAGACCAGGTTTGTTTACGTATGGAACAAAATGTGGACGAAAAAATCACGAAGTGCACGATGTGCATTTTGATTTGAATGACCATTTTCATAATAAGCGTGAGTAACTTAAACGCGTTGCTCGATTGTGTATCGTTCCATGGTTCAAATTGAGTTAGTCTGAAATTGAGAAATGTCAAATGAAATGCAGAAAAAAACTTGACGTTTAGGTGTGGTTCACATTCAACATCGGCCCTTAAAATTTAACCACCCTTTATCTGGAGTCGGCGTTTTAGGGATGAACACAAAACATTTTTTCTTAGACCTATTCCATGTGCTTTCATTAAAAAATAAGTAAATAAGTGGCGCAATAGGTGCGCTTAGGTAACCTAGGGCTAGCTTTTCACAAACAAAACGAACGTTGTGTGATAATCTAATTTTAGCTCGATACACTTAGCCCAGCGTTTTTTCGAATAATAGGTTTCCTCAAAACACTCAAAATAGGCATTTGTTTCAATGATGACCTCTTCATTGGACCTAAATCTCTTACCGCCCAGCCATTTGTTTAGGTTTGGCAACAGGAAATAGTCGCAAGGGGCCAAATCTGGAGAATATGCTAGATGGGGTAGCAGTTCAGAGCGTAATTTGTGGAATTTTGCCATGCTGACTACACACGTGTGCACGCGGGCATTGTCTTGATGAAACAGCCCTTTTTTCTTTGCCAAATGCGGACTCTTTTGCTTTAATTCAGTATCAAATCTATCCAAAAGCTCTGAATAATAGACGCCGGTGATCGTTTTACCCTTTTGAAGGTAATCGATGTGAATGATACCGCATGCATCCCAAAATACTGTGGCCATGACCTTGTTGGCAGAAAGACCCACTTTAGCCTTCTTTGGTGCACGTAGAAACCCACTGTTTTCATTGTTCCTTGGTCTCTGGTGTGTTGTAGTGGATCCATGTTTCGTCAATGGTTACTGTGCAAAAACTCCTCGGGATTACGGCTAAACATCGTTAACAATCCTTTTGAAATGGTCACTCGGTTGCGTTTATGGTCGATTGTGAGCAATGGCGCGGATAGCTTTCTCATGTCCAAATATTCACGTAAAATATGATGTACCCGCTCATTTGAGATGCCTGATGCCTCAGCCATCTCACGAATTTTAATTCTCCGATCGCCGATCGTCCAATATCATTGCATGGATTTTATCCACGATTTCTGGCGTAACGACCTCTTTGGGGCGTCCTGAGCGTTCGGCGTCATTTGTGATGGTACGACCACAACGGAACTCAGCAAACCACTTTTAAACCATTGAAATTGATGGTGCAGATACCCCAAAGTATTCATCTAGCCTTTCCTTGGTTTCGGTGATGGGTTTTTTACTTAAAAAATAAGCTTGATCAGCACACGAAATTTACTTTTTTCCATTTTTATTACAATTGTAGAGGTTTATTGCTTGAAATAGCGCTCAAACACAAAGTAAATGACGCAGGCTACTCAAAATTTTACAGTAGTCTAATAAGAGATGACAGTTGACGATAGCAAAATAAAAATTTGCAGTTACTGAGCAAAAAATTCAAAAAGTCAAACTGCCCTTGTATCATTCTCCCCCGAAGAAGACGGTTGCTCTTGTACTCAAAACCCCAATCCAATTGATGTACTGTCCAAAGTCAGCAACTCATTTATACAAAAGTAAACATTTTAAGCGAATGGTCACCACCTACTTGATTTCTTTCACAACTTTTAGACTACACATTCCAATGGGACTTGAAGATTGTGTCTGCTGTAGTTGTTGCCAGTGGAATCTGCTTTTGAAACCCTTACAGCACTGTACTAAATTGTTTTTTTTAAGAATTCATGCACCACACACGGACACAATACATAATCACATGCCCCGCTCGAATGAAAATAACAAATTTTGTGCATTTGTGAGATGTTCTGTTTTCATGTGTTGTTTATATTTTTTTTTTATTTCCTTGTAGCTAATGAACCCAACAACAACGGCCACAACAACAGCAATGTTGGTATCACAACCCCAACAGACACCAACAACGGCAGCGACATCACAGAATACACAAAGTAATTAAAAAAATAAATAAATAAATGTCAAATTCCATTTGTTGTCATTTGTTGCAGTATTTTTTTTCCTTTGTCGTTTCTTTTGATTAACAATAATTAAACAAACAAAATGTTCTTCTCTTCCATCTTATATTTGTGTGATTAACAAAACAAAACAAAAAAAACAACAAACGAAACGCTCACAGTGCCTGTTCCGCCAATAACATCAACAACGTCCGCCACAACAACATCGTCGTCGTCGATAACCCCCGTCATACTACCACCCGCACCAACACAAATTAATAACAACAATATGAACAGTTTAAATAACAATAACATAAACAGTAGCAACAATAAAATAGGAAATTTTACAAGTAGCAATAGTAGTAGTAGTCTAACAACAACCACAACAACAGCGCCATTACCAAATCCATCACCGACGCAGTCGCAATCGCAAAAAACAACACCCGGCCAGAACAACAACAACAACAACAGTTTAATGAATACACCAAGCACAGCGTTAACCAATAGCAACGTGAATTCGATGATGTTTGCGAGCAACAACAGCAACAGTAACAGCAACACCAATTCGAGTAGTAGCAACAGCAGTAGCAGCAGCAGCAATGGACCAAATGATTTGACGAAACCTTCGTCGACATCAGTCGCTCCGGTGACCACAACGATGTCAGTGCAATCGCAACAACAGCAGCAACTGCAACATCAACTGCAGCAGACACCGTCTTCGTCGACGACGTTAACATCCTCGTCCTCCTCCTTGTCATCCACATCACACAATAATTCCCAAACGAACAGTAGTCTACAAACTGTGAACAGTGGTGGTGGTGGTGGAATCAGAGTTGCGAGCAATTTGCATAAAATGGCACAGCAATCAAATATGATGCCAACAACAACACTAACAACAACATCCACATCATCTTTCCATCAGCATCCTCACCAACAGTCACAACAACAACAACAGCAACACCACCAACAACAACAACAACAACAACAACAACAACATCAGCAGCAGCAACAACAACAACAACAACAACAGCAGCAGCAGCAAACGATTCCCCTGGTTGGTGACAACAGTTCTAGTTTGGTGAGTGATCTGTCACTCGGACACCTGTCACACCATCCGCACTTGGGACCGTTGCTGGCGCCACAACCACCCTCATCATCATCATCGTCATCCATATCAACACCATCTGCTCCGCCGCCACCATCCGCAACGCAATCAATGCTTGCACTAACCACAGGTCTGAAACAAATTCCACAGTTCGACGATCCAGTTGAACAATCTCTAGCGTCTCTAGAACAGCCTATCCTGGCAGCGATGGGGCAGCACCATTTGAATTCCGCGCAACAGCAACAGCAGCACCACATGGAGCTGATGTCTGAGATTCTGTCGAAGACAGACACCGGTATGAATGGGAATCACTTTCCACTGATGCAGCAGCTGGGCCTGGACGGCTTTAACGGCCATCACTACTCGTCGATGGCAGCCGCTGCGGTAGTGGCAGCAGCCGCCCACGGAATGCATCACAGCAACGGCTATGGCAGTGTGGCCGATGGCGGACCAGGTTCCGGTACTATGTTGGACAATTCCAGTGTTGGCAATGGAATGCACATGGGCGGCGGTGGCGTCGGTGGCCTGCATCACCCGCCACCAGCTGCCCCGCCCGTATCCGCAGCAATGGGTATGGGTTCGATATTTGACCCGCTTCCAAATATGCAATGCAACCGGGGCGACATGCTCTCGACCGCTGCCGCCATGCTGATGGGTGGGGGTCTGACAAATTCCACAACCAAAAAGGACGACGGCAAGCCACCAATGCTGATTACGCCCAAACCGATCGAATCGATGATGCCTAGTCCACCGGAGAAGAAGATGAATCAACAGCAGCAATCGCAGCACTCACCCTCCGACATGAAGCTACAAGCAATGGGTGCGGGCGGAGGTGGTGCTAATGCGGGAACGAACTTTGCGCAAGCCTTCAAATCGGCACACGAACAGAATTTGAAGAACGCCAGCTCATGGTCATCGCTGGCTTCGGCGAATTCGCCACAAAACACTCCCACATCGAATAAGGTGAAACCAGCCATGGATTCGTTCCAGCAATTCCGAAACAAGGCGAAAGAGAAGGCCGACCGACAGAAACTGCTCGAACAGCAGGAGCTAAAACGAAGTCAGAAGGAAGCCGCAGAGAAAGAGCAAAAGCGGCAACAGGAGCAGCAACACAAACAAAAAGTCGAAGTGGATAGTGGGAGGTAAGTTTCGAAGGAATTCATATTTGTCCACTCATGAGGTGTAGTAACATTGTTTTTCGTTTGTAGGAAAAGCACGCATGAGCCGCAGCCACCACCGCCACCGCGTTTGGAAGACATCAAAGCATCTCCACAGGGGTGTGGGTCGCCTGGGTCGCAGCAGTCACCGCAAGATCGAGCGGCAGTTCGCCGCGCGGAACTTAGACGAATGGAACAGGATAGACGAAGGCGAGAGGCGGTAAGTTTGTTCTATTTGAACAATTTTGTTTTTGTGGTACATTAATTTGTCATTCGTCAACTTGTCGGTGGTCTTTAGTCCGAGGAATTGGGACACATCAGCTTATTTAGTGGTTGAGGAGGTGTTGCAACATCTTGTGGGTGGTTGTACAGTCAGGGCACCTTCGATCCATCGCGTATTTGCCGGCGCAGAGTACGTCTTAAAAACCGCTTCGACCGAATGCATGATGCGCTACCAAACATCGGGGCGTTGCAAGTGACAAATCCGCACTCAAAGTGGTTTAAAAAACACCTAACCTCGTTTGTAACTTTTTGAGATATTAGCGACTTAAAAACTACCACTCACCTTTTACCAAGAGAACTTCCTAGTCAGGTCAAGAGACTCATTTAACCCTTCAACAATAATGGGCATGAACTTTTTAAATCAATGCCGTCGCGAAATCGGCTGCCTTTCAGGTTACCACGGTTTGCGATATTCGTCTTAGAAAATGCCCCGACTCTTTCTTTAAGACGACAGAGCTGATCATATTCTCTGTGGATACCCAGCTCTCTGCGGAACTAGAATGGAGTTCTTCTTCAGGGAAACAACTAAAAGAAATCGTCTGCTGAATATAATCATCAGCCTCATAAGCAAAGAAGAGGCGCCACTAGGCCTTCTCGGCTTGCTGCGCTATATAGATCTTCTAGGTCGTAAGCTGATACCAGACGCCAAAAGGTCCCATAACAAAAACAGACAAACTTAAACCCCCGATTTACCTGCAGAAACCAAGTTGTCGTTTTCGATTCATGTTATTCCTGTTGTTTATTATAAGTAGCGTCTCGAGTGTATACCGTTTCAAGGTAAGTCCCTCCTCCTAAAGCACAGTTGCGTTATCAATGTCCGGGTCATGATTCGCTTGAATGAAATGGTTGGACAGTTCAATTTTCCCCCGTTCTTTGATTTGGTGTCCGACCGGTATATAGCTGACATCAGCGTGTGCACTCAGAACTCGAGAACGGATCATTGGAATTTCACACATAGACTACTTTTTGTCGCGAAAACTTAAGAGGATGCAATTGCAATAGGGGATAAAAGCTTGTGTGGGGAACCGCACTTTGAAAATATATAAACTGTATAAAAAAACGGGGAAAAAAAACTCCCAATACATGAAAAATTATTTAAGCTGGTACCAGCGACTTCGTCTGCGTAGAATTAGTACTTCGAGTAACTCTATTAAAATATTAATATCACTTATCGGGTCCAAAACTATCCTACATTTAAATTCATTGGTAAAATACAAACCAAACGGGTGATTTTTTAAGAGTTTAGTTTTTCAGGTTGGCAGCACTGGTTAGTAATGGTACAAACGTCATCTGTCAAAGTGAAAAGTTTTCAGTATACTCTGCCATTTAATCATGGAAAGACTTACAAACGAGCAACGATTGTAAATTATTGAAATTTATTATATAAATTCGTGCTCTGTGAAAAATGTGCACCGTTTGTTGCGACCATATTATGGTCCTGGACCCCAATTCTCAAATTCCGCATAGCATAATTCGTATACGAGCAAATCCGCCTGAAATTTCCGCAAAGCAGACAAATTTGTATTCTCGAAGCTGTACGGGTTTTATTTTCCACCTATGCGAAAATTATATTCACCTCTCGAATGAGGTAGAATTTTGGAGTACGTCAAGTAAACGATTTTGACAGGTTGTGAAAAAAAATTACCATCACTTCAAAGCATTCAAACTTAAATTGGTTGGGAAGTAATACTTATACGTTTTCGCAATGGATTGTTTGGCAGATTTGGGCTTATCAGTTGTTGATTTGGCAATGGAGCAGTTAGACGCAACAGAAATATGTATACCGAACTATTCGAAAGCCGAAAGATTGCTTTGAACTAACAGATACAACACTAGAAGTAGTATTTATGTTTTTTTAAATAAAACAAAAACGGTTTTGGATATCAATGAAATTCTTTATTCCTGTGAAAGTACGTTCGATGCCATTATGTATGGAACTCGATTTCTTTTGCATGGCCACCACGGGCACGCTTGCCAGACGCTGAACCCAATTTTCGACGGTTTTCAAGCATAAATCGGCCGATACTGCTGCAATTTCACGTTCGATATTCGTACGAAGTTCATCAATCGTCGCTGGCTTGTTGGCATAGACCATAGGCTTGACGTAGCCCCACAGGAAATAGTCTAACGGCGTCAAATCGCACGACCGAGGCGGCCAAGCGACTGGACCATTTCGTGAGATAACACGTTCTCCAAACTTGGTTTCCAATAAATTGATTGTGACATTCGCTGTGTGGCTTGTGGCGCCGTCCTGTTGGAACCACATGTCCTCCAAGTTCATATCATCCAATTGGGGCCACAAATATTCGGTTGAACGGTAGCGATTCCCATTCACAGTAACTTGCCGGTCTTGATCATCACGGAAGAAGTACGGCCCAATGACGCCGCCGCCGGCCCATAAACCACACCAAACCGTATTTTTTTCGGGATGCAATGATGACTCATGGAGTACGTGTGGATTGCTGCCTGACCAATACCGCATATTTTGTTTATTGACGAAGCCATTCAGCCAGAAATGAGCCTCATCGCTGAAGATGATTTTTCGATGAAAATCCGAATCATTTTCAAGTTGTTGCTCAGCCCAATTCACGAACATACGACGCTTCTGGTGGTCAGGCGGCTTCAGTTCTTGCGTCAATTTAATCTTGTAAGGATGTAGGCCAAGATCTTTTCGCAAAATTCGCCACAACGACGTCACAGAGATGCCCAACGCTTGAGAACGACGTGTGAGAGACACATTTGGGCTTTCTTCAACTGAAGCCTCAGCGGCAGCAATATTCTCGACACTACGGGCACTTCTTTGTCTCACTGGCAAGGGAACATTTTGTACTGTGCCTGTGGATTCAAATTTTTCCACTAGACGTTCAATTGTTGATCTGCTAGGACGATCAGGAGTATGACGACCATAAATTGGACGTAGCGCTCTTAACGTTGAGGCCACTGACTCCGAATTTCGGTAGCAAATTTTAATAATTTCGACTCGTTGTGGGCTCGTATATCTTTCCATCATGAAATGGCAAACCTTACTGAAGAGAAATGTCAAAAGAGCGGCAAGAAATTCGGCGTCGTTTGCTGTCCCTGTCGCTTTACCTTTGTAGCGTCCCTATTGAAAAACCCTTTATGTAACCATAAAATTACCTTTCGCCAACTTTGCCAATCTTTTTTAGAGCCGGGAATTGAATTGAAATATTTAGCTGCATTTTCAAACTGGCTTCGTTATAAGCAAAATTTTGTGAATATTTTCCAGTCTTAATAGCAGGACTCATATCAATAACGTCAAGCGAGGCTTGCTTTTGCGCTTTCGAGACATGACCAGTATTCTTCTTTTGTTTAGCTGCTCCCATTTTAATTTTATTTTATTATAAGGTGGGTACTTATTTCGATTTGACTCTCATTTTACTCACTTACTTACTTAACGGGCTCCCGACCCGTGGAGAGTCTCTGCCTGAGACACTGCAGCCTTCCATCCTCTGCGATCCCGGGCACGCTGCTTCCAGTTATCCAGACCAAGCGCTCTGGCATCCGCGATGGCTTGGTCTTTGAAACGGAGGTTCGGTCTTCCTTGTCGTGTCGAACCTGGCGGCTGGGATTCGAAGATCCTCTTAGCTGGAGCATTAATGTCCATTCGCTCGATGTGGCCGAGCCAATGTAGTCGACGTATTTTGGCCTTTTGGACTACATCCACATCTTGGTACAGCTCATAGAGTTCGCGGTTGTATCTTCTCCTCCATTCGCCCTCCTCGCACACAGGACCAAAAATCCGCCGAAGAATTTTTCTTTCGAAGGAGCCCAGTATCAGCTCTCCCTTCCTGCTTATCGTCCAGCACTCGGATGGATAAGGGTTCTGTAAAGCATACATTTTGCATACATTTTGACTCTTATTTTGTCTCACATAAATCAAAACATAAACCGTAAATTGAAGTGTCAAACTCACAATTCCGTATGCCAGACGCAAATCCGCATGGAAAAGGCAGTCCAGTACAATTCGAAGAGAAAATTTTCGTATACGGATTTCGAGAATTGCAGATTTCAGTTTTTCGGATGGCATCCGAGATTTTGACAGACAAACGTATGCGAGAATTTTTGAGAATTGGGGTCCTGGTCTTTTGTGACGATCTCACAACCCCATTCAACCTAACCTAACACGTTGTTCGACAGTAAAGCGATTCATTATCGTAAATGACACCCATTCAACTAATATTATGACACTTCAAATGACAGCTGAGTTTCACAGGTGTCAAATGTCAGTGCTACCAACTTGAAACCACGAAATGAATGACCCTGACCCTGACCCTGTAAAAAAGACCACCAACCCGACAGACAGACGGACGCATTGCCTTCAATTTCCCATAGCAACCTCTCTATATATATATGTATTTTTCTTTCCACAGCTGGCAGGCCAAATAGACATGAACATGCAGAGTGATTTAATGGCAGCATTTGAAGAGTCGCTTTAATAAGTTTAAGTTAAACAAAAACAGAAGAGATCAATTAAAACATTTAGAACTTCCTCACGCTATCTAAACAAAATGTATACATAACTCTTAACGATTAACACGTACCAACTAAACACCCACACCCCCCCATATAACATTATATATATCCATGTATATACATGCATCAAAATGTATGCCTAGGTATATATATTTTATTATAATAATTATAATTTCTTTTTTCTAAACGGACGTATCTATTTGAAAATAGATATTTATTGTTGTATTTTTGTTATGTAAAAAAAACCTCTAAATCATGTATAATTATGTATTAAGAAATTGCGATAAATTATTTAACAAAGAAAAGAACAATCTTTTACTACTTCACACACACACACATTATATAATATACTCTAAGTAGTCTCTTTCTTTTTTTTTTTCTTTCTTTCTTATAATTTAATTGAAAAAATTGAAACAATGAAAAACATGATAAAGTAAACCACCGATAGGGGTCTCTCCATTTTTTGTAATTACAAAACACATACACATAGTTGCAACGGACAAAATTCAAACAGATTTACATGTAGAAAACGAGAAATTAAGTAAAACAGTGATGATAATTTTGGCAGGCGCAAGGAAAACTCAAATAAAAACGGTGGCACTGACGACTTTTCCTTAAAACGCAAGTGGTTAGTTTATTGTTTCGTTAAACTTATACATCTTTACAGTTTTATGTGGTAGTATACATTAATTACTATTAGAGAATACGAACCGTATTGTATCTGAGGAAGAAAGAAAGTTAAATAAATTATTATATTCGTAGAAGAAGCAACCTTTCCTTTCTGTATAAAGAACACATCTCTACGCAGTAGTTGTTTTTTTTTTTAAATATATATATACTATATGCTATTGATACGACGACGGAGGATGATACAGAGGGCGGGAGCACACAGACGAAGAATATAAAATTTCATTTCTTATTTTCGAACAATCCGAGAGCATGTACAATGTAAATGAATATTGAGAAAATGAAAAGAAGAAGAAGTAGAATGCTGTCCTAACTGCTAAGTTTATTATTTTGTGATACAACTTATATATTTAAAAAAAAAAAATTTAAAATAAAATACGAAATGCGTTTCAATTCTGTGTCTGTCTCTCTTTCTCTGGGATGAAACAATCGCACGCATTAGTTTAAACAAGAAAAGCAAACAAAACCTATATATAAATGAATACATATTACCAAGAGAACATTTAAATGTTTTAGTTGATAAGTTTCGTGAACAAAATGTTAAATATTATTAAAAAAAAAAAACAATAACACACCAACACACATTTTTATATATACAAAGTTATATGAAACCAAACATTTTTGGAATATAAACGTAAAAGAAAAACACATACACTTAAGGAAATGTTTTCTTAGGCTTTAGGCAATTTACCATATTACTCAGTAATTTTAGACGAAACAACAAGCAGTAAGTTTGAACCCATGTTTGGATTTATTTCTCGCCGCCCCGCCTTTCATTTGATTCGTTTTTTTTATTCCCTTGGCATAAATGATAACAAAAATTGTACATAGCCAGCAAAAGAAATGAGACGCACGACATGCATTGAGTTTGTATTCTTAAATTGGATTTTCTTTTATGTTAGCAACTAAGTTTATAACTGTAACCTACGTGAGAATATTTTCCGTTTGTCTAGGCGAGTTGATCCAATTGAATGTTTTCCGTTTCGTTTGTAAAGTTGTTGTTTTATTTTTCACTTTATACGAGTACTTGCTGCTTAATTTTATTTTATATCTCCCTATACAAGTAACATGGTAAAAAACGTATGTATAAAACACACAATATTTGAGTAAAACAAATAAGCAAAAATTAATTTAAAAATAAATAAAAATATTTGAAAACAAAAAGAAATATGTTTTAGAAACCAGAAACGAAGTGCTGGCGTTTCTTCTTTATTTTGTTCGGTGTAGTAGATAAGATGTAACTTAAGAGGAGGAACCGCTGTATCTGAAAATAATCATAAATCGACAAAAAGTCTCTTGGAAAGTGTGCGCTTCAAAGGGAACACAAAGTATGGACAGGGGTGTCAGCACATAACTTGATACAATCGAGTTCAGTCGATACAATCGAGCTCTGGCAGCACCTAATTTGCCTCAATCGATTACTCTCCATTGATTATCTTCGATTAAGTGCTGCCAGAGGTCAATTGTATCGACTGAACTCGATTGTGTCAAGTTACGTGCTGACACCCCGAGAAGCTGCGCAAATGGAAGTGAGAACTCTACTTAGCATATCTTGCGCAATATTGCTTTTATGAACGGGCTCTGTCTCTGTTTTAGGTCTCCTAAGGTGATGGTTGATACCAGGGACGTGTCACGGTGTTGTAAGTCGGTTGACTTCAGGCTATTCTTAATTTTCTGCATTTAGGTACTTCCCGTGTTAATCTTAACACAAAGCCAAATAAACGCAGCTGCGCATTCAAATCGTTCACTTTTTGTTGCCAGAAAGAGAGTACTTGACTATTAATTTAGCGGGTGCTGGCGCAATGCAACAAGTTGAGATGAGAGTTCGAACTAGATCAATCCGAAATGGCGTTTATCTTGTACGACGTTTGTTTTTACTGTGGCCTTTCGTTTTACAAGTATTGGACAGTTTCACATTCACCCAAACAATCACAATGCACAAGGGAATCGCTTCGCACGCGAAAGTCGCGCCCTTGCTAAAGCGGGACACGGCGGTAAGTACTTCACATTATCCATACGATCTTCATATACACGAGCTGATCTGCCAGAGACTAATGTCGTTCCGACTATTTCATTATTAGAAGGTTCCTTCTTCTAAATTGTTGGTTGGTTTATTGAAAATTAAAAGCAAAGCAATACTTTAGGATATTAATGAAAGCGAGGGCATAAAACGAAAAGAGATGACACAATCCGATCCATTTTATCAATGGGCAATAGAACGGGTTTGCCCGTCTTGTTGGGTACTTCTGATTCAATTTCAGTGTGGAATTGTTCCTTTTAAATTTCTTCAGTTGCAAGTGGATCTTCAGGGGCCCTACTCTGTATCTCGTTCCGAACATTTCATTCCACTTTCGAAATACAGAGTAGAAAAGGTTCGCTTTCGAAAAAGACAAACCAGTGTACTCGTACTAAACAGAAAAGCCCTCGTTGGTGTTTTTAACCTTTGATGAGCCCTCAGCTACAGGTTGATAAAAACTTAAAAATGCCTCGATTTGATTTGAGCGGGGTGAGGTGCTGACGAATGATTGAAAAAAGCTCTCTCTTCCCCTTCCGCTTTTTAGTAGGTACTCTGTAACAATTTCGGAACTCTAAATGCGACATTTCATTGCACTTTCGAAACACAGAGTATATTCTTCCCAATTTGTGTGTATTATTCTCGCCCTAACCTCCAGCACGATTGTCCATACCCCGATCAAACAAAGTTCCGGTATCTACTTCGAGGAACTCGAAAACATAGGATTTGCGCCAAAAACAATTCCTACTTTGTGTTGCGCCACTTGCGAAACAAAGGGGGAACTGACTTCGTTGTTTCGAAACATAAGTTCCTAAATGGGATCACGAATTGACACCAGAACGTCGCCAGGCCTAAAATGTGTATTCGAATGCTACTTGGGTAGAAAAGGTTCGTTTTCGAAAAATTTAAAACGAGATACAGAGTAGGGCCGCCCCTGGAGCTGAATTGAGTTATCTGTTTACAGAATTTCGTCAAACAAAAACAAGTTCTCTTACGTATTGATCGTTAAGGGGAAAATATGATTCGGCGACTGAAATTACTGTGGAACCAGTCCCCACTCACTGTTTTCTCTTTGGGACTAATCATTTTCTTGTCGGTAGGAATATTTGAATTTTATATCCAGGGTTATCGCGAATAAATTCCGATGGAAATGTTTCACTTGTTAGCAATGTAAATCAGATTGCTGAATAGAAGACATTCCCAGGGAAATTTTATTCCCGATAGGGGTAATCTACTCTCTATTTCGTCCCATTCGAAATAGCTTTTCCCTTCCGTAGGTACTCTGTAATAATTTCGGAATTCTAAGTTTCGTTTGCTCATACGACTCTTAACGATTTAAGTTCTACTGGAATACTTTTTTTTAGGGCATAAACTGTCTCGTAAGACTTTATGTGGCACTTAATTCGCTATGAGTCGTATCAGCAAACGGCCCTAAATGCTCCAGAGGTACATTTCATTCCACTTTCGAAATACAGAGTAGAAAAGGTTCGTTTTCGAAAAATTTTACTTTCGGAACGAGATACAGAGTAGGGCCCCAGATCAAATATGTGAACAGTATGCACGTAGCTACAAATTTACTATTTCAATGTTAGGTTATGGACGAATTTTCTGTCGCTATTTTTCAATTCTTGATGCTGATTTAGGGTTGTTGAGTTCTATTCCAATTTGGCGTCAATATTTGAGACTTGTCTTTTAAAACCCTTTGTCAAGAATGTATTTCCTTTCTTTTCGAACGTCAAAGGTCTCGGTGAGGTCCTTGATACAGTAGATTACTGCTTTCTTTTGTCATTCTGCACACAAAAAGTTAAGTTTAGCACCAGAGATGATTCTGCATAGCTGGCTTATGCTGCCATAGCAGTTTCGGTGCCAAAGTTTCTTCTGATGGTTTTCAGAAGCTCGCTCGAACTTTTTCTTCTCGTCGGGTAAATTTGTTCTCGTCGGCGATAGAGTTATGCGGAAGTTGTTCACAATGACTTTTTAAAGAAACAAAAAAGCGAAAGAAAAAAGCGAAAATGGTTTGCATCGAATTGGACTGATTTTGGCATCTAGGACGCGGACTACAAATCCGAACCAAAAATCCATCATAACTATTGACAGCTATAGAGTCTTGGTAGAACTTTTGAAAGGTATACAGCTCTATCTGGGTATGTGTCATGATGCCGGCTTCGCCTAAGTTAAGTTATTAAAATAGCATGTTTGAAAAATTCGTTTAGAAACGAATTGAATTTAATTCTCTAGATTGGTTTTGATATCAGTTAACTGGTTGGCATACAAAAGCAATATTTTTAGTGAAAATTGTGCATGCTTTCATAAGTTCCTCTGTCTCGGAGGGAATTCATCCTGACCACTGCTAGTTTTGATAGTCTCTTCAATCCTTAGTTAAAGAAAGTAAAGGCACAGTAAAGGAAAGGACAAAATTTAGCTTACCTACATACTAAGGAAATAGAAATTTGACAGCTATATGCGTTTGTTCAATAATTCGCTGCAAAATAAAATAGTACGAGAAGCTTCAATAAAGTTTGGTTAGAAAGAATTAACTTTTACCCATCAAGCGTCCAAAAAGTAGATGCGTGACATCTCGAAGCCTCTTTCTATCGCCCAAATTGATAGAAGGGACATAGTCACATAAATAGACGACGAATGCGCAATTTTAGTCCCAAGTTCCGGGGTGGTTTTCCGTATTGGTTACTCAAACGAACAATATTTTTAGTATACAAAACACCTCCTTTCCGTTCCAACAGTTTTTTTTCACTCCTTAAAATGAAATAACAATCAACCAACTCAACTCGTTGGTGTACATGCAACAACGAGAGCATATTCAGACAAAATTTTTATAATTTTTACTCGTAGCTGTATAAAGCTGAAATATAATAATGTAAAAAGAATAAATTTCACGAAACTAACAAATTAATTTTAAGTAGTAGATGTGGACACTTTTTAGGGAAAATTATTACGAGAAGAAAATGAAATGAAAACGAGAATCATATAAGTTTAGTAAGCAAATATATATAATATACATATAAATAAATGTAACAAGTACCTCTAAGGTATTTTAGTATTAACAAATAAACAAAAGATTTGAAATTAAATAATTTACCAAGTAACTAGTCTAAGATATTGTGGTATTAATGTTTTCTTGTCTTTCGAATATTGCAACATGAAAGTCGCTCTTTGCGACAATACATAAATCTAACTTACACACTAATAAGAGTAATAGATACATATAAAAATAAATATTAATTGTTAAAATTAAAAGCTAGTTGATAAGCAAGAGCAAACTTCGGTTACGTTAAGTGGAATCATGATTAAAATAAACTAAGCTTACGATTAAGGAATGGATTACATTGAATGTTTGGCAGTTTTTATTACTATTTCGAACCGCGGCCATTTATGTCGTTTTCCATTGGTTTCACTCGAGGATCCACTCATTCTGAGATCCAATGGAACAACAAAACTGCTTCTGATTGAATCCAGAAAAGTATTGGTGAAATGCCAAAAAGTAATCTACGGCTGCTGTCAGCTGATTTGTAATGAATACATAAATTGCTCCCTGAGAGGATTTTGACTTTAAATCGAGAAGCGAAATTCCCTTCTCAGAATCACCAGAAGAGTATTTTTTGTGCCAATGGAACGGTTTAAGACGTGATTTTTCCGATTCCGGGCGCTTCTTTTTGGAAAACGACGATAGACATATCAGACACTCAAACATGCCAAGAATTATCCCACGGATTACTCATTTTTGATTGCTCATTTGACGTAAGGGTGTGAATGTGACGGTAAGAAATGACAGTTCTAAATTTTACGTTCAGGGGAATCTAGTCGACTTCAGAAGGCGAGTACCTAAAATATTATGCAGCGTCGGAAAGTGGTTCACGTACTCTAAAAATGCATGAGTGATGTCGAGAGCTGATAGCTCAAAATTAAGATATTTGCATGCGCCCACAAATTTCAAGAGAGCACGTAGCAAGGAACTACTGTCATTCGCATCAAACGACAGTATGTTGTATGCGATTGGGCGCTCTCAGAACACTTGTTATGTTCGTTTTGTAGATACAAATCGGTAAATCTGAAGCAAATCTGAGAAAAAATCCAGATTAACAAAAGTGCTCTGAAATCTGAAAAAGATTGTTTTTTTTGTACCAAACGAACATAAAAATTGCTCTGAGAGCGCCCAATCGAATACCACATGAGTGGGTTCAACCTGCTGAGCTTTACCTTACTAAGCATGACACTTTAAATGTCATAACCCGTATTGATATTTGCGGATAAGCGTAGTACGCTGCTCGGGCTAAACTAAATTTTATCTGGTCTCCAACTTTACTCTTCAAACATCAGCTAAAGTCCTAGCTAAATTTTGACATAGAGTACGCCGTGGATAAGGGCCAGAGAAAACAGCAGTTCTTTGAAAAAAAATTCCTTCAAAAATGTATTTCTCTCTTATTTTAACTATTTCCGATTCTAGGTACTTCTCGTCCATGTAATAATTAAAAAAGCTCATCCTTGCATACTTTTCCGCAACAGAACAACAAATACACAACGATCTATCACAATTTAACTTGAGAAAATGTGCCGGCACATTAAATGGGCACGTTAAATTTTGACAGACACATTCTGAAACAAAAGTTTGATTATTTAGCTCGAGCTGCGTACCACTCAGCTAAATGGGTTTTCTTAGATTTAGCTCAGCCAAATTTTGGAGAGGATTTTGTATGGGAGCGAAAATTTAGCTCGAGCAGCGTACTAAGCTATAGTCTTTGATCACCATTGCGCGACAGAAAAAACAAACTCAAACTGTCACCTTTTGGAAACACTTCCTGAATGTATCCGCAGATTCTCTTATAACTGACATTAAATTCTGTCAAACCATGTCACCTTAAATGGGAAATAGGTTAACCTAACTCGTTTTTTTTAACAGAAGTCATGCCTTAAAGTATTGTACTTAAAACACGGTATTTAAAAGCGAAATTAGATCTTATTTGTCTGCAACTTCGTTTTAGTTAGGTACCTAGTTGAAAAAACTAAATTGTGAATTAATGAATTGGGCCCATTTTTGCTGATACAGAAACTGAGCAATAAACCAAGAACGTTAAACGGAGTTCCAGCTTAAATAAGGCAGAGCTAAAAACGAGTTTTGTGTTTCTATCTACGTTCCGCGTAATGACTGCTTAATTTTGTGTACAAAAGAAGTGTAACCAACTTATTTAGTCGGGCTACTGTAAAAAAATCCACATCCATTGTTAATGTGCAACGAAATCAAATACTTTTTCCGTCAAAATGTAATTTATGCAAATGTGTTGCGAATTTATTACGCGAGCTGACAATTAGTGGAGACTGGAGAGATTTCTGTATATTCCGAATTCTGAGTTCTTCGTGCTGCGTAATAATAATGATGATTCCGACTTTCATCCAGTGGGAAATATTCGTTGGAGCTTAATTTATTCGCGACCATTGTACAAGTTAATCTTTAGATAACTACTACATTTTTAAACATTTAACTGCAATATTCAAAGCACTATCAGTGAGATAGAACTTCAAAGTGCGACTTAAATCGTAGCCGTGGATGGGCTTCGTTAAAAACAGCCGTGGGAGTCATAGTCCCTCATAACTTGTTCACAACGTATATTTCCAATTACAACACGAACTACTCAAAGTCAACCACTGTGCAGTGTGCCCTTCTGTATTTGTGGCGTGGCAAAGATATTTGCCCCACGCAGGCTTTTCGCGTTTTTCCCCAATTTAAATAATTTCCCGGCCCTGCGCCTGCATGCTGCTGCTGTTGGAGGGAGTTCATTCGTGTCTCTTTCTATGCAAGCAAGTTTAAGTTCACGATTGCTGAGAGTGTGTGGGTGGGTGGTCGGTGCTTGCATAGTGAACTGTGCATCTGTCATCTCCACCGAATGATCTCTTGTGCGGTCAATCTCTGTTTTGGTCAGTGCGGTTCTTTGTTTCGTGTGAAAAATAAAGTTTTAAATAAAATATGCTGTGCAAACAGGTAAGTGAATGTGATTAATCAAAAACTAGAATTTCTATATTTTTATAATGAAACAAAATCAAAAACAAATATTTAACTGGATGATATTGTTTTATTCTCCACTCCCCTTCCTGTACATTTTGTTTAATAAAAATCTACTGCACTCTATATATACACATACAACTTAAAAACTAGACCCCTGCCCTGTTTAGCGTTCAACGCATTCAAAGTTCACTCTTCCGCCGGCAGGTGTGAGTCCATCACACCTTCGTGAAGACTTCGAGTTGTTTTTTCAATGCGTCGATCTGACACAGGAGCTCGATGTTTTGTCGCTCTAGGTAGGCGGCCCGGATCGCGATCTCATCCTCCTTGATGCGACGACGATCGCGGGATTTCTTAGCCGCCGCGTTGTTCTTGCGTCTCCTTTCGTAGTAAGCTTCGTCCTTCTGGCCTCCGCAGTTCATCGAATCACTATTGTTGTTGCTGTCGTGTTTGTTGTAGTGTTCAGTACTGGAGCCGTTGCCTGTGGACGAGTCGTTGTCACTGGACTCGACGGCACGCTCCTCCGATTCACTGTTCTGACTGCGGTGGTTGGTGCGTCGCATTTTGGGATTCGTGACGATCCGATGGCCGCCGTTGGTGTCCCGCAGATCGTCTAAGGCCCGCTTGCGATATGTGCTGTAGCGCTCCATGGATGTCTTGTCCCAAAGCACATCCGAGGCGGCGAAGTGAGCTGCCACTAGGAGTGGATCTCGCGGGTACGCGTTGAACGGACGTGTTGTCTTCCCCGAACTCACTGCCCCGGTAGTTGCTGCGTTGAGGATGTTTGGATATAGGATGTTGCCCGCGTCCGACTGGGGGGCGCTGTGTGGCTGCTCCTCCGACTTGGGGTATGCCGCGGTAGGTGCAGCGCCATTGAATGCCTGTTGAAGGATGGCGGCTGGGTTTTGTGGGAAGACCGGCAGCGGCGTTGGCATCACTGGCGCAGGCGGTGGCGACACGTTCTCCTGTTTGATGTTTGAATAGTACAGTGGATAGAGTGACGCGATGCCTTGCGGCAGAGGCTGCGTGTTCGCTTGCGAAAACAGCAGTTTGTTTGGCCTGAGCGGTGTCGGCGCTGCCGGTGACGAGGTGACTGGCGCTTGTGACAGGTTTTGTGGCGATCCGCAGTTTGTGCTGGGCGAAGCTGTGCCAAAACTCGACGTCGAGTTGAATGGCGACGGAGTCTTCCGCGTCTCCACCGAGTCACAGCGGCGTGACAGGTCCAAAGCCTCACTTTCCAGTCTCCGCTGCTGGTGGTGCTGGCTGTGGTGGAAGTTGTAGGCGCTGTAGATGTCCAATTTGTTTGCCGAACAGTCTGTAATTCAGAAGAGAAAAATTATTTAAAAATCAGCTCAAGCAAAGTGGCGTCGAAAATGTGCTGCCTCGCGTTTTTCACGCTCAACTAACCGTTTCTCATATCCAACAAGAGTTGTCCAGGCATAATCTTATCGTGCAGCATCATCGTGTGTTTGAAAATCTCTACTCTGTCAACAGAAGTAATAACAATTTGTTTTTCTATTTCCCGTGCGACGTGGTCGGGTGTCGTTCCAAAACTGATTTGACACAGACCCCGGGTCGACCTTATATACTCGGATGAGGGGGTGAATGGAATACTGTCCATCTACCTAACTGAAGTATCTGTGACAAGTGTGTGACAGAGCGACAGAGAGGCACTCATTCAACTCGGTTTTTGCAAATCGTATCTCTTCTCGAAAGTCCGTGCAAACAAAAGAGACACACGGTATGGGTTAGGGTTTTCGAAAAGGGTATCTCGAGTAGAAAGAGTTTTCGAATAGCACCATATGAGCGGCGGGGAGGGTTGTCGTGAATTTTTCTTGACCTGTCTAGACGTACGCAGGCCATTAATGCGGATTATTGCAGATTCCCAAAATAGACGAAAGGAAATTTTTGCATTTTTTGTGGTTCCGTTTTTAGGTAGACGCATATGCGTTTCTATTATTCCATTGTGCTCGGTGCATGGTTTCAGTTTTTAAGACAATGTGCAGCTTTTTTTTGGAAAATGCCATTTTATGGTCTGTGGGTGTTGTAAAAGTCGGTAACCACTGGATGAAAGGGTTGGCCGACCAATAAACGAACGAAAAATCACTCGCAGAAGTTGCGTGCCCAAAGGGTTTTCGAAAGACGTTGTTTTACTGCGCTCTTAGGTGATTCGGGGTCGCAAAAAATGAAACGAAATTCGCTGAATTGGTAGAGGGAGAGGTTGTTTTTGCTTTTTGTTTTGGAATGAAAGGGGTTTGAAAACCGCTTCGCAAGAGGTTATGTGTCTTGTAAGGCAATCGGTTTTTTGTGTTCGAAAACACGGTTTTATGGTAACCATCATAAAAAAGGGTTCGCGAGCTGGAAAATCTGCGGAACTCTTTCGCTTTATGGTGGAAGTCTTCGAGAAGGGGTTTCCTAAGTGTTATTGTTTTTAAGGGGAACAGTGTCAAATGCTTAGCTAACTTGTATGGGCTCGTAAAAAACGAAAGTGAGTTCGGTGAATTGTCCATTTCAGCGAGGTTGCTTTTCAAAAGGGAAGGCTTTTGGTTTGGTGTTGTGAACGTAAATATTTCGGAAAAGGTACTAGTGGAATGAGTTGTGTTTTAGCGTCGGTTTCGTAAACCCTTTGACGTGTTTTTGGCATACTTTCGGTGCAGAACGTTTTCCGCTTGTATTTTTGAAGTGAGGACAGAGTTTTGAAATTTTTTGAGCTTCTCTTCTTACTCATAGTGTTCTTTGAAAATCTAGGACAGACTGCAGTTAGGAGACTTGTTGTGGTAAAAATGCTCGGCCCGTTCACTGTGACGGGTTTTCAACCAGGGGATTCAAGCTCTTTGTCCATTTCGGTTGTCTTGTTCCTCAAAATTTGGATCGTTGATATTCGAGGCTAGTTGTTTTGTGGTAAACATTTTTTTCATGCTGCAAAACCTTCCTCAATGGACAACCTCCGACCTAAAAGGGCAGTCCTTTTGTAGAACTCCTTAAACGAAAATAGACGAATATTCCGATGGCTGTTATCACTTCTGGGATGCCTCAAAAAGTACTTATTCTCGCTTTTTGAACACCCTAGCTAGGCCTGAGAAATTCTCACTGACCGCAGCTTCAAATATTTATCAGAGAAGTTCACGTAAGGCTTCCGCCATCTCGAATATCGATGACTTCTTTGTATCGATGTAGTGGATTCAGCCGCCGCACTTGCTGGGCCCATGCAGATGGACTTCTAGGACTCATCAATCGACTGAGTGGCGATTTTCTTCACGTTCAATACTCTCGGCGAGACCAGCACTCGGTGGCTTCCACTGGAAGGTGAAATATATCAATTGATGTATTGAAGACAGTTGCGACAACTGCCAATCAATTTTTATTTTGTTCACATGTCCTTCTTAAAAATCTGCATAAACAATCAACGCGTTTGCTGGATGTAAAAAGCCGCTCAAATGTGCGCGCCTGACAAACTTAATGAACAATAAGGCTGCATTACAAATCAGTACAATGTCAAAGTAAAGCCAATGGGGACGTTCAAGTATCTAGTTTAGTTAGTCTGACAGCTCTCTGACTACATGTATCTCGGTTTCGATTGGGGGAAATCGGTCAAATGAGCAGCTGTTTCATTTGACTTTTATGGAGGGGTAGCCGACGAATCTAGTCAAGAAATTCGTGACTGAGTACTAAGTTGACAGTTCTCATATGTAGCTGACGCAGAAAAAGTGACGTTCCCGACCAATCTAGTTTTTGCGTTCAGGTTGCATCTCATCCAGACCAATCTAGTCGGCTTAAGATAACTAGATTCTTGAATGCGGCCATAGTCTAGACTAGATTCTCCCCCACAGCAAGAACGAAATTTGTCGTAAATGTCACATTTACTGCGTCAGACACACAATCGAAATGTCAGATGAGCTTTTCCTATCCTGGGTTTGTTGCCTACCCCATCATCAAAGTCAACTTAAAAAAAAACATGTTCAAGTGATTATTCTTAAACCACGTCGGTCAGCTGTCACATTTTATCAACTGTTCTTATGGTTACTACTACAAATGATTTCTATAACTTGTTAGATACATTGCTGTCATTTTAATTGAATCAAGTCCCATCATTTGTCCTATCCTTTGCGTAATTTGCATATTACGTTTTTATTGTGACATTTAAACTTGTTGTTTTGTTATATTTGACATATGTCCACTTTTGACAATGGGTCTTACTAAAAATAGGTTTCTTTGACGTGGGCCTTAGTGCGCACTGGGTTAACGCCTTCGATATAGCACAGAGCTCGCACTGGTACTGAAAACCTGTATTTGACATGGCTTCTAGAGCCCAGTTGTGCCTGAACTGAACCCAGTTAATTTGTCGGAGCAAGAATTTAGTGCTGAGTTTTGCTGTCATTTCGCTTGCTGTCATTCATTTTCAAACTCATCATCTGTATTGCGAACTCTTTTATTTACTATTTGCATTATGGCAAACCCAAATTCAGAATTGAGTTTAATAAATTTTTAACAATAAATGGGAAGAAGTGTTACCAAAAGATGAACCTTTGTCAAAATCAAAAACTGACAGATCACATTTGCTTTCGATATAAAAGCCGAATTTTCAGGGTTGTACCGGGGTTTTGATAGGCGTGGAAATTAGCTGACACTTCTCAGTGCACACTACTAGCCACGTCAAACAAACCTAATAATTTTTAAACTTCACCTTATATAAATATTTTGTAGCTCACAATATGCAATTTTGCACGGAAAATTTTGCCTTTGTGAGTTCGAAAATTGTACCCTTGACACTAAAATAGATTATTAGTATCGCGGAATAATAAATCAAATGCAGCAGCGCATAATGACACTTGTCAAATGAGCCACGTACTCCAACATACAAGACTGGCAGCTTAAATGTTTCATCCATTTGACAGATGATCGGGAAATACATAATTCCCACGCAGTCTAATCCCAACTTTAAACAAATGACGTAAAATCCGCCTCAACAGCAGCCCTGCAAATTCGATCCTTCTTAAGGTTACGTAAGAAAACCTCTTGACTTAAATTTTGTGCACGTCATTCATAAAGACATCAGCACGAGTTGTCATTTGCCATGTGTCGATTTCACTGCTCCCGTTCGCACATTTCTGTGCATTAATCGCCCTAATGAGTTCTGAATTGTAATTTGTGGAAATGTCACGTAAAATCCCATTACTTGTCATTCCTTACTCAATCGCAACGATTTAAAAGACATTCAAAACCCACTTAACTATCAAAGCGTTTTTACATACGCAAAACAAGTTTTCCGCAATTAGGAGGCGATTCCGAAATTTCGAAATCATTTCCGAGCTCTTAGTCACTAGAACCTTTACCTGAAATGTCTAAATGACGGTCTGCGCTGTTCGTGGAATAAATTGTGCAATGGCAACATGAGGCACGGCAAACCCTTTTTTATTGGAGAGCTGTGAGCCGTTTATTACTTTTGAGTTGTCGCTTGTTTTTTTCGCTTTATGGCCGATTTTCAAACGAGTGGGTAGGGTAAAAAACGAACGTTTCATTGGGAGTACTCCATTTATTGTTTTATTGACGCCCGCAGGTATCGCGTTCATTTAAAAAAGCGAACATCCTTGGAAAGTGTGTAATCCCTGTCAATTATTCGGAAGGGTTGACATAAACTGTTTACAACGCACTCTCACGTGTCAACCCTTTGGTATGCAAAAATGTCCCTTCGCCTACCTTGCTTCGTGGAAAGAACGAAAATCACAAATAGGTACCGGGACTATTCGCACAAACACGCACCGCGTTCGTGGTGCAATTTGTCATTGAAAAAGTTGCATAGCTGAGCGAGAGGTAGATTTGGTCCTGTTATATGGCCCATGTCGCAGGCAGAGGCAAGACCAGTAAAGATTACGAAAATTAAAAAACAAAAGGTTCCAGTATTAATGTCAATAAATGTCCTTTCTCTCAGTGGAATCCTGAAAAGGATTAATGCATTGTTTCTGCTATGTGCTTCGGCGAAACTCGTGTCTAAAAGGAAGGACGACATTGAGTGCTGTTATGCACACAACTCAGAACTCACACGAAACGGTCAAGTAGAGTGGACAGTAAATATTGGACAGGATGCAATGTCCTAACGGATGTTTTCGTGTCGATAGGGAATGACCATACGCAGAATGAATTCGAAGAATGTCGGAAAGAGTTGTCTGGAAGAGAAAGGAAAAATAATTGTCAAGGTGACGAGGGAAGTAGGTGGATATTGTTGCAATAAATTTTCAAAAGTGAGAGGTGGGCGCCAATTTGTTATGCTTGGACGAGGTTGCAGCAAGCGGAGAAATTAAATTGTCGCAGTTGGAAGGTGGTAGGTCGGACGGTGGCCATGCCTAAAGAGCGAATTGCCGCGTTTTTCGTTTGCATATTGGAAGCTTTTTAGTGGGTTCTGGGCTTCGATGATTTGACGTTTTGTTGCGGAAAAATAACAACTGTCAGATTGATGTGCTATTCCAAGATGACAAGAGAGTGATAAGTCGACTAGAACTGTCGCAACTAAAGATCTGATCCTTTATATTTAAATTACGAATTCTTACAAACTCTTGCAATTTTTTACAAATTTTTACTCAATGTATACCTTGAAAAATTTGTAAAAGAGAGCGGCATCGACAGAGCAAGATATAAATATTACCCCTCCACTGAGAATCTTACTATTTATACTTTTTGCACAAGAATTCTCTTCTCTTGTGGCTGTCAGTCACCTGACAATTGACAGTTGATTTGAAATTTAGCTTTTTCAACTTCCCAAATGATTGTAGTTCAGTCAGTGCAAACTCTTCCACATATACCTACTCGGATTCGTCAAAAAGTAGTTCGACTAGATAAATCAACTAATATTGTCAATAAATTTGCAAATAAAAAACTTAAAGATTTTTTTACCGCAGCACTTTATGAATTATCTGTCACTTTCATAGGTTACTACAAAAGCGTTGGTCCGAGAGAAAAATTATCCCCACTGTCATATTGACAGGCTTTTCAATTGTTACTACAAAAGCAAAGGAGCAAACCTCAGATGTTTGACAATTGGTGGTAAAAGTCATTGTTAGACGTCAGTTATAGAATCGAAATGTCAACTGAGTATACTCACTGAAGAAATTCTCGACTAGATTTGTCGGCCACACCTCCATAAAATTTAACTGAAAGAACGTAAGAACGTGATCAATGGGGAATGTTCCAGAATCTATAGTTTATTAACTCTGACAGCTGGCTGACTTGATGTGTCTCAGTTTTGATTGGCCTAGATCGAACACAAGAACAGTTTTTTTTCCAGTTGGCGTCTAAAGAGGGGTAGCCGACAAATCTATGAAAGAAATTCGTGACTGAGTACAAAGTTGACAGTTCGCATATGTGGCTGACGTAGGAATAGTGACGTTACCGACCAATCTAGTTTGTGCATTCGGTATAGATCCCAGACCAATCTAGTCGACTTCAGATAAATAGATCTTTTTTAATTTTGAAATAGAAAAACTCAGACAAATAATGTCATCCCTACTTTCAAACTAAGTAGACTAAAGATTCAAATGTCTGCAGGGTGAAATCGAAATCTGTTATAAGGTAAGCTATTCGTATTTAAGAATGGCTTGTGACTAAACTAAGTCAGTAAAACGATGTCAAGTCAGTTTTTATTCAAGAATCTAGTTTAGTAAGTTTGACAGCTGGCCGACTTGATTTGTCTCAAATATGGTAACCCCACTCCTGACGGTTGTGTTTGAATAACGGCAGCGTGAATTGCAAATGACTTTAGGGACGACACCTATGTAGTTCAACTATAGGTAAATTTATTCTCTTGTAACGTATCTGCTAAAATAACGCCAGCGGGCAACATGAACTGAAATTTACTTTAGCGACACCTAGTTCAACATTTCTTGTTTTCTGTTGCTAACTTTGACAGCTTCCCTACTCACGTATAGTTATTTCTTTTGACGTATCTGCTTAAACGCCAGCGTGCGACGTTAACTCAAAATTACTTTAGCGACACCTTGTTCAAGACATACCTTCTTTTTGTTGACAGCTTTACCTACTCGCTTATAGTTATTTCTTATCTTGTGACGTATCTGCGACGGGTAGAAGGAAATGCAAAGCACTCTTGTGGCGGAATCGTTTATACAATTAAACGCCATCTACCGTTTTTTCTCTTTCAACTCTGTCTCTTGCGTGTACATTATAAAAGGGAACATGACAGCAGAATCTTGTATTCTTATATTTTCTACATAACCTATAGCATCAGAGGCATCCGCTTCGTTGACGTTTTCAACTGGCACCATTGTTTTCCCCCAACTCATTCCACATTCCACAGCTCTATCGGTGATTTCTCATTTTAAGCTTTCTAGGGCCGTCGCTCATTTTTCGACTCTACGCCGCTTCAACTCGGTGCCTGAAAACTCCACATGTAAACCGGAACGTCAGTGACATTTCTCCGTATGCAGTATCGAATTCTTTATAATAAAACTTGATGGCTTTAAAAGAAAAGAACGCAGATGGGTATAGCTTACATATTCTGAATTTTGATTGGTAGCTCCCTTGAAAATGAAGGGGCCCTTTCGCCTTCATCTCTATTTTATCAACGTATAGTCAGTCCTAATAATCTCAGCCCGAAATAGGTCGCAGTATAGGTTACTTGGTGTTCCTGCCATGCTAACTACGGGACTAATGCCAAACTTCCGAGGCTCATTTGTCAGACGTTCGCAAGAGGTGGCGCTGTGAAAAATAACCTCAAGGATGTATAATTTGTGTTCTTCCGTGGATCGAACCCGAGCCCCTTCGCTCGGTAGTCCAGCGCCAACTTGAGTAACTACGCCCACTGTTACCAACTTCACGCGATCAAAACTCTCCACTGCGGGTATGTCCACTAAACACTCTTAACGTGCCTCTCCCGCCTGAATATTTATTTATTTCGAAACGCATTTCAAAATATTTACTGCACGAAGGTTACCTGATGGTCGGCCAAAACAATGATGATCCTGTCTCGGAGAAGTGGAATTTACAGCCAACAGGATTAACTGAGGCTTATGCAAATAAGGAAATAGATTACCATCGTTAATCTCCTTCACCGGACCTTTGCATTGCTTGTGAGTATAATTGACGGCAACCATCAGTAACCACTTGCGTGAGGATAGTACCTGCAGGTTTTTTCTACTCGCCCATCTATCCCTTTTATTCGTTGTTTCCTTTACGGAAATAGTAATTGTGAACGAATTAGAAATGTTAACGCACGATCGCACATCCTCAGTTCCGTGATTTGAATGTTCACTTACGCAGGATCAGAGGATCCTTTTCCTTGTATAATTACTGCGAAATATGAAAGTGAGCCAGAGCCGTTTTCATTCATAAATCTGTATATGGGATGTCCCACAAGCGAAAGGAAGATCAAGATGAGATGGATGGATGAGGATGATATTACGCATGATTACTAGAGCGGACAAAAATGCTGCCGATATCTCTAAGTCCGAGTATAGGACAGATCAAAGGGAGGGCCAATCAGTGGCCACAGGAAATTGATATTTTCCCTTGTTTTTTGTCCTTTTGCAGATCCTTTGATTGAGGTTGCCGTTGAAGGATATCTGTGTTTATATTGTCAACTGCAAATATTGACAAAATATTTTCGCAGTTAGCCATTTGCGGCTTATAATCTCTGCACCGGATGTTCGAATCTCGAACGAGTACGAGTACTCGTTATCATCTCGTACAGTTGAGTGATGTAATGGACCAGAGCGGATGACAAGTCCAGCGAGTGTTGGTGTACAAAGAGTTTGCGATAAGGAAATTACACCATTCCGCAGCGAGAACGTGGGAATGGATCCGTTTTCTGTCAGTCAGTTTTTGATTGCATGTCAATATTGATTTGACCGATACGTGCGCAACGACAGCGGTTTCCTCTGCGATAACATTGATGCGCTTTCGACGCACAAAAATCGCGACGTATTCCATAATAGTGGTTGCCACCAGAATGGGTTCCCAGACAGAGTGTCTCAGGGCTTGTTGATTTGCTTCCGTTATTTACTGTCAGTGATGCGTGTGCGCGTTTAGTTATCAGTTGAGAGGGTTTGTTTGACGTTGATGACTCTGAAGTTGGTTGTTGTATGTACATGGGAGCGTAGGGAGGTTTTTTTTTTAAACTTTGAAGGAGGGAGCCCGAATTTGGTTCATTTTACGCGAGCAAACAAGTGCGAACTGTACAGATACCACTTCAGCTGTAATTTTCGGAGTAAGTCGAGTCCACTTTCTTACGTAGGGAGCTGGAACTGGGCATCAAACCTTACATTTCTCCAGTCTTTTTTTCCAGTTGGTTGATGTCCTCTTGCACTTGTCCATGCCACCTAAAGCGAGGTCTCTCTCTACTGTGTTGACCTCCTCATTTACAGTCGAATAGTCTACGGACCGGGGCATTTGTCCAAGACATCTTAGGCGAAAGATGCGCAGTTGTTTGACTAGGTCGAGTAGTTCGTCAATGAATCTCCTCCTCTGAAAGCTTTCAATGCAAACGGGACCGAATAGTTTGCTTTTTCTCTGAGCTACCGAGTATATCTTCATCATCTTTGATATTAGATAGCCTCAGCACCCTTTCAAGGACGATCAAGGTCTTCTACAGAATCTCCTTAGATGTTGGGGATACACTCAGGGAAAAAATGCAAACTAAAATGTAATATGTTCTATTTGATTTTACGTTGAATAAACTTTAATAAAGAATATTCCTTTTCACGTCAAAACATATTTGATTTAAATACGCAATGTAATTTTAAATTAAGTCAACCTAGATTCAAAGTGAAACGTATTCACTTCTACATTAAGACCGTGTTTTGAAAAATTTCAACTACTCTCAACGTAACTTTAAAGTGTAACATGATAATATTTTTTTCCAATAAGTTTCAAAATGACATCTACGTACTTTCAAAGTGCGGCATAGTTAACTTAACGTTGTTTTAAATCGATATCCACTTCAAAACGCTGGGTTTTTTTTATTCTGAAATTTAACGGTACAAATAATGCTTACATGCATTTTCTTCACACAAACAAGACACGATGTAGTTTTAAACTTGGATGAACGTCAATTTAAAGTGTTGCATATTCATTTTAAAGTGACAAGAATCTAGAATCAAAGTAGAACATGTGTATTATTACATTGATGTTAGTCTTTTCAATAACTATCAACGTAGATTCAAAGGGAAACATATTTATTCGTAAGTCCCGCTAAGTGTCGCGACGCAAAGGCGAGCTCATTGTCGTTGTTATTCTTGTTTCTCCATCGATGGTATAAAGATGAAAAAATCAGCATTGTTGACGAAAAATTTAAAAAGAAAACTATTGAAGGAATTTGAAACGGAAAGCCTGTTTCCAGTGTTAAAATGTGAGTTTTGTGTAATAAAATTAAATTCCTGGTATGTATTAGAAATAAAATTAAGTGCATTTCAATTATTTCAATATTAGTTGTCAAAGGATTGCACTTAACTTTATTACTTTTTGTTTGCAAAAGCTCTTTACTTATTGAAGAGGAATTTTATTTCAGCCAATGACATAACGTTCAAAAGACTTGTATATTTGACTAATGAGGACATTACTATAACAATTACTAGTATCGGCCAGAGAGCAGAGTTTAGGGCTAAACTTTTTAAGTGGAGAAAAACGGAGGTAAGAATAATTATTAAAGAAAATTCAAATTATTACTGTATATTATATCAACTGCATTATAGTATCCAACTGTAGACGATTTGGATTCCGATAACCCAAATGTTTTTAATTGGCTGAAAAGAATTTTAAACCAAATTCAGAAGTTGCCGCAGAATCCACAAATTCACCAGCAGCGTCAATATCGTATGAGAAAAAAATCGTAAGTAATAAAAAATTAAACAATAAATAATTTTAGAATAATTTACGAACTTATGAAGGATATTTCATCTTTAATTCACAGTTCATTGATTTCTATGTTCACGGAGGTTAATAATGAATAATTTAAGAATTCCATGTTATTACTTTATGTTATTACTATTACATTGAAAATAAAATTTATGAATTCCAAATTATTCTTGTATTGGTTTTTATTAAAAAAAAAAACAAAGATTACTATTAGACTATTGATGTATCAAATAAAATACGTGACATTTTCACAGTTTAAGGAGGTTATTTCTACGAAGCATCATAGTAAGATTAAAGTTTAAAAATGCTTATTCAAAATGGGTTCACTTTGAATTAAAAGTTAAAAAAGTTAAATTAAAGCTTAAACATAGTATTTTCAAAGTTGGATTTGTTTGAATACACAATGCACAGTCTTTACTTCAAAATGTATTTGTAGTGCTTTTAAAGTCAAATACATTTGATTGTACTATGAGTCATTGTCAAATTAAAGTTAGAGCATAGTATTTTCAAAGTTGATTGTATTTAAATCTACGTTGCGTTATGGTTGAATCGAAATTTATAAACTTTGTTTTAAAGGTAGATAAATTTGATTTAAGCATGATTCCAAGTCGAATCAAGGTGGATACGTGGTTAGATCAAATTAAAAATATGTGATTTAAGAGTAGACAAACCCTTTGAATTAATGTTATGCCACTTTGATTTTAAAATTTTCGTAGTCGATGCCAAATCATTCCGAAAAATATTTAAATCGAAGTGGTTTCCTTTGATTTTACGTTGTTTTTTCTCTGGGTGTAGGACTCCGCAAATCAATATTGCCTTCTCAGTCCCTAGTCCCTAGAAATAGCGAGTGGCAAGAGGTATTTTTAGGTTAATTTCTACTGAGGTGTTGTCAGAATTAATAGCAAGACCTATGTAGATAGAGCCCCTCAAACTTATAGCTGTCGAGTGGGACGCTCTGTTCAATTCGTCGATGTTGGGTGTCTCTTCCTGTTGTTCTTGTTTGCCCTCGTCAATTGATAAGCCCATTTCAGCCACTTCTGCTGATATATCTTGTAGCAAACGCTTCATCAGTGACATCTGGCTGGTAAATGATACATATTCAAGCTATACGATTCCAAGGTTCTCCCCGACCTATAGCGCCACCAAAGAAGAAGAAGAATTCCTCGGCACTGCCAAAGCTATATTTAGTAAATTATTCTTTGCTTAAAAAGGTCCAGAAGCACCCTCGTCATTTTTCCACAGAAACTTTTTCTTGGTGTTCGCATTTTATTCTTCCGCAAGGTTTTAGCGAATCGCTGGGGATTTTTCGAGTCCAGAAGCAACATCGTCATTTTTTCACAGAAACTTTTTCTTGGTGTTCGCATTTTCTTCTTCCGCAAGGTTTTAGCGAATCGCTGGGGATTTTTCGAGTCCAGAAGCAACATCGTCATTTTTCCACAGAAACTTTTTCTTGGTGTTCGCATTTTCTTCTTCCGCAAGGTTTTAGCGAATCGCTGGGGATTTTTCGAATGACATTCTGTCAACCTTTTGACAGAAAAAAATGCTTTCATCGTCTGGGATTCTTAGATGAACTCGCCGGCGAACTTCATCATCTTGAGGGGAGCTGGAAGCGAACGAAATGCGAATCGCTTCGTTCGTAGGGTTGCTTTCAACTTCTGACTACGGATATATGGAGAACCTTGGTTAAACTGACGAGGGATGCTATTTCAATATTTTTGAAGACCTTAGGTGACTTTTTGGCAAGTAGAAAAGTTTCATAAAAGCCGGTTGTTCACCTTTTCCCATCGAAATACGCAATTGATTTCAAAACAACTTCACAGGTATTCCTCTCGGTCAACTCGAACGGAGTGTGCACACGTCTTCGTCCTTTTGTCTTATAAATTCCACCCAGCTTGATAGGATTAGTCCATTTTTGCAATAAATTATCCCTCAAATTCCGTCCTCTCTCTACCTGTTTATTGCGCTCTTCCAAAGCAATAAAACAATATTTTGCATGCCCATTGTGATGGTGACAACTCGGCTTCTGTTAAGTGACGACAGCTCGTGCAAATTGCAAAATTTTTATTACCCAAACGAAGCGAGCAAGGTAATTTTCTTGAGTTTAGCATCTTTGCGAACTCGCCCATTGCTGAATAGCGAAAAGGGTAGTGGCCAGTTTTGCGAAATTACCAAGTTTGGCAAAACAATGGGAAAGGATTTAAAGGATTTGCTGCCATTGAATGTGTAACACATCTTAATGGGCGACCTTTATGCATATATTCGCACATGGACTCGCAAGGTTAACTGTGCTAATGTGAATGATATTTGTGGATTCTAAGAATGGAAATCCTTTAGCTACCTGTGACGCAGAGTCATTGGGCATTCACGCACAATGTGTAATACGGGCATTTACAACTGTCGCCATAAAAATTAAGAAGCTTTCGCAAAGTTTTTGCCGATAACGAGTACGAGTTGCTTAGAAATTTGGATAATCCGTATTAGTATTAATACTATTACAAATAAATGCATTTGTAGTTGCAGAATAAACAATGGGGGATTATATATAAAATCGTTTAGGACTGTGCGGCCTCCTTATTGAAAGGAGTTGCATAGTGGGTCTACGAAATTAGAATGAACAGCAACGCGAAATTGTGAGAGAGACAGGACGGCGAACTCTACAGGTTCAAACAAAATCCAAAAGAGTGGGTGAATGGTCAGTTGTCAGAGTTTCTATTTGTTGTCAGTTGGTTATCGATTTGACAGATGTCGCTTTTTTAGTTCTACATATCTCCATGTGGAGGCCTGGGAAGTCACATCCTTGGAAAAACTCTGAACTTCATTTAAAAAGAGGTTTTTGTTTTTTTGGAAGCTTGCAATCGGTTTGACAGATGTCCCTTTTTTTGATGTATCAAAAGTCCCATCTTTGGAAATACTTTATTTAGAAAGAGGTTTCTTCTTCAACTGTAGTAAAAACTTCGATTTTATTTTATGCCGAACAGGTTTTTATTTCTTCTTTGACAGTTGACATTTACCCTGAGAAAGTCGGGTCCGAATCAGCGCATTCGTTAAGGAGCTATTTACGTCAGTGGATTTAACTCGATTTTATAAGCATCTGTCAGTTCTATTTAATTTTCGTGAACATCGCCTAAATTCATCATAGCATCTGTCAGTTATATTTAATTTCCACAAATTTACGCGATGTTTACGAAAATTAGATAGAACTGACAGCTGCTAGCGACGTCTTTTTTGTCGCCCGTTGACCGAGGTTTCTTTTTCTATTGGCTTGCTGTTAATTCATACAAGTAGCGACTTCTTTGAAGACTGTTTTCCATTTTTTCTATCAGCAAAAGTAATGAATTCTCCTAAATTGGAAAATATTCCCCCTTTTCCCAAGTGAAATTGAAACATATAAAAATGTAACCGTTTTTAAAAACAATCTTAAAATAAGCATAAAACATCAAAATTTAACATATTATACAATAATTTCCTTTTCTATAAGACAGACCTAATGTCAAAACGAGTGAATGCATTCAGAAAGACAAAAATGCTTACGTAGACGTTCGATGGGCTGTTTTCTTTCATGTTTAATAAGAACAATAATTCATTGTTTGACATTTTTTCGTTATGAAAATACGTTCTTCGTTTGTTTGTGATAGTTTCCCAATTTTATGCTTATTCCTCGTTTTCCCCTTTTCCTTTCTCATTCAAAAAACGCCAAAATTGACGCTTTTCCTCTCAATCTGGGATCGCTCCATTGAAAGTCGTGTGACATAAGTAGTTGCCTGATGGACGTGCATCGGTAACAGCCAAATAACTGATGTGGAAATCAAAAATCTGTATTGCGGCTTTCCGAAGATTTCACGGCAACAATAAATTGACAGAAGGACAGACAGATGGAAAGATCTCGCGGTGCGGAGTTCACTGATCTATAGTGAGGAAAGATCGTCAAATTTACCAAGTGACTAGTGGCAAAACCTTTTATGCAGTTGGAGATGTATCAGAGCCCGAAATCGTGTTTGAACTTAAAGACTCACTCAGCACTTTTGGCTGTCGAAATCTACGCATGTAAATATTTTGGGATCAATTTATTCTACCGATCACCTCTTCGATCGCTGTTCATCGATACGTTTGTCGGTTGCAGGGGAAGAATACCCGATGAACTAAGAACTTTTGTCAAGGCTCAGAGGCTGTATAGAGGAAAACTGTCAAACAAATTATTAAATTCAAAAGACTGTGTTCGTAGACCGATGAAACTAAAACCTACTCCTGCCGTTTTGACTTAATGCGCTGTCAAAGCGACGGAAATTTGGATATAATTTTATTTGGCAGCGGAGCTCAAATATCTTGACGTTGATGACGACTTGTGCTCTCTCTCTTATAGGATTATTGATTGACTATACCAAGTGACGGTTAGTGCGTGGATAATGAGGAAGAGCTGCAACCTTCAAAAGTGACAGTAGATTGGTAGAATTTTTGAAAATAGCCAACAGCTCCGTAGAGGAGTTCGTGGATGAAGAGGAAGTGCTGCAACTGTGGATTGGTCACGCAATTGAAAAGAAGTCAACAGCTCCGTAGATAAGTTTGTGAGGCTATGGAAAAGCAGTAGGACCACAACATAGTAGGAGAGCGGGTCTACAGCGAAAAACTTGTCACTGATCAGGGGTCGAATCGCGTCGTCCGTGAACGAGCATTACGTGATGAAATTTGTTTTTTTTTTCACATGTAAAATGAACTTAATTCCGTGAACTTATATAGCTCGTTCACGCAAGTGGTGAGTCGAACTGTGTTGGAGTAAAGTTTTAGAGTTAACTGAGGAAATGTCAAAAATCTTGCAAAAATCGCAGGCCTACTTTAGCCTTGAGGAACCACAACGAAAATTGGACTTTAAGATGGTACCTCTCATTTTGGGAGAGCAAATGATGCTTCTTCATCAAAAATTTGTCGCCATCTGTCAAATAAAGCAAATTAAACTGACAAGGTTCGCTCTGGTAGGGACGTTCGGATTCGGACACTGAAACTAGATGGAAAGGTGGAGCAACTCACTGCCTATGGAATTGCCCTTTTAACTCGACTCAGCTGTTACTTGCTTCATAAACGGTCTGTGAGCACACGCAAACAACTCGGTGAGCCGAAGTTTGTATATATTGTTAGCTAGAGAAATAAATTCGTATGATAATTTAATGGGGTTCCGCATTTAAAGGCAAGAAGTTGTCAATTTTAAGGGACAAACGCCGCACATATGTAGGAGAAAATTTTTCAAAAACGGACTGATTCGACGTTCAATTCGAGTCGCGAAGAAACCGATCTCACTGGCGCAAAGTAGGGACGAAGCAGTCAGCAGGTGCTGGAATTGACAAGGATTTTAAGAGCTTGGCACATATTTGAGAAGTCTGCCTGTAAAATTGTTCACCAGGAGTTCACAAATTGGCCAAAGTCTTGAGTAACAACTTTGATAACGAAATTGGTATGAGAAATTTAAAGGGAGTCACATCCGCCGATCGCTGTTTATTTAGTTTAGTAGTAGGCAATTGAGTAGCCAAACTTGTGATCAAAGGAAGTCTCATTGAAGCTCGGATTACAGCTTGGAATACTTTCCCCCTCATGGCAATAGCAAGAATCTTTAACGAAAATCTATACAAGACCCTCACCATCTCCCGCACAGTGATGAGTCTTACTAAAGACTGATCAAGGTAACCTTGGCCGTTTTGAATGCAAAAACTTCTTGTGATTTTCGGCACGGGACTTAAAAATGGAGCTCTAACAGGGAATCCTTTAAGCCGCTTGGCGGCATGTATTTATTCAAGGACAGTGATAACTGGAAGAGGCTTCTAGGTTTATAGATTGAGGCCCAGGTACATCCCGCACTGTAGCGCCACCTATGTAAGAAGTACATCGTTGTCAGAGTCGACCTGAAGTATAGGGGATTGAAGTAATTCGTTAAACTTTCCAGAGAATTCAAAGTCCCTATGCAACTTAAGCCTCTAAAAAAAATTGCCAAAAGATTTGTTCGCAAGAGTCTTGTGCCAAACTTTGTCAGAGACTTCTCTCAAGATTTAAATGTTTCGTAAACCCATCTAGGGAAATGTTAGCACCTATGCGGGCTTCTCACAAAGTTTGTCAGAAGATTTGTACTCAAGAGTCTTAAACAAAGTTTGGGAGAAGATTTGTACTCAAGAGTCTTGCGCCAAACTTTGTCAGAAGTCGTTATAGTGACTTAGATTTCTCTAGATGGGTTGAAAAAATACTTAAACCTTGAGAGAAGTCTATAAGGTATGAGATTGACAAGGAAAACTTCATCTTCGTGTCTTTAAACAACAACCAACATTTTTTGAATAGGTGTACTTTCCTAGATGGGACTTAAAACATTCGACAGATGTTTAGCAAAGAGGTCTGTCTTCGGTCCACCGAACCTCTTTTCATCTACTGCTTTAAAGCCAGGTTTTGCAACAGCGGTTTTCTCAGACCTTTCCACAAGGAGGTTGCCGGTTAAAGCTTCCATCATTTAAATTCATAGTTCAGTCAAACTCTCGGCACCGTCTGCAACCTTGATATATGTAAAAAGTTAATGCCTGTAGGCTTATGACGTTGTTTTTGAAACCACATTCCTTTCTATGGATGAGTTGTCCACAAAGCCAAAGATGAGATGTCTTAAAGAATCGATTAAAATGGATGTGACATGAGATTTTGTCTTGCAAAGCTTACCCTCATATATCACCCACTAATGGCTGTTTCATCTTTCGCCAACTCATCCACGGATCAGTTGAACCTCAGCCCAACTAATCTTTTGGACATTTCATCCATACTGATCATTCACAGGCTGGATGGCTTCAATCTACGTCCTCTTCTGACATAATTCGATCACAGTTTCCAAAGGTCCTATAAAAAAAAGCTCCACTCAATGCCAAAGCCACAGCCAAGTCATCCCAAATGGATCCCAAATGGATGACTTTACTGTGGCTGTTGATGAGCTACCGCATTGTGCACATAATGGGCACCCACATCTTCTACAGAAACCCCTTCCCAACGATTCCATTTGACTGTATAAAACTGTCACAAATTGACACCTCCATCATGTTCACGCACTACCACAAAATTAACCATAAACTGCGTTGATTGCCTCTCACTGATTAACCGTTATCGATGAACTCGATCACCCAAATAGGACGAGTGTTTTCCATTCTTCTCTGCGAATTCCCAGCTATAGATGTCAATCGTACGAAGGAAAACAAAACAAAAAATATCACCAAATTGACACTTTGCACCTTTCAGCGGTTTATCAACACTCTTCCATACTTATACCGTTAAGAGCATTGAAATCGCACGGACATCCTCTCATTTTACGGGACATTGCAGTTGCCAGTTGTAGTTTTCCCGAGAAAGGACGTGTGACAATCTGCAATAAGATGAGCATGCGCAAAATCCTTTTCGCACAAATCCTTGGATTATAGCATCTATAATCGGGTTTGGGAGAAGTGATTGCATTTTGGGCATTTTATATACTTTCTGCCAAGAGGTACTTCATCCTGGAGGTGTGTATTGTTTTGACACACAAAGAGGAAGACATGGAAATTGAGAAATTGTCGCAAATCCGGAAGGGTTGACTATTGTCTCCCCGGGTGTTCTCGATAAAGAGTTCTTGATCCGGGTTCGTCCTCTTCTGGTCCTTCGATAACTGTCAGCGTTTTTAATTCGAATTCACAATGAACAAGTAGTTTGTATGGGAGGAACGGAAAACATCCATTCAATGTGAGGGCGTAGGTGGTTTGATAAAGACGTTTAGTGGAATTTTGTTCGAAAACAAATTCCACTAAACAAAGAAGTGGCTTTGTGGGAGAGCGTTTTTTGGTGGCAGACGCACTGGACGTCTATAACCTTCAATAGTGACTGTAGTTTTATCCACTTGTGGCTGTAAATTTACGCACAAACTTAAGGGTATCACAATAAGTCCACATGCACGTAAGTTGGGTAGAGCAGGGCACGCTCTACCTGCCTATAAACCTAACTTAACTTAGATTAACCTTCCTATGAATTGAGGATAAACAGGGAAACGTATTGCCAATAAACGGGCTTTATGAATTAGTTTCTGTTTCGTATGCATAATCGACTTGATTCCGAAAACGTATATAGCTCGTTCACCGGTGAGGCAAATCCGCATCAGTCCTTTTTGTCAACTTCCGTGTGGCTCTTGGTCTTCGGTTTTTTACTTACAGCCCCTCAAACTTAATTTATCGCATAAAAAGCAGGACAGCTCAAGTGGCACAATTTTCAATACAAAACTGCGTCACTTGAGGTTTTAGTCTTTTGCGTCCTTTTTGTCAACTTCCGTGTGGCTCTTGGTCTTCGGTTTTTTACTTACAGGCCCTCAAACTTAATTTATCGCATAAAAAGCAGGACAGCCCAAGTGGCACAATTTTCAATACAAAACTGCGTCACTTGAGGTTTTAGTCTTTTGCGTCCTTTTTGTCAACTTTCGTGTGGCTCTTGGTCTTCGGTTTTTTACTTACAGCCCCTCAAACTTAATTTATCGCATAAAAAGCAGGACAGCCCAAGTGGCGCATTTTTCAATACAAAACTGCGCCACTTGAGGTTTTTAGTCTTTTGCGTCCTTTTTGTCAACTTCCGTGTGGCTCTTGGTCTTCTGTTATTTACTTACAGCCCCTCAAACTTAATTTATCGCATAAAAAGCAGGACAGCCCAAGTGGCGCAATTTTCATTACAAAACTGCGACACTTGAGGGTTTTAGTCTTTTACGTCCTTTTTGTCAACTTCCGTGTGGCTCTTGGTCTTCGGTTATTTACTTACAGCCCCTCAAACTTAATTTATCGCATAAAAAGCAGGATAGCTCAAGTGGCCCAATTTTTAATACAAAACTGCGTCACTTGAGGTTTTTAGTCTTTTGCGTCCTTTTTGTCAACTTCCGTGTGGCTCTTGGTCTTCGGTTATTTACTTACAGCCCCTCAAACTTAATTTATCGCATAAAAAGCAGGACAGCCCAAGTGGCGCAATTTTCATTACAAAACTGCGACACTTGAGGGTTTTAGTCTTTTACGTCCTTTTTGTCAACTGCCGTGTGGCTGTTGGTCTTCGGTTGTTTACTTACAGCCCCTCAAACTTAATTTATCGCATAAAAAGCAGGATAGCTCAAGTGGCCCAATTTTTAATACAAAACTGCGTCACTTGAGGTTTTTAGTCTTTTGCGTCCTTTTTGTCAACTTCCGTGTGGCTCTTGGTCTTCTGTTTTTTACTTACGCGCCTCAAACTTAATTTATCGCATAAAAAGCAGGACAGCTCAAGTGGCGCAATTTTCATTACAAAACTGCGACACTTGAGGGTTTTAGTCTTTTACGTCCTTTTTGTCAACTGCCGTGTGGCTGTTGGTCTTCGGTTGTTTACTTACAGCCCCTCAAACTTAATTTATCGCATAAAAAGCAGGACAGCCCAAGTGGCACAATTTTCAATACAAAACTGCGCCACTTGAGCTTTTTAGTCTTTTACGTATATGCGAAACATGCGACTGTTGTTTTTGCTGCTCAAAATTACAGAACTATGCAGTCTTTCCTAGTCTACTTGCTGGTTTCTTAATTTTTCATTTACTCAGGGAAGAAAGGAAGACGTACCTAAATAGCAATGCCTCAGTTGAAACAGTTCGAAATGCTCCACCGACTCTTGGGGTAGTAGATAGAATTAATTCCTAGCCCGTAGCACGTCACTTTCTCTCAACTTTTACTCAACTTGGTTATGTTTCCAAACCCCGAACAGTCAATTCCGTTTCGATCTTCTGATCTGTCTTGAAAGTGCACTAACAGCTTCGATGATGTTGTGCCAGCATGCCCTTTGCATCTTAGTCGGACGCCAATAATCAAAACAGGGTACCTTCTTTATAAATGGTAAAGAAACCTCTTTACGTCCTTCTACTCTATAGTTCCAAAGTTTTTGTCCTCCTTGTACTAAACACAACTTCCTTTCTATGACCTGCGATTTGCCAACCTAAAAACTGCCTCTTGCCAACCATAGCGCGCTAGCAGACCTCCCAACTTTCAAAGCAGCATCCCTTTCCGAACATCTCTCAATCCGCAAATGCAATTCGCTTCCTTGTTGCAGAAACACCGTTTCAAAATAAGGAACTGAAAATTCGCGCCGGCTCATTCGTTTTGATGGACTGTCATCTCTCCATATTACCAACGGTCAATCAAAGGTCCTGTTTCATCAAACAATTGAAACCATATATCCTCATCAGGAGTATGGCAAACATTCAAAGAGAAACAGCCGTGTGAACCTTGCGGAAAAGGATTTCAAGATAACGGTGCCCAGATAGAGAAATCATTTGATATTTTCTCCTCGTCTTATCGGATATTCATTTATAAAACTGCACACAAAGTACCAAAGGATACTAAATTCGGTGGCCGCAAAATGGTTATTCTTTCGGTTATACTTACATTTTCCCACACACACACGCGCACTTGCTGCTCAAGGAGCGAGCGCAAAAGGAACAAGAAAAGGTATCGAGTATTGACTGCGCATTGGCGCGTGTGCCTTGTTAGCTGTCATATACCGTATGGTTACCTTTTATCGAAGACGGCAAAGAAGAAAGAAGGGCAGGATGTTGATTTATTTTTAAGGAGGCACAATTGGATACATTAGCGTCAGTGTATGTTGTTCCAATATTATTCGGAAATAACTGCGTGTAGTTTGAGGAATTTGTTTGTTTTTTTTTTTCTTTAATATTGACATAACTGGACACTGGACAGTGGACAGTTATTATGAGTGTCTGAGATGGGTTTCGGTTGTTGACTGAACGTATTTCTGTATTGCCGAACAAACAAGGATAATGGGTTGGAAAGGGAATGTCAATCGTAGAATTAATTTAGCGCCATGAGTTAGATTTTTGGTGAGTTTTTGTAGAGTAAAGTAGAAGAAGAACAACTCTCCTGGGCCAACTGTTGCTTAAATTTAGAAATATTGTGATGGTAGCTTCCTTGCGTCAAAGGCAATATTCCTGCAGTGCTAAGGATCATCAAATGGCAACGCGCTTCACTCAGCAAACGCGTAACAATATCCACTAAGTGAACAAAATTCTTTGATTCGTCAACAATCACGTTCTATACTTTGACTTTCGATGTGGCCAGTTCTTTTTGAGTTATGACAGGAAACCGCATCCCTCCTTATCGTCGGATTTAACCAATTTATAAGAGTATACTGTTCAAATCATATCAAATTGTCAAGGAGATGGCCAACAAAAACGGATAAGGCTGCATAACTTGCTAAAAAGCGAGATATTTCTGGTGTTTTTTTTTAAACTCGTATACAGTGATGCCAAATCGAACTGAATCGAAGTTTTTATGTTTAAACCTGCAAAAATTATCCCTCTTAGGTGAAAAAGATAAAAATTCCATATTTTACAAAGAATGTGCAACAAATCTACAAAGAGGTTAAAATTTGTTAATTTTTTTGGTCGATCGATAGGTAACTGAACCCTTTTTGATCTCAGTAATTCAAGGTTTTTGTTTGGAGAGCAACGCACGGTTGTAAATGAAAATTAGTGATGCCACTATGATCGTATGAACCAATTTCGAAATTAATTAATTTGTAAAAACCATTTACAATAACTTATGCCAATTTTTCTAAAAATGAATCCTCAATCCCTCAAGCATCGGAATTATGCCTAAAAGGTATGATTATGTCTCAGTTGGCATCACTGCTCGGTGCTCGTACCTCGTACCGATTTTGAAATAAGTGCGACTCAAAGAAACAGTTCTCCCTTGAAAAGGTTCTAAAAGGTATAAAGTCCATCAGGATCAACACTCCTTACAATGGTGTCAAAGAATAGAACGTGATTGTTGATGAATGAGAGAATTTTGTTCACTTAGTGGATATTGTTAAGCGGTTTGTGTGATTTCTAAACCGTCTAACTGCACCAACTTTCAACCAAGTTGTTAATAAAACCGACCATCAATTGCTGTAAATAAAACAAGTCCATTTGAATATAAAGCTTTCCTCTTTTTTCACACCAGAATAACCCCCTTGAAATTCCACATTTCCGATTCGCATTAACTTCCTTTGGGTGTTCGCATTTTATTCCTTCGCGTGGTTTTCGGCGAATCGCTAGCGATTTTTACATTTTCAGGGAATTCTACTTTTTCTACGGTAAAATGTATCGCCTTTGATTCTCAAATGAACTCGAACGGAAAAAGAAATCTGTTTCCGGAGAACTCATTGGGCCTTAGCAATAAACATTTTTAGTTTCGACTTTAAGTTTGCAAAAGCTCACAATTGCAAAATTGTTATGAAAAATATAGCCACAGTGAACTACGAAAACTTAGGGTCGAGACTAAAAATGTTTATTGCTAAGGCCCATTGTGATGTAGGTTAGTTTGTTAACACTAATTATTTAAGTGAAAATTCCTGACCAGTTGTCATTCACCATCTGTCAAATAGTAACTATCTTTATATATATAATTCTACTGTACGTGTGTTGTTACTGTACTCCTCCTAAACGGCTGGACCGATTTGCATACATTTTTTGTATGCGTTTGTGTTGCGCCCCGGGTGGTTTAGATTTACAATTCGGTCCAATTGGACAATGGGGCGTGGTACCTCCCATACAAACCACAAATTAAAAATCTATTATTTCTGCTCCTGATAACGGTATTTGCACAAAATTTGGTAAGTCGTTTTGGTTTGCATTTTTTATGTGCTGCTGCAAATATGGGCGGGATTGTACAAAGGGGAGTGGTGCCTCCCATACAAATCTACTGTAAGTGTCTATGTCACTGAATAATTTTTTTTCGGTCATCGAGCTTATTTGTTTGCTTTTATTTTTTGACATCTCACAAATTCGTTCTCAATCGTTCAAACAAAAGTAAATTTTAATTTACGCAATAGTGGTTTGTTTTATTTCGAATTGCAAGACAACGAGTGTGGTGTCATTGAAAACAACACAAACTTGAATCAAGCAACAACTACGGCCACACGTAGGCATTCTAATTTAAGTGTATTGCATTAAGTGCGTTTCGTTATTTTCATATTTAAATTTTTTTGTATCTTTGGATATTTTTGGTGTCGCATTTTCAGTGAATATCAAGTGTATTACATTCACATATAAGTTACGTAACTGAAACAATGCCACGTCTTCGTGGACGAGGAGGAAATATTGGTCGACGGACCATCCATTCACAATTACAGCACAACCATCGGTTAAATACATCGGTACAAGATCAATTGACGGACAATGGAAATGCCTCTATAGGAGGAAGTACGAGTGAGTGCTTCTATACAGCTTCCAATCGCAAGCGGTTGACTGCAATACTGCATGATAGTTCTTTGCTTCTATATTGACTTCGGTCAGAAGTTTTAAAGAAGCATCTGGAATGCGCTTCGAACCACAAGCTTTATGGAAGCAATTCACTGTCCACACATCTCCTGACACATTTTCAGAAGTCTCATAGAGATCTTGCCGAAACTTTATTTCATATCCCTCTATGAAACCTGTGTATATGCTTTGTACAGGTCTTACTGAAGTTATTATCGAAACAATTAATTCGAAATGGATCAACTTCGGTTAACAAATACTATTATTTGTGTGTGCCCAATCAATTTCCTCAATCGTGTTGACATCAAAATATTGGCACAGATTTTATCAGCCCCGAAAAGACATCTGGAGTCGTTAAAGAATTAAACTTTTGCCGTTTCATACCCGGGGTAAATGGAGCTTTAGGGAATTGTGGCGAATCACAGCTGTAGTTGACGAATGTGGTTATGTGTCTCGATAACTGGTGGACTGTTTTTCTAAAATATTCCTTCTTTTGGTTATTTTTGCATTGCCTGAATGAAACTAATAATAATCTCTATAAGAGTTGCAAAAGCGTCGTGACTTTATAACTCACGAACGGTCAAACCGAATTCGATCAAATTGAGGGTTTGTTTGCATGGTCGTGTAGTTGGTTTATCTAAAGTTTGAACGAAATTGGTCAACGCGTTGGTGAGTTATGGCAACATCTGATTTTGTCTGCTATATGTTTACTGTGTGCTGATGTCATACACACGGTAATGACATCACGCACGATTTTTTAAACAAAACCTCAAAACAATCACGGACTTTATCGTGAAGCACAGTGTTTTTGGACAATCGCTTTTCTGGATGTACTCTGTCGAATGGCAGAAGCGAGAATTGCCGATTGCCCACATTCTCCTTTGGTTGATTTGGTTGATTGAGAAAATCTGAACTCGATTCAATCATTAGCGCGGAAAAATATGATCAAGAAGCTGACCCGGAAATCTATGAAGTCGTTTCTATGCTTTGAACTTAATTTAATTCCAAGGAAGTTCCATTCGTTCAATAGAGAGGTTCAACTATCAAAAGGATGTTAATATTTTAATTAATTTTAGGCGGTACGAAGTTCGCCCGGTCAGCTAGTTTTTATATAAAAAGTTCGATCAGTCTTAGAGAATCAAATTTAAAGCCTGATTTACGAAAGCAAAAGGCGCAGCTCCAAATGTCAACAGGAAAACAATAAAATATTGTATACCATTCGAAACTGATTACAAAACATTGCCGCAAAGTTTAAGTCGAATGTAGTACACTTAAAAAGTACTTTAGTGCTTGACAAAGTCAGTATTAGTGTTCTTTTTTTATTATAGTCGTCAAAAAACCCAATTATCTTTGTCCTACTAAAATTAAAATCACAGAAAGTATGATTTGTATGTTTCTACCTATATATCTCAACTATCCGTCATCGGTCATTCTAAAAGCGAAATTTGTTTAAATATTTTTAGACAAAAATTTATTAATATGGAAGGTTGAAGGTTATTATGGAAAGTTGAGGTTGAATAATTTTAAGGGACTGATCATCATAGACAAACCATACTGAGACCCCCAACTCACAATCCTCTTGCCGCTGGCCACCTCAGTTTTTTTTCAAATTCGCCATTTTGTATTCCTATCGGTGTTATATCAATTCGGAATCCGAATGAATCCGAATGACATGCAAAAACATACAAAAAATACAAAAATTAATGCTGCCAACCTCGGCAGCCGTGGGGAAATTTGAAAGAGTTCGGGAATACCACATTTTACCATAACTGAATGCCATTGGTTAGTAATTATAAATTTTTTGAAGGTAAATAATTTGATTTGTGTGGTTAATAAAACTATCTAAAGGAGATGTTTTATATACTAGAAATATATTGGGACAAATATGGTTGTGTATTTCCCGCTTTTGGATATAATTAACTTCGATTTCGTGTGTAATTTTTTCTTAAATAATAAAGAAAATTTGGTCAAAATGTTTTTATTTTCCCTCAACCAACATACATTCTTAATTTTTCGTAAATATTTTAAGCAAATGTACACTTTTTCCCAAAAAAAAATATTATTCACACGTAACGAACAATTTCAAATTTAACTGATAAAATTCTATGAACGCTGCAAGCCACTTTGCCCAAAGCGGAAGTGGCTCATATTTTTTGGGAGTGGATTGGTGACTCAAAACTTTTGAAGTTACGTGACATTTGTCAATACGAATTTCTATGTATCAATACTAGCGCAGTAAATCGTGACCACTCCGAAAAATATAGCTTGTAGGCTAAGTAACGGGAAATCGGCCGAAGTTGGTGGTCTCAGTATTGTCTCTGCTGATCATCTCTAAATGAAATGAAAAAACGCTACTTTTGTCATGTAAACACATTTTGTGCTTCTTTTATAAAAAAAGTTCGCCCTTCGAATCACCTGGGATGTATTCAAAATCTATTTTAAATTTTCTTAAGAAAGTACTCCCCAAACTGTATTCAGGTTCGCTGAAGTATTGCCACTAGTCTTAGATAGGTTAGAATGTGTTTATAAGTATGGATTTAAAGCTAGCCACTGTTTTTCTTCTTCTTCTTAAAGTTGTTCTCCGTGCTCGGAGGTTGGAAACAAAGTTGCCGTAGGTTTTTTTTAAAAGTGTAACCATTTTTTTCAAAAAGTGTAACAAATGGAAGAATTTTTTATATTTTTTATAATTTTACAAAAAAAGCTTGTTACACTTGTATCATTGTGGCAACGCTGGTTGTAAATCATCATTTTTAAAGTCTGTCTGTTTTTTACTCCTCTTATTATTTCTGCAGTCGAAAGGTTGAGCCATTCCCGCATGTTTGACAGCCATGTAAGTCTTTGTCTTCCAACCGCTCTTCTTCCTTCTATCTTTCCTTGCAAAATAAGCTGCAGAAGTTTGTATTTGTCGTTCCTTAAGATGTGTCCAAGGTATTCAAGTCCTTCGTCATTTGTAATCCTGTCAACCCATTAGATACGCTATATTTGTCTGTATACACACATTTCGAAGGCTTCTATTTTTCTTATTGTTGTTCGGTGTAAGGTCCAAGTTTAAACTGCATATAGAAGTGCTGGCCAGATGTAGCATTTTCCTAGCCTTATTTTTATGTTTAAATATATATCTCTCAGCAAATACATTTTTTCAATTTGCAAAAACTGCTCTGGCTTGTTCTAAATCCTGCACCCTATTTCCTTACTAGGATTGGCACTATTGTTGATACATGTTCCTAAGTATTTCATGCTGTCGACTCTTTCTATGTTTTTACTGTTGATCTTCAATTCAAAACTAAGCCTTTGCTACTTTAACCAAGTATTAACTAAGCATCAGCAACAGACGGTGACTGTAATTATCCTCCATTGATTATCCTCGATTGAGAGAAATTAGGTGCTGCCAGAGCTCGATTGTATCGACTGAACTCGATTGTATCAAGTTACGTGCTGACACCCCTGGCTTATACACAACATAATGGTAAACAAATTACAGACAGCACTGCATATCTGCACAATCTCCCCAACAAAAAGCCTTCGCCTATAGAAAATTTCCTACAACATTATTGACTTAAGTCAAGCATTTTTCAAAAATCCCCCAAATGACATTAAACGTCAATTAGCATTAAAAGACGTCTTTCAAACGTTTGAAGTATCAGGATATTTCATAGTCACACCATACAAGTCTCAAACTTTTGTGCGTGTCAGTGTGGTTTGTCTTCATCTGTACCGTTGGCTTCATTTGACAGTTTAATTTGTTACGTTATGAAACAGAAAACGACGACCGTCCATTTGTTTTGACAATTATCGTTTTTTAGTTGCTAAGAAGAAAACGTTGCGTCGGTTGTCGAATGTTTTCGCCTTAAGGTGTTCCAGGACAGCCTAACTTATGTGGTATTCAATTGAGCTTCTTTAGATTCGCTCTCAGATTTCAGATTTCGTGTGTCTAATCGAACATAAAAACGTCACTTGTTCTTTTGTTTTTGTTGATATTTGTGCGATTGGAATATTTGTAGCCTTCGAAACTTTTATACGCGTTTTCCATTCACTGGGTAAATTTTACATTAAAACAATCGAAACCTCCGTCCAGATTGGTTTCTAAACGTTTGTACATAAATAATTAACAAAATAAACAAAAATAGATCCACTCGATTTAATGCGTTCGTAAACAAACTCCTCTAGTTGTCAAACTCAAATACTATACTCAAGCTTTTTTCAATAGGGGCCACAAAGGCGTTTTAGCTGTGGTGTCTCGGGCCGCAACTTGACATAAATTTATATAGGTATAGTAAGGGTATATTTTAGCCACACATTCACTGGATCCGCGCGAAATTTGAAATGTTTGACAGGGGAAATTATTTAACTACGTCAGGTGGACCAGTTCTAAGAGGCTTGGCGTTCGGTCGCAGGTTGAGTATAGGTGATCTAAAGCATCTTTGAGAAAAAAATCCAGACTCGCAAAAGTGCTCTGAAAATGTAAAAATATTGTTTTTTTTACCTACCAAACGAACATAAAAAGTGACCTAGAGCAAAAAAGTGCTCTGAGAGTGTCCAATCGAAAACCACATGTTCACCATCTTTAAAGTGTTCTCTTTACTTTAACAATTAAAAGCGCATTGGGGAAACATACAAAACCGACTCCTACGTACTCCAGTTGAAGGTGATTCGGTTCTTTTTCACTTGGTTTTCTATATAACGTTCATAATCCGCTTGGGCTGTCAAAATTGAGTTATGAAAAAATTAATTTTTGCTTTGGGAACGTTCGGATTTCTTGTTTAGTGAGTCTGACAGCTGGCTGACTTGATCTATATCAGTTTTTCATTGGCCTAGATTGGTAGCGTGAATGGCTTTTCCAGTTGACGTTTATGAAGGGGTAGCCGACAAATCTGCCCGCATACACCGTTGACTTTTCAAAGTGTCTACATAAATTCAAAATAAACTGGTAGAATAAAAAAAGAATTCAAGTTGACTAGTCAATTCGTTTGTATACCTAGTCTCAACAATTCTACTGTTGACGTTTTACATAGTTCATGTAATGTATCCGAACTTCCCCATTTATTCGCTAAGATTAAACTCAATGAAGACTTCACAAATTGCGTACTGCTCAGCTTAATTGCGTCGCCTAATTTTACCTTTGGAGATGTTTTTTATGGGCGCTTAAATTTAAGCGCGAGCAGCATCAGGCTTTACGCAGCAAATTAATTTGATAACCTCAAAACTAACAAGCGAGTTAATTCTAGCAAATGTTTTCAATATGAGGAATTTTTGATTCGAACAAATCTCAGTCTGTGTTCGCTAATCTTCCATAAATAAAACTTCATCAGTTTCTAAGTTAATTTTTGACTTCCCAGTGGCGCGGGTGTAACATTCGCCCAGTGTAAATGCCTAATTCGATTTAAAATAAGTAACTGACTATTTTTAAATCAAAACCAATTAAAAGTAAAGTAAAACAGTCATTTATTTACAAAATGGGGACGTTTAAGTATCTCGTTAAGTAAGTCTGACAGCTGTCTGACTAGATGTATCTCGGTTTTGATTCCCTGAAATCGGTCATTTGAACTGTCATGCGAGCTGTCAACTTAGTACATATAGTCATGAATTTGTTGACTAGATTCAACAAAATCGTGACTGAGTACTAAGTTGACAGCTCGCATATTATGTGGCTGACGTAGAAGAAGTGACGTTCCCGACCAATCTAGTTTTTGCTTTCATGTTACATCTCATCCAGACCAAAGTAGTCGACTTAAGATAACTAGATTCTTGAATGCATCCAATGCAAGAAACATCCAAAAATTGCCCCACACAACTTGGCATCACTTTTTTGCAAACCAAGAAAACAAAAGTGGCTGGAAAGTTGTGAAGTGAAAATACATTATTAAGTCTTGTTTACAATTTCCTTACAAATCGCCATTCAAATATTACGCAAGTGTTTTTTTATTTTCTTCAAAAATTCATGGCCATCGCAACTGTCATAAAATATTTAAACAGCCAAAGGTTGATTGTTCATAAAATTAAAAAATTGCTCACACTTTTCATCCAAAACACCGAATAACTGTCTCTAGAATCAAACTTTTCCACAAAGTACCTAGGGTGAGCAAATTTCCAACTCAAACGGATTGCCACCATGTTTTGGTTTGCGCCATTTTATAGTCATCGCCGTCATCCAATTACGAGGGTTGCTACTGCTATTCCCCCTCTGCTTGGCCATTGGCATAATTTCCTATTGCATCGCTACCAATCAGAGTCCACGTCGCATGACAAACAAAGTCACCCCCGAAATGCGCCTTGCAAAATGTAATGAACCCAGCAGCGCACCCCCAGCTGTGCCAATGTTAGGTTACTCTCTTCCATACACACAGTCCTCCTGGATGACCAAAGAAAATGCAATAACTGGAATTGTGTCCCTCTGCTTCGTCAGTGGTCACTGCAAAATATAATCCCATCAATTTATCGCAGGGAAACTTGCCCGAGCCGAACTTCCGAAGAAAGGGTTGATTGACGGGGCATTAACCTATTGTTTGGTGACGAATAATCAGAACCACCGTTCTCATGGCTTCGCTGTCGTGGCAATCGATTTCCAACCAAAAACCATCAGAATTTGTTCCTTTCTTCCGCATTCATTCGCTGCGGTGGATGGTGGATGCTGTCTGTGTGTGTTTACATCTGGGATGTGCAGAGTCATCATGCGGGGGTGCGTGTGGGTTAATTGATCAGCATAGTAAGTAGTAACCCTTCTCAATTTTATCGTAACCCCTTCCGCATTGCTTCATATTGTTGGGCTGTGAATAGGTAGGTACTTGCAATTCCAACGGGATCCATTCAATATTTGATGAGTTTTTCTTCTTTTTTTTTTTTGCGGTGAAGGGTGGTATAGTGGAATTGGAATGGGAATGGGAATGGGAAAATGTTGAATAGCAATTGAAGATTCAAGTGACAGACTATATAACGGTGACAGTGGGTGACAGATGTTTTGTGCCTGACTGTGGACGAGATTGTAGGAGTTTTTTTTTCCCTTTGCCAGGGGGAACTGACCATTTAATTGTGACGGACATTTGCGGCGAGTGTTGAGGTTATATTGAAGCATCGAGTGTGAGAGGAGTTTATGCAAGATGAACTGCGAGATTGGCTTGCTTCTTTTTGATGTTGGATCTGTATAGTTTCTGCACTTTTACCAACCTGTCAGAAGATGGAAAAGTGCTGCCAGGAGCAAACAATTTTGAACGATGAGACGGCGAATTTAGTTTAATGTCTGTCAAAATTTGACACTTGAAGGTGGGCAGATATAGATCAAAATTTGAAGGAAATGGAATATACGAAGAAGTCAAATCGGAAGATGGTGCATTTCTTTGCAATGGGAAGGATTGCCAGTTCTCCTCTTAATTCAATTTCAAACAGGGTAATGAGGATGACAGATCCATAGTTTTGACCAACACGGGAAATTAAATAATTTCGGCGATCGAAGGTGATGAATCTTTCGGAATAGACAAGATCCCACAATCCCACAAGAAATACTTAAGGCTCTCGCTCTAGGAGTGCGATTGTCCTCTCGTGTCAATATAGAGTTGCCTGATGGGAAGGGAACAGGACAACACTACAGATGGACCTACAAGTGGATAACGTGTCCTGGACAAACGAGCAATGTATAGCAGTTGATTCTTCACTGTCAAAAAAATTCTTGGCTACGATTAGGTGAATTGTTTTGAGCATTTCTCAGCTTCAGGACGACTTAGAAAAATGATTTTTAACTGAAATAAGTCGGGGACGAACTTAATAAAAGCGTTTCGTTTTTCTTTAAATCCAAGAAGCGATTGTTTAAATTGGGGTTGCCGATTTTAACCTCCCAAGAACTAAGTACTAGTTTTGGAACACGTCCCCGTGAAATTCAGATCATAAGCCTAGTATGCTGTTCCAGGAAAGCTAAAATTAAGCGCCTCTCCAATGTTTCTCTCCACCACTTCGCTTAATGTTCGCTTAATTTTGACAGTGTTAGTTCCTTAAAAAAAAAGAACTGTATTGGTAAAGTTGATTGACTTGCTACTGTTAATTAGCTTTCGATTGAAATTTTGTTGCGAATATCGATATTTTCTGTGATCTGTCAAAATTTAGTTGTGGAAAAATGTATTTTGCATTAATACTCTTACTTAAATTCTGTAGAGATTTTTCGTACAGTGGCTAACAAATTTAGCTTGAACTGCGTACTGCTTGGCTTAACCGCTTTCCTTAATTTTATCTTTGGGGACATTTTTGTATGGGGGCTTAATTTAAGCGCGAGCAGCATACTAGGCTTAATAGCGAAAACTGCATCCAAGTTCGTACAGCGGTTTCCAAGATTAGCGCTGTCTAACAGACAGAAGTACTAAAAAGTGAAAACAATATAAAAAGACAACGCCACCTGTTGGATTTCGTTGAAATCACTCTCTAAACACTGTCAACACTAATGGGAGATGAGTGGAAAGGTTTTTCCTGCAACACCTGTTGGATAGAAAAGGAATATGTAGAATTTTGATGTCTGTTTGTTTTGCTAAGGACTTGGATAAGGAATATACGTGTGTTTATTAAAAAGTTAACCAACAAATTGAAAGCAAACTTAATTCTTTCTAACTTATTTACTTAGGTGGCGATACAGTCCGGGGTGGACCTGGGCCTCAACCAATACGCCTCTCCAGTTAGCGCGATCTTTGGCTAACTGCCTCCAGTTGCGCACTCCGAGTTGGTTGAGGTCCCCTTCCACATGCGCGCGCCACCTAAGCCGAGGTCTTCCTCTACTGCGTGGTCCCTCCGGGTTGAAATCGAAGACTCTTCGGGGCGGAGCGTTGGTGTCCATTCGCTCTACATGTCCCAGCCATCTTAGACGACTGATACGTACTTTTCTGACTAGGTCGATGTCGCTGTACAGCTCTGTCAACGCAAACGGGACCAAAAATCACACGAAGAATTTTGCGTTCAAAACGACCAAGGAGCTCTTCATCCGACTTTTGCCTCAAGCGATGCCTGCACCCCTATGCTACGAACACTCTCAGTACAGTTGTTGGATGGTTCTTCTGTATCAGTATGATTCACCGCCAAACTTGTAGGTTGAGAGGATCTAGAGAATAAATTTAAAGTACCTATATCATTAAATTAATGCAACTTGTAGCACCTTCTTCTCATTTAAACAACTGAACGAGAGAGTAACCGCATTGAACGTTTAATGCCTGGTTTCTTCGAAGGAATTGCTGAATTTGGAAGGTTTAGGATGGGAAGGGCTCCTTTCACAAGTTTGGTTCTACTAAGCCATGTATCTATACCATCCCGTGTATTCGGTCGCAAAATGTCTTTATCTTTAAATTCAAGACTGCAAATGGAAAAAAAAACATTTGGGAAGTTTTTTTTCCCCCGTTGATTTTTCATAGAAATACATACCAGCTGTCAAAATCTATAGCAACCTACCGATGTGAAAATTTACCGCCAGGGGAAGCCTCCATACGTCAATAGCGGAAACCGCATTCAAGTTCGTACAGCGGTTCTCAAGATTAGCGCTGTCATACAGAAAGACGCACTAAAAAGGAAAAACACTGTCAAAATGACAGCGCCACCTACTACAATTGAAATATATTGAAATCACTCTTTAAACACTGCCAACACTAATGGGAATAAGTTTATAAATTATCAGCGAAATAAGGACGAAACTTGGTGCCAGATCGAAGTTAGCAGTGGTTGCTGTAACTCATACCTTCCTAGGTCATGCATGATCGAAGAAGATCGCTTATACGATCTGTTAAAATACGATTCCTTCGTTCGCAATACCAACCTAACAATTTTTGAAAGCGTGCAAAAGCCTTCCTTCAAAAATGAAGTCCCAATTTGCAAGCTTAGGTTAGGTTGGGAGGGCAGTTTTGCATCAGATGCTAATTTTCACCCGGAAGCCGTGCAGGCCCATTGTGAATACCCTGTTCATACATGTAAGAACATGTGGCTAACAAAACCACTTCGATCTTTTGAGGAATAGTTTTATGTCTGATAGAGGTACCCCAGCCAAGTCGTCCAAACTTTCGAAGAACCTTGCTCCCATACAGGATGAGCGGCGTTCTTGTAAAGCTGGGCAGTGGCATAGAAGATGTTCCACGGACTCAATTTCCTCTTCGTCTCTGCAGCTTCTGCAGAAGTCATTTGTAAGAACTCCCAGCCTTTTAACCATGTTTCCTATGGTGCAGTGTCCGGTTAGAACCCCGACGATCATCCGGATTTTGCTTCTATTAAAAGAGACCAGGAGGTTTGATCTTTTGGTGTCAACCACAGGCCACAGACTGCGGGTTACGACGCAACCGATGGTGTTGCCCCATTGTTCCTTAGCCAGTTGCGTGGTGACGCTGTCAATAAAAGTCTTAGCAGTGTTAAAAGGCGGTAGCACCTCTCCGTCCGCAAGTTGAGGGTTCAAATCAGAGCCGTATCTGGCCAATTCATCCGCTTTTTCGTTCCCTTCCACCCCAACGTGCCCAGGAACCCAGCAGAGTAGAACTGAGTGATGGCGTATAGCCCTAAGTGCCAAGAGGCAATCTGTAACACATTTCGCATTAACAAGGTTGGAGCCGATTGCTTTGAGTGCTTCTTGACTGTCAACACAGATGGTTATTTCCATTGCTGGTAGTCCCATCGATAGGATAGTCTGTGCTGCTTTCTTAACCGCATAGATCTCAGCTTGGAAGACGCTACAGTGATCAGTCAGTCGAAACGACTGGTTAATAGCAGGTCTTTCTGAGAATACGCCGGCTCCTGTACCATTTTCTGTTTTTGAACCATCCGTGTAGACGGACATACCTCTTATGATGGTACTGGGTGAGTTCCAGTCCTGTCTTTTGGGTATAGTGATTCTGAAATGTTTCTCAAAGTCATATCTGGGTTTCTCGTAATCTGTAGGTGACATGAGTCCCTTCCGGTCAAAGATTTCAAGTATGCTTGAGTGTCCGCAGTAACCAGGCTTCCAAGTTTTGTTCTCTCTTAATCTGAGAGCGGCTTTGGCTGCCACGTTCTTAGTGAATAGCTCAATGGGTTGCAGGTTTAATAGCGTTTCCAGACCTGGTTGTGGTGTGGATTTAATTGCACCTGTTATACCCAAGCAAGCGATTCTCTGCACCTTGTTCAGGTTCTTAAGATAGGATTTGGTTTTGACCGCCTCCCACCAAACTAATGAACCATAGGTAAGAATGGGTCTCACAATCGCGGTGTACAGCCAGTGCACAATTTGCGGTTGTAAGCCCCAGTCTTTCCCAAAGGTTTTCCTACATGCATAAAAGGCATTAAGTCCTTTCTTCATTCTTTCTTCAGTATTCCGTTTCCAGTTCAATTTGGAGGTGAATACTACATTTGCAAGCTTACTTAAATTGAATGAGAAAAAGAACAAAAGTCCTTTAAAGCCTATTCGCGTACTTGTGGCGTCCCTGATTTATTTTATGCAGCAACCACTGGCGATCGTCCCTAGACATTGCTTTCTTTCCCACCGCACTCATGATCAAGAGGCAGGTTCTGTAATATTTGTTTGTGCTTGCAGTTCTCTCCATTGGAAACCCTTTTCACAGTACCACCTATTCTCTGTACATGGACTCCATTGCGACATGGGCACACTCTCATTGTTGACAAAATCCTTTGGCCCTTTGCAATCAATCGACTCGACTGTTTTTCTTATTCTTTGCCCACGTGCCTGTTTTTATTGAATTTTCCACAGAAATTTGTTCGCCTCCCGACTCAGACTCATACTCAGACTGTTTGCGTAGGACATCCTTTATCCTTTCGTTGCGCCTGTTTTACAGTGTTGTTTCAAATGTGGACACAAATTCATTATTTCATCAATGACGTGGAGATCTCGTGAGAGACTCTGTCAGATTCCACGAATTCCTCTGTCAATGCAATATTTGTTTATTTTTATTCGACTCTTGGCTCACACATGTGACATTCATTAGGCAGACTCATACAGCTGGCGATGGTGATGTTGCGCTCCTTGACCACAACTTGAGACATACCATAGGATCCATGAAATGAAATGAAATCCTTTTCTCTGCGCATTGGCACATGCTGGTGTTATCCTAACGGATTTGGACTCAAGTCCTAATGATTTTTCTTTCCGGTTTTGTGTTCCCTTTGGTGGAAGGGACCAAAACGAAGGATTAGCATAGTCCATGGTGCTGTATGCATGCGTGATGATTAATTGCTTGGACTTCTGGTCATTTGAGAATGGCACAGCGAGGACGACTATATATGTGCAACCGATGCGTGATGGGAACGGTCGTTTGGAAGGACGAAATTGAATCGTCCTAATTGACTTGGAAGGGCGCTAAATGTTACTTCAAACTGCATATGAGAATGCAATGTGCAGCGGCGGGGGTCTAATTGTTCAAATGGAAATGTAGAGATGTAAATGAAATGTCACGGCCGTAGTGGAGGTTAGAAAAATTTGTGTGGCGGAGTGAAGAAAAGCAACAAAAGAAATAGCCGTCGGTAAATTTGAACCAAATGCCATCGAGAAGGTTTACAGCGGTTCTCCATACACGGGAAAAATCCAAGAGCCAGCTTCATTTCATATGACAGGAGAACAACAAGAGCAATATAAGAAGTGAACTGACTGTCAGAATTAATCTGAGAATCACATAAACAAGGCTGATGATAAATTAGTGATGTAGTTTGAAAGTTGTTGTCCTCTCAAAAGCAACACATCAAATCAACGTTTGACAAGATTTCCCAACTGACATTTTAGGAACTGCTACCAAACTAAGCGGGAATTTCTTTTCCGTTCCACTGTTAACAAACAAACTTGGGCTTTCTGGAGCTTTGGGTAGGTGGGTTTTATAATATCCAACATTCAAGTTATACTCTGCGGCGTTTTGTTACCACAATTCATTTGCCCTGATTGTTGAAGCGTCTATACCTGACCTGTGAAACTCAAGAAGGTTTATGCTTCATAAAGCTATTGTTCCGGACTTTCCTATAGCCCGCTGCTTGATCCCCAATAAAGGAGAGTTTCGTTTTTAGTTGCGTCACCTGTTGCGAGTCTTTTTAATTGTTGTTTCTGAGAAGTTTAGATTCGAGTCTCGATTTGATGTTCAGTCGGGTATTGTAAAGGGTTTTCCAATGAGAGGTGTTATTGTGAATGACCCGCTATTTCGGTAGCTGTCACTTTTGAAGCTTTTATTCTTTGACATTTGATAAGTAAAAACTACGCCATTACTAAAAATAGAACGATACACGCTTCAACAACGCATTGAAATTGTTAAAATTCACTACAAAAATGGTGAAAATCTTGCAGTCACCGTTCGCAAAACTAAAGCATTTTTTGGTCGTCGTGAAGCTACTTGTCGGACCGCAATACAGAAATTGGTGAAAAAATTCGAGCTGTTGGGACAAGTTAGTGATGTGAAGAATAAAACCCGTGCACGTCGCTCAAGAACAACTGAGAATATTGCTGCTGTAGCCCAAAGTGTTGAAGAAAACCCAGGTTTGTCCATTCCACGTCGTTCTTTGGAATTGGGCATTCCACAAACGTCATTACACCGTATTTTGCATTTTTAGGCTTATTAAGTTCAGTTAACACAAGAACTCAAGCCGGCCGATCATTAACAAGGAAACCATTGATCTTTTACGGGAAAAGTTTCCGGACCGTGTTATCTCTCGAAGAGGTGATCACAATTGGCCACCGAGATCTTGTGATTTAACACAAGAACACCTTGCGACTTCTTCCTTTGGGGACACGTGAAAGATAAGGTCTACGCCAACAGCCCAACGTCGATTCAAGACCTCAAAGATAAAATTCGTGAGGCTATCGACGACATAGGGCAGCCACTTTGCGATTTGGTTATGGAAAATTTCATGAAAAGGATATGGTCCTGTATGCATGCTCCTGGTGGCCATTTGCCTGATGTTGTTTTCCATTACTAACGGCATACCTTCCTCTTTATTAGGAAATAAACATCCGATCACTTATCTCAAAAAATGACATTTTTCTTTGAATACCAAAATATCACCTCTTATTGGAAAACTCTTTACTTCACTAGAAAAATTGTGTTTCTATAGATTTTCGCATTTACCCTTCGGCCCGGAGATTTAGGTGATCTGATTCCCCGTGGAAGCTGTTGATATTTAAGCGGCGATTTAAACGTTGCCTGTCTTTTCATTTCATCATTCATCATCATTGCGCTATGTCCAAATCAGGGTATAGGTAACCTTGATCTGATAAAGCTAGGCCAGTTTATTTCGCATTGTAGCACTAGTTTTGAGGTTATATCGACTGAGGCAATGGCCCTCAGTGAGTACAGATATGACTATCTTTTGTCATGGATTTAGGTTTGTGCGCACAGTTTGATTTGAAGACAGGCCTTCTGAGTAGAAAGTTCTTCCGCCTTAAACACAAGGCTAGAGGTACCAAAAGCACGGGACGATAAAGCGAGTGGTTAGATCGAGTGTTTTGGTTTTTAGTCGATACCAAGCTTTGACCTAGATTATGAAGTATTTTCAATCCTTCCTAAAATTGCTGTGTATTTAGAGGTTGACAAAATTAGAGTTATCTAGCTAATAGGGTTGTCCGAGTGATTCTTGTTGTAGGTAATCAGATAGTTTTGTATCCCTAATTCCAAAAGGGAGTCTCAAATTGCTTCAGTAAGTTGTTGAAAGCCCTTCCTTTGTCTAAACAGGGTACTTGTGTGAATTCTTGAAGATAGATATTTAGTTCTTCGTCACGACCTGCCTCTGTCGATTTTAATTTGAAGTATGAGTGCTGTGCCTTGAACGGAGTGGTACTTCCATATAGCTGACAGATGATTGTCTAGGACCTGATCGAAAGACTTTAGCAAAATTAGGTGAGGTGATGTCATTTTTGTCATTTATAAAGGACTCCAATATAATTCAGAAAGCAGTTTACTTTCTCATGCAGTTTAGAAATAAACGCTTAGCAATTGGTTTCCGGTATCAGTGAGCTACTGAAACGATGCTTTTCCGCATTCTCATAAAGCTGATTTAAAAGGTAATCTGTGAGTTCCCCAATCTGTACAGACTCTGAATGGACATAGGCGGTTCCAATTTGGTAGTTTTGCCTTTGATAAATATAACGTAGAAGCAGCACCGCCTGTTTGGTCACATTGAGTCTTTGCCAAACTATTAATTGCCTTCAAATCGAAGTAAATTGCGGCAGCTATTACAACAATTGTCCAACATACGACTAAAACAGCAAACTTTTCCCCAAGGTGTCAAAATATAAATATCCATTTTAAACTATTCGTACTGTCGTAAGTTCAATCGTAGTTTAGCCCATAGTCAGTTTTTAACCTTCCATCTTTGGTTATTTCATAACTAACCGTCCATCGGACTTTTACACTTATTTTTTGTATCTCCGAAAGTGAGGTTAAACAGTCATTTTCAGCAAACCACTGATATGAAATGAATTCTTTTAAATAAATGGGAATAGCGGACGTCATTACATCTTATTTGAAAAGAGAAAGAGGCGAAAGCTGATTTTTACATTCTTTTCTCAACCTACCGTCTTCCTCATTTTGAAATAAGTGTGACACTTTGGTTCGATAAGCTCAAATGCCATCTCACTGTAACTTCAAATGATGTAAAATATAAGAAATCTATATAAGGCCTGTTTTTGTTGAGCTTCGATCTCAGCAAAGCAGCACGCAATTAAAACAACTACGCTCTACTTGACACGGAGACGTGCAGTAGTTGTTGTAATAAGTGTGCTGAAAATCCTACTTTACTTTGCTTTGCTGAGATCGAAGCTCAAAAAAACCCGCCTATAATATACCTCCAACAAAACGCTCGGGGGTTTTATGTCTGTTCCCCGTTGACGTGAATACTACTGATAAAATTCCGATGTAGCTTATTTTGATTTGTTTTCTAAGACTGTGGGAAGGCTGCAGACTATTTCTTTGATTGGCACGCCTACTTTTTGAAAGAGTTCTTAGTCGAAATGCAGTTTTTTCTGACTTCACTAACTTCAACTTGTCATTAGGTACTCAAATAATATTCTTAATCAGTTAAAAAAAAACAAGTAAAAGTGTTACTACGGCCTGGCCGATGCTTTGATACCCTCCACTGCATACAAGTCATGCAAAATTGGTTTTGTATGTGAGGCACCAGTACCAGAACTACTTGACCGACATAGCCCAATTTTAACACCAACCTACCGACGATAAAAAAAAGTCCTTTCACCAAATTTCATTCGACTATGTCAATTCCTTTGGGACACAGACAGACAGACATGGCTAAATCGATTCAGAATGTGATCCTGGTTCAGAATATATATACTTTATGAGGTCTCTGGTGACTCCTTCTTGGCGTTACAAATGTAATGACAAAGTGAATATACCTTCCTGTGGAGGGTATGATAAATAAAAAATAAATGAGCCAACGCTTCTGTTAAGCTTTAAATAAAATGTCTACTCCATGCAGGAGCTTAGCTGCAGCAAAAAACCTAGCATAATAAATTAAATCTATTTCATCGGTTGTTCCAGCAACATTTGTTCTTGGTCGTAGTTCTCGGGTCCTACTCTCTATTTTGTCCCATTCGAAATAGTTTCCCCTTCCGCTTTTATGTAGGTACTTTGTAATTATTTCGGAAACCTAAATAAGTGGTAAAATTTCCGTGTAACTAAGCATTCATGAGTCTTCTTGACGACAGCACCGTATTGGCGATAACAATTTACTACAGAAACCAAGTCCAATCTATTCCGAAGCTGTCACGGAGAACTGAAGGTTCGCGCACAGCACAATAAATGCTCTTTCAGGTTCAATTACATACCAGGGAATGATGTAGCTGTTGTGCCTGCAAGATTTGGACCTGGAGTTGGTCAAATCCAAGCGCTTGAGTGGATGGATGGAAGGAACTAGCATCCAACCGTAGTCTCTATTTCGTCCCATTCGAAATAGCTTCCCCCTTCCGCTTTTAAGTACGTACTCTCTAATAATTTCGGGATTCTAAATGCGACATAAGTACATTTTATTCCACTTTCGAAATACAGAGTAGAAAAGGTTCGTTTTCGAAAAATTTTACTTTCGGAACGAGATAGAGAGTAGGTCCACTGCTTTGGGAGGTGGCGTTCACAAGTAGCGACTTGAGAAAAGTTGCGATCAAGAATAAATGTATAATTCTTTCAACAACATTAGAACCGGGGAGCAATATTCTTGTAAATAATAGGTGTTGTAAAAAGAAATCCATTATTTTTGTACGAAATTGAAGGTCCTTTTTGAATCCGGCCTTATTCAAATGGTTCTACACGCTCTTTTGTGCAATGTTCAGCTCCTGTGCAATCGAAAAAGTGCTCAAATGAAGGTCGGCTTTAATTTTATATCATTTTTGACAATTGTCCTTCCGGAGCATCGTTCATCCTTAACCTCAAAATTACCGGGACGGAATCGACGAAACCAAAATTGCGCATGGTTGGCTGTTACATAAACACTTTGTCTATCCGTACATGCAATGGTACGGATAGACAAACTGAAAGTTTTTACTGTGAACCATTCACTGCTCTGGAGATTCATAAAATAATTTGTTCTCTTAAAACATCAAACTCTACTTCTTTTGATAATAAAGGGTGATTTTTTAAGAGATTTAGAACTTTTTAAAAAAAAAAAACACAAAAAATTCGAAAAAATGAATGAAATATTTATTTGAATCGATAGTTTGAACCCTGCAATTTAATTTTTAAAGATAATTTCATGCAAATGTTGACCGCGGCTGCGTCTCAGGTAGCCCATCCGCTGAGTCCAATTTTGGCATACTCTTTCACACATATCGGCCGGTATCTCACGAATGAATGCATGGATGTTGGCTTCCAGTGCGTCAATCGAAGCGGGCTTGTCCCTATACACATTAGCCTTGGCATACCCCCACAAAAAATATTCTAATGGTGTCAAATCGCACGTTCTAGGCGGCCAATTGACCGGCCCGAAACGTGAAATTAACTGTTCACCAAACTCGCCTCGCAATTGCGCCATTGTTTCGCGTGCTGTGTGGCATGTGGCACCGTCTTGTTGAAACCACATATCATGCAAGTCAAGAACTTCCATTTCGGGCAAAAAAAAGTTTGTTATCATCGCTCGGTAGCGTTCACCATTGACAGTAACGCTGCGATTCGCATCATCTTTGAAGAAATATGGCCCAATAATGCCGCCGGCCCATAAACCGCACCAAACAGTGGCTTTTTCGGGATGCATTGGTAGCTGTTGCAATGCTTCTGGCTGATCTTCACTCCAAATGCGGCAATTTTGCTTATTTACGTACCCATTCAACCAAAAATGAGCCTCATCGCTGAACACAATTTTTCGATAAAAAAGCGGATCCTCGGCCAGCTTTCCAAGAGCCCATTCACCAAAAATTCGGCGTTGTGGTAGGTCGGCTGGCTTTAGTTCTTGCACCAGCTGTATCTTAAAAGGCTTTACGCCCAAATCCTTCCGCAAAATTTTCCACGTAGTGCTGTAACAAAGGCCTAACTGCTGGGAACGGCGCCGAATCGACATTTCGCGGTCTTCTGTCACACTAGCTGATACGGCCGCAATATTTTCTTCACTACGCACAGTACGTAAACGTGTTGGTGGTTTAATGTCAAACAAAGTAAATTTGGTGCGAAATTTGGTCACAATCTTCCGAATAGACTGCTCAGAAGGTCGAGAATGCCGATCATAAAATGGAAGCAGCGCGCGATGAACATTTCGAACCGAGCACGAATTTTGATAGTAAAATTCAATAATTTGCAAGCGTTGTTCATTTGTAAGACGATCCATGGTTAAATTGCAAACCAAACCGAAGCTGTTTGACAGTGACACAAGGTACTAAACACACGTCAGCTGTCAAAACCAGTGTTGCCAAAACCAAACCAGCTAAAAAATCACCCTTTATATCAAGCTCTATTTTAAAAAAAATTTCGTTTCAAATTTCTGATGTTTTATGTTTTATATTTAATATAGGTATTTTTCCTCATTCTCTAAAAACAGCAGTAGTAATGCCACTCCACAAAAAAATAATACTATTTTAAACAACTATCGCCCTATTTCTCTGCTATCGATTTTTCTAAAAATTTTTGAGAAAGGTATTAAATCAAGAATGTTGTCGTTTCTAGATAGAATACATTTCCTTAGTGATTGTCAATTTGGGTTTAGGAATGGAAGGTCTACTGAGACGGCACTGTTAAAATTAACTGGCGAATTGTACAACAGTCTAAATTTATCAGAAATACCGGCTTCCTTGTTTATTGATATCACTAAAGCTTTTGACATGGTGGATCACACAATATTACTCGACAAACTTTTTAATATAGGGTTTAGAGGTAATACATACGATTGGTTTGCTTCTTATTTGAAAAACCGAAGCCAAATGGTCAAGATCAAAAATATTTATTTTCAGCGCTCCGAATTACATTGAACTTGGTGTTCCACAAGGTTCAGTTTTGGGTCCTATTTTGTTCCTGATATATGTCAACTCATTGTTTGTCCAACCTTTCAAAGGTAAAGTTACAGCGTTTGCTGATGATACTGCTCTTTCATACTCAAATGCTAGTTTGTTCAATATTTTTGCGGTTCATAAAACACAAACTCATAATCAGTGATAAAACCAAATTTATGATATTTGATATTAATCGTAATATCTGCGATGATTTGCCGATTTATTATCACTCTCCAAGTTGCAAACAATTTTGTTTTACCAATCTAAATGATAATTTTATAGTATTCAACAACTTTAAATCTTGTTGCAATGATTGTTTCAGGGTGGAGTGTGTTGACAATTTTAAATATTTAGGTATAGTGTTAGATAACAAGCTTTGTTGGAATAATCATACACTTTATCTTAAACAATACCTTAATAAAGTGGTAAGGCAACTGTATCACCTTAGTCTACAGTATGGTATCTCTTGTTGGGGTGTTGCATATTTTAATAAAACGGAACCACTATTGATAAAACAAAAACATGCAATACGGATTGTATGCAAAGTAAATCGCAGAACTCCAAGTCTTTTGTTGTTCAGAAACCTTGAAATTCTTCCGCTAAGGCATCTTTACTGCTACAAAGTCTTAAAAATATTTTTCGAAAACTCGGGTTTTTACTTTTTTAAGAAACGTAGATAACTACAGTTTGCGGGTCAACACTAGAAATTTGGTAATTGTTCCTACAATTTATAAAGCATGCTTTAAAAGATTTTACTATGCCACCGCACCCCGTTTGTTTAATTCACTTCCAGATATTATTAGGTGTGGGAGGGATAAAAATGTATTTTTGATAGGTGTTAAGAAATGGTTGTTGTCCTTAGACTATTCAGTCATAAATAGTTTTTTTTTTATAAATATTGTTTATTGAATGTCTGGTGTTTATTTCTTTTTTTTTCTCATTGTTTTCTTTTATGTTATTCCCCATCAACAAATTTGTGCAAATTTATTTGGTAGATTACTTGTACACTCAACACTTGTCACTTTGACAATAGATTGTACGTTAAAATAAATAAAAATAAATAAAATAAAATAAATTTAGAGCCGCCTGACTTGCATATTCGCCTTTATCGAAGAAAAACTTAAAAATGTAGCGAATTTTCTCTTAGAAAGGGTTTATTTTTGACATTTGCTAAAACGAAACTAAAGGTTCGTTCGGGTACTTTTTTGCAAACGTAAAATTATTAAAAATTTGCTAAGAAACTATGCGAATGCGACCACGTACTGAGGAAATTAAAAAAAATGAGAGAGAAATCCATTTCCTCTTTTTTAATTTTTTCGTAATTTTCTACTCGCCGAATTTCGACTTACTGAAAAATGAAAAATGAAAACTGACAACTAAGTGACAGCTCAAAAGTTTGACAAGTAAAACTGTATTTATTTTCGTCTTCAACGATGTCGGAGGAATAAGTTGTAAATCTAGTATTCCCCTAGAACATATCAGCGCATTCAAATTGGTAAGTTTAATAGGTATTTAGCTTATGAAAATTGCAATTCCAACTTATTTTGTAGATGCTGCATTGTACGATAATGTCAAAATGACATTTGTTAAACTTTTTGTAAGAAAACCGATCAGGTACTTCTCTTGAAATTGAATGATTTCTCTCTCGATTTTTAAAATTTGAAGTTTCTCATTTTTCTATGCTGAAAGTACACGAACGAACCTTATCAATCAAATGCAAAACTGTCAAAGAAGCTCTTTTAGTACTAATTGTCATTGTAAATCAATGAAACAAAAACTAAGCCAGATATAGAGTCTAAAGTCATCTGTTTAGAAAATAATGGAATACTTTTTACTAGGTTCATCTAAAAAATTGAGTCTCTTCCGATATTACTAACTTGAACTATTCCAAACTATTCCAAAAAATATAAGTAGCTCTGGAATAGCACCTCCTAAATTATATCTTTCCTACTATTCGCATAAACTTTCTCTACACGTTCGCATTTTGGTCTCCCGCGATTCTGCGGCGATTCTTCCATTCACATTTGTCTCGACGTCCAACCAAACATGGATCGCAATGGCACTTTTGTGATGCAAGTCTAGCACCATTACAAAGGCGACGTTCATCCAAGTTTCATAATAGAATCATCCAGGAATCCCATTTTTAACCAAGTGCTTTGAGGGAATTTTGAGAGTTTTCTCCGATTTTGACCAAACTATGAACTTGTCCCTCTTCAGGTGACTCTTCGTCAAATGGTATTTATAAGTTTAAGCGTGTAGTCGTCAAAACTAATAGGCAGTTACTCTCGCATGTATTTATTAGTAGGATACCGGTTTAGTAGATCGAAATACTTAAAAGTAAACCAAGGTTTCTACCACCTAAGCCGAGTGAAGATTGGTTGATTTGTTTCCAGGCTTAAGAGCGTTTTAGCCTTTCATTCAAAGCGGGGTCGTCATAAGATTAGGAAAATATTTGGATAGACCAAAACTTCGGTTTCTTTTTCACCAGCAAAAGGAGTGTATAAAATGTCCTTTGATTTTCTGGAAGTACTAAAGGTAACTGGTTTCTCCTTTTTTTTTGCACGCTCAGTGTGGGTGTACTCCCACCGCAATCCGTAGAAAAAAAAAACCTTCAACTTCACCACATTGCATCTGCTTGCTTCTTACGACTGGAACGACACAAAAATCCTTTGACTACACGCCAGCAACTCCTTTGATCCCTTGCTCAAGAAAAGAAACAGTCACTTCTCGTTTTTCTTCCTACGCCACACCTTTTGTGTGTTGTGCCTGAACAGTTATTTATTTTCATATTTTTCGCCAGAAAACAAATGAAAAATGATCAGTTTATGCTAATCGTAGGTCCATGGGGACAACCGCAACCGTTAGAGTCCCTTTATGCCACAATGAATGTGGAAATGACCACAAAATGACTTCTTTTGCTTGTCGCATTATTGCGTTTAAGGAGTTCCCTTTGCCATTTACAACTCATTTGCGATACCTAGGATCCTTCCTAGTGGAAACCAATGCACATTGTCCAAAGGATCGAGAACAAAACACACACAAAACCGAGCAGGACCGTAAAATTTCGTAATTCTCCTGCCGCTTTGTTGGCGTAGACAGGCGCAAAATTTCCAATGACTCCGAACTGTGAGCCTTCCCTGTTGACTCAAGATGAGATTAAGATGTGCATCTGAGGGTAGAGTCGCTTGTTAGGTCATGTTGTGGTGATAATCCCTCGAAGAAGATGTCCTGCAATCGCATTACAAAGAAGAAAGGGACAGAAAAAAAAAAACACCAATTGCCTGTGATCTTCTTTTTTTTACGAGGTGAAATATTTTTATTTGTGAAATCTTATTGTTTCTTAATGACGTGAGCGAGATCGTAAACTCCTCGCACACACTTGAGCTTCACACCGGGCACATCTTGTAATCGGCCGACGCGACAAAGGACGATATTGTGCTCCTGCAGGTTGTGCCCGATGCCGGGGATGTATGCGACCATTTCCTTGCCGGTTGACAGTCGCACGAGGACACATTTGCGATTGGCTGAATTGGGTTTCTTCGGCTTCTTGATGAGGGTTTTCAAGATGACGCCCTTGGCGAACGGCTTCCCATCGAGTGGCTGACGTGGTGGGCGGGTTTTGAAGTGAGGTCCGCGACGATGCATCTGCTGGAGGGAGGCCATTTCACGCATTGTCGATAGGGTTGTGTTGAAAACTGAAAGAAAATGACAGAAATGGGGGTGAGCCTTTGAAATGGATATAGAGCGATAAAGGTTAAGCACGTGACAGTAGAAGTCTTATGTAAAAATAATATGATGAGGACTCTGTTATATTAATAGCTTAAGGAAGGACATATCTAAATTCATATCAGAAATAGGAAGTGACGCATTTTCTATGATTTTGTGCGTCACTAAGTTTAACACAGAAAAGCGCCGCTCGACGGACGTTTCAAACGCAATAGTTTTCAATTATGATTCCCCCTTTATTTGGGTTCATTGTATCACCACCTTCAAGAATATAAATAGAAAGTACATTCAGTGAAAGTATAGAAGGGTTTTAGCTGAATAACGCATTCAGTCGTCACATGTGCTACTGTGAAACACTCTCGAAAGTTTGTCAAGTAAAGACCCCAGCAAACTTAGTAAGAAATAAGTTCGCACTCAAACTCTTGACGCGGAGATACAAGCCTGGAGGTCTATAGTCGAAAGTTGAAAGTCAAAATTTCCGCCCACTCGAGCCAAACGAATTGTGGACAACGATGATCAAACTGAGGTCCAATAAAGCTGCCGAAGCGGATTGTCCACCAGCTGAGCTGCGCCGATTTATCTGTAAAATTTTGTTTGATGAAAGTATGTCCGATGGAATAGAAACTGGGTATCGTGTTGGTAAGCTGTTGGACGGTTGAAGGCAAAAAGTCAAGAACTCCAAATCGATACTCGCCACCTCTTTATCGTAAGAAAGCCCAGGGTCAGCATTCTGTAAGGCGAAAAGTTCAAACGTTTTCCTGTGCACGAAGAAATTTGCTTGAGTAACATAAGGGAAATCATTCTTGCGCACGAAAACGTTTGATCGTTTCGCCTTACAGAATCGGACCCCAGGATAAGGTTTAAAAGTCACCTACGATTGTGCGTGTAGGGACGAGTTATATACAAAACCACGTCAAGTTTTTATATCTCTGCCAAACTCGTCAATTTGTGCAGGATAGCGTCGGAGAAATTGAAGTTTCAGCAACATCACACGAACCCTTTGATGTTTAAGATAAGTCGATTGTAAATACCTCAACCTTATTCTTGAAGCAATTGTATCGACAAAGCTCACGAGCCAACACCAAGGGAGTTATCGGTAGAATACGGCGATTTGCAAGTGAGGATAGGTCTGGCTCATCAACAGGCTTACAATAGGAAGTGTATGCCGTCATTGAGAAAGTCAACGTCGAGACCTGGGCAAAGTTGCAATAATGACAGATAAAACTTCCAAGTTGAAAGACCGCATCTACTTGGGCTGCACCTCGCAAAATAACGCCGACGAAAAGATCAATCGAATAAGAGCTCTTTCTTGGGGCTTCCAAGAAGGAGAGACCTCTCTCAAGCAACCAAACGAGTACCTTAACCATCCCGGTTCTGCTTAATTGTGTAAGAATATGGACTTTGTCGAAATTATGGATGAAAATTCACTTGGAATGTTTTGAAAAACAGATTTTTCAGGACAGTTACAGTTTGTATCGATTGAGTGCGGAGCAGAAGATTCAACGGCACACTTTACTTTTAACAACGCTTCAGAGCAATGGCCCGATGGGGAACGTGGATCGTATGCGCCATCAACGCACAAGCTCGGGGGGATTCTTTAAGTTCAGAGAAAACGCAGCGGAGCAGCACTCCATTTTATAAAGCGCGCATAATTGGAAAGCGACCTCAACCAACTTTTCTGTGCGTAAATGGAGTAGCGATGTCTCTTCAAAAATGAGATCGAGCCTTAAGCTACATTTACATTACATTTGGTCGCCTACCCAACGTACACCCTACGAATCCAATGAATATGGCGGCGCGAAACAAAGTCCGACTTTGAGGTTAAGTTCGAACGAATTTTGTAATTCCCTTGTGGAACGCGTTTTAATGTTGTGGATTGTAAATAAACTGAGACTGTGTGTTGGGAACTCGAAGCTGTTTTTTTAATACATTTCGATGGGTTTATTAAGTTTACCACTCTTAGACTAGTAAAATGTAAAATTTTCTGCATCAGAAGTGATTGGATGGCGTTTTATCAATTTGTTCGTTGGCTCTCAATAGGCCCTTAGGGAAGCTAATCCACTTTGACGATCCTCATTCATCGCAAGGCATAGAAAACTACCTTCCATTGTTGTAACGGCCATCAGAAGATTTGATAGATATTTGGAAAAGCATTTGAAAGAAATACACCAATAGGTGAAGCAAAAGGTTCGTCTACCAGGCTTCTCCCTTCCATTTTGTTTTGCTCGAGTTTTTAGTTGTTAAGGTCCCGACAATGGTGGTCTGATTCGAATATCTCTCGAAATCTAGTTGTTGGGGTGAATAGAAAAGCGTCCCTGCTAAAAATATCAAGCTCTTCCAACCAATTGTTGACCTTTTTCTGTCCGATTTGTCTTCTTCAAAGCTGATCTTCACATGTTCATAGATCAGGATCGGCATTCTGTAAGGCGGACCGTTTAAACGTTATTGTGTGCACGAAGAAAATTGCTTGTGTAACATGGGGCAAATCATTCGTGCGCAGGAAAACGTTACAGAATCTGACCCCAGCCCCAGGTAAAGGAATCCTTTAAAACAGAGGCGTATCTCTCGAACAGTTTAGTGAAGGAGGGTTCATTACAAACTTCCATTTGGTTTGGACAAAGACGAACAAAATAGTTCAGCATCTTGATGCTTTAGGAGGCGGTAATGTTGCGTTCGTCTGAATTCTCTTCACAAATAGAGCCCTCCACCGTTTAGAAGCTTTTTCTGAAGTTCTCTGTTGCTTTCTTCTCGCCATGAATACTTTGGTAGCGCCTCCCAAATCCGGAGAGTTTACCGAATGCATCGCCTAAAATGAAAAGCTGTTTTTACCTTTTAAATTCAGTAAGAACGAACTATGAGCTTGATTTACCTGAAAGTGAAGAGTTGTGATGGCTGTCTTCCGTTGCATTCCACTGTTTATTCTGCTTCTGTCGCAAATGTTTGGGATCTCTTTCAATTTCTGAGGTTTTTGGGGCTTAAATCTGAATTAAGAACCACGGACTTCCTTTTCTCAGTTGGGCACAATTGTTTCTCTCCCGGTTTCGTCTCAAATCCCTTGCATGCCTCCAAATTATACTGCTAATCCTTTTTGGCGTACTCAGAAAGATCAAGTCAAATTTGTGTTCCTTCCTGAACCTTCCAACTCCTAATCAGGTGCGCGCGGGCACATAATGACGAATATGATCCTTTCAAATGTTGCAAAAACGAAAGGATTCCATCTCGTCTTTTGTGCTCCTTCGCACGAACACAAAGGATAAGATCCTCTCAAGGAGATGATAGCCTTATGATATGATGCGATGCGATGACCATATGCCAACAAAGAAGGACGCATCTACGATAATTTAGCATAATTTTGAAGGATATACTTGAAGTGCAATGGCACTCGTTTTGTTTTCGCCATTTTTGCCTCGAGGTATAAAGGGAGAACTCCTTTTCCAAGGGTTGAACGCAGATGCCGTCCCAATCACAACGAAAAGACAATACGCACAGAGAGTGCCATTGTTCCCGGTTACTTTTCCTTCCCCCTGATGGGCAATCCTTCTTGCGGCGTTTTAATCTGTTGGAAATCTCTCTGTTATGGTCAGCCCATACAAATATGGTCGCAAATGTGCGATGCATTCGAAGGATATATGCGGAAATGACGACCAAACGGGTTGCCTATTATTATAATTTTTTTTTCTTTTATTGTATATGAACTGTTGTCCGTGGCTGGAATCCTTGAAATCTGTATTTCGCATGACCGATGGTGATTCATATTGAATTCAAATGATCGAATTGTGTGGGAAAGGAAATAAAAACCAATTTGGGCCAAAGGATTTGAACGACTGTACCTATATCAGTGACGTGTCATTGTTTGTTGTTTTCATACAAAAGGTAGGACAGTTTCGGAACTTGGAATGAACGCGCACCGCTTCTTGAAATGGCAGGGATGGATGAATGGCATCTTATGCTCTCTCTCGGTAGCTTTGGAGCTAAATATTTGAATTATCCACTCAACTTCGAGACTTTTGGAACCACCACACCAGAAAATAGGCGTGCGGTGTTACGTTACTACTGGCAGCACACCTAACCTCAATTTTCATGCAGAAATATGGCCGTTTCTAGGTGTTTAAACCGTCAACCAAATTGATTATGTACGGCTGTCGACGTAAGGCACTCCCCCAGTATTCTAGATGTGAATGTTCTGACTTTGCAATATAAACTTGGAGGACTATATCTACTTGCAGCCACGGGGATGTCTAGGTCTACTCACTGGGTATCTTGGACGCCACAAAAACAAATGCGGTGGTGATATTTAGCGTTTAACTACTCGGAAAAAAACTGACAGAAGATTGCCATAGGCCTATCAAGAAGCCCTATAACAACATTCATCAAGTGCCGAAAACTAGTGAAATCGATGCAAAGCAGCCATCACTATAGATGGCTTTGTGATTCTACTTGAAGGAACCCCTCGGTTTGATGAGGAGTCTTGCCAAGCAGCAAAATAGCTCGCGGAAAGCGGCGCAGCACAAGGACAAGAGTCCATAAAATGGGTTTCGACAGATGTTTTTCACAGCTCAAAGTTGCTCATAAACCAACCGAACCTAAACGAATAATCAATGGAGGACCTATTTGAGGGCACACAAAGGTTCCTGTCCCAATGACAACAAGGAGTTCATCAAAGAGTTCTTGCATTGCCAAACTATTTTTAAACAGGTAAAAGGAATGAGCAAGGACCTAAACGCTAGAGACGGAGATTTTCCGACCCCGCCGCCTATTCTGTATAAAAAAATAGACATCAGGCATGAGAATGTCATAGACCTCGCTTTGAAAATCAGGGGCAAGTTTGAAGAAACCAGCACTCGAACCTTGATTGTTTTGGAGCTTTCCGTGAAGACTCGGACTCCGTCCAAAGACTGTCATCGACTCTAAATTTTCACTAAAATTCCGGTGCCATTGGATAAGAGATGGCCGAAAGAAAGGTTTAGCGCAAGCTCATCGAGACTCTACTGTGTATAATACAGAAAGCCATGGTCTAAGACGGTAAAGACAGCTTTGCTATCAAAGCCCATGATATGAAGTGGAGGTTGACCAAAAGTAAGCATTGAAACTTAAGAAAAATCTGGGGTGAAGAAAATATAGTCGCATACTTACGCTAAAGCCAACCAAAGAACTGACGGATAAGTTAGAGAAGAACTCATACGCAGTGGGCGACGAGCGATTGAGCTTATCCGTCTGAGCATATGTGGCGTGTGGCCACCGCCATACGATTTCATATGTTTTAAATTGGTTTCGTCGCTCAATCGCTCTTCTTTCACTGCGTGGCCGAAGCCTTAAGGACTATAATTCATATGAGAGCGAATTGCGAACTGCGAACAAGCGAATGTTCGTAGTTTCTGACATTTCATTCTCATGGAAACTTTTTTTAGTCGCAGACGCGAGTACGAGTATACCCGCGCTCCAGTTTTATTTTTAAAGGTTAAGGCAGAACGAATTTTTCATTCGTGAGTTTGTGGATCGCGACTTTATTTTGTGGATTATGAATAAAATGTGACAGTTGGCGGCGAAAACTTTCAATTCGCGGGAAAATTGCTGTAATTTCGTTAGTTAAATCAATTAATACTCAGGTTTTTTTAGATTAGATGTCAAATTAATTAAAAACAATTGTGGAAGAACAAACAGCAATTTTCAACTCATAAATGCAGTTAAATTGGTCTGTTCGCAATTCGCTTTCTGCCTTGAATAACTTCCTCCGTTAAAAACATTTGCATTATTAAATATCCCTTTTTTGACACTTAATGAATGACGTTTAGTTTATTTGTTACATTGGGAACATTCAAAAATGGGGTTGTCTTAAATCGGCTAGATTGATCTGGAGTTATAACCTAAATAGATTGGTCGTAAACCTCACTTTTCCTATGGCAGCCACATATGCGAACTGTCAACTTAGTACCCAGTCACGAAATTCTTGACTAGATTCGTCGGCTATCCCTCCTTAAACGTCAACTGAAACAGCTGCTCATATGGCCGATTTCCCCAATCAAAACCGAGCTACATCTAGTCAGAGAGCTGTCACACAGCTAAACTAGATACTTGACTGTCCCCAATCAAAACCAATATACGTCAAGTCAGACAGCTGTCAGAACTACTGCACTAGTTACTGGAACGTCCCCATTTATAGTTTAAATGTCACTTGTCGGACTGACTCAACTAAAATCCGAACGTCCACAACGGTTTTACTGAAATAAATCCCAAATATCTTACTTTGTTCAAATTTCGCCATCATCTGATTGATACTGTTATAAACCCTAATAATAATTTAATCACATATACAAAAAAAAAAAGAAGTAATAAAACAAACAGCCATACAAACAGAAGAAAAACGATGACCACCTCTTCTGAGAAACGCTTACTTTGCTACCTAACCTAACCTAACCCAATGTCTCTACAACTGGACGCGCACATGTCCTTTTTAAGGCTACCAGATTAACTGTAATGCCATTTACTATTTTATTGCTTGAAAATATTGCATAGTCTTGGCGATTTCAGACGAAACTCGCGGACCCGGATTAGGAAGGAAATACAAACATTGTCGAACCGCACAATGGCTGCGGATTATGGTTGCCGTCATGGGCTGTCCGCGCGAAACGAAGGAATTCCAAAAATTTGTTTGTTACCTACTCTTACGTAAACATTTTTGTTGCGAATGTTCTCACATGTCTTGACTGTATTTACGGTTTGCTAATGCATTTTTGTGGGGACAAGTGAACAACAATAAACGGTGTTTGATGTTTTGCAGAGTTGGTAGTTTTTTTTATGGCGAAACTACGTAAATTTGCCTTCGGTGAATGGTCTAACTTTTAAAAACCATTTGTAACAATGAAGCGATTTCCGAAGAATTGGGTGTTGCTAGCGATATGAAATTACTACCTCAAAACGATATCTGGGAAAACAGAGCCGACCTGTATTACCCTGTGCAGTTTGTTGTCCTTTTTATAATTCACTTTGATTTTATTTGAGCCGATAACTCGATAAGAACATTGACTTATTATATATGGACTGCTAGTAGCCAACTTCACGCGTGTTCCAAAAATACAGAGAGCTACAGTTTTACAGCGGAAAACAAAATAAACTTGAAACGACCAAGTTTACTTTCATAACAAATTTGCGTGTAGTATTCCTATGTGTTGAGAGGGTGAGAAATAATGTAGGATTTGTGTGTTTTTTTATTCATTATTTACCAATTATGTATGTTTCTATATTTTACTTGGTTGTAGCACCTATTTAGTTCCGTAATTTATATTTTAATACTGCGATCTCAATTTAATCAAACCCTCAACACAAGCCAAGCGAATTCAATACGAAACACAAAACAAGTGAACAGCTACCGATATTCTCATAAAAGCAAGAGGATTTGTGGGCGGCCATTAGCAACATGCTTTTTTTGTAGTTAGGCCTGGGGTACCTACATTAATCTGTTGCGCTAAATATTTATTTATTTATGTATAATATTTGTTTAGTTAGCTGTTCACACTTTTTTGTTCGAATAAAAAAATGCTTGGATCATGGTCCTTAAGTGACGGCTGGATTCACTAAAAAGTCATTGGATGCATTAAACTACATCCTTAGAAAGAAAAATTAAGAAAAAAGTCGTATATCTCATGATGGATAAAATGGCTATAGGTAAGCAAATTTAGTGGGATGAATTAAAAAAGAAATACGTCGACTGACTACGGCACTAATTTCAATTTCACCCAAGATTTACCTCCCGAGATATAAATATTAAGGGATTGAATGCTACATGGAAGATATCTGTAGGTTTTTTATTTTAGTTTGTGAGTCAAAAAGTAAAGAAATTGGGGCAAGCTATTAGGTATTATGTTAGATAGATAGATAGATAGCTTTATTTCGTATATAAGTTTACATGGATTTTGTTACCACACATTTTACAATTCAGAGATATGACAGGTTATATCTTTCTTCTGAAACAATTATTATGTTATAACTAAACTAAACCGGAGTTTATGTTATTCATAGACAATTTAAACCCATGTCTAAACGAAAAACTCGAGTCTAACATTAAACACGACAGAACGTATGTTTAAGTTGTTTTTTACTCCATTAAACGTCAAAGCCAAGTGAACTTTGATTTGATTTACAATAAATAATATAACGTAGCGCGTGAATAATAAATTAAAAAAATTTATGTAATAGATTTGTAGTAGAATACACGTTAGAGTCGGATCTAATTAAACAGAGCTGCCAAATTCTTTATGAATAGCAGTTGTGTTTTACCTGTGGGTTAACTTTAGACTCGAGTTTAGTTAGACCCAGGTTTATAGTATAACTATGAATATGCCCCATTGTTATTTCGTTTTCTTTTTCAAAATAATAAAATTACAAAATTAATTTCAAATCACTCTTTGTAGCTTTGCTTCTTTTCAATAGATGTCGCTCTTTTGTTTACATGTTTCTATGGAAACGAACTTTTTTTGGAAAAAAAATCGCTTTTTTGTTTACGTTGCTATGGCAATTTAGACTTGGCGGCGGCATGTGCTTCTTTGCCAATCCGCTGTAAAACTGTAGCGCCTGTGTTTTTTGGAACATATTTTCTCGCAGAAGTATATGAAAATGACATTTCACTAGCAGTCCATATAATAGTATGTCTATGGATAAGAACCGCTGAAACAAGTGCTACGCTGTAAAATTTCAACTCTTCTATGTTTGATCTAGTACTGAAAAATGTCACATGCTTTTTATTTGTTTTGTTGGGCCGTAATTTTCAATAAAAGATTTTTCTTTCGGGAGTATTTTCTGATGCACTGAACTACTTTACTTTGCTTTTATTTTTGACTGGTTAGGTTTTTGAAGAAGTTGTCATAAACAGGGCGGTGAAATTTTTGAGGAAATACTTTTTTTTATTTCAGAAGATTTTAATTTTTGCTCACAGACATTTGAAAACCTGTGTAAAAATAAATGCACGCAGCTGAATTGTTTGTTGATATTGCCAAAGCATTTTGTTTAATTCAACAAGACTGCTTTGCTAAATTAAAAATGCTGGATCCAATAGTGTTCAGTCTTGGACAATTTATTTATGTAGTAGATTTTTTAGAAAAGCTCAGTGTAACCAAATTTTGTGCAGTAGACTTTTGTGTGTTAAATAATTAACTGCTTTTAATGTTTTTAAAAAATAAACTTATCAGTTTCACACAAATTACACTCAAAACCCGGAGTGGGGTTCTGTAAGAAACGAATCGAAAACCACTTTCACATTTAAAAAAAAAGGAAAGATCACGCAAAAGCGAAAATTTGCTTCACAAGGGTTTAAGAAACGGTGTGTCAAAAAAGTAAAAGTCTGAGAAGCTGTATAAATCAGATATGTTGTTTTGACGGCTAACAGCTGAATGTTAATATTTCTTTGTTGATAATTTATGACATTCTTATAGAACGCCAACAACAACACACACGCAAATAGTGATGACAGCAATGTGGAGGAAACATTGCCATCATCACTGTCGCTTGCAATTATTAAATAATTCACTAGCATATTTTGTGTGAAATAAAAATTAGTCTTACTTACTTACTTAAGGTGGCGCTACAGTCCGGGGTGGACCTGGGCCTTAACCAACAAGCGTCTCCAGCCAGCACGATCTTTAGCCAGCTGTCTCTAGTTTCGCACGCTAAGTTGGTTAAGGTCCCCTTCCACTTGCGTGCGCCACCTGAGTAGCGGTCTTCCTCTACTGCGCTCTCCCTCCGGTGTGGAATCGAAGATTTTTCGGGCCGGAGCATTCGTGTCCATTCTTTCAACATGACCCAGCCACCTCAGTCGTTGGGCCTTTATTCTCACAAACTAAGTCGATGTAGCTGTACAGCCCGTACAATTCGTCGTTGTATCTCCTCCTCCATTCACCGTCTATGCAGACGGGACCGAAAATTACTCGAAGAATTTTCCTCTCGAAACAACCAAGAGTAACCTTATCCGCTTTTGAGAGGGTCCATGCCTCTGCGCCATAAAGTAGGACTGGGATTATTAAGGTCTTATACAGCGTCACTTTAGTTGTTCGAGAGAGGGCTTTGCTACTCAATTGCCTTCTCAGCCCAAAGAAACAGCGATTGGCAAGAGTTATTCTTCGTTTAATCTCAGCACTGGTGTCATTGTCTAAGCTCATAGCGCAGCCTAGGTAGACAAAGTCCCTAACCACCTCACCTCATAGTTATATCTGTCTATGACGTCGGTGTTGGGTGTCCTTTTTAGTTGACAGCATATACTTTTCCTTGCCCTCATTTACCGCCAGAGCCATCTTCGCCGCCTCAGTCTCAATACTCACAAACGCACCATTTACATCGCGCAAAAAATTAGTCACAACCACTAATTAAACAATTAATCAAAAAATTCGCTGTATTCCTTTTGCATGAAACGAAAATGTGTTTCGTTTTTGGAGCTACATGCAGAAAAGAAAACGAAAACGTCATTGAAATAGCTCTCCCTCTTTTGCTTTCGCGCAAATAAAGTTTCCTTGCGTTTTCGAATTTACATGAGACAAAACGTTCGTTTAAACGAAAACGATTGAACGTTTTCATGTTACTGAATCCCACTTCCGGTTTTCTATGTCTAACACTGAATGACTGAATGAGTTGCCAGTATTTTTAATGGTCTGGATTGCCCAAAGTGTGGTCACCAACAAATCCCATCTTTCATTGTGCGCCCTGTTAATACAGAAATTCAATAGGCTTAGACCAGACGATTGTCACCTTAAGTACCTATATGTGAAAAAACTTGCGGAATTTTAATTTGAAGCGCCTTTCATTCATTGACAACTTCAAACTTTCAGCGTGAAGGCACCCTTAAACCGTTCTTTCTTTGGGCAATTGCTCAGTGACAGTGATATGTGGTTCCAACAAGACGGTGCCACAAGCCACACAGCGGGCGCAAAAATCTACTTATTGAAGTCTCAGTTCAGTGAACGTGTTATCTCGAGAAATGGCCGCCGAGATCGTGGGATTTCAATTTCTAGACTTTTTTTATGGGGCTACATTAAATCATTGGTCTATGCCAACAAGCCGACGACGTTAGAGGAGCTCAGAGCTAATATTTAACGAGGAATAGCGGCCGTATCGGTCGAAATGTGCCGACGAATCATCGAAAATAGGGTTCAACGTATCGACCGTTCCCTTGGTGGACATATGAACGAAGTCGTGTTCCATTCATAAATGTTTTGACAGTCATTCAAGTCAATTTGATTTTTTTTTTGAGATATCTCAAGTAGTTTGCATTTTATTTAAAAAATAAGTTGTCAAGTCCTTAACGAAAGACCCTTTAGTTTAACAATCCTTTTCGACATAAAGTTGCAACACGTTTGACGTGATATTATTTTGAATTAGTGAAAGCCCAAAATGGCAATTACTGAGCAGTGTAATCAGACGGGTTTCGTGTGACTATAATCCTGCAACTTCTTGCAGCCTTTTTAAACTCGAGTGACGCAAGACTTTCCTCTCATTTCTTCTGGTTGGAAGTTAAACTAGAAGCACATTTTAATTTTCCGACCGAAAATCTAGGCCTAAATTTATAAATCTAAACAAGTCGAAGAAAAACGCAGCAGATCTTACTGCAGAAATCCGAAACCTACCTTCCTGCCTTAGAAACAAATCAGAAAAGGTTAGGTTGATGACACAAGGAGCGGTGATAAGTTTCTTAAATTGAAATTACCCAGGGTTCTGCTTTACCCACTCTTTTTGATTTTTGCAGTAATTTTTAAGCCAGTTTTATTTATTTCATTCATTTATTCATTCATTTTTGAATTTGAGCTCAATCGTAGGCACGAATGATGTTGACCTCCAATGTGTCAAATGTTGACAGCATTGACAAAGCGACTTTACTCATTCCCAAAGAAAATAATCAAGAGGCGTGAAATAACTAGGTCCTGAAGGCCGATTACTTGTCTATTAAGTTCTCATTGAATGTTGATGAAAGTTGTTTCGTTTGCTGCGTACGGCGCGTAGCGTCATCTTGCTGAAACCACATTTCTGTCAAACCAATTGCTTTCCACATTCATGCTTTTCAATCGAAGTCATTAATCAATTCCATTTGTTGGCAAAGGTCTTACTAAACTGTTCATTTTGCGGGAAGTAAAGACGTTCCGAAAAACTGAAGTAGATTATCTTGGCTTTTAATGCATCAACTGACATATCCATGTGCCAAAACATAACCTCATTCTCATTTCCCATCCCCATCTTTGGAAATACTTTATTTAGAAAGAGGTTTCTTTTTCAACTGTAGTAGGAACTTCGATTTTATTTTATGCCGAACAGGCTTTTATTTCTTCTTTGACAGTTGACATTTACCCTGAGAAAGTCGGGTCCGAATCGACGCATTCGTTAAGGAGCTATTTACGTCAGTGGATTTAACTCGATTTTATAAGCATCTGTCAGTTCTATTTAATTTTCGTGAACAACGCGTAAATTCATCATAGCATCTGTCAGTTATATTTAATTTTCGCGAATTTACGCGATGTTCACGAAAATTAGATAGAACTGACAGCTGCTAGCGACGTCTTTTTTGTCGCCCGTTGACCGAGGTTTCTTTTTCTTTTGGCTTGCTGTTTATTCATACAAGTAGTGACTTCTTTGAAGACTGTTTTCCATTTTTTTTATCATTATGAAGTAATGAATTCCCCTAAATTGGAAAAAATTCCCCTCTTTCCCAGGTGAAATTGAAGTTTCCTAATAAACATATAAAAATGTAACCGTTTTTATAAACAATCTTAAAATAAGCATAAAACATCAAAGTATACATATTATACAGTAATTTCCTTTTCTATAAGACAGACCTAATGTCAAAACGAGTGAATGCATTCAGAAAGACAAAAATGCTTACGTAGACGTTCGATGGGCTGTTTTCTTTCATGTTTAATATGAACAATTCATTGTTTGATTTTTTTTTTTGAAATGAAAATACGTTCTTAAACTATTTCACAGAGATTTTTGATAGTTTCCTCATTTTATGCTTGTCCCTCGTTTTCCCCTTTTCCTTTTCATTCAAAAAACGCCAAAATGGACGCTTTTCCTCTCAATCTGGGATCACTGCAGTGAAAATCGTGAAATTCGACGCAAACGATAGTCGTTTGGCTTTAATTTTTGCACGACCTTGTATTCCTTTTAAATCAGTTGTTGAATCGTTGATAACATTGTATAAAGAACATTGCTCCGGTCTGTCATATGGAAAAGCTTACGGAAGTCTAAATGGACAGACAATGGAAGCCAGGCTGGGTACCATTCGAATACCCAGGCACAACAAATGCACATGATAAATTTGAACAACTGTTTTCGTTACACGCCGAGGTATTTCTATCCCTACCCCACTTATCTGTCAAAGCAACCGTTCGACTTCCACGACCAACCTCTTTCAGCGATCCCAATTCACACGTGTTCAAATGCAAATGCGAGATCCCTTTCAAAATGACCACACGGCGGTATGACTCACCATCCCACGCAAAATAAAAGACTGATCTCACCGAAATTAATCCTCACCACAGCAGATCAAACCGACGCATTTTGACATTCTGATGCTCATTTCAGTTCCTGTCCTGAATCCTGCCGTTCAATATAATGCACAACTCGGAACAATGAAAACCAATTTAAATACGCAAATTGGTGCAGCCGTGGTCAGCTATTCATATTGGTGGTTGTTATTGTTTGGAGAGTCCTAGTTAATCCGTCATCCTGAATAGGTGATACGCATTCGCCTGTCGCAGTTGTCACACCTGAGAGTGGGTTGTTGGTCATTTTTGGTGTGAACTGGGCGATGTTTGTTCGCGTGAAATTCAGAAGGGATTAGTGAGCGTTGTAGCTTGTTTTTGTTTTTTTTTCTGTGACAACTTGGTGTGTGGTAAAATGGGTGAACGATTGGGACCACAGGTTAATTTGAATTTTTTTTTAAGGAAATAAATGGAAATTCATATAGGAAGGGGTATTTTGAATCGGATGCAAGTTTCATTTACCAAGTTCGTTGGTCCCGTTTTCAGTTGGTTTATTCATGTTTGTGGTCAATCGTCGTGTAAAATTCACAACTGGTTGTGGACTAGTTGTGCCATGTTCCCACCAAACTGAAATCGCGAGGTTTCGATGAACTTTTACCGAAACCTTGTAAGTCGTTCCCACCGAGTTCAAGTGAGTTCAAACGTCATGGCTTTCAAAACAGCTGTTTGTTGACGCAAAATAATAGGGCTGGAAGGAGGAACTACTAAAAATTAGTTCTGATCAAATTAAGGAAGAAATTGCAACCTTTATAGGTGATTTCGAAGTACAAAGAAATCAACTCGTTACAATGCTAAATGCACAAGTTCTTACGCCATTTCGGCATAAATGTGACCATTCCTTCTGTTGAATCTTGAAAGTACCAACAAGAGCACTTGGTTAGCAACAACTGTATCAGTTGCCGCCATCGAGTCCCTCAAGTATTTTTGTTCTTTTTCTGAATCCCCTTCCTTTGTCTTGATTCTTGTGGGCTGGGAATTTCTTTCTTACGACGCAAAATTTTGAACTTGACAAATGAGGGACAAGAACAACCGAAAGTAAAATTTTCAAAGTACACAACTGTATGAAAAGCACTCACGAATCAGTTGAACTACGAAAACGACGTTTTGATGTCAAAGCTGTCAATAAAAATCCTTAGAAAAATATTTGTTGGCAAGACCTGGAGTTAGATTTTGTGAAGCAAAACGATGCAAGTTTTCGTGCGCACGAATGATTTGCGAAAACGTTTGAACGTTTCGCCTTACAGAATGCCGACCCTGGGTATGTTAGGTTGGCGAGACAGGCGGAACCTGTACCCGTCCCGCTGTGATGCCCTTGGGGATATAATGACCCCCATACTGTGGAAACCTATGAAACCGGGCTGTCAAGCCATCCCGAGGCTATTATAAATCTATTTAGGTCTTTTATAAACTGCTGAGAAAGGTCTTCTTCGAATTCGAATAAGTAAGGTCTGATAAGTGCAACGAATTTCTGTAACACTAAGTTACAAGGCGAATGCTGATCGTATCACCACTTATAGACTGACTCAGCAGGCATTGACGTATTGCTACGTCTTTTAGGCCACATTTCTAAAAATGCTGAGTGGAATCAGTGAGTAACCAGTGGTCTCAGACTGTGAAAACTGTTTTCCCCTTTTTGTATCAGCATAAGCAATTATTTTACCCTAAATTGGAAAAAAGTTCCCCTTTTTGCCTTATGGGCTGTTTTCCTTCGTATTTAGTGTGAACATTTGTTTGTATTGGAAATGCGTTTAAAATTTACTTCTAAGCAATTTAAGTTTCAAACTGATTTTTTACCCTTTTTCATTGAAAAAGCGCCAAAATTGGTGCTTTTCTCCCCAATCTGGGACCACCCTGTGTTACAATGACCCCCATATTGCGAGACTTGGTAGACAGCGCCTTTGGCCGCGATTTGTTTTTGATTGTCACAAGTTTTCAATACTTTTGTGAAGAATGAACTAGATGTAGGTCTCCAAGCTCGTAATTTTTGCACTTTTTGCTATTTTGGACGATAGTCGTCTTAAAAGTTACGAGATTAGGGCCCTGAAGGGTCCCCTTAGATTAGGTTAGGTTAGCGGGTTGACAGAGTAACCTGTACGTGCCACACTTAGATCAATGTAGATCCGTTGCGATGCCCTAGGGGTTTATGACCCCCATTCACTGAAATCCTATGAAAAACCCACGGATTAGTTAACCAAACCGTTTTATTTACAAATTCGAGTACGTCGTTAATGGACCTATCTGAAAGTTCCTCTAAATCCTCGAAGAAGTCCTTAAAATTGTGACTACAGAGCCACCTTAATTGCCATGATTTCCGCCTGCAACGCGCTACAGTTGTAAGGAAGGCGCAAGGAGGTCATACACCGCCCTTTCTTGTTTTTGTTTAAAACAAGTCTGTATAGAAACAAACGTATCCCCTGCGAGTTCCTAAATTACTCTTCAATCAGCTCTGGAGGGTATTTGTTGAAGAAGTAACTACCAAGGATTTTATTTCTTATGTGACAGAGTGCTGGGCAGTGTCCTCATACACCGCATCCTCTGCACAGGTCATCTGCACTGATTCCCATTTCCTTGGAATGGTATTTCAGTGTATTGTGTCTGGTGATAATGCCCACAATTGAGGACAGTGATTTCTTGTTCAATTGTTAGATTTTTTCTGTTCGAGTCGAGCTTGCTCCATCTCCCATTTTGTTCCCAATCGTCTGTCTGAGATTACAGGGGGGAATCAATATTGTTGTGTCGGCTTGGTTTAGTTCAAGGGAAGATCCTTTTCTTGCCAGCTCATCAGCTTTTACATTTCCAGACACACCTTTGTGCCCAGGAACCCAGCATAGACTTATGTTGTGCTGCGCGCCAAGAACCCGTAGCTCTTCGCGACAGCGACTAACAAGCAACGGTCCCCTTACTGAGCCAGCGATCCAGGACCACAACGCATTACATGGGCGTTGTGGTCTGGATCGCTGGCTGATTGGTCTCAGTCACCGTTTTCCTGCCACAGGAAAACACAATTATCACTTGAGGGCCGTTTAGGGTCCACTCACGGGACCTGTAGATAGTTCGCGATAGGTATGTTAGGGAAGCCCAAAACCAGCCTGTGGAGTTGAGAAATTTGATGATACTATCGGATGGCCAAGAGTTCATCATAGAATGGCTTACCTAGTGCGGGTGATTTAAGACACTAATCGCTTTTGAAACTTATAGGTTAGGTTAGGTTGAGTGGGGTTGTGAGATCGTCACAGAAGATCAGAACCCATAGCGAGCCCATTGCCTTCCCCAGGTGGACAGATATAAGAACAAGGCTTCCATCGTGATCTGTCAAAAGCGTTAACTTCTGTTCCACCTTTGGCTGTATAATCCTAACTAGTCCCTGGGTAGTAAATCAATCACCCCAAGGATTTAATGTAGAATCGTGTATTATTTCCCCAGAAAGACTTTTACACGTCACTCTGACCGTTGGGGAATATGCCAGGGACCACTTGCAGTCTGTACGCTCTTCATTTCAGTAGAAAGTGTCCAACGAGCTCTAATTACTGTCCGCCCGCTGTATACAATGGCTCATGGCAAAACACCCTCCAGCTGCTTCATATTTATCTTTTGCCAAAAAGAACCTACAGTCACGCAAATTCCGATGGTTGCCTCCTTTTATTTCACGAAATATCTTAATTTCCATCTCGATATTCTATCCAATCAATCAAATCGGTCCTTTGGTCAGTCCATAATTTGCTTGTTAAGGGCCAATCCCATGTACCACCATCGCAACAAAAAACACCAACAATGCATAATTGACAGTAAAGCAGTGTCCCTGCGATTGTCTTCGCCTATTGTTGGTTTAACGATTTCTTTCTTCCCGCCCATACAAAGGGAAGACAACAAAAAAGAAATGCCACGAAGAATAGATTCGTCATAACACGTCATGTGTCTTCTGCTTTTTTGTCTCATCTCTTATTGATCGAATAAGAAAATTCGAAGAATGAGCAACGAATGATCAAAACAGCAGGGGGACATGCGGCATGTTGCCAACATCTACATCGATGCAGGTCTTATTAAGGGATTAACAGGAATCCTTTCTGTGGAAAGCATGAGCAACCATACATATGAGTTGGTGTGCTGAACGTGCCAATGTGCGACACATTTCTGGCTTGTGATATCAAAAAGTCATCAAATGTTTGGGTCCTCTGCGATAATGATCGCCGCCAATGTGTCGAACACGTGACATTGGGATTAAGATTCGCGTCAAAGGCTTGCGAAATTTGCTCGGTTCTCGAGTTGGCTATCGTCTTCGGACTTTGTTTGAGGTGGTTCTTTGTGGAAGGGGCACCTGTCGGCGGGACTTTTGAAGTGCGGACAACTGTCAAACATTGAAACTGACAAATTAAGCAGTTTGCGTCGCATAATGAACAAGTTAGGAAATTGGGATACTCCTTTTTGGAGGTTAAAGTATCATTGACTATGACTGACATAGTTCGTAAACGTTTCTCAATATTGCTTAACTTTAGGGACGACCAGCAAGTGTGCGGAGAAGCGTTCCCTGTCCATGTCGGCCCATCGCTCAAAATAAAACCTCATTTGTAAGCTTTCTACTACGATCCTAACGATCATATCGATAGAACTATAGAAAATAAGAATTATTCGCTTTATGAGAAGCTCAGACCGGTTCAAGAACAGGGAGATCCCTTTTCTCCTTGACTCACGTGGTAAAACAAGAGACCGTACATTGGTCCAAGTGTGTCGGCTCTTGCTAACATCCACTTCTACCAAATCTAGTCAATCCTTTTCCAAATAAGCTCGTTCTTCCTTTAACAATGCAACTGATAAATCACGACCTGTCAGTTGGATTCATAGGTTAGGTTAGATTAGAGGGGTAGTTTGGCAATTTTCACCCGGAAGCCATTGAGGCCCATTGTGATTATTGCTTATCCTTTTGTGGTACATGGTAGAACATGCAACTAACAAAACCATTCGAATCTGTTGATGATTCTTCTTAAATCTGGTAGAGGTGTCGTTGATAGATCTTTTAAGCCGACAAACCGTCAAAGAACAGTCGTTCCACACGTGCAGCGATCTTGACCACTCCAAGGAGATAGATTCTATTCCCTCGTCGTCTCTGCAACTTCGCCAGAAGTCATTTGTAAAGCTACCCAGCCTTTTGGCCATGTTTCCAATGATGCAGTGTCCGAATGTTACCCCGACGAGCACTCGAATTTGGTTTCTGTCAAAAGATGAAGCCTTTAAAAGTATAAACTCGCAAAATCGTTTTATTACAGTTTATTTAAGAACATAGAAATTGGTACTTCTAAAGGGGTTTCCAATAAGAGGTGTTATTGTGAATGACCCCTATTTCGGTAGCTGTCACCTTTGAAGCTTTTATTCTTTGACATTTGACAAGTAGAAACTACGCCATTACTAAAAACGGAACGATACACGCTTCAACAACGCATTGAAATTATTAAAATTCACTACGAAAATGGTGAAAATCATGCAGCCACAGTTCGCAAAACTAAAGCATTTTTTGGTCGTCGTGAAGCACCTTGTCGGTCCGCAATACAGAAATTGGTGGAAAAATTCGAGCTGTTGGGACAAGTTAGTGATGTGAAGAATAAAACCCGTGCACGTCGCTGAAGAACAACTGAGAATATTGCTGCTGTAGCCCAAAGTGTTGAAGAAAACCCAGGTTTGTCCATTCCTCGTCGTTCTTTCGAATTGGGCATTCCACAAACGTCATTACACCGTATTTTGCATAAAGACTTGGGTCAAGTTTACTTTCAAGAAGACGGTGGTACGTGCCACACAAGCAACGAAACCATTGATCTTTTACGGGAAAAGTTTCCGGACCGTGTTATCTCTCGAAGAGGTGATCCCAATTGGCCACCGAGATCTGGTGATTTAACACCTTGCTACTTCTTCCTTTATAACACCTCTTATTGGAAAACCCTTTATGAAGGATAATCTCTTCTGCTCAATTACTCTTTTCTGCATTTGCGAACTAGGTTTTTTGGCCATTGATGTTGGAATCTTTGACCTTTTAATGTCAATTGCCACGAGACGCGAGTTATACTAAGTCTCGTTCCGTAGTTCTTTGGCCAAATTAAATGGGACAAATGAACCTCTTACCTTCGTTCAAGCTGATGACACTTGTCTGCCAGCTAATAGTATGTCCATAACAGAGCCGCAACTTACCAGTTTATCTGCTGCGCCTCGTTGCCTTCCACACCAACACATCAACATGTCCAACGCAGCACAGCAGTACTGAGTGATGGGTTTTTGTTCTCAAAGTTGCAGTCATGTTTAGGCTCCATTCAGGCGACGATATTTTTCACGCATACGTTATGTGATTTTATCGAGTAAAACTGTAGCAGCGAGTGTTGTATGAAGTTCTTTGTACAGAGCTAATAGCTTGGACCACAAATCTAAATATTTTCAAAAGAGCTGAAGATTTTATAGCCAAAATATTCTTCTGTAGATTAAGTTTACTTGTGCCTCCTTTGACGCATAAACCTTATACCCTCTCGCTCTTATAATAATCTGCGATAACATTGACGGGCAGCTCGTGGCCGTTCCAAGTTGAATCCAGAAAGCTGCTTCCCATTAGACACTCGCAAACTGTCATACTTAAGGCCCAGCTGCCGGTAACCTAAAGAGTTAGTCGCCTTTTTTTAACGAACTGCGGACGAGTGTCCGCTGTGAACTGGGACTCATTATACCACCTCACCCAACAATCGAATTTAATGTATGACTAACTTGAAAGGGCGCCCTCATTTGTCTGGTTTGACAAAATCCGGGGTTCGCTTTATTTGTCAGGACATCTGAGATGTGCGTGTGATATGTTAGTCATGGCTCTCCCACAACTAGATGGTCGGATGCGTGAAATGATACAGGTGGCAGATGCAATGGCAGAGCTCTTGTCGAAGGTACATTTGAAAGTAATTATAAAACCATTGTGGCTTAAGGTATGGGGACAAGAAGACCTTACAGGGAGACAAACATTTTGTAGAGGAACCACTTTGCCTTGCTGTTCTCTCCAAGAATACAACAAATAGTTGGCGGTTAGTCAATCGACTGGCCAGAAGGTTTATTTAGCAGGAAACTTTTGTTCTGTCTAGCCAAGAGCAGCATGTATGGAGAATTGGCTGTAGGAATTTAAGGAGTCTTCCAATCAATTAGAACTCTAGGTCGACGTCAGCATTGCAACCGAAATGCTTTTTTTTTTTTTTTTTTTTTTTTTTTTTGTCGGAGGTTGTTACTATCCGATGGAGCACTCAGACACAAACTACAGGTCCATTGTACTGCCAAACAGACACCTTACATTACTGTACTTAGTTTTCCCGTCTTTCGAAGAAAGATGAGAAGGAGCTTCAGTGATGAAGAGCTTAGATGTTCGGCACTCACCACATCAGCCCCAAAGATCCGCCACCTGATGCGAGCAAAGGCGGGACAGCTACAGAGGAAGTGTTCCGCTGTATCATCGTCCTCTCCACAAGCAGGACAGATAGTGGTGTTGCTCAAGCCCAACACATTTAAGTGTTTGGCAAAAGCTTGGTGGCCCGAAAGGACGCCCACAAGCAGTCTGCAGTCGATTCTCCTAAGAGATAGAAGGAAAGACGCGGACCTTTTGCAAATGTCCGGACGCAGTCGTTTGGCCTGCCTACACCCAGCACAGTCACGCCACCGACGCTCATGTTCACGAGAAACCCAAGTATCAATGGATGACCTAACCATAGAAGCAGGCAGACCCAACGCAGGTTCAGGTCCTGAGAAAGCCTCTTCTGAACCCCGTCTGGCAAGCTCATCAGCAATCTCATTTCCCTGGATACCAGTGTGACCTGGGACCCAAACAAGATTCACGGTGTTGAGCCTTCCGACTAAGTTCAGAGAAAGCTTGAGTTCGAGCACTAACTTGGACGAGGTAAGAGGGTTAAGCAGCGCTTTTAAAGCAGCTTGGCTATCACTGCAAACGCATATGCTTCTAGCCCTCCACCTGTTTGTCACAATATAGCGCATAGCCATAAGGATAGCGAAAATCTCCGCTTGGAAGACAGACGCATGGTTACCTAAGGGGTAGTGTAGTCTAATGTTCTCGCTTTCCACAAAGACACCAGAACCAGACCCTTGTCCGGTTTTGGAGCCATCCGTGAATACACGATGGCATTCTTTCCCAGGCTCAGAGTCTGACCGAAGCCATTCCGTTTCCTGAGGAAAGTTGACATGGTAGTTTTGTCGCAGTAGGATTTCTGGGGTCATTGCGTCAGACGGCATGTCCATAAGACAGGGGTCAAAGGACAATTCTCGCACAAGTTCCTCAAAATTCCAATGCGCGTGGTACCAAAAGCCACCTCTCTTTAACCGAGAAATGGTTTTCAGCGTACACCCCATGATAAAAATATCAAGAGGGGGGAGGTTCATCATAGCATCTAGAGCAGAGCCCGGAGTGCTAGGGAAGGCCCCTGTGCATCCAAGACAAACCGTTCTTTGAAGTCTGGCAAGAGAGGCAGTAACACGTTTCCGCGAAAGCCTGTTCCACCATACAACCGATGCGTATGAGAGAAGTGGTCTTATCATTGCCGTATAGATCCAAAGGACCCTTTTAGGAGATAAACCCCATGTCTTGCCAAAAGCGCCTTTGCACTGCCAGAAAGTTGACAGCGCCTTTCCAACCGAAATGCTTGCTAACAAAGCTGTTGTTCTTTCAAAAGACAAGACATGAAACAAGGTCCGATCTTGTTAGAGCTGTTCAACTAGCTGCCGTCGCATCATGCACCATTCCGCCACCTATCTATCACATTAGGACAGAAAGGTCGTCTGAGTATACACCGTTCCTTTCAATTGTCCGGGCCATAGCACATAATTCGTTTTTCATATTCACGGATTCAGAGGATTTCAGCAACAACTTTTATGAAGTACAATATTTATAACAGCCATTCGTACCTTGACCTAAGCCTCGTCCAGTCTCGGATATGCGGTGGAAGCTAGCTTTTAATGTGCATCGCAATTTCAGTTAAATTTGGCAAGCAGAATGGTTTGCCAATAGCTGGCGCATGTGTTGCAACGGCAGGGAAAAATCCAGAACTTGATTTATGTAGATTGTCTTGGGACATTATTTCTTGTCCAAGTTTTGTTTGCTCAGGTTCTACGTCTCTATTTCTGATGGATTGCCATATCTGACTGCAGTATACCGTACCGACAGTTTCTGGTTAGAAAATATGTTAATTATTAAAATCATAACAAATTCATTCAAAACGCACGTCCCCAACCCCAACTCGGATTCGAAGACGTGCTATGGAATCATGGCAACAGGCAGGCGTTCTCTAAGTAAACCAAGGAAAAGGCCAACATCTCTTCTGTACCACGGTGGCGGCCGGTGGTGCAAGATGGAAAGTTGTAGTGTCGGCGATGACTTGTTTTCCTATCAAGTGCTGCAGCTATTTGCATTGGAACTTTTTCTTACTTAAGACTCAGATTTGAATTGATAATGAAGTTTCGACAGAAACCACGGCGTAAATCTGCGAACGCTGATCATGTGCCATCCAACTTGAAGTGCTGGAGTACCAAAGTCCTCAAAACAGAGCAAGAATCGGTTGCGTGGAACTGATATTACTCATTCTACCACGTCGTCGTATTCCCATCACCCAGCATTTGTTTTATTTATGAATCTGTAAATGTTTTAACTTTGTTTTTAGCTTGACTTCACTGAAACCTTAAACGAGTACAAGGCTTTGATTTTACAAGTTATTTAAGTTTGTATTATTGTCTTCCAGACTGTTGCTGTCATTGCTATGACTTCTTATTGGCGACATCAGAATCGTATTACGGATGCATCAGCCAAACTGCAATTCCACATTAGACCATCAACACAATTCACCAGTAAGTCTCTTATTCTATTTATTTATTTATTTCCTATCATCAACAAACATTCCGGCTTAACTTATTCAGTTAGTTAAACTTGGGCGATTGATTACACTTACCCTGGCAAGTCATTTGTTTCGTAACATTCAGTGTTTGTCTAAGAAAGTTCATGATTCCAATATAATTCTCTCTCCAAAAGCGAAGCAGCAAATTCGTTTCAGCAGTAGATCACTGTTATTATTCAAAACTTATTCACAAAATTAGAAACTGTGCAAAATAGTCTAGGAAAACTGAATTCGAGCAATTTTTCCAACCAAAAAAAACCTCTCCAAGTTCTGACATTTCTCAAATCAGCTGTTTGTGGAACGTATGCAACATTAATCACCATGTGGGTTAGTAGAGATAAGGTAGTTTTATCCTAAGGGTTGTTGGATTGGATAGGTGAAACAGTACAGTAGGATTTGAAAATTTGAATTGAACTGATTTATGTGGCATTCGATTGGGCGCAGAGCACTTTTTATGTTCGTTTGGTACAAAAAAAAAGGAATCTTTTTCTGGATTTTATCCGCAGAGTTGCTCGAGATTTATCAATACAAGTGCGTTTGAGTTTGACAACTGGTGGAGTTTGTTTACCTACGGTTTCGTGAAATTTTTCAACTGCAAAGAAACACATTGCATCGGGAGGATCTATTTTTGTTAATTATTTATGTACAAATGTTTAGAAATCAATTTGGGCCAGCATTTTGAATGTTTTCATATAAAATTTAACGAGTGAATGAAAAACGCTTAGAAAAGTGTCGAAGGGTACACATATTGTAGTCGCAAAAATATCAACAAAAAAAGAGCAAGTGACGTTTTCATGTTCGATTAAAAACACGGAGTATGAAATCTGAGAGCGAATCTGAAGAAGCCCAATCGAATACCACATCAGTTTTGTCTTTTGTCGTTTTCCATCGTTTTCAGATTTGCACAATGGAACATGAAATGAGATCACTCCTTTGTTTCATTTGTTTTGGTGCGTGATTTAAAAGTCAGCTCTACCTACATTCTAATTTGTTGCGTTTATAAAAATCCATTCCCTTACGTTGATGTCCATTGCAGCGGCCAAATGCGAATTTTTCTCTATTTCTCACAGACGTTTGACAAAAATTAATGTCAAATGTTTTGGTTAAGTGAAAGCAGGTGTAAATCTCGCTGACAAATCGAGATTCGCAATACTGCTCTGACTCTGAAAAAAGGGTATTTTTTTTTCTTTTGCGGCCAATGGAACATGAAATCTGACAGCCACCTGATTTCGAGAGCAGAAAAACTGTTTTGAATATGAAATAAGTGTTTTTCTGTCCAAATGGAAAACAACATAAGATTTCAGATTTTGTGTGCCATTCATTGAAGATAAAAACCCAAATTGCTCTCTTTTCTTTTTGTTTATAATCGTGCACTCTGAATTTATGTGATATTTACTTATTTACTGGTGAAATTTTAAATTTATTTTGTTCGAAATTGGCGTCCAAATTGATTTCTCAAAATTCTGGGGTTGATGTTTAAGTACTCACTTCATTTTCAAAATTTAGCTTACGAAAATGAGTGTTAGGATTATACTATTTACACCATCAGGCACGCGCATTGAGACGGGACAGAGAGATTGGTTTTTCCTCAATCAATGCTAGTAAAGGAGTAAAAATGAGATCACAAATTAGACGCACAAAGTGTTATGGATGTTCTACCCATAATTATAGATACGTAAAACGGAAACAAACAGAAGTTCCGACTAACAACATTTCTGCAATCACTTGAAAACATTTCTATTTCTGATTTAAAACATGTGAAATGAGAGTGGTAATTAGTTTCAGTAAACTAAACCAACAATTCATCAATCAGTTATACGAAATTAATAAATAATTGTCCGTTCATCACTTCCGGAAGGCATTTTGTTTTATAGGAAAGCGAAATTTCGTAAGCTATCGCTATAAAAATACCAACATGCATAGCTTTCCCATTATCCCTACCACGTAAACAAGATGGCCGACCAAAAAACGTGTTACGTCTTTTTGCGTGTTAGGCAATGCTCTCCCTTTCAGTCACACGGCTATTTAGTCACGTCTATCACAGAAACCCTCGTAATAAAGTTACGAATTCGGATCTACGTTACGAATACGAAAAAATGTATATCATAGAATCTGAAGGTAACCACAAAAGGCATTGCCGCACTTAATAGTCATATTCGAAATTTCGAAATCAGCTGATTAACGTCAAAGTATGCGCGATTGAAGAAATAAATAAATTATAAATCGTTGTTCTGAGTATTTAGAAAAAAAAAGGTTAGAAATGGATTCTGTTGCATTTGCAATTGTTGCTTATGAGGAGGAGAATATTAGGCGCAAAAAGGAAATAAAAATGCATCGTAAGATACTGAGGGAGGCATGCAATCCGTTTGAGCTCGAGGATCAAGTGTGAGTTGTTGCAGAACATTTTGTTTTATTTCAACCTAAATTCAAGTTTACAGATTTCAAAAAGATTTGTGACCTTTAATGGAATAAAAATGATTATTTTTCCATAATTCTGTAACAAACTTACGGTTTTTGCATTTTGATTCTTTTTTGTCTGCGCAATACGAAAAATCAAATAGTTCGTAGATTTAAATGTCAAAATTCTGATTCATTCGGATTCAGTGATACCACTTTCTACGAATTTCGAAATTCGTAGCAAAACTTTCCCCTACGACGGATTCTGTGATAGTTCGTTCGAGGTTCGTAGCAAAATTCCGAGTACGACGGATTCTGTGATAGACGTGAATATCCCTTTAATCTTCCGTGTTCGGAATGTGTGACCGTGTAAATGCGGCATTAATCTTTAAAGAGATCTCTAGAGTTAAATTTAGCGCAAAGTGCGAACTCCTCTTACCTACATTGCTTTAAATTTACTTTTGGGGCAAATTTTGTGTAGGTAGGAGCTTTAAGTGCAAGCCAAACTTGGGCCTTTAGAGTTGATGCGGAAGCTCTGAATTTTTCACATTAAAGAGAGAAAATAACCTGTCAACGAGCTAGTATATTCGTACATTTTGACATATAAATCACTTTTTTCAAAGTCGCAGCAATTGGTGATTTTCAGCCGTCAGTTTCTAGCTGCAATTTTAATTTTGAGTTTAAAGGGTGAATAAGGTCGGAGTCGCTATTGATGTGTCATTTTGTCGCACTGTCAAACCGAAAAGAATGCTCCTTCCCATATAGATACGTCATGATGAGCGAATACTAAGTTGGGTAACCAATGTGCTGTCACTATTAGTTTTGGGTGACGAACTTCATTCTAGAACAGCAGTTAATTGGAGGGAATTTCTCATTCGCGGATTTGTGAATCGCGACTGTTTGTGGACTGTGTATTAAATCTGACAGTTTGCGACTTAAGTAGGTGGCAAAGTGTTTGTTATTTAAATTTCATTAATTTTCATATGCCCTGTTTTTCGATGGAGAGGATCGCGGTTGAATTAGCCGTGCTTGCTCCAAATCCAAACATCACATATGCTTGGTTTAGAGGACGCTTTTCTAATGACGCATAGAGCATGTAAAAATAAGTTCAGAACTCCCCAGAAAACCCGCATATTGTTGGCCGACGAATACAGATGGGAGTCAAAACATATTTTGTGTAAAATATTTTAGATTTGTGCCGAATGTATGCGGAAGAATCGCAGAGGAATGCAATCTTAAAGACTATGCGACTTTTCTAAAGAACGATAGTCAAATTTATAGGGGACACCATTTTTCACAGCCACAGTTTTCAATTTTTCCAAAACAGTGTTCATTGTTGGAACGGATGTTTCTTCTGTATTTAAATAAAATATAACGATGCTCGGAATGCGGAAACCCACTTCCCGAATACTCTCAGACAAATCTTAAGACTCCCCCAGAAAAGTTTTCTTTATTCCCTTCACCAATTTAACCTCAATTTGTAGTACAATTCACTTCAACACCTTTATCCTGCCTTCCAAGGGGGCAACAATCGGATCATTTACTTCAATAAATTCAGTCAGGGCGTCCAAATCACTGGGGCCAACCCTTCAACGAAAAAATCCACATGTCAACTGGAAATTGAAAAGAAAACCCAACCACTTACTCTGCATTAGATGCGTTCTCCTTGATAACACCAAATCCGTTGTTTCCCTCGGCCAAGTAGTCAGCAACAACCACCCTGTAAACTTTGTCCAGATCCAACTGTTCAAACCGAGGAATGTCACACTTCTGACAGCGAACCAGCACCTCTTGCACCCTCCCACCAACGGGCTGTGTCACATTATACGTCACTCTCAGCCCTGAAACTTGAAGCAGTCGACTTGAGGTTGGTGTTTGTAAGCTGGGGTTCATCGGAGCGACACCAACTTCTAGAACCTCCACCAGAGCTCTTCCGGGCAGATTTAGGGCGATGAATTTATTCTCAAACGGGCACATTGTCACCAAGTGGGAGTAGGTCAGAACTTGCAAGTCAAAGGAGATAACAATTGCAAAAGATCAGCTAGGAAAGTTTTTTAATACTTACCGCCCTTTTGTAGGGGTACACGAAAGTTTCCCTGTGTTGTCAGTGCAATTGTTACATTAGACCAGTAGTTGGCTTCGTACGGCGTTTTCTTAATAAACTAATTGCAAAAAAAAATATCAGTTAGGGAGATTATTTTTGTGTTGTGATTGTAAGGGATGATTGCACCAACAGTTTGCAATCAGTTTTTGAGTCTTTTTTCGGCCTAAAGGTGTCTGGAGATTGGGTTTCGTTTACTAGTGCATTCATCCCGCAGCAAACATACTGCATAGACCATGGCGTCTGTGAAGAAATTCCCCAAGTTGCACTCCCGCGATGCGCATTCAAACTTTTCCAGCTTGACCCGTGTTTCGCCAATAACGCGTTTACCAGCTTCGTCCAAGTGTTCTTTCCATGGGATAAGGGCTTCCAAAACAGTGGCATCTGCAATGAAATTGAATTGTTTATTACGAGGGATAGAGACAGAGATAGCACGAACCGCAAGTATTCGATTTAATGTATAGTTGGCCATGTAAAATAAGAAAAAAAGCTGCGGGAGCTCACACGAATGCAAGGACATACAGAAAAGTGTTAAATCCTTGGGGTTATGAAGATGAAAAAGAAGAAGGAGCCGAAATCGGAATTTTAACAACGTTAGTTCTTTGCGGTTCCCATACGACGAGTATTATTGGGCCGGTGCAATGAAAAAGTCAAAAACAACTGAGTCGCACTACCTTATCGGTACTCTGAAGAGTGAACATGAACGATGTCGTAATATGGTGCAGAGTGTGTTGTAGCTGACATGGCGTGAATTGACCTTTTTGCGAGAGAAAACTTTATTAACAGAGCAATAACAAACACGATAACTTTAAACTTTCTCTAGAGTCCCAAGTGAATCAAATGACAGCAGGAATGGGAATGGAAAGCCGCTTTTAAGGGAAAAGCCCATAGAATCCGTTGAATCCGATCGCTTAATATTGACGTACCATTCGACGGAACGAGTAGTACCATAAAATGCGGCTCATACAGTGACAGCCGATGACAGTTTCTCTCATTTTATCAATCAATGCTTCATCGCAAGTTGTGCCTTTGAAGAAACCTTCAGCCTTATTTATTAGTATTTGCTAAACTAGTTATACAGGGCTTGCGTCAAAAAAGGTACTGAAAAGGGGAAATCTATTACATTTATCTGTCGGAAAAGATAAAAAAAAACTGCCATTTGATGAGAAATGCAAATTCAAATACAGTGGAATCCGGATATAGCGACGGTCAAGGGACCGGCGACATTAAGTCGTTCTAACCGGAAGACGCACAAAACGAACTGAAAATTGTATATGTAAATATTAACATATCTGTATGTAAGGAAGTAACGTCAATGAAAACCAAATAAACCTTTAAATCAGAAACATTTTTCTCTTAATTTCACTCAGAATAGCTATTTGTACATGCCAATTACAACAAAAACAATATTTTAATATATGTAATTAAATACATACATATTTATGTACATAGAAACTGCACCGTCGCGTAACTCTGTTGCGTAAAAACTGTCGCGTGTCGCGCTAATTGTGCTACCTAACCTATTGCTATTGCGTAGAGAAAATTCAAAGAGTGGCATACTACGATTGCTTTATATTTTTTAAACAACAACCACTCGTCGCTGTAACCGAACGATTTATTGGAAAATTACGTCGTTTAAAGCGGTTGGTCGCTCAAACCGGATTCGCGCTAAACGGATGTTCGTTCATAGGAATTAGTATGCAAACCTAACAAGTTGTTGTGTCTACGTCGCTTAAAACGGTTCGTCGTACTAAACGGATTCCACTGTACAAACAGGAATTAAAATATGGAAAAGTTAAAAGAAAAAGTTGTGAGGTTTGGGACTCCTATAAAACGGTAGTCTTATGCAAATTAAAACAAATATATAAGTGAATTTAAAAAATCTCATATCTGCAAATATTTCTAAAGCATCTTATCGAATTTATTTGTAGGACCTTTAAAATTGAAAATAAAAACGTCGATACAATCCATCCAATTTATTTCTGGGGTTATATTCCGTATATCAACGATCGTCTAAACTTTGATCACCAAAATAAGTCATATTCTTTTCTATTTTTTTTGACAAATGTCAGTTTTCATTACATTTATAGAAAATGAACTGGATTAAGCTCTCAAACTTGTAATTTTAGCACTTAGTTGCTAGTTTTGGAGGTGTATCGTTTCGGCGATAACCGTCTGAAAAGTTACGGAATGAGTGCCCTGATTTCATTTAAAATAAAATGTGACAGATTTTTTAAAAGACAAAATGATACTATAGGCACTAAACAAATAAACTTTTTGCTTTAAGCAGCATTTTAAAGAGCGCATACCTTTATACACTCCCTATAATATGTTTATAAATCAGGCTGCTAATGTTTCACCCAGCGGTTAACGCCCGAACGCATTCGTTTGTACAGGATGACGTTGTTTTGTACATAGCTCGCTGCTCTGTAAATGTCAGTTACATCCCAGTAAACATGTCAAAGATAATGGCAACCTTCAAGTATCTAGTTTAGTAATTCTGACAGCTGGCTGAGTAGATGTGTCTTAGTTTTGATTGGCCTAGATCGGTCGCATGAGCAGCTTTTTAATTTGACGAATATATAGTCAACAAAAATTTGTGACTGACAGTTCGTATAAGTGGCTGACGTAGAAAAAGTGACGTTACCGACCAAATCTACTTTTTGCGTACAGGGTACGTCTAGTTCAGGGCACTCATTCCGTAACTCTCAGAACGATAATCGTTTGCGCGATAGTAGTCAACGATCTCGTCATCTATTTGCTTTCCGTAACTCTATCACTATCGTCTCGTCTATCGTTTATTTTGTACTAAGAGAGAGAGCATTGAGAGAATTGAGTTTCTTTCAGAGACTCTCAAACTATGTATGAAAATTCAATCAGACGTCGTCTGAAATGTCATAAATGACAATTTTTGAAAAAATTATGTGTTTGTGTTTGTCGCCGGTAAATAGAAAAATTTCAAAATGTAAGTAATTCAACTTTGTTACTTACGTTATTAATAATAAGAATAAATAATATCCAAGAATTTATTATTGATAGGTCAGCTACACCAAAGCAAATGGCAATTTTAATTGCTTTTATGGGTGAGCGTCCGGACTTGGCCAAGGTTATAAGCCAAATAGCCACCAAGGAATACCTAATTTCTTCAATTTATTTTCATTTGGTGTTATACGACACTTTATTTACTTATTGTTTTAAGGTTTGGACTGACTTTAAATACAGAGCCAAGAAGAAATGCAGCCAACATTTTCTGTTAGGTTTAATTTAATTTGTAAAAGTAACGCAATGCACTATTATTATGACACTATAGGCCAGTGTTAGCGAAATATTAAAATTACAGTTGGGTGTTAATAAGTCTCGACTGGTAAGGTATTTTAAATACGCTGGCCTATGGTCAATCTTCAACATTTTTCAGGAGAACGAAAAACTGTTAAAAAGAGGAATATTGTGTCATCATAAGATTTTCTGACTTAAGATGAAACCATTATCCGTTTTATATGGGGATAGGAGTGTGATGACATAGAAGTATATGTTTCAAAAATAGAGACAATGTGCAATCGTACATTGATAAAAATGGAAACATCTTAAGTCGACTTAAGATGTTCTACCTTTTCAGTCGAGAAGTATCTAATTAATAATTTAATACAATAAAGGTTAAAGTGTAGTTATTTGTACAAATATTCAGTAGCAGTTAAAAAATATCTGAAGTCAATTATATTTTTCTTGAAATTCAATAAATCTTCAGCTGGTTTGCAAATTTACAAAACATAAAAATCAATACAAAACGATACCTCATTAGGTATCGCTCAAATTGTATCGTCTGGGCGATAGCGTTTCGACGATTATTGAGTTACGTGAAGCAAATGTTCAATCGTCAAAACGATATCGTCTGGACGATAGACGATTATTGAAGTTACGTGAAGCAAAGCTATCGTCGAAACGCTATCGTCTGGCGATAATCGACATACGGAATGAGTGCCCAGATCAACTTAGTCGGCTTAATTATAAGTAGGTCTTTGAATGTGCACATCTGGCATGGCAAGTCGTTCTGACACCTGTCAACAAATGTATAGGAATAATATGCAGCTGGGTGGAAGAACTGCCCTCCAGTCAAGATGAGTTCCATTCAAAATAAAACACCGTACGTAAATTAACTTAAAAAATATTTACTAATCTCTTTGGTTTAATTTATGATTTTGATTCGACCCTCGTTGCCCGTCGTTATAGGCGTTGCTACGCGAATGTATTGTGTCAGCGCTTCTATATCTGTTATATGGCTCCTTAAAAAATAAAAAAAATAAAATAGTTGTCAACGTCAAAGGCACTCGGACTCCATTTTGTGTAAACTCACTCATGATCGGTGCTTTTTGTGGCCAAAATCTGAAAGCCATCTCCTCCGTTCACAACATAGTCCGGTGCTACGATCCTATACACGTCTTTCCTATCCAGTGGTGTAAACCGGGGAATAGAACAGTCTGCACATTTCACCTGCACGTCTTGAACCCTACTGCCGACGGGCTTTCGGAAGTCGTAAGTGATCCGCAGGCCAGACACCTGCAGCATGTTAGATGAGCTGCTGATTCCATTTGACAGATCCACCTGATTGACGCAGTACTCCAGTGTGTCGATTAGGTCTTCACCCTTCAAGTTGAAGGCCACAATGGTGTTTTCAAAGGGAGACATCGTCACCACGTGTGAATACGTCAGTTCTAAAAATTAAATATTAAGGTGGAAACAGATGAGAAAAACCATTTGCCTTACCGCCTTTGTAGAGTGGAACTCTCAGGGCACCAGTGTTGACAATGCCTATCGATACATTGGACCAGTTTTGCTGGTCGTAAGTCGGAAGGCTGGCGTACGCATGGACCAATGCGTCGGTAAAGAAGTTTCCAAGGTTGCACTCTGCGGACGAGCACGACCATTTTTCCAGCGTAACCCTCGATGTTCCGACAACCACGTTTCCCATTTCGTCGATGACTTCTTTCCACGGAATCATTTGCTTTACGACTTCTTCATCTGAAAAAGGAGGGTTTAGCCAAGGTGGGCGCATGTTAGTCAAGTGTACGTACATTTGTTTGGGTGGAGCATTTACGTTTTCACTAAGAAACCAACTTAACAAAACTTAAGACCGGGTTTACTCTGTCCTATAGAGGGACTCTTACTTACCCTCTTTCACATCCCTGCTCATGTAGATCGGCGCACCCTCATACGAAACCACGTCGCCATTGTCGTCAAAGAAAACGGTTATGTTTCCAACATATTTGGCATAGGCAGCCGCCTGAACAATCAGCACTCGATGGCCGCTGGTTTTGTGTATCACCTCGGTCGGATAGTTCCCCCTGGGGCGATCGGGGCCTGGAAGAACGTCGCCAGTAAACAGGAACGTATGCGAATGCGATCCAATGATCACATCGATTTCTGCACCCGCGTTCGCAGCGATAATCTGATCGACATCATAGCCACAGTGTGAAAGGACAATGATTATGTTGGCGCCCTGCTTCTTCAGCTTCTCAGCCTCCTCAATGATTGAGTCGCTTTCGTTCAGAAACTTCAGCTTTCCCGTATCGGCCAGGTCCTGCAAAAAGCAAACATTTAATGCTATGGGACTTGCAGCTGAGCCTAACTTACATAGAAGGTCTCTAGAACGACTCCGATAACGCCAATCTTGCGTCCACTCCTCTCGATAATCATTGACTTCTGGTACAGTCCCTCCATGGTGGGCTCCTCCGAGGAATCGATGTTCGCCACGAGCATTGGTGATTGTATGGTCTCGAGGAATGGCACCAGTCCCTCGACTTTGTGGTCGAACTCGTGATTTCCAAGGGTCTGTCAAAAGAATAAATAAAGTCAGTCGCGTTACTAACTGCTGATTGCATATATCAGACCAACCATTGCATCGGCTGGAAGCAGGTTCAGAAACTGGCTGGTCACATTCCAACGGCCAACGTTGTACCAGATCGTCCCCTGGAAGCTGTCACCCGCATTGAAGTAGACTGGATTGAAGTCCTTTTGCTCCTCCAGCAGCCGGCGCACGGTGTGAACAGTGCGCGCATAGCCTCCGATGCATTCCTCACCCGAGTCGCAAGTGCCACCAGATGTGTCAGTCGCCTCAAATCTGAAGAGAAAAGACGGGTGATGGTGAAACGTTTGTCAATTTTTTGCCTTCCCCATAACTACGGAAAAAGTAATTAGTTCCGCGCAGTATCAAGAACGTGCTATCGAATATTTTGCAATATCTGGCAAAGCAATCTGAGCAGAGTGGTATTTTATCTGATGAAAACATTTTAAATAGCAATAAACACTGGTTGTGATAAGAGCCGTTTAATCAATGAATTACGGTGCCTGTGATTGTTCAAGGGAAGATGAATACTGACCGATTAGATTAGGGCTTTCGCTGAGGTGGGATTGGACTTTATATTCACTGGCAGGACGGTTCCGTGGAAATGGTTTAGAAGAGATAATCTCGTCGTAAATTTTACTGTAACCACTCGGTGTCGGTATGTATCAAATGGGGTAAACACGTGGGGCGCATAAAACAGACGAGTAGGGTGACAGGAAGTTGGAGTTTTAAAAGGCTGTCCTTCAAAGCAAAAGCGGAGACCAAAACTAAATTTTATTGAACTAAGGGTGCATTAGAAACCTTTACAAAAAAAGAGAAGTCTCTCTGGGAGTATAGTGAAGAAAGTTTGAGATAGTTTTGCAGGCATTTAGTTGGCTGACAAAACTCCCAGATTGCGTTTTTCAGTGACCTGCATTTGAGAGCGTCGAATATACTACAGAACATATATTTTTGATGAGGTGCTCTTCCACACCTGTCCTATTCTCCTGGACCCTTCATGGTTTATGGTTGCAAGTAGAACTTTGTACTGGCCGTGTCTATAATGAAGGCGAACCTTCGTCTCCAACCAATTATCGAATGCTAGCACTTACGCAACGACTACAACCTTTACACATGGCCACAGCCGGATACACTGATTAACCGTCAGTTTATCACGTATCTTGCACCACGGAGACTTTTGAATTACCGTCCAATTTTTCACTTGTGATTTGAGTGGCTTTTCTCAGCGGAAAAGTGAAACAAATCTCTGCATAACTCCGGTCGAACAAAGACTGCGGAGCTTGATATTTTAAGGGCTTTTGACAGAGTTTGACATTAGGCTCTTCTGTTAAAAAGCCTGCTTGTGGGTTCTCTTATTCAATGGAGGCCGTTTCAATCCAAGTTATTTTTTGTGGTTTCAAATTCAAGCTCACTATATAAATGCTGGTGTTCCGCAAGGCTCTGTTTTCATCCGATTTTCTTTTGCATTTTTTTCTCATAAATGGTCTCTTGTCTACAACTTCGAGTCCAATTTACGTCGCTGGTCTTTGACGAGGTGACGTATAATTTGAGCTTGTTTAAAAATAGTGCTTAGCCATAGAGTGGAATTAGGTCTGCCAAAATACACTCCTCTGCGCTGTCTCTAAAGGACATATGAGAGCCATTTGCGAACAAGCGAATATTCCGTGTTTCTGACATTTCAATTTCATGAAAACTTTTTTTAGTCGCAGATACCCGCGATTCAGTTTCATTTTTAAAGGTTAAGTTCGAACGAATTTTTCATTCGATGGCTTGTGGATCGCGACTGTATTTTGTGGATTGTGAATAAAGTGTGACAGTTGGTGGCAAGAAGACGATCTTATTCAAATGAGATTTTTCGGGTTTTTTCAGGCAGGAATTCTGTACCTTATTCGGGAAACAGCTATAACTTTGGCACTGCAAAGAGATCGCTTTCTATTTCAGGACGCAGGTTGTATATATCTTAACGTCGCTGAAAATGCTCGTTGATGGTTACTCCCAAATGTTTGATGCTTCCCTCAATTTTTCTCGAACTCATTAAAAACTAAAAAAACTAACATTACTCAAGTCGTGGCAGAGATACCGCCCGAAATGTGCGAAAAAGTGGTTGAAAATAACCTCAAAAGAATCGCATGCTGCGAATCTTCCCAAGGCGGCCATTTGAATGATATTGTATTTAACGCTTAATGGCAAAGTCCACACTCTAAAATGAAATACAATTTTCACCGCTGTGTGTGTTTTATTTAGCTTTATTTTCGAAACCGAACAATGAATGGCCCTTTACTAGTACAACAGACATTTTAATTATACTTTTACTGCCCTTGGGCCGCCCACTTTCTAGAATCCCAGAAGGCCTTAGGAAACCACAAGCTTTGGTGGCGTTTGCACATCAGTTTACCAAACGATCGATGCATTTACACGATTGCAACTCTTTTACAACTGGTACGGATGTAAGCGTATTTTGTACGCTAGAATCTGTGCTCTTCGGCGGTGAACTTGGAACACCTTTTTAGTAGGCAGTCCTCCTCACTTTAAATGTTTATATATACTACAGTAAAGGATTAAACAGTTGCAACTAATTAGGTTTAGTTTGTTCACTGGGGCGTATGTGGACTTTTTTTTGTGGAGATCTCATACACGTACTCAACATTTACAGGAAGCCATATGGAAATGTCGTTTGTCGAACTCTCCTGTCTTTCTACCAGTTTGTGACTTAGTTTATACACATCTAGCAATTTTTTTTTTAAAGTCGGACTTGAATTTCAATTTCTTTCCAGAAAAAAGGTTGGCTTTTGTTAGATTATATCGAAGTGGGTTTAGTCAAAAAGCCGGCACACTTGGGCCATTATAAGATGACTTGTAATACCATAGAAGCTATAGGAAGTTCCTTCACCGCATGCTTGAACTTGTTATAAAGCGCAAGTGACTTTGAATGGCTCTGTTTTTCAGATCGTAGTTTTATGAAAAGAGCCGCACAACTACAACGAAATTGGACCATAGTCTCCACCTTCTCCTCCTCTTGTTTGAGAATAAGCCAAGCCTTGGTACATGCTTGCCTTTAAAACAGTGTGACAAGTGATGTCTATCGAGAGGCGTCAGATCCAGTGGCAGATACAGTTTTGGCTAAATCTCTTGTACCACTTGTCCACCTAAAGTGTAATGTGGCCTGACCCTCAGGACTCTAATGCACCTACTTGTGAAACTACGAATCACAATATCTGTCATCCCCCGAGTGTTTATGACATCTACCCGCACTCGCGCTCGTTAACCGCACTTGCTAAGCATTGTAGCTATGCATTGAATATTGAATTTTAAATAAAGTAATTAAATTAATAATAATGCAATAGCACACAAAGCATTATCATAAGTTTGCGTGTAGCGAAAAGAATATCTAAACTATTTCATTTAACTAGTGTACGAGTAGTTGGTAAGGTAGTGCTTGACGAGTTCATAAACCTGGGGTCAATTCTGTGCTTTCATTTCTTCGATTCACTCGGTACTAAAAAGCGATTCTCGCTCAATAAGTGGTGAATTTAATACCACACTCTGTGTTGTACAATTTTAGATTATCAATTTTCAAACTCTCAATAAAAACATTCACTTGCAAATGAAAACGTGAAAAAAAAATATTTAAAGGGTTCTCCAATAAGAGGTGTTATTGTGAATGACCCGATATTTCGGTAGCTGTCACTTTTAAAGCTTTTATTTTTGACATATGGCAAGTAGAAACTACGCCATTACTAAAAATGGAACGATACACGCTTCAACAACGCATTGAAATGACTAAAATTCACTAGAAAAATGGTGAAAATCTTGCAGTCACAGTTCGAAAAACAAAAACATTTTTAGGTCCTCGTGAAGCACCTTGTCGGACCGCAATACAGAAATTGGTGGACAAATTCGAGCTGTCGGGACAAGTTAGTGATGTGAAGAATAAAACCTGTGCACGTCGCTCAAGAACAACTGAGAATATTTCTGCTGTAGCCAAAAGTGTTGAAGAAAACCCATTGTTTGTCCATTCCTCGTCGATCTTTGCAATTGGGCATTCCACAAACGTCATTACACCGTATTTTGCATAGAGACTTGGGTCTTAAGTTTACTTTCAAGAAGACGGCGCTACGTGCCACACAAGCAACGAAACCATTGATCTTTTACGGGAAAAGTTTCCGGACCGTGTTATCTCTCGAAGAGGTGATCCCAATTGGCCACCGAGATCTGGTGATTTAACACAAAAACACCTTGCGACTTCTTCGTTTAGGGCCACGTGAAAGATAAGGTCTAAGCCAACAGCCCAGCGTCGATTCAAGACCTCAAAGATGAAATTCGTGAGGCTATCGAGGACATAGGGCAGCCACATTGCGATTTGGTTATGGAAAATTTCATGAAAAGGATATGGTCCTGTATGCGTGCTCGTGGTGGCCATTTGGCTGATGTTGTTTTTCGTTATTAACGGCATACCTTCCTCTTTATTATGAAATAAACATCCGATCATTTATCTCAAAAAATGGCATTTTTCTGTGAATATCAAAATAACACCTCTTATTGAAAAACCCTTTATATGAACATTTTTGAAGTTTGGTTTTACATTTTCGTACAACTAGAATCGAAATTGCGGTGAAAACCTTTTCGTTTAACTTTTTCACAGAACCTGAATTGAGATGCCATGAAAAAGGTTAATACTCCGCCATTTCCTAAAATAGGTTCAACTATCTATGGTTACTGTAGAATTTATAGCTACCGATTTGAAGCTGATTACCACTTGGTTATTCGAGAAATACTGCTTTCTGTAGCAGATATCACGTTTTGTTTCAGTCAAGATTAGATTTATTTTATAGCAGCATTTTTTTTATTCATGAAAAACGCTACAATAATAGAGAAGAGAGGAAGTTGACCTAACAAATTGCACAATTTTTTAACACAACTTAGCAAAATGATGTACATCTCAGAAAGATACCCAATGGCCGCATTCAAGAATCTAGTTTTCTAAAGTCGACTAGATTGGTCTGGATAAGATGTAACCTGAACGCAAAAACTAGATTGGTCGAAAACGTCACTTTTTTTGCGTCAGCTATATATGAGAACTGTCCACTTAGTACTCAGCCACAAATTTCTTGACTAGATTCGTCTCGTCGGCTACCCCTCCATAAACTTCAACTGAAACACCTGCATTTTTGACCGATTTCCCCCAATCAAAACCGAGATACACTAAGTGAGAGAGCTGTCAGACTTACTAAACTAGATACTTGAACTTTTTTAATTCTTTTTTTTAATTCTAGTACTTTTTTCCATTTTCAGTTTGACTGAACTGTCAAAGTGCAGCTGCACGGCATGAGAGTTCTCGCACGGGTGAGTTAAATTTGCTATTCTGTATTAATTCTTAAAATTCCATTCAACGACGACATTTTATTAAACAGTTGACTCACTGTTTACGTTCATGCGTCCGTGTCGCCTTGAATTAAATCTAATACCTACCAAGACTAATCTCATCTCATGCAATAAATTTCTATATTAGTATTGCTAATGATTGGAGTTTATTTTTCAAGTGGTTCCCGAATGGCCTGATTAAATTCTTTTTCGCGTAATTGATTGGTAGTAAATCGTGACATATTTGACAGTTTTAATGGTTTGCCTAGTTGTAAATGAAGATATATGTTCTTGGTAAATCTTTTGACACATTGTAAAGTGGGTCAGATTATTATATAGATTCATAGCACTCCAGTTGGCACCTAACTTTAGAACTCGGCTAACAACAATCGTATTTTGTTAAACGATTTGAAGTTAAAAATGTCACAAATTATGACACTTGAGTAGGAAATTAAATTCAAATGCGATCTTCGAAGATGGGAATGCATGCAAACATACTGTGGGAACATTCATTAACCTAGTCAACTAGATTAGTCTGGACTAGATGAACCTTGAACGTGAAAACTAGATTAGTCGGTACACCCCACTTTTCCTACGTCAGCCACTTATACGAACTGTCAAAACTTAGTACTCAATCACGAAATTCCTGACTAGATTCGTTGCCTACCCCTCCTTAGACGTCAACTGGAAAAAAAACTGTTGAAGTGATCGATCTAGGACAGTCAAAAATGAGACATATCAAGTCAGCCAGCTGTCAGACTTACTTAAATAGGTACCTACTTGATGGAGACGTTCAAGTACTGCATTTTAATTGTTTGATAATGACACCAAATCAAAATTGAAACTGGTATTCAAACCAAACCAGATGGACTTAATCGTTTTCTCTCTAAATGGCTTTGTTTAGAGTTCATTGACACCTGAGTATTATACTTCTATGTAGATATACCGCTCACCTTTCAATCAGAAGTCAATAAACTGTCAGTGATAGAGAACAGGTACCAATATTAATTTATTATGATTTACGAGGTTGCTGGTTCAGACTGAATTTCAATTCAGAAATAGTGATAAGAGCTTGTCCTCAGATAAAATATTCCATAAAGCCAAATACAATATCAATATCAGAGATACTATTGTTTTAATTATAGTTTAGTATGCAAAACGTGTCAACCGATTGCCAAACTAATCTTAGCTCTAATCTTTATTGTTCGGATTGTCATGCGATTTGCTAGATTAACTTGTCATTCTCGTATGACGTCTAAGTTAATACCGGTGCAAATTGGATTGAAAATGCATTTTCCACTTCAAACGCAAGGTAATTCGTTTCGATAACTTTTGCGCTTAATGTAGGTAACGCAGTTTGCGGTTGAGGTGTTGCATTGATTCCGATTTAGGTTACCCCTTTTAAGTGTATCCGAGTGGGTAAGGACTTTTAATCGTTAAGAACGGACATCCCCCATCTGTGAGAGCACGTCAAGTACTTTATTCGCTCCGTTGTCGGAAGTCCCTCAAAGCCAACGCTGAGTAGCTAATTGTTTGCTGACAACAGGCGTGTTTTTTTGAGCTTCGATCTCAGCAAAGCAAAGTAAAATAGGATTTTCAGTACACAATCACAACAATTACTCTGAGTTCTCGAAGTGTCAAGTAGAACGTAGTTGTTGTAATTGCGTGCTGAAAATCCTGCTTTACATTTCTTTGCTGAGATCGAAGCTCAAAAAACAGGCCTAATGTCGATCGGAATGTGAAGCGTGGCTTGTGTGCCCTCGTTGGAGATCCTCAGTGTCACAATCAGCGTTGCCACTAAAGTCTTTAGCAAATGTAGTACGTTAGCTAATAAAATGTAGCATTTTCAAACAAAATGTAGTATCTGTTATTTTTTTTTTTAATTGGCATTTACATTAAGTAACAAACAAATAAATAGTAATGACATAACAAAAAAATAATTTTAATTCACAAAAAAATAACAGTCCGAATCTGAAATTAATTTTAAAAACCGATCCATATTTGTTATTTGCAGTTGTTGTGGGTGCAGCACAATAAACAAACAAATTTAAATTGGCTGTAATTCCTACGTAAATGACAGCATTCAGCTGAAGATTTGCACATACTTTGGAGTGATGCCAAGTTTTTAAATCGATTTATTTAGTTATAAAAGCACATGGGGGAAATTTGAAATGTTGTTCGTAAAGTAATATGGTTAGATGGATTTTAAGAAATGTAGTACTTTGGGGTAACGATGTAGTATGTAGTACAGCGTTAAAAAATCCCCCAAATATGTAGCATAGTACTACATATGTAGTACAAGTGGCAACGCTGGTCACAATTAAGGTTAGAATTCCTCTCTTGGGTGGTCAATTTTCCATATGCATGGGTAGTAACCAACAACCTTTCACCCAGTATGATCCACAGGAGTTTGTTAAGAACAAGATTCCAGAGAGGAGTTCCCCGTTTGTCGTTTCATGAATCTACTCCAAAATGAGGCATAGATTGCTGTGGTCCTAAATAAATCCTCCACAAAACAACTGACGGATTCATATATGTTCGTCCCGCGTGGGGCACTTGTAATCGAACTGATTTCAACTGTCTCAAATGATTCTTTTATATCAAGAAAGGTTGCTATCTGCCAGCTATTAGGTCCCAGTTATAGCCATACGTAAAACGAAGCCGTACAAATTTTCTTCTGCTTTTTTTACTACTTAAACTTGATTGTTGAACTTAATTTTTACGATTTCGTTTTACGTATGACTATAACTGGGGCCTTATCCATCGAGCGAAAAGATCTGAAGTTATCTCTAGCTACGCCTCGATTTTTAAAAGGTATGTCCCTATCAAATATAATAGTTATTTGCTATTTGCGACCAGTGGACTGTGACAGACAACATGATCGCACTAGCACTGGGGACGTTCAAGTATCTAGTTTAGTAAGTCTGACAGGTCTCTTACTTAGTGTATCTCGGTTTTGATTGGGGGGAATCGGTCAAATGAGCAGATGTTTCAGTTGACGTTTATGGAGGGGTAGCCGACGAATCTAGTCAAGAAATTCGTGACTGAGTACTAAGTTGACAGTTCTCATATGTAGCTGACGCAGGAAAAGTGACGTTCCCGACCAATCTATAGTTTTTGCGTTCAGGTTACATCTTATCCAGACCAATCTAACTAAGATAGGCTTAAGATAACTAGATTCTTGAATGCGGCCATTGTCTTTTAAATTTCACTCGAACGGACCAGTTTTGCTCTTGTTTGGCACTTGACGTTTCTTCAACTTAAGCGTTCTTTTAAACTACGAAATTTCACAATTCCCTGAACTTATACCCACTTTTGTGTGTTTTTAAAAAGTACCGCCATAAGCTATCACCAAGTTTCAATCGGAATGGTCCTTAGATTACTTTAATGCTCATTTAAACTCATTGTCCGATTGCCCTACTTGTCATAATAGTGGATTTCCTTTTCCACAGCCAGCTATGTCTCCAATTCAGTGGTGGAAATAATGCACTTGTCGCTTGTGGTTGTGGTTTTCGATGTCAATTTCATCGCTTATCAGGTATCCAGCTTTTTGTAAACTAGCAATACCCATCTCTAGTTTTATCTTGAAATCATAAATATGTTACAAGAAAATACACTGTTTCCATTACAATCCACAAACACATTGGTGATCATTTTCAACCTTCAGCTGAAATATTTTTAACTTCACCGTGGAAAACTTTTATACGCTATTGAAAGTGAGTGAGTGAGTTTGAAAAATTATAGTCGAAACAATAGACTTCCAAAACTAGCAGCCAATTGCAAAAACTACGAGTTTGAGAGCTCAACCCAGTTCATTTTCCACAATTATTGTAATGACAGCTGACAACTGTGTCAAAAATTCGGGCAGAATATAACTTCTTCTGGTCATCAAAGTTTTAAAAACGATATATTTCAGAATCTGATGGCTACCAATACCGCCCACTGACATTCATCTTGCCCATCACTTCGTGTCCCACCATTGTTAGCAAAATGGTGGGACACAAACATTTAAAAACACAAAACTTTCCGTTCCAATGTAGTTTTGTTGCTTAAATAAATTATTACCTTGCGTGAAAATCATTTATGTGGATGATAGACAACGGAAACAATTCCGACCGCGCCGATCGTGACAATGATAATAAACAGATCGCCAGTCCAATCAAACTTTTAAGTGAACTCATTGTAAACGACAACTGCTCGTTATTTGATATTCAGCTAAACACTGTAGAATTTTGAACAAAAGTATTAATTTCGCGCACTTGTACCGCAGTAGCTTACGAGTTGGCCACCTCCGACAACAGATCGAGTCAAACTGAGTTCGAGTACATTTGAATTTGGAATAACGTCGGGTGTTACCCGTTGGTTAGTTCGTATAGTAGGCTGTCAAGTTATTGTGGTAGTTATTTTTTGATAATAAATCGACGGTAATAAAGAATAAATAAGCAGCTGTTAATGAATGGCAATAGATTGGTCGGTGATAAACGCGAGTTATTGAGCTCAATCGAGGGCGGGGAATCCGACCGTGCGTCGCTAATATTTTTGTGTTGGCACCTATCTTCAAAATATCAAGACCTCTTAAAGATCTACGTAGTAGCCACCCACGGTTCTATTGTGTTATTTGTGCGGTTACATCGGTTAGAGGTTACAAACGCAAACTGATTTCCCGCCATCGATTTGTTTGTGTCCAAATTTTTTGACTTCAGCCTAAAAGTTCCCTCAAAAAGCAACGAATTAGAATGGCACAAGAAATTGTTTTCCCGTCTGTCTGTCTGTTGAAAGCACGATAGCGCCCAAAGGAATTGACATAGGCGAATGAAATTTGGTGAAAGGACTTCATTTTATCGTCGTCAGGTTGGTATTGAAAATGGGCTATGTCGGTCCAGTAGTTCTGCGTTCTGGTACCTCCCTTACAAAACCAATTTTGCATGACTTGTATGCAGTGGAGGGTATCAAACACTTTTACTTGTTTATTATACTTTTACTGCCCTTAGGCCGCTCACTTTCTCGGATCCCAGAAGGCCTTAGGAAACCACAAGCTTTGGTGGCGTTTGCGTATCAGTTTACCAAACGATCGATGCATTTACACGATTGCAACTCATTTACAACTGGTGCGGATGCAAGCGTATTTTGTACGCTAGAATCTGTGCTCTTTGGCGGTGAACTTGGAACACCTTTGTTAAAGGTGTTAGCGCAACAGATCGGTAGGGACCCTAGGCCTAGCTTCTCACAACCATTCGTTTCGTGTGAGTTTTTCATTTTCCGGGATTCGAACCAGGGAGCCCTCGCTTAAGTGAATAATGGATTTAAATTGTCACGTTTAGAAAAATCTGGTATAAAATTAACCCTAGTTAATAAATAGCCTTCGTCATCTCTATATATATAAAAATTGAGCCTTAAAATTGAGTTCGTTTGTCGCCGATTCACGCCTTAACGCATCTACCGATTTTAACCAAACTTTTACACATCTTTGCTATTGGTCTGTATATCAATTTTGTGAAGTTTGGTTGAAGTCGGAAAACGTATGCGTGTGTTGTGCGTGCGTGAAAAAATATGAATTGCAGTACATTTTGTTGTTTTTCCACATTATTTATATAAAAATCAATTGCTGAGGGTTAGTCGGGTAAAAACTCAAGAACGGCTCAACGGATTTGAAAATTCTCAACAGGTGACGCTGTACTAAGCACATATCGTTAGAGTTCCCTCCCTATTCGTTCACCTTTCTGTTGTGGTGCCCAAGTAAGAAGATAGACTTCAGTAACACTTGTCTATATATATGCCAGCTTTAGCCTATTCGTAACAAACTACGGAAGCAGAGCTTAGAATCTAAGAAGAGTACATGACTGCAGTGATTCATAGTTTTACATTATTTAGTAGAAGAGTGCTTCGTCCTACTTTTTTGCAACTGTGACAAGCCATATTCAAGGACTCGTAGCTTAGCAGCATAAAACTCTATTACACGATATGAGCCAGTGAGAATTCCCATTTGTTCGCTGCTGACATTAATTGTATTGATTGATTGAAATAATTTATTCAGCACTAGCTGTATCCGCCCGGCTTCGCCCGTGCAAAATGTGGTTTCAGGACAGTTGATGAAAAACAAATTTAAGAAATTTTCTGTCTTGTAGGGGACATCATTTTTTTTTATAATCGCTGGAGGGCAAAATCATTGAAAGACATTGCAGAGGTTTAACGCGGTCGAGCCTTGTGCAATAGTGAGGGACTTGAACCTGACTTAAAAAAACCTTTCGAAGACTGAGTCGCTACATGGCACTGCACCTAATCGTTGGACTAATCGACAATAATTTAATATTCTTTTTGGACAATGAAAATGAAAGAAAATTATTTTATAATATTTAACTTACTTTTTTTTATTAATGTAACGCTTGTTTGTATACCTTATTAACAGTTTTGTTTCTATCGACTAATGTCGTTTTCCATTGGGACAAAAAATCAATATTTTTTTTTGATCTAAATCACTTTTCGCGTTCCATTGGGAAAAAAAATCAATCTTTTTTTCGATTCGGAGCACTTTTCGCAGATCTCGATAATTTTTCAGATTTACACATACTGCCACAAATACCCACAGCTGTTTCATGTCATTGCAAGAAGTTTGCTTTGAAAATAAATGCGCAAAGTTTCGTGAAAAGCAAAATAAAGAAATACGTATAAAGCAATGCATATAATGTTGGAGTAATTATTATCTTTATTGTCTTCCTCATCATCTGGAAACTACGAATCACCGAAACTACTCAATTTGTGTCTACAACAGGGGAAACATATTTCAAGTCGATATCCATAGCAGATTTTTGCAAAAGCGAATGCAATTTGAACAGCTGATTTTGCTGTCAAATACGCACTAATCCATTCACAAAAGCAGATCAATTTCGTTGCACGTTCCATGAACCGCGATAAATCTGAGATCTGAAAAAGATTTTTAGTGGTCCCAATGAAAAACGACATAAGATAGAGGTATTTGCTGCATTACTTAACCTGGAGAAAGCCCGTGAGTGAAGCAATTCTGCTTAAATCAACTCCCGCTTTTCTTAAAGTTCGACCCTGTCACTTATTGATTGTCATGACAAAACAAACATTAATAGGAAATTGAATCCGTTTAATCTGAAATGGATAATTGCTGGGAATTATTTCTGTTCTTATCTCCTTTACCACACCCACTTAAAATTAACACTACAATTAAGTTCTTCTGCAACGATATCACTCTCAATCTAATTCCATTACAAAGCTTAAAGGGGTAAAACTTTTAATTCAATTTTGTGAGCAGGAAAGCCATGGGCTCTAAACCTTTTTAAAAATTCGAGCGGTTAATTTACTGCCTCATCTTGATAACTCTTTTAGCTTTTTTTGAAAGGCGAAATACCCGCGAAATGGGTAATAACCCACGATCTGGTATCACTGATACCTATAACTATTGGACAATTCTTTATTTTATTTTATTTATTTATTTCAAAATCGCTTACAAAGTAAGACAAGAGTCTTATAAATTTTTGAAAGCCTTTAAATTAATTTAAGAATTCAAATTTAATTTGTATATTGAGCTATTTACATCACTATATATTTATTAAAAAGAAATCAAAATTAAAAAAGAGAAAACAAATAATAAAAAATTAATAAATAGGTAGATATTATCAATGATTTGCCAAATAGTTGAAAAGTAAACATTTAAATCTTCTTGTGCTTTTTACACTTCTCATACTTATGGGCAGGGACTCAGGGAGTTCCAGAGGCGAATAACATGGACGAAAAATTTACGCTCAGTAATAAGAAAATTGTATTAGGGAAGTTCAGCTTACCGTGTAAATAATCAGGCTGTTTCGTTTGAATGATTTCATGTAGATAGCTAAGTGAGCGATAATTAAATAAATTGTCTAGACTACAACCAGAAATGCGAACAGCAAAAGTGGAAACATGGTCATAGCGACATAGATTATAGACATTTTTTTTTTTTTTAAACTTCTGTCTCGCCAAGGCGAAAAATAGGCACGTCGACCTAAGAAGGTCTATTGTGCCGGGAATGACAGAAAATAATGTTCAGGTTAGCAGTGTCTCTACCTCCCTAATGTAGCTGGTAATGTTTTCAGCAGAGGACTTCTTCAATTCTTCTGGACTTGATATTTCCCGAAAGAAGAATTTCCTTCTGATTCTAGATAGAGCCGGACATTTACACATGATGTGCTCAGCTGTTTCGTCTTCTTCAAGACATAAACCTCACGATCTTATAATCCAAAAAATATATGAGAACCTGTATTCAAATTGTAATATCTTCTCAAATGCAACTGAACGTTGAAAATAAAATCATTTGTGGATCTTTCTTGGATTGGTCATGATTAAGGAGGTGTTTTTTTTAGTGCGGTTAGAGTCCCACACTACTCTGCGCAATTTTTTCCGGAATTTATAGAGAAATAGATTTGAAATAAAGTGGAGATTGTTGGCCTAAGTATCCTCTATAGGACTGAGCAAAATGCACCAGAATATATTCAGTAGTTTCTAAGATATTTGCATTTAAAGACATGCAGTCAAATTCAATCTTAGTCGAACAGAACTCCCACAATTTTATTTATATGATGATGATGTTGATGATGATTTGTAAGGCTTTTTGCTCTGCACGGGCTTTTTCACCAGAGACAATACTGGTATTGTATGGTTTGTCTATGTTTTTCACGTCCATACGTTATGTCTGACATATGATACAGAGACAAATCATACTGAGACCAGAGACCATAGACAAACCATACTGAGACCCCCAACTCACAATCCTCTTGCCGCTGGCCCCCTCAGTTTTGTCTCTGGTCTCTGATATGATAGGCCTCACATATGAAACCGTCAACTTGTACTTTGTCAAAGCAGTTATTTTTCAAATACCCGAATTCTATTCATACCATGTTGCATCAATATTCGTTTTAGGTAACCTTACTCCTTGCGCAACAAATTCCTTAAATAAGAAACTCCCGCCCAGGGTTCACATATTATATGCACCGACTGGTCCTTTTAATTTTACACATCTTGTGTCCCTTTTTTCATAGTCCCGTGGCAAAAAAACCGGAATGCAGTTCCTTTTGAGTAAATGCACCCAAACACTGAACCCCTAAAATGGCAAGTGAAACCAATCGACTGTGACTTAACCATTCCGACTCATCCTCCAAGGAAACTCTACCCCAAATAAAGAAAATGCATGTAAGAAATCGATGTGGATTGTGTGTTTACGATAAGGATGCCTGCCACAGCACATATCCTATTTCAATTGTTGTTATTTGTGCAATCAACAAAAAGTGTACCTTATGTAATTTCATCATTCCATACCAGGTTACAAGTCTCACAGAAAGCCCAGGACCGCACTTGCGCACAGAAGTGGAACTCTCTGCGCAGAACCAAAGCAGAACCAAATCGTCGAACCTGTGACTCAACTGTCAAATTTGATAAGAGCAACAAAACAACCGTCAACTTCGTATCAGAACGGTAACACATTTTTATTTTAACAGTACATATAAATTTATTCTTTTTCTTATGTCTATTGAAAACCCTGTTTCCTTTTTATCACTTTACTGCGAGACGGGATTTTATTCTTGCTCGTTACACTTTATCATCTCGGCCTTGGCCTGCTGCTTGCGCATCCTCTTTTCCAGTGCCCGCTGCTTGCGGGCAGCCCTACGCTGCTTCCTCAACGCATCGCGTTCTGCGCGTGCAGCCGCTCTAATTTCGATTTTATTTTTGAAACCCTTCCGCTTGACCTCCTTTTCTTTTTCCTTGGCCATACGTTCGACGGCGGCTTCATCCCTTTCCTGGCGAGTTGCATTCAATCGGTGCAGGTCCTCCTCGATTTTCTCATACAGAGCAATCTGCTTGCGATGTATCTTACTGAGACAGTGGATGTTGTTGTTGCAAAAACTGGTTGCAGTGCTGTTTGGATCCTTTACAGCTTGCCACACTTGATCCAATAGTTTTGGATTGGCAAGGAAAAATCCTTTATCGAAGAGCCTTTGCACGCGCAGACAGCGCTTCCGGCGCTGTTTGTTTCCCTTCTTGGCACCAATGCGGGGCTTGTAACGTCGAAACTTCTTGTGCCTCCTCTGCGACAGTGGCTTTCCTCGAGAGCGACGTCGCCGTTGAAGTCTTGCAAGGAGCTTACAATTGAACTGAAGGCCAATTGCGGACGCAGCCGAAGCACAGTTCTTACCGATTGGTTTGACTTTGTTTTTGTTCTTCTTCACGAGTAGTGGCTTTGGTTTGAGAAGTTTCTTCAGACGACGAGCGTTTATCTTTTTCATCTGCAGTTGATGCAGCCTGATTATGACCTCCTTGACTTCATTGGTCTGAGACATGTAGATGTTGTAAAGAATCATGAGCCGAATTCGCTTATTTATGTCGCATAGCTTCTCCACTTTGTTGCTGCGCAAAAGATTCTCATTGGAAATCTCTTCAATGTCGGTCACCCAATTTGAGGAGTCATCCAATGACAACTTTTTCGACTTACGCTTTTCTCGGCGCCGTGACTTTCTTGCAGTGTCGTCGGGAGCTTTTGAATCATCGTTCAGAAGTTGAGACTTTGCAACGAATTCCGGCGGCGGACACTTGAGAAACTGTTCTCTGCATAGCACCTTGGGCTTCATTATATTGTTTTCCTTTAATAACAAAAAAAATCCAATTAGAACCTTGTATAGATTGTAATAATAAACTGACCTGTGCGAGTTGTGAAATATCCTGCTGATCTGCAAGTCCAGCTCTCCACTGTGTTCCAATCAGCGTTGCCACTAAAGTCTTTAGCAAATGTAGTACGTTAGCTAATAAAATGTAGCATTTTCAAACAAAATGTAGTACCTGTTATTTTTTTTTTAAATTGACATTTACATTAAGTAACAAACAAATAAATAGTAATGACATAACAAAAAAATAATTTTAATTCACAAAAAAATAACAGTCCGAATCTGAAACTAATTTTAAAAACCGATCCATATTTGTTATTTGCAGTTGTTGTGGTGCAGCACAATAAACAAACAAATTTAAATTGGCTGTAATTCCTACGTAAATGACAGCATTCAGCTGAAGATTTGCACATACTTTGGAGTGATGCCAAGTTTTTAAATCGATTTATTTAGTTATAAAAGTACATGGGGGAAATTTGAAATGTTGTTCGTAAAGTAATATGGTTAGACGGATTTTAAGAAATGTAGTACTTTGGGGTAACGATGTAGTATGTAGTACAGCGTTAAAAAATCCCCCAAATATGTAGCATAGTACTACATATGTAGTACAAGTGGCAACGCTGGTTCCAATATCACTATTTACTATTCAATAACAAGCAACGACTTGTTTATTATTTATTATTCGATATGAGCAAATATTCAAAACTGCTTCGCTCAGGATTTTCAATTCAAATGCCGTTCGAAAGAAAGAGATGAGATCTGTTGCCTTGGGTTAGTGGGATCTGTTCCACAGAGTAGAGATGGAATGTGGAACTTGTCGGTTACAGTCAGTGGATCAGAAAATAGAACCTCTGATAAATAAAAAATTTAAACGCAAGATGGTGAAATTATTAGATGGCCCAACCCCATTTATGTCCAAGTTTTTCCTATCCCCTAGTTTGCATTTAAGGTATTTATTTTGCAAGAACACAGTGACATGCAAACCATGGACAGCTGTTTTTTGAAAGAAAAAACTTTCTTCAAAATGCAGTTCTCTCTAAAATGACCCATTTCGGATTATAAGTACTCCTCGTCGAGATAGTCAATAAAAACGCTCATCCTTGCTTACTTTTCCGCAACACACACAACAGAACACAGCTACCTGTCAAAATTAAGCACGCTAAATGCTGGCAATACTTTCTGAGACAAAAGTTTGATATTTTAGCTCGAGCTGCTAAAGGGATTCGCTTTCGCAGCATACCTCCCAAAATTTAAATATTGAGTTGATTTTTCATCATGAGGGTGCAGTGTAGAGGCACCTTAATGAACTTCCGTTATACTATACATCTGTCACATACTTCTAGGGGCGTCTGTTCAAAAGCCTACATCAACTTACCATCCACAACATATGTTTACAATGCAACTGTCATCGGGCTCTTATTTTTGTTTTTATATTTTTCGTTATGTGATTTGCTTGTCAATTTCTTTTTGTTTCGTAAATATTACAAAGTGTTCTCCAAAAAAAATGCGATTAACACACGTTCTGCGACTTCGCCAGTCTCTCGTGTGCCCTAGTGCGAAATTCCAGTTTGTGCCTAAGCACAATCCCGTATTGGAGCGCGATGTCAAGCACCTTGAAGATTTCCTTTTGTCGAAACCAAATATTCTAGTCCTTACGGGAGCGGGAATATCCACAGAGTCAGGTGAATGAATGGCGGCTACTATCCGGGAAATGCTTACACTCAGTTGAAATTTTAGGTATTCCCGACTATCGGTCCGCTGGTGTCGGTCTCTATGCCCGGAGTGATCACCGCCCTGTCCAACATATGGAGTTCGTCAAGTCGCAGGCCATCCGGCAACGATACTGGGCACGGAATTTTGTCGGTTGGCCAAAGTTCTCCGCCACCGAACCCAACGGAACTCACCATGCCTTGGCGCGCTTCGAACGAGAAGGTCGCATCCAAGGAGTTGTCACTCAAAATGTCGACCGATTGCACACCAAAGCGGGAACTAAAAATGTCACAGAACTGCATGGGAGTGGTTTTGTGGTGAAATGTCTGTCGTGCGATTACACCATTGACCGTCATGCCTTCCAAGACATTCTGAACGCCATGAATCCCGAGTTCAAGGATGCTCCCGACATGGTGCGACCGGATGGCGACGTAGAGATTCCCCTCGACTACATAGCGAACTTTAAAATCCCCCCATGTCCACAATGTGATGGCCATCTCAAGCCGGAGATTGTGTTTTTCGGCGATAATGTTCCCAAGGCCAGAGTGCACAAGATCGCGGAGATGATTTATGCCAGTGACGGGCTGCTGGTGCTGGGCTCCAGCCTAATGGTGTTCTCAGGCTATCGCATGGTGTTGCAGACGAAAGATTTAAACCTGCCTGTGGCTATTGTGACCATTGGGGAAACGAGGGCGGATCATTTGGCTGACATTAAGCTCTCGGCAAAGTGCGGGGATGTGGTGCCCAAGTTGTTTAATTTTAAATAGCCCAATTGTGTATGTTTGTTGTTTGTTTTTGTCAAATCTAAAAAATTGAATTTTCTAAAAAGAAGCAACCAGTCTTTTTGTTGCGAACAGCGCCATCTAAACATCATAAATATGCACGACTTGCTGCCGCCGGTGTCAAAGTGAGATGTGCGTCAAGTTGACGTCATGTTTGTGGATTGAGTCTTATCTCTTTCGCGCACAGCACTGATTCCCTTTCTATCGCACTGCGACAAGAGAGATGAGTATAGCATGCATCAGGTACATTTTGCGTCGTTCGTAGTTTTGTTCGATTTGACAAACGTTTTCCACACCTAACCGAACGAAAGCCGCAAAGCAATTTCCGAATTTCGTTTCGTCGCCGCAGTTTCTTTTCGAATGCAGCTGTGATTTGTTGTACCGCGGAGAGTTGAGCAGCGTTGATGGAATTTTGTGTTCTCGTTGTTGTTGTTGTTGTGTGTAGTTAATTTTCTCATCCTTTTGTTATCTTGTCATCAGCGCGAAACAGTTTCATTTTTTCCCTTAGTTTATTGTTTGTGTGACTTTCGATTTTACAATTTTCTTCGGGAAAACCCAGCGTAACAGTTGAAGGAAAATAAGTGCTTATCTTAGAAAACACAGTGAAAGATATAATAAACTTGATTTTTCGTTTTGCTGCATATCATTCGAAAAGGACGGAAGGAAAAAAAAAACTAAAGCCGACACAAAATGTCAGACACCAAGAGTGTAAGTTGTGTTGTAAATTAAATTAAGTTTTATTATTTTTTCCATTTATTTATTACTTATGGGAGAAATCATAATTTCAATTCCAATGCACAATTGGAAGGGGTGAAGAATGAGTTTGAGTGCAAGCCAAGTTGCGAAAAAAGGGCACACGGCTTGCTGGAGAATTGGGAAGACGTGGGTGTTGTGCTGCTGTTTGTTGTTGAATATGAAATAAAAAAGAGGAATTCAAGGGCGCGGCTGATGCATTTCTGTTTTGTTGCTCTTTCAAGTGGATATCCAACGTGAGTTTCTGTGTTTTATGTGTGCTAGGAGGAGGCAGGATTCTGATTTGTGTCCTAATGTGTAAAGTGGTTTACAATAAAGTTCTTCTGTTTTTAGTTTCGTTTAGTAACCCTACTCGCACAATATTGGCCTTTGCAATATCAAATCGTCTTCCTAAAGGTCAAACGCAGCCCAAGAGGCTGTTTAACTCAGAAAAAACTTCATATAAACAAAGCAGGAAGTTCCTATAGGTTGGGTTAGTGGAATGCGAAGCACTCGGTGATACGAACTTAGGTCAGTGCTGAATTGCTGACGCATTGTTGGTCTAATATGTTGTCCCTTGCCCATCGAAAACCTACTTTAAAATAGGCTGATGCTATTCGTACGACGTTAGGGGCACGGATTAGGTCGACGGCTACGGCTAAACGCGGAAAATAGAGGTAATGTGGCTCGCTTCGCTCGCTTAAAGGAGTCAAAACTGAAGTATATTTCATTTTCGGGGACCAGCCTGTACGTTTTATTTCTTTAAATACTATTTTTAATTATTAGGTTACGTCAAATACGTAGCCGTCGACCTAAGCCGTGTCCCTATTGTCGTGCGAATAGCCACTTTGAATTTTACCAAGGTTTTGCAAGTTCATCACCGTTAATGTGCTGTGAAGTTCTTGGGAACCTGGCCGGGAATTGTGTATTCAAGAACTCTCTCGTCAATGCAACCTCTGGAATCTTGTTCTTCAGTCGAACGTTAATTTCTCAAGTTGTCTCGCAGTGGTGCAGAGTATTCCGACAAGGACTAGGAGGCTTCCTTCTTTCGGTACAAGTCTTCGGGTGCTGTCTTTTGTGGCCCCATGACGTTGCTCAAGCGCTAATTGTTGACAAGGAACTGGGAAACCAGTCAAATAAGCCAACGAACCAACCTGTCTTTATTGAAGGGCAGCCATAGCATTCTTGTGACGTTACGCATGTTTCCTAGGAGGTCAATCTGTGTTCCATGCAGAGTGTGATGCTTAGAGAAGGCTTCTAGTAACTTACCTACCGATAAGCTTGACTTGTACCTCATAAAGCAATTTTTCACTTGCAGAAAGACACCTACCCCCTTATTAATAAACGCTGCGTAAAACTTATCAACTCGTTATTCAGAAGTTACGTCAAATTTTTGTATGCTATCTGATGCCTGCTAGCTAACTAACTTGTGCACATTTGTTTATTAATACGGGGGTTAGAGACTAACTATCTACAGGTAATAAACTGGGTAGGAGAAACAAAATAACCCTCTGCCGGTTACCTGGCCACATGGGAATAGAGGGTAATGAAATGGCAGACTCCCTATCAAGAAAGGGAGCATCAGAAGCTTTCATAGGTTCTGAACCATTCTGCGGAATAGGAGATCACACCCTCAGAGAAGAATTTAGGAAACTAGAGAAAGAAAACATGGCAAGAACTTGGAATAACACTCAAGGCATGAGGCAGGCTAAAAAACTTCTAGGACAATACAACCGGAAAAGATTCCAAGCCTGCATCGGCATGAGTAAAAATAACCTCCGTATCCTAACAGGGCATTGTAGACTCAAGGAACACCTCAGGAAACTGGGTATATCGGAAGAAGGTCTCTGCAGATTCTGCGATGAGTCCAGTGAAACCCCAGAACACGTACTGGGGTCGTGTGGGGCACTGACCTACAAAAGACTAAAATACTTGGGCAAGTACCAACTATCTGATGAGGAAATACTGTCACTAGAGCCAGCTCTCATCCTAAGATTCTTAAAGGAGACTGGGCTAGAGAGAGTGCTATAAGATGGATTTCGAAACGAGAGTACAAGAACCTCTAAAATGATTCCGAAAGGAATTACAGTGTGAGGGGAACTCTTATGAGGGCAGATACCTCACTGAGGCGTAAGCAGGGGGTACAATAGACTAAAAGGTCGCAGTACAACAACCCCTTTCACATAATAATAATAATAATCTACAGGCAAATTTATTTGAACGGTCTTCCATGAGAAAGAACAAAATAGCCTCGACAAAAGACCGGCATGCTTTGTTTTTTATCAAGTCCCATGCCCCTCGGAGGACGCTAGCATGCCAGGGGCCCTACTCTCTATTTCGTCCCATTTGAAATAGCTCTCCCCTTCCGCTTTTAAGTAGGTACTCTGTAATAATTTTGGAATTCTAAATGCGACATAAGTATGTACATTTAAATCCACTATGGAAATACAGAGCAGAAGAGGTTCGTTTTCGAGTAGGGCACCTGCACCGACTCAAAGCAACCCATTTCTAACGCAACACCATGTCTTGAAATAGGATTTCTTCAATCTCACACATGAAACACGGATTTGCAAGTCCCAAGCTCATTTTATAACAACCTGCAGACAAATTGAACGGGCTCTTGTGAGCCTGGGGTGGCTTGTAGTTTCGAGTTACAAGCCACCGGCATTTTCATTTATGACAAGCAGGTGTTCACTTCAGAACTACCATTGATTGCTTCTAATCTCTTAACGCGATAGCGGGATATTTCAATATTCAATTTGTTTGGTTGCCGGGTCATAGTTTACCGGTAAACTCGCTGGGCTGGGCTCGGCTCTGTTGATTCTGCTGGAGATGGAGAAAGGGAATCTCCTTTCGCTTCAACATTCTTATAAAACGAATGAGATCTTTTATTAGCACAATAGCAGGTGGCATTGAGGGGCACTGCATCTGGTCTGGGTCTCTCTTCACACGATTTGTGCAGCAGAAGCTGCGAGGGAAGAGAAGGAAATAATTTTTCACCTCCTGGGGACCTGCGAAGCTCACTAAACTCAAAGAAAACTTCAACTAGGAGAATACTTGTGCGTAAATCTTGAGGAACTCACAAAAAATATTGAGTTCCTGTTTGTTCAACGAGTTGATTGAAGCAAATGAATCCTGTGTTATTAGAACCAACTCAGACCTAAGGTTTACTTCCATCCAGACCTAACATAACCTAATTCTGTCATGAAGCTTCTTTGAATATCGTCGAGGTATTCCAGCTAAACCTACAAAATGTTGTGGAAAGTTAGATTTACTTTACCCGTGTATATAAAGGGCATTCCAATAAGAGGTGTTATTTTGGTATTCAAAGAAAAATTATTTTTTTTGAGATAAATGATCGGATGTTTATTTCATAATAAAGAGGAAGGTATGCCGTTAATATTGAAAAACAACATCAGCCAAATGGCGACCACGAGCACGCATGCAGGACCATATCCTTTTCATGAAATTTTCCATAAACCAAATCGCAAAGTGGCTGCCCTATGTCCTCGATAGCCTCACGAATTTTATCTTTGAGGTCTTGAATCGACGCTGGGCTGTTGGCGTAGACCTTATCTTTCACGTGGCCCCAAAGGAAGATGTCGCAAGGTGTTCTTGTGTTAAATCACAAGATCTCGGTGGCCAATTGTGATCCCCTCTTCGAGAGATAACACGGTCCGGAAACTTTTCCACACGACACGACGTTGTTGATGATCGGCCGGCTTGAGTTCTTGTGTTAACTGAACTTTATAAGCATTAAGACCCAAGTCTTTATGCAAAATACGGTGTAATGACGTTTGTGGAATGCCCAATTCCAAAGAACGACGAGGAATGGACAAACCTGGGTTTTCTTCAACACTTTGGGCTACAGCAGCAATATTCTCAGTTGTTCCTGAGCGACGTGCACGGGTTTTATTCTTCACATCACTAACTTGTCCCAACAGCTCGAATTTGTCCACCAATTTCTGTATTGCGGTCCGACAAGGTGCTTCACGACGACCAAAAAATGCTTTAGTTTTGCGAACTGTGACTGCAAGATTTTCACCATTTTTGTAGTGAATTTTAATAATTTCAATGCGTTGTTGAAGCGTGCATCGTTCTATTTTTAGAAATGGCGGAGTTTCTACTTGTCAAATGTCAAAGAATAAAAGCTTCAAAAGTGACAGCTACCGAAATAGCGGGTCATTCAAAATAACACCTCTCATGGGAAAACCCTTTATATCAGCTTTTTCAACACAAAGTCCACAACTAATTCAGCCGAATGTCAGGTACCATTTAAAGTCGTATTGTTGGGTTAGACGGGCCGTTTTCACTTATAACCCAGAAGAAGCTAAGGCTGATTGTGATTTGTCAATGGAGGAACATCTTAGGTTTCTCCATATTATCGAAGGACTAAATTGCCTTGTGGGATCGTGTTTTCAATGACGCACTGTCCCGCTAATACCTTGGACACAAGGTGTTAGTTTCTTAGACCTTTAAGTTTCAATTGCGGTTCACAAGGAGCTGGATACGACGCAACCATAAGTTGTGTTTCATTGTTCCCTTGTTCAAGCTATCAAAGATGGTCGTAGGTGTGTGGAAAATTAGTTGCATATCTGTCAGATAATAGCCTGTCCAGTTGTAAAGTTTTTATTCACCACAATCACCTTTTCAAACCACTTACTTGTCCTCACTGTCCTCAGCTGCGCATATGTCACAGTAGCTCACCTTATCTGCCTTCACGACTATGGATATTGACGGCAACGTTGATTCAATGAAACCATCCACCGCACAACCTCCTACGGAGGGGCTCATGTTTGACTTCTTCAGACCTGTTTAGCAGAGAAGTAGGTTTACTATCCTCCACGGGCAGGTAAAAAAAGAAACAATTGATGTATATGAGCCAATCGGAGCTTACCCTAACCAGTTACTTAGAACCAGATGAGATGGTGGGCAAATCAAAGTGGTTGCGTGATCCATTGTGCTGCTTCCAAGCCTTGCATATATTGGAGACGCTATCGCATCACTGGGGACGAATATTCCTCTGTTCGAACTTTCTGTTCTTCTGGGGCAAAGTACAGTGTAGCTTGTAAAAACAGCAACCTTCAGTTGATTGACTGTAGACACCGATCCCAAAAAAGTATGCATCCAACTCCATATTCCAATATTAACATCAAAACTCTCCTAAAACACAAACCGAATCATTCTTCCTCTCCTCCGCCATTTGAATCAATAAACAAATTGCCATTCCCCCCGAAACATATCACACAAGTTAACCTTTTGCCGAAAATAGACTCTGCTTAGGAATTTGTTCTGCCGCACTGAAAGGGCAGAGTGAGCACATTTCTGGGATGAGTCTGTTTGCTTCCTCCCATCTCCACAAATGGGGTATCTGTATCTGTAATCCATACGTGACGCTGTCGGATGCAGTCTAATTGAATTTTTCTAATTAAAAGAAACGTAAACAAGCTCATCAAGTGGAACCTGTGAATGAACAGGAACATCTCCAACGCCAGTGATTCACTTGGCAAGAACGGCAGCGGGAAATCGCACACCGCCCGATGCCGAGACCTACTTAGAGGGAATTAAGTAAATTAGCTTCCGCATGAAATACATTTTCTGCCTTTCACTCGTTTTAATAAAATAAAAATTAATATGTATGTAGGAACGCATGCGATCGCTGACCTCTGTGATAATTCTTGCGATCGTTGTCACAGCTCTTGCAGTTTACGTGAGTTTGTCGTGAATTATATCATTTGGAAAACGTGCATGACTCACCGTAAAGTGTTAACGAAGGCACCATTCCTTTATGTTGGGGTTTTGTTGTTTTTATTCAAGCAGCGCCATGATAAAGCGCCGCACATACGTAGCTCTCTCTCTCTCTATATCAATGAGAGCTGATAAAAGTTGAAGTTGAATACCTACAAGCGTCTCGAGTGAATATTTTTTTTGTTTACATTCGAGGTTGGGCGGGAGGTGAATCTTTATCATAAGTACTCTTAGATAAATACGAACCAAAAAAAAAGCAATCTAAAGCCAGATAGCATTAGGTTTTGACAAACGAACCAAGTTCTGTTGGTGTCTTTTCAGTGGTGCTGTCAACAGACTTTTGCAATGCGGCGCAGCCCAATTTTTTTGGCTTGGGTCTTAAGTAAGACTTCTTTCGGACAATCATTGCAACTGTCTTTTCTGAATTTAGCCGGTATCTTTTTATAAAATTCCGGAGAACTAACAACGTAACTCATTTGCCTTCGCTATGGTGGGCACCTTGACTTGGACGCCTTTTTAAAGTGCGCTGGTGCGGAGGTATACCAACAAAATGAACCAGTGTCCGGAGACACTCCGAACACATCTTCTGTGCATGTCCGGCTTTTCATTGGTTAAGGAAACTCGTCTTTAACAGATAGACTCAAGTAAATCAGTAGAGAGGCCACTCGTCTCCCAATGAATAGCTTTGACTGGAAATTGTTTCATGGTTTTAAAGAAGTTTCAGCTGAGGTGGGAAAAAGCGACCATGTGAATCAAATGTCAAAACATAACATCGTTCGCAGTAGGCGTGAAAACCTTAGTTCTTAGTTGCACGCCGACTCCACTAGAGATACATATGTATATATCTCTCCAACTAAATGTCTGACATATATACCATACAATTTTTTCATATTTTTGCTGGGAAAATTATGCTATGACATCTCATTTCGTATCGCAACAGCAAGAGAGGTTGTAGATGTAGAAAATGACATTTCCAGACGAAAAGCAACAAAAAAACAACCATCTGTCAAATTTATGTCAGACATCTACGTCAAGAAATAATCGCTGACATCCAATCATGAGATGAAATAGAGTGACTCCACGAGATATTTCATCTCATGATAAGCATTATGAGAGAAATTATCTCCTGTGGAGTCGGGGTGTTTAAGTGGCTTTCAAGCCTGACAAGGCCGTCAAATGCTAATGCAAGTCTGAAAGAAATTGCATTGCTTTTACAATCCTGAGAGCGTGTGATCAAATTGGAGGAATTGACGCGAAACTTGTGTTTGCGGCTCAACAAAACGTTTACTGCGAAGGTAAATCGATGGAGACGGCTCACTGTGGTCCAAAAATGCAAATCTCATGGCAAAAATACTAAATTCGATGTTTTATCTATGATATAAAAATGAATCGCTGAATGTGTTGCTAAGCGCAAATCTCGAGAGCAGCTAAACCGATTTCGCTAATTTTTTTTATAATTTACCTTGAAGTACAAGAATGATTCTTATGGAAAGAAAAATTTAAAAAATTGCCTGAAAAAGTCTAAAAACAACACTTTCCTATATTCCCATACAAAAGATTCGTAATAATACTTAAAAGTCAATTTGAACTTTAATACCATACCATAAAGTTTTAGTATTAGCGGAGGGGTTCCGGGAAGGCAAAACAATTGAGTGACGTTAGCATCGTATAAATACAAGGTGGGCCTAAAGAGATCACCATATTGGAAGATGCTCTTTTTTTTGCAAATGCCGCCAATGTGAAATCTGTTTTGACATTTGTGGACTAGACAGATGTAGAATACCAGTGAACAAGCCATGGAGCGATACACTCCCCAAGAAGGCGGAATAATCGTGTCTATTTTTTTGCGTAACAATTCGTCTGTAGTGCAGCGCGAATTCCGTCGCCGATTCCACACTGCGCCGTTTGGCCACCAACCTGGAAGAGTATATGGGACCACACGAGACGTTGATAAGAATGGCCGGCCCCGGAGCGCCCGTTGTGCCGAGAATATCGCCGTTGTTGACGAGGATGTCGAGCTGTCGCAGGAAACATCGACCAGACGCCGTGCCCCGCAATAAGCCATCTGCCGGTCGTCCCTAAGGCGAATTTTGGGCAAAGACTTGCGCATGTTCCCGTACAAAGTTCAATCCGTCCATCAGCTGCTGCCTGTCGACCGCCAAACGCGTGTAACCTACGCCCAAGCCATCCTCAATCTCGAGGACGAAGTGGACGATTTTTCGAGCAAAATCATAATGAGCGATGAGGCTCATTTCCACCTCAGCGGGTACGTGAACAAGCACAACTATCGCTTCTGGGGCACCGAAAATCCACGAGTAATGCACGAGGAGTCATTACACCCGCTCAAAGTTACTGCATGGTGCGCTGTTCACGCTGGAGGAGTCATCGGGCCATTTTTTTCGAGAACGCCGCTGATCAAACGACAACAGTGGACGGTGCGCGCTATAGGGCCATGTTAAACGAGTTTTTTTTTTGCGCAATTGGACGATATAGGACTGGAGGACATGTGGTTCCAACAGAACGGAGCTACGGCACACACTTCGCGAGCCACAACCGATATTCTGAAGGCGGCGTTCCCGGGTCGCCACATCTCTCGTTTTGGCGATTTGCACTGGCCCGCAAGATCGCCTGATTTAACCGTTTCAGGCTTTTTTTCGTGGGAAGTCCCTTGTTTACGTGAACAAGCCCGAGACTCTGGAAGTCCTCAAGGACAACATTTGATACGAGTGCGAGAATCTGTCGCCCGAAGTTCTCGCCGAAGTGATGAAAAATTCCATAAAACGAGCCCGAATGGTAATCAATTGTGACGGCGCCCATTTGGCCGATATCAACTTCTGGACTTGACTAATAAAATTCTAAAGGTTCAAATAAACATAATCAGAAAACAGAATCGAAGTTTTTCGTTTAGAAAAAAAAAATGAGAGCCAAACAACATCGGATGACTTCTTTTGGGCCACCTTGTAGATGTCAAAGGTTCAACAGCTTGTCAACATTTTAGGCGTTGACAACTTTTATAAGCGGGCTTCCAACTAAATGGTAATCGATCTTCAACAAGGTTTCCTTCATAACCTCTGTCCTGCCCCAATTTTTCCCCTTTTGTCAAAAATTTCCGTACATTGTTTCTGGAATAGCATCCCACTTTCTTTGTTGGTTTTTTTTTTCTTCTGGGAAGCCCATGTTCCTCTTTCCTCTTGCTCGTAGAGGTTTACACGCGTCTTGTTTTTCTGCGCTGCATTGTTCGTTTGTGTACATGCTGTCGTTGGTAATAAGTTTGATTCACAAAACTGTTGCCTCTTCTGCATTCAGCGGGCAAGAGTTCATCCAGTTGTTTCTAAAAATGTTACGCAAGGCAAATTTTCTCAACGGAGCTCTTTGATTCATCTTGTTCAAAGGTTGATGGTTCTTATACTGTTTTTTTTTTTCCAGAAATTTAATAGATTCGTATCTGTTAAGTGAATTCCTCTTCAAACTCTCAGTTGGATGACTAATTTTTGTGCAGATTGTCTGGAAGTAGCCTCCCTACACCAAAATGGAATTCCATCTCATAACTTAACCAATGGCGGCAACAATACCAACAAGCAGCTTATGATTCACCAGACACTGACTGCGGCTGACATCATTGTACCAATGAACTCCCATCTCCCATGTCGATATCCTCTCTGTTAGGACAAAGCCCAAAAGCACTCTTCCTCTTAAATCTCCATTTCCGCTTCATTTCCTCGGACATCTGATAAGGTGGCTGCCGACTAGACATCTCCTCCCATATACTAATGACAGCTACATTTGGCAACCATCTCGAATCCTTTCCATTTCAAATTTTGCCGAAAGCATTCCCCTGTTGTGTGCCATAAAAACTCTGCGAGGCAGTTTCGCCTTGTTTCTAGTGGCAGCAACAACACATCTCGTCTGGTCATTTACTTTTGACTCAATTTGACTGCTGGAAACAAACACACAGCACACGCTACACCAGAGAACACTAACCAGAACCGCACATCTGAATTCTGAACTGAACTCTTGAAATTAGCCTCAATCGTCGTGTCGCCGCAGTAGGAAAAGAACAACAACAAACACGTCTCGACCAGAGCCAATTGAAGCGAAGTGGGGAACAAAATGAAAACAAATATACAAATTGAGTGTACAGTACGAGTGTGTATGTGTAACCGTCAATTAAACGGTGTCAGACTGCGTGCAGCATTTTAATTTAAAACAGAAATTATTTTTGATTTCTTTTGGCGAGAAAGAGTGGGCAGAGAGTACGCAGTCGAAGAATGCGATCGGGCCAAGCAAATTCTTTCAAACAGTGGTAATGCAGTGTGCATACCAATGACAGTTGGGCTGAGTTGACAGATATGGGCGTAGGGACTAGGGATGCAGAAATTACATTCAACAGCGCAAACTGGGTCGAAGAGCCATGAGGAGCTTGGCATTTTGTGCAAACATAGTCATGCAGCGGAGAGGAATGAAAACAAATAGCTAAATGAAAGTGGTGCGTTGCAGATGCTGTATGTGGGGGGCCAATGAACTGAACATGACAGGGGGAATAAGACAACCCTTGCGAGTGACATATAAATTGTTGGTTTTTAGACGAGTACTGCAAGTTAATGTCGGTTGGTAAATGAAGTGTTGCAGGAACAGAGTCAAGCTCCCCTTTTTGCTGTGCAGGTTGAGGTTATGTTTCTCCAAGCGTCATATTTTCATTCGATTCCACTGAGTGCGTGCTTAGGCGAAGTTGCCGAATGCGTTTTGGGTCTCTAAGAATACGAGTAAATTCGAAGTCAAAATACGTCCAGGAATGCCCATCAGGTGTCGAATCGCGTCGCCCGTTAACGAGCATTACGTGAAGGAATTTGTTATTGTTCCATGAACGTATAGCTCTTTCACGGAAGTGGCGATTCGACCCCAGGTTATCATTCAGACTGTTTTCAGCCGTCCATGAAATATAAAGATTCGTTCCTGGCTCCGCCTCTTTACAACTTGCAGACAACTGTTCCCCATTCCTTAACAAACGCCTCCATAGTCCTTTTCTGTAAGCACTTAGACTTTATGTCCGGTCTAGAAATTTCTCTGGGTGCGTCTTTCCAGACAGCCACCTAACCTAACTTAATCCTGTCCATAAAAGATGACTTTTAAAAGTAGGCTTTCGCGGGTTGGTTGGTTTGAGATCGAACGAAGTGTGTTCATTCTTTGAGATCATACTCGCAGCTCGTAGGTTAAATCAGCTAAACGCTAGCACACTTAGACCAGTAATAGGTCCATTTTAGTACCGCCTGGATCAACATTTATATATCCTCACTCGCAAAACCAATTCCAACTTTTAATGGAGCGAAGTAGGCTTCCAACGTCGGTCTTAGTAAGATCTTGGAATCAATGGTTTTTTAATGAAGCTGCGGTTAGTTGACACTGCGGAACTGGCAATGCCCTAGTGTACACTTCCGTAATCATCAAACAAGTCGGTTCCATCTACAGTTTGATATTCTAAGGCTGCAGCTACGCAGTTAGCTATAGAGCGACGTCGCTCTGCCTCTGACAAAATCGCAAATCGCTCAGAACTTACGTGGCCACCGCCAAACGATTTGATGCGTTTTAGTTTTTTAAAGCGACATCGTTCAGTCGCTCACTGTGTGGGCGAAGCCCAAGTGCATCAATTTTAAGGTTATGTTGTCACTGGATGGCCCTCGTCAAGCAGATTTGTCAGATTCGCTGTTCTCCGGGACATTCCAATAACTTGGACCTTTTCAACGAAAGATATCAAACTGTTTGGCCACCTGGTTAGGGCAGCGGTTCCCAATCTTTTCCAGGCCGCGGCGCACCTACAAGTTAAGTATTTTGTCACGACGCCCTTCCCGAATGAAATAATAGATAGAAAGGCACAAAAATCTAACTCAGTTTACAAGCAGCGCTAAGCTCAAATAAGTTTGTATTTTTGTGAATAACTCACGGCGCACACTTTGGGAACCCCTGGGTTGGGGTATTTGTGGTTTTCGTTGTAATGGATTTTTTTCGCTGACAGACTGTTGATGTATATTACAACGAGGATATGTTTCTGCGGCACAATATTCACCGCCAACTGAGTCTGCGGGATGTCGAATGGCAGCGGAAAAACGCTGCAAAAATTCAGATCTCTAAAAGTCCAGATCTTTCAAGAAGACTCTGCTTTCTATTTTTATCCATAGTCGTCTGCTGTAAAAAAAACAATTTTGCTAGTCGGCTCATCTGTAAAATGTTGGTGCATATTGAACCCTCCCATTGTTGAGAGTCTCCTACTTGTACCGCTGAAGTAGTGGCTATGGAATTACCGAAATTACCCGACAATCGAGGTATGATTTATGAGTCAACACTTGACAAAGCGATCTATCATGCTTAACGCTGGATTAAAGCGTGAGTACTTTACTTTCCTAAGTAGATAGTGCTTGCAATCTGTCAGACACCATCGCGTCACCAGCACTTGCAATCACTTGCAACTCGAAGTGCGTACTAGTTGAATCAAATTGTGTTCTGTATATGCACGAGATTCTTCCAAACTATTTCTTGGGTTAGGTTGGGTAAGGTTAGGTTAGGTGGCTGTTTAGAAAGACGCACTTACCCCAGATTGATGAGAACTCATTGCTTACTTTCCTTCATTTAACGGCCCCGACCCATGAGGAGGCTGCCTGAGGCACTGCAACCTTGTTGTCTCGAACTTGCTACTTTGTGGATGCAGTTTAAAATGCCAAACCACGATCACATGGGAGAAAGGGTTCAAAGATCCTCTTGGAACATCACTCGGAAAAACAAAAGATTGTTTAGCGAAGAGTTTTGTGATTTTTAAAAAAATTTAAGCTAAAAGTTTCTGCTTTAATAATTATTTTTGATTAGAAGAACTCTTTTGAAGGTTTCCAAGAATCAAGTATTCAGCTTAAGAATTATATCCTCTCCATAACTATTTTCTGACATCATTGCCAACAAGTTCAATCTTAAATCAAAAATTTTGATATTTGGGTTCATTTTAACCAACGAAAATTATTGTTTGCATAAGAATTTATTTTCTCTGAGTGATTACTGCCCGTGTGACCGCGAAAGAGCAGTGTTCGTCGTTTGACATTTTAAACTACATCTACATCTTTGCACAGCCCATAGGTTTTCGCTTCTTGTTCTTCTTCATTCGCTCTCCTCACGCACAGTACCGAAATCCTGTAAAAAGGTTCTTTTAGAATAGCTCACTAGGTAGTCGTTGCCTTTTAACCCACATGATCAATGATTTCCACGATTTACAAAAATAGGACCAGATTTAGCTGTTGGAATCCATGGAAGTCAATTATCTATTTATTATTATTATTTGTGAAGCTTATATCATTCGAAAGGTATTTTGTGTCTTCTATTTCTTAATCGGCTCTACAGTTCGGGTGGACCGAGGCCTCCACTATCAAGCCTCTTCAGTAAGCGTGGTCCTTAGTTAACTGCCTCCAGTTGCGCACTCCAAGTCGGCTGAGGTCGTCTTCTACTTGAGCGCGCCACCTAAGGCGAGGTCTTCCTCTAAAAATCGGTATAAATTATTTGAACATCCAAAGATTCCGTTTTTTTAGAAAGAGAGGGAATAAAACGAATACTTATTATAATAAATAATAATATATAGGGTTTTCCAATTAGAGATGTTATTGTGAATGACCCGCTATTTCGGTAGCTGTCACTTTTGAAGCTTCTAATCTTTGACATTTGACAATTAGAAACTACGCCATTACTAAAAATGGAACGATACACGCTTCAAATTCACTACAAAAATGGTGAAAATCTTGCAGTCACAGTTCGCAAAACTAAAGCATTTTTAGGTCGTCGTGAAGCACCTTGTCGGACCGCAATACAGAAATTGGTGGACAAATTCGAGCTGTTGGGACAAGTTAGTGATGTGAAGAATAAAACCCGTGCACGTCGCTCAAGAACAACTGAGAATATTGCTGCTGTAGCCCGAAGTGTTGAAGAAAACCCAGGTTTGTCCATTCCTCGTCGTTCTTTGGAATTGGGCATTCCACAAACGTCATTACACCGTATTTTGCATAAAGACTTGGGTCTTAAGGCTTATAAAGCTCAGTTAATACAAGAACTCAAGCCGGCCGATCATTAACAACGAAACCATTGATCTTTTACGGGAAAAGTTTCCGGACCGTGTTATCTCTCGAAGAGGTGATCACAATTGGCCACCGAGATCTGGTGATTTAACACCTTGCGACTTCTTGCTTTGGGGCCACGTGAAAGATAAGGTCTACGCCAACAGCCCAGCGTCGATTCAAGACCTCAAAGATAAAATTCGTTAGGCTATCGAGGACATAGGGCAGTCACTTTGCGATTTGGTTATGGAAAATTTCAAGAAAAAGATATGGTCCTGTATGCGTGCTCGTGGTGGCCATTTGGCTGATGTTGTTTTTCGTTATTAACGGCATACCTTCCTCTTTATTATGAAATAAACATCCGATCATTTATCTCAAAAAATTACATTTTTCTTTGAATGCCAAAATAACACCTTTTATTGGAATACCCTTTAGTATTATAGTCCGTCCAAAAGGAACTGAAACTTCCCTAGATGTGCCGTAGCAATTTCCTTAAGTGTACATCTCTTAGGCGCATTTTTGATTAAATGAAATTGTTAGAGCTTTTGTCCACTTTATTTTTTTTTTTCCATTTTTGTGTCGTGTTGCTATAAGTGTTTTATGTGGGGGGTCCCTTTTTCGGCTCAGGTCCCTTTCCATTCACATTTTTTAAATATTTAGCGGCAATGCTGCTTTCGTTCCTTTGATTTGTTTTTGCAAGACTCTTTTGTGTGTCGCAAGGAGAGTAAAATATCTGATCCACCTACAGTGGAAGTCCAGTATAACGAATGATATAATGTTTGATGTCATTCACTATATCGAGCGCGTTCGTTATATCGATCGATTTTTTTATACTACATATTTTTAAAAAATGGAAGTCATTGAAAAATATGTTTATTAAACGGTTTTATTGGATGTTAAATTAAATCGATTATGGTTTTTCGTTTAAATACTTTTTGAGCTTTTAAACTAACTTATATGTACGTTCGTTATATCATATAGCAAATCGTGGGCACCGTTCGCTATATAGAGATCCTAATGTATATCTGAAAAGCGTTCGTTATATCGCAAATTCGCTATGCATCGGATATTCGTTATAATGGACGTTCACTGTAAGTCTGGACGGAGGTCCAGGTCGATAAAAGCGACACTAGTTATTAATTAAACTATTAACTAATAATACATTTAAAGTAAATATTAAAAAAAAAAACTTATAGCGCTAGCTACCAGTGCACTCATTCCGTAACCTTTCAGACGATTATCGTCGAAACGATAGACCTTCAAAACTAGCTACTAAGTGCTAAAATTGCAGGTTTGAGAGCTTTAACCAGTTCATTTTCCACAAACACAATGAGCTAACGTTTGTCAACAAATTCGAACAGAATATAACTTATTTTGGTGATCGAAGTTTCAAAAACGATATCGTTCACGCGATATTTGATATCGCTGCCTTACATTGACAGTGGCATAACTCAAAACTTATGAAATTTGGTTTTGTTGCACAAAAAGACTACATTTCCTGGTGACTTCAATTAAAATTATTAAGGGTAATGTTACTGAATCTTATTTACATTAAAAATATTTCAATAATAATTATTTATCATTTCCATATTTGCAATTAAATGAAATCAAAAAATTAAAAGCTCTGTCCTGTAAAACTAGAGATTTTTGACTTATGCCACTGTCAATCCAAGGCAGCGAATACGGAATCTGCCCCCAGGGCTTTCGGTTAAATCTAAATCCAAGCGAATTACAACTTATCTATTAAAATTCTAATAAGTGTAGGAGGGAAAAAGCAGTTTTAATGCTGGATTGGGAGGGGAGGGCAAGAAGTTGGGATAGTTGAAAGTTGGGAGATATACTACCTAGTTTGGTTCGAATTGTGTTGCATTTGTAGGTTAAGTGTTTTATGGCGAGTGCTTCATTGGATTTGCTTAGGTGACATAGGGGGATGGCATTGTCCTTGGTGAATAATTAATGCCCGTGGGTTAGGAGCGAGTGACCTAAACGAAGTCGAACGGACGGCTTGGTCATACTTTTTGACATATTCTTGGAATAAATGACTGGTGTGCCTTCCGGGTTGAGCGATTTATAGTATAGTATGCGGAACAGTGTCATTCACTATATCATTTATTTTGTAATGCATGGACTTAGGCTCGGATATGCTTTTTAATATCTCTTTTATTCGGTGTTGGACACGAGCAGAGTGGTTCGTAAACCGCGTGTTTTGCTGCCGCATCAGCGTCTTCCTTTTTTTTAATCCGGCTTGTTCCGGAACCCATAAGAGTTTGATCTTTCCTTTGGTTTTAACTAATTTGTCCCAAATGGTTACGATAATTTGCGTATTGTTGTCAAAGTGGACTGGCTGTGTGTGCATATTATTTTTTGTTTAACTGCTAATTGTATAGCTCGTAGGAAAGTCGTAGCTTCTGCGGTGAACACGGATGCAATTCCATTCCCATCGACCACAGCAAATGACACGCCTGAGGCGAACTTCGATCCGTCTGCAAACATGAATCTCCAGTTGTTTGCTTTGTTTGCAGACGTCCTTAACCACCTCGAAAGTGATGCCATCATTGAAATTCCTCCCAAATTTAAAAGCTTTTCCACTTATCTCTCCATCTGGACCAATTTCTTTTTGTCGGTATTTCCAAACAAGTCCGTTTATTATCGCATAGTGAGTGATGAAAAGACTTTTCCAGCCACACCCTTCAAATGTCTTTAATCCTCGAAAGTAAAGACACATCGTTTATCAAAACGTTGGTTAAAAACGTCTCTCAATGACAGCGGTACACAACAGACCTCATTAAATTCTCCAATAACGCTTAAGTAGCAATCTGTCTTTCTGCACTTTCGCTTGCGAGGGACAAAACGGGCGAGATGAGAGATGGTTTGGTTAGAATGTATCTTTAGTCCTGCCTCAAGCATCCTTAGACTTTGTGTCTGCATCTTTGCACATACGTGTGTGTTGTTGTCTTTGTCGTAGATAACGATGCTGTGTATTGTACAAGGGATGAAGGAGATCCTTCCAAAACGTGAATGGAACGCCCTCAGCGCCTTCGGAGTCATTCATTTGGAAGAGTATAATTAATATCGTGCGAAGGTTAAGGGACATAATATCATATGCTGAAGAGGTGATGTCAGACCGGAGCGTTGACATCTTTTGAAGAGCTTTTCCCCCTGGGTTGGCAGGCACTTGATCTTGGAAACGCATTAACATTTAAGGTGATGGAAATTTGACATTCGACAGATGTCCCAACGGGCTTGAGTTGAGTGAATGAAATGGTTTTCAGGTGTTAGGGGGGTGTCCTTGATAAGAATATTTCAAATAATTCATCAATCTTTGACATGTTTGTAGTCTCAAACTCTAGGGAGTTTTGGGGAGGCTTTGATTCATTGCATTCAGTCGTTGTTAAAGCAGAGGCAAGCAGAAGAACGAAATGAGTGGGTCTTCACAGTCAAGTTTATGTAAAGGAGCTGATTGTAGGCATATGCAGTCGGTCCTTTTATACCATCAAAACTACAGCCGCTGTTGCACAAACAACCGGTCACTATCCATCGCCTATTCTTGCCTATTCTCTAGGTACAACCATTGCCAATGTTCCGACACTTTGTCTCGACTTGTCGCATGAGTTACGTCTTCTTGTTCTTTGTTCCATACGCTTACGTCTACGCTCAGTTCTTACAATTGCAAGGACATTGCCATTTAACTACAGGGAAAGACAACCTGTCGTATGTTTTATGTGTCTTTTGCATAATCTTTGTGGCTTTTGACTACTTTTTTGCCACCCTTGTCCTAAGGATACAATTTCGTTCTCCCTTAAAAAAAATTAAAGAAAAGAAAACCCTTGACATACCAACCGCATAAGCCGCTTAGTCGGTTACTTTACGGGCTCAAATTACCAACATAAATGCCTTTTTTCCTTTCTGTTTGCCATTTTACTAACAATTTTCTTTTTCTTTTAGTTTTCCAGCATAGAAACCCCTGGATATGTGGGGTTCGCGAATCTGCCCAATCAGGTGCACAGGAAATCTGTGAAGAAAGGATTTGAGTTCACTTTGATGGTGGTGGGAGAGTCTGGCCTCGGGAAATCGACCTTGGTCAACAGTCTCTTCCTAACTGACTTGTATCCAGAGCGAATCATTCCAGATGCTATCGGTAAGTGTTGAAATCGAATTTTACCTCATTTTTAGAAGATTTAACCTCCAAACTCTGTCCAGTCGTCTGTTCCAGTTCAGTCGATGGAGTCTGGCTTTTTAAATGCATTTTTCATTCGTAAGAATTTCTGACCGTTTTTCTCAGACTTAAATTCGAATGTTGAGCTTTTGTCTCGTTGCTGGCTGAAAAAGATGGCCTGAGGCTGTTTTATACAGCTGAAAAGGTAGAGTGTTGTGAATCACTAGGATTTGTGTGGCAAAATACAGACCTAAAACTGTCCATCCCGTTCCCCGAATAGCACACTTGGGTTTTAATATGGTACATACAACTCTAATATTTATAACTATCAACATATTTCCTAAGTATTGCAGTAACATTGTCACATACCACATTGTAACCAAAATAGCCGCATTTCCCCTCATATTTTGCAACAAGTTTGTAGTATTTCTGTTTTACTTAGGTTATTTTTTGTTAAATCATAGTTTTTATTACGTTGTTTTGACGAAAACATGTTGCAACTGTTGAGTTGTTCTGGTTTTAGTGCAAATCAGTTTTAATAACATGTTGGATATAAGTATAAGAAATGTTTCTGTAAACATTCCAGAAGTTTTAAATAAGTTATTATTATGTAGAATGCTTTTGGAGTCTACTTGTAGATAATAAATGTATTCGATCTGAAAGGTATTATTATCTAAAGCATATTATTGAAAGTTCGAATTTCGCGCGATTTATAACCAAAATCTTACAACGAATACTACTTTTGTCATGAACATTAATGTTTTGGGTCCGAAAAATTCACGCGCCTTCAAAAAAGCGTTAAATAGAAGAAAAGTTAAAAAATCAGAATATACTCAAATTTGTATTTCAGCTTCAAAATCCCAAAAGACTTGTGGAAACAAATTTTGATATACCGTATTCATCAGTTCCTATCAAAATGAATTGTAGAAACTATGTATTGCATTGGGAAAATTTAAATGTATTTTTAACATGTTAAAGTATTAGGTTAAATACATTTATAAAATGGCGAAAAATATGGCGGTTGTTACATGAAACATCATTCAAACATGAACCATAATATTATAACTAAATTTTTCTTGAAATGCTATTGCAATGAAGTTACAACAAAATAACAACTGAATGTTAGCAAACTGTTGTGTCCATATTTATTATAGCCTCATTGTAATTGACAGTAAGCTATAATAGCTTTATAACTTCTTTATAACTTACTTTGGTTGGGTCGAACACATTATAGTCACTGTTGCCAAACATTTTTATAAGTTGCTTTTAAAAATGTTCATCGGTGATTTTTATAGTTTTTGTTTTTCGTATTACTTCAACTTAAGCTTTTCAACTTTTACAAATACTTTTGATAAATGCAAAATTTTAACTCAACTGCTCTGGCCACATAGCTGCCATTTGGTTTTTTGTTCTTTTTTCGTGAACTTTTGGAACATCATCAGACTTAGTATAAGGTACATATAACTAGGGAATATAAATAGTACGGGTGTGACAGTTATAATATATAATTATCCTAGTATATCATTATCGAGGTGAGTACACTGTCAAAGAATGTAAGCAAAATTTTCCCCAAAAACCGAAGTTACACTAAACTTTTTAACTTACATTTCATTGGTGACTTACATGTTCAGTTTTATAATGATAAAACTTTAAATCAGTGCTATTTTTACTTTTCGGCGACAAGAATCATGATCTAGCTTTTACCACATATTTTTTAATTGCGAATCGTCTGCGTGGAACATTATTACATTTGGGGTTATATTTTCTTTTTGTGCATTGAAGAAAATTTTCTGCAATATAGAATCATTGCGGGAATCTGATTTGGCAACACTGATTACAACTACTTGATGTTGTGAAGTATTTTAATGTTATAATGAAGTTACAATAACGTCATGAAACTTGATACTGACATTTCGATTTTCTCATCAACATTACCATAAGAATTGAAAAATGATTTCACTAATAGCAGTGATTGACGACGGCTGCCCTATAATGACACACATTTATAATTGTAAAAACTCGATTATTAAAATGTTTCCTTTTTTTTAACTGAATTGCAGTTTCTTCTGTAAACGTAATTTGTACATATTTGAAACTTTGCAACTTTGGATTGTAATTAAGTTACTACGTTGTTAAGATTCTGCTATACAAATGTTGCAATGTGTTTTTAGTGAGAAGTATCCCAAATGAAAATTTACTCAACGTATCTGTAATTTATTACCAACCTTTTTAGTTACAAAAAGTCCCCCGTGAACATAAATACAACTGATATAGAACGGATTTCGTTACAAATTACTTTAATTTAACAGAAATACAATCAAAGTTTTGTTGCAAATCACAATCTGTGCTATTCGGGTCTTATCCTTTAAAGATGCGAAGCGTGGATCTCATAAGCGGGCGTTTTCGGCAGAAGACCCTTAAGTAGCTCTCCAATTAAAGCACTTATTATTATTTTGTATCAGTTGTTGACTTGTTGTCACTGTGCAGCTGACAATAGTCTATTCCATATTAGTACATTCAGAGGACCAGAAGGGGGATGAATAATTATATAAAACTCCAGCATGTGCTTTAGAGGTTCTTCGAAGAACTGCGCACGACAGGAGATCAAAGCACTAGGATGGAAATGGGACTCTGGCTGTTTTAAGTTGTAGTTGAATGTTGTATCTTACATGATCTTGTGTTGTTCTTGTTCTTGTTCCTGTGCACAGTAGGCACCCCGCACAGGATGGAACGAGAACGAAAATTAAACTACAAAAAGTGCGAAACGAAATGCAAAGAGGTGCGCTTGATGTAGGAGAACACAAAGCCAGGTTGATTTGTGAGGGGTTGACGGTTGGCTTCGTTATTCGTCAAAATTGTCGCATTTTGGGCTCAGAAAACCCACGAGTAATTGTTGAGAAACAAAAATGCATCCACAACGCGTGACTGTTAAACTTTGGGCGGAAGGCATTTTCGGACCATTCTTCTTCGAAAATGACTCAGTAAACATGAATGATGTTCGTTATCGTGACATGTAACTCAGTTTTTAGTGTCTAAATTACAAGATAGGGATGTAGACCGTCAACAAGACGGTGCCGCATGCCACACAGCCAAAGAAACAACTCAATTACTGCATGAGTCCTAATCGTATAGTAATCGACCGTTTTTGTGATCAGAATAGGCCATCCTGGGGTTGAACTACCGCATCCGTGATCTAGCTTTAAGTGACTGAATTTGTGACGTATTGCTCGCTCACGGATGCGGTAATTCGACCCCAGATCTTGCGTTTTTTTTGGATTTTTTGCTTAGGGGTTTTTTGAAGTCAAAGGTCTATGCATAGGAGCCCACGACCACCAACGCCTTGAAAGAGGGAATTGGGAGGTGTATTGATGAAAGTCAGCCACATTTATGCGAAACGGCCGTAGAAAATTTCAATAAAAGGATATGGCCGTGGCGGCCATTTATCCGACGTTCTGTTCCATAACTCCAATCTGTATACTCGATGAATCAGTAAAAAAATTGAGCTTTCTAATTGAAAATCGGTATTTTCTATCAAAGTTACATTTTGCGTGAATTATGGGACACCCTTTACAATCTGTGTCAGCGAATTTTGTGCATATTTAGGTCTAAAGGTGGACACATAATACAATCTGGAATATTAGAGCTAGCAGCGAAGAGTGCAGCTGGCTCTGTCTAAAGCCCTGACAGCGGGATTGGAACGAAACGAAATCAGAGAGCTACGGACTAACGAAACATTTTTTTTTCTCCGCTTTTATTTCGTTCATAAAATAAATAAATAAATAGTTGGCGCAAGAGGTCCGTAGGGACCCTAGGCCTAGCATTTTACAACCATTCGTTTTGTGTGAGTTTTTCATTTTTGGGACGAACGGTAGGGATCTACAATTTTATGGCGAGTCCAAACGGCTAATTGAGAAGCTCTTTCATGACAGTCATACCTTCGGGTGTTTGTCACACATTCGCAAGAGATGCCGCAGTGGAAAAAGAACCTTAAGTTGGAATTTGGTTTTTTTTTTTGGATTCGAATCTGGGACCCCTCGCTTTAGTAGACCAACACACTAAGCCACTGCGCCGACTCATTTCGTTCATAGGGCTGGGAAAAATTCCACTCTCAACCTGAGGGCCATCTTGCAGCTCTTCTTTGGTTTGATACTCTATTCCTCGCCTAAGTAGCGCCCGCAAGTGGATTATGACTCAATCAACTAAACTGCGAACTGAATAGGCAGAGCTTTACAAACGAGCTCTATTGGCGTTCATTTGCACAAACGGCGCAGCCAATAGGCAGTGAAGCCATTTATTATTTGACGGATCTCAACGGATTTCAGCGAAGCCTCTCATGATTAGTGCTGTTGGCACTCCCGATTTTTAATGGGTTTTCATGCGATATGAGGTGGAGTGGTGATTGTAACTGAACGATTGTTGATGAAAGATCGAAGCAGACAAAACGGTGGCACCAAGTTTTGCTGTTTGTAAGACCGATGTAGCATCATCTTTCCTATTCCAGCGGTAGGTTTCACTCTCTCAAACAGCCTGCCTTATGCAGAAAGGATCTGCTTTCCGGAATTTTGCAATAAGTTTCAGTGCCTTGATGGAGTGCTACAACCTTTAAGAGTGACTTTCGATCACAATCGAAGTGGCTCATCCTTCGGTCGATGTTCCAGACCAATATGCACGTTTGTTCGAACTCAAAGTTGAAGCTCCAACTCTTGAAAGATCACTGACAGTGCCCTTTTGCCGCAATTTGAACATTCTTGGGCTAATTTTCAAAAGCCGACCCCTTAGGCTCATTGATTTTGTGAGTACGACCTTAACTGCGCGGTTTGGTACTGAATATTTTCATATTGAGCCCTCACTGTGCCCAGTCAAGAGAAAACCAAATAAGAAATGAACTATCAACGCTTGTTGGAACACGACTTGATAAGAGCGCCTATTAGTGTCTTCTTCAACCTCAAATCCCGATGAACGTAACCCTAACCGCTCTTCTTTATTTTTGCAGAAAAACAAAAGCAAACCGTAAAGCTGGAAGCTTCAACTGTTGAAATCGAAGAGCGTGGCGTGAAGCTGCGCCTGACCGTGGTCGATACCCCAGGATTCGGTGATGCCATCGACAATTCGGACAGTTTCAGTGCAATCCTCGAGTACATCGACGAGCAATACGAGCGATTCTTGCGCGACGAGAGCGGTCTCAATCGCCGAAACATTGTTGACAATCGTATACACTGCTGTTTTTATTTTATATCGCCCTTCGGGCATGGGTAAGTCTGCATCTGTCTGTTTAACTCAAGCGTATACTAATGGTTTTTGTTTTCAGCCTCAAACCTCTCGATGTGGAATTCATGAAGAAGCTCCACTCGAAAGTGAACATAGTGCCTGTGATCGCAAAAGCCGATTGCCTGACGAAAAAGGAGATCCTCCGCTTGAAGTGCCGCATTTTACAAGAAATCGAAGAGCACGGAATCAAGATCTACCCTCTGCCCGATTGCGATAGCGACGAGGACGAGGACTACAAGGAGCAGGTGAAACAGCTGAAAGAAGCTGTCCCGTTTGCGGTATGCGGTGCCAACACTCTGTTGGAGGTGAAGGGCAAGAAGGTTCGCGGTCGTCTCTATCCATGGGGCGTCGTTGAAGTTGAGAATCCGGAACACTGTGATTTTATTAAACTCAGGACTATGCTTATGTGAGTTGGAGGAGGGGGAGACTTCCACCAGAATGTTGTTTGCATTTTCCATTTTTACAGAACCCACATGCAAGACCTGCAAGAGGTCACTCAGGAAGTACACTACGAAAACTATCGTTCGGAGCGCCTGGCCAAGGGCATGAACAAGAAGAACGGCCCCAACAAGGACAACGATCGCGACTCGGCGCCGACCAATAACAATCCCTCGGACAAAGATCGGATACTGCTGGAGAAGGAAGCCGAGCTGAGGCGCATGCAGGAGATGCTAGCGCAGATGCAAGCCAAAATGCAGGCCCAGCAATAGACAGTGGAGATCCATCTCTGTGTTGTGTACTAGTTATCTCTATTCCCTCTCTCTCTCTCTTTTAATGTGACTCTCATTTGTGTTTATGTCATTTGCTCTTTCATTTAGAATTTAAAAGAGGAAACTTATATATTTTTATACGACTTTACATTAAGTTCTACACTCATTTGAACATAAAAAAAAGAAACATCGGCAAATACTACACACTACGTTACGTCTAAGTACATTTATATGAATATTTTCAATTTGTGAGGAAGGAAGAACAACGCTCTTGGTCGAATGGTTCTGTTTTCCCTTGAACAATGTATATAATATTATTTTTTTATAATTTGCAAGTAATTTTGCGCCAATTCGTGTTGCGGTTATATTTCGCTTGTGTTCCAAAACAAAATGATATCCTATGTAATACTATTGTAATCGGTATATACACATTCATGACGCAATATATTGAATTTTTCCATTAAATACAAGTGGATGGGTTTTTAATTGAATTACTGTTCCCGACTGCAGGGGGTGGATACATAGCCGCTAGCCCCTGCGACGTGGTGTGGAAGTTTCTGTTGGAAGGAGGGCGCAAAGGGAATGACAGCGTGTTCTAGTTGGGTGGGAGTTTTGTCATAAGAAGGCAGGCAAGAAGAAAACTGACGAATTAGCTAGACTAAGTTCGGCAGCTATATCAGCTATGCCAAGCAAAGCCTATAACATCACTAAATTAAGTAGAACAGCTGGAATTGGAATCACAGGAGCCCTACGATCAAGTCCGACCGAGGCGCTCAACATCATTCTCAATTTTCTGCCAGTGGATCTGCACATAAAAAACATTGCAGCGTGAAGCAATCTAAATGTTGGTCCGAACGGCCTTATGGCCACACCAGCATCCTTCTTCCATCTACCATCTTCCTGATGGCATAGGTCGTATATCTACGGACTACATTGTACCCAAACTCCACTTCCATAAAAATACAATTGATTAATACAAACCCGTGTGGGAGGACATGCGGAATATCCATCCATCCATCGCATCCATTTCGAACACTTAAAGAGAGAGACGACAGTTTTGGAAAAAGGTAGAAAGATCAATTTACGTAGGTAGCTTTCTATTTTTAAATAAACTGCAATAAGATTCGCGATGCATTGATCTGGCAGAGTGCATAGTTGTGTTCTAGTTGAGTGGCTGTTTTTCCAAAGAACTTATTGGAAGTGTGTCTTCTGTTTGTGATGGCACGTAGCTGGACATTAATCGCTTGAGTAAACGTGCTTGCAGTTACTTCCAATTCGAGTTTACTGGATTCAACAGCGATGCCAAATGCAGAAGCAGATAGCTGTTAGTTCTGCACTTAAATAATTGAATATCACAGAGATGTAAAGTTTTCCCTATTGATGACTAGGGTTACGTGCTGTTGATAGTCCAAACAACCAATTGTAGCAATTCTTATCTTAAATGCTTCCATTTGGAGATTTGAGCAGTAAGCAAATTATAGCCTTCGAACATCTACTTCTCAAAACGACACATCGCACAGGATTTCGATCAAACTTCTATTTGTCAGGGCGGGCTACTCATGCACTTCAATTTGAACGACAGCCGTTGTAACTCATCGCTTTCCGGCATTCATCAGAAATCAAAGTTTCACCACCGCATGGCGGCAGTGCCGATTTTGAGTTTCCAAAGAAACATATTCTTCAGTAAAATCGTAATACAAGGACTCTTATATCCTATTGACAGTTTTACTGTGTACACGCAAAATTGTGTATTTATCTTGCTCCGAAAGCGCGATTCCGCTTGTACGCAACCGAATAAATCAATTGTCTTCGCAAATTCGGGCCTTTCCCCTTGCCATCGGAGTGTGAATGTTGCATAAATGAAGTCTGTCCGTCCTTGAAAGGACAACGGTCCATATTTCATCCACTTTCGCCTACGAGTCTGCAACACTCCGATTTTCCTCCGCCACTCCTCCCAATTTAAGAGAATTTTCCCGAAAATCGCATGCCTCACGCCATTCGCTCTCTCTATCGCATGACATAAATCCCACCAACCATTCGATTTTCCCCATTCCAATCTTCGCACAAATTTCGTGCAAAAGTAACAGCAAGAATTGTCAAGTGTCAACTGTCAACTGAATTAACCTACACACACACGCCAGCAGCCAGAGCAGGCGAAGCACACTCGCAATTCCCAAGAAAGAGGCCAACGAAACAAGAAAAAAAAGTGGCATGTACAAATTTTCCATACACACTTTCTTCTCATTCACGAAATTTCCTCGACGGTAGTCGGTCGCACTTGTTTCACACACCAGCTACAATCGGTCGAAATTAGTTCGTTTGTCGTTTCGTTTTCGTTTCTATCGCTGTTCTCCTGCAAATCCGAATCCGAATCATCATCGTTCATCGAGTTTGGCCAGCCAGCTGTCATTTTGCTGAGTTGATTCGTGTTGCGCGCCGCAATTGAGAGTGAAAAAAGTTGGAAAAAGAAAAACGGGTCGTCTTCGATCGTCTGCCTCTGCAAACAGTGAACGGTAATAAATCTCATTATCTCGTTATTTCTGTTCATTTTTTGAGTGTGTAAACAACAATTCGGGGTGTAATTATTGATAATCGGTTAATCGCTTGTGAGGATTCGATTTGGGAATATGGTGCTGCCTCGTAGGAAGCATAGCAGCAGCAGCATCACATACATGCAAACCAATGTACACAACCCAAGGCAGAGTGCAAAGAGAGTGTAGATTAACCTTTTTTGACATTGAACATTTTTTTCTGTTGTCTCTGCTGCCGCTGTACTCGTCGTCGTGGTCGTCGAATCGGCGGTGTGTCTTGTGGTGCCTTCCGAGATGGTAGTTGTTAAATTTTCCGAGAAAATCTAAAATATTTTATCCAATTTAAGTGCGAAGAAGAAGAAGAACTAAAACCGAACACGAAACAAAGCGAAAGAAACCGAAATTCAGTCATTCACTGCGAAGGCGAATAGCGAACGCAAAGGAAGCAGCAACAAATAGCAACAAGAAAAGTTTAAACCAATTGAACGGAAAGTTGTGTAATCAAAAAATAAAATAAAAATAAAAGACGCAAACGCCCGACGGACAGTCAGCCGTTCTTGTGACTTCGCGCGGAGATACCTACCTATAGACGTCGCGTTTCCACTTTGTTGTTACCGAAATAGATCAGTGCACGTTTTTTAAATAATTTCGTGTGACTAGTTATCGCTACTTTTACTTCGTCTGTGTGTGTGTGTGTGTTTGATTTAGTTTATTATTTAGAAATCCAATCTCCGGCAAATCGGTTTTCAAAGAAACAAATAGTAGAGCCCGAGTGACGCGCGAGCAGTGCTTTCCGGTGTGTTGTAGTTTCGAGCAAAATTCGACGAGAAGATATGGCCAAGGACGAGGAGGATGATCTGTTGCCCGACAAAGATGCCGCAAAGGGTTTCTATGCCAAGTACGAGCCGAAGGAGATCCTCGGAAGGTGAGTCTGACTTTTTTTCACTTGTCCCCATAAATCGCCATAAATCGATTGCAATAAATTGGTGATGGGTTCGATCTGGTTGTAATTAAAAGATATTTAAACAACAACAAAAAAAAATCAGTTTTTTTGTGTTCTGATTTTTTCCGGTTTGAATTTGTGCCGATTTTGCATATTATTGTCTCTTTCCTTTGCCCTCTAATTTTGCTATTGCTAGTTGGATTGGCGTTGCCAGTTGCAGGTTTTAGCTAGCATTCTGCACAAACGGCAAGTATACATGCAAAGCATCCGACCAGGGTCGGTTTATGCTTATAAATTGTTCCAAGTCGACCCAGCCTCCTGTTGCATGTTGGGAAGAGGGTGAAGCCCACTTACACCCCCACATCTACCCAACAGTAGGGTGAGCTGGGCGTGTTTAAATATTGGTTTAGTCGAGTCAAGTCTGTCTCTTTTAAAGCTTGAATTAAGTGCCTTTTGAATGTCGCTTTCTATTATTAGAGTTTGACATTAATTTGACATATTGCAGTTTTTTTTGTGTTCTGACGCGTGCAATTTTCCTTACAACCACCTTGTACAGGCTGATAACATTTTCTGTTTGGTGATTTCGTCTATATTGACCGATAGCAGGTTTTATAGCTAAATGTCAAACTTCATAATAAAAAAAATACGTTTCTCCACCTGCGGACGTTCCTCCCATCTGGGATATTATACACGCTAAATGTCTAGCGGTCAATGGAACATGGCTATTTCCCTTACCATAGGTTCAATCTCCACAAAAATGCACATATTCCTCGTTGAAATGTTCGTTCACTTAAAAAGTTTAACAAAAGATTTATTAAAAATGGATTTAATTTACAAACATATAACATCTTCCATCATCCAAATGTTCTCCTCTTAAATATATCTAAAGGGTTTTTCAATAAGAGCGCCACAAAAGTTTTTTTTAAATAAAACAAAAACGGTTTTGGATATCAATGAAATTCTTTATTCCTGTGAAAGTACGTTCGATGCCATTATGTATGGAACTCGATTTCTTTTGCATGGCCACCACGGGCACGCTTGCAGAAGTCCAGACGCTGAACCCAATTTTCGACGGTTTTCAAGCATTTCATTCGATATTCGTACGAAGTTCATCAATCGTCGCTGGCTTGTTGGCATAGACTATAGACTTGACGTAGCCCCACCGGAAATAGTCTAACGGCGTCAAATCGCACGACCGCCTCGGCCAAGCGACTGGACCATTTCGTGAGATAACACGTTCTCCAAACTTGGTTTCTAATAAATTGATTGTGACATTCGCTGTGTGGCTTGTGGCGCCGTCCTGTTGGAACCACATGTCCTCCAAGTCCATATCATCCAATTGGGGCCAAAAATATTCAGTTGAACGGTAGCGATTCCCATTCACAGTAACGTGCCGGTCTTGATCATCACGGAAGAAGTACGGCCCAATGACGCTGCCGGCCCGTAAACCACACCAAACCGTATTTTTTTCGGGATGCAATGACGACTCATGGCATGGAGTACGTGTGGATTGCTGCCTGACCAATACCGCATATGTTGTTTATTGACGAAGCTATTCAGCCAGAAATGAGCCTCATCGCTGAAGATGATTTTTCGATGAAAATCCAAATCATTTTCAAGTTGTTGCTCAGCCCAATTCACGAACATACGACGCTTCTGGTGGTCAAGCGGCTTCAGTTCTTGCGTCAATTTTGTAAGGGTGTAGGCCAAGATCTTTTCGCAAAATTCGCCACAACGACGTCACAGAGATGCCCAACACTTGAGAGCAACGTGTAAGAGACACATTTGGGCTTTCTTCAACTGAAGCATTAACGGCAGCAATATTCTCGACACTACGGGCACTTCTTTGTCTCACTGGCACGGGAACATTTTGTACTGTGCCTGTGGATTCAAATTTTTCCACTAGACGTTCAATTGTTGATCTGCTAGGACGATTATGACGACCATAAATTGGACGTAGCGCTCTTAACGTTGAGGCCTTTGACTCCGAATTTCGGTAGTAAATTTTAATAATTTCGACTCGATGTTGGCTCGTCTTTCCATCATGAAATGGCAAACCTTGCTGAAGAGAAATGTCAAAAGAGCGGCTAGAAATTCGGCGTCGTTTGCTGTCCCTGTCGCTCTACTTTTGTAGCGTCCCTGTTGAAAAACCCTTTACTAGGTATGTGACTTTCAATTTCTGACGTGGATTTGAATTTTGTCCATTCATCTGTCAAAATTAAGCTCACTCTTAACACTCTTACAGCGCTATTAATTAAATTCAACTTGTCAACCCTTGAACGGGCGCTTAGCTATTCGGTGAATAAGGGACTTAGTATCGTATTTAATGTTTCCTATTAATAAAACCTTTTACACCACTAACTACCTTCATAGTTATTTGACATTTCAGTGGTAAAAAATGTATACAAGTGGGAGCACTGCTAAACTTACATTCGGAGTGTTTTTTTTAAACTTCGATCTCAGCAAAGCAAAGTAAAGTAGAATTTTCAGCACACATAAATTACAACAACTACTGCAAGTGTCAGAAGCGTCGTAGTGTCAAGTAGAGCGCAGTTGTTGTAATTGCGTGCTGAAAATCCTACTTTACTTTCCTTTGCTGAAGCCCGTATGACACTACATTTTTTCCTCATTTTGTTAATGCTGAAAAGTCAGCGGTGTGTAAAAGAGACCAAAAGTGTAATACGAAAGGAGTAGCAATTGTTTGACAGCAACCTCAGATTTTCAAACGAACTTATTTCAAATAATCTTGAAATGTCAAGATGTCAGCTAGCAGCTGAAAAATGTGATTTGAATATATTTTTAATGCATTTTTTTTTGACGTATCTACATTAAGGAATTTGGTGTGTACGCACTCACTCCTATAGGGAATTTCCGTTCTAATGTTTCGTACTGCTCTAGTTTCATTTTAAAAGTGTGAAAAAATGCCAAAAAAAATGTAGTGTCATACGGGCTTGAGATCGAAACTCAATAAAACAGGACTATTCAAAAAAATCATCCCCAGCTGTCTTAAGTTATTTATGTTCTAAGCTACCTCAAAGACATATTCGCCTGTTACTTAAATGTCAAATAGCTATTAAAAATATTATCGGTCTAGTTTCATTTCGAAATTTACAAAAGTACAACAACAAATTAAACTGACTTAAATTTCGCTACACTTTTGCCCTTTATTTAGGTACACCCCGATCACATTGCAACAGAGAAATACAACAGAGTAAAGTGTACCGTTGTCCTTTTGACAGTACGCCAAATGTCAGTGTTACTGGCGGTATGTAACTTTGCTTCATTGTTGCTAGAGATTGGAAAAAATTTGTTCACGCTCTGAATAAATGAAATAAAATTTCGAAATTTTATTAAAAGTCAAATGGTCACGCAATTTCATCAACTAAACTCTGCTTGACATTTCGAGGTGCACACTAGAACTTTTAGTCGTTTGATGAAAAAGTGGTTAAACTTAGTTGGCAGCCATTTTGTTTTTTTTTATTAATAACGCTAGTCGCCTTTTGTCCGACTAGATTTGCCTGGACTAGATATTCCTTAGAAGCAAAGACTAGATTGGCACTTAGTAAACGTCACTTTTACTACGTCGAATGTCAACTGAATAGGTAGTCAGTCGAGAAATTTTTGACTAGGGACAATATTCCCACTGAAAAAGCTGTTTATGTGATCGATTTAAGCCATTCAAAAGTAAAACACGCGACCGGTGTATGATTTCAGACTGAACTAGACTGAGCTTTGAAAGTCGCCGTTTTCCTCTTCTGTCAAAATTAAGCTAAATCATACTCATTTCAGATATTTCTATAAATGCTTGCCATTCCTCTATATTTAAAGTTTCACATCTTATTTTAAATGTTGCTCACACTTCCTCGACGAATCATCTCTCTAGTGAGGCGTCTTGTTTTTTTTTGTCTACAACACTTTTTCTGAACGCTTCAGTCAAAATCAAAGTTTGATCAATAGTTCGTAACGCACGAACTCGTTCGACTTCTCTGTTCTTGTATGAATCTGCTTGTTTGTTTGTTTACTGCATTTGGTTTCTTGTCCATCAGAATAGGTTCGCAATAAAGTTGGTTTCACATTGCCCTCAGCGCACTAATTTTTTTTGGGCTTATCGGCGGATAGAGGAGTAGCGCCATGTTACACAAGGTTGGAATTTTCTACTGTGACTTACGAGAATCTGTTATTTTTCAAATGAAATGTTAAATACAAAAATTGTCCTCATTAACTGAAAACTTGATAGTTGATAGTCTTTTGACGACAATGGGTGTTAAAGGTTCGACGGGTTTTTTTTTCAAAGGATAAGAAGCCAAATACCAAGTTGTTTGGGACATTCTACAATCTGCAATAAAACTTCTTGTCTTTCCCAGTTTTTTTTTTGCTTAATGAGGATACTTTTTTGGTGAAAGTCAAAGCTATACTCTTCAACAGCATTATTTAATAAGGTTCAAGCAGTGCTTCCTAAACGCAAGGCTACCTTTTCATATTTACTTGTACTCTCCAGCATCTTGCTCGTTAATTCAATATAAAGGGTTTTTCAATAAGAGGTGTTATTTTGGTATTCAAAGAAAAATGCCATTTTTTGAGATAAATGATTGGATGTTTATTTCATAATAAAGAGGAAGGTATGCCGCTAATATTGAAAAACAACATCAGCCAAATGGCCACCACGAGCACGCATGCGGGACCATATCCTTTTCATGAAATTTTCCATAACCAAATCGCAAAGTGGCTGCCCTATGTCCTCGAAAGCCTCACGAATTCTATCTTTGAGGACTTGAATCGACGCTGGGCTGTTGGCGTAGACCTTATCTTTCACGTGGCCCCAAAGGAAGAAGTCGCAAGGTGTTAAATCACAAGATCTCGGTGGCCAATTGTGATCACCTCTTCGAGAGATAATACGGTCCGGAAACATTTCCCGTAAAAGATCAATAGTTTCGGTGCTTGTGTGGCACGTAGCGCCGTCTTGTTGAAAGTAAAGGTGGTCCAGATCAATACCATACAACTCTTTATACAAAATACGGTGTAATGACGTTTGTGGAATGCCCAATTCCAAAGAACGACGAGGAATGGACAAACCTGGGTTTTCTTCAACACTTTTGGCTACAGCAGCAATATTCTCAGTTGTTCTTGAGCGACGTGCACGAGTTTTATTCTTCACATCACTTACTTGTCCCAACAGCTCGAATTTTTCCACCAATTTCTGTATTGCGGTCCGACAAGGTGCTTCAAGACGACCAAAAAATGCTTTAGTTTTGCGAACTGTGACTGCAAGATTTTCACCATTTTTCTAGTGAATTTTAGTAATTTCAATGCGTTGTTGAAGCGTGTATCGTTCCATTTTTAGTAATGGCGTAGTTTCTACTTGTCAAATGTCAAAGAATAAAACCTTCAAAAGTGACAGCTACCGAAATAGCGGGTCATTCAAAATAACACCTCTCATTGGAAACCCCTTTATAATGGTTTTTTATGCTCAACACTTTTAAAAATCTAGTTATCTTAGGTCGACCAGAACGGTCTGTCTGAGCTGTAACCTAAACGCAAAAACTATATTAATAGGGAACGTCACTTTTTCTACGTCAGACACATATGCGAACTGACAACTTAGTAGTCAGTCACGAATTTCTTGACTAGATTCGTCGGCTACCCCTCCATGTCAACTGAAAAAGCTGCTCAGATGACCGCAGCCTATCAAAACCGAGATACTTCAAGTCAGACAGCTGTCAGCCTTACGTAACCAGACACTTGAACGTGCCCAATGTAAATGTCGCATAATTTGAAAATACAATGGCCAACTGACAGATTCGCATTTTATTTCCATAATTCGAACTGTCATTGGTGCTTGAAATTTAATTTTAATTCTGGCAACATCTTGAGCATGGCTTCCAAATAAATTTTGCTTTCCTTTTATATTTCGCATTCTGTTTTCACATTCGTTTAGTTTTAGTTTTTCTTTGACTGATGTTTATTTTCAATCTTTTCTATCAGACGATTTGTGTATCATGCGAGAAGACCGATTTGAGACATAACATTTTTCATTTTCTCTTGCCCATCACTTTCCTCTTTTAGCTTCGATATTCTCTTATTCATGACCTGCTGCTGCTGCACGTGCTTCAATTTTAATTAATTGTTTGTAATGAACGTGTGGTGGAGAGTTTTTCAATGTTGCCGCTGGCTTCTTGTTTATTGGCCGTGGTCGATAGATATGATGAGACACACCTCCTCTTTCTGTTTAATTGCTGGCAGGGAGATAACAATTGTTTATAAGTACATCCACAGATGCCAAGCTTTTTGAATGATCCACTGATAGTTTTGCTAAATTTAACTTGTTTATTTCGTGGTGCTCTTGTTAAGTTTTGCGCTGCTGTTGTTCTGGGTCTGTAAAAAGTTGTCTCGGGTGCAAAGTACATTTTTGTTTGGTTGGAATGTTAGACAGTCGGGTGGCGAGGAAGTGACTTGCATTATTAATATGGCTTTATTTTGAAATCCTGTCAAGATTTATCAGTAGACAAAGAAGGTCGATATGAAATTGTTGTAGTCACGCAACTAATTTAATCGCTAATAGGTACACTGATGGTGTGTGCAAGACTACAATACAACAGCTAATGACTCATGCGTCGAAAGTCTGGATTCTGGCAGTCAGAGACTTTATTTCTATATATAAATGTGTATAAATGTAACCTCTGTTTGCATAGTTTGGGTACATTTGAACATTAGTGAAACGTCAGTAAATATTGATTAGCTTTTTCCAATAATCAGATAGATGTAGGTATGGCTCCTGTGCCTGTCATATGCAGTTCAGCGGTGAGCGACCCTGCCTCGCTCAAAACTTATGTGGCCACCACCAGTGCCAATTGAATTTTGTAAAACAATGGCAAGAATCTAGTTATCTTAAGTCGACTAGATTGGTCTGGATGAGTCGTAACCTGAACGCAAAAACTAGATTGGTCGGGAACGTAAATTTTTCTACGTCAGCCACGTATAAGAACTGTCAACTTAGTACTCAGTCACGAATTTCTTGACTAGATTCGTCGGCTACCCCTCCATAAACGTCAACTCAAACAGCTGCTCATTTGACCGATTTCCCCCCAATCAAAACCGAGATACACTTAGTGAGAGAGCTGTCAGACTTAGTAAACTAGATACTTAAACGTCTCCAATTTTCATCCCAAATCGGAAGAACCAACAGAATTGCTACCTGCGAACTGACAGCGTGCCCTAAGGTTCCAAACATCGATCCACCTTCATACCTGACTCTGCAACTTTCCCATATTGCAATCACCTCCTGCACCGAATTGAATCGATCGCACACAGAGTACAGTACACTTCTGATACGTGAACGCCGGCGCATTGACCGACTTTTGTTACCTAATCGTCAGCGCGTCAGAAGACCTTGAAAACTTTTTCCCCGTGCACATGCACAGTGACAAAGTTTGATTCGAAACAAAAATTTCCACTTGATATGTTCATTTGAATATTTTTCCCGTAGCCACTTGTGTTTGTTTATCGTTTCTTGTTTCGTAAACAGGAAATTTTCGGAACTGAAACAAACTATTTGACAGCGACACCCTCGTTCAGGTTTCCAGGCGGTTATCTTCCAGTAATTCTGTCAATCGACTGATTCTCTAAATGATCGTTCGTTTGTTGTTATTCAACTTGCAACGTCAATATAGGAACTGTCCCTTAATGAGTCGCATTTCACTGCGATAACGACTGCGTCGGCTAGTTGTGTAGTGAAAGCGGAATTTTCTTTTATTTAACTCATTTTGACGGTCAGGCTTTGAACATGATCAGCTCATGATCGAGAATCGGAAGATGGATTTATTTTTAGCTCTGTATCGCTTGGATCTAAATATTCTTCGTAATTGTCAAGTGCAGTTTCTACTATCTACTATCAGGAAATTAGTTTACAATCAGCGTGTGCGGTGATAGTTTGTGCGGTGCCTAAGGCCGAGTATATTTTTTCCACTATGTCACTGAAGTTCTATATGAAAATCGGCCTTAAATATGCCAATGGGTTGACGTGAGCTGATGCCAGGAGTCTTGTGTAAGAATTTCAGTTATAAATGCTCGCAAATTTATTTCCAAAAAAGGGAACTTGAAGACTGATGCTGCTGGTCCTATACATGATTCATTTAACCGTCATTTTGACTTTGAGCATCTTGGCTCAAGCTTTGGACAGCCGTAAAAGCGAATTCCATCGTCTAAAAACATTTTTTTTTAAATTTTGACGTAAAAAAAACGGAGGAAGAAGTTTGTGTTGCTATTACTATAGATATTTGTTTGAAGGAAACCGCAGAGAAACATTTGATCGAGAAAGAGCAGAAAACGCAAAGCCAACAACCGCCTTTTATAATATTAAGCCTAGTAATACTATGCTGCTCGCACTTATTATTAAGCCCCCATACAAAAATGTCTCCAAAGATAAAACTAAGCAAAGCGGTTCAGCCAAGCAGTTCAAGCTAAACTTGTGAGCCACTGTACGAAGAATCTCTACAGAATTTAAGTAAGAGTATTAATGCAAAATACATTTTTCCACAGCTAAATTTTGACAGATCAGAGAATATATTGGTATTCGCAACAAAATGTCAAACGAAAGCAAATTAACAGTAGCAAGTCAATCAGCTTTACGAACACAGTTTTTTTTTTTTTTTTGACGGAATTTACGCTGTCATAATTAAGCGAACATTAAGCGAAGTGGCGGAGAGAAACATTGGAGAGGCACTTAATTTTAGCTTTCCTGTAACAGCATACTAGGCTTTAATGGAAAATTCGTTTTTTAAGCTTCAAACAATCTTACGTCTAGCTTAGTACGCTGCTCGAGATAAATTTTCGCTCCCATACGAAATTCTCTCCAAAATTTAGCTGAGCTAAATTTAAGAGAACCCGTTTAGCTGAGGGGTACTCAGCTCGAGCTAAAAAATCAAACTTTTGATTTTTGAATCTTTGAACCTTTGGAATTTTATTGGTCAAGAAGATGAGTTTTTGAGAAGATGATGGCAATCAATTGTGACGGCGCCCATTTGGCCGATATCATCTTCTCGACTTGACCAATAAAATTCTAAAGGTTCAAATAAACATAATCAAAAACCAGAATCGAGATTTTTCATTTAGAAAAAAATGAGAGCCAATCAACATCGGATGACTTCTTTTGGCCCACCTTGTACTTCGATGTCCGTCATAGACTTATCAGGCTAAACCCGATTTAACGAAAATCACCCGGAGAAGCGTACCAAAAGGCTTTCACACACTTTCAAAAAGGTCCATCCCTCTTCTATATTCCAGTAGAATCGGGTTTTCTTTAGTCGCCTGAAACTGAAACAGAAACCGCGATTGTCAAGAGCGATTTAATTCTCCACTTGATCTCTGCGCTGATGTCATTTTGCGACTTGAATGAAGAGCCTACAAAGCCTTTAACCGATGTTGATATCCATCGTTTTGTCCTCATTAACATCCAGGCAACCGACTTATTTTTGCTGCTTCTGCTTGGATACTAGCAAACGCGCACCACACAACTCGCCGCCTTCGCTGTATAATTTCAATATGATGCGCAGGTTTATTTAACCGTACTTTTTCAAAAATCGTACCTCGGACATTGGTTATAGTGAGTCTCGTACATTTCAACAACCCTGTGCAGAAAGATACGTGATATCGTGTCACCGTGTATTAAACCTTTCGGATAGATAGATAGATATTTTTGTTAAGCTCTTCTGACATCATAGAGGTCTTTCCGATTTTGACAGAACAGCAAAATGTCTCCACCGCCGTGAACAAGATTGACAAAGGCAACGGAACTGGACATAGCTTTTTAGAGCTCGTTCCCATATACCCTATAGTAAGCGTAACCCTTTAGGAGACATACAATTTTGAAAAGCCGGTGTTGCGGATCGATCTGAAGCTCCTGCGGCTTGTCTTTAATTTGTCGAAGTCGAATGGCCTAGATTTCACTGCGGCCCATAAGGTTTTTGGTGAAGTGTTTTAGGCGTGCGCACCTTTAAAACGAGAAGATCTTAAACGCTTCATTCAGGAACTTATTCCTCCGGTTTTGGCGGCGTTAAGCGAAGGTATCTCCCTTTTTGAAGATGACCCACGCGATGCTGAAGTTTCTTGTATCGGGCCTATTTTCATTCGAATAAATTTTGCAAATAAGTCGACGCCTGCTGTTTTAAAAAGCTCAACCTATTGCCATCCGCTTAAGTAGTCTTGTCGGACTTAACTTTAGGTATCGCCAGCCTCACCCTGTTTTGGTCCGGTAAATAACCATTTTAACTATCATCGTCGGGGTTTAACTGACCATACATCGAGTTGTTAGCTCTTCGCTTTATTTAATAGTGTTCCGCGCCGACGCAAAATCTACTACTGTTCCCATGCTCATATCCGCAGTACTTCTATCCTTTGGAAAGCCGTTTGGCACAGTAGGTCCCTCAAAACACTCCACCGACCACCCTGTACAATGGCTTTTGTTTTATTTTTAATTATCTACGAGTACTCGTACCTACGTACGGCTTTAATAGCGGTTAAAAAACGCTCGTCGGCAATCAATTAAGGAGATTGTCTGGCTCGGATTTATTTATATTTCGAATGAATTGACAGCGATAAGCGTGCGATCAAAGTGCGCCATCGCCTGCCTATTGCAATTTCCATTATTATTTTCATGAATGCGTTCAAAACGCGTGCCATACGTGCACTTCATTGTTAACTTGGACATTCAGTGCGGTTTCATGTGTTTCACTTTCAAGTGCGTCGTTGTAATAGATTTCGCACGGTCACTCGGCTTTTATTTAAAATTTACTAAACTGCGTCTTTCTCTATCGTGGTTAGATGCAGTTTCGATTCGGGAACATCAGTGAGACAAGTGTCAGTTGCAGTTCATCTATTCCACTTCCACTTTGGCTGACTTGACAGCCCAATTGCACCGTGGGAACATTTAAATTCCCAATATCCACGAATGGTCAAAGAACTCTTTATGTAAAGTGCCGCCGTTAAAAAAAAAAAACAACAATTTTATGAACAAGACCCCGTTTGTAATTCTAACCATTTTTGAGAGAGGTGAACGCTTTTGGGTAAACGCCGACACATTTTGTGTTATGCGTCTCATTTATTGATCCAATGACAATGACCGCTGTTTTGTTTTTGCGAACCTCTCCCCAGTCTCGCTTTAATGAATGAAAATCTAGAGTTTATTGTTCCAGGTGCAACAGAAAAAAAAAAACTGCAAAACTGACATCGAAAATCGGATATTGCTAATGCGCTATTCGATCGCGCGGTGTGGCGTGACGTGTGAGTGTGTAAATTGTGTGTTTACCTTGTTAATTTATCTGCTGTTGGTCACCGTAAAAGAGGAGCAGATGCCGCTTCGGCAAAATGTTTAAATTGGCAATTTCTTTGGAAGTTCTTTACAAAAAACAAAACAAATTAAATGAAGTAAACGGTTTTGTTTGATGAGTGACTCAAATCACGTTCTAGTTGTACGTGAAATTGCTAAGCTCATCGGTTGTGCCTTGCAAGAAATTCTGCACGCATTTAGTTTTCCCTACCGAATCGTTTTTCAAAGCGATGTTCGGTATATTTTTTTGTGTAAATGCGGCTGTCATTCTATATACACGATGAGTCAGGGGCGGCTTATCCTATAAATAGTTGGTCGTCGTAATCGCCATTTTACGCCCATACAGCGGTTCATTTCCACAAACAAAACATTTTTATCATTTCAGATGTGGAATTCTGTAAAATAAATACTTTGAACAGTCAAATGGACAGGGACACGGTGCTGTCCTAATGAACGAGGGCTCTACTGTTCGATTCCCTGTAAAACACAAATCACATCTCGCCACCTATCGCGAACGTCCTACAAACGTTGACGAAGAGGAAGAAAAAAACAAAAGAAGTTACATAAAGCAAATTTTCGCTTTCGAATGATCATGTCGATTTTTAAAATACGAAAATGATTTTCGTTTTGTTTTTTGCTAAATGCCCCCGCAGTTTCTTTTGTCACTTGTACTAAAATGTACTAAATGATTTAGATACCCTGTCACTTAAGTGTCATTTTTGTCATGAAAGCCATTCCTGGGTTCAACTAAATGCAATCGCACTTCCATGTCATGTCAAAGTAGTTCTCTTACACCAGCTTTTTTCATCTGTCTTAAATCGGTTTTTTTTTTTTTGACACAAAGTGTCAAAATGTAAAGGCCTTTCTGAAGTCAATAAAATATTCTACGATTTTATGGTTCTCCTTTTTCGTTTTTATTTGTGCTCGTTGTTAGATATTCAGGAGATGTTCTTTTTTACATTTTTAACATGACAGCTGTCAAAAATGATAACTTCACATGCAAGAGATGAACAAAATTCATAATCCCCTTATTCCGCGTGGTGTTTATATTAAACAACAATTGGCGTTTTTTGAAATCGGTATTACAGGTGGCGTGTTTCTAGGCGTTTTATGTCGTTTAACGAATTGTGGCGTTTAAGTAGTGTGGAACACAAGTTCTACAAACGTCAAAATCTCACAAAACGACAAGTTAAACGACATTTATTGGCGTTAGGAAATTTGCAAACGCCAAGCAACAAAATCGACTTAAAATGTGAGTTTTGTTAAATTTTCAACTCGTTTAGCTTAAATTTGACTTATTTAGCCTTTTATTTTTCGTCAAGGGTGAAAATAACAAATCCAAAACAAATGAAACGCCTGGTGGAGTTGATGGAGAAGCATCTTCATCTGGCAACGAATTTTAAAAGAGGTGTTCAACAATCGGATGAATTTCAAACTGGTTGCTGCAGACCTAAACGGTTTGGGACCTCTCATACGAGATGAAAAAGAATGGCAGAAAGTACATTTGAAATCTTAAAATTGTTTTTTATTCTTTATACCCATTCTGTATATTCCATATGCTGATGCTTACTTGTCATTTGGGAGTTCCAATGGTCGGATGTTTGTCAGACGTTCGCGAGAGGTGGCGCAGAGGAAAAAAACCTTAAGTTGGAATTTGGTTTTTCTCGGGATTCGAACCTGGGACCCTCGCTTAGTAGTCCAACACACTAACCACTGAGCCACTGCGCCGACATGATCTCACGGTTCTCCTTATTCTCATGAGAGCCTTTTTGTTAGTTTCCACTTGACTCTCATCTTCGCTACTCAACCGTAGAAATATGGTAATAGTGTCCATATTTTTAAAAGTAATTTTTAATTGAACGCAGCGATTCAATGATGTGGAATGTAAATGAGAATGACTCTCATGGCGTTTAAGTCGCGGAATACCTATACCAAATCGACAGTAAAGTGAAACGACTCCTGAAACTACAATTGTCGTTCAATATAAACGCCACTTGGAATAAGGGTGAATAAAATAAAATTGAAAATGAAAGCACTTGTGGAAAGACCCTTTATTTTCAGTTGGTAGATGATCATATACTGGAAACCCAAAAACGCGAAAAAATATTTATAGTCCTAGGGCTGTCATCCATTTCCGGATATATTCAAAGCTTAAACCATAGGCAAGCCATACTGAGACCACCAACTTCGGCCGATTTTTCGGTACTTGCCCACAAGCTATATTTCTACGGAGTTCGTATTGACAAATGTCACATTTATGTATAACTTAAAAAATTTCGGCTCATCAACACACATGCAAAAAAATATGAGCCACTTTACATGTACATTTTCTTAAAATATTTATGAAAAATTAATAACGTAAAATAGTTGTACGAAAATAAAAACATTTTGAGCAAAAGCATTCAGTAATGTTAAAATGTGGTATTCCCGAACTCTATCACTTTCCCATAAGGTGGGCAGCATTTTTTTTTATCGTTTGTATGTTTTTGCCTGTCACACGGATTCTAATTGACATAACAGCGATAAGATGTAACCTAAAAACACATACACCGAAAAAAAAAATTGATAAAACAACTGTAAAATTAACATTTTTCGGTGATAAAAGTGAGCCGACATTAAAAATATCACTTTTGATATACTGATCATATCACTATTACATTCACGATATGGATTTACTATGTTAATTGATATATTGAAATTTAAAATGTTAAAATGATAAACTTGTTTTAACATTTCTTGATTAAAATTTAACATTATAATTGCCAAACTGATATGCGGAAACTGATATTGCTGAGGCTAATTGAAAACTAAAAATATCAAAATAATATGATGTAATTGTTGTTTTTGATATTTTTATATGTAAATTTGACGTTCTAAATGCCAAACTGATATTTCTGATATAATAATTTAAAATATTAAATATTTAATTGATATTTATTATTATCAGTTATACATTATACTTACTCTTTTTGGTTTGTAAATAAAACACTATTTTTTCGGTTTTCACATATATGTACATTTTATTTATTAATTTTTGTTTGGTAGAAATAGGTACATGGTTTTATTTATTAATGACCATAAACATTTTATTTGGATGTTCATAATCTAGATCAATCTATACATTAAATATTATAGAAATTTAAAATTTAATTAACGAGAATGAAACTACATAAATTAATCTTACAAAATGTTCCGCTCCAGTTTGTAAAAAAAAGGCGATTCTTCAATTATTTCACTTAAATTTTTAAGTTTAAAAATTTAAGCCTTTCTCGTGAATTTCCGCAAGCTGTAAAGTAAACGTTGGAGTTATAAAAACATTAAAATCTATATAATATGTTGTTAAAAATGCTCATTGTTTAAATTTTTATTACTCGAAATATAAAAGATAACAAAAACTTACGTTTTCACCCAAAAACAAAATGCAAATCATGCAGTTTTTCAACGAAAATGATTTTTAATTACCTTAACGCGATCGGTGCTGAAACTTTCTAGAAAAACATAATCACTTGGAAACATATTTCTCATTGACGAACCACATGATAAATTGAAAATTAAAAAATGTAGAATTGATATTCAAAAATTTGAGGATTTCTCCAATTAATTAAAAAAATGTTAATATGATATTATATCAAACCTTGTTTGATATTAAAATTATATACGATAATAAAATTTATGTGGAATCATAATATAATATTCCAGAAAGTATTTTATTGCATTTCAACAAATTGTATGAAATGCGTAGGTACTTACATATCAAATCCTCAAAAATGTGACTCAGTTTCTAATCATTAATAGATTTTCCAGTTCATTTCCAGAACTTTCGTCTTTAGCATCCATTGTCCATGGTCCATTGACTACAAATTTACATTAAAATAATTTCGTACTTCTTCCTCTGTTAGCTCGACACAATCATTAGGTATTAGTAGTTAACTATAACATTTTCATTATTACTGTCCATATTGTTTATAGCATCACCAATATATTCCATTATAATTTATTATAACACAGCACTTCAGCACTTGAAAAACACACGACTGTACAATTCGGTAATTACAGGACAATATTATTAGTTAAAATGTAGAACGCAGTCATGTTGATATTTTAAGATATCAAAATAATCTTAATTCACAGCCTTTGTGCATCAAGTTAATATTATAATAACGTTAATATGATATTAAAATTATAGAAATATGGTTAAATACAAACCAAATTTTGATATTAATAATTGATATTACAATATAAAAAATAATTTAAATTTTTTTATATTTTAATATCTACCTTACCTTATAATTATCGATCTAATATTTTTATTTTCATAAATACAATCTTTTGTATCATTTTTTGAGAAATTGATATGATATGCTATTTGATATTAATAAAATATTAAAATGATATGTGGTTTTTTTTTCGGTGTAGACTAGATGAGTGGGACACGTCACTTTTTCTACGTCAGCCACATATGAGAACTGTCAACTTAGTACTCACTACTCGGTCACGAATTTCTTGACTAGGCTACCTCTCCGTAAACGTCAACTGAAACAGCTGCTCATAGGTATGGCCGATTTCAGCCAATCAAAACCTACATACATCTAGTCAGACAGCTGTCAGACTTAATAAAATTAGATGACAAACAAAAAAATAATTTAAATCGGTTGACGTGACCCATTTGGACACATTTGCTACCCCATTATCGTGAAGATAATCACCTCAAATGTCGAGAAACCTAAAAATAAATAACAATACGAGTATTTATAGGCGGCGCAGAAAAACTTTCCAGATCAAACACCAGCTCCTTCGTCATAGCAATTACTGATTCAAATCAAATAAACATTTCCAACCACACCGATAACAATATTGGAGGTGGTTAATACCACATTAAGATTTCACTTAAATTTGTTTAAAACGCCAGGCGCCTTAAATCAATTGAATCACCGAACCAGTTCCGCAACCCAGCACCTGTAGTCAGAAAGTTTGTTACATCCCTGTTGAAAATTAAAGAGTAAACAAAACGACGGATGTTAATGACACTCCCTTGTTCAGAGTTCACAAGTCCAATTAAAAACGTAAATTAACCATGTCATATATCTTGTACGGACGGACCAAACTGCAGTTGCTGACCGTTTTAGTTGACACTCTTGAAAGTGGCGACTGAAAACTCTGGGGGAACTTTTTCCACAGGAATCACGTGTTTAACCGCAAAACAAAATTTAATCGACATAACTCACGGTTATGGGGCAGAAAAGAAGAAGCAAATGTTAATAATACGTCCCGCAATTTTGTCACCGATTTCCAGAGGGAATTTAACCGGAGTTGGACTGTAGGGAGGATGACTAATTTTGTTGATGCAATTTACACACATTCGCATTGCGTAATGTTCTATTTGATTGGATTGGTGTACAAGAATTTATTATCCTTCTGAACAGAGGGTTGTTCAATCCATTTGTGGTAACATAGCAAGGTTGAGGAGTGAGGGGAGGACTGTCTGACTATTTGTTATATAAAATGGCAAAGTTTACATTTTTTCAAATATGTTTTTCAAGAAGGAGCATGACATTGTAGGAAATAGTAAATAAAAAGTTGGTACTTACCCTGGGCCTAGCTTCTCACAACAATCTTGGTTGAGTTTTATTTCTCAGACTAATGAAAGGAACCATCATTTTTACGCGGGTATGGTTGAACTGAGAAGCTTCCTCTGAACAGATTACTCTCGGAAGTTTGCAAGGTGTCCGCGTAAGGCGGCGCAGTGAAAGACATTTTTTTTCGTGGGCTTAACCTTAGAACACTCGCTTCGTCTCATAACTATACATTTTGTACACAATATTTCGTATTCTTCTTCTATACCGTTCTCCTGTTGGATTGCATAATCTTCCTCTACGCGATCGTATGTATTCGTACTTCCCTTAGAAGCGTGTTCGCATTTTGTTCTTCCGCGTGTGTTTTGGCAAATCGCTGGCGATAATTTTTTTCTTCGGAGAGCTGGATTTGAAATACAAAATGGACATCAGTGACATACACTTTGTTTTATTGTTCCATAGTTATTTCGACTTTGAATAATTTACACTTAATATTTACATGTCTTCGCACAAGGTCCTATAAATATAAAGTCCGCCTCTTATATTGAAAGCAAACAAAGGCGTTCTTTAATACAAAAAAGGGAGTGGAAATGGAAGACCATTCCGTATTCATCTTTAATTATGTTAACCTTTATAATGTCATCGTGTACTGGTTCGGTTTAGATTTCATAATCTGTATCACAATCTGTATCATTGAAATATATCATTTAAGAGCTGAATACTATTTTTATATTGCTAACCAAAATAGCAGTCATTGTTCATTTAGTTCCTTTGGGACTTTGAGCCACGTTTTTGTTACCAATGTCACTCTTGATGTGACAAAATGACATTTGGCGCTAGTTTCTCAATGCAATCAAAAATCGATATAGTCGACTTTCGACACCGAAATGGAACTTAAACTTGTTTGTTGAAAGTTTGCCCCTTTTTATCTGTCAAATTACAGTGACTTTTGTTAAGAACTGTTTGACGTTTCACACTAACGAGTTCGATACAGCTCTGAACACTCGCTGACAATGAAAACCTGCGTTCGAAATGAGGACTCCGTTTTGCATCACCCTAGTTGAAAACTAAACCGACCATGGGAATTTAGTGAGGTTAAGTGTTTAGTGAGGGATGTTTCTGTCAATTGTAGCTGTCATTTTGGATAGGGTATTCATTTTGTAAACTATCGATTTGTGCTGCAGAGGTAAATGTAACTTAGAAACGTGTTTTTCAATATCAAAATCTGTTTCAAGTGTTCTATCTATTACTCTTTTAAAATGACAGCTGACAGTTGGTTTGGTTTTTTCCAAGCCACTAAAATGCACTTAACTATGTCTTTTTAATTTTAATTTACTTGAATTATTCATCCACGTCGAAGGAGTACAGAGCGATCTCTTTTATTTGTGAATTACATTTGAGCATTCGCTGTCTGTCATATTAATATGAAAATACTCCATATTTAGATTTGTTGCCTCCTCAGTCTACTACATTTTTCGTCGATCTTTTGCTAGTTAAATATTGTTTACAATCCACTCTTCTCAGCATTCGCGTTCGTGATTCGCAATCATATGGTTAGCTGTCAAAATATGCAGTTTTGCTCAGATTTTTACTCCAGGCTATCTACTCCTGTCAATCTAAATCATATGACATAAAGTCCAAGGAAACGCTGACCTTATTCCGTCAAAAATGGACATTTACCTTCTGCCATGTTATCTTCCCTCAAAAACCGACATTCGACACCCACGATTAAAATTCAAAATGACAGACGTCACATTAACGATTTATTTACTCACGTGTCACGTCACAGAAACACGACCTTTTTTATGGCAGTTCCTTGTTCTAAACCAATATTTACAATAAGGAGAAACGCATAAAAAAAGGGAGAAGCGCAAACATTTTTGACAGCTCTCGTTTGTCAACCAAAACTATTCGGCTGAAACTAGATGCACAAAATTATCGACACAATCATGTTGACTACAACTAAATAAAAAAAAATGCGTTCAATATTTACTTGATTCGAGTTTTTCCCAGGAACACGCACAACGCCACACTATACTAGTTTAGTCAAATCACTTGAGCGCTAGATAAATATTTAAATTAAATGTCCACAGAGCGCAATTTGTGAGAACTTGTCAACCGTCAAATTCCCTTCCTACATGTCATACATACATACAGTTAAGTAGTGTTACTTTCTGTGAAAGCGAAAGTCAACAAAAGTTATTAAGATCCATAGAAAGAGCATGTAAGCCTCGTGTCCATTTCCTATGTAAACAATCAACACCCATTAGAGTGTGATTGGCCCACTTCTCTCTTGCGCTGTAAGTACGAGCGCGCACATATGCATATATGTACACAATTGATAAACAACACTAAATTGACGAGGAGAGAACGATCTGAAGAGGCCTTGACCTATAAATACCGAAATCAGAAATGCTAAACTGACACCGACGTAGATTATTGGCAAAATTAACACTGCATAGATTTTATTTTCGTCTTGTCGTGGGTGTGACTCCGCTGTCAATACTGCTCGTCTCAAACAATGCACAATCACAATTCACAAGTTGGGAAACTCAATTGAATCATTAGTGCGGTCGGCGTGTGACTGAATTAGATGAGGAAACCGTGCCATGTTGATTGGTAATGCACTTAATTTGACTTAACGTGACTTTATGGTTTTGACGCAGCTGACAGAATGTGCGCAAACTAAACAGAATCGCATTAATTGTCAGATGAGACGTTTCTTTCTTTAATTGGTACGCTGTTGAAATTGAAGAGATTTAAATTTATTATAACCATCAGTTGTACTGTGATTTTTTTAGATCATGAGGTAATTCAGTTGAAATTCACAATGATAAAGCATTCAGTAAATATTGAGACTATAAATAGACGTGCGTAATTGCTGTAGTGTCAATTCGGATCGGGTTGTCATGCAACAGGTTGCATATAGTCGTTGTAGCGAAATAAGCTGTCCTTCTGTCAGTGTATCTCTAAACAGTTTTCTTCGACATTACAGTCGTTTTTATTGGTTTGTCAAAATTTAATTTATTTATTACAAATATGTAAAAATGGAGAATATCTATGTCGTTGATATAAGCAACCAACTTCATATCAAATGTGAACACTAGCTCTTTTGTCAAAATGTCATCTAGCGATTCGTACAAATGACAGTTAATATCAAAACCAGGAAAACAATAAAGACAGTTGAGATCTATTCACATTTTAGTGCAAAATTCAGTTGTTGCTGAAAACTTGCAATCATTTAATTTGTCTGCAGTTTTGGGGCGACTTCTGCAATAGATGTCAATGAGTTTTTGACATTTTCCCTTGAATTTTTTTATTTTGCAGCCTGAATTCATTTTCTTGTTTAAGTTCAAGTACTATGCATGACACATCATGAACAAACAATTTTATTTTATTTTTGTAGTAGATTTTTAGGTATATGTCTCCACTACTTTTTTCGCAGGCAATTAACTGTCCCGAACATTAAATGCTTGTTGGATTTCTTTGACGTTTAAGTTTTCCTGTTTTGGTGATCTTTTGTGTGAATAACTTGTTATATTGGAAAAGAACACAAACAAACTTGAGTCACTTTGTTAACCGGATGGAACTCTAAACAAATATTTTTTGACAGTTTTACAGTCGCTTTGTTTTCTATTTGAAGGTGATTGGAAAAAATCCGATTCGCATCAACTGCATACTAGATAACATTTTCAATTTGCAAATTAACAAATTATTAAAAGTGAAGACGCCAAAAAGGTGGTTGTCTCCGATATTGAATAGTAAAGTTTCCCACATTCGACGTCGTGGAAACGAAAGGTGAACTGCTTGTTTGGGTCTGCCTTTCTGTCACTGTTATAATACGTCAATGATCTACATTCTACAAACTGTATAGCTGCGGTTTTATTACGACAAAAATAGTTGAGACCCTATTTCCCCGTGAAGGAAGAAGAGAGTTTGTTAGCCAAAGCGCAGTTTTGATAAACAGATAAGCTATGGAAAGGCTCCGTGACAAGATGATATTCCCAATAGATTCTCAAAAAATTTCTGTCACTTTTTCGTTTCATTATATAGTTCGGACTTACATCCCGAGAAGTTTAACTTGTAAAGCACGGCCAGGCTTAAATGGCAACATGTTAAGCGCATATCTTCCAGGAGGGTCGCTTCTAGGGCTCCTAGTGTGCAACGTTAGTTGTGACGTAGATTTTCTCTAACCGATTAGAACAGTGGCGCCAACTATCTGCATTTCATACGACACCACCGCCCTGGTGGTTGTGGGAACAGTAGAAAAACAAACAAACTGGACTGTAATGAGGCAGTTGGAACTTTTTTTCTTTTTACTTTTTTTGTAGACGTTTTTTTTTAAAACGAAACGATGGACATTCAAACTTTTTAGATTTGCGAATGTTTCACTTGTTAAAGTTTACAAACTCGTGGGAACAAACATTTTTTGGACATTCATGTCCACATTCGATCTAAATATATCATATAACATAAAGTCCAACGCTGATCTTATTCCGACAACGAGAACTGTCAAAAGTGGACATTTACCACTGGCCATGTAGTCTTCCCTCAACAAGCGACCACATGATTAAAATTCAGAATGACAGACGTCACTCTAACGATTTACTTCAAACACCAGCACATGTTTTGCATTTGTGGACTTTTCTTGATCTAACTGACCAATGTCCATCACTGCAGTCTACAAATTAAATAGAATAGAAACATAAACCACAAGTAGATCAATTCAAATGCTTAGATAAGACAAACAGACACATAACTTAAGACAGAAGCAGCCAGCATTCAAAAGTCATCGACAAAAGTGTTCGGTTCGAGCTGGTTTGCGGCAAATATGTAGATAGACCATTCATTAATCCCACACTTAAATATGTCAGAGCAATACCACTAAGAATCAGAGGCACTGTTCACGAGTGCAAAATTTCCTTTTTAAATTGCTTTTGATTGCGACGCTGATAATATTAAAGCAAAGGGAGTGGGCGAGTTTTGTGTACTAGAGGGAGTTTTCGTTTTTTATAACTGAGGCTAGAGTGCTTTGCAAATTATGTCTTGTTTATATTCTATAAATTTCGCTGTCACTGGCTCCGAGAATAAGTAAGTTCAGTGGGTACTTATTGACGTTTGTTGTTATTGCTCGTATGAGAGCTTTTAACCTGCAAGAGCAAGGTGAGCAGGCCTTCATCCTATTCTTTTCAGTAATTGCGGCAAAAACGTAAATGAATCTGATCTACTAACGGCAGATTGAGTATGGCGAAATGTTTTAAAATTAGACTGACAGGGTGCACGCTTTGTCAAGAATAAAAGAAAAGCAGGGACGCCATATTCATAATGTCACTAACGATCTTTTTATATTTTAGTCCCATTTGCATCTTTTTTTGTAAAAATAAACAAATTGTAAAGCTTTTCCAAATTACTTTAAATATGCATAAAACGTGCAAGATACCGCCACCTATTGGATTATGTTACATAACGTCGAATATTTGACGTTTTTCAATATGCGAACATTGATAAACAGAGGCCACAGTCAAAAATGTTGTTATCTTTTAAATAGATTAGTTTGGTTTGGAATAAATGTACCTTAAACGCTGAAACTAGATTGATCGAAAAAGTTACTTTTATTTTACGTCAACTTGCGTCTTCTTGACCATATTCGTCGATCGTCGCCACCCATCCATAAACGTCAACTGAAGAAGCTGTTCATGTGGTAAATCTAGTCCAATCAAAACTGAGACGCATCAAGCCAGCCAGCTGTCAGACTCACTAAACTAGATCCCCAGGGATCTATACGCGTAAATGATGAAACGATCATCGTCGAAACGATTGAAAAAACGACATCGTTTTTAGTTTACTTCATATAACATCATGACTGCAAACAATCCGAAAAATTTTAAAAAGGTATGGAAATTTGTTTTTTTTTTTTTTTTCTTGAATTTGTTTGTTTTTCTTTGTTGTCATTGATTTTGCATTTAATGCAAAAATAGATAGTAGGTAGTAGAATTTTTATTGCTAACGGCCGGTACGCAGCTGTTCCGGAACGAAAAATCCCATACAAAAAAGACACAACGAAATCATGAACGAAAAATTTCGCTCTCCTTTTCGTTTTGCAGTACGCCGCTGCTGCGAAATGATGACGGAAAAGTGGGTAGTTGTAGTAGATTACTTGGTACAATTCTCCACTCTCTTTTCGCACACGTTTATTGTCCGGGACGTTATTTGCTTGCAAATATCTGACATTTGTACTGCAGTGTTACCAGCTTTTATAAGGTATGGAGCTAAATTTTAAAAATATTGGTGCCAAAAAAAGACAAACTTAAATATAAAGATCAAAAGTGCGCACTTTTTCGCAATTCTTTAGATTTACTTATTCTGATTAGATTTGTTTTTAAAGACGACAATAGTAAATTAAAATAAAAACAAAACAACATTTTAGGTACTCATAATTCAGGGACTTTTCTAGTTTCCATTTTTCAATGTTAAATTGTTTGCGGCCAACTCAGTACAAATAAGAATCAATAAAATTCGGATTTAATGTTCGATTTGGCAGCAGAAATCTAAAATCTCAGATCAAAATCTGAAAAGCCAAATCGAAAACGAAATAAGTTATACGAAATGAGTATACGTTCGCAATAGAAGTATGCACTTAATAAATTCCTATGGAGCGTAAAAATCGCACAACTTTAAAGTAAATAGTGTAAATTAGGAACAATCTCATAGACAATTTTAAGGAGCCAGTGAAAAGTTCGAGTAGCCATATCAGATAGAAATAGCTAGTGCTAGTAGCACTGCTACTTGTGTATCCAAGGGCGGATCCAGGGGGGGGGGGGGGGGCACAGGGGCACGTGCCCCCCCCAGACACAGGCCAGTCGAAAAAAAAACACTAGCAATTGTATACCAACTGCATTATTACTGCTTCCTCATTCCATAATGAAAACATAACAGACACTTCGCCTATAGGCAAAAATAAAAATAGCTTTTCCAACAAATGATGATAATCAGACGAAAAATTACCCAAATCTATGTCTGCATATGCTAGAATGTGAATCTTGGTGTGCGTGAAATTTACGTGCACGTATCTCCTTATGCAGAATCAAGCGCATAAACGCATGCGTGAAATATCCACATATACACATGATTTCTAGCTTTAAGCCTAATACGGACCTGTTTCGGAATGAAATCTGCGAAAAGGCAGCGGAAAATAATTTGTGGAGAATCACAACAGCTGATACACAAATAGCAGTGTTAGCAGCGCTGGCTATTTATCTTTGATTTGGCTACTCGAACTTTTCACTGGTTCCTTAAAATTGTCATTTGGGATTTATCCAAATTTATGCTTTTCACTCCGAAGTTTAGCGATTTTTAGGAATTACCGGCTTAGGAACTTGCTAAAAAAAAATCATACTTCTTTAGCGAATGTACTCTTTTCGTATAGGTGACTAAAACTATCTAAATGGTTATGTCCTTTTCGATTGAGCATTTCAGATTTTTGCTGCCAAACATTAAATCCGATTTGTACTGGTTCTTTTGTATATTGAGTTGGCCGCGAAAAACACTTGTTTTTCATGTACACTGGAAATCTATTGTAATAGATTTTCACACATTTTAGCAACCAATTTCGAAAATATTTAATATGAAAACTTGTTTCCTTAGATGTTTTTATTTTGTTAACATTGGAAAATGGAAACTAAAAAGGTATCTCAATTTTGAGTGTGTTTATTTTAATTTAATATTGTCGTCTTTAAAAAGCAATGTAATCATAATAAGCAACATTAAAAAACTGGAAAAAAATGCGCAGTTTTGATCTTTCAGTTTGCTTATTTTTGGCTCCAAGATTTTTCAAATGTGGCTCCATACCGGTTATAAAAGCTGCTAACGAATTACAAATGTCAAATTCTCTCAAGCAAATAATGTCGCGGACAACAAATATGTGCGAAAAGCGAGTTGATAATTGAACCAAGCAATCTGCTACAATTACCCACTTTTCGTCATCATTCCGCAGCAGCAGCGTACTGCAAAACGATAAGGACATTCGTTGTGTCACTTTTGTATGGGATTTAGTTATACGAACACAGAAACTTTTTTTGGATGTAGTTCTCTGAGGTAAACAAAGAGGTGCTCAACAGATTTATTATTTATTTTTTGTGAGTGAGACAATAGTGTTGGAGACCCACAAAAACGCGTTATTTTTTGAATGTTGTACAAGTTATAGTCTTACGGTAGACGAACACTCCATGAATTTTGCGAATAATTAAGTTCAAATTAAATTAACGACATAAAAGAAAACTGTCACTATTAAACATGTAATTTTGTATTTTAAACCTTTATAAAAAGTATTTTTGATAGTTTTTTTTGTATGTCATTGATAAAGAATGAATCACAGAGATAAATTGCAATGCAATACAATCTTCACCTATCCGGCCTTTGTGCCCCTCCCAGAAATAAATCCTGGATCCGCCCTTGTGTGTATCAGCTGATGGAACTCTCCCCAAATTATTTTCCGCTGTCTTTTCGGAGACGTTTCGTTGTCCATTTGGAGATCACCGGAAAATTTCGTACCAGCTGTAAGGGGTAATTTTATATATGTAATTGCATTAAAAATGTATAAATTCAAAAAAAAAACAAATAAATGAAACTCATTTGATATTCCAAAAAAGTGCAGTCACCATTGTTTTTTTGTGCAAAGAATGTATTCCTTTACAACTGGGATAAGAGCGATTCTCCTCCAAAGAGAATATAAGCGTGTTTCTTCCTTAAAATATTTTGTATACTTCTCTCGGATCTAATTAAAAGTAAAAATATACCAAACACGATCGATTGCAAAATTGTCATCGTTCAATCGATTCCTTTTGACGACAGTACATATTTGAAAGTTGAATTAGTAACGTGAAGCAACATTTAAAGGTGATCGTCCAATCGTTTCAACGATTATCGTTTTTTGGTTGTTACACGAAGTATTTAGAAGCATCGTCGAGACTATGTCGTTCGATCGTTTTGTACTTACGCGATTAGAGCCCAGTCTATTAACGTATAAATACGATCAATTTTACTTTCCCAAAATGTTTAACTAAACCCATCAACTAAGCGAAAATTTTGCCTGACAGTAAAAAAATCTTACGAATTTTTACTTTAAGTATTTTTGTCGGTGAAATTTTTGTAGATCTGTCAAATGAAACAAATTGAACTGACTGTCCAAGTGCTTTCACCTTGAAAATTTCGTGAAACTCTCACTGAACCTACTGCCATAATTTTATTTGTACATGTTATTTTTGTATTTTATTTTAAGGAGAAAAGTACTAGAACAGATCTGTTATTGTCGCATCTTAGTCGGGACATCTTGTTTACGTGCTGTGAATTATGTAAAAGTTCAGCATGTTGATATTTTTATAGCGAATGGAATTTCTACAAAACAAAATGGCTTCCAGAAGTGATTAACGGACAATAATTTATTTAATTTGTTGATGTTAAGTTGGTTCAACCACTCTCTCGTTTTCAAGTGATTGTCGAAATGCGATTTCTTCTGTTTTAAATATTTATACTTATAGGAAGAACTTTCATGACAGTTTACTTGTCTGATTTGCGATGCCATTCTTACGCCTATATCAGCAATAGGTTTGTTTGACGTGGGCCCTAGTACGCACTGGGTTAACCCTAATGCGGTTGATATAGCAATAAACTCGCCCAGGTACTGAAAACCTGTGTTTGACATGGCTTCTAGGACACCTTAGTTGTGTTCTGATTTGTCGGGTCGAAATTCTGTGCTAAGTTTTGCTGTCACCGCAAATTGTGCACTGGCTGTACACCGCGATTGTGAGACCCATTCTTACCTATGGTTCATTAGTTTGGTGGGAGGCGGTCAAAACCAAATCCTATATTAAGAATGTGAACAAGGTGCAGAGAATCGCTTGCTTGAGTATAACAGGTGCAATTAAATCCACACCACAACCAGGTCTGGAAACGCTATTAAACCTGCAACCCATTGAGCTATTCACTAAGAACGTGGCAGCCAAAGCCGCTCTCAGATTAAGAGAGAACAAAACTTGGAAGCCTGGTTACTGCGGACACTCAAGCATACTTGAAATCTTTGATCGGAAGGGACTCATGTCACCTACAGATTACGAGAAACCCAGATATGACTTTGAGAAAAATTTCAGAATCACTATACCCAAAAGACAGGACTGGAACTCACCCAGTACCATCATTAGAGTTATATCCGTCTACACGGATGGTTCAAAAACAGAAAATGGTACAGGAGCCGGCGTATTCTCAGAAAGACTTGCTATTAACCAGTCGTTTCGACTGACTGATCACTGTAGCGTCTTCCAAGCTGAGATATATGCGGTTAAGAAAGCAGCACAGACTATCCTATCGATGGGACTACCAGCAATGGAAATAACCATCTGTGTGGACAGTCAAGCAGCACTCAAAGCAATCGGCTCCAACCTTGTTAATGCGAAATGTGTTACAGATTGCCTTTTGGCACTTAGGGCTATACGCCATCACTCAGTTCTACTCTGCTGGGTTCCTGGACACGTTGGGGTGGAAGGAAACGAAAAAGCGGATGAATTGGCCAGATACGGCTCTGATTTCAACCCTCAACTTGCGGACGGAGAGGTGCTACCGCCTTTCAACACTGCTAAGACTTTTATTGACAGCGTCACCACGCAACTGGCTAAGGAACAATGGGGCAACACCATCGGTTGCGTCATAACCCGTAGTCTGTGGCCTGCGGTTGACACCAAAAGATCAAAGCTCCTAGTCTCTTTTAACAGAAGCCAAATCCGGATGCTCGTCGGGGTTCTAACCGGACACTGCACCATAGGAAACATGGCTAAAAGGCTGGGATTTCTTGCAAATGACTTCTGCAGAAGCTGCAGAGACGAAGAGGAAATTGAGTCCGTGGAACATCTTCTATGCCACTGCCCAGCTTTACAAGAACGCCGCTCATCCTGTATGGGAGCAAGGTTCTTCGAAAGTTTGGACGACTTGGCTAAGGTACCTCTATCAGACATTAAACTTTTTCTTTAACAGATCGAAGTGGTTTTGTTAGCCACATGTCCTTACATGTATAAACAGGGTACTCACAATGGGCCTGCACGGCTTCCGGGTGAAAATTTGCATCTGATGCAAAACTGCCCTCCCAACCTAACCTAACCCTAACCTTTGCTGTCATTTCGCTTGCTGTCATTGATTTTCAAACTCATCATCTGTATTGCACTTTTATCAACTAATTGCATTATGGCAAACCCAAATTCAGAATTGAGTTTAATAATTTTTTTTAACAATAAATGGGAAAAAGTGGTACCAAAAGATGAATATTTGTCAATGTCAAAAACTGACAGACTTCAGGGCCACATTTTGCGTTGGATGTAGAAGTCGAATTTTTTAGGTTTTTGGCAGGCGTGGAAATTAGCTGACTCTGCTCAGTGAGCACTAGTGGGCACTAGTGATAGCCACGTCCAACAAACCTAAAGAAGCCGAATTTTTAGGGTTCTGCCGGGTTTTTGACAGGCGTGGAAATTAGCTGAACCTTCTCAGTGCTGACTAATGCGCACTAGTGCTAGCCACGTCAAACAAACCTAATAACTGATAGATTACGACATTCGCATGATTCTTTGCAAGTTTTGTTATAGGTAACCTTTGACAGCTTGTCGACACATAAATGTGTGGGGGATCTAATTTTTTGACGTAGTTATTTCTTGTATTGTGACGCAGGGTAAAAGAAAATCCAAAAGTACTTGCAATTGTAATGGAATCTTTGACAGAACGCTTATGTTTTCTCTTCTGACGTTCGTAAAGAGAACAGGGAAAAATTCAAAAAGATGTATCCATTTTTGCGCATAAGACAAGAAAATTTAACCAATGACTTAATGAGCTGGGTAACATATGACATCTGAGTTGGACAAATCAAAAGCAACTGCTTACAGCACAGCTAGCGGACAAACCTCGCACCCGTCAAGAAATCGGTTGTCAAGTATATTTATTATTCCATTGATCCCATTTGTCATTTTAGAATCAAAAGCGAAAAGATTTTTTTTTTGTATTTTAAAGGTACGAGGGGCTAAAAAAAAACAATTGTGTTCTTTCTCTTTGTGGAAATGTTTCAAAAGCGCGAGGAAAATTTTTATTTTTAATTTATAATCCCACAGAGTGTCACTTTATATATTGGCAATATAAAAAATGCTCTTGAAATGGGTTCTTCTTTTTTTTTTTTATTATGTATTAGTATTGCCGAGTTAAATGATCTCTGGCAAGCGAGTCTAAAGTTTATTTCTTAATATTCAAAAATAAAACACCTCAAATATGATAAAACAGACAAAATAGCGTCGGCGAGAGTGGTCACTCTTCACTGGCATGGACAGCAACACATCTCAACATCTATAAGGGGTGCAAATATTTTGCCAAGTAATTACTATGATAGCACCTCCTTGGAATGGAGAATCTTCTTCGCTGATTCACTCGTGTGTGCGCATGGATTTTTCTCCAAACACATCTTTGATTGTTATCTATTGTTGCACTCATTAGATACGTGAGCTTGCATTGTAATTATATAGATAAAGTGCAGAAAGTCAAACTGTTGCGTAAGGCGTATAGGACGTTGTGTTGTTTGCACTTTGTTAATCAGCCGTGCTTAAGTAGTTCATTGTTGTTCAAGTTCGCTCCAAGGTCAAGCGCAGTAGGATTTAATTTTGAAATTAATTGCACTCGACAGTTGGGAATCAGCAAAACATTACACAACCCGACATAAATTGTAGGGCTTTTGAGGCGCTTTGCAGCGTCCACTTGTGGCTGGGATGATTGTGTGGATAGATAGGGGAATTATCGTGTTGGTTTTCACATTTTGGAGTAATGATAGAAATAGAGGTGCTGTTGATAATGGAAATTCCAAGCAAGTGACAGGAAGTCACGGTCACAATTCTTCGAAGGGCTTAACCTGTTGAATCACTTTCATTACCATGTGTTTGTGTTGTTACTGCGCAAATATTTATAAGTTTGTTTATCACTTTGGTTGGTAGTGCAAGTAGTTCAATAACAATCTGCGCAGGAAAGTTTCAATTAACTAACTAACGACTTGCTTTACTCATGGCCTGATTCGCCTCTAATGCGTCAATGCTACATCGAGTGTGATTTCGGACAATTTGCCAAAGATCTCTCTCTAAATCTTGTACAACTGCTGCCGTGACTCTTCCTCGACAGGTCCAAATCGGACGCTATGATCATCTTCTCTCCGCCATTCCTTTGAGCGGAGAAAGGGAAGGGATCTACTACAATTTTTTTTTTTTTTTTGAGGCTTCTAGCTCGAGGTTGACGCACTGTCCTTCTAAAGGGTTTTCCAATAAGGGGTGTTATTTTGGTATTCAAGGAAAAATGTCATATTTTGAGATAAATGATCGGACGTTTATTTCATAATAAAGAGGAAGGAATGCCGTTAATAATGAAAAACAACATCAGCCAAATGGCCACCACGAGCACGCATACAGGACCATATCCTTTTCATGAAATTTTCCATAACCAAATCGCAAAGTGGCTGCTCTATGTCCTCGATAGCCTCACGAATTTTATCTTTGAGGTCTTGAATCGACGCTGGGCTGTTGGCGTAGACGTTATTTTTCTCGTGGCCTAAAAGGAAGAAGTCGCAAGGTGTTAAATCACAAGATCTCGGTGGCCAATTGTGATACCTCTTCGAGAGATAACACGGTCCGGAAACTTTTCCCGTAAAAGATCAATGGTTTCGTTGCTTGTGTGGCACGTAGCGCCGTCTTGTTGAAAGTAAAGGTGGTCCAGATCAATACCATACAACTCTTTATACAAAATACGGTGTAATGACGTTTGTGGAATGTCCAATTCCAAAGAACGACGAGGAATGGACAAACCTGGGTTTTCTTCAACACTTTGGGCTACAGCAGCAATATTTTCAGTTGTTCTTGAGCGACGTGCACGGGTTTTATTCTTCACATCACTAACTTGTCCCAACAGCTCGAATTTTTCCACCAATTTCTGTATTGCGGTCCGACAAGGTGCTTCACGACGACCAAAAAATTCTTTAGTTTTGCGAACTGTGACTGCAAGATTTTCACTATTTTTGTAGTGAATTTTAATAATTTCAATGTTGAAGCGTGTATCGTACCATTTTTAGTAATGGCGTAGTTTCTACTTGTCAAATGTCAAAGAATAAAACCTTCAAAAGTGACAGCTACCGAAATAGCGGGTCATTCACAATAACACCTCTCATTGGAAAACCCTTTACATTGGATCCGTTTGCTGCTTTTTGACAGACATTTTCCTTCGATATAGATTAGGTTGGGCTAGGTAAACGGGGAAGCAGAGCATATATCGTCATCTTTAGTTTCATTGCGTGGTCTCTAAGAAAGTTATGACCTCTAACTGGCCCCTACTTACTTAGGTTAGGTTAGGTTGATGGGTGGATGCTCCAGAGTAACCCTGCAGCACCCCACTTAGGTCCTTGTGGACCCATTGTGATACCCTTGTTGAGGGGTTAGCCGATGTCGTTGGCGATGAAATTTTCCTCCCTCACATTACTCGACTTTGTCCAGCCATCCTGATAAGTTTATGAACCTGGAAAGATCAGATAGAGAGACATTCGAAAGTTCATATACGTCTTGGAAGTAGTATCTACCAAGTGTTCTATATCTCAAGTGACAAAGACTGGGGCATTGACAGAGGAAGTGAGGTGTATCCTCATGTACCTCTTCGTCTTCACACCCCCTACATATGTCGTCATTCTTGAGTTTCAGTTTCATTGTATGGTTTCTTAGGAAGTTGTGACCCGTTAGGGCCCCTACCAGTTTATACATCGACATTCTATCAAACTGCATGAGTTTGCTAGTCCGACTTGGATTGTATTCCGGCCATAGCTTCCTTGATAATTCGCAGGTAGTTAATTCTTTCCACCTGTTGTTGGCTTTCATTCGGATCTTATCTTCCACCCTCTCTCTGAGATTACAGAGTGGTGGCCTGATAAATTTGATCGCACGATCTTGATCCATAGCGGATCCATTCCTAGCCAGTTCGTCAGCTCTATCGTTGCCGGTTTTATCCCTGTGTCCAGGAACCCAGCATAAGCGCGTGATGTGCTGCGAGCAGAGAACCTTAAGCTCTTCACGGCAGCGGCGAACTAGCTTTGATTTAATTTCAATAGCAGACACTGCTTTTATAGCCGCCTGGCTGTCAATGAATATGGTAATATCATCCCTTGGTATTTCCAACATTGACACCATGTGGGCAGCTTCGCCGATAGCCAGAACCTCCGCTTGAAACACACTACTATGGTCAGGTAATCTGATCGAGTGATGTATATTCAATTCTTCAGAGAAAATTCCAGCACCTGTTCCACAGTCCATCTTAGAACCATCTGTATAGATGGATATCGATTTCCTTTTTGTGGGTTCATCTGTGTTCCATTCTTCTCTGCTGGGAAAATAGCAAGAGAATGGTTTATCGAAGTCAAGGTAGGGAGACAAGTAGTCAGAACTGACAGCATCTCCCATATATTTGTTCAGAATCTGTGCGTGTCCCATTTTATAGGGTTTCCAGCTTTTGGATTGGCTGATCCTAAGGGCACTTTTGGCTGCAGATTCTTGCATATAAAGATCTTACGGTATCAGGTTGAGGATTGCCTCCATTCCAGCCGTAGGTGTTGTCCTTATTGCACTGGTTGTGCTAATACACGCTAGTCTTTGTATTTTGGTCATTAATTTGAGATTTGATGCTTTGTTTGTGGCTTGCCACCAAACTAAGCTTCCATACGTGAGTATTGGACGCACAATAGCCGTATACATCCACAAAATTATTTTAGGGTTTGGTTCCCACCTTTTTCCGAAGATTCGATTACATGCGTAGAAAGCGTTTGCAGCTTTCTTTACTCTTTCATTGACGTTCATTTTCCAGTTAAGCTTCCTATCTAGGATTGTACCCAGATATTTAGCACTCCCGGCGACCCTGAGGGGTATGCCTTCAATATTTGGAGGATCGAAGTCCGGAATCACTCTTTTGTTACAGAACAAGACTAATTCAGTCTTCTGTGGATTGACTCCAAGACCGCATTGTTTTGCCCACATATTGAGTATCCGTAATGCGTTTTCTAGCAATTCGCTTATGGTAGGTAGGAATTTGCCTGTAGCAAGTATTACTACATCGTCCGCATAAGCGGTTACCTTGACCCCTTTATTTTCGAGTTTCACTAGTATTTCATTTATGACAAGGACCCAGAGTCTAGGAACGCGGCTAGTGTATATTCTTTGTCCTTTAAGGACTTTTCTATGGTGCCGGTGACCTCATGTAACGCGGTCTCAACTCCTTTACCTTTAATGTAAGCATGTTGTGCCGTTGATATCATATTGTCAATCCGACTGCGGATGAAAACGTTTAAAAGCTTTTCGAAGGTTTACTTAGATAGCGATGACCTGTCAAACTGTAACAGTCTGTTGGTCCGGCTTCTGTTATATTCTGGCCAAAGCCTCCGCTATATTTCACAGGTAGTGAGTTCTTTCCACCTGTTGTTGATTTCAATTCGAATTTTGTTCTCCACTCGCTTTCTGAGATTGCACAGTGGTGTGCTCTGTCGAGATCCATTACGGACCCCTTTCTCACCAGTTCATCCGCCTTCTCATTACCGGTTTCGTCTCTGTGTCCAGGGACCAGTGTCCAGCAGAGATTTTTGGTATGCTGCTAGCAAAGAACCTTGAACTAGTTTGAATTTTATTTCATTAGCAGAAACTGCTTTTATAGCCGCCTAACTGTCAATGAAGATGGTAATATCGCTACGGGGTATTGCCAACATTGACGCCTTACGGGCCGCTTCAGCGATAGCCAAAACCTCCGCCTGGAAGACACTACATCTATCAGGGAGTCTGATGGAGCAATGTATATATAATTCCTCACCGGTTCCACAGTTCATCTTTGAGCCATCTGTGTAGATGAAAATTGATTTTCTTTTCGTGGGTTCATTTGTATTCCATTCTTCCCTACTCGGGAAAGAGCAGGTGAATGGTCTTGTGACATATATTCAGAAGTGACAACATTCCCTACGTATTTACCTAACATCTGTGCATGCCCAAAATTGCAAGGGTTCCAAGTGTTAGTTTGGCTGATCCTTAAGGCACTTTTAGCAGCAGATTCTTCCATTGTAGGTCTAGAAGTGTCAGATGAAGAATTGCCAGCTGTAGGTGTGGTTCTGATTGCTCTGGTTGTTCCTCTACAAGCTCTTCTTTGTATTTTGGTCATTGACTTAAGATTGGTCGCTTTGCTGGCGGCTTGCCACCAGACTACACTGCCATATGTCAGTATTGGTCGCACGATCGTAGTGAAAGGATAATTTTGGGGTTTGGTCCCCAACTCCTACCAAAGATGCGGTTGCATGAGCATTCCTTCATTTATTACTTCGATATACGTTTGTGCCAAAAAAAACCCCTCCATCTGTTCACCAGGTAGTGTCTGGAGCTTTAACCGTCTGTCAGCTCTTTAGCGGTTTTTTAGTCAATGCATACGGGCTCTTCCTCGATCCTCTGTAGCTGTTGTGGTAATTACCGGGAGAATGGCATTAATATGACGGATATGACAGCTGTAACTAGAGATTTTAAATATTTTTGTTCGTCTATACCTAGCAAAGCAAAGCTCAGTATCTTCCCTGCCAAACGGCCAACAATACCGCCGGCACACCAATGGTCTTCAAATGTGACGGGCTGTTCTTCTTCCCCTTCTTCAATTGACCACTTACGTCAATTGCTCTTGAATATAACAGAGCGCTTAACACAACCTTTCTTCAATTGCACTTTTCTTCTAATTTGTTTAAACAACCTGTGAGATTTCCGTTTTATAAATACGAGCAAGATACCCCTTGAATGTAAAAGGCCAGTAGAAGGCAGCAAATCTGCTGGTGCAAACCGCATAAACAAGCAGCAATTGTGAGCTTTCTGTCCTCAGTACCAGTGCCAAAAACTGCTTATGAATAGATCGCCAAAAGCAAAAATGACGGCATTTCCTACAAGGAGATCTCTACGTATAACAAACTTGCAGCTTACGACTTTGACAGGTCGTTGTGAACACAACGCGTCTATAGGGGTATAGTCAATAAGTTGTTTCTAGCCTGTACCAATTACCCTCCAAAACAAAAGCAACCCATCCCCTTGAATCCATTAAAGTGGACTTCGGACCATCCCAATTTGAGTACCTAATCTTCGGATTATGCTGTCTTGTACAAGTCCACTATTTTCGACTGTTCGTAGTGGGAAACTCGTGCTAGTTGACATCCTAATTGAACTTTGTGTACCACTCACTTCCACATAGGCCCGCTTACACCCCAGATTCATTTATTTACATTCCCGAGCCGAGCCAAACTCAACCCCTTACACAAAACTAGCTGCCCTATCTGTATTTTCCATCTCGATCTTCCAAATCTCCCATCATCCGTCGTTGCGTAGTCGATTTAGTATGTCTCTTTGCACTTCTCATTTATTTTCATTCATTACATTTCGACTTCTCCTTCTTTGCAGAGGTATCAGTTCGACAGTTCGTCGATGCATTGAGAAGGAAACCGGCAAGGAGTTTGCTGCGAAAATCATTGATTTGGGAGGTGCCACAGAAGCAGGTGAAACCAATCCCCTACATATGCTAGAAGCAACGCGACAAGAAATATCGATATTAAGACAAGTGATGGGTCACTCATACATAAGTAAGTAAAGGCGTCAGCCTCTGTCATCAATTCATTAACGCTCACTCTTTGGTTATCCTTTCAGTTGATTTGCAGGACGTTTTCGAATCAGACGCATTCGTATTCCTAGTATTTGAGCTCTGTCCCAAGGGCGAGCTATTCGATTACTTAACAACAGTTGTAACGCTATCAGAAAAAAAGACTAGAACCATCATGAGGTAAGTGCCAGCTCCAATTTTGTACCAAAAAAAATTGTCCCAACTTTTCTTCTCTTATTTGCAGACAAATTTTCGAAGGTGTCGAATACATTCATGCCAAAAATATCGTCCATCGAGACTTGAAGCCAGAGAATATTCTGCTGGACGAGAATCACAATGTGAAGATCACAGACTTCGGGTTCGCGCGGCAACTAAAAGACGGAGAAAAGTTATATGGTAAATGCGCCATGGAACTCTATTGCACATGAGTCGATAGTGAGAGTTCTTGTTTTTGATTGCAGATCTGTGCGGCACCCCGGGATACCTAGCTCCTGAGACATTGCGGTGCAACATGTTTGAAGGATCACCTGGCTACTCGCAAGAAGTTGATATGTATGTCGCAGTTACTTACTTCTCGGACTAGTTAATCACTGATTTAACTTTATTTGCAGCTGGGCATGTGGTGTCATTATGTTTACCCTGCTGGTGGGATGCCCGCCATTTTGGCATAGGAAACAGATGGTAATGCTGCGCAATATAATGGAGGGAAAATATAGTTTTACATCGCCCGAATGGGTGGACATATCAGGTAAATGGAATGAGAAGGAACATTTTAAACAAAAGTTGTGGAGAGGGGTAACCTTGTTTAGTGTGGTTTCTAACAGAGCAACTTTTGCAAAGATTTATATACACTCAGTGGTATAACCTACTACAAACGCATGTCAAAAGCTAAGAGCGGCTAGATAGGGAAGTCATATCCAACAGAATATAGAGGAGAGGAAGGTAGATTGCACAGAAAAATAACTCGCCTATGGTCATGCGGCTCCGTTCCCACAACAATTTTCTTTCGATGGAAAACTTTACTGGGAATTTACGTTGAGTACGAGAGTAGGGACCAAAAAACGGCCCTCCAGTTCGACTTAACCGTCGTAGAAAATGATGCACTATTCCCATGGCTATCAAAATGTTTTTCGACTCAATTGCGCTTTATTTTTACGTGTACCCACCACTTTCATGGGACTGATAGCCGTTCCAATGATCATGTAGTCATAGTAAAAGGTCCTTACCAATAATAATCATTTTTAACCTCCACCTTATATGCTACTTGTAAGATATACCAACGGTCAGCTAACAAAGTCCAAGACAACGGGCCTTACTAATAATTTAACTCCACACTAAATCACAATATGTGTATGGAATATTTCTCCACTGCTTCGAAAAATTTAGCCTGGACACCAAAAGCGATCGCGAAAAAGAACGGACAATTATCGCAGTTTATTTTCCCAAACGTCAGAAAGCCATTGAGCTTGTAAACGTCTATGCTTCTCTAGAAGGGAACACACCTGTTCAGTTTTGGTTACGCTAGATGGCTGACGTAATCCATATCACACTCAGGACAATACTGAGCGATTGGTATGCCCTGTGGGCAAGAGGTTTCTGTTTATTGAAATTGTCCTATTTCTTTCATTTCTGCTCGAAGTTGCCGGTTAGTAACTTGGAAAGATCTAGATCTTAGTTAGTAAGAGGTGACTTAGCTTAGCAGACCCAGACTAGTACCACAACATTGTTATTGATGTACTTTTGACATTGCTCAGCTAGTGTGTTTATTTTGTTTGTGCTGTCGAATTTTATGCCAGGGTTCTTTCCCTTGGCTGAAAAGTGGAACAAAGTTTCATTTTCGTTTGGATATTTGCAACTTCAACCGAGGGTTCTGTTTGTTGCAAGCGTGGGTTCTATTTGAGCTGCGATTCTGATGTTGGGGGGTTTATTTTGTGTACACCAGATCTTAACACAGTCCCTGGCGCTTTTCCACTTAAATGTAGATCTAGTCAGAAAGTGGCAGAAGAGATGGCTCTTCACGAGTCCTAGTTGAAATAGTCACCTTTACCGTTGTCGTTTGTCGAAAACGACTTTTGTCGTTTTTTGAGTCGTGTTGTTTTACAATCCTCATTACCTAACACAGGCGACCCGCCAAATTTGTAGCAGATTTGTAGACGACTAGAATGTAGTAAAACCTTTTCGAAGGATTGGGAGCACTTGTATGAAACTGTCAAAAAGACTGTTTATTTTTTATTTTGAAAATAAACTGCTGTGAAGATGATTATACTTCGTGAAAGATTTTAGTTTTCAAAAGACTTTCAGCATTGAAATGTTGAACAGTTCAGATAGTGAGGAAGCGTTTAAATACTTGCTAGATGAAGTCGACATTCCCGACGCATTCTGGTCGTCATCAGTGCCGTCTGTGTATCCTCAACACTTTAAGAATTCTTACGGAAGGAGGATACCAAAACGGTGCTGGGAATGATTTCAATTTGGGACTTGCTAAACCATCGGTAAGCAAATACTTTGCACAAACCATAGACGTCATTGAAGAGCATTATGTCGTCAATGGATATGTGCCAGAACATGACCGAAGACGAAATTGGGGAGTCCAAATTATTCTTCTTTTTTTTTGTGCTGGGGTATGTCCAGTTTGATGTTACAAGGAAGTGGATGGTGTTGGCGAGTTTGCGAGGAGATCAATGGCTGACGTTTCAGGGAAATCACCCCATTGTGATGGGATTAGTGTGGAAACTGCCTGCCATGTCGACGGATAATTCATGTTACAATCAGGCAAACAGATCATATAAAATACACAATTCAGTGTCCAAATTAGTACCCACATTTTGCCAACCCTTTTCATCTCTTGTCAGAGGGCCATAGCCATAGCTATTTATAGTTGTAGCAATTTTATTAAAATTCCAAGGACGTTAAAAATCGACCTTATTTAAGCCCTTGTTAAATCCTTTCACCAGATGAACATTCTTCAATGAAGTGCCGACATTTTCATCCTACCTTTGTCGTGTAAAAACGACAAGCGTAATACAGATTTGGAAGAGTCGTGTATTTTTGAGTCGGAAACGACAACGGTAATCGAGGTGTTACTTTAATTTGTGGTACAATCGACTCAATTCTCTTTGTAATGATTGTGAGCTATGTTTTCTATGCATGATGGGTGGTTACAGCAAAGCAAGTTCTGCAGTTCCCCCATTAAAGGTCCATGTGGACCCGTTGTGATGCTCTTGTTGGCGATTTAGCCGTTGTTTTTGGCGATGAGATTTGTTCCCTCTCGTGGTTACTCGAATTTGTCCAGCCATTCTTGGGCCCTACTCTCTAATTCGTCTCATTCGAAATAGCTTTCCCCTTCCGCTTTTAAGTAGGTACTCTGTAATAATTTCGGAATTCTAAATGCGACATAAGTACACTTTATTCCACTTTTGAAATACAGAGTAGGAAAGGTTCGTTTTTGAAGCATTTTGCTTTCGGAAGCATACAGAGTAGGGCGACTGCAAAGATTAGATAGTGAGACAGCTGAAAGTTTCTGTATCTCGTGGAAGTAGTAACTTCCAAGTGTTCTATTCCTCAAAAGACAAAGACTTGGGCATTGCCAGATGAAGTGAGGTGTGTCCTCGTCTCGTTTCTTTTTGCCTGTTCAAGACGTCGCACACATTTTGATTGAAAGAAACATTTCCTCGCATCTTTGAAGCTTTCATATTGCAATCTTGAGGGAATACCATGACTATTCACTTTGCACCATCAAAATTCTCGTCGTTACTTACGCATTAAGGACCTGGGCCTCAATCAATTGCATCTCTCAAGTTATCACTGTCTTTGGCTGCTTTCTGCAGCTCACAAGTTAGTTTGTTGAGGTCACCTTCCAGTTCGTTCTCTACTGCGTTGTCCCTCCTAATTGGAAAGAAAACATTTCAGGTAGAAGAATTATAGTGTCGGAAGAAACATTTTGCATTTTAAATGCGTCTTTGATAGTATGGAGGACATCGTGTCTATTTTAATGAACAATTCTCTCAGAAAAGCCAACAAAAAGTTCCACTGGAATCTGCCTAACACTTACAGTGTAACAAGTGCTAAGAAATCTTTAATTTCATTCGAAGCAACTCACTCTGAATTGTTTTACTAAGCCTTTTTTCAGCTTAACATCTAATAATGCAAAGCCATTTATACGGACGAAATGTGATTCCCCCAGTTTAGTGCTTTTTGCCATACTGTGCGTGAAGGAATTACCCTGATTCAACGCAGGGACCAGTCAATTGGCCATCGATATCGTGCGAATTGACGCCACTCTATTACTTCTTGTGGGACTTAATGCTAAGTCCTTGGTTTACGCTGATAAACTACGAAATGTTTTTATAAAGGGCTTTTCAACAAGGACGGGTCGATGGTGAAATAGAATAAAACATGTTGCGCGTGAGGTATTAACGGATTTTTCTTTGTAATATGAAAGGCTTATGTTTGCCATTATGTATGGAATAAAACATAGTTCCAATGTCCGCCGCGGGTTCTCACGGTACGGATCCGAGTGTTCCAATTTTTACTGACATTGGTTGTGTTGGCTTCAAGGGCATCTGTCGGTTGTGACTTATTGGCATAGACCTGCGACTGTAGGAAACCACAGAAGAAAAAGTCTAGCTGGGTAAAATCGCACGATCTTGGTGGCCAATTCAAGTCACATCTGCGAGAGATAATCATACCGTCAAATCGTTCATGCAGACTGTCCATCATGGCGTCTGCTGTGTGGCACGTATGTTTGTCCTGCTAGAACCACATGTCGTCTTCCTCCGCATCGTTCAATTTGGGTCAAAAAATCGGTTAGCATCGTCCTGTAGCGCTCGACGTTGATGGCCTCAGTTATGGTAAATTTTAAAAAAGGACGAACCAATACGAAGATTAACTTTTTGTGGATGCATTGTCATCTGGTGAATCTTGTGTGGGTTACACGTCGTCCCATTTACATCTATTTTGCTTGTTACAATAGCCATTCATCCAAAACTACGCCTCGTCGATAGAGCTGATTTTTCTGGCTAAAATTGCGGTCCTCTGAGGTCGTTAACTTTGAGCTTCTGAGTCAGTTGGACCTTTTACGGCTGTAGGCTTAAGTTTCGATGCTAAATTGAAGGCCGACTTCTTATGCACGGTGAGAAATTGACTGCATCGGGTTCTTCACTACACTTTCGCGGATCGCGGCAATGATCTCGGCTGATCTGGCGTTCCCTTGATGTTGGCTGACTTTAAAGGGCCACCGCGCAACATTTGCACTGGAGAACACTCATTTTGATAATAAAGTTTTATCACTTGGACGAATAGACAGACGCCACCAAAACAACATGGCCGCCACAGACTGCCATCTGCCAACATCGACTCGTCCCAATTGAAAGGCCCTTTACGGTTTAAGTTTATTTTACACCCGACTATTAATCCAATTTAAACCTGTGTCCATATTATTCACTGAACTAAACCCGCTGAATTAAAGACGGATTCAAATGCGGATTTAAAACACTTTAAGGGCCGTTCGCTGATACGACTCATAGCGAATTAAGTTCCACATAAGCTCTTATGTGACAGTTTATGCCCTAGAAAAAGTAGCCCATAAGTATTTAAGTAGAACTTATGTAAATCGCTAAGAGTCGTATAAGCAAACGGCCCTAAATCGTTTTTAATCCTCTTTAAACCTACGTAATGTAAAATTTCACAAAAAAAAGAACTGACATTTGTTTATTGTTGTTTGTTACTTGGAAATTTGCTTGGTTTGTTTTGTGACGTTCATCACCAACCAATTCCTGTCGAATCATAAATAGAATGAAGCATCCAAAATGCGTCTCTTTTTTCAGCCGAAAATCCACCAAATCGAAGCAAGCCCGCTTGTGCATTCAATAAATTCGACTACAAGGATGAGCTGCTGTTTCATCAGCTCGACGAATAAATCCAACATTTCATCCATTTTACCGAATGAAATCCTTTTTTATACCCTCCACAGGAAGATATATTCACTTTGTCATTACATTTGTAACGCCAAGAAGGAGTCACCGGAGACCTCATAAAGTACATATATTCTGAATCAGGATCACATTCTGAATCGATTTAGCCATGTCCGTCTGTCTGTCTGTTGAAAGCACGATAGCGTCCACAGCAATTGACATAGGCGAATGATATTTGGTGTGAAGACTTCTTTTTATATGTCGGTCAAGTAGTACCAGTCCCATTCATGACTTGCATGACACTTATTTTAGCTTTTTTATATTTTTTTCACTTTCTACTTTTCTACGAGGAAATGTCAAATATGTATCTCAATATTAAATTTAGTTTGAACCCGAGTTAAAGTAAAGGGTGTTTTTTTTAGAGGTATAGAACTTCGAATTGAAATAAAACACAAGAAAATCGTTTTAATGTCCATCAATTTGGCTTTATTGGAAGGATAATTTTATGCCATTAATGTTTAAATATGATGTCAGGCATGTGGCCGCTGCGGCTGTTTCGAATAAAGCCAAGTCTAGAGGTCCAATTTTCAACCACTTTTTCGAGCAGTTGGGGCTGTATGTCGGCAATGACGCCACGAATATTGGCTTCCAAGTCCCCTAACGTTTCTGGTTTGTTGGCGTAGGCGAGTGACTTCACATTTACCCAAAGAAAATAATCCAATGGTGTCAAATCACACGATCTTGGTGGCCAATTGACAGGTCCATTCCGCGAAATTATGCGCTCATCGAATGTTTCCTTCAATAAATAGATTGTGACGTGCGCTGTGTGGCATGTAGCGCCGTCTTGTTGGAACCACATCTCATCCACATTCATGCCATCCAATTCGGGAACAAAATAGTCGGTTATCATGGCTCTATACCGGTCTCCATTAACGGTAACTGACTCTCCAGCATGATTTCGGAAGAAGTATGACCCAATGACTCTACCAGCCCCTAGAGCACACCAAACAGTCAGTTTTCGTGGATGTAATGGCGTCTCAAGGTTCTCATGTGGATTCTCTTCACTCCAAATGCGGCAATTTTGCTTGTTGACGTAGCCATTCAACCAAAAATGAGCCTCATCACTGAACAAAATTTTGCGATGAAAATCAGCATCGATATCAATCTCATTTTCGGCCCATACACCAAAATCACGACGCATTGCATGGTCTCGCGGCTTTAATTCTTGCACAAGCTGGATCTTGTAAGGTCGTTAGCCAAGATCTTTGCGCAATTCATTGCTCTGATGGACGATTATGTCGACCATAAAATTAACGGAGCTTGCGGTAAACTTCGCGAACTGAACCATTATTTTCGAAAAAAATTTGCACGATTTGCAAGCGTTGTTCATTTGTCAACCTGTTCATGATGAAATGGCAAACCAAACTGAACATAAATGACATAATAGTTGCCAGATTTGACCACAAAATGTCAGTTTTACCTCAATTCCAAAAACCAACCTCTAAAAAAAACACCCTTTACTTAAAGTAAAGTTTAAATCCAATCGGATTTTGTTTAAAACTGGGTTTAAGTTCGGGTTTAACGACTGAATATTATGGACTTGGGTTTAATTTTTGGGCTAAACTCACTCGGCGCAGTGGCTTAGTGGATAGTGTGTTGGACTACTAAGCGAGGGGTCCCAGGTTCGAATCCCGAGAAAACCTAAATTTCAACTCAAGGTTTTTTCCACTGCGCCACCTCTCGCGAACGTCTGACAAACATCCGAGAGTATAACTGTCATGAAGAAGCTTCTCAATTAGCCGTTTGGACTCGGCATAAAACTGTAGATCCCTTCCATTTGTCCCAACAATGAAAAACTCACACAAAACGAATGGTTGCGAGAAGCTAGGCCCAGGGTCCCTACCAGCGTTGCCACTTGTACTACATATGTAGTACTATGCTACATATTTAGGGGATTTTTTAACGCTGTACTACATACTACATCGTTACTCCAAAGTACTACATTTCTTAAAATCCGTCTAACCATATTACTTTACGAACAACATTTCAAATTTCCCCCATGTGCTTTTATAACTAAATAAATCGATTTAAAAATTTGGCATCACTCCAAAGTATGTGCAAATCTTCAGCTGAATGCTGTCATTTACGTAGGAATTACAGCCAATTTAAATTTGTTTGTTTATTGTGCTGCACCCACAACAACCGCAAATAACAAATATGGATCGGTTTTTAAAATTAGTTTCAGATTCGGACTGTTATTTTTTTGTGAATTAAAATTATTTTTTTGTTATGTCATTACTATTTATTTGTTTGTTACTTAATTTAAATGTCAATTAAAAAAAAAATAACAGGTACTACATTTTGTTTGAAAATGCTACATTTTATTAGCTAACGTACTACATTTGCTAAAGACTTTAGTGGCAACGCTGGTCCCTACCGACCTGTAGCGCCAACTATTTTTTTTTTTTTTTAAACTCACTTAGGAACCCGTGTAACCTTTAACCCCAATTAAAGGGAGTGAATAATATAGCCGTTAGGAAATCGTTTTATAGGTCTTTGAAAAACAGATCATGTTCAACAAACCTTAAGCCGAAACTAAATAAAACTTTTACAAGATAGCTCTCGAAAAAAATAGGGCAGAGCAGGGAGGACAGATTAAAAATATGTAAAGGATCCGTAGTTAGATAGTGGCGTCGATAATTGCTCCATTTTTCAAACAACCTTCAGCTCTATTACAAAATAATTCAAATCTCTTGTGCTAATTTTTATCAACTCCTTCCCATTTGCAGAAGAGCCAAAAGACCTAATTAGAAAATGCCTAGTCGTCGATCCATCACACCGGATCACAGTTAAGGAAGTATTAAGACATCCATTCTTCAACCAAATGGTAAGTTTTCGTCCTAATTTGCACTCGCGGCACTCTTAGTTTTTAGTTATTTTCCAAATTTAAAAGAAAACGTCATTTATCGATATTTTATTTCCTCGCCCCGCCCTCCCCAACCTACCTATATGTACATCCCTACATTTTTTCTTCCTCCTATTCTATTCAAAGAATTTATTTCCTTTAATTAAACTTATTTCGCATAGATGGCTTTTTAATTAGAATTTAATTTTAAATATTTATTTCTTGTGTTTTTCAATACTCGTGTCATTATACGACGAATGAGGCTCCACACACGAAACCGTGTACACCGAAAATGCAGGCTTAGGTTATTGAAATTGTTTTTTTTTTTTTTAAATTTAAATTTTTCGTTTTTTTCTATTCACATTATTTTTTATTTCATATTTTTCTTCTCTTCTCCTTTTTTTATTTATATGACGATCAATTTAAAATAAAAACAATAAAAATGTACAAATTCACTCGACTTAAAATGTAAACAAAAAAAATATATAAATATATGTAACCGCTAGCTATTTGAGCAAAATATCGATGGACTTAAACGCAGCCTCTCAATCAAGTCGAGGAGAATGAGTCGAATCACGGAAATTGCACTGGTAACGATCCGTTTCTGGACAAAACACTGTTTCGATATTAAAAGACGAGTGATTGTTTTCTCATTTTACTCTTACACATAATTTTGTTTTTAGTTTTTATTTTATTTTATTTTATTATTTTTTCCATCTCCCATCGAGTTTTTTTTTATTTTTTTATTTATTTATTTGTTTATGTTTCGCTCTCAATTTTCCTCATGATCACAAATCGTTTCTTTGTCCTTTTTTGTATTGCTGATGCGTTTGATGCTTTGTTTTGGCCAATAATAATAATTTGAGCAGACATGTACACGCACACACATTGGTGCCCATTGAAAACTTAATATTTTTATTGTATTCTTTGTGTAATTTTTTCTCTCTTTCCATTTCTTCCTTGAAAATGCAAACGAAAATTAACACAAAATCAAATTTATAACAAAAACAACGAAATAGAACGAAATTGAAATAACAAATAAGTATTTGAAGGGAATTACCGTTGCATGTCCTTGACCTAACGTTCAGGAATTGCATGATGAGGTGAACGTAAGTCTGGTTTTTTTTTTAGGTGCATGCTGAACTATGGGCGTTGCTTGAATATAGTGTCTAAGTGTATTTTTAGTTGTTTGCTTTAGGCCTTTCAAATATTTCTTTAAATGCTGTCATTTTGACAGGGCAGCTGTTTTATTTCTTTTTATTACTCGCGTCAGTTTTCGTATCGTTTCTGGCTCGGAATTGCGTTTTGATCGGCAGTTGTCCACTCCAACAATCGCACTCACAGACGTACGGAAGCAAGTGTCAGTCCTAAAAACGACGTCCTGCCTAACTTAAGTTGACATTTCCATGCGAAACGCAGCCATGTAAAGTTCGTATGACAAGAAGCCTGTGGTCGAAACGGGTCGTCCGTGAACGAGCTATACGTTTACGAAATTATGTTAATTTCACGCGTGAAACAAAAACAAATTCCGTCACGTGATGCTCGTTCACAGACGAGGCGATTCGACCACAGGCTTGCTTTAAATTGGGTAGCTATATCTCGAGCGTGGCAATGGAAGTTTGACTTAATAGGTTCGTTCGCGTACGCGGTTTGAATCGAACGCAATCGCACAAAGTCTATACTAAATCTGTACTACGTGTGTAGACTTTGTGCGATTGCGATCCATTTATATCGATTGCGTTCGATTCAAACTGCGTACGCGAACGAAGCTATTAGCGCTTTACAGGACTGACAATTAATACTCATCACTAACGATTTGACAACTACAAAGACACTACTTTTTTAAAAGAAATTTAGTTATAGGATAAGCAAACTTAGGGACCCACCTACTGTAGCCTATAAGGCAGCGCGAGGACAACACTTTTCTGAAATCTCTACTCCGTTTTTGCGGCTAATAACACAATGCAACAAGTTCTAGGTTAAATCTGTCTACAGATACGAGAAGTATTGAACTTGTAACTCTTTCTACAGGAACATGTCACATTGGTGCTTGTAGCTTTGTGTTATAGGCGATACCTATATATTTTTAAAGGGTTTTAAGACATATCTTGGGGGCGCATTTGTAGAGTTTGTCAGTAAGAGTAGGGTTTAAATCAAACAACAAGCGCTTGTCACATGAATTTAGTTTTAGTTTTAATTTTTATTTAATTTTTACTTCATTTAAAGCTTGCACTTGTATTTGGAACAAGATATCGTACAAAATTTCGCCTCTATTTTGTTAACATTGACACACCCGATAGCTCCAAGTTTTGGTCAGCTTGAGCGCCCAATACTCGAACTTTGACAACAGTTTTTTTTTTTTATAACATCTATCGACAAACTCTGCATGACGAAACTGCAAAATTGATTAAATATTTTCATTTTGAGTAGAAGCAGTCTTGTTCAACCCCGGGAAAAATATAAATTCCACTTTTTTCACTGTGTAAGTCTCGCGAACTTGTGACGAACATTAGGGAGTAGGTAAAACTGTTTGGACAAAGCTTCAGTAGTTTCGAGGCGTCTTAAAAAAGTTGTTTACAAAAAACACCATCGAGAGATTGTTCAAAGCTAGGTCTAGGGTTCCATACCTGTTGCGTTACCTATCTGCCAAAGATACCTCCAGCTAGTAGTTTCAAACCTTGTTCCTTCAACGTTCGTTAAGCTCCAATTTCCGGGAAGCCTTCGTCCAGCGTAAGCGGTGCCATATTATTTCATTCTTTGTTATTTTTCTTAGTTTAATTAAATTCTCTTATCAATTCTAAAACAAAAAGTTGCACTAATCGCAAAAAAAAAACAGAAGAATTAGTCTAATTTCAGGCACAATAATTACTGCTCGCGCAGCCTGTCACATTTTTAAGGGTATTCCTAACCTTACCACTGCTTAAAATTTCCTATTTATCCATTTCTAAAGTTTTAAGCGCCTGTCAGTTGTATATCTTGTAACCAGCTCATTTCTGACAGGTGTTTGACATATTTAACTTTGCGCCAGTTGATTTGTTTGTTGCGACTGTTTTTCCGCTTTCCTTCAGTCAAAATCATGAAATTCGCAAGCGAGGAAATACTTTAAACTGCATCAAACGAAATACCGTTGAAAGTTGATTACTGAAGTTAACGATAATTAAATCATCTCGGTAAAAGCTGGCTGGAAACATGAACGCACCCATTTATCGCCGTTGTTTTTGTTCACTCTGAATAAACCTGGCGGTTGGAATCGAGAAGTTCAGAATTCACTCATCAATCTTGTTGCCTGAACTTCATCATTCTTGTCTTTGATAAAGAAGAACAGAAACTTTCAGCTTGTTTTAGCTGTTACTGCTCTTTCTCCAAACATCACTCTTATAATGTTTGTTTCCTGCAATTGTAATCTTTAATTGCATTTTCGGAAAAATTACATTCGGAATTTTTCCACTATTTTTAAGCTGATACATATTGGAGACGTTCGTGCTTTTAGTTAAGTCAGTCTGGCAGTATTTCAAAACTCTAATTGTCTTAAGCCGACTAGACTTTTCTTGACTAGATTTCCCCTGAACATAAAAGCGTCACTTCTACTGCCTCAGCTATATCAGTCGAGAATCCCCTTCATAAACATCAACTGTCAAAATAAAATGTTTTCACGTGATCTATCAAATTTTAGACATCCGACGGTTGATTGCTGTCAGAATTTATTTTCGTGGGTCTATATTGATCACAAGACCAATATTTTTCAACTAACGTTACCGGCGGCGTCTAAGTCAAGGAAATTCTTGATAAATATTCAGTTGTTGACGTTTTGAACTTCAAATAGACTTCAGGGCCCTGCTCCAAATCCAATTAATCCAAATCATTTGACAGATGAAGCAGGAAACTATTCCAAAACCTACAACGCTAGAGAGTTGTGTTGATTTTCGTTGTTAACGCATACAGCTGATGTACTTATCCTTGTCTTGTCAATGGATGCCATAGCGCACCCACACAGAAAAATGTGTACATCTGCGCATAAGGAATGACATTAGTAACAACAACGTGTCCCAAAGTAACTAAGTGGACAATTTTTGTTAAGCAACTTAAAATGTTTACATTGGGGACGTTCAAGTGTCTAGTTTAGTAAGTCTGACAGCTGTCTGACTGGATGTATCTCGGCTTTGATTGACTTAAATCGGTCATAGGAGCAGCTGTTTCAGTTGATATGAAGGGATAGCCGACGAATCTAGTCAAGAAATTCGTGACTGTCTACTAAGTTGACAGTTCGCATATGTGACTGACGTAGAAAATGTGACGTTCTAGTTTTTGCGTTCAGGTTACATTTCAGCCAGACCAATCTATTCGGGCTGAGATGTAACCTGATAATGTCTAGATGACAATTCCAGAGGACGCGTTCGTAGACAATCCAGTCCAGACAAACGTCAACTACCTAGGGACCGCTGTATCGTCGGTTGACATTGCACTGACTTTGACAGACTGTGAGGACACTGCTTTCTATATAGGTTATTGTAAGTCTTAAGTTATTCCTAGTTGCTTTATATCTACCTATTTCTTATGTATATATTCTGTTAGAATAAAGAGAAACCATTTGTTCTAGCGGACCAAGGAATAAGTATAATTTGTGTTGCTACCTGTACTGCTTTGTATATTGCTTATCGCTTAGTGTAGCAAAGAAAACATTAACAAACCAGTGTCTTTCAACAGTTTAGCAGATATACCTACCATCGACGAAACGTATCCACTACGAGCTCTCCTTTTGCCTATCTCCTCCTATATCTTCTCTGGTTCTGGTGTACTTTTGTCTGTATTCTACAACGCTAGGATATTCAACAGATATATTTTAAATTGTGGAAAATAAATCTTTAAACGACCTTACAAATTTTTTTTTGCACACTAAATTTTTATCCATCAAACAAACAATTTTGCTTTTTAGATGATACTACCTGAACCCGCGAGCGGATATCCTACAATGTACGAGCAATTAAAAGAGCAGAGTATACGAAACGGCAACTACTCGTATAAAATGTATATAACGAAAAAGAATTTTGATAATGTAACGGGTGATGAATTGCCAGCATCCAATCAAATACAGAGCACACAGGCAGGTTTTTTTTATTTTTTTTTTAATTATATGCACTTTTTACTTTATATATACATATGCAAAAAACACTCTACCTACACATAAGACTATAATTCTCTTTGCACCAACATTTTCCTTTGAAGTAACTGCACACATACACAAATAGGAAGTAGCATTGCATAGAAAAAAGAAATTATCGAGGCAATACGTGAATTATTGTGTAGTAAATTCAATTTCGTATATTAACGTCATAAACTACAGAAACAAACTGTTTTCAATGTTGCTTATTTTTATATTCATTTTTGTTGCTTACACATATTTTACTGTAGAAACTTAGAGAACTTTTATGAACTACAAACTGTCCGCTAGATCAACAGCGGCACGTCAAATTAACGTCAAACTCTATGTAACAAAATGTCACCTTGCCATTGTGCTAGATGTCAATTCTTTCGATATGAAGTTTGACGTGCTGTTAGTTTAACTAGCGGCCAATGGAATGGGCGCATTCTTTCGTTAGGTTGGCTTTATATTTAAGGGATTTCGACAGTAAAAATTGTCAAATAATTCGCTTCCACCTTTTCATCTGCATCCATTAGTAATTTTACAATTGAATTCATCTCGTTGTTGAGGTTTTCTTAACCAAATTTTGAACCTCCAAACGTGTCGGTAATGAAGTAAATCTGCGAATTTACACTTTGGCTCAATATGTAAATCTGAAAACTAGAAAATTGCTCATCAGATGTCGTTTTCGATTCCATTTCTTCGGACATTTTGTTGGATTAGGGTCTTAGCAAATGACTTCGACTATTAATACGACTTGTGATTGTTAAAATGGCGTTTTGATTTCAGAATTTTATTGTTTTCTTCCACCATAGCATTTTTCACTTTCACATTTTTGATAACAATAAACCGCAATCGAAACGTCAGTTGGTAGGTTCGTGTTGAAACGTGAAAGTTCACAAACAGCTGTCACAAAGAAAAGCTTATTACATTTTTTCTCCATTATTCACTGAATAATCTCAGTTTTCTCTTTTGACATAAGACTAGTTTTATTATTTTCCCTGTCTGAAAAATCTGGAATCGGCATACAGTTCTATTTCCATTCGTTCCAAAAATGAAAAATGATGGACCCCATATTCCTTTATGGTAATATATCTACTTTTTTAGCAGTTGCAACTGCCTTTTGCTGTATCGCGGAAAGATTTGTTACAATGCGTTGCATTATTCGTTTAATTAACTTCTATTATCTACGTAAGCGCCACCTATTGCAAAATATTGAAAATAGATGTAATACAAACCTTTCCCGTTTTATTTCCGAAAAATCGTATTTCAATCGGATAAATGTCAACGTATTTCTACAACACAAAAGGAAAGATCTTGTCCATCCATATCCGCGTCAATCTAAATGCAATTTCATACGTCAAAAAGGATTTAAAGAAATCATCTTGTTGCCGAAAGGCTTTTTTGACACTGCCTTTGGTATACACGTGCGCGTGCGCCCTTAACCCAAAAGGTGTTACATGTCAGTCAGTATTGTCAGCAAGCGACAATATGGAAGTGTCAAACATCGACTCGTAATGACATTTGCCCAACGGTATAAAATCCCTCATACTCTACATCACCTTCTCCCTTAACTTTTGTTCAAATTTGAGAACAAAAGCTCCGCTCTTTTTTTGGGAAGATGCTTGTTAGTGACAGATGTCAAATATTTTAAATGCCATTCTGCCGGCTATTTATTGTTCGTTTTGCATAGCAGAAAACAAAAACTTTTCATTTCTTTTAAGAAAGATGGAATGCGGCAAAATATTTCGTACCTTGGGTGGTTGACATTTGTATTTGGCAAATCTGTGGCTCAGCGGGTGGCCGTCATTTTTGGGTGTTTTCCATCGCGGTGAATAGGAAGTTATTTCAAATTGACAGAAAAATGTCAATTAGCCAAAAATTGTCTACACAAACAGACCAAACTTCAATACCCTCGAAGCTGGGCATCTCCTTACTTTTGCCTGTGCAAAAAATGACTCCGACACATTTTTAAGTGTTGTTTTTTTTTTTAGATTTGCCTACAAATTCCATATAAATTTAACGTTGCCTTTCTTTAAGGCCTCTTTGCGTCTCTGTCAATCTGTAATTTGTTCAAGTTTTCGAACTCTTTGTCAAGTTGCTGATCAAATTTGTCTCTTCTAGATAGGTGAAGCAATCACTTCGTTGCACATGACGTGCCAGCTGGATGACTTGTCATTTCCAAACTTTTTTACTCAACGACACATCTAGCTTACCCAAGTTGAAAGACTGTCCGAAAACGATCTAAAGGTGAAGGCTGCTTCCTCCTTAACACGTTTTACTTGTTTTGCGCAGAACTGATGTATTTATTTTCGACGTGTTTTTGACGCCAGCAATTGACGCATTTACAAAGCTTCGGCTAGTTTTGGTTTGAAGAATTCACTATTTTCCTTGCAGTGTGAGCTTTTACTTTCCTTTCGAGTGGGTCTCTTTCCCTCACCAAGAATACTTACTACTTTCAAGTTTGCATTATATTTTTTGACTGCCATTTTGACATTTAAATTTTGTTTGCATGCATTTCGATGATTTCAGCACCTCTGCACTCATTTTGCTTTACAGACAAAGATGCACACTATCTCATGCGCTTAGAAGGCAAATCTACACCTAAAATGGGCTATCGGACATTTTGTTTTAATCTGTATAATCCAAGAGTTATATTGAACGACTTCAATTCAAAGTTACTTGAGCGGCCTTAAAATGTTGTAAACAAAAGTAAATTCCAGACTTTGAATAATAGTCACAAACGTAAATGCTTAACTTACACCCCCATGACATACGATTTATGATAGCTGAATTGTTTTTCTTTGGTAATAATTTTTTTTATTGGGACTGGCAACGCAACTAAAACCGATCATACCCAAAAAACAAAAACAAAAAAAAACTTAAATCTCAAACTCAATCTCAAAACTAGTAAAAGTCTGTCAAGAAAAAAACAAAAAACAAATAACAAACCCCCAACCAAAACTGTTAAACTAATTGGAGCTCCTTTTGAATTTTTCTTTGCTACCATTTGACAGTTGTCTAACTTCAATGCTGCTATTGATCGAGTTACTAGTTGCTGTTTTGGGAAGTCCTTTGTGAGTATACATGTAACAAAACAACAAACTGAAATAAATTCATGACACATTTAATATATAGTCGAAAAAAGTATATATATACATATGTCAAGTAAAAACAATGAAAAAAAAAACGGAAATGTGATAAGGACCTCATAACGCTTTTGCCCTATTTCGCTCTCTATTTGCCTCCCGTACGCCTGGCTGCTGCGCTACTGTGCCCGCGCTCGTTATACAACCTCTCACAAATGGAGACTCTAAACCTAGATCTAACAGAATGTATATGTAGATATGAAACGCTTTTGAGTTATTTTTCATAGGGTATGCTTATATTTGACGCGTTTTTTTTTTTTGTTAATTTTATTTATAATGAAAAATGTATTTAAGTTTTACCTTTTTTTTTTTATTTGAGAGTCGATGATTTTTAAGTTTGCTATAGCATGCCTATTGTACTCTTTATCTTTTTGATTTGTGTTCTATCTTCACACATTTTCTGTTTTTTTATCTGTTCATTTAATTGTTTAAAAAAAAAAACATTAGAAGCAAAAATTAACGCTTTCTTTGTGAGACCAACAGGTTTAACTCGTACTAATGGCTGATTTTGTATTTATTTTTTTGTTAACTTTAGCTACGGAAACAGAGTCGTTTCAATGCTAAAAAGAAATTCCAGTACGCGATACTGTGTGTTCGTGCTATGATCAGGATAAGAAGGCTGCGGTATACCGCTGAGCCTCTCCACATCGAAGAAGCTATACGGGATCCGTACCGGGTGAAGGTGTTGAGAAAGGTAAGTCCAATTTTTGTTTACTATAATGCGATAAATTTTTTGGAATAAGGGAATTTTTTCGTACGAAATTCTAAAGCGTAGTCCAAATTTGGTGAAAGACAAGTTGGCGAGTTGCAAAAAAGTTGTACCTCCATTAAATGTAAAATTTTTTATCCGAAAAAATCTGTTGGCTGGTTGATGTAGAACTAGATTTGTCTCTACTCGGTATACGAACGCGTAAAATTTGACTTGTCAACCAGATGTCAACTTGAATTGGTAACTAGGATACCGTTTCAGGTTTTTTTCTATAAGCTTGTAGAGCCTAGTATGCTGCTCATGCTTAAATAAAGCCCCCACGTCTCCAAAGATAAAATTAAGCCAAGCAGTACGCAGTTCAAGCTAAATTATTTAGCCACTGTACGAAAAATCTCTACAGAATTTAAGTAAGCGTATTAATACAGCTAAATTTTGACAGATCAGAGAAAATATCGGTATTCGCAACAAAATGTCCAACGAAAGAAATTTACCAGTAGCAAGTCAATCAGCTTTCCCAACACAGGTTTTTTTTGACGGAACTTTCACTGTCAAAAATTAAGTGAAGTGGTGGAGAGAAACATTGGAGAGGCGCTTAATTTTAGCTTTCCTGGAACAGCATACTAGGCTTAGGACAATAACCCCGTATTTATCAACGCTGCGTAAAAGTTACCAACTCGTTACTCACCCTGTTATTAATAAACGCTCCGTAAAAGTTATCAACTCGTTATTCAGTAGTTACGTCAATTTTCTGTAAGCTATCTGACGTCTACTAGCTAACTTACTTGTGGAAATTTGTTTATTAACACGGGGGTGAATGTTTATTTGGTCGTTGGTTGTTTATTTAATTACTATTACTTAGAACACGTTATTTTTGCGAATGACAATCTTTATGTGCCATAAAAAATTTTCATTGTCCGTTTATAAGGGCGATCAATCCGAAGTACAGTCCACGACGGGTAAAAGAAACCATTTTTGTAACCATTTTCTTATATCCGTCTTGAACTGTATAAATCTAACTACTAACGACTAACAAGTTAAAAAATTCCGTAACGTTTTTAAGTAGTGCAATACCCCCCTGCTTTTACTGTCAAATCCTAACAATTGATACTACGAGCACTGGGAACGACGACGACATAAAATTCGAAATCTCAACTGAACTGGGCCAAACATCAATTGAAAAACTGCTCATGTGATCAATCTAGAGAGAGGAACAAATGCTGTCAGGCTTGTTTCGTTTTCCATTGGGATGGAAAAAGCATTTTTTCAGATTCAGAATTTCTGCTCTCAAAATCACCGGGCTGTCAGATTTCATGTTCCATTTGCAGAGTCAGAGCAATTTTGTGATTCTAGATTTCTGAGCAAAATTTATACCCACTTACACTAACACCAAAACTTTTGTCATTTGACAAACTTAAAAGTGTGTTATTCTTATTACTTGCGTTTTTAGACGACAAGTCTGTGAAAAATAGAGAAAAATTTAAATTTGGCCTTTCAAGTATCTTGTTAGGTAAGTCTGACAGCTGTTTGACTAGATGTACCTATATCGGTTTTGTTTCAGTTAACGTTTATGGAGGGGTAGCCGACGAATCTAGTCAAGAAATTCGTGACTCAGTACTAAGTTGACAGTTCGCAAATGTGGCTGACGTAGAAAAAGTGACGTTCCCGATCAATGAATGTAGTCGGCTTAAGATAACTAGGTTCTTGAATACGGGCAATCGCTGCGTGTGTGTTCCACCACTAAAATAAACGTAAATTGAAACGGTCATGTGTCTGTCACTTTTTGATAAAGCAATCTTGAGTACTTTGCAAAATATCGAAACGTCGATACCGCACTTAGAGATCTGTAAAAATATTCAGTATTAAAATGAGATCTGTTTCCATTTCACGATGGCATTTGAACATTTTAATAAAATTTTGTCAAACTCCCACAGAAGTTGGGGCAGCATAAAACAATTCACCTCCATAGTTTTTTTTTTTGTTTCTCCCGGGGGCAACCAAACCACCTCCCACCGATTGGATACTACTTTATGTTGTGCTGTAACTAAGTTCTTTTTTTATCAGAAAGTTATGAACATTTGGCCAGGCAACTTTCCGGCGATAGTTTCTACTAGTTCCTCAAGTTTGTCAGCGATTGGTAACTTTAGGGCGAAGTCATTCGTTTAGTTCGTCGTAATCGCCGCAGTAAATTTGTTTCGAATTTGAAGGACAGTGTTATTGACGTGTCCTGTAATAATTTGTATGCTTTCGTGTGCGCTATTTTTCGTTTCGTTTTTAAGGATGGAAACTCCGAGGTCTCTATGAAGATCTTCATTTCTGATGTACCACAAATAAACCACTTTGTACTTTTAAAATGTTTGCAAGGTATTTAGATGTTTCACTTGTACAACCCTACGTACACACACAGACTTGCTTGTATAATAAAAGCTTCTTCTCGATGTTTAGCTTGGAATACTTTCCAATAAAGTTCCCTATATGTACTTGGTTGTAAGTTTTTCGTTTTCTTTTCGACATGCCACTTCCATTTCAACATAGCCTCGAGAGTCATTCCAACATTTTTGGGCTCGGTTGTAAAAGGAAGTTGGACCATGTTTACAAAGGAATTTCTTGGTGAATTGTAAAACTGAAATTTGTTTCAAAGGGTTCCATCACTCTTCTGATTATTTTGTCTTATTGTGAGGAAATTCTCTCACATACTAATATGGTATTCGATTGAACAGAAAAGATGACGTTTTCTTGATCGAGATTACTTTTTATGTGCGATTGGCATACAAAAATCATTTAATAGCTAGATCCATATTTCTGAATCTCCATTCTTTTTTGATCTTCATTACTTTTGAAGCTCGATTAGCATAGAGAAATCGTTTGAAAACCAGATCCAAATTTCTGAATCTCGATTTATTTTGAGAGTCTGTCGATGTTTACGATTTAGTAAACATTTTTAAAACAACATCGAAAAACTTTAAGCGCTGGGTGAGATGCCGCTGAATAATACTTCTGTCACCTTGGGGTTTTTCCACTGCGCCACCTCTTGCGAATGCCTGACAACCCCTTTCCTGGGTGACTTTTATTTTTCAAACTAAAACACCGCTGAAAATTAGGAAATATCTAGTCCTGTTGTGACAAAATGTGCTGTCACCTCAAAAGTATCACTCTGACCTTGAATTTATTGTTGGATTCATTTATTTTGTCCTGAAATTTGACAGGTGTCATTTTAAAATTCTGTATTTTTTGGGGATCTTCAAGTCCCTTTTCACTTATAGTCGCAGTTGCTTAGTGGTTAATTTGTTGGGCTACTAAGCGAGGGGCCCACGGTCGATTCTCGAAAAAATAAAACAAATTTCATCTCAAGGTTATTTCCACTCGCGAACGTCTGTCAAACATCCAAGAGTATATCTGTCATGAAAAAGCTTCTCAATTATCCGTTTGCAGTCGGCATAAAATTGTAGATCCCTTCCATTCGTCCCAGAAATTAAAAACTCACACAAAACAAATGGTTGTGAGATGCTAGGCCTAACGTCCCTACGGACTTGTTGCGCCAACGTTCCAGTTTGCATAAGTAAGCCCTGCCCAAATGGATTCATGTGCCAATTTTCGCTAACAGTGTACTTGTCATATTCAATTATCCGAAACGCTTATTTCGATTCAAGAAATGCCTAAGGGTTGTTTGTTTTACAGCCACAAACACGAAATGTCAAATTACTACTCAGTCAGAAAATTCTCAATGGCCGCGTTCAAGAATCTAGTTATCTTAAGTCGACTAGATTGGTCTGGATGAGATTCAACCTGAACGCAAAAACTAGATTGGTCGGGAACGTCACGTTTTCTACGTCAGCCACATATGAGTCACGAATTTCTTGACTAGATTTGTCAGCTAACCCTCCATAAACCTCAACTGAAACAGCTGCTCTCATGACCGATTTCGGCGAATCAAAACCGATACGCTTAGTGAGAGAGCTGTCAGACTTACTAAACTAGATACTTGAACGTCCCCAATTAGATTTGTTGGCCACCCATCATTTCTGACCAATAAAAACTGCAACACATCTAGTCAGCCAGCTGTTGGACTAGCAATTGGATCCTTGAACTTTCCGTTTACTTTTTATATCTAGTTCATTGAAAAAAAATATATCGATTCACTTTTCACTATGGACTGGACACAGCCAATGAAATGCTGGTCGAGTACTAGAATAGGGCTTAAAAAATCCTCCTTGCATCAATTTGTTTGTTAAACCATATTTCCTTTTTTTTTATTACTCCAACAGGTCATAGATGGCTGTGCTTTCCGCGTCTACGGACACTGGGTAAAGAAAGGTGAAGGCCAAAACCGCGCCGCCCTGTTTGAGAATACGCCGCGTACCGAACTGCATGCACTATACATAAACAACCTTAGCCGATAGGAGTAACTTAATTAATTGGAGACAAGCAAAGCAACTGCTGCTATTATCACTACTGCTCCTAGTACTACTCGTATGTTACTATTATTTTATAATAATTTTATTTCTTGTTATTAGTAGATGAAAAGAAAAACAAGTAATTTATTACTACAACCCAGAAAAATAAACGAAAAAAACCACACACCATGAATTGACAATTAATTACTACACGCATACATCTTGTTCTGTTTACAAACTTGTCCGGTTCAATTCAACCGACAATTACTATGTTATTGTTTATTCCTTTAAATTGCTAATTGTTAAGCCTAGTGTAATGATAGTAATTCAGGAAAAGGAATTATAATATATTTATATTTGTTTCACAACGTTAGCCTTGCTAGTTAAAAATAATGTGACCATTGAATTTAGTAAATGTAAGTAACGAATGCAAAATCGAAAAGAAAAGTATTTACAAAAGGAAAAGTAATAATCCTCAAACATTTTTGCTAATGTAAATTTTTCTCTCTGTAAAATCCATTTGATTAAAATTTGATATTAAATTGTTGCGATTAGTGTATTGAGAATGTTAAGTAGAAAGTAATATGCAATTCGGTGTTGAACTTTTTCCTTTTCATTTTATTTGGCATAGCAATTTACCAATGAGCAATAAATATATTTTGTGTAGCTATTAAATTATTCAAATCCTTAAACGCAACGGCAAACAATTTATACGACTAAGAAAACAACTGTCAACTGTTTATTGCATAAAATGTTACGTCACGTGATTGTGTGACGGACCAAAAGAACAACGTTGGCTTTGGATGTATTTTATTTAATGTTTCGTGTTTACCAGACACGAGGATAACCGCGGGGGCAATCTGGCGGCATTCGCGAAGGAGACAACTTAAACTGTCAAAGCTGATGGAAAACGTTTGCAGAAATTAGGTTCGTTCGGGTACTTTTTTGCAAACGTATTGAAAATTTGCTAAGAAAGTGTGCGAATATAAAAATTCAAAAAAAAAAATTAGAGAGAAATCCTTTTCCCCTCTTTTTGTTTTTTCGTAATTTTCTACTCGCCGAATTTGGACTTACTGAAAAATTAACACTGACAACTAATTGACAGCTCTAAAGTTTGACAAGTAAAACACTATTAATTAAATGTTAACTTTAATAGATGTTTAGCTTTTAAAAAATTCAATTCTAACTTATTTTGTAGGTGCTGCATTTTAGGATTATGTCAAAGTGACATGTCTTAAACTTTTTGTAAGAAACCCGGTCAGGTACTTCGCTTGAAATTGAGAGATTTCACTCGATTTTTGATATTTGACGTTTTTCATTTTTCTAAGCTGAAAGTACACGAACGAACCTATTGAATAAAATAATATTTGTGAATAAAACCTAGTATGCAGCTAGCGCTTAAATTAAGCCCCCATACAAAAACGTCTCCAAAGATAAAATAATTTCTAAGCCGCTGTACGAAAAATCTACAGAATTTAGGTAAGCGTATTAAAGCAAAATACATTTTCCACAGCTGAATTTTGACAGATCAGAGAAAATATCGGTATTCGAGACAAAATTTCAAACGAAAGCAAATTAACAGTAGCAAGTCAATCAGCTTTACCAACACAGGTTTTTTTTGACGGAACTTACACTGTCAAATATTAAGTGAAGTGGTGGAGAGAAACATTGGAGAGGCGTTTAATTTTAGCTTTCCTGGAATAGCATACTAGGCTTAAACTAATGAAATACTGTTCAACATAGGTCAAAAACAATTCAAACTTACGACGCTCGTCTGCTGTCAATCTTTCTCACCTAAACACAGATTTTCCAGTGCCAAATCGAGCTGAGTGCTCATGCTCAATATTGCATCCTAGGTTCTACGTCAAAGAGGAAACATAACAAAAGACGAATTATTATTCTTTTTTCAGCGTAAGTATGTTTTTTACTTGTAATTTTCCTCGTAGGGGAACATCATTTTATTATATTCAATAAAATGCTAATAGGATAGGAATTCACATAGCCGACTCATTATTTTGGTGTATTACCTAAACTGCGCGACAGTGTCTAGCAGGCAGAGCCGCGATGACTTTTCATGCAAAAACGAAACTGGGATACCAGGCCACCAAAAATTTCAGCAAGTATCCAAGACACTTGTTAAACCTAGTTTAGCGCTGCGCTCAACACTGTTGATAATGCAGTAAATTTTTGACATTTTCCGTCTTCAAAGAAATATATGAACTGCCTTACCATTCCATTTACATGTTTATGTAGGTAGGTAGGTGTTGAAAAGATTCACGCGACGAAATCCATCAATTTGTACCAAGAAAATCAGTTTGGGGTACCAGGCCACCAGCAAAATCAGAAGGCTATTTGTTATATACATGCCACCACCCAGAATGTCAGTTGATCCTCGTTTATGTCAAAAATTTCTCTATGAATGCTGCCGAAATACCAGGCCACCAGAAAATTCAGCAGGTATCCAAGACACTTGTTAGTCCTAGTTTTGCGCTCAAAACTGTTGATAATGCAGTTGATTTTTGACAGTTGGTGCTCTTCATGGAAGATTTGGCGGCATTTCCTTATTTTTCGATCGATTTGAATGCGAATAGGCCCATTTTTTAGGAAAATTTTGAGGAATCCTTTGCTTAATAATGTTCCACTCAACTTACCCATTAAATAGAGCCTATGTACGTGATTGACCACTCTCCTAGGTCCAATGCAGTGCTTACCTGTGTGGAGGATCTTCTCCCATGGTGGGCTTTTCAACAATTTCGTGCCAGAATTTGTTGAAACTAGGTGGCAAACTTAAGGAAGACCGAGGACAATGCATTCATTGACAAATGACAACTGATGCATCTTTCAGTGCTTAAAATAGCTTACCCGTTTGACAACACCTTCTGCACTTAGTTGCGGCATTCGCAATAGGGACCATTAATTGGTGTGGTCGACTTGGTGTGATGTTTCTCATTCACGGGGAACAAAAAACACGCATAAACAACAATTTTCGACGTGCAAGACTTTGTAAAGTGAAGTTTTTATTAGCAAACTCGCTGCATACGACCCTGCTGCACATTTATTCACATAACGTATTCGCACTCTCGCCCACTTTGCTTAAATGTATTATCACTCCCTTCGAATGAGCCATCTTACCCTCTGGCAGGTAGAGAATCAAATCGCTTAACACTAACTTTTAATTAAACATAACTGCTATCACAATACTGTTTCGATTCAGCACAAGTCCTGGTAATCTACCGATTGAAGATAAGTATCACATCCTCGTCCGTGCCAAAGGCTCTTCTGGCCGTATCCATGGCGTCCATTGAGCTCACACATGTATCTGCACATAAAAACAATCAATCAACCAACCACCAGCAACTACAAACCTCTCACTACTCACGTCCGTCGATGATTTCTGGATTTCTGTAGAATATCTTCCGCTTTGCCATGTCGAAACCACACAGCACCACATAGTGGCCGGCGTATCGTCTGAGTTTGCCAATTTGATTTAAAAACGAACAACTTTAGGAAAATGAATTTCGAATGTGAATGAAACAAGATGACAAAGTGCAACGATGGACATGATGATACCAAATCAAGGCAAAAGTCTTACTCACCCCATCCTCTCCAAGGAGTCCCTCTTACAAATATCACACCGCAGTAGTGACGCGTTCGTAAGAATTATCACCGGGCCGCGGTGGGCGAGGTGATGTAGGATTTCCTCAAAGCGCAGTGTTTTCTTCTCGACGGCAACCCCATGTGACTCAGCATCCTTGAACTTTGACACGATTCTGTCCTCGTCTTTATCGATTATTTTCGTGTAGTAGCTGTGCTGACTGTAACTGGGATCAACTCCAATTGTTTTTGTCAGATACAAGTGCCGTACGTTGAATTTTCTTAAAATGTAACACAGATCGATGGTCCAGGTGCTGTGACCGAAGCCCTCGTCCTCGCAGATTCGATTGAAATTGGAAAGGAATTTCTTGCGCGATGCACTGCCCAGAATCATGATAATGCAAGAGAGACCACAATCCCAGTGAAAGCGCTGATGGTAGTGGGTGAGATTGTAGTGCTTCTGCTCGGGAAGATCCGTGAAGTTCTCCGGAATGTGTGGTATCATTTCTGCAGAATAAATGATTAGAAGAAACCAGCGAAGGATTTCTTTACTTACCATCCATTGGAAGGCAATGGCAGTCACTTTACAGACGGAAACACTGCAGCACGTTTAAGCCAGGTCGCTGTATATCTCTGAATGTCGAAATGCGAAATGCTGCTGCTATTTTTCTAGTGCATAAAATATGCAAAAGTCCGGAAGGAAGTTTAAAAATGCACAACAAAAGAAACAAATGCGAAAAGATTTGCCTCTCCAGAAATGTCACAACAAATTTAGAAGGCAGAAGCAACTGCTGCACTGCCTTACCGATGCACATCCACTATCAGCTGACTGTCAAAAATCAAAACACTTCATTTCTGTGGGCGATTTTTTTTTACAGAGAAAAATATGAATTTACCACGAAATTTATTGAAAAAGAGTTTGTTTGCAACAAAATTACATCTCCGAACATTAAACAAGCAAAATGCAAGCCGAACCGTAGCAAATCAAACCAAGACGACATCAAGCAGCACTGCGGATGATGGCGAAACACACTTTGGCTACCAGACCGTGAAAGCAAGTGAAAAAACCGAAAAAGGTGAACTGGCATGTGTATGAAGCAAAACTTTATTCCATTTAATCGATTCGCAGTCCACAAGGTCTTCGAGGATGTTGCAAAGTCCTACGACATCATGAACGATGCCATGTCCTTGGGCATCCATCGCGTTTGGAAGGACATCTTCATGGAGCGCCTGGGACCAGTGCCCGGCACTCGACTTTTGGATATGGCCGGCGGAACAGGTGATATTGCTTTTCGCTTTCTGAAGTACTTAAACAATCAGCCAAATCCTAATGGACGGGAAAGTCATGTCACTGTATCCGACATCAACCAGCACATGTTGGATGTGGGAAAAGCACGCGCAGAGAAACTCGGCCTTACTCAGGAAAAACTCAACCAAATATCCATCGAATGGAAATGTGCAAATGCTGAGGAGCTGCCATTTGAATCAGATACTTTTACAGCGTACACTATTGCATTTGGAATAAGGAATGTCACGCATATCGACAAAGTAGGTAGTACAACATACAGCAAGCACTTATGCGTTGACGTGGTTTTATATTTTAGGTGCTTTCGGAAGCGTATCGGGTACTCAAACCTGGGGGCAGATTCCTGTGCTTGGAATTTAGCCAACTGACGAATGAATCACTGCAATGGCTCTACGATCAGTACTCGTTTCAAGTGATACCACCAATGGGACAGATCCTGACGGGGCAGTGGCAACCGTATCAATATCTCGTGGAGAGTATTCGAAAGTTCCCACCGCAGGAAGAGTTCAAGGAAATGATCGAGACAGCCGGCTTCGATTTAGCCCGATATGAGAACCTGACATTCGGGATAGTTAGCATACACTCGGGTTTTAAATTGTGAATTTGAATCAGTTGTAAATAAAGGGAGGCAAGGAAATTCTTTTAAAACTATTTTGAATCACAACAAGGCAGGAGGGTTCTCGCATAGAGAACAGATCTAAATACAGAGTGGGTATGCCTACAAACAATTAGAGGCGTGAGCTTTATATGTACATGACGTTTTATGAGGCGGACTATAAGCAAAACTCTAAACGCACATTTATTGTCATATGGTAGCATGGCTGTCGGATTAAATCCACGCCGAAAGCAAATGGGGGATTAGCTCGATTTATAATAAGCTAACTTAATTTGCGCACACAAAGTTATTTGGAGGCCCCTATTGACAAACAACAGAAACAGAAGCAGAATTTGCTGCGGAATAAAAGAGTTTTGTGTTCTGTTTCTGTTCCTGTTTGTGTTGTTTGTCACAAGGAGAATTGAGGCCTCCTTTCAGCAAGAGGTCTTAGAGAAAAACACCTCAACTGAGTCGGCGTATACTAGGAATTCCTATCGAGAACGGGTACTTAGCACTTTACTTACTTACTTAATGGGCTCCCGACCCTTGGGGAGTCTCTGCCTGAGACACTGCAGCCTTCCATCCTCTGCGATCCCGGGCACGCTGCTTCCAGTTATCCAGACCAAGCGTTCTGGCATCCGCGATGGCTTGGTCTTTGAAACGGAGGTTCGGTCTTCCTTGTCGTCTCGAACCCGGCGGCTGGGATTCGAAGATCCTCTTAGGTGGAGCATTATTGTCCATTCGCTCGATGTGGCCGAGCCAATGTAGTCGACGTATTTTGGCCTTTTGGACTACATCCACATCTTGGTACAGCTCATAGAGTTCGCGGTTGTATCTTCTCCTCCATTCGCCCTCCTCGCACACAGGACCAAAAATCCGCCGAAGAATTTTTCTTTCGAAGGAGGCCAGTATCAGCTCTCCCTTCCTGCTTATCGTTCAGCACTCGGCGCCATAAAGCAGAACTGGCAGGATAAGGGTTCTGTAAAGCATACATTTTGTCCTTCGAGTTAGGAGTTTTGAACCCAATTGTTTTGCCAAACCGAAGTAGCAGCGGTTTCCTAGGGTAATTATCTCCACTAAGATGTCAGGGTACTTAGCACTGCATTAGAAAAATCACCTCAAAAGCCCTACTCCATTTCTGGGCTAAACTTTAGGAGGATTTCCATGAGTAAAATAATAAATGCGCCCTTGAAACCCTGTCCGATATCAACCCGGGAGATCGAATAAGGAATTAATTTATCGTTCTTCTGGAGTTGAGACTTGAGACCATTCGTAAATAAAAATAGAGATCTGGCCCATGGGGGGATCGAACCCACGACCTTCGCGTTATTAGCACGACGCTCTAACCAACTGAGCTAATGGGCCACATGACGCCGGCTTGCCAAATGTTGAATTTTTCATCAACACCCGGATTTGAATACCCTGAGGTAAACCCAGACAACGATGCATACTACGAGTATGAATCCGAAAAGACAACCACAATTTATGTAAAATAGATATAAGAAAACAATCATTGTATACCGTTGGGCCCCTGTTGTTGAGCCAACACATTTAAATATTAACTATTCATCATCATTTGTTACCTAGCTTAAGTCAAATTGTATATATAAAAAGTTCAATAAAAGCAAATGTAAAAAAAATGTGTTGAATTTTTATAGGGGTAGGTTCTTTTTGAATTAAATTTAAGAATTATTGCAAAGGGCTAAGGGCACATTCAAGAATGTATTTATCTTAAGTCGACTATTCCACAAAACAAATTATCAACTTTTCACTTTACACTCATCAAATTTGTCGTCAATTTGCAAAACTTTATGTTGCTTAGAACTTTTAAATTTGATAAATGAAAAATTTAAATTGAAAGTGTAATTTGCAAAGCCTTTGCAAATAATTATGCTATTTCGTTCCACAAAAACTCTTAAATCTATTCTTGCAAAGCAAATTTTAATAAATTTGTCAAAACTTTTCAAGGCAAACGATCGCTTACAAATGCATGTTATAAATAGTGAAGCTTTCAAAATGTTAAGACGTGAGTTTTTGAAGACGCGGTTATAACCGAATTAATTTTTCGGGACTACAAAACTTTAATTTTCAAGAGCGCTTTTGTTTAAATAAAATTCAAGTTGATTTCCTTTTAAATAAAATTGGAGAAAAATAAATTAAAATACAATACACAGCGTAATCATGCTTTGTCGGCTGAAAATTAACTTCTACTGTGCTTGCATTGGCTCGGAAATGGTTGCCAGTACCATGGTGTTGCAAAATCAACCGCTCGACCGATTTTTATGAAATTTGTTGTGTATATTTGGTAGGTAATTAGGGTGTCTATGTCCACAACATTTTAGCTTTTTCTTTTTGAGGAAAATTTGTTTTTGTAGTTTTTTTGTTTAGATTTGGCATCAAAATATCTATAACCCAAAATCTTCACCTTCCTACCCCAACCCAACATTCTTTTATCGCGATTTTAGTATTTTTGTATGAACAATATCCAAACAATGACAGATGGCGCTACTTGCCCCCAATTGAAGTTTCATCCACACATGCGCAAGTCCTTGACGTGAAGTGTAGCGTCACTTGAAGCGAATCAAATGGGTCTTAGATGTTAAGTTTGTTCTTTTACTTTGGTGGTAAGAATGGAAAAGACTGTCAATATGGCTGTGTTGGGTACAATGGTACGAAAAGTCGTTAAAATGTCTGATAAACTCGAAGATTTGTTTAATTTTAATTTATTAACAATATTAGTTGATTCAGCAATGAAAGTGATATGGAAGCATTCGAGAACTGCAAGCATTCGAGAAAAGGAATAAGCATTCAAAATTATGTAGAAAAGATTGTCCCTTCGTGGAGGAGGACTAACTTTGTCGGCACTTTCGCAAAGAGTCCTTACTTTGCTAGCGCAAAGTGAGATTTGCAAAGAATATTGTGGAACAGAAACATTTATCACTTTGGCAAAAAATTTAATTTGACAAGTGCAAAGTGAAAAGTTGATAATTTGTTTTGTGGAATAGGGCCCAGATCGCTAACAGAAGACACCAACTACATCAAGTGGGTCTTTTTAAGACAGTCCCCTCAACTAATCTTTTCCACGTAGCGAAGAGATTATTCTACTCAAAGTCAAAAGCTTTTTCGCCAAAGAATCTACGTGCGCAAAACGCATTTTCCCGACTTATATAACACATGAGACAAGCAAGACCACCCTTTAGGCCTCTAACAGATGACCTAGTTTAACTGGCTTGGCCATTTCCGAGGCGTTGACTCACGCCGTGGAATTAGCGAAAATCCTTTGTAGACATGACTGAAGAATGACAGTTTGCGAGCACCTGAGTTTTAAGAACCGTGGACTCGGAATGAAGGTAAGTTTGTAGAGATGGTCGTCCCAGAGTCATGGAAGGTGCAGTGCTAACTATAATTGGTCAGACCGATACAATTATGCGACAACTTGGTCATTCGGTTGTCAGCAGGACCGAATTTTGCGAAGTTTTCCGTCCTCATTTCAGTTATTGTTCCAACCTTTTTCTATGTTCATGAGATTGGGTTTAAAGCGAAAGAAAACGATTGCCAAAATAAGCTGCCTAAAAGGGAGTCGCAAAAATCGTACAAAAACACAATAAGCTACGTTTTTGAACGCAACGGTCCATGGTTAAAGCATGCACCCAGACAAGACGTGCGTTAGGTGGGTTTGATCAGACAACCCGTCACATGTGAATTCTTCCAGACGATCTAAAGTCGGTGGTGGAAGATCGAAAGAAATCGAGAGTCCCATATGGACATTACACAAAGGACAGACGGGACATTTGAAGACGCTTCAACCGTCGATTTCATACGCACGAATGCATTCATAAATTAAGTTGAACGCGAAGAAACCCAAAGATGGAAGGACAAAAAAAGATGTAACTAACCCAGGTCAAGTGACAGAAACACTCGCCTTTTTGTTGGCAAGTGCACAACGTCTGGACTGTTAGATGAGTGCGTGAGGGCATGTCGGATGACGGCTGCTTGTCCTGTTTTACGCTGCCAGTTCCAGCAAGCTTATATCGCAACTGCGGAACAAATTAAACAGGCCATAAAGTCATTTCATCTGCATGTGTCATCCAGTTCAGAAGAATAAAACGAAAAGTGATTTAAAATTGCTTCAACAATCATGCCCATAAGCGCCCCTAACATTATCTTCAACCGGAATCCAGTGGATGACACTTGACGTAATTTCATATGCACTTAAACGTGTAATACCTCTTCACTAATGCACACACATCCATCCGAGATCCCCTACGAAAATCATTTAAAATCTCGTAGGCACTGAAATTGTCGCCCTTCTAGGAAGTTATGCCCCCCATCCCATAGACAGTTTCCCACCACCAAAATTCAACAACTTTAGCTACTCCATCATCTTTTTAAGATACAGTTGAGTGAACATTCGATCCAAGTCGGCACATAGGATGCTGGATGCACATGCCAAATTGCAGGGAGCAGGGGTTCGAGAATACACGACGAACTCGACCTAAGGAGGAGCTGAAAGCTTTGCAAAGCTATTTCATTTGCCGAGAAACAAGAAACCCCATGCAACAGTTTACTGGGGGTGTGTACCCGACCTATGATTCAATAGACGAAAGCTTTTGTTGATATACTCTCCCTCTGTCGGTATCTGAGTATATTTTATCTCCCGTCTGGTAGTGATTGCCCATCGTATACTATTTTATGTTGTCAGTTAAGATTGAATCTTCGTGGCGATGTGAACGTTGACGCGTGAAAAAAAGGACAATAGACAGGAACAAAAAAAAAACCATCCAAAAAGTTCAACATTTTCCGCTTTGGAAGCAGTATCAAATTAAATCTAATTATCTACCGAAAAGAACAAGGAGGCAAATCTGAGAGGAAGACAGTGAATCCTTTGGGAACAACCTTTTACAGTTTAATTGGTGCTGAGTTGTGCAATATACGAGTACTCAAAAGTTAAAGAGTGAAAAAGTGCCTGTGAAAATTAAAGTTGTGTTTCTTGTGTGTGGCACCAACAAGTCGTTGTTTGGGGGTGGTAAGTAGACGGTAGCCTTAGAAAACGTCCCAAGGGAGGTTGTTAGATATATGTCCCTTTTGATGAGGATGAACGAATCAGGAGCACATACATAAAATTTTTTAAGGAGTTCAAACCGCAGTTTATATAACAGAAATGAACGTGTTTTAGAAAATTTAAATCTGGGTTCTAAAAGGTTCATATGTAAATGTTTTCTGAGGACTTGAGGGTTATATGTTGTACAACGATAGGGAACTGAAAATACTGACATTTTACCACATCAATCGTCGATGCAGACTGTCTAAAAAATGAATGAGTATAAGTAGTCCAATGCGCTTTCTGTTTAAAAAACAAAGTATTTAATAAGGAAATGAAGATAGAATCAAGACAATCCAGTCTTGATCGTTTATGATTGGAAGACAGCTTTTAATAAGCCCCAACAAGCAAGCAGAAGACTAACTGCCCATCTTCTTTCTTAGTCCGTCAGTGTAGGTTGCAGGTCCCAATCTGGTCTTTATGTTTGAAATTGAATTTTAATCAGCTAATTAAAAGGTTAGGGATAAACTTTAAAAGGAGGTCCACTGTCTATCCCTGGCTTCACTAAAAGTGACTCCTTTGTCCAGCTCCCCACTAACAACTATGGTTTCTCTGCAAGCAGCTCTAAGGTTATTTTCGACTCAAACAAACTTGCTGTGAGACTTTATTTATTGTCAGTGCGCCGAGCTATGGTTTTTGAAATGAGAAATACCGAATCTCCCTCAAGCAGAAACTCATTCAGTTGTTTTCAGAAACATCAAATATGTGACAGTCATTTGACAGACGGTAGTTACGCATACCCTGGGCACTCATTCCGACGATTATCGTCGAAACTATAGATCTCGAAAACTAGCAACTACGTGCTAAAATTACAAGTTTGAGAGTAAATTCAGTTCGTTTTCCACAAATATAATGAAAGCAGACGTTTATCAAAAAAAAGGGCGACCAGAATTTGCTTATTTACGCGATCAAAGTTTCAAAAACGATATCGTTTATACGATCGTTAATATACGGAATCTGCCCCCTGTACATTCCAATTCCACCCCGTGAATGTTATCAACTGGTTAGACTGCTGTACGTCAAATTTTTTGTATGACAACTGACGTCTGCTGGCTACAACTAACTTGTGCACTTTTGTTTATTAATACAGGGGTCCAACTAAATTATCAACGATTTTTTTAGTTATACTTTCTGTAACCGGGGACATTTTTTGCTACCAATGTCAGAGTTAAAATTTACCAACACGTAGGGGTTTGCGTTTGTCCAACAGCAACAACTTGTAAAGGTGAGCAACTTAGACTGCGTTGACAGCGCTTATTCATTCTTATTTGAAGTAACTTCCCCTTCTTCCAACTGGCACAACTGTCATTTCTGTAGTTAAATCGTCAAACAACGGCGGAATTTGAAATTACCCCATTGCATTCGCGTCAGAAACTTTACCCATTTTTTACACATTCGGCATTATAGGTTTTTTTGACGTGGGTTAACCCTAATGTGTTCGATACAGCACTGAACTCGGCCTGGTACTGAAAACCTGGGGGCAGATTCCGTATATCAACCATCATGTGAACGATATCGTTTTTGAAACATTGATCACCGAAATAGGTAGTAATAAATATGTTCGAATTTTGTTGACAAACGTCAGTTTTCATTATAAATATATGTAGAAAATGAACTGGGTTCAGCTTTTAAGCCTGTACTTTTAGCACTTAGTTGCTAGTTTTGGAGGTCTATCGTCTGAAAAGTTACGGAATTAGTGCCCTGTGTTTGACATGACTTCTAGGGCACCCTAGTTGTGCCCTGAACTGGCCCCAGTTAATTTGTCGGGGCAGTAATTCAGTGCTGAGTTTTGCTGTCATTTCGCTTGCTGACATTACTTTTCAAACTCATCATCTGTATTGCGAACTCTTTTATCAACTATTTGCATTATGGCAAACCCAAATTCAGAATTGAGTTTACTAATTTTTTAACAATAAATGGGAAAAAGTGTTGCCAAAAGATAAATACTTGTTAATGCCAAAAACTGACAGAGATCAGGGCAACATTTTGCGACCGATATAGAAGCCGTATATTTAGGTTTGTGCAGGGTGACAGTTGTGAAAATTAGCTGACACTTCTCAAGGCGCACCAGTGGCACTAGTGCTAGTCATGTCTATGACTCCGCCTGTGATCTGTCAAAAAACACAAACCCAAAACAAACATTGAAACATCTGTCGAACTGTTGAATTATAAAAGCACAACTTCATAAACTGCAAAAGACAACGGATATTCTACCCTTCCACCTGTTATCCATGAGAAAACCAACAAAAACAAGCTTATGGAATTGACAGAAACATTACCTACTTAAAGTTGATTGAACTAACTTGAAAGGTATTCCATGCAAATAAGAACTTGTTGCCGGCAAAATGAACTTTCTCAAAAAGCAAACTAAATTTGCGGCGAAAAACAACTGATTTTGACAATACAAATGGTGCAAAAAGGTTAAGAACAGTCTTATGAAACAAGAACTCATCGTGCGCAATGACCTACACTTTTCTGTCCAACAGACCCCTTTCTCTGAATGCACTCACTTGATAAATGGAAAAACCAACTCATGTGGAAAGTGATAAGCTTTTTACTATTTTTACTCATATTTAGAGGCAAACCCCTTTCAAATAAGCGGTCAATTTAATTCGCTTTATTTTCAAAAGAAACCCAGTGGACTCAGAAGAACTGTTAAGTGATTTGGATTTAGCAAACGTCAGTTACTCTTACTAATGTCGTTTTCCATTGGGCAAAAAGAAGCGTCCGGGACAGTCCGGAATCGAAAAATTCACTTCTGAAACCGTTCCATTTGCACAAAAAATTCTTTTCTGGTGATTCTGAGATGAGAATTTCGCTTTTTGATTTGAAGTCAGAATCCACTCAAGAAGTGTAATTTATGTATTTATTACAAGTCAGCTGACAGCAGCCGTAGATTATTTTTTGGCATTTCACCAATACTTTTGTGGATCTTTCAGAAGCAGTTTTGTTGGTCCATTGGATTTCAGAATGAGTGGATCCACGAGTGAAACCAATGGAAAACGACATAAATAGGTCTAACCTAACATAAATATGTAGCAATAAAAATTTGGCGGGAAATATACTCCAAAGTACGTGAATAGACTTCAAGCTATTTTAAGCCACTGGCCGCCTTCAAGAATATAGTCATCTTAAGTCGACTAGATTGGTCTGGATGAGATGCAACCTGAGCCAAAAACTAGAATGGTCGTGAACGTCACGTTTTCTAAGTCAGCCACATATGAGAACTGTCAACTTAGTAGGTACTCAGTCACGAATTTCTTGACTAGATTCGTCGGCTACCCCTCCATAAACGTCAACTGAAACAGCTGCTCTCACGACCGATTTCGACCAATCAAAATCGAGATTCACTTAGTGAGAGAGCTGTCAGACTTACTAAACTAGATACTTGAACGTCCCCACTTACTTCTGTGACGTTTACTAATATCAAAAATAAAACAATAGATAAGTACCTAGGTCCTAGGTGTTCCTAAAAACATACAGTCCACCACCGAATTTTCTTCGTTTTCTGGATTTTTTTTTTGTGTAAAATTGACTTTTAAGACGGATTTTTAATTTATATCTGGTCTTGTGCGCATTTAGCATATTTATTAATACTTGTGGGTTGAAACTCCCTGAGACGGTTTAAATCAAGAAAGGAACTGCTCGTTACTCGTTATTTTTCTAATTTTTATCTTTTTCTGTCATTTTTGACGAGAACATGTATAGACTTTCAGCTGATACACTCTTTAATCGATTGCGTTCGATTTAAAAAAGAACCTAAAATCACAAATTTTGATGAAAGTTATCCAGCTTAAGCCAACGTGCGTTTACATTCAAATCATATGTCGTAAGCATAATAGGGTTTGTGGCCCCTTCCAAGCGTTTGACTAATTTAAATGAATTTTCGCCCATGTTTGACAATAGCTTAAGCCAACTTTCTGACGTTACAACAGAAGCTTAGGGTACGATTATAAAAAGAAAGATGTACAATACTTCTTGCGCAGATGCGAAAGGGACTGGCTTAAACGTTTAAACCCCTCAAAAGACATTTATTCATACTGTCATAACACTCCCATTTCACTAGCGTAGCGGAATGGGCTTTATCGTGTTGTCAAAATGAAAATCTTAAATTCAAACATTAAGTAGTTTCGCAACCACTCATCGTTGTCGCATCGCACAAAATTATCAAGATTAAAATCTTAACATACTATTGGAAAAACATAGTTTTTAATGTATATAAGTATATAAGACTTTACTCCTGTTTGACCTTTCGAAAATAAGTCACCTTAGCAGGGAAATCTTGAGTTTTATTATCGAAGGCCTCACATGTCGTTTTTAGGTAAAAATCGAGAAAAAATGAGTCAAAACTCCAAAAATACTGTTTAAAAACAAATTGCATACACAAGATAAATTAAGAAACCACCACCCATTTAAACTCAATCATAAAAAGCCCATACCCTTTTGATAAAAAAAAAACAAAAATCGACGTTAACAAAAAATTTGTTACCTTCGTAAACTTTCCGTGGCGGCCAGTTATTTTTTTGTTTATGCAAATTAAAGTCTCAGCGCATGTAGTATAATTTATTAGGCCGTAACAATATTAGCGTATTGCCCGGTAATCAAAGAGGAATATATTTCAGTCAAAGTGGTACAAAAATAACACTAGAGTGTAAACAACGTCACATCGTGTCGATTAAGTGTCCACATGTGATTTGGTTTTAACGGAATTTTATTGCCTGTTTGCAAGAATTTGACTTATAAGAAATTTCACAAGTGATGCCTAGAAGTGTGCCACAAATCCCAAACGAATTTGCGCAGATGAACAAATTAATACAAAAGTGGAAAAAATTAACCACAAAATTAAGCAGAATGTCATTTGATTTTATGGCCACGACACGTCAAACGAACTTTAAAGTCTAACTTTAAATAAAAGGAATTGGCACTAAGATTAGAACGCTTTTCGAGGAAAGCGAAAATTAAAAGCCTTTTTATTGTTACTCTACAACACCTATTTAATGTTAGCTTAATTTTGACAGTTCAAAGGAAAAGAAACACAAAACCGACTAGTGGATCATCCATTTTGTGGCTTCGTTCATATTCTACTTCTTTTCTATACCTATCACAGATTGATCTGTCAAAAGTCAAAGTTATGGGAAAATGCATTTGGCATTTATTCGCTGGCTGAATTTTTATGGAGACTTTCTATACAGTGGAACAGTCCATAATTTTCATCTCAAATGAAGAAGAACTGTCAAACAATTGATAAGAAGCGAAATTTTGTTTGTCTTACTTTCTCTGTGGAAACGTTCAGATTCATGGCGGAGTTATTGTAGTACCTGTCCATGTGGTAAACATAACCCAAAAAAAACTCGGAAACATCAACTGTCAGACGTAGTAAGCTAAAATTGTAAGCAACCCCCACATATTTCAGCACTTAAACTTCATAATGATCATCTGTCGGGATGGCCAAATTCAGCTTTTTTCCCCGGACGCAATTAGTTTTGAGAAAAAAAAGGAAACACAAATTTGACAGCTTAGACTAAACACATATAAATTTAACTAAAGTGTATGTGGACGTTCAAGTACCTAGTTTAGTAAGTTTGACAGCTGGCTGACTTTATGTGTCTCAGTTTTGATTGGCCTAGATCGGTTACATGAACAGTTTCTTTCAGTTGCAGCCGTCACAAGTTGACAGTTCGCATATGTGTCTGACGTAAGTGACGTTACCAATCCAGACCAATACAAGTTGATTTTTGAATGTGCCCATTCATCCACACACGAAAGCCATCTTTAATTTCGTCAAATTCTTGCAACATATATGTACAACTTGAAGGTTATAACACTATGCCACATAAAAACCACTTGTTTAAACCCACAGCCCACATACCCATCAACAGTAGGCCTTTATTGGATAACAAAGATCGCTTCAAACTTAATAGAATCCGCCGAACCTCTTTATTCACTTCGCTTCACGCGTCAATAGAACTTGAGAAAAGTGCCAACACTTTTGCTCATTAATGGGTCATTCGATACTCCCAAGAGTGGATACTACCAGACACGTTGCCACGACCTTGCTGCGATAAGACATAAAGTAGACGCCAGCATTGGCACAATTCCTGGAATTCCTATACAACTTCGGCACGTAACATCTTTCATAACCCCCACCGCAGTCGCCCTACTTCTTCTTTTATTAATTTTCCAATGCCCCACTCTCTTTGCGATGCTCAATTTCACTGTCAATTAGCCCAACAACAATGCAATCTGGAAAACTCATCTGGCATCTGGAGCACATCATCAACTGTGTTGGCCAAAGCCGCAGCCACCCCCAAAGCTTCGGAGAAAAAGTGAAATCAATTCCCGAAATGAAATCTCACTCTATTACATTAGGGTGGGTTGGGGACACGGACAACTTTGGAAAGCTCTTATCCCCGTACAGTGGGATGTTTCCCTCCCTCCCTCCATATGATTTATGGCTTAGGTGGGCCGAGTCAATGGTGGCCATCTACCCATTGTGATTATGACAATCCAGAGCTCTTCTTGTTGATGATGGCTACTTATACTCTCGTTCCGATAGTTATGATGATGGGAGAGAAATGACAACCGATGCCCTTCCGGTTGCGAGGGAATTTCAACCTTTTTCTCCCCATTATGATGGGGATGAGGATACCGCACACACATCGCTCGGATTAATTGATTGCATCGCCGATTGTGACAGATTCATAATTGGGTATTTTATCGCCTCTTTTGGAATTGCACTACGCTGCAGTACGGTCTCGGTGATCCGCTGTGTATATTTGGGGTTGGATCCGACACGGACGACGGAATTAATGCGGCGTAGCGTAAATTGCATCGGACGCTATGTGGTGGGGGAGAGTGATGCCAACACCCGGTGGTGTTCAAGTGCATGCTTTACGATGTCCACAGCGTGAATGATATGTTTACACGTAATTCAATTGGCGGCGGGGCGTGTAGTAAAACAGTTTGTGACAGTTTTTTTTCATGCATTTCTCGTTAATTTCGTTTTAAGTGAAATGCGACCAAATTAATTTATTAGGGTAAGGAAGATTTACGCTGACAAATGTTCGGAACGAGGCGGTCAATACTTAGTTGGAAAACGGAACAGATGCGGCTTGAGTTTGGTTGGATGCTGAACTCTGTGGTAGGCACTGCTGTTGATAGTTCGCACAGAGTCGCAAATTATGCGTGACAGAATGTTTTTGACATATTTTTGAAGTGGTACCGTCCTTGTCACTGTCATTCACCTTAGTTCGGCCCGCTCTGTTTCGAGCGCACGTTATGTTTCCTTTGTTGGAGATTCCCATTCAGAATTTGAACGTGTGGTTGGTTGATGTTTTTGACACATTTTTGAAGTGACACCTTTTTGTGCCTGATGGGGTTTGTCTTAAAACCCTCGGGCTTTGTTTTTTGAGTGAGTACCTACATTTATTCGGCAACGTTTTTGGAAACGTTTTAGTAGGCTTACTCTCAACGCAATGTTGTATAAAGTAGTCAAGTGTAATTACAGGTTGAAACGAACATGTGGTAGGTATATGTAAATGGGAAGTTATGGTAGAGCTTTGACAGTCGGCGGGCGGCCATATTTAGAAATACTAGTGTCACTTGTGGTCGAAATCGACCTTAACTTTCATAAGAATTTATAGTCCGTTCAGACTTAATTGTAAATTTCAGCACAGGTCCTTTTATATTAGATGTATTACTCTCCTTGCGACACACAAAAGAGTCTTGCAATAACAAATCAAAGGAACAACAAAGAAACATAGCAGCGTTGCCGCTAAAATAGTTTTTTAAAATAGGAATGGAAAGGGACCTGAGCCAAAAAAAGGGTCCCCACATAAAATACAACAACAACAACAATGGCAAAAAAAATAAATGGTGCGTGCCTGCCACTATTGTAAAATTGTTACAACGAAAAATAGAACAACTCTGAATTGTGACAACAAATCTCGCTGAAAGATGTATAAAACCAAAATCAACACAAAGAAGCTGTCAGCTGAGAAATTCGTTGTCGCATAAACAAAACCCGTACCTACCTTTACTCGACTAAATTCGTCTGGACTAGATGTACTTTGAAAACCCCAAAAGTAGATGAGTCCAACGCCACTTTTCCTACGTCAGCCATATAAACGAACTGTCAACTTGGCATTCCAGTCACGAAATTCTTTTCGACAAACCCGCCATAAACGTCTACTGAAAATGTCTATGTGACCGATCTAGCCGAATCACAACTGAGACACATCAAGTCGGCCAGATGTCAAAGTTACTGAACTAGATACGTTCAACGCCATTTATTTTAGTTCAATTTATGTATATGATTGTGTTTAGCCTGAACTGTCAAATTTGTGTTTCCTTTTTTTTTGGCTCAAACTTACTTGTGTCCGGAGGAAAAAAGCTGAATTTGGCCATTTCGACAGATGATCATTATGAAGTTTAAGTGCTCAAATAATATTATGTGGGCCACGATCAAAATTCTAGTTTACTACGTCTGACAGTTGATGTTTCTGTGTTTTTTTTTGGTTAGGCTTAGCACATAGACAGGTTTATCAATTGATGTTCATGAAAGGATTGCTGGAAAATTAAGTTAGGAATTTTTCAACTGAGTAATCAATCGACATTTCGACTGTATGCCTGACGGATAGTAAAATTGGCATTCGCCAACCATTATGTTTTCGCTTTCAGGGAAAATCTAGTCCAGAAATCTAGTCGGCTAAGGACGTCAAGTCAAGTTTTTGAATGTGTTCTGTTTCTCAATCAAGTCGTAACATTCTGAAAATGCTTGACGATATCGATTTGGGTCTGGCGAAAAAAAAAATCCTTAAAAAAGAGTAAAAAAAAGGAAATTTAATATATTTCAAGACGAGAAGTAGTAGTAGCAAAGGAATCTGTTATTACTCAAATTGAAGGACGGACGGAACATTATAGCAAGATTTATAATATCTGGATAGTCAATCTGACGAATAAGTATTCTCTGCAGAAAAATACCTGCTAACTTCAAACACACGGTCTACTCAATTATTCAGTCGTTGTTTAAGTAGCTATGAACTCAGTAGTAGATGAAGGCCCATCTACTGTCATACATGCATTTCGTGCAATCTGTGTTTCAGAGTGATTGGCCAGTAGGTGGATAATTGGCTTATCACTGAATATTTATATTACATTCATGTGTCTGACAGTGGTTAAAGCGCTTTATGCTTCAATTTGCCTTGAGTCCTTTCCTTCTTAGCAAAAGATCTGCAGTTCAATCCCAAGAAAAAGAAAATCCATCAAACGCCTGACAATTTCCCAGAGTATTACTGTCATCATATTGTTTCTGAATTTATCAATTCGCATTCTGACTAGGGGCACGTTCGGATTTGTAGTTTAGTTAGTCTGACAGCTGACTGACTTAATGTATTTCAGTTTTTATTGGCCCAGATTGGTCACGTGGATAATTTTCAGTTGACGTTTATGAAAAGGTAGCCGACAAATCTAGTCAAGAGAAAATCCTGCTTGCATACTCAGTTGACATTTGCAAGTGTCAAAATTCAAAATAAACTGCGAGAATATAAAAACAATTCAAATCAACGGGTAATAGAGACAAATTTAGTTCACGTTTTACATGAACGTCCACAAAGTCTCTTCAAAGTAAAAGTGACAGCTAGCAATAATTTTTTACATTTACTTGCAGGTTGCAAATTAAAAATGGAATACAAACCAATACCGGAGGAACGTTTCGCAGAGGTTATAAAGCACTTGCGAGACAACTTCTTCGCTGACGAGCCACTGAACAAAGCCGCTGGACTGTGCCAGAAGGGCAAGGGCCACACCGAACTAGAAGAGCTCAGTTGCGCCACCTTGGAAGACAACCTCAGCCTGATGGCTGTGACTAAAGACGGCGAGGTTCGACAGTGTATCGCCAAAGCAAAAAAAATACACAATTTAAAATATTTCTCCTCTCATTAGATCGCTGGAGTTGTCCTGAATGGCATCCTCCTACCGGGCGATATGGAAAGCTCACAGAAAAAAATCAACATGAGCGACGACGAGAATTTCAAGAAGATTTTCAACCTCATTTACAGCCAGAACTTGAAGTACAACTTGTTTGCGCAGTTCCAAGTCGACAAGCTATTTGATCTGCGCATTTTATCAGTTGACTCTAAATTCCGCGGACAAGGCATTGCCAAGGAACTGATTAAGCGTAGTGTCATTTTGGCCAAGAACTGCGACTTCCAGGTACGACGAGCTGAAGCGGTTTTGAAATTTTAAATTCTCGTTTCTGTTTATTTTAGGTGCTGAAAGCCGATGCAACTGGAATATTTTCACAGAAGATAATAAAATCCTGCGGATTCGAGACGCTGCATGAATTGAACTACGCCAAATACACAGACGAGCATGGGAAGCCGCTGCTCCCAGTCGAATCGCCGCACATTAAGTTGGAAATTTTGGTTAAGAAGTTAGAATAGAGTTTTCGAAATGAGAACACACAAAGATGGCTAAGATTTTGCGGACCAAAGTTTATAAATGTTAAGTATTTAAGATTGGTTTACCCAGAAGAACTGTCACAAGTTGTACAAGTACAACAATAACAATAGCTTTGATGTTTTGCAATGATTGTGACGTTTATTTGATTATGTCCCAGACAATAACGCATTGTTGTGCGCAAATGTTACTCAGCATTGTGACTTTTGTTAAGATAGTACGTAAATAATAACTGCGATTGGTTGAGAGTTTGTCACCGCATAATATGAAGGGAACATAGTAATTGTTGTTATACTGTTTTACATGTAGTTAATGCTTTTTAATTGTTAATGTAATTCGTACAAACATTTTGTGATCGACATATTGAAGATATAAGATATGCAATAAAGAATTATGAATTTAAAGTCGATATGGGGTTTTCGCTTTCAGATCTGAGCTGAGTCTGAATCTGAACTGACAAAAAGGAGTTCAAAGAGAACAGAGCTGTGTTTTTCGTTCGATCAGAGCGCAGTCTATGGGCTCAAAATAAAGTTAATCGGCCTTACTAATAATCAAACACTAATGTCGACGAATAGCTGGTTGCCAGCTTTAGTAAAAATGTACAGCATTAGCGAAACGGTACCAATAAACAATTAGAGCTCCACATTTGCTAGTGCGACAATTTTCTTAGAAACTATTACATTTTTTGTCATCGCAGAATTCAAATTTCATAATTTGTTTTCGTGAAAAACAAGGTCAATGGTTTATTTCACAACGAGGATTTTATTCCAAAAAAAGGAATACATATATAAATTGCAAATTAATTTGCCCAACAAATTTCTTTTGAAGGCTTTTTGAAGCTTATTATAAGCAAAAAACAAAACAGAAAATAGGAAATGCACAAAATATCCGCTGATCTGTCAAATATGGTATGCAAATCAGTAATGCCCTATTGTTCGATCGAACACAATTTTCGGTACTTTTCATAGTACGCTTTCTTGTTTTCTAATACCTACTTCACGATTGATTTATGAGTGAATTTGTGTCGTATACTTTAAATTATTCAATGAACGGAACACAGTTTATTAGAATGCTTTTATTTATTCGTTGGCTGATAATGCAAATCAAAACTTATTGGTAGTCTAAAGATCACATTTAGATTGTTAGCAAGTGAATATTTTCGAAATATTAACCTGCTTATTCATTTCCGTTTGCAAAATAGTACTTGCAAAAGTATATGGAGTTGTGAAAATAAATACAATTTGGTCTTTTAAAAATTGCATAGCTTTATTACTTAATTCGGGAAAAAATATAAAGCCTTGGACATTCTTCTACATAACATAAACTGTCATGTTTTTTCCTAGATGAATTCACACCAAGTAATACAGAACTTTGTACTATCTTAAATTCGCACATACTACCTGATATTCCTCCAGCAGTTCCCAAATTCATTATTTCGAATGGATTTTGCTGAATGCTGACAATTCTTCTATTTATATTTTCCGCGAAGTCAACCTTTTCACAACAACCATTTCCACACCAATATTTGAGATCTTCATCCAAAATCTACCTGGGGCCTAAGGTACTGAGAATTGTAAAAAAAAAAAGGTATTCAGGTATGAGCTGTCCAATATTAAATGAACAGATATTTTATTCCCTTAGCGACTACTCTCAAGAAATTCTTGGAAAGATCCCAAACTTATATCAAATTAATTTTTTAGTCAGCATGCATTCGTTACAAACTAAAATGAAAATCAGAGACAATACTGAGACCACCAACTTCGGCCGATTTCCCGTTACGTAGCCTACAAGCTATATTTCTATGGGGTGGCAAATGCTAAGTGCGCTTGTATTGTTACATAGAAATTCGTATTGACAAATATCACGTAACTTCAGAAACAAATACACTCGCACCTTGCATATGCCACTTCCGCTTTGGGCAAAGTGGCTTGCAGCGTTCATAGAATTTTATCCGTTAAATTTGAAATTGTTCGTTACGTGAGAATAATATTTTTTTTTAGGAAAAAGTGTACATTTGCTTAAAATATTTACGAAAAATTAAGAATGTAGATTGGTTGAGGGAAAATAAAAACATTTTGAGCAAATATTCTTTATTATTGAAGAAAAATTTACACACGAAATCGAAGTTAATTATATCCAAAAGCGGGAAATACACAACCATATTTGTCTTAATATATTTCTAGAATATAAAACATCTCCTTTAGATAGCTTTACTAACCACACAAATAAAATTATTCACCTTTAAAAAATTTATAATAACTAACCAATGGCATTCAAATATGCTAAAATGTGGTATTCCCGAACTCTTTCACATTTCTCCACGGTTGCCGAGGTTAGCAGCATTTATTTTTTGTATTTTTTGTATGTTTTTGCATGTCACACGGATTCCCAATTGACAGAACACCGATAGGAATACAAAATGGCGAATTTGAAAAAAAACTGAGGGGGCCAGCGGCAGGAGGATTGTGAGTTGGGGGTCTCAGTATGGTTTGTCTATGATGAAAATCAATCATAAAGCAAGGACTAGCGGTTAAACAAGATAAAGCAGAGAAAAGCACTAACCATTTCTTTAAATCAAAATATTCGAAGTACATATGTTAACGCAAATATTAATAAACGCTGCGTAAAAGTTATCAACTCGTTATTCAGCAGTTACGTAAAATTTTTGTATGCTTAATATTGTAAAACGGGGGTAAGTGTTTAGAAATAAAACAAAAATGCATTATTTTTCAATTTTGTGCATTAATTTGTACAAATTTGTGTTTGCTAGACTTAAAAACCACTTGCATTGTTGTATTCCAACGAATAAAATCAGAAAACATTTACATTTACTAAAATTAGTTTATAATATTATAAACGTTCAGGCTGAACAACAGCGTATGTAAATTTGCTCCTATTACAAAAGTCCATACCATCCATTAGGATAGTTGGGCAACACTCCTTTTCAAAATGACATTTCGGGAGGATTTATTTAGCTAATGCCCAAGATAAACATGGGTTTCTGAACATTAACATTTAACCCTACAGTTAGCGATATTCTGGCAACTATATTTGTTTATTGGTAAATGGATTTTGGAAAGTGTTTGGTCTTTGCGTAAACTTCCAGACTTAAGTTGATTATTGGTAAGGCCGAATTAGCGGACTAATGTCATCTTCTATTGGGATTTTTCGATTTTGCTCTCAGCTTTCAGGTTTTTTTGTTCCCAATGGAATATAAAATGAGATTATTCTTTCGATTTGTGTTGGAGAGTTAAAAAGTCAGCTGTTCTTAAATTGTAATTTGTGTTTGTAAAAATCCATTAAATTTATATTTTTCTATAGACTTGTCGTCTAAATTAATAGCACACTTCAATGTTTGACAAATGTCAAATTTTTGGTCATTTTGGAATCGCAAAATTAGGTACCTACTCTGACTCTGAAAAAAGTGTTTTTTTTTTGCGGCCAATGAAGCATGCATTTTGACAACCAGCTGATCAAGAATGCAAATATGGGTAGGTACAGAAAAAGAAAATAAAGAAATACAACAAGGTGTTCATATGGTGTTGATTTATATACATACCTAGTTAAAGTGTCAAGTGTCGGCATTCTGTAAGGCGAAACGTTCAAAAGTTTTCATGTGCAGGAAAAAAATTGTTGTGTAACATTAGGCAAGTCATTCGAGCGCACGAAAAACGTTTTATCGTTTCGTCTTGCAGAATCTGACCCCAGCGGTTGCCCCTCGGCTCCGCCTGTGATTTGTTGTAATAGCAGGCGCACCTTTGCACCTTTGCCCAAAACAACTTCCCTCTTCCAAAATGGCTTTAACTTTTTTTGCCACGCCTACATTTTTCAATTTGTTTGATAAATAAAATATGCACCGATTTATCAAATGCCACAAAATTCGCCAAATTTAACAAATTTCAAAGCTAAACCTTAACCAAGATTTACTTATGAAGAGTGTTTGTTGTATGAGGGATGCCGTGAACTTTAGTTAGAAACTCTTTAAACTCGTATTACGTATGGCACTACGAAGTAGAAAAACTTTCAATAGACTTTACGGACAGTCCGTGGATAAAAATCGCCTCTCTAGCGTCTGGTCACGCGGGCTGTCGCAGCGCACTCTCACAAAAGACACGCGAGTTACAAAGTCTGAATGCCCGAATTTTTGTGATATCAGCATATATCAAAATTTTCCACGAAAAATGGCACTTATAATCGTAGCTTTAGAGACAAACAGACTTGTTCCATTTGCTTTTATATAAGGCGTGTTTTGTGTTTTTTGAGCATCTATCGCAGCAAAGTGAAGTAGCATCTTCAGAACACATTTACGACAATAACATTCTAATTGACATTGTTGAAATTCACACTACGTATTTACCCCAAGCGAAGTTGACTCGACAGCACCAGCTTATGTTGGAACCTTTCTGGTTCCCAATTCTCAAAAATTCTCGTATATCTGTCAAAATCTCCGATTCGATGCGAGAAACAGAAATTTGCAATTTTGGAAACCCGCATGAGAGAATTTCTATTTAAAAGTTACTCGTCTGCGTGCGTCGCGTAGGAATTAATTATGAATTTGATACTTTAAAGAAGGGTTTGTTTTTTTATTTGTGTGTGAGAAAATAATGTGGTATTCGATTGGGCTTCTTCAGATTTGCTCTCAGATTTCAGATTTCGTGTGGCTAATCGAACACAAAAACGTTACTTGCTCTTTTTATACCCTCCAGAGGAAGGTATATTTACTTTGTCATTACATTTGTAACGCCAAGAAGGAGTCACCGGAGACCTCATAAAGTATATATATTCTGAATCAGGATCACATTCTGAATCGATTTAGCCATGTCCGTCTGTCTGTCTGTCTGTTGAAAGCACGATAGCGCCCAAAGTAACTGACGTAGGTGAATGAAATTCGGTGAAAGGACTTCTTTTTATCGTCGTTAGGTTGGTATTAAAAATGGGCTATGTCGGTCCAGTAGTTCTGGTATTTTGCATGACTTGTATGCAGTGGAGGGTATCAAAGCATCGGCCAGGCCGATGATAACACTTTTACTTGTTTTGTTGATATTTGTGCGTCTGCAATATGTGTAGCCTTCGACACTTTTCTAAGCGTTTTCTATTCACTGGTAAAATTTTATATGAAAACATTCTAAACAAACATTCAACAAAAATAGATCCACCCGATGCAATGCCTTTCTTTGCAGTTGAAAAATGTCCACTAGTTGTCAAACTCAAACGGACGTGTATTGGTAAATCTGAAGCAAATCTGAGAAAATATCCAGATTCGCAAAAGTGCTCTGAAATCTGAAAAAGATTGCTAATTTTTGTACCAAACGAACATAAAAATTGCTCTGAAAGCAAAAAAATTGCTCTGCGAGCGCCCAATCGAATACCACATAAATGAAGCATACAAACGCGTTCATTTCACATTAAAATATCCCGTAATGAATTGACTTGGGTTTGTCATTTACCTAAAGTTGACTTCATCTATCTGCCCATAAAGCCTTCAGTCGGGTCTGTGCCAGTTAAATGTAGAGAAAAACAAACCACAAGGAATTTTATACACATAAAAAAGCTACAGCCGGTTCCATATTCCACTACTATTCGATTCACGTGAAAATTAACAGGGGAGGAAAAGACATTTCCGTGAACGAGCTATAACTTCACGGAATTATTTTTCAGGTGAAACAAAAACAAATTCCGTCACATACTGCTCTTTCACGGACGGCACGAACTTTTTTTTTAAATGTCCATTAAAACTTCGAAAAGCGTTAGTCTGCGTAAACTACGCCTACTTTTTGGGGGCGTTTTATGCCAAAATCCGTCACGATTACTTAAATAATTCTTTTCCAATACCATAAAAATAATACATGATGGAGCCCCCCTGGAATGCTTTCTTAAATATTATGAACCACCACAATTTTTTATTCAACAGGTGGAAAAGAAATATTAGTTCAAGCTGTTTAAGTTTTCAAAAATCCGGTGTCGAATTACCGCAGCCGTGTACGGGCTGAATTTTGTGCATTTTACAAGCAAAACGATAACACTGATCACGGATGGGGTAATTTAACCCCTGCCTTAACTAAAGGCACCAAGTGACAAAGAACAGAAACAGGAACAGAAACTGAAACAGAACAGAAAGTTTTTTCGTTCTGTAGTAAATTCTGGTTCTGTTTACGTTGCTAGCTCAGCTACACAAAACTGAAACAGAAACAGATCCATAAAAACATGATTACATTTTAGCATTGACTTCAACGAAAAAATGGAACTGATTTTGAAAATGTTTAGTGAATACGATTTACATAAAGCTTATTGTCGAATTGCGACCTATAAACAAGCAGAGCGGCAGTTTGCAGACGATTTCGATTTCAGATGACAAATGCAGAAAAATCTACACAAAAAAAACATCCCCTCCATGATAAATTAGCATTTCTGTTGCAGAAACAATCAATATAGACTTGTTTACGTTCTGTCGTCAAACAGTAATTTTTCTGTCGCTAAATTCTGTTGCTGACAAAATTTTTTTCTGTTCCTAATTCTGTTTCTGTTGTAAATGTATGGGATTCTGTTTCTGTTCCTGTTTCTGTTCTTTGTCACTTGGTGCCTTAAGTATGCAAAAAAAATAAAAACAGTCCAAGTTAGATTTCATGTTATGAACTCGATTTCAAAGCTGTGAGATTTATCTGGAATTAAAAACCCGATTGATTGCATGCGATCGATCTTATAAATATTTTAGCATGGTATTTCCCTTACACAGTAAGATTAAGGACTGTAAATCGAGATTGGTACTTTGGCGAATAAACCAAAGTAATAAAAAACTGTCTGCACTTTATAAAAGATCCCGGGCTTTAAGTGGTGTTCGGCGAATAAACTGGCTGCAGGTGAGAACCCCCAAAATGAAAACTTCTGTGAAGCGCACACATCATCCCTCTTCTTCGCCTTAAAGATTGGTAGTCCCGATAAAAATTTAAGGCTAAGTTTCTTTAAGTTTTGGGGACATACTCTGTACCCTCTTTCCGAAAGTATTTTTTTTTTCGAAAACGAACGTTTTTGTACTCTCAATTTCGAAAGCGTAATGAAATGTACCACTGTCGGACTTACAATTCCGAAATTATTACAGTTTACCTAATCTGAACGGAAATAATTTCGAACAGGATTGACCTTCGGAACGATACAAAGAGAGTTGGGTGCCTGTAATCACAAATGGATTTGAGTGATTCATCGTTAAAACTCGCAACATTTCCACTTTCCGAAGACATTTAGTTCCTTTTATTCAACTTGCCATAAGGAAATTCTAACCACAACTAAATAAGACAGAGAGAGAACTTTGAGTTCGACCTTAAATCCATCGACACAAAGCCGTTGTATATGAAACTCGGTCCGAGCTCCGCTTTGCACAATCGATCCTACTGATATAAGCTCAACCTCGTCACAGCTGCGACACAGAGCTTGCTCTCATCTTTTTGCCTACGGCCCAATGAATAGATTACTTTTCATAGAGAAGTCCAAGTCATGCAGTGAAGGACAGTGCGGATTCATAATTGAAATGTTTATGATTGGGTAGATAAATAAATTACAAACAAGCTAAACTGAAATAATGGAATAAAAACAAACAAAAAGCAATTGGCCCATGGGGGGATCGAACCCACGACCTTCGCGTTATTAGCACGACGCTCTAACCAACTGAGCTAATGGGCCAGATGCACAAATCCTGTCAAAGAGCATACATGGGTTTAAAATAAAATTTCTACGATTGCGAAACAACGCAGTGACAGAAGAACGACTGCCAAAAACGGTGGAAGATGCATTTCGTTCATGAATTCATTCCCCTCACTGTCAGCAATTTAAACATATGACCTATTCATAATAAGCTGCTCATGCTCAAGCGGACTCTCCTAATCCTTGACCTACGGACATCGATTTCAGCTCTATACTTGACTACGAAAGTGCCGCTTTACTTTTTTCTTAATTTCAGCATTCTCTGCTCTGAATTTATACCCACTGAAGCATATCTCCTCAGGGAGCATAGTTAAACATTCGGATTAAGAAAAAAGATCGTTATATGAGAACTTATGACAAAGCTGGGGCCGAATCGCCAAAAAGAACAAAACGAGGCGGAACTTGAGGCGAATTCACAAGCGAAACGAAAACCAAGACGTTGCGGTTCGAACTCTGGGGTCGAATCGTGTCTTCCGTGAATGAGCAATACGTGTGGAATTTGTTTTTGTTTAGTGTGTAAAACCGGCAAAATTCCGTGAACGTAGCTCGTTCACGGATGTGGCGATTCGACCCCTGGTTGAAAAATGGTACAGCGAAGCCAGATTTGACCAAAGTCGGGTACTGGTATCATATTCCACAAGACTTGGCGTATATTCAAACCATTTCTGCAGATGCTGTTGGGACCACGATGAGGAGGAGACTATTGTCCCCTTTCTTTTCACAAAAATAAAACTGAGAAGGAGTCTAACAACTCTTCCTAGATTCACGAGTCTATGTCGGCTCTTTCTGCCAGCCATTTCTACCACACCTACTCCATATACGTTAAAACCTACTCATAACGTGAATAACTGACAGAAACTTGTGCCACCCATTTCTATCAAACCTACTCCATCCAGGCCTTAACTGCCCCAATAATAAAATCAGAGCTTGTGAAGGGCTGTCGCGAAGAGCTCAAGGCTCTCGGAACACAGCACAACGTAATGCTCTGCTGGGTCCCTAGACATGAAGCCATTCTAGGAAATGAGAAGGCGGATGAACTAGCACGACAAGGTTCAGCTAAGGCTCCAGAACAAACATCTCCGTCTGTGCATATGCCGCTCTGCACACTAAAACTAGAAGCGGGGAAGAAAGCCATAGATAAAGCAAACGCCAGATGGATATCCACGGTCACGTGTGCTACCACTAGAAAACTATGGCCATCTTTTTGTGAATCCAGAACGGAGAGGATCATGCGATATAACCGGAGATGCCTCTCTACGCTAGTGGGTATCATAATACCACATGAAGAAAATGCGACTGACCGAAGAAGAACTTTGTAGAGGCTGCGGCGACGAGGAAGTCATAGAGGACACAACCCACCTCCTATGTCACTATCCAAGTCTCCAACACTCCAGGAACAAATCCCTTGGGAAATTCTTCTTCAACGATCTATCCAATATACCAACGGACAAAATAATGAATTTCATAAAATCCTCAAGATGGTTTGTTATCAATGACGCAGTAAGTAATTAACAAACTTATCATAAAGGCATGTAGAAAAGGTTACTACGGGTAAGGGATAATAACCTATCCCCTGACAGGGATCACAATGGGTCAATTCTGACCTGCGTGTGGCACGGATTACCCACTAACCTAACCTAACCCACTCCATCACAACGTGAATAGCTAACAGAAACTTTAGCTGAGTTTAGAAAGTTCACTCACCAGTCACAGAAAGCAAACGAATAGCAGACAAAATAAGACAGCGCACAAAAACTTCATAACACACTTTAAGGTTTATTGAACAACATAAAATAAAGGTTACAAAAAAACGACAAACAAAATGAATGTTTCACACATAGAGTAACACAAATAAATGTAAAGCTACGAATGCTTCATCTCCTCGCGATGTATACTTGCCATACAAATGAGAGACATAGCTTCGAACAAAAAAAAAAAACAGAACAAAGACTGCTTGCTAGAAGAGTATCTCCTCCGTTTTGTCGGCGTCCGACTTCAAGTTCGTAATCAGTCCTTGGATGACTGATTTGGGGACAAGTGTTCCGACAATCTTCTGCCCTCCAGTGGTCTTTAAACGGATCACTTGCATTTTACGGAGTTTGAAAATTCTCTCAACGCGCAGCCAAATGGCGAGCACAGAGCCGGACAGTACTGTGTACAGGCGCTGCCTTAAGCCGAACTACATATATAACAAAAGAATTCTTGCTGATTTGCAGTATGGCACATAAATTTCTCTAAACTCACTTCACAGAAGAAACCGACAGTGATAGATTTACAACTGCCATTCCAGTAGGCGTGGGAGCAGGTGTGGACAGACGCATCGTAGTGTTGCGTCCAGTGCGGTTCGGCCTCCTCCATTTTGACCTTTCGGTATTTCTTTTCGAGTTCGGCGAGAGATTCCAGTCGAATCTGGAGACCGGTGTTGGGCCGATACACCTCGAACATGATATCGTTCCTGCTTATTTTGGATCCAGTTTGGTTCTTGTATCTTGGTTGTGTGGCCTCGGCCACTTCGACTGCAAGAATGGCCGTGTAGTTGTTGTTGCGCTTGTTGTACGACAAGTAGAATGACCTTTTCGAGGGGGTGCTGTTATATCTAGCAGAGGGGGTGAGACTGGTACCGTACTCTTCCTTGTGAAATGTGATACTTACATGGTGAAGGCTTCCTGCCAGGTCAAACCTCGCTCCACTCGAACGGTATGCACTTCGGTTGGTGCGCTTCCAGTCGCGTGTGGGCGAAAGAACTTCAGAAGCTTGACCGGGGTGACGTTGTCGCCAGCGGTGCCGAGATCTAAAAGGGAAAAGCAACGTAATATTTGCAAACAGATACTCGAGCAACTCACCAAGAATTCCCAAATCAAAGCGACCGCTCTTCTTCGCCTGCATTATTATCTCTTCGAGCGTATCCGTGAAATATTGGAACAAGCGATTTTGCAGTCCAACAGGAACTCCCAAGATCCTGTTCAAGAACTTTGATATGTTATCGTAGTCCTTGTCCAAGCAGCGGACACCTCGCCTTGCCTCATTGTGCACGATCAGTCCAACTCCAAGCAGAGCGTCGGCAATGTCCTTGAAAAAGTTTCCCTCGTAGTCGGTGGGCGGTAGGATAAGTGGTGCCCTATGGTCCATAATCGATTCCATTACCGTTTCCAACGCATTCTGGCCGTACTTGTTGTCGATATTGAACTCGGAGAGGTCTCTGGTTTCAGTGGCACGGCGATCACCGTGAGTCAGTGCTCCCAGCGATTCCAAACGCTTGGCTACAGTCGACGCAAATCTTCTCTCGCCGGCCAGGTCGGAGATTAGGAAAACATACTCCGGTGCATTCACCTGATTCGAACGATGAGTTCGTCCGAACTGCTGGATAGCGCGATCCGCAGACCACGGCAGTTCCAATGTAATGTGGACACGCCTCCGTTGATTCGACACTCTGCGATCGCTCTGCAGGGAAATGCCACTTGAAGCAGCTTCCGAAATGATAGCAATGTTCTTCTCTCCGTCCATGAATCGCTGTTTCTCGGTTAAGTTCAGCCGTTCCAGCGGTATGTCCAGCTCGGATCGCGATTCGTACTGAATGTCCCCATACTGTTTCTGAACAACGCGTCCCTTGCGTCCAGTCATTTCAGCTACGTGCTCCGGACCACCCAGCTCATCGATCAATTGGTCTAAAGTATTCGGAGGCAGTCTCTGTCCGAGCAGCTCGATCTTTTCCAGAAGTTCTTCCTTCATGATGCATGCCCGGTCCATTGCAGTCATTGTTGGCCTGTTGCTGGTTGGTGGTTTGCTGTCACTCGCTTCCACTTTGGGCACAATGTACTTCTGGTCCTCGTTCTGCTGCACGATCTTCCGAATTTTCACCTGAGTTGACGACAGTTTTTTAGTCACTCCAGATTTCCTCTTGCGAGCAGCTCGTCTGGATTTGGTTTTACTATCGCTTTCTGAATCACTGGATCCGGATGAGAAGTCCGAATCAGCGGAACTATGAGGCGACTTTTTCGGCACAAAAATGCCCCCCTGGGATATGCGTTCAGAGTTCATTTTGCTCGTGGACGGACCGGCATAGCAGGACAGTGTATTTAGGTCCGAATCAGTAGAATCACCCGAATTGCGATCACACTCAACACCACTGGATGAACTAAGACGCGATATTTTAGCGGCCGCGTTCTCGGCAGCTGAGCGACGCTTGGACAACAACGGAACTGTTGGCTTTTCTTCTTTCTTAACCGATGCCAGGTACTTTTGGTCCGAACTCACTCCTAATACGGGGTACGTTGGATCGCGATCTGGGGCGGGGAACTGTTTCTCGACAAGCGCCTGGAATACTCCCCTAAAACAGAGGAATAGAACAACAAAGAGTTTTGGCATCAGCGATGTAATACGGTCGTCATTTGGCTTTATTATTGACAGATATAGGAGCGGTTTTTAGAGAGTGCGTGCATGAAATGTGGAGACAAGCGATTGACTTTCGGTCCGGTTTTTGTTGCGTTTTGATTGCGCATTGATTCGTATAGGTTCTACACAGATGTTGACATTTGCCCTGTTGAATATAGGTTTCAAAAAAAAGTCGATCCATCGCGGATGCCAAAACACTTTGTCTGGGCAACTGAAAATAACACGCAGGGGATCGCGGAGGAATGAATACTTTGGTGAGACTATAAACCCGTTTCTGGTGATGAACTTCTTTCAATTTTACCACAAGGAATGAACGGTTAACGAGCTTATTAAGCAGTGGGAACGTCTTTGGAAATATCATCAAAACCACGATCAAATGAGAACGAGTAACAAGGCCAACTAAGAATAAGCACCTGAGATAACTTCCAGCTTGAAATTGAAATAAGAAATCGAGTGCAGTACTTCGAGAGTGATGAGAGCTACTACTACAGTAGGACCATCCCCTCGTTCAAGAGTCGACTAATAGTTACTATTTGACAACAAAAACATTCGACGTGGGTTATGTGAAGTTCAAAAGCAGTAATGGAAATTATAGCAAACAAAAACTCACTTAGCAGTTGACACGAACTCATTCAGTTCTCCTTCCTCCTTTTCCAGTTGTTCCAGCGTTCTGGCTTCGCCGGTAGATTGAAGACCAATCACAACACATTTGCCCTGCTCTATAGCCTCTTGTGCTACGCGAACTGCATGGCTCACCTTTGCAGCAATGCAAAGATATTTAAAGAAACGCTGATGCGATGCCCAGAACTGCGCCCACATTGTTCTCCCGATAAGTCCTTCAGTGTCAACAAGCGCTGCAGCTTCCTTGAATTTTTCCAGAGCTTCAACCCACTAAATAGACGAATTTAAAAATAATTCTCAATTTGGCTAGGAATACACTAACCAATGCGACAGAGTCATCATAGACTGCGCGAAACTTTTCGGTGAAGGGGACCTCTTCAATTTTGAATGTTACCTCGCGGAAACTTAGCTGGCGTGCGATGTACATTCCTCGAAGTTTCATGTCCATGGCTACGATCTCCATGAAACCGACACCTCTGCAAGAAGCCAATTAAAGTCATATAGAGAGTAAAATTTTCCCATTGACTCACCTCTCCTCTACGTCTTGAATGAAGTTGCAGAAGGCCCTGAATGGGGTTCCCTGGCCCCAGATACCCAAACGCACCATGTAGGCCATATTCTTTGGTTCCGAGGCACCTGTTGCCGATGCGTACACAACTCTCGCTTGGGGCAAACTATTCTGCAACTCCAATACAGTTATGCCCGTCTTTGACGGCATTCTGTTGTTGACGGGACACAAATTCTTCGCTTTATGACACTCGTCGAAGATTATTAGTCCGTCGAAATCGTCGCCACACCACTGCAGGATTTGGGACAGTCGGGTTTTGTGTTTGGCGTTCCTCATGCTGGTTTTACCAATGAGTGCAGAGTAAGTGCTGAATAACACGCCATCTGCTACGATGTTTGCATATTTGAGCTGCAAGTGGAGATCATCAGCTGTTTACTGGGAAATCCTCATTTAACTCACCTTATTCAAGGCATGCACTTTTATCTCAGCCGCACCAATGTCGGAGAGATCACGTTCTGCGTCGTATTTCAGGTCATTGGAGACTGAGATCCACAGCGCCTTCTTGCGACCGTGCAGGTAGTTTTCAAAGATTATGCCGGCAATTGTGCGACCTTTGCCAACGCCAGCACCGTCACCTGAAGAGAGACAAAAGAATTTGGTTTTACAGTCTGATTTGATTGGAACTATGGCGACTTTGGGCATATATGGAATTCTCCCTGTTACCGATTAGAAATCCCGCTCGACTGCAATCGGGCAACTCATGTTCGTGTGCCTGAGAAGCATACGTAATGGATTCCAATTGCAACGCACTTAAACTACCACTTTGGATTGTTTCCTGCGGAATAGACAACTTGTAGTGTATGTCGCACGGTTCCACAGAGGACAAGGAGGACGTTTCCACAACTGGATCTGGATGCCTTTTGCCGAAAGTAACTGCAAATGAGAGTAACAATTTTCACTTATTTGCACTTTCCTGGCGGGTCTAAAATTACGCTTAGCTGGCCAATATATGGAATAGGTTTCTGCGACACCCATCTCGTCAAAGTCTGCGTCATCCTCTTCCGCGGCTTGATTGAGCATGATCTGTGAAGCATCATTTTGTTATTCACTATAAACGTATTTCTATTTAACTTGCCTCCATTGCAGACTGCATACTCGCTTATTGAATATTCTTTTGTTTTATTACGACGAATTGTTTATGAAATAAATCCACTTGTTACAGAACGAAAACGAATGCGCGCTCTTTAAACGCGAACAAAATTACACTGAGTTCAGCTGCTAGGTAATGCGAATACCGTACCGACCGACATGTTCGTTCTTGGTTCCTGTTCGGTAATTTCTTATCTGCTCCTGTCTTCTGTTTTTGTATATTTTCGCTGCAACGCAAATTGAATTTTGCTTCAGTTCGAATAGATTAGAGATCCTGTTCGGTCCAACGTTGCCACACCACGAGCACAAATTGGAAAAAGGGAAAATATAACCGTATGCAATTGGAACGACTGGCCGTTTGACTAAAAAAAAAATTGTTTTGGATTTTGTATTTGAAATATGCCATGATTTTTTTTTTCTGAGTTGGCATAACTGTACGGCTGTCAACTGAGGCTGAGGGATATACACTTCACAGTTCACAGACATGTTTATACTTCTTTTCGCACAAAATTGAATAGGTACAAGTATAATGTGAGTTTATTTCGCTCAACGAGAAGTAAATTGTAGAGCAGGTACTGAAACTGAATTTTGACAAGTTTGACTGGAAAATGTTAGTTAATGTGTCACTTGCGACGGTATACCTAATTTGCAAACAAACATGGATGAAAGTTTGAGTTTTTTGTTAAAGAACATTTTTGAAATATCTAGCGAACAGAAGAAAATCTCTATGAAGAAAAGAGTACATCCTTCAAAAGTCAAAAATGTCAAATCGAACTATGTACACAATTCTCAGAACTGAGCTCCTCTACCTAGTTTGGAGTTGGGAATTGGGATTGGGATTGGACAGATACCTAGTGAGAAAAGAAGTGTCAATCACAGAAAAATAATCATACTGACACCCTCAACTCGCAAACCTCTTGCCACGAACCCCAAAGCCCAAGTCCTTTTTTTCAAATCCCGCCATTTTGTTATCCTTTCTGTAAAATGTCAGCGTGACATGCAAAAATATGAAAAAAGGAAACTGGCCCATGGGGGGATCGAACCCACGACCTTCGCGTTATTAGCACGACGCTCTAACCAACTGAGCTAATGGGCCACATGACTGCATTTTGTCAAAGTATTTATATCATGTCTTGGACAAGTTTCTGGTAAACGATTGAAAGTGAAATCTAATTTCAAACTCGATTTATAAAATCGTTCGAATAGAACCGAAGTCAAAATTTGAAGATGTACCTAGGTACAATTGGGGTTTTTCTTTTTTAGTTCAGAGTACAACCTGAACCGTTATACAAAAAGTTCGTGTTCGTGTGACGGGAAGTGTGTAATCAGCTTTTCATTTAGCCTGCTCAATCTGAACTAAAAAAGAAAAGCGCCTAATGACAAATTACAATAAGATCGGTTTCTTCCAGTACTTTGTGAAAAGATGTTGGGTACCTATATAATTTTTTATGTCATTTTATTTCCGTTTGACGTATCTATTATTATGGGCAGCACATCCATGACACTTTAGGCGTCTGATTCGTGATCTCATTCTTACTCCTTTACTAGCACTGATTGCGGAAAAACGGATCTCTCTGTCACGTCTCGTGCAAAGTCCTCAACCATTCGTTTAGGAGTTTTGATTTTTGGAACAAATGAAATTGAAACACTCAACGACATTTTTGTTGGATAAAACTTCGTACCTACGATTGTTAATTAGTGGAAATCACTGTCTTCGATGGGTTTATCTTTTACAAAATTTCACGTGTGGCAAAAGGGCACATGCCAGGTATACTAGGCCTGTTTTTTGAGCTTCGATCTCAGCAAAGCAAAGCAAAGTAGGATTTTCAGCAAGAGTAATAATTGATGGTAGATCGATATAAATCGATCGCAATCGCACAAAGTCTATACACAGAAAAAGAAAAAATTAGCAAAATAACGAGTAACGAGTAGCTCCTCTCTTGGCTCGAAACAGCTCAGAGAATTATTTCAACCGGCAAGTGCTGATAAATATGTCCAAATGCATAAAGTTACCAAGAAACAAATTCAAAATCCGTCTTAAAAATCAATTGCACGGAATAATAAAATCTGTAAAAATCAAAAATGTCGGTTTTGGTCGAATGTTTTCCTAGATCGTTTCATATATGGCGAAAAGGTAAGTTATATATTTATTTATGATATGGATTAGATGTCAAAGATGGAAGTGGCTCAAAGTCTGTCCACGTGCTCAATTTTTTGAGTTTGACAGATTTGTAGTGTTTGGCTCGGGAAAGTACGCAAATAGACCTATTGCTTGAATGAATATTTTTCGCATGTGCAACAATGCTGCAATTATAAACTCGCCCATGTCCGCAGGACTTTGTCTCCGGGCGTCCTCAACTCATTTTCAACCCTCTAACCCCCCATAAATAGTTCTGTGAGTCAATAACTCATAGAAAAAGAATTGACAGGAGGAAACCTCACAAATCTGTCCGAATATCCGACTCAAAACTGCTATCGTTCCTCTTCGAACGCTCCAGTTCCATTGCAGAAAGAAAACACTTGACGTTAGACTTTTTAAATATATTTTTGCTTATATTTAAATTTATATAATTCCATTAAAACAAAAGTTTTCCTTAAGTTAAACGACGACAAAAATAAACCGAACAGAATTTATGTTGCCTAGTATTTGTTTATGTTTATAGTTTTTTTTTGTTATTTTATCTTGTTTATCTGTGTATACTTAGTATATCAACTTATAAAAAAGAAGAAACGAAAATTAATACATTTTCCTGCCAAGCGGTGTGTTTATTTGTTTTTGTTTCTCATATATATGTATAATTTATTTGCTGACGACAGACAAATAAGAAAAAATTGTAAAATAAAAAAAAAAAAAACAAAACAAAAAAGTTTTTTAAATCTTTAATATAAAAAATCACATTCAATTTAGGATGTCACCCTAACTAGTTAAATTAAGAAAACAATAATAAAATATTAAAAGAACTAAGTTTTTAAATAGTTGTTGTTGTTGTTGTTTGAAGGAAATATCTTAAGACTATCTGAAAAGGATATGGGGATATTTCTCTTTCATTTTGTTTGCTCATATTCTTTGTTGACTTGTTGTTGGTTGGAGATGTAAATGTACAGAGACAGCATGAGTTGTGTTTGTTTTTTTTCTAACAAGGACATTTGCTTGCGTTAAATAAGTGAAAAACTCAATGCAAGAAGGGATGCTTTCGTTTCAGTGGTGAATTTCCGGCGAGTGTGTTCAAGTCTTTTGGAAGAATGTCTCTTCGACTTTTTCGGCGTCGGACTTCAAGTCCTGCACGAGTAGTTCGGAACAGGCCTTTGGTATGAGCGTTCCGACGATCTTCTCCCCTTCGGTGGTTTTCAAGCGAATCACTTGCATTTTGTTGTTCAAGGTGCTGCGCATCGACAGGATGTTCTCAACGCGCGTCCAAACGGAGAGCACCGAGCCGGCCAGTACGGTGTACAGACGCTGCCGCAAGCCGACCTACGGAGAGATTGTGTTTACTTTTGTGTACAGACTGGGATTTTGATTTGCACTCACCTCACACTCTTGGCCCATGTTCACATTTCTACAGTTGCCATTCCAGTAGGCGTGGGAGCAGGTGTTGACGGACGCATCGTACTGTTGCGTCCAGTGCGGTTCGGCCTCCTCCATTGTGACCTTCTTGTATTTCTTCTCGATCTCGGCCAGAGACTCGGGTCGCACTTGAAGACCGGTATTGGGACGAAAGACCTGGAACAAGATTTCCCTTTTGCTGGGTTTGGAGTCGAGCTTTTTCTTCTGCGGCTGGGTGGCCTCGATTTCGACGGCGAGAATAGCGGTGCGTTTGTTGTTGCGCAGTTGATGGGACAGGTAGAATCCTTCTTTCTCGCTGATTAGGTCGGCATACCTGGAAGAAAGTGGGGTTGGTTAGAAAATTTGTTTTTCTCACTGATAAGTCCACACAAACGCTCGGATTGTTCTTTAATACGTTACTCACTTGTCGAGAGCCTCCTGCCAGATCATGCCACGTTCCACCCGAACGGTGTGCAGTTCGGTTGGGGCGGTGCCAGTAGCGTGCTTGCGAATGAACTTCAATAGCTTTACCCGGGTGACGTTCTCCCCAGCGGCACCGAGATCTGTAAGAATAATTAATCAGTTGGGGAAACAATGCATATTGACAGGAAACAAATGTGCGGTCTGTTTAAACTCACCCAATATTCCCAAATCGAAGCGTCCGCCCTTCTTCGCCTGGTTTATGATCGCATTCAGTGTGTCCGTAAAATACTTGAACAAGCGATTCTGCAGTTCAACTGGCATTCCCAAGATCCTGTTCAAGAACTTCGAAATATTGTTGTAGTCCTTATCTAGGCTCAGCACACCCGGATTAGCCTCACTATTCACGATGATGCCGACTCCGACCAGAGCACCGGCAATGTCCTTGAAGAAATCTCCCTTGTAATCGGTGGGTGGTGGCACCAGAGGCGACTCATAGCCCATAATCGTCTTCATGACGGTCTCTAGAGCAGTTCGCCCGTACTTGTTGTCGATGTTGAACTGTGAGAGGTCCCGTGTTTCGGTGGCGCGTCGATCACCATGAGTCAGTGCGCCCAGCGACTCCAAACGCTTGGCCACAGTCGATGCGAATCTTCGCTCACCGGCCAGATCAGAGATCAAGAAAATATACTCAGGCGCATTCACCTGATTTGAACGATGTGTTCGTCCAAACTGTTGGATAGCTCGGTCCGCAGACCATGGCAGTTCCAATGTGATGTGTACGCGTCGTCGCTGGTTTCGTACTCGCCGGTCGCTCTGCAGAGAGATACCACTGGAGGCGGCCTCTGAAATAATCGCCACATCCTTCTCACTGTCCATGAATCGTTGTTTCTCAGTTAAATTCAGTGTTTCCAGGGGAACATCCTGCTCGGAGCGCGATTCATACTGAATGGAGCCATCGTCTGATTGGACAACACGTCCCTTCCGGCCAGTCATTTCGGCAACATTCTCCGGTCCGCCCAGCTCATCGATCAACTGATCCAGTGTATTCGGAGGCAACCTGTCGCCCAGTCGATCGATCTTTCGCAGCAATTCCTCCTTCATACTGCATGCCCGCTCGATGGCATCCTTGGGCGGCGGACCGTAGTTCATCTTAATGCCATTCACTCCCACCTGCGTGACTGTGTTCTTCTGTTCCTGCTTCTTTTGCAGCAGCTCTTGGATCTTGTCCTGCGTTGAAGTGGGCTTTTTCTTCGCCGCTGTCGCTGCTGCCACTGGTTTCACCTTGGGTTTCTTCTTCTTGCGCGAGTTTACCCACGGGTCCGCATCGCTGTCACTGCCCGAATAGAATGGATTGAAGTCACTGCTTTGGCCGCTGTCCGATCCGTGATCAGACTCCTCGGATTCAGATGCGGACATTAGTTTGTAGTCAGAGTCATCTGAATTTTGGTCAAACTCATCGCCGCTCGATGAACGACGACGAGATTTCTTCGCCGCTGCTGCCTTCCCGGCTGCTGTGCGTGTGGCTTTCCGCTTAGATGTCGACGGAGCGGTGGCGGTTTCCTTCTGGCTTTCCTCAATGATCGACTGCAGGGTTTTCTTGTTCGTACCTAACCCCAGTATGCGGTTGATGCGGTTGCGATCTGGTGCTGGGAAGTGCTTCTCCACCAGCGATTGGAATACCCCCCTGAAAGGCAGAGAACATCAGTATAAGTAGGGCTTAAAACAAGAAACAACTTTGTCCGACTTACTTGGCTGTTGACACAAAATCACTCAGTTCTCCTTCGTCTCTCTCCAGCTGTTCCAGCGTTCTTGCCTCGCCGGTAGATTGCAGGCCAATCACCACACATTTGCCGTACTTTATAGCCTCGCGTGCCACCTGAACTGCATGATTCACCTTGGCGGCGATACACAGATACTTGAAGAAACGCTGATGCGACGACCAAAACTGTCCCCACATAGTCTTCTTCATCCGGCTCTCGGCATCGATGAGCTCTGCAGCTTCTGTAAACTTTTGCATTGCCTCTACCCACTGCACGAAAATTAAATTGATTACAAAAATTCCACAAAACCATCAACAAACCACTGACCAGTTCAACAGAATCGTCGTAAATCTTCCGGAATTCGACAGACAATGGAACCTCTTCAATTTTGAATGTCACACCGTGGAAACTCAGCTGCCGGGCAATGTACATGCCTCGCAGTTTCATGTCCATAGCCACGATCTCCATAGCGCCAATTCCTCTGTAATCAGATGCAATTCGTTAGATACACCAAGTGGGGACGTCTCTTGGAACTCACCTCTTTTCGACGGCCATAATGAAGTCATTGAATGTGGGAAAAGCGGTGCCCTGTCCCCAGATACCCAATCGCACCATGTAGGCCATGTTCTTGGGCTCCGACGCGCCCGTAGCAGAGGCATATACCACCCGCGCTTTTGGCAACTTGTTCTGCAGCTCCAATACCGTCGAACCTGTCTTCGTTGGCTTTCCAGAGCCCACGGGGCACAAATTCTTGGCCTTGTGACATTCATCAAAGACTATCAGCCCATCAAAGTCCTCGCCGCACCACTGCAGCAGTTGCTTTAGTCGGGACTTGTACTTCCCAGTCTTGTTGTTTGACTCCCCAATGAGTGCTGAATAGGTGCTAAATATGACACCGCGCTTGCAGTTGTTGTTGACATCCGATGAGATTTTCGCATATTTGAACTGAAAACGGACACATTAACCCCGAGATTTGGAAGGTCTACCACTTCACTCACCTTATTCAATGGGTGGACGTCGATTTTAGACGCGCCAATGTCCAAGAGATCACGTTCGGCGTCGTATTTCAGGTCATTTGAGACTGAGATCCACAGCGCCTTCTTGCGGCCTTTCTGGTAATTCTCGAAGATAATGCCCGCTATTGTGCGACCCTTGCCAACACCAGCACCGTCGCCTAAACACATAAAGCGGCTGAGTCAGCTGCTGAACCGATTGCGCCATTGCCAATGCTTACCAATTAAAAATCCAGCTCGACTTCCGTCGGGCAACAGATGATCGTGTGCCTGAGATGCGTACGTTATGGATTCCAGTTGCAACGCACTCAGCTGACCGCTTTGGATTGTTTCCTGTGGAATGGACATCTTGTAATACACATCGCACGGTTCCACCGACGATAGTGAGGCAGTTTCAACCACCGGATCGGGATGCTTTTTGCCCAGTTTCACTACAAGAGACAGAGAGAATTTGTTAACGCCGTCCAACTTTGTCCGTTCGATGGAAAACCCTACACTTTGCTGGCCAATATTCGGCATAAGTCTCGGCGACGCCCATCTCCTCAAAGTCGGCTTCCTCTTCTTCAGCCGCTTGGTTGACCTGCAAACGGAGATGTTAGTGACTAGGTTTGGTGAAGTCTTTGTTTGGTCGCACCTTTATTGGAGCCTGCATCCACATTTGGGACAACAGCTTGTTGGGAATGCCACTTGTTAGGAAGCTGGGATTCGCTGCCAACAAGGCTTGGATATTTTGCAAAACATACTGATTTATGCGCGCCATCGGGTCCTGGGCCATTTGCTGAGCTGCGGGTTGTGCTCGTCCGGCTGATGTTGCCGTTGAAGGGGCAAGCAAATTCCCAAAGCCAGCCATTCCCACTGAAATAGAAAACAATCAATGGAGAGGTGTTATTTTTTTTTGCTTAAGGGGGAATATCAACAATTGATTTATCAAGAAATGGAAAAGGAAAAGCACTACAAATGATAAGAAGCAGGGATCTTTGGTTACTCCCTCAACTGACATTCAATGCCAGTTTCACAGTGGAATATTGCGACTTAACTACGTGAGGAGTAGAGCTGTATAAGGCACGGCATTGAAAAACTACCAAAAGTTGCAATAGAAACCCTCAGCCAGTATAGGCGTAAGTGGCTTAGGCCTTCTGCGAGTTAAAAGACTGACAGATAAGCGTTTCAAAAATACACAACAGGTTAAGGCCTCATTGATGCAGGAATATATTTTTCCAACGGCGATTACACAACTGCAAGGCTATACAATCAAATCAAAACAAAACAAAAGGAATACGAGTCCAGAACCTCCAGCGACCATTTCCTGCAACTATTCCCAGCAGCTCTGGGAGATCACGGAATGAAAATCTCATTTTGTGTAAATTTAACCTCAAAAGGAAAAGAGAAAAAGTTTTATGATTTTTTGAGGAAACCATTTATGAAATTTAAATCAAATACAGATCCAGCGAATCGTTAATATAAAACTAACGAGACGGACAAGAAAGTAACGAGAGAAATATATGTCTCATTGCGTTTGAGGCTTAGGTTTGTCTTCAAATATAGATTCAGTAGACAAAGTCAGGAGGAGATTAAACAGCAACATCGACCTAGTCAGAAAAGTACGTCTCAGTCGTCTAAGATGGCTGGGACGTGTAGAGCGAGTGGACACCAACGCTCCGGCCCGAAGAGTCTTCGATTCCAACCCGGAGGGACAACGCAGTAGAGGAAGACCTCGCCTTAGGTGGCGCGCGCAAGTGGAAGGGGACCTCAACCAACTTGGAGTGCGCAACTGGAGGCAGTTAGCCAAAGATCGCGCTAACTGGAGAGGCGTATTGGTTGAGGTCCAGGTCCACCCCGGACTGTAGCGCCACCTAAGTAAGTAGACAACGTCATGGGGAATGCCAAGCTTCAAATTTAAAAGTCATCACATTTCTCAACTCCGCAGGCTTTGAGTTTCTACAACATATCTTTCGCTCAACGTCTGCACGGTACCTTAAGTTATGACCGCTCTAATTCTGCTTTTTGCAGAAAAACAGTCACATAAACCAGCCAACCAACAACGGAAAAGAGGAACGAATATATAGATTAAATGCATGCAATGAATCAGTTTTTATGTCCCCAGTTGAGTGATATATTTATCTCGTGTTTCAACAAGATGGCGCTACTTCATTTCAGCGCGAAATGGTTTTTCTACAAACAAAGAAAATTTTCGGCTTGTTCACGGGACTTCTTCAAAATGTATGTCCTCCTGATTCACTGGTATACAGATAGGCAAAAATGGCGCGATACTAACCTCACATGGATATAAAATTTCCCATTCTGGTCCAATGGGCCTGATTAATAATCATTTTTAACAAAATATTTTGTAAGTCACAATATGCAATTGTGTATGTAAAATTTCGCCATTGTGAGTTAAAAAAATGAAGCCCTGGGCACTAAAAATGATTATTAGTACCGCGGATTGCGTTTAATTTCAAAAATTTGTTGGTAAAATTGGGTGCCCGCACGGAAGGTGGTTTCCTATTTCATTTGTAGTTTGTGCTTCTGACGATGAGTTGATGGAATTGGCTCATTCACAATGTATTTAAAAGCAATACCAATTAATTGCTTCTCTGTGATCTATTTATGACTTGGAACTCTTGACTTTGCAAAACAGCGCTTTGAAATTCAGCCTCCATCACTTCAAAGCTGTATTACGACCTTTGGTGCACAAGGGACTGATTGACCACACTCAAAAGTCTAGCCGTATAAAGTGGAGTAGTTCTACCTAAACGCAACAACAAGATTGGTCTTTAGAGCTACAGACTCACCCCTATCGGGAATAAAATTTCCCTGGAAATGTTTTCTATTCAGCAATCTGATTTATATTGCTGACAAGGGAAACATTTCCAACGGAATTTATTCGCGTTCGAATTTCTGATTTAATAAATTTGACAGATCTAAAGGCCGTTTGCTGATACGACGCATTTGTTTTGTTTTTGTGTTGGTGTGACCCCTCTCTAGGTTTATGTTCTGTCTTCGATCGAACTAAGAGGTGTTTTTTTTAGAGGTTGGTTTTTGGAATAGAGGTAAAACTGACATTTTGTGGTCAAATCTGGCAACTCTAATGTCATTTATGTTCAGTTTGGTTTGCCATTTCATCATGAACAGGTTGACAAATGAACAACGCTTGCAAATCGTGCAAATTTTTTTCGAAAATAATGGTTCAGTTCGCGAAGTTTACCGCAAGCTCCGTTAATTTTATGGTCGACATAATCGTCCATCAGAGCAATGAATTGCGCAAAGATCTTGGCTAACGACCTTACAAGATCCAGCTTGTGCAAGAATTAAAGCCGCGAGACCATGCAATGCGTCGTGATTTTGGTGTATGGGCCGAAAATGAGATTGATATCGATGCTGATTTTCATCGCAAAATTTTGTTCAGTGATGAGGCTCATTTTTGGTTGAATGGCTACGTCAACAAGCAAAATTGCCGCATTTGGAGTGAAGAGAATCCACATGAGACCCTTGAGACGCCATTACATCCACGAAAACTGACTGTTTGGTGTGCTCTAGGGGCTGGTAGAGTCATTGGGCCATACTTCTTCCGAAATGATGCTGGAGAGTCAGTTACCATTAATGGAGACAGGTATAGAGCCATGATAACCGACTATTTTGTTCCCAAATTGGATGGCATGAATGTGGATGAGATGTGGTTCCAACAAGACGGCCGGCGCTACATGCCACACAGCGCACGTCACAATTTATTTATTGAAGGAAACATTCGATGAGCGCATTATTTCGCGGAATGGACCTGTCAATTGGCCACCAAGATCATGTGATTTGACACCATTGGATTATTTTCTTTGGGAATATGTGAAGTCGCTCGCCTACGCCAACAAACCAGAAACGTTAGGGGACTTGGAAGCCAACATTCGTGGCGTCATTGCCGACATACAGCCCCAAATGCTCGAAAAAGTGGTTGAAAATTGGACCTCTAGACTTGGCTTTATTCGAACCAGCCGAGGCGGCCACTTGCCCGAAATCATATTTAAACACTAATGGCATAAAATTATCATTCCAATAAAGCCAAATTGATGGACATTAAAATGATTTTCTTGTGCTGTATTTGAATTCGAAGTTCTATACCTCTAAAAAAAACACCCTTTACAAATCTGAAATGTTCTGGAACTTCCTTCGTAAGATATGCAGTTCATTATCGTTTTCAGTTTTGGTTTGTTTTCACTGAAAAAAGTAAATGTAGCTGACAACAACTGGCTACCTGCAAAATTCCTTCAAAGTCGAAATCGTCGTCGCCGCTAACGCCACCAATGATGAGTCGCGCCAATTTGAAAGATCAAAACCACCATTCGGTTAATAAAAGAGGTGACTCAACTATTTTGTTTTTATGAGTATATCTCACAGACACCGAAGACCGAAGGGCAAATCATTCATATCTGTATATATTTTCACATAGGTATCTACTTATCAATTCCGTCTGTATTGAGATTGGATTCACACAGCCACCCAATTTTCGATTACTCTATTTGAACTTCCAGAGGAGAATTCACTTCCGTTTTCGATTTATTTGGAAGTGGGATGGTACAGAACATCTAAAGAAATAAATCCAAAAGAATATGCAGAACGAAAATGAATTATGTATGTGAATTGAATTGAAAATTGAAATCACCACGAAGTGTCAATTGCGAATTACATTTCGTGTACAATTTGGTTGCAACTGCGAGCTTCCTCAAATTGAAAGTCGAAACGAAGAATATCTTCTACGGAGTGTGCTTATTACAAAAATTGTAATTGTAAGAGATTTATGGAGGAGACACGGCCGCGTTCCACTGTCTGCTAGTTGACTAGCGACTTGTCAAACTATAAGAGCTACTTTTCCAACCCGCTGCATTGAGAAAGAGGGAGAAACGTGTTGTCAATGTTATTCCACAAAAAGGAAACACATTTGGGGGAAAAATATAAAAACGTAGGAGAGTTCGTTGATATAATTCGGAACAAGCAGAAAGAAGAGTTAGTGGGGACGTTCAAGTATTTAGTTTAGAAAGTATGACAGCTGGTTGATATGATGTCTCAGTTTCGGTTGGCTTAAATCGATCACATGAACCGTTGTTTTCAGTGGACGTCTGTGGAGGGGTAGCCGACAATTCTAGTTAAAAATTTCGTGATTGAGAACTAATTTGACAGTTCGGAAAAAAAGAGTCTAATTTCGCGTTCAGGGTGCATCTAGTTCAGACCAATCTAGTCGCTTTCAGATGATTTGATTTTCGAATGTGCCCAGTTTATGTTTGAAGGCAAAAGTAACGTAAACAAAACAAATGTCATTTTTGTTCCGATGACGTTTGACTTTGGACGGGCGTTCCTCCATTTGAGATTGGTTACTAGATTTCCACGCGAAAAATAAGGTTAAGTTGGCTCTGTAGCAAATTTAAAGTCCTCTTTGTGATACTTCCGCCCAAATTTGACTAAAACATAATCCACAAATCGAATGGGTTCAGTATTCTACCTAGTACATATTATTATATCCGATCGCGTTTTATCAAATCTAACCTATAAATGAAAAATTAAATGAAAACAAATTGGTAGTCTCATTTGAATTGTGTCCAAACAGCTAAAACTTTAAAGGGATTGAGGAAACATTAAACTCTGCCTCATAAATTAAGCCAAGAGTTACACTTGCCAATTGCTGCCTCTTTTGGCAAAGAAAACAATAAGATCTTGTCAAGAAATAGTGAGAAAAGTTAAAAAAAAAAACCAGTCCTGTGTACATAGAGTAGAAGCAGGAACATAAGAATGGCGGAGGAGGATATCTTCGTCGTGTAAAATTCTTCGAAAGATGTTCGGTTTCGTTTTCGTTGACAGAAGAGGATTTGATTCAAACGCGAATTTTGCGAACTGTAAAACTTCAAACCTACCGTTTTAGTTGGTAAGAAAATGTAGAACAAACGCAAAAATGTGGGTCGAATGAAGTGACACACAAGTGGAAATCGGTGAATTGGTGACTTTGGAATTCGCGACAATTTGACAGCTTGATTTCATCCTCTAAAGACTGACATTTCAAAGGGATCATTCAGTATGATAAAATTTTACACAAACAACTGCGGCCATATTGGAAAATATTATATTCCTGTCAGTCTCCTGTCATTGTGTTCTTTCGTAATCGCAATTTGGCTCCAGAACATTCAACATGTCGATCCAAATCGTTAAAATTCCTCATGAAAAGTTGGGTTATGTTCGCAAAACGCATCATGCGAGTAAACGCGTCAAATTATGAAAAAACTCGCGTAATCGCACGAAGAAACTGTCCAAAATCGGGCGATTTAAAATCGTTTTTCTTTGAGGTTATATACGTTAAATCTCTGGTCGTCCCAAGTATTCCCAGCCTTCATCTTTAATTTAATTTATGTTACAACAGATGACTGTAAAATGAGTTTATGAACTGTCAAAGTCAATAGAAGGATGAGCACAATTTGAATCTGTCGGCACAATTCGTCGTCATTTCTTCAACCTAACCCTAGAAAGAAACCAACTCAAACCGAAAAAGTAAAGTAAATATCTACCAAAAAAAAACAAGGATAAAATAAATTTCAAAGCAAAGTTGCAACTACCAACATTACTCGACTTACTCTGCGCCAATATAGACGCCATCGAATTGTTTTGGTAATACGCCGGCAGTCCGCCACCGTAGGCCATGTTCATCAATTGGTTTTGGTTCATGTTGCCACTGCTGCCACCAGCAGCAGTGTTTCCCAGCAATCCACCACCACCGATATAGGGCATTCCAGCTAAATATAATTGTTGTTTTTTTTTATTAATAAAAGTATTCATGTGACTAATTGTTGTTAAGTTTTGGGGGGGAAAATAATTTAAAACAAATGTTGTTAGGTCGAGAACTGAAAAATAAGAACGACAGGATTGCGCCAAAAACAAAACCAAGGACTAAAATAAACCAATTGACCGGTCGGGATACGGGGAGGGAGGGAGGCAGCTAAAAGAGAAATACCAAACTGTGTAGAGGAACACCTACTCTGGGGCAATGAAGTCTGCTGTTTTAGAGCATCAAACCCGGTTACTGATGGACTAATTGAAATTCCTGATTGATGTTGTGCTAGATATGGCATTTGTAGCAATTCATTCGGCAGATCCTGTAATATTGGCACGGGTTTAAATTTACCTGCGCTACCAGTTTTAGCGTTTGTATTTTGCATATGAGCCATTGGTGCCGGTTTAATGGTTGTTGCAGTTGCAGTTGCTGTTGCAGTAGTTGCTGATGCTGACGATGCAGAGGGTAGCAAGAGTGAGTTTTTGTTATTGTGAGCGCTGTTCTTTGCGTATGTAACTGCTGTTTGAAGGTCACGACCGCCACCTGAAAAGACAAAGGGAGATTATTAGAAAATGCGCTTTAGGTTTGGAAAAATAACAACAAATACGAAACATTTGTGAAGATTGAAACTTAAACTTAAACCTAAAAGAATGAAACGGCAGCACAAGAGAGTCTTTGCAGAAGAAGTGAAGTGTCAACCAGTCATAGATACCAACTGACAGCCTCTCCTAGGTTGGCCAGAACCAGCATCCACTTCTACTCCTGAAGAACTTTTGTCGTTGAAATTGCTTTGCGAGTCTGTACAACGCTTCAACCAAAGTCCCGCTGTTCAGTATCGTCTCAAAGAACACAGACAAAGAACAAGTCCGTCCACTTCGGCTGGCCTTTGCCTCATGAAAAAAAATCACCTACACCGCATTGGCGTCTCACCGAACCCAACATGCAAACTCTGGCTTGAGAGTATGACATATACTGGGGGTTATTCCCAAATGCGCGGCGGATGGCTTTTAATGGCGGATTTGAGTTTTTGTATAAGCGAAAACACTTTCCAACGTCATTTTATGATTGCATTGAAAGCGATAGGTGTTTAGGTGACGGATTGCTGGCGGATTGTTTGCGGACCTAAAAAAAATCTGGTCGAATGGAAATACAAAAGTTCAAATCCGCCATAAAAACGATCCGCCGCGCATTTGGGATTAACCCACCTGTCTCCAGTACTCATGGAAGATGGAATGTCCGACTCTCCTCCGTTTCAGAAAGAATAATTTTTGGTCAAGAATTCGTTACTTTAATCCCAAAGAAGATCCTTGTCTTCCTGACTGCTATCGGAGTGAGAAGACGGCTTTAGGACGTCACCAAAAGAAGGTTTCTAAAGAGGCCGCTGTGACAGAGCCCCATAAAGCCCTCCCGACGAGTAATCTAAGCTAGTCCAAGATGAGATCTACGCGGTAGTGGATATAATCTTTTTTTGGAATGGAAGCTTTCTTCGATATTGAGGAAGCCCTAAACAGCAAACAAAAAAAGGGGCAATAGAATGCACTTCAATCAATAGACCCACAGTTTTCCACGGATCTCTTGTTTGGTATTGTCAGTCCCGAAAGAAGCGCTTTGCGTGCTGTACTTAATTTCCATTCCCGAAACACGCTTAAAAAAAGGCAGTGCAGCAAAGTAGCTCTTAAACGAGTCCTCCCACAGCTGGAGCGAACGAACCATAAACATTGGACTTGTTGAATTGAATCACGATTCTAAAAGCCCGATTTTTGGAACGGTTTTTAAGCAGAGACTAAGCAGCAAAGCACACACACGATAGATATAGTGTCACATGTGAAGCCGCTCTTAAGTCGACTGCAAAGGGAGGGCTTCTTTTTAAATCATAGGTCATTTTGACACTGACAGCTGTTTTCCGTTCGAAATCTTGACAGTTCCTCCGCGGAACGACGAAATAAGCCGCTCAACGCTTGAACAAAGTTGGGAAATATTGAAAATTTATTTCCAAAGTGACTGCTGTGTAGTCCAAAAAGTGAGTTTTTTTGAAAAGAAGTTTTGGCCGAAATGAAGGACCCACCGAGCCAGCTGTATGCAAGTATGTGCAAAATGTTTGTGAGACTGGTATGCTAGTCATGGTCACTGTCATCATACGGTGCGCAAAGACGAGAATGTTGCCGAGAGTGTGGGGAGTGGTGGCATCATTGGACAATAAAGTTTCGATCACACTTCAAAGTCGAATCAGAGGTTGGAAAGAACTTGCGCAGCTCATTACAAACCATTAGCAACCACAATATCAAGCACGCGTGGATTCCTGGACATAGAAAAGTCAAAGGAAAGGGAAGTTCTAATAAACCAGCAACATTGGAGTTGGCGATTAACACAAATGAGACATTTCCATCGGAATTCACTCGCGATATAAAGGGTTTTCCAATGAAAGGTGTTATTGTGAATGACCAGCTATTTCGGTAGCTGTCACTTTTGAAGCTTTTATTCTTTGACATTTGACAAGTAGAAACTACATTCACTACAAAAATGGTGAAAATCTTGCAGTCACAGTTCGCAAAACTAAAGCATTTTTTGGTGGTCGTGAAGCACCTTGTCGGACAGCAATACAGAAATTGCTGGAAAAATTCGTTGCCCAAAGTGTTGAAGAAAACCCAGGTTTGTCCATTCCTCATCGTTCTTTGGAATTGGGCATTCCACAAACGTCATTACGCCGTATTTTGCATAAAGACTTGGGTCTTAAGGCTTATAAAGTTCAGTCAGGTGGTTACGTCAACAAGCAAAATTGTCGATTGGTTATGGAAAATTCAATGAAAAGGATATGGTCCTGTATGCGTGCTCCTGGTGGCCATTTGGCTAATGCTGTTTTTCTTTATTAACGGCATACCTTCCTCTTTATTATGAAATAAACATCCGATCATTTATCTCAAAAAATTAAATTTTTCTTTGAATACCAAAATAACACCTCTTATTGGAAAACCCTTTACTTCAGTAGGTCTTTTTGGAAGATGGCAGAAACGTGCGCTTTTTTAGCTGAATACTTAGAAAAACTGCTGAATCTTACGCAAAATCCAAGCCAGACACAATTGCAATACATTACTTTGAAGTAAACACTTTAGACCGGCCTATAACCTTCCAGGATGTCGCTACAGTTATGCATATAGAAGCTGTTCAAAGAAAGCTCTTGCGGAAGATCTTATTCCTAACGAATTTTTTAAAAATGCGACACATGAACCTTTTTTCAGTACTGGCGAGGTGCCATTATCCTTCAAGGAAAATATATTACTCCCGATATTCAAGAAAGGTATGTATGTTTTCCTAATGCTACCAAAATCTTTACAGGAGTTATCTTGGAAAGCCTTACAAATTGGACACGAGAAAATGACCCTTTTAGCGAGTTTTAAGCTGGTTTCCGCAAAGATTATTCCACAGTCGACATATTTTCCATCTAACAAGCATCGCCCAAATAGCTGTATGCCTTCTTCGTAGATTTTAAGGCGGCCTTCGATGCCATCGACAGAAGAGCTCTATTTAGTAATTTTCTCGATTTTTTAGTAAGAGTTTTCTCTTAATTTATTTTATTCGTACAAAATTTCGAACTCGAGATGTTAATCAATTCCGACTTTACGATAATAGAGGAATTCAAAAAATAAGTCGCAATATGTCCATAAAAAAAATTGACTTTTCGACATTTGCGCTAGACGTCTAGCACTTTTTGTGAAATGTAATTTTTTTATATATGGAGTTTGACATGGGCAGGAACGCGGCCATGGAGTCAGCTAGCTGTCAGATTTACTAAACTAGATAAGTAGTGCTTTTTGTGTTTGATTAGGAGTTTGCAAGCGAGAGGCATATAGTGATTCTTCCAATCACCTGGGGGCATATTCCGTAAATCAACGATCGTCTAAACGACATCGTTTTTGCAACTATGATTGCCAAAATGAGCCATATTCTGCTCAATTTTTTTTTGACAAATGTAAGCTTTTATTATATTTGTGGAAAATGAAATGGATTAAGCTGTCAAACTTATGATTTTAGCACTTAGTTGCTAGTTTTGGAGGTCTATCGTTTCGACGATTGACATCCAAAATGAGCAACTTATTGCCAAAATTACGAGTTTGAGACCTTAATCTAGTTCATTTTCCACAAATGTAGTGAAAGCTTACGATATTGACACAAATTCGGCCAGAATTTATGGTCATCAGAAACCGGTTGAGAGCTACCTGCCAGGCGAGATATGTTTTACCAAAATGACATTGACAAATTATTTTAAACGTTAGTTTCTTACTGTTTAGTAATTTATTTCAATAATATTAAATGGAATATTGTTATAAAAAAAAAAAAACGAGAATCACTTTCGCTTCCAGTGTGAAGTGGTGGCCAAACTGACCACAGATCGACCCCCTGTCATTATTTCGCTTCAAAGAGATTTCGTTTTCATGTGTGACCCTGTACGACAGATATGTAGGAATTTGTGGACATCTCCCCTGTTTAAAGTAACGACGCATGTTTCCGTAATAGTTAACCACACGCACATGTCACATCCCCCATGGTTATAACATTTTGTTTCCCCGTTTGATTTTATATTACCCGCTTGCAACATATTCCTACACCCCACAGCCAACCCTTCAAATCGTTAAAAAAAAAATATCCCACTCACGTTGATCCACATTCTGCGTGAGCAAACACGTGGTCGTCACCGTCCCACTCTACAACATTGTCCCGCCAACAACTGAAAAATCCCCCGCCACAACCGCTGAATTACTAAAAATAAACAATCTTCGCAAATTTGTCACTAACAAAAAACAAAGAAAAAAACAAAAAAAAAAAAGCGCCAACACCACGTGGGTTTATTTATTTCCAAGTTCCTCAGCCACATTGCCTTGGTCTTGTCATTGTTGTCAGTTGTCACCCGAGACCCCAGTAGTAAAATATAGTAAATACAAAAAAAAAAAACAGTTGACCACGTGTTTTTTGTTACTTTTTTTGGGGGCCCCTTTCCATTTACACCGGCTTATTCTCTTATTTTTGTTCCGGTGAAATTCATATATAAATACATATAGAAATGGTGATGGTGAATCAAAAGAGATACGAAATAATTTAATTGCTGCGCTTAAACAGGAAATTTCACAAAATTGGAGAATCAAGTTTCGAGTAAGCGAGAGAACTACAAGTGTTCCATCTTCCATCTCTTTTGCTGGCATTTGGTGGGTGGCTTGGTTGGACTTTTGTAGGTACATTGTACATATTTGAAAAGTTCCCAACGTCAAAAAAAAGAAGAGAATATTTCAATATAAATAAAAAAAAAAGAGAACGAATACCAGCAGAAGCAAAAAGGAAGAGTAGCCACAGTGGACAGTGCTTCTGCTTCCCCAATCGTTCTCTTATGTTCGTTGGTTCTTTGGGCTGATAATCGATTTAATCGCGTCTCGTCGCCCACGTCCCACATGACAATTCTGTCCGCACCCCACCAAGCTAATGCCACCCACCGCCACCTATTGTGAACTGTCGCTCCCTCGACGCGACATTATAACGAAAAACACAAATTCCTCGCTATGTAACGGGTATATCGTTGGTTTACAAGCCAAAGGCACTAAGTCATATTTTTAAGAATTTTAGATTTAAATGCAAAACAGTTCAGAACGATAATAACTATGTACTGGAAAAACACACTAAGTCATATTAGACACCCATAATGAATTATTTAAGGTTTCACTTTGCACGAAGTCAGAAAAAACATACTTAATACTGGAAGAAGGCACTAAGTTGACTTAGTGCGATTTACCAGTAACGCAAGACAAATAAAATGACTATCTGTTTACAGGAAGAAAGCATTAACAAGACTTAATGCCTTTTGTCTGTTATCAAAACTACATTTTTGAATTTGAAATGACTTACGCAGGAGGCCGTGGTTTAAATGTGTGAAAAAAACAGTTGAATTCCAAGAGGTTTTCACAAATTGTATGTTTCATTGTGAGTAAAGACGCCCTGAATTCGCTATAAATAATAATCAAATCTTTTAAAAATGAATAAGAATTCTCGTTCGTGGGGAATTCTCCAATTAGCTAAAAAGAATATACAAAATACTTTTGGTAAGTTGTTTGTTTTATTTTTTTTTAGGAAATAATTATTATTGTATAAAGGGTATTCACGATCCAGTGCAACTGGTCTGGTATCATTTTTTCGTTCATAACAACAGTTTTTTTTTTTAAATTAAAACAGTTGAAAAAAAATGTTATTCGGAAGAGAAAAGCCACGAAATGATACTTGATGAAGCTCTGGAGCAAGACATAAACTTCGGTTGGTTAATTCAAATATTTAAAGCTTAATCAAGCATACAAATAATATTGGTTTTCAATAGTCCTAGGTGAAGAAGCAGTGGGTCTTGATGAATCATTAAGAGTTGAAATGGATCAAACGTCCGATTTTTCAAACGATGATAGCATTAAGGATCCAAACTATAATTCTGAAGGTGAGATCTTATTAAGTGCCAACGAGGAAGAGCAAACTTTAGCAATCAATACAAATCAAGAAATACCAAAAAACACTCTTGCAAAAATGAGTAGATGGAAAAAAGCGTCACAAAAAACCTGGAAAAGAAATATCAACAGGGAGATGAAATCCAAATGTTTGCCCTATAAGGATCGGAAAGGTAATTTAAAACCCAAAAAAGCTCCTAAAGAAATTCCGACCCATAAATGCGGATTTCATTGTGCCAATATTAACGAGAGTTCCCGTTTGAAATTATGCAAAACATATTGGGGCTTGAATTTTGTTGGCCAAAAAAACTTCATTCTTCAAAACGTTGAATGCTTTGAGCCAAAATGCAGGCGACCAAGAAACGAAAGTGCTATTCAGCGGCAAACTGCTAAAAAGTATTTTTTTATTCAAAACGACATAAAAACAAGAGTGTGTCAATCATTTTTCTTGAGTACACTAAATATCTCCAATCGATGTGTAATAAGCGCATTTTTAGGAAGGGATGAGTTTGGAGGGCACTTTTCCGCGGAAGATAAAAGAGGTAAAAAAACGCCAACCAACAAAACAAACCCCGAAATAACTCAAAACATAAAAAATCATATCGAGAGTTTTCCGTCGATGGAAAGTCACTATTGTCGAAAAAATAGTCAGAGAAAATATTTAGACAGTAAGCTTTCAATTCGAAAGATGTACATGTTGTATAATATACAGTATCCTGAAAGTTCGGTATCTGAAATCACATACCGGAGAATATTTTGTAACGATTATAATTTATCGTTTTTTGTGCCAAAAAAAGATCAATGCCTTTTATGCAATAAATATAAAATTTCCGCTCCAGATGCAAAGTTCGATATGAAGGAAGACTATGAAAGTCATTTACTTCGGAAGAAAGAAGCATTTGAGGAAAAACAAACTGACAAAGAAAGATCAAATTTGGATAAAAGCTTTAGATCTATGTCGATGGATATGCAAAGCGTTCTTCAAATACCATCAACCGATGTTTCCTTAACATACTATAAAAGGAAGCTTATACTACACAACTTTACAATATATGAATCGGGTTTGCCAAATAATGCTTTTTGTTTTGCTTGGTCAGAGGTAAATGGCAAAGGTGGGAGCTGCGAAGTGGGTTCTTGTATTCTGAAGTACATCGAGCAATTACCTGAACACGTAAAAGAGCTTTCAATATTTTCGGATACTTGTGCTGGCCAAAACAGGAACGCAAATATTGTGGCACTTTTCTTAAATTTAGTGCAAACATCTAATTTACAGGTTGTTGAACAAAAATTTTTAGAAAGCGGTCATTCTTACATGGAAGTTGATTCGATGCATAGTGCCATAGAAAAACAAAAAAAGTTCATGTCAATTTATTGCATCAATGACTGGTTGAATATATTCCGTGCTGCAAGAGTTCGTGTGCCCAAAAAACGTCCTTATGAAGCTCTGGAAATGAAGTTTCAAAATTTTTATGACTTAAAGTTACTAGCCGAAAACTTAATAAAAAATAAGACAGTGGACATCGAAGGCCAAAAAGTTAACTGGCTTAAAATTAAATGTTTTCGATATGAAAAAAATAAACCGGGAATACTGCAATTTAAATACGATTATAGAGAACATTTTCGCAACTTGAACGTCGTTAAAAGTTTTCGAAGAGGAAGAAACCCTGTTCCTAAGTATCTCCCGGTAAAAGAATGGCCAAAACTTTATACCGAACCTCTCAAAATAAGCACAGCTAAAAAGAAAGATCTTATGGAAATGTGTAAAAAAGGAGTAATTCCCGAAATTTTTCACTCTTGGTTTTCATCATTACCATCACAATCTAACGCAAAAGATTACCTACCAGAACCAGATGTTTTAGATGAAAGTGATATTGAATAATATTTGTTTTTGCTATGCAATTATACACTTCTTTTATAACTATTTTTTATTCTTTCACCTTTGTCATTTTCCTAATAAAGCTTTTGTGTTTACTTTTGAGCTTGTATCCATTTATTTGTGTTTCAAAAAAGGATTAAATACGAAAAACTGCTTGCAAATCATTGCAGGCAAAACGCACTAAGTCAGCTAATTTTTTGCTTTTGCTCAAATAATTATCATATTAGTTTGTCCAAAACGAAAACAAATCTTGGAAATAAATGTCATAATATCCGTTTTGTATTTAATGGGATTCATTGACAAATAAAAGTTATTATTGAATTTTCACAAGAAAACGAATCTTAAATAATTGATTACTCAAAACTATGTTTTTCGATTTAGTGCATTTGGCTTGTAAACCAACGATATGCAAATCTCGAGTTCATGTCCTCTTAAAAATAGACGAAAAATAATTTTAATCAGCTGAGCTTTCGCACATAATGAGCAAATTTTGTTTTCCCTACTTTCCGAGTGGGTGGCTCTCACTGTCAGTCGGCAGACTGTGATTGTGGCCAAAACCTATAGTCAAGTAAATAAGGGGTTGACGAGATGGGTTCATAGTGTTAAAGTCACATGTTTTTCGTTTTGTTTCATTCATTCAGTAGCCAGTGCTCGTGAACATAATCAATGAACGAGTAACGATACACACACACAGGTGTGCATCAGCATAATCTTTCTTGCTGCCATGAACGAAAAATTAAAAAAAAAAAAAAAGAAACAAAGAAAAAAGACCGAACGGCGACAACGATGCGGACATTTAAATTTGTCTGTGACATTCAAAATGTGTCTTGAACAAGGTGTGAGGATAGCCAACATTTGTTTTTTAATGTACACGGTGGGTAGCGAATATGGAAGCTTAATTTTAGATCACAAGAAGAAGTAAAACGAGGCGACAATGAGCACGAAAAAACGTGGTCTTAGTTCACTGCCATGCGGGAAGGGCAAACTCAATGTTAAATTTTGCAAAATTCTGTCAGTTGTTTGTTCCTCTTCAATAGATATTGTTGAGGGTGTGTACAAAATTTAATCAGGAAATTAAATTGGAATTCGACACTGACAGTCTCACTGTGTTCCACTAAAATTTGACATTTACCAGCTTCGCAGAGTATTTTACAAATAATGCATTTGGTTTTTAATAAATGCATTATTTAAGCCGCTGCTCGCGCTTTATTTTAGTTCCCATTCAAAATTCTCAAAATTTTGACAGATCGTTTTGTTTTTTTGCTCTACTGTTTTTCCCGCAACAAGGAAAAGCAAGCAAAAAAAGTTACTTTCAAAGAACAGCTGCTTTCTGTGACACTTCATAGCGCACTTTGTCAAAATTTAGACAGTTTTTTTAGCTCATGTTTGGAAAGCATGGCTAAAAATTTGTTTGAGCTTCAAGAAAAGATCAAGCAAAGCGTTCCAAACAAACAGTACGCTTACGCACTTCCGAGTTAAATTTGTTCAACTTTCTTCTCGGACTGTACGGAAATCTTTCCACTGTCTTTTTAAGCTCGCGTTATAAAACTAAGTACGCTGCTCGAGTCAAACTAAATTTTAGCTGCGCTTTCCAACTTTTCTTTGACAATGGGCCTTACTAATAAACATTTTTAGGTTTGACTCTAAATCTAAGTAGTTCACGGGGCAATATTTTCCATAGAAATTTCAAAATTGTGAGCTTCCGTCGAAGCTAAAATTTGTTATAAGTACGGCGCAATAACTTCCGTCAAAAATTAAATAAAAGTCATTTTAACGATTTCGGATTTCTATGTGGTTCCCATTAAAGGAAAAAAAACTCATCCTTGCTACAAAATAAAACAATCTGTCAAAATTTAGCTTGCGAAAATGTGCCGAATCATTAAATGGGTGCGATGAAATTTGACAGATACATTTTGACTTTTTAGCTAGAGCTGCGTATCACTCGACTAAAGGGATTCGCTAAAATTTTGTTCAGCTAAATTTTGGAGAGTTTTTTGTATGCGAGCTTATAGATTTAGCTCGAGCAGCGGCGTAATAGGCTTAAAGCCCGTATGACGCTACATTTTTTTTTTGCATTTTTTCACACTTTTTATATGAAAATGTAGTGTAGTACGGGCTTAAATGAGGGCCACATTCATTTTAGTCACCTGAACCTTTTGACAGATGTAGACAAAAGTATTTGAGCTAAGTTAAGTTTAAAACCTGACAGTTGTAGGTTAGGTAATTGTCTATACTCTTATTCTGCACCAAAATTTAAGCCGCCATTCAGCAACCTTATAGAGAGAGAATTCACATCTAGCTCTATTGATAACTGCAGTTGCTTAGACGGCCATCTGTTGGTCGCGTTTGTAACAAAACGTAATATCAAAGAATAAAGAAGGGCGTGTGACAGAAAAAGTGCATGTTCGTTATTTTCCTGCCGCGTACTAAATGTCACCTTAGGTTAGGTTAGGTTAGGTTAGGTTGGGAGGGCAGTTTTGCATCACATGCAAATTTTCACCCGGAAGCCGTGCAGGCCCAATGTGAGTACCCTGTTTATACATGTAAGGACATGTGGCTAACAAAACCACTTCGATCTGTTAAAGAAAAAGTTTAATGTCTGATAGAGGTACCTAAGCCAAGTCGTCCAAACTTTCGAAGAACCTTGCTCCCATACAGGATGAGCGGCGTTCTTGTAAAGCTGGGCAGTGGCATAGAAGATGTTCCACGGACTCTATTTCCTCTTTGTCTCTGCAGCTTCTGCAGAAGTCATTTGCAAGAACTCCCAGCCTTTTAGCCATGTTTCCTATGGTGCAGTGTCCGGTTAGAACCCCGACGAGCATCCGGATTTGGCTTCTGTTAAAAGAGACTAGGAGCTTTGATCTTTTGGTGTCGACCACAGGCCACAGACTACGGGTTATGACGCAACCGATGGTGTTGCTCCATTGTTCCTTAGCCAGTTGTGTGGTGACGCTGTCAATAAAAGTCTTAGCAGTGTTGAAAGGCGGTAGCACCTCTCCGTCCACAAGTTGAGGGTTCATATCAGAGCCGTATCTGGCCAATTCATCCGCTTTTTCGTTCCCTTCCAAAAGGCAATCTGTAACACATTTCGCATTAACAAGGTTGGAGCCGATTGCTTTCAGTGCTGCTTGACTGTCCACACAGATGGTTATTTCCATTGCTGGTAGTCCCATCGATAGGATAGTCTGTGGTGCTTTCTTAACCGCATAGATCTCAGCTTGGAAGACGCTACAGTGATCAGTCAGTCGAAACGACTGGTTAATAGCAAGTCTTTCTGAGAATACGCCGGCTCGTACCATTTTCTGTTTTCGAACCATCCGTGTAGACGGATATATGCTTGAGTGTCCGCAGTAACCAGGCTTCCAAGTTTTGTCACCTTATACTCGTACTGCTTGTGGCAACATAACCTGTAAGGGTCGTAGTGTGACGGCCATTTTACTAATAAACACTTTTAACCTTCACCTTAAATATGCAATTTCGTATGGAAAATTTCGCCATTGTGATTTCGAAAAATTTTGTCTGCACACTAAAAATGATTATGGTATCGCGGAATGTAGACAATATAAGGAAATGGAAACGACTTCATCAAATGGAGAATGTTATAAGCGCTTTTGTGTTCAGTCTAAACTAAGCAAACATTAATCAAGGCAGTGGGGAGAAACATTGGAGATGCGCTCAATTTTAGCTTCGTTGGAAGCGGCTAGGGACGACCAACATCGAAAAATAGGTGGTTAGGGGTTTTACATACTTTGGCTCTGCTGTCAAGTCGAAGAATGACGAACAACCTTGTCAATCGCTGTTTATTTAGCCAAACTTGACAGTAATTTCTGTATAAGACTTTACTAATTCAAGTCCTACTCAACGGAACTGAGCGGGTACTAGGCGAACACTCAAATCAAAATCCAGTCTCTTGATTCAGGACCAGAGGGTTGACGCGCATCCGTGAACGTCCAAATGGAGACAGACTTTTCTTTCGGTTCACATCTAAAATCAATTCAGTTCTCTGAGCGTATAGCTCGCTCACGAAAGTCACAATTTAAGCCCAGAAAAAGTCGGCCTATTGCGATGAAATAAAAACTAAATGAGTCCCAAGTTTTTCTGATTGGGCGACACGTTTCATCGTGTGTCAGGTACAAATCCACATACAAAGTGGAAGGCTTTATCTTTGTATGAACAGATTTTTTAAATGATTCCAAAAATGCACATGGCTGCCTGATGAATAAATAAATAGGAGGCATTTAAATGAACGACATTCCTCGAACAATATACCCCTGTAACCCCCAAATCCATCCACTTTTTCTGAATTTATTAGCACGGCCACAACGACAGAGCTATCTTTGGCATAAACAAAAGTCCATCTCCAGTTTTGTTTCTAAAAAAAAAAAACTCAACTCGCTTGAGATATTCCGGGAAATGCGAATATTATTTGCAAAATTCCTGCATATCTTATAGCTCTGTACATCCAAACCGAAACTGCATTAGTGAGCGAGAGCTGAGGAAATATTGATTTTACTGCCTGCCGTCTTGGAGAGTGGAGACCCCCAGAATGCCCCCGAGATACACAAACACACACACAGACTGGCACGCAGTTATATAATGCCCATTAAAACATGTACTGCACATCGATAAACAAACAGAGGGAAATAGTGCGAAGTGGAGCCGCACGGATACGCAGTCCTAGAGGATGTACTCGTACATAATGGTAAATGTCGCGCTGCAGCTGCACTGTCTTAGCATCGGCAGATAGACGGATCGATCGACTCGGCCTGCCTCCAATCAAATTTGCCATGAATATAATTTTGGAAATATGATGATAACGAACCGTTGGATGTGGTATCGATAGACAGATGCACGGATGGACAGCACGAATAAACAAGCCAGCAGAGAGATGAACAAATAGACATGGGCTGATCCACATCAGTAGTGTGCATTCGAGAAATGGAAATGCAAGGATGTGTGCGCATCAGGCCGGCACCAAACCGCACCGCATAGTCAACAATTATATCTGTGAGGTGTTTTCGATATAATTTCGATTAAAATGCCTAATCAAATTAATGTTAAACTATTCCGATCCTGATGCATTGCAGGGGATAGTTTGGTTGTTTGGTTGTTTGGCTGTTTGCTTGGAGCTCCGCACGCACGGATGGACGGAGTGTGTCTTGGAGATTGTGGTGGGCTGTGCTTGATTGTTTTATTGATTTGTTTTTGATATCTCAATGCGGCAGACAGGCCACACACTGATGTGGGAATCGAAGTGAAGTGCATGTGGGAAACGACAACATCCGCTGAAATTTGACAAAATATAATTAATGTCTATTGAAGTGTTATTACTTGATTAGCACCGCCCCCTGTACGGAGATTAGATGCGCTTTGTTGCAAATGACAAGGTACATGTCGAGGGAGATTACTGTGTGTGTGTGTAGACGATGGCGTTCTTGGGGAGTTGCCCAAAAGTCGATCCATTTGCAGTTGGAAGTACAAGGACATATGTATACCTTAAGGCGTTCAAAAGGGGCTTCCATTTCCACCATAGCAATGAGTCGTTTACTGATTGATTAGTCAATTAGTTTATGTAAATTGTAAACGAACAATATTTTTGTAAAGAACTCAATTCAAACGACCGGGCCGAGAAGCTTCCTCGGGAGCTAAACCCGCGACTCAAGTTGAACATCTATAGAGCTCATTTGGGGAGCTCTTTTTTTCAATTCGCATATCGCCTGAATGAGTTGGTCGATTGCGATGAAATAAAAAGTAAACGTTGCTCCAAAAATGCTGTCGTGTGTCTTAGAAATGCATGCGAATTGGGCGAAAAGTTTTAACGTGATGCTGTAACAAATCCACACGCAAAAAGAAAGCCAATTTTGTTAGAAGTCGAGATTTGTCTACTTTGCTGTGTTTGGATGAGATATGCGCTCAATTAAATAAACCTATTCTAGTACGTTTGCATTATAATGCACGGAAAGTGAATCTACGTCGGGGTTGGACCAATGTGGAAATTTGTAGGCAGCCCCACGAAGTAAGACCCCCAGGAAATAAGTCCCCGAAAGCCAAAAATAAATTAGGGCCAAAAATTGGTTTAAATTCTCATAATTAAATAATGTCCCATTTTTTAAATATAAACTAAGCAATTTTGAGCCATCTTACAAATGAACAACGCTTGCAAATTATTGAATTTTACTATCAAAATTCGTGCTCGGTTCGAAATGTTCATCGCGCGCTGCTTCCATTTTATGATCGGCATTCTCGACCTTCTGAGCAGTCTATTCGGAAGATTGTGACCAAATTTCGCACCAAATTTACTTTGTTGGACATTAAACCACCAACACGTTTACGTACTGTGAAGTAGTGAAGAAAATATTGCGGCCGTATCAGCTAGTGTGACAGAAGACAGAAATGTCGATTCGGCGCCGTTCCCAGCAGTTAGGCCTTTGTTACAGCACTACGTGGAAAATTTTGCGGAGGGATTTGGGCGTAAAGCCTTTTAAGATACAGCTGGTGCAAGAACTAAAGCCAGCCGACCTACCACAACGCCGAATTTTTGGTGAATGGGCTCTTGGAAAGCTGGCCGAGGATCCGCTTTATTATCGAAAAATTGTGTTCAGCGATGAGGCTCATTTTTGGTTGAATGGGTACGTAAATAAGCAAAATTGCCGCATTTGGAGTGAAGATCAGCCAGAAGCATTGCAACAGCTACCAATGCATCCCGAAAAAGCCACTGTTTATGGGCCGGCGGCATTATTGGGCCATATTTCTTCAAAGATGATGCGAATTGCAGCGTTACTGTCAATGGTGAACGCTACCGAGTGATGATAACAAACTCTTTTTTGCCCGAAATGGAAGTTCTTGACTTGCATGATATGTGGTTTCAACAAGACGGTGCCACATGCCACACAGCACGCGAAACAATGGCGCAATTGCGAGGCGAGTTTGGTGAACAGTTAATTTCACGTTTCGGGCCGGTCAATTGGCCGCCTAGATCGTGCGATTTGACACCATTAGATTATTTTTTGTGGGGGTATGCCAAGGCTAATGTGTATAGGGACAAGCCCGCTTCGATTGACGCACTGGAAGCCAACATCCATGCATTCATTCGTGAGATACCGGCCGATATGTGTGAAAGAGTATGCCAAAATTGGACTCAGCGGATGGGTTACCTGAGACGCAGCCGCGGTCAACATTTGCATGAAATTATCTTTAAACATTAAATTGCAAGGTTCAAACTATCGATTCAAATAAATATTTCATTCATTTTTTCGAATTTTTTGTGTTTTTTTTTTTAAAAAAGTTCTAAACCTCTTAAAAAATCACCCTTTACAACTCAAAATTGGGGTCAATTTTTATGATGCAATCATGCCCCATTGTAAAATGGAAATTATTCCTCAATGAAATGAGACTCACGTTTCTAATTAAAGACTTTCTACTCTCAACATTGTTTCAGTTTTATTCTTGTCATAGACATACTAAATATGGACTGCTAGTGAAATGTCATTTTCATATAAAGGGTATCTACTTTTTTTTAGAGGTATACAACTTCAAGTTGGCAACACTATTTTAACTGGCGACCATTTTGATGTAATGGACCACTTCAAAGACCGAGTTAAGTTTACAAATTAAGTACATTAAGGCGTTTTTTCAAAACGAAAAACTTTGGTGAAATGTGTCAAATCAAGTGGTTTGACAGACTTCAAAGACAAAAGTCTTCTGTTGATAAAAACAACCCCTGGACTAGATTCGAGGGCAAATGCTTGGTAGGTATATGTCAACTGAGACTTCCTTACGTATGTTTTCAGAGGGTAGACCTCTAAAACTATAGAAAAACAAAAGGTAACGAGTTTGAGAAAGTGCGGTCCTCATATCTTTGATTTAAACAACAGATATTGGAAAAAAGTCCGCTGGAACATAACCTCATTTCGATCGTCAAACAAATCGTTGTACGTGACCCCCAGACAAAACTAATCTACTGGCAAATGGAAACATTGAGGGTGTACGACTATACGTCTAGGATAAAATGGCGGAGTTTGGAGTAGAAGGGGCAACAGTGGATGAAAATTAACTCGCGAGAAGTTGGAAGTTCGGAAACCAATTGCCGATGGGTTCTATTGATCAGGGATGTAGATGAGTGGAAAAAAAAAAACATGGATACTTCAAAAACTGCCTTTGCAAGACGGAAAAAATAGAGACGACGCCGACGCTCAACGACGTGATCTGGCAGGAAACATCGACTACAGACATTCGAAAAGATTCTGGAGTGGGAAATAGTCGGAGACAGGTTTGTGTCTTCCCCGAAAAAAACCCAAAACCCAGCTTGCATTGTTGTTTAATCGTTTATTTTGCTAGTCCCAAAGTAGGCTTGGTACAAAAAAAAAACAACCAAAACTTACTACTGTAAGGCATTGTAAGAGCAAACTAATATTGGAAACAAAACGAAACACACTCCGAAGTAATGTAAATAGAGGTTTCAGAAGGCTTTCCAGAAGAACAAATGGAGTTATTGCGGTCTGCCGTGTACAAGAAGTTAAAGCCAAGCTCACCAGGTATGTGTAATGACGTACATCCTGACGGTGTCCACCCTACAGAAAAAAAATACAGCATCTGTGGAAAGTAAACAAACTTTCGCGTTTTAGATCCAGCTTAGACCAAATCTAGGGTCGAATCGGCATATCTGTTATAGAGGTGTGCTTACAAATTTCAACTCGTTCGTGGGTGTGGGTCCGCCCCTATTTTGCTCCATGTTTGGCAAAGTGCATCAGACTTGCAAGTCTCTGAAATGTCCCTGTATGCCTCCAGCAAAGTTGAATGCTGGATTGTGATGAAGATACTTATATACCCCCAGTTCAAAAGTAGGTACCGTTAGAGTTCCAAACCAAAAAGGTCGAACGTCAAATACTCCTTGACAAAGCGGAAGGCAAGAGGCCTGCAATCAACAGCGATGGGAAGACGACTTGGAGGTTTATCTTCAACAAGTCTTTTATTACAGCGGGCAACAAACTGAACTTCTGCAGAACCAAGACGATAGCTACGAGGTATTAAGGTTGTGGGCATTCAAGCTCCAGATAAATCAACCATAAACCAACCGACGGACGTCCCCAAAATGCTTGATTGCCTGAATTTTTAACTTTGAGGCACGTAGTGCTTCCCATGACTTTCTATTCCTTATGGTCAAACAAAAAATGGGTTAGATGGGTCTGAAGACAAAAATGCCACCGCTCCAAAAAGCGCACGAAACATTTCACACGCTTAGGATAAATTTGCTAAGCTCACAAGACGAAAACGATTGTAGAAGATAGCATAGACGAGGAGGAGGAGAAGAAGGAGGAGTTGGAGGAGGAGGAAACTCAGATCAGCCCTCTCATCTCAAAGAACACTATTCTCGGCGAACTCGCAAATATAAGCTTTAGATGCCTCCAACGATTTATTCTATAGCTCATGTTGCTTCAACGGGTTGTTTAAAGATCATTTGACCCTGTGGTATCACAATGAGTATACTCTGGCCAAAGTTATGGTCTTCCACCCTAACCAAACCTAACCCTTTAAAAGAATTACTAGTTTGTTTTTTTGCCAGCGATTCTCTAAAATATCCCGAAGACTATTAGGTTTAGGAAGCTACAATTTTAAACAAAGGTACAGATCCTACAGAAAACAGGTATAGACAAATATTTTGTGCTCTTAACTTTATAACCAAGCCCTACCTTAGGAAGGCTTTCACAGTTTGCGCCGCACAAATTGCTACCGAGCTATGTAACAGATGATGTTATCAATAACAAGCACGTCCATCTCAAGAGGTTCCTTCAAGCGGTTTGTACATTTTATAGACCGTCCAAATTCGACAGCACTTTGGAGATAAATTTGTAATATTTCGAAACGTCGTTCAAGCGTTAATCGATCGTTTTCGTACAACGGTTGATTGTAACAAAGTTTATGCCATTTTAAAGACAAAGAACTGTCAGTGTCACAATTATTTAAAACCAAACCAGCGCCTGACTTACCCTCTATAAAAATGGTAATTCAAGTTCCATAAAAAATGGCCCACAGCCTTACCCTCCCTATAACACCTTACGAGAGCTATTCCGACCGACATTACAGCGCATTCGCGATATTTTGTGACTTTTGTGACAGTCAAGGCATGTGTAGTTTAAAAATAAATCTGACCAACCTTCCCATGGCTCTCAACTTTGGTTTAAACTGTCAAAAAAGGTGGCATAACCTCCCAGATTTCTGTTTGGTCTTCTGATTAAACAGCGGCCTTCTTAGGCTCATACTCAAATCAAATGGATTGCCAACAGCCGCCCGTCAATTACTATTCAAAATCATTTAACCGTTATCACCACTTTAACCTCAGAGCTCCGACAATATGTGTATACGCCGCCTACTTGCTCCCAAGCACAATCAAGCCGACCACCGAAAAAACAAACAAACTCCGAAAACCTCGGACTTAATCAAACGCACAAGGCCTACGTGCATGCTATATGTGAGCGGAGAATATCAAGCAGCCACACCGCACCTCACCTCTCGCTATACAACTAGCAGCTTCCGAGGGAAAATTGTCATTTAGATTTCGACATGTCCTTAAGCTCCTGCGAAAACAACGGAAATTATATAATTATATATTCAATGTGCACACACAGTGAATCCCCCCACCCCACCGGGCAAATATCCACTCGCCGTCGCCAGTATCCCTCCAGTAGCCAAGCATCAGCCAAACTGTGTAGAGCCAGTTCAAAAGGTAGGTATACTATTCCACTGCAGTGCGCTTTGGGTGGATTTCTATTTCTATTCCTGCGAAAGGATTCTCCCAGTAACTATGTGCGGGCCAGAGCAGTGCCAAGCGAATATTTGTGCAGTGAAACACACGCACCCTGGCTCCGTCACCGTCATCATCGATTTCACACACACACACGCGCGCGCTCAAAACTTTATCACGACGAAAGGGTTAACTTGCAGAGAACGGGACAGACTCCGTTGGGGAGGAAAATATGTAAATTGCTTTCATCGATGTCTCGCAGGAAGGGTGGAAATTTCCAATAAAAACATGTTTGTCTTCGGTTTTTTTTTTGCTTTTGTCTTCTGTTTGAACAAATTTTTGAAAAAGACGAAAATGGTCACACTAACCTGGTACTTCTATTTTATCTGGGTCATCGTCGTCATCAAAATCGGAACCAGACGAATCATCAAAGTCATCGTCACCAAAGTCGACGGCTTTCTTTGTTGAAGTCTGAAATGGGAGAAGAAGAAAAAAGAAAGAAGAGAACGCTTTTGAGAAACGGAATTTATGTCAAATGCTTTGTGAGGATGTGTTTAAAGTGCAATCCTCTAACGAGGAAGGAGGTGTTTTTTATTTTTATTTTTATATTTATCATGGTTTATTCAAGAGGGAAATAAGTTGCAGTGTTTTTTTCTTGAAAGTGTAGAGATGGAGAAGGAAATGACGATTTTCAGATTTCTTTGGTCTTTGGTCTGATCTGAACTGTCATTTTTGAGTGTGGGGGGTGATGCCACCCTCTTACTTACCTTTCTAGACCCCCGCCAAAATGCCGGTCCTATGTTCAAGTTATCGTGTCTTAGTGACGTTTTAATTCCTTTCTCATTACTTAAGAACTTTGATAGGATTACATGGGCGTAAGTCAGCTTAAGTGCGACTACTTTGAAAGCACATGTCCTGACAATAATAGAATCAAAGGTCCATTTCAAGCATTTGGTTGAACTTAAATCAATGTTCGTTCATTTTTGACAGAAGCTTAAGCCCACGTAATCCTATTATGTGCGAAACTTCAGTCTTTCGAACATTAACCAAATAAAAGAAACAAAATAGATTGAGTTCGGAGGGGATTACATATTTTACTGGAATATTTTTATCCTTGTTCGAAACTGAGTTTTTGTGAGTTATGTTTGAAGTTTCAATCACTTATCAAATAAGTTTTTTTTTTGTAGGAGTTTCCCCTCGAGGTATACGATGCAAATCATTTATCAAATAAGTTCTGTTACAAAATTCCGCGCTAAATCACCAAATTTTGACAGTTACGAGGCAAATCGCCTAGCAACTTCGCTTTATCTAGTTTATTTTACAAACAGTTTCGAGACTAAACAAAGGAGTTCCTCGATGGGCCTGATTTTCCCAATTTCAACAAATTTGAACTCAAAAAGCCCACCGGATTTGGCGACCTATTCTCATAAAGGGCAAAAATTAATCACCCTTATTCCGAGTGGCGTTTTACTTTCACGACAGAATGGTAGTATAGTTTCGGACATGACGTTCGCCGTAAGCGAATAAGTTCAACATGGCCTTCAGTGACAAATAGCGTTCAACGACTGAAATCCCAAATTCTCGTAATTCCAAATTCAAATTGGCGTTTTTTAAATCGTCGTAAACACCACTCAGAATAGGGGTGAATAGCTTCGTACGAAGCTTTAAAAAACTAATTTTTAAAATATTTTTCAGAACAAATGGAACTTCTGTTTCATTAACATAAACTCCTCGAACCTCCAAATCGTTCATCAGCAACGATTCGCATTGATTTCGTTTCTGATTTCCTTGAAAATTATTTGTGTTCATCCGTGAGTTCAGCGGAGAATCCCAAGCGATACATATTTCGAGCTATTGCTCTGAAGAAGAATCGCCAGCAAGTTGCTGGAAACCTACGCGAGAAAATCTTTTGTAATTTTTTAAAAAATTGAATAGTTGACGCAATAGCTCTGTAAGAACCCAAGGCGGAGCTTCTCAAAACCATTCGTTTTGTGAGAATTTTTAATTTTGTTGGATTTACAATTCTTAGCCGATCCACAGCGGCTTATCGAGAAGATCTTTTATGACAGTAATACCAGTAATACTCTCGGGTGTTTGTAAGACGTTCGCGAGAGGTGGCGCAGTGCAAAAAACTTTATGGCAGTGCAAAAAACACACCCATAAGATATAACTAAGTAAATACTACCTCTTTGGGGGCTCAACCGGGAGAGAGACCCGAATCAGATCGTCTTATGGGTTGATTTTTGTCTCTCCAATCGACTCCTCTTAGCAAGAGTTGCTTTTTTAAAGCTTTTCTTAGTTCCCCCGTCGATTCCCTGCCATAGCTCTAGCGCAAGTTTAATACTAGTCGCTCTCACGAGATTTTTGTCGCACGACTGTAAAGTGCCAAACAATGGGACAAATATCTATCATTGTAAACGAGGGCTATTGTTGGAATTGCAATTAACAATGCGCCTGCGAAAAAATGCAGTTCAAATTAAATGTATCCAGAGGAGAGGTTTTCATTGGAACATCTTCAGCCAGAACTAGGCGACCTTAAGAGGACTCAGTTCTTTGAAAAAGTTCCTTGAAATTACCAAAAGGAGCCAGAATGTGAGAGCTAACTGATGCATACAAAATGAGCGTAGTCTTGTCCCCGCCGTGTAGATCTTAAGAAGATATGTATCACTTTTAAGTTTTTGACTTGGCATTTCTAGACTTCTATTCCCCTTGGCATTAGCTTTGTCCGACACATCATCTTCCTCCTAATATGCACCGAATGGCTAAATATTTACCGGCCAGCAACAACATAGTTCCGCGAACGTATAGCTCGTTAAAGGAAATGGCGATTCGACCCCTTCTTTGTTTAAAGCGCCCTCTACGTAAAAGAAGATGCAAACGAAACATTATTTCTTGACAAATGAATAACCAACTCTGCCAACTAACAAAAATCAAGGTTTTTGCGAACCTTTTTTACAGATTTTACGATTAGCTTACTAGAATTTGACCAATTTGACTGTCGCATTTGACTGTCTTGTGTCTACCTTATTGGATTCCACCCTAGGTCTTCAAACGCAGTCTCACGAGTTGTAATATGCCAGTCTCGGCTTCTTCTGGGTTTTGGAAAGCAACCTTTCGCATGTGTCCAGCTGTAAGTCTTTCCATGCTTTTTAGCAGAAAGAACATAAGAAAAGTAGTCCGAAGTTTCTTGTCGAATTTGACAATCTTTAGTTTCATACCAAAAGTTGTCAAGGTCGACTAAAGCCTCGCCAAAATGTTTCGCCCGACTTTTACCAAGTACCGAGGGTTCGCTATGTACTTCTTCGCTTGTGCCAAATGGGCAGTGGAAATTGTTTTCTCGGACCCTACTCTGCATCTCGCTCTGAAAGTAACATTTTTCGAAAACGAACGTTTTGTACTCTCTATTTCGAAATCAGAATGAAATGTACTTCGAAAGTGGAATCAATATTGTTTTTTGAATTTCGAACGTAGGTATAACAAAGTTCCTACTTAAAAGTGGAACTGAAAGAAATTTCCAAAATGATAGACTTTCGGAACAAAATAGAGAGCAGGTCCCAAATTTGTAAGTAGCTGCTGTATAACTGCCTGCAGGATGGACTTATACCTTCAGCTGTTCTATAACTGCCAGGAAAGACATATAGGTACCTTCAGCAAAACAAATCAAGGGAATTTCAGAATGTTTTCTGACTGACTAGGAAATAGGTGTGGATTCAAGCTGTCGCCTAGCCTTGCCCTATTTAATTCAAACGACTTGTCATGTGTGTACTGCTCATTCTTTGGAAGCGACATTCACAGACCTAAAAATCAAAGTCGCTTGGCCATAAATGATCCGACAGTTGAAGGGAGGTCGGTTGTCAATATTTTCGAACACTCACCTCAAGTGTTCGAAAATGTCACTACAAATCGGTACATTAATCAATAAGAATGACATACAATTTGAACTTATGGTAATTTAGGCTCAGGAAGGGATGATCAGTTTTGCGAAAAGGACCCTTTAGTGCACCTACGTTTTTATCTCAAGTTGATAGGCAAACGCAGAGTATACCTTAAAGTTAAAAAAAAAAACAGCACAAATAAGATTAGAAGAACCCAAAACTCGATTCATGTCCCAAATATTTTTAAAAACTTGCCCTAAAAAATTACTTGCACCTCAAATTCAAACGTGCATTGAAATATCCCTGTCCGAATTTTGTAAAATCCTCAACTGCAGTAAAAAAAGAGGACACGCGTTCAAAGCGTCTACCAAACTTTAAACAGTTTTAAGTTCATTTTGTACTATTCAAAAAAAACATTAAGTTCTAGGAAAATTGCCCAACCCTCTCCATTTTCGACACGACCCCCACCGAAAACTGCTCCATTTTCGCTACACCCCCTCTCCACAAAAATAAATCAATAAATCAGCCCAAACGGCTGTAAGAAGGAAAATTTAAGTTTTCGACTCACTTTTGGCACACACCGACTGCTTACAGTCTGACAACTCACTCGTAAACTGATGCAAATGTCCTGTAGGACAATGCCCAGAAATGAAGAAAAAAATAAACAGAACTGCTTAACCACACACAGTTAAGAAAAACTTGATAAAACTCTCTCGGCTGGAATAACACTGTGGGATGAAACACGTCTTCACCACACGTACTGTTCTCTTCGACTAAAAGGGAACCCTTTCCGTGGGTTGCTGTTTAGCAAGGATAACCGATTCTCGATTCCTTTATACAGTGTCGTGTTTTGGTATAGCAGCAGCAGCAACACCAATATCCTGACACATGCATACTCGTGCTCGTGCTCGTATCTTCTATCTTGTGTTGTTCTATGCCGAGGAGGGTGCTGTGCTGCTGCTGGCCTGGATTTCCGAATTGAAATCAAATTGCTTGAAATCGGTGGCTGCTGCGGCAATAGCGAATCCTCGCTGTAGGTTGGTAATGGTAATCACCCAAAGGATAATATCCAAGCTATACCTATATATGTGTGGAGAATTCAAGTCACGGTAATCCCGAATGCATTCGATTGGGATAAATAAATAATGGGCGCCGGGTGGGAGGCAGTGCAGAGTTGCCCAAGGAGGCACATTGCTCGGGCACGTATATACTGCAAGCAGAAGGACGACTTAACATGTGCACAGTTGTTCAATTATATTAAACGGTGGAAATAGCTGAAGTTCGCCAATAGAGCGAGAGAGGTGCGAATGATAAAGACGACACGCGAGCAAAATCAATAAGGAGCCACTCAAACACAGGTCCTTGCAGTGGATATTAACGTCGTCGTCTTCGCTAATAGTACTCGTACTCTATATCCATCGACATGAGGCAGCCACACCCAAAATCTGATTAAATACAAATTGCGTCGTCCATCATTAGAAATTGACTACACCTTCTTTTCCAGTGCGATTTATGTCTACATCGGGCTTATTGTGGGAGAGTTTGCCGTCCCCAATCCCACCTCCACCTCCACCTCCACCACCCATAACCTTGCAAAAGCGAAAAAATGGAACAAGCTAAAAAGGAAGCAAAACAAACAAAAAAAGACGTACACAGGTATTCGGGGGAAAAGGAGGAAAAACCCAGTGACAATTGTTTGACACTTCCCTGACAGCGACCGACCGACCGGTGTGTTGTTTGTTTTTATTTTGTATTTGTTGATTTTTTGTGTTTTGCTTCGTCCGTTTTGGTGTCGAGTTCTCTTTTGCATCCCCAAATGAGAGGAATTCAATCAAATATAGGGTAAATATTTTTATTTTCCCATTGCTCACGCTCACGCATATGCATAACACTGTGTGGGACATTTTTTTTCTTCTCTTTAGCTAAACTACCCTTGACGAAGGGGGAGGCATTTTTTTTTCTATTTCTTGTGAACGAAAATTCCTAGGGGTTGTGTCGGTTGAGGGAGAACTTTGAGTTCGACTGCGCATGTCGGAGGTTTTCGGTGGAGGTTATTTTGGGAATTTGTGTTGGGGTTTACGCAATAGAGGGAATATTTTTTTTTGTTCCTGTTAAGAGGGTAGAGCAAGCTAAACGGTTGGGATTTAGGGGTGCGAATTGGAGCTCTTTGCAGGAGACTTGGATTTACTTCCTCTTCAAATGCGTGGACAAATGTTTTGTTGAACGTTTAGCGAGCTTTGAGTCCCTGAATATCGTTTTAGGAAAACATTCTCTACGATTAGTGGACTTGTAGTAATCAACTTAAGAAAAATCAGCTCTTCTGGTTCACGATGGCTGAAATTAAAGACACTCAACAAGAGAACAAGGCATCTCAGTTTTTTTTGTGAAATTATTCAGTTATGACATCTGTTGTTAAAAACGCCAAACTAGAACATTAGCCGCGTTCTATTTCCCACTAGATGACTAGCGGCATGTCAAAACCCATACAAAAAAAATATTATATTTCACAAAAAGTACTAGACAAATGGTAAAATGTAAATTTTTTTTATATGGAGTTTGACGTGCCGCTAGTCATTTTCTCGCATATTCGGGCTACTGTTTGACGTTTAAATTTGACAGTATACTGCTGTCACATTTGAAGATTTGGTACCATTCTGCTGTCACGATGTTCTGTGATTTTGCCATTGGGGACGTTCAAGTAGTTGGTTAAATTTTGTGGTGGCGATGTCAATTGGCCGCCAAGATCATGTGATTTGACACCGTTGGACTTCTTTCTTTGGGGTTATTTGACAGAAAGGGTGTACGTCGATAAGCCAGCAACAATTCAAGAGCTATAGGATGAGATAATTCGGCACATTAACGGCATAGAACCTCAAGTATGCCTCAGCGTCATCGAAAATTTGGACCATCGGATGGAGGTGTGCCGCCTAGGTCGCGGCGGCCATTTGGCCGATATTTTCTTCCATACATAATTGAACCATACCAATATTATCATAATAAAAAGAAATGACAATAATTTCCTAAATAATTTGTGTTTTATTCAAAATCAACATCGGCCCTTAACCACCCTTTATTAAGTGAAGTAAGTCTGACAGCTGGCTGAACTGATGTGTCTCAATTTCTGACAGCTCTCTGTCCTAATGTATCTCCGTTTTATTTGGCTTAGATCGGTGCTACGAACAGCTGTTTCAGTTGACGTTTACGGAGATGTAGCTGTAATGTAGAAGTAAATTGACAGTTCGCATATGACGCAGCTGACGTAGAAGAAGTGATGCTACCAACCAATGGGCATATTCAAGAATCTAGTTATTTTAAGTCGACTAGATTTGTCTGGATAAGATGTAAATTAGATTGGTCACTTTTTCTACGTCAGCCACATATGCGAACTGTCAACTTAGTACTCAGTCACGAATTTCTTGACTAAATTCGTCGGCTAGCCCTCCATAAACGTCAACTGTAGCAGCTGCTCATATGACCGATTTCAGCCAATCAAAACCGAGATACATCCAGTCAGACAGCTGTCAGACTTACGAAACTTAGTACTTGAACGCCCCCAATGGCAAAATGACAGAACACCGTGACAGCAGCATACTTGAGCGTCCTCAATCTAACTTCATACAGCTAGTCGACTTAAGGCAACTAGTTTTTTTTAATGTGCGCACTGTTTGATGATGGAACTTTGACAGTGGACGGCTGTTATATTTGAAACTGTCCTGTGACTATCTGTCATAGGTACTATTTTAGCACGGATCGCTTAACAATTCAACGACGCTTCGCGGCAATGAACGTCCTTCCCTCACTATTCGACGAATTATGAAGAAATTTAAAAATGTGGACCAGTTCGAGCAGATCTATTACTTCCAGAATGTCATCGCTATTTTTGGACAGAACACGTAAAAGTGCATTGTTTATTTTGCAATGTATCGTCTTGTTATAACTAGTAACCGTCCCGAGCTTTTGTACACATTTGTGGGCAGATATAATGAGCCAAAATTCGACACCAAACGACGAACTGTCAGGCGGTGGTTGTTCGCCACGATATGCACGTTGAATTAACACAACTGAACCACCGTATGCTCAAAATCCAGCGTCACCATTTCGTCGTGAAGCGATTTATGGTTAAAATTTCATTTAACTGACGTTTCAAAAACACGTCTACTCAAGTCAATCGGTTGATGTATGTCAAAGTTATTGAAGTTTACACCGACATAAAAGATGGCGCACCCCTTTTCTCGCCTTTTTACCAACTTTACACCAACTAATCTTGTGATTTCATCGTCAATAGGACAAAACAATCAGTCCAATATTTTGGTTGCGCCATCTTGCGTGTATTTCCTGTCATTAAAAATATTAATAAACAAAAGTTCCTTGTCAGCCCCAAGACTGTCAAGCAATCGAAGAAGCCCAAGTTGCCGTAAGAGTTACGACAGAAAACAGATTGACCACCGGGGGTAATGGGAACCTCCTCCTCTGCGGGCCTTGAGGCTCTACTTACTCTTAAGCCCTAAGGCATTTTCGTACAAGAATATGATGGAAATAAAGACTTTTGGCTAAGCTAGACAAGGAGCTGGAAATACAACCTGACGCTGGAAAGAGTGTATTCACCGACTCTCTAGTATAGACTTCGAAAGACCATTCGTCACTTGTATCAGTGGTTGAGAGAATGGAAAGTAGAACAACCTTTTCCACCTGATCTACAATTCCCATCCACAGATGGACGGACCTGGAGCAGGATTCTACTCCGAATACTTGAAATATTTAGTTCAATCGGACTTTCTAACAACAGCAGCGTGTTCTCTGATATAAAATTTATTCTTTCCTATCCTGGTCAGCTGATTCGAAGTGGAACTGATTAGGCTGGGGTATTGGCAGTGACAACAGCTACAGGTTGCAACACTTCATGCAAATACCGCCTTTTATTAAAGACCTTGTAAGCCACTAGGACTAGAGCAAAGAGCTACAGGTTCTTGGTGCCCAGAACAATGAAAGACTCGCCTTCATCCCCGGACGCAAAAAAAATAAATAAAAAAAGCTGATGAGCTGCCGGGGTAGGGTTCTTCACTTGAACTCAAACAGGCTGATACCACATTGTTAACTTATTGACAAAATGCAACTTTAAGGGAACTTTCGAACGCAATGGAATCCTTTTCAATTCAATACTCGGCGGCTAAAAAAGACTTAGTTCAACAACTTTTAAACTGCATGCATCTTCGATAAAACGGAAGTAGTCCCCACAATTCGGTCGCAATTACTTCATTGCTCACTTTGATGATTCAATCCACACAAAGGGAGCACACCAAAATTCGCGCTGACAATAAAACGAGGACATGTCAACAGGAAATGCAAACCATCCTCGGTCAAGTGTCCCAATTTCTGTTTGGTGGTGATGATGAATCCTCTATAACAGAAAGGTGACTAACTCTCGGATCTTACTCGACTTGATCACTTCAGGAACTGGTTTCGATTGGTTTTTGTTACTCACGTATACCGGTGTGCAAAATCGAAGAACAAAACCGAAAGCTGCCCTCTCCCAAAACTTTAAGACATGATGTAATACTGAAAGTGCAAGTTCTGCGATATGATAATCAGCCAGTCACAATGCGTAACATTTAGTGTCTTCACACTTGGTAACTGAGATTTTGCATAATTGTCAATAAAATTAAAAACAAAAGAGAAATAATAGACAGAGAGAGAGGGAGAGAGAGACGGGTTAGACTGTTTTGCATGCGTAGGTTCAGCCACGTTTTTAGCCCCCGTCACGAGGAATGCCTGTCAATTATTGGCAAAACGAGAGACTTGCTGAAAGGAATTTTATTCAGATTTAAGTCGAACTGGAGTGGAGTGAATAGGAGACCTAATTTTTTAATTTATTGACGACTAGTGTTCATTTAATTTTTGATCAGATGTGGAAGGCAAAACTTGAAAAGGTACCTTTTCTAAAAATTACATAAAGTTGCGGTTCTAAGTCGAAGAAGTTAGGAGAACCTACAACAAAGTTGAGTAAGTCGCTAAATAGACGATGGTCAGATTGTATGGATGTTGCTCTACTGCTTCCAGCGGCAACAGCAATGCGCAACAGCCGACAATATTTCGATCATTCCTGACAAACAGAACTCAAAGAACAAAATTTAACAATTGCCTATCCGATTTCATTGGAAGTGGAAGTGGAAGAAGGAACACCGCAAGGATCAATATTAGGTGCACTTTTATTTAAAATATAAAACAAAGTGAAGCTACACAACGGGAAAGCGGATTTTGAATTTTTTTTTATTTGTTTTGCCGCCATTTTGGTAAACATTAGTCTTGACAGTTCATATTTGGCAGTCGTAAAGTAGACACGTGGCAAATTTATTATGGAAAAATATTCGATAAACCAACGTGTTTGAATCGTTAAAACATTTTATCAAAATCAATCATCGACTACTGTGATTTTGGGAGAAACAACGTGCCAACAAAACGCACTATTTATCGTGTAGTGAATGATTTCGAAGAAAGAGGGTCTGTAGGTGATAGGCCCAAGCATGGACCACAACGTACTGCAAGATCGGCTGAAAACATTACTGCTGCTCAAGGAAGTGCTCAAAACAATCCATCAACCTCAATTCGACGCCGTACTCAAAGAACAACTTTGGCCACAATTTTGCACAAGGATTTGCATTTGTTTCCATTTAAGATTCAGTTGACACAAGATCTAAAAAGCAAGGTTTATGCAAAAAAAAAAAAACAAGAAACGCTTGAGCAACTCAAACCAAATATTCGTGATGAAATTAATGAAATACCTCGTGAAAGGTGTGAGAATGTAATGAAAAATATGCTCAAAAGGGCTCGCATTTGTGAGACTAACAGAGGCGGACATTTACCTGATATTGTAGTCCATCCAAATTTGCCGACATTAAATAAAACATTTACTAATATAAGATCCATTCTCTTTCATTTAATCAAAAATTATAAACAAACAAAGTAGTGTACCTTCCCGGCGGACAGCCTGTATTAGGTTTCTATGAGGAGCAAGTTCGTGCATTTAAAAATATTCCATTCTGATTGTGGAAGTTTAAGAAAAAAGTGAAATAAAGTCAACTTCTCCCTCGTCTATTTGAATGAAATTAGTTCCAGTTTTTAGATACCTAAAACGCGCATCTTTTAAGTCCAAAATGTCGTTTCAATTTGCTATGTCAGCTGAGCAATATTAACAAATCCTTTGCGAAATTCCTTTTTTATCAATTTGTTAATTGACCAAGATTTTCAAATCGATCTCAGTGGTGTTTTTTTTTTAGTTTTCTTTCAAGGTATAGCTATTCCTATTTTTTTAAAAGCGGGAGGGTTTTTTTTCAAAGAAATACTCGCAATCGGAACTGGAACCGAATGGATTTGATCTGCTTAAGTGCTCATGCGTTTAAGGTTTTGCGGGGTGAATTTTTTTTTTTCAGTTGGTAGATGTAATTGAGATTTAATGCGTGAGCCGATTTTGTTTCTGGAAATTTTAAACAAAAGGTGACGTTAATACCAAGGTTTGTACAAGGCGGCGCAAAAGTAATCCTCCTATCAAAAAATGCTATAAATTTTGCGATTGGCCCCTAATGTCAGTTCTGTTTTGACATCTGTGTAGTAAACACATGCGGAATACACGTTAATAAACAATGTTACGCTACACTGCTCCAGAACGCGGAATATTGGTGACTATTTATTTGAGCAATAATCGGTCGGTGACTTTGGCACAACGTGAATTTCGTCGCAGATTTCCTAGCCGTCCAACGCCTACTGGTGAAACACTGCGACGTTTAGCCGCTCGCCTCGAAGAGACTGGCACAACACGAGATGCTGCCAGGCGTGGCAGACCCCGGAGTAGCCGTTCTGCAGAGAATATTGCTGCTGAAGCCGAAGATGTCATGGAAGCGCCGTCGACATCGACCAGACGACGTGCCACGCAAATGGGTATCAGTCGACGGTCTTTACAGCGAATTTTGGTACAAGATTTGAAGATGTTTCCGTACAAAGTCCAGACGGTGCATCAGCTGTTAGCTGCTGACCGCCAATCACGTCTAACATACGCTCAAGCCATCCTTAATCACCACCAAGAGGAAGATGATTTTTCATCAAAAATAATCATGAGTCCATGAGGCCCATTTCCACCTTAGCGGGTACGTAAATAAGCAAACGCTTCTGGGGCACTGAAAATCCGCGTGTAACCCACGAAGAGCCATTACACCCGCTCAAAGTCACTGTATTGTGCTGTTTTTGCTGGAGGAGTCATCGGACCTTTTTTCTTCGAAGATGTCGCGGGCCAAACGGTTACTGTGAATGGTGAGCGCTACAGAGCAATGATCAACGAGTTCTTTTTGCCGCAACTTGATGAATTGGGATTGGAAAACATGTGGTTCCAACAGGACGGTGCAACGGCACACACTGCACGTGCCACAACCGATATACTGAAGGATGCATTTCCCGGGCGCCTAATCTCCCGTTTTGGCGATTTGCACTGGCCAGCAAGATCGCCTGATTTGACAGCTCCAGACTTCTTTTTTGTGGGGCTTTTTGAAGTCGCGGGTTTATGTCAACAAGCCTCAGACTCTTGCAGCTCTTAAAGACAATATCCGTCAAGAATGTGAGGACCTATCGCCGGAAGTTTTGGCCAAAGTGATGGAAAATGCCATAAAAAGGGCTCAAATGACAATCAACTGTGGCGGCGGCCATTTACATGACATCATATTCTCGACTTGATGTAAAAAAATTAAAAGACCAAATAAAAATAATCCACAAGAAGAATCAAAGTTTGTCATTTTTTTTTTAAATTACAGCCAAAAAACATCGGAAGGTTATTTTTGCGCCACCTTGCATAACGGTCTTTGTACGTTTATTGGCAATACGAGTTATAGGCAGTGTTTTCGACCTCCGAAACCCCCCAACCGATTTCAATGAAATTTTGTGGGTGGGTATGTTCGGTTCCAGGTGGGAATGCAGGATGGTTTTGGACCGTATAGATGACGCTGTTTTCAATGTCCAAAACAACTCAACCAATTTCAATGAAATTTTGTGGTTGGGTATGTTCGGTTCCAGGTGGGAATGCAGGATGGTTTTGGACCCTATAGATGACGCTGTTTTCAATGTCCAAAACAACTCAACCTTCGCTTCTTTGAGCGACCGCCGTGACATCAGCGAACGATTTTTCAAACAAAATCGCAAAACGATGATGGGCTTCATCGTTAGGCACAGTGTTTTTGGAAAATCGCAGTTTCTGGATGTACTCTGCTTTGTTTTTATTAAGAAAATTTTACCGGACCAACTCGATACAATCATTGGCGGGCTACATATGCAAGAAAATTGTCAGGAAAGTTGGTTTCTTGAAACGCATTCGGAAAAGGATGGACTACATGAGAATGTTTATGAAGACCGTCATGATTTTTTCATCACAGAACAGAAATTGCTATCCTTATAGATAGCCCAGCTGTCATCAAAGCCATCAATTCGGCTACCATATCCTCTAAGCTGGTGCAGGAGTGTCGGAACGAACTTGCCCTTCTGGGCGAACGCTTCAGTGTCACACTTCTCTGGGTACCAGGGCATAGTGACATAATAGGTAACGAGTGTGCAGATGAGTTGGCCAGGCGGGGGTCAGCTCTACAAAGCTCACTTGCGGCAAGGGTCCACGTTCCACTAGGAGTGGTCAAGGGACAAATCCACTCATATTTCCTGCAGAAAGCCAATCTCCGATGAAGGGGGTTGACCAATTGCTTCATATAAAGAAAGATATGGCCAACATACGATGAAAATAGAACAAGAAACCTGCTAAACAGAACCCGCCCAGATATTGCCAGAGTCACGGCAACAATCACGGACGCTGGCCAATTGGAGACCACGCTGCCAAACTTGGGATCCCACACAACCCTCATTGCGGAAATACAAATGAGAAAGAAACTCTCTCCCATTTCCTCCGCAAATGTCCGGCACTAGCAAGAGCCAGATTGCGAACACTGAACCAACCGTTTTTCAACGACCTTAGCAACCTTTCGGGTAAAGGAATATTAGATATAATCCGTTTCCTCAACTCCACAGGTGGGATATGAGTTTAGAATGCATCATCTTAACAACCATCACAAACTAGGTCACACGAGTCGTGGTAACAAAGAGGCACATCATAGTGCTACTTGGGTTTCAAGGCTGAAACCGTCACTTCTACCTACCTACCTACATGAGAATGTTAAAATATTCATGCAACATTACCATTCTATTTAATTCGAATAGACATATGTTTTACAGAGAAAAGCTCCTTAAACTTAATCTGGCAAACTGTCAAACAACCACACGTTAAATTGAATTAACCTAACCTGTTTTTTGTTGAATCTTTTTACTTCTTCAATAAAGATATACTTTGGATTCATACGGCAATGATAAGACCACTGATGCATCGGTTGTATGGTGGAACAGACTTTCGCGGAAACGTGTTACTGCCTCTTTTGCCAAAATTTCAAAGAACGGTCTGTCTTGGATGCACAGAAGCCTTCCCTAGTACGCCGGGATCTGCTCTAAATGCTGAACTTACCCCCTCTTGATATTTTTATCATGGGGTGTAAGGGGAAAACCATTTCTCGGTTAAAGAGAGGTGGCTTTTGGCACCACGCGCATGGGAATTTTGAGGAACTTGTGCGAGAATTATCCTTTGGCCCTCATCTTATGGATATGCCGTCTGATGCAATGACCCCAGAAATCCTAGTGGACAAAACTACCTCAGGCAACGGAATGGCTTCGGCCAGACTCTGAACCAGGGAAAGAATGCCATCGTGTATTCACGAATGGCTCCAGAACCGGACTGGGGAAAGCAAGAACATTAGACTACACTACCCCTTAGGTAAACATGCGTCTGTTTTCCAAGTGGAGATTTTCGCTATCCTTATGGCTATAGATTGTGACAAACAGGTGAAGGGCTGGAAGCATATGCGTTTGCAGTGATAGCCAAGCTGTTTTAAAAGAGCTGCATAAACCTCTTACCTCGTCTAAGTAAGTGCTCGAACTTAAGCTTTCTCTGAACTTGGTCGAAAGGCTAAACACAGTGAATCTTGTGTGGTCACACTGGTATCCAGGGAAATGAGATCGCTGCCAGGTTGGGTTCAGATATTTCTTTTAGTCTATTTCTTTAAAACAATCAAGTATTCTCAACAGAGAGCTATAAGGGTTTACAACACTAAAGTGAGACCACATTTCGATTTTTGTTCACCCATATGGTATACTTGTTGCAATCAAGGCCAAATTGAAAGGTCACAATGAGGAGTATCCTGAGATGCAACCGATTTAAGGTTCATGTTAGACGACCTAATGTGGTTAAACATTTAACGAAAGTTGGAGCTCAATACACTTATGACTATTTTTAAAATAAAACATGGGATATCTTACGAACGAGGTCACATTCATAATAAAGAGGAAGGTATGACGTTAATAATGAAAAACAACATCAGCCAAATGGCCACCACGAGCACGCATAGAGGACCATATTCTTTTCATGAAATTTTCCATAACCAAATCGCAAAGTGGCTGCCCTATGTCCTCGATAGCCTCACGAATTTTATCTTTGAGGTCTTGAATCGACGCCGGGCTGTTGGCGTAGACCTTTTCTTTCACGTGGCCCCAAAGGAAGAAGTCGCAAGGAGTCAAATCACAAGACTCGGTGGCCAATTGTGATCACCTCTTCGAGAGATAACACGGTCCGGAAACTTTTCCCGTTAAAGATCAATGGTTTCGTTGCTTGTGTGGCACGTAGCGCCGTCTTGTTGAGAGTAAACGTTGTCCAGATCAATACCATCCAACTCCGACCATCAAAAATCATTAATCATCTCTTGATAGCGCAATCCATTCACCGTAACTGTTGATCCAACCTCATTTTCGAAAAAGTAAGATCCAATGACCCCGCCGGACCATAAACCGCACCAAACAGTCTCACGTTAAGGATGGAGAGGCTTCTCAACAATGAGCCCCAGATGCGACAATTTTGCTTGTTGATGTAGCCACCGAGGTGGAAATGGTCATCAGTCAAGAAAAAATGCTTTAGTTTTACGAACTGTGACTGCAAGATTTTCACCATTTTTGTAGTGAATTTTAATAATTTCAATGCGTTGTTGAAGCGTGTATCGTTCCATTTTTAGTAATGGCTTAGTTTCTACTTGTCAAATGTCAAAGAATAAAGGCTTCAAAAGTGACAGCTACCGAAATAGAGGGTCATTCACAATAACACCTCTCATTGGAAAACCGTTTATTTATGGAACTACAAAGTATTTAAATGGAGTAGAATCCCGATTATCGACATCGACCTGGTAAAAAAAAACTGCGCATTGCACGTTTGAGATGGCTAGGACATGTAGAGCGGATGGACATCAACGCTCCGGCCCGCAGAGTCTTCCATTCCAACCCAGAGGGTCAACGTAGTAGAGGAAGACCTCGCCTTAGGTGGCGCGCACAAGTAGAAAACGAACTCAACCAACTTGGAGTGCGCAACTGGAGGCAGTTGGCTAAGGACCGGACTAACTGGAGAGGATTGTTTGTTGAGGACGAATTTGAAAAACAATAACAGTATGTGTTCCCAAGAATCCGCTGTCAGAATTCAACTGTTCAATCACTTTAGGACGATTGTGGCTCGAAATAGTTAATTTTCCAACCCAAGGCCTTGTTGACACGGATGTGACTCCCAAGCAGTAATCGAATCGAATGAAAAATCGACAGAAATATCCAACTATCAGGAGCAGCTCCTCTTTGTATTCGAGGCTTCGTTAACAACCTCAAAATAATGCAAATCTACACGACAACATTGGCTCGGACACGCAGTAAATTTGGGCGGATAGTTGGGTGCTTAGTGAATATGGTCTCAATATGAAAGGCATCATCCTGTCAATGCCCGCCCAGTGGTGGAACTGTCTAACCTCCTCGTTGAGTAGGTACCCACTCATCTAATCCCAGTGATGGAACTGTCTTATGCACGTGGATTTTGCTGAATATACCCCCTCGTGGTAGCCACCTATCTCATTCTGACAAGACTTGCTAAACTTGTAGCACAAGCGTTGAACAGAAAGCGAATCTCAACACTTTCACGGAAATGTGTCGCAAGTACTTTTGACTAAATGCATCTCAGGAGTGCAACATGAGTTCCTCAAAAGAAACTCCCTCGGGCTCACCGTGACAGCCGGGAACAAGCTTTATGCTCCATTTAAGTAGCAAAGTATGTTACAAAATGGCTCCCCCGATTGTTGGAATTGGAACCTATGCCGATTGACCTTTGTATCTCCAACGCCTTTGAGAATAGACCGACATTGCTACCGAAGTCTACCGATTTTACTGTCGTGGGTTCAGTTTATGTAACATTACTCCCGGTCCGGCAGGATGCATTTACTGCCTAAAACCCTATATCTATACCCACTAACTCTTCATCGATTTTAATGCCACATACGACAGCATTTCTAGAGACGAACTATATTGAGCTTACTTTTGTGCAAAATTGTCAGGCTGTGCAGAATGACTATGAACAACACCTGCTGCTCTAAAACAATCACCGAGAGCTTGGATGTCAAAGGACTGGGCCAAGATGATGCGCTGTCTTGTGACAATTTTAAACATCGTACTTGATGGAATTCTTCCCCAATAACATCGATTTATCGAAAGGAAGGTTCGAGCGTCGACTACCTCGACTCCATTAAAAACGGCATCGCCGTCGTCAAAAACAACGCAATAAAGACACCGAATTAGGTAGCGCACCAAATGTTTAAGGTGACTAACTTGGACTGCACAACTTGAGGCAGTAAGCCAAGGACTGCACTACCTGGAGAGGCGTAGGATGTTGAGACTCCGACCGATTCGGATTCGGCATTATACCTAAGCAAGTGGGAAGCTTGTTTACGTCCGAAGCAACTCCTTATTCTCTGCAAATCTCTGCCCCTAAAACTATGTCGTAACAAGTTGATAGGTACCTATACAGAAAAAAGACAGCGATACTCATCGAATTAGCATCAAATCTGCATTCGGTGGAGCTCAGAAGACCCTGACCTATGTCTGACTTATTGGTACTTCAATAGTTGATGTTCCATGCAACTTGTTCAGATTACCCCCGAATATTTAAAAATTCGACACAACTAAAGTGCTTCAGCTAACAGCTGGACAACCGCGAGAACAACACTGCTCTGAACCCAATTTTGGTTACTTAACTTAAGGTGGCGCTGTAGTCCGTTGAAACTCGCTTTCTGAAGACTTATCACAAGAGGACTACAAGTTGCAACAACTAAAGTGCAGAAGTGATCTGTATGTATGGTTTGCCTCTCCTCGACAGAATTACAAGCATTTGAAATGAAGGAGGACCTTCAAACGCGCAAAATACTGTCAAAATAAACTAATTAATGACAGTCAGTGACGTTTGTGGCCTCATCGACGTATTGATGTCAACAGAAATTTACATTCGGTGCACCAGATATACAAAGAAACCAGAACTACAAGAGCAGGTGTCGCATGTTTAAAATGGTTGGCACTGAGAAAGGCACGTGTTAGTGGGATGTTTCACAACCCAACGGCAGGAACTTACTCAAACGCATTTAACAAATGGAATTTGTTACTTCAAAGGGTGGCGAGTCCTTCTGTTTAGATCTCCGTCGCCCTAGTAACACCGCGCAACGTCACAGGCAGTCAGACCACAAGCGTTTGCATTATTTATGATCCAAGTGGAACAAAAGACGCGGAATCCTAAAATTAATATCGACGTGCTTTGAATTAACAAAATTCTAGGCTATATAGACAACCACGAGTAGAAGAATCTAAAAAAAAAATTATTTTTCAAGGTCTCTCTTTCACCGACCGGCAGCACTAATCAAACTCGTTTCCGACAATTCCCCCAAAAACACGTGTTTTTCGACAAAAATCAGAATTTACACCAACACTGTTGCCTTCACTAAAATATTATGATAAAACCGCAGGTTTTCGGAAATTTGTGCACGATTTGCCCGAAAATAAAGTGTTTTGTTTACTTGGTGAAACATTTTGTAAGCCACTGTGGCCAGGCCATTCTCAGCTGATACATTTTTCGCTTGCTATAAATTCCCTTGCCCGTCACATGTCAGTGGCGCATTTGTTATACACTTTTTCCTGTTTCTCACTTCTTTTCTTTACGCAAAATTCTTTAAAAATATTATCAATTTTACAGCAACTTTACTGGGATTGGTGTAAATTCAATTCTCGCAGGAACAACAATCAAATGTCGCACCAGAGATGAAGACAAGAAAAAACCCCACGAAAGATGTCTTGATAGAAAGAGAAAAAAATATTAGAATTTTCTTTTACCATTTTCCTGGGTTCCACGGGCAATTAAATCCACAAAATTATATAAAATGTAATCCAATGAAATTGCTGTTTTTTTACGCACTACAAAACGCGAAGGAAAACACTCGAAACCGAAACTTTCTGCCAGAACCTCCGACGTAATTCCTCAGAATTTCTTTATTTTTATTTTTCCCCGACGTGTACTGAATATTTCCAACTTCACGAAACACAATGAGCGTTTGTTTTTTTCTTTTCTTCGGCGATATTATTTCTTTTTGTTCCGCACGCTTCGTTTATTTGATAAAATAATGGAAAAGGTGTTTTTTTTTTTCTAAATAAATACGCTTTGCTTGGTTTCTTTTGGGTTTTGTACTTTTTTTTTTACTGTTTCACGTTTTTGCCAACCGTGCGCGAGACCGAAACAGGCAACCGCCCCAAGAAAGATACGTGAATGAAGTGGAAAAAAATGTACAGACAAATATTTCAATTCGTATAGAAAATTTTTATTCCCTCTTTTTGGTACTCACTTTTTTATTTCTCTTCGGCGGGGATTTTTTCTCCATTTTTTTCATTTTCTGTGGTCTCGCTCTAACACTCTTTTTTTTTTTTGTTGCTCGTTCTCCGGCGATTCTCTTTTGTGTCGAATGGAACAGCTGACGCTGAGATAAGCAGGCGAGCGAATAGGATGGCAACTGTTGGGACAAAGAAGAAAAAATGTATTGACGTGGGAGAAAGAAAAGGAAAAAATTCTTACGTTTTGTTGAGGAAAAAAGTCGGACGTCCCTCTCACACGAGTTGCGAACTAAAAGTGACGGCGGCGACAATGCGATGATTAACTGACAGCGATGCAGACTGAAATGTGCTGCTGCCTGCTGGTGGATGGACACGTTTGACATTTTTGTAGCCTTGTAGCGGGCAGAATTGATTGTCATGTTGCTGTCGTGGGAAAGATGGTGGTAAAGAGGATGTGACGTAATGCTTTGATTTGATTGTCGGTTAGGCTTTTAAAAGTAGTGTATAGGTCCACGATTGATATTACAAACCTCTGAAATCGAAACAAATGGCGTCCGGAATCGAAAAATTCACTTCTGAAACCGTTTCATTGGCACAAAAAATACTCTTCTAGTGATTACGAGGAGAGAATTTCGCTTCTCGATTTGAAGTCGGAATCCACTCAAGAAGTGTAATTTATGTATTTATTACAAGTCAGCTGACAGCAGCCGTAGACTATTTTTTGGCATTTCACCAATACTTTTGTGGAATCTTTCAGAAGTAGTTTTGTTGTTCCATTGGATTTCAGAATGATCCCCGAGTGAAACCAATGGAAAAAGACAAAAGTCCAAGGCGTTCCCAGATGCGTTTTTTATAAGCGATTTGTCTGAGTTCTGAGTTGTTCTTATATCAGTCTTGGGCTGTAATACTTTTTTATGCGATTTAATCTCCGAAATTTCACAAATTCAGGAACAGCCATGTATGCATCTGCTAAACAGAAAGAAACTCACCCTTCCTCCTCTTTGACGTATTTATATTTTGACAGCGCGACGCGGCACGGCGCAAAAGGGCAATAGTAGATCTAGATAGTTAAAGTGCAGCGATACATTACATTTTGTATTGACAGCGCGCATTTTTGTCATGAGATGAGATAATTTCTCTCATATAATGCTCATCATGACTCATGAGATGAAATATCACGTGGAGTCATTCCATTTCATCTCATGATTGGATGTCAGTGATCGCTCTCTGCGATTATTTCTTGACATGAATTTGACAGATGCTTGTTTTGTTGTTGCTTTCTCCTAGAAATGTAATTTTTTACATCTAAGACTTCTCTTGCTGTTGCGATACGAAATGAAATGCCATGGCATGATTTGCCCAGCATAGATATGAGAAAATTGTATGGATAGATGTCAGACATTTAGTCGGAGAGATTATATCTCTAGTGGAGTCGGAGTGTATCTCTTATTTTTGTTGTTATTTCAACATGGCGTACATGACGTTAGAAGCGAAAAGGTTTATAAAAAATCTGAGTCCAATGGGGACGTTCAAGTATTTAGGTCCCTAAGTTTGACAGCTGTCTAATTTTTGCCTAGATCGTTCACAGACCAGCTTTCTCAGTTGACTTTTATATGACAGCATGGTTCGACATTCGAACATAAACAGACGGACAGAAAAACCATCCCAATTGAAACACTGAAATCAATTTGCTTGCAATAATGAATATTCTCGTTTATTTCTAAATTTTGTTTGAACAATGCCACATACAAACATCCTTATTCGCACATAAATTGAATTGTTTCAAAAAAATCAACGTCCTTTTGAAATAGCATTGAGAATTAGAAGTTAACACACATTTACTCAAGTTTTTAGTATTTCTATAATTATTTTAGTTTTTTTTTTGGACACATACCTACTTGTTATATTTTTTCCTAATTGTCAACATTCAATAATCATGCTTTCTGTTTCAAAAGGCCTCACACGGGTACAATTTTTTTTCGAAAGAAATCAAAATCTATTAGCTGCCATCTGCGAGGGGGACTGCTTCCTTAGGTGGTATGTCCACAAGGAATGCAGGAATTTCTCCCAAAGATGTTGTAGAGATGCAATTCCATTCGTTTAGTGTGAACACACCCTTTTCTCTGTCACTCAAGATGTGACTTGGGTTGTTTTGTGTTAACAATTTTAATTTATTTCATATATAGAATATTTTTTCAAACATGGAATAAAGTTTTCTATCAAACAGGTTTTTTTTTTGGTTTTAATTTTATGGTTAACATTTAACACTCAGCATATATAGTTTATTTAGTTATTTAAGTGGGTACATTTAGGTGTATTTTAGAGTATAAGGTTTGTAAGTCTTTCTTATGACAACAAAAAGCAATTGTTCACATGTACATTGTTATATTTAAAAGAAATGAAAATTCACATTTCATAAACACGTTGTAAAGTAAACGAAACAAAATTGTATTTCGTATATAAAACATACATAATTATTGTAAAAAAGCAGTCAGTTAATTTACTCATTTGTGTGTAAAGTGGAAATCATAATTGTTATGCCTGTCACAACATATACGCTTGTTCATAGTTGGCTGGATTGTTATTGGTTTTCTTATTTCTTTTGTGTAGGACACTGATTATTTTATGGTTAGGAATAAATTATGACTTATTATATCCTTGCACAGAAAACACCGAGAGTGATAATTTATAAATATGCCATATATATCCGGATTAACATTAATTATGAAGTTCACACTTATCACAGCAATAATTACATAATTTTTTTTTATTTTTACTTGTTTTTTTTTCTTATGGTACTTGTTATTCTATAGCGTTAAGGACAATGAAAGCATTTCCGGGGGAAGATGCACTTGATGATAATTGTTTGGTGTGAATGTGTATTGTGCCATAGAGTGGAATGGAATGGAATGGAGGGACGTTGTTTTTTGCCGCCTGCAACAATCGGTGTTCTTAAAAGGAAGGGGAAGCCCAAACGACCTATTTAACGACAGTAAGGGTTCAAAAGAGACAAAGCAGCCGGGAATCCCAATAAACCAGAGGGTTCGCATTTCGTTTGCGGAAGAGATTACCTGAGAGTCCCAGGCGAAGCATGAAACTCGTAAAATAGCCGCCGTTGCGCCGAATATTGATGGAAGAATCGCCGGCGATTCGCCAAAAAACCACGCAAATGAACAAAACAACATACATGGGACTTGGGAAAATATATGCAAATTCACGGGAGTGCTACTGATGTTAGAGAAGAATAAGTCCAAGTTATATATTTATCTGCAAAATTTTTAATATTGGAAAGGATCAGACACAATCCCTGTTGAATATATTCAGCCTTATTGTGAGTTTCGCCCGAACAATATTCCATGAATCATTGTTACCGTTTCAAATTAGAATGAGCTGGCTTATGGACTTGTCGCATTCATTTTGAATACCTAAGGAAAAATACCCAACCTACACTTGTTTTCTATTTCAATCACGAGCTACTTCTGTTCTTCACCACTGGTTAACAAAAAGAAATAAACAGGACCCTAATCGCGTAAGGACAATACCATCGAATGACATCGGTTATAACCAAAAAATGATTATCGTCGGAACAATTATTGGACGATCATCGTTTTTTCTTTGGAATAAAAATCCAATGAGTTACTTTGCGAATGGAATTTCCCCCTGATGGAGAAACAAGAGAGTAGGTTCGAAGTAATTGGCGGGCTATAGATGAGGAAATGCTCTGCCTATCGATTCCAAGAGAAAGAGTTAACTATCCGCTTTGCAAACGAGACCGACACGTAGTGGTTGTGAGAAAAACGATAAAACATGTCAATCTGCGGAAGCAATGCTTAAATTACGAGTAGAAATGTTAGGAAGACGATAAAGTTTCGAGTAGGAGTGGGCGAACTTGTTTCCCAGTCATTTTTGAAGTATCCACCTTGGAGGATTATCGGAGCTAGTTTAGAAGTGTCTGGGTGGATGACGAAAGAAGGAAGTTCAAAAGAAATTAACTGAATAGTTAAAGGGAAGATGGAGACATCGTCTCATACCAGGGCCGATTACATCCACTTAAGATAAGACAAACTCAGTTGGTCATGGCTACAGAAAATATCTCCAAGATCATCCCAAATTAGCCACCATGTCTGAAAAGACCAAACACTTCCACGAGATAACCGTCCCACGGGACCAACTTCGGGAGCAGTACACTCCTGATAATATCATTAACTACATGATTCATCGAATGCCATACTGAGCGATGTTAGGCGTCAACGTTAAGCGAGTAGCTTAAAGAATACAGCAAGCTAAGGCTTTATGTATAAACGGTCTGTTCGGGAATTAGCTTTGGCCGGCTCTATCAATGGAAATCCAATCAGTTGATGGCTCACACATCGACACATCGAGAGGAAGCGTTGATGTGGTCAGCTCTATTTGTTTTACTCGCGGCGTACGTCCAAAATGCAGTCCGTGTGACACTTGCTTTAATGATGGCGTTGTGCGTGTGTGTGCTGTTATGATGTAAATTTGATTGTTTTTGAAGCAACATTTAAGCTCGTCATTTGTGTTTTATTAGTAATTTTATTGTTTAGTTCTATGATTCAAATTCACCGGCTTATTAGATGTAAGCAGAGTTTAGAACGCACCTTTTTTGGGTGCGTTAATGTGCTTAGTTATACAAAAAAAGGAAAACCTCTTGACTTGTTTAATTTGTTTTCAGGTATTTGTAGGCGTTCTGTTCTTCTTTAAGATCAACTATTTGATGCTATAGACAATTTGTTTGTTAGTTCCAACGACACATACAAGAGCTTCCTCTAAATACTTTAAAGTGCATGCCCATTGTTCACAGACCAAGGGTTTGCTAAAAATCACGCAGACTCTAGATCTACCTACTTTGCTTCGACAAAGTTTGTTCAATTGTTTGTTACATACTGAAAGTCTGAGCCGATAGCACACAAACTCGTGTCACTTTTGATAACTTGACACAATGGCCTGGGGTGAAACGTTTCTTAAACAACAAAAGAGCCAAATGGTGGTTGGAATGACCGATAGCCAGCGACGTTCTCAGGCCGGGGCTACACGCTGATGTGGAGATCTTAAGTGGGCATTCGTATTTTCTGTTCAATCTACTCTTCTTTCTCTCCAATTGGTCTACAAAAAAGTCCTGCCTCTCATGCCCGTGTAGTCGCGGCCTTAGAACACTGAACCACGTCACTGTTCACTCTCAAATTAAATGCTGTTGCGTTTCAAATGCTTTCGTTTCAAATGCTATCGCCTCAGACGAGTACATCAACAGGCCAAATCCCAGCCACCGCTTACAATAGTACATAGTTAGTTAACAAAACAAAAAAATATATAGTAACATCCTTACATTCATCAGTTTGTCTTTATTTTTTGTTGTATTTCATCCTTTTCCTACGATATTTCAATAATTTTACCTCATTTAATATTACTAATTAAACACTAATCAAACAAATATAATATTAAATTAATTAAATTAAGTTTTAGAACGAGAAAAAAACAAACAAAAAGTAGTTACCCTACATACTAAACAAGTTTTGTTAACGACTCTGGAACCATTTCTAATTTTTACCATTTGTTGCTGCTGTCGAACTCATTCCGGCGGTTGATTCGGCAGATGAATTGCCATTTTGTAGCGGTAGACACTGCTGGGGAATTTCTGTCATCGGTGAGAGATTATTGTTTTTGGACTCCTTGTATTTCGGTGTGGCGAGGGACTTTTTCTTCGATGGGAAAAATACCTGAAATGTTTTACAGGTTAATGTTTAGTTGGAGTTGGTGGAGCCAAGTTGTTTACCTTCAAAGCGCCCTTGATCATCAAGAAGAACCAGTAGACTTGTGGGAGAAACAGTATGAGTATGCTGATGATGCACCCGCGGGGTAGTGTTGCAATGGACTGTAACGAAAGCACGTTTTATTTGAGGTTAAGTTGAAAATGGATATATGCACTTACATCAATGTACGAACTGTTGATGACTTCGCTGTACTTGTAGAATACATATGGCCACATCACAATGCGGCAGAGGAAGAACGAGCCCAGCATTACCAGGCCGTTGGCAATGTAGATGTTTGAGTCTTTCAAGCCCAGTGTGCTAAGGATGCTGCGCAACGAGACAAATGGCGTGGAGAACTCCATCATGAACATGTAGCTGTAAATGCAGTGACCGCCGCCGCGAATGTACTGTAAAGAGAAGGTAAAAAACAATTATTATTTGTTTAAAGAGAAAAGAGTGTTGGGTAGGTTAGGTTGAGTGGGGTTGTGAGATTGTCACAGAAGACCAGGCACCATGCATGTGATAGAAACAAAATAGCATCCTACACAAGCGATCCTGGATAGATGAGTCAACTGAAAATGAATGAATTGGAAAAATACGCGATTGGGAAACAAAATTTGGCTCTATTGATCCACGGTTGAAGGTTTTCGTTTAACAACTCGTCAATATTGATAAAGAACGATGGCTTCGGGCAATTTTCTTTCGTTGGACACAATTTGTTTGTAAATGGGATTGTTTTAATAAACTTTTGTCTCAGCAGACAACAATTCAGGCTATCTTCCTACGAGTTAGAAAGCTTTACACAAAATGGTAGGAACTGAGGGAGATTAACCAAGCCGTTTGTACACCGGTGAGGGAAAGTCCGGCAGATAGAAAAATTGCTGGGGCATTCATGAAGAGCTACCTGTCAGCCAGATAACCAGGGGTCAGATTGTGTAAGGCGAAACGATCAAACGTTTTCGTGCGCACAAATGATTTGCCCAGTGTTACACAAGCAAGTTTCTTCGTGCTTCGTTTGAACGTTTCGCTTTACAGAATGCCGATCCAGGTCCTAGATGACGAAGAGACCGCTTGCAGTCACACCTTTTCTCATTGGGAAACCGTGTAATTCGGCGGAAGTTGTCCGCCGGAGGGAAAACAGTCTCTGAGAAAACGAAGACAGGTTCGAAGGATAATTAATTTAGCATATCAGAGACGGAGTATTTTCATCCAAAGACAGATGGGACAAGGAGCTATCGAACTCATCGAAAAGTCGTTCCATCTGTCCACTTGGGTATGTAGGTTAGGTTAGGTGGCTGTGTAGCAACACACACTTAGACCAGATTGATAGGTCTTTGTTATACCACATGCGTGAGCGAAAGGAAAGATGGCCAGGCCAATTTCTAGACCGGACTTGACTAAGTAATGCATTGGGAAGTGAGCCCACTAACTGTTTGCACCTCAGAAAACATTAAACAAGTCGAGAAACTTCTACTTGAGGATGCCCGAATGAAGTTTAAGACGATAGCTAAGAACACAAACCTTTCTATTGGTGGCATACCATTCTTCATGACTGTCTCAACCTTTCAAAAGTCAGTGCAAAATGGGTCTTACGAATGTCCGCAGCGCCCCAGAAAAAAGTGCAAAATGCAAAAGGAGCTGTGGAGAGAAGACCCGGTAAGAATTTTTAATAGAATTGTTACTGGGGATGAAACATGGGTTCATCAATACGACCCTGAAAGCAAACAGAAGTCCATGCAGTGGCACAAGAAGGGCACAGGCCCCCGCTGAAGTTCAAGATCACTCCGTCCGCCGGGAAGGTGACGGCTACAGTTTTTTGGAACTGAATCGAGTACAAAAAAAGGTAAAATCATAAACGTCACTTCCGACGCATCCACTTTGCATCATTTAAGGAAAGAAATAAAGAAAACAACGGGGTAAATTATTGTAATCGATAAATAGGCCTTTGCAATTTCGGTTTTAAAGACAACTTCATGTAAATACATATTGTTTTTCAAATGTTTCATTCGGAAGGTCCAATTTCTCGTCACTTTTTCGAGCATTTCGGCCTGTATTCCACGAATTACGCGTGTCCTGTAGGGCTTCAATCGAGTTCGGCTTGTCCACATAGACTAACGACCTTACATAACCCCACAAGAAATAATCAAGAGGCATGATCTTGGCGGCCAACTTACAGGGCCATTTCGAGAGATAAGCTGCTCACCAAATTCATCCTTCAACATTTCCATTGTTTCACGAGCTGTGTGGCATGTGGCAACATCTTGATGAAACCACATGTCAACCAAATTAAACTCAGCCAACTGGGGCAAAAAAAAAGTCGCGTATCATGGGTCGATATCGTTCGCCGTTGACGGTAACGTTTCTTCCACTGTCGTCTTTGAAGAAAAATGGACCGATGATGCCACTAGCCCATAAACCACACCAAACTGTCGTTTTTTCGGGATGCATTGGCAATTCTTGTATGCGAGTCGATGGTTTAATGTCCAACAAAGTAAATTTGGTGCGAAATTTGGTGATAACAATCGTTGCTCGTTTGTAAGTCTTTCCATGATTAAATGGCAGAGTATACTGAAAACTTTTCACTTTGACAGATGACGTTTGGACGGCATTACTTACCAGTGCTGTCAACCTGAAAAACTTAAAATTGAGCCTTAAAATTTTGTTCGTGTGTCGCCGATTCACGCCTTAACGCATTTGCCAATTTTGACCAAACTTTCACTTTGGTATTGGTCTATATATTATTTTTGTGAAGTTTGGTTGAAATCGGAAAACGTATGCGTCTGTTGTGCGTGCGTGCCATGCCACTCAACAGGTTGTCAATCTCTGAAACCCTCAACTGATTTCAATGAAATGTTGTGGATGTGTATGGTTGGTTGCATCGTAAGGGATAGGATAGTTTTGGGCACGATTGGTGGCGCTGTATCGCAAGCATTAAAGAATATGTGATGTGACATGTGGCCTATGTGTACGAAGGCCGTACGTTCTATAGCACCTTTATCGAATGTCAAGTGATAAAAAAAAATATCCGAACGGTGATTCTTACTTCCCGGGCATACTTTGAGCGACCACCTCTCGCTTCTTCAAACAAAAGCTCAAAACGATCATGGGTGTAGCACTACATTATCGGCCATATAACACACCTGGCCAAATAGTTATCTAGTTGCGCCACGAGCGCTAGTGTGCCAAAAAGCATATTGTCATTTTTCCTTCTAGAAGGAAGTATAATTATTAGCGAACTAGAGACCAAGATGGTCGTAATGGTTCCGAGATTGGATTGTTTTATAAATAAATAAATTTAAACTAAATTCTGTAGTGTTTTTGTAAATTTATCGGTTGAATAGAGACTATAATGGGCTTCATCGTTAAGCACAATGCCAAAGGTAGGCGAAGGACTCTTCCTGTTAGATATTTAATTCGCTCTCTATATAACCATCTCCCCAAATGGAGACAGTGAAGACAATGGACAAGCAAATCAACGCTGCAGTCTACATCCACTGCAAATGGGATTAAGGTTAGGTTAGGTTAGGGTAGTGCTGCAGATCGGGATCTGCTATACGCTACTTAGTTCCATGTGGACCCATTTCGATGCCCTTGTCGGGTATTTAAGTAAATCATACTCCAAAGACTATAAGAACTGTCCAAGACCTGTTAAAAGTATGCGAATTCGAGGTGTTCTATGAACCCCTTAAGTAGTTCTCGCTCGCCATGCACAAAGCATGCACTTTGCCTCAGTTCACACTGTCCCCCCGCAGGCCATGCCTTCGATTGCGCTTACAATTTATTCCCATTGACAAAGTCGAATTTAAAACATTTTGCAAGACCCACAATGTATGCGCCACTGGGCCTGCTCCGCTCTACTCTGCTTACGACCCGTGCCAGTTCTTCGGGTCTATTTTTGCTTTTTAATTAACAACGATTGCATAAAAACAATTCCCCTTGTTCATTGAGTAGAAAAAAAAAATAGACAACCGCTTGTCGGGCGGCCAATTACCTTCATTCACACACACAGTCGATTGAAAACAACAAAAAAAAAAAAAAACACACGCACCGAAAAGGAAAATCGCTTGTCATTGCATCACGATGGCTCAAAGGTGAGTGCCGTCACTTGGCACACTTTTCCACCGCGCGCCGCCAATACATACACTCGATGAAAGTGAAAACATGACTTGTGTGCGTGTGCGGTTATTTTATTAGCAAAGCCAAAACAAACTGTATACTCACTGTCACAACCAAAAGCCCGAACGTTCCGATGAACACATGATGTATCATCATGACTGGATGCGATAGCACGTACTTGAGGAAGTCCCATTTGCCGCCTTCCGGGATCTGGATGGGCTCACCGTCGTAGTCGTAGATTTCGTCTTCGTGATGACGCTTGTGGAACAGGGGAGACGTCTCGTCGATGGGACTCGGTGACAGCGATGGCGAAGCTGACAGTTTGCGGGCATTTGCCGCGATGTGCTTGTCGTAGAGTCCGTTTGTTGTGTGATTCAATGTCGGCGACGGTGTGAACGCCGGATTTGAGGTTAGCTTCATTAGTTTTAGCTTGTCGGAGATCTTTTGCGTGTGCACCTTGTACATGGACCAGATGTCGTACATAAAGTAGGCTGTGCCGAACCAGGCGTATGCCTCCATGAAGAAATGCGATGCGTATACAAAGGATTTGCTGCAGGTGGACTTGCAGACGATAAGGCCGGCCAGAAAGGAGAAGGCCGCCTGCACGGCAGACACGATTCTGAAAAGATAAACGGTTGAGGGTTAGTATCGGCTGATGTGTATGGGGCCACTGAGATCAGTAGGCCGAGTCCTGTCAGACAAAAAAATATAGTTTTCAAAATTCTTGAGTAAAATGTTCACACATGTGGGACGGATGTCAAGTCGCTTCCCACCGCAGAGGGCATTGGATGGCCTGATTCCGCATGGTCCATTGAGAACGTTGGGCAGCACGGAAGCTCGCCACTGTCCCAACTGTGGTGACATCAACAGTTCCATTTGGACAGCCATCAGGAATTCCAAAAAATTGTATACCCCAATCGGTTTTTCCCGTAGTGCGCACAAGGACGTTATGAAAATTCAAGTGCCAAACCCGCCAAGGAAGTACAAAAGGATATCTCCCGAGTTTCTGAAACTCCTCGAGCCATATGAGCAGGAGCCACCAAAACCCCAAACTAAAAGGAACTCGAGAGTGATGATAGTTGCGCCTGACAGCGACGAGGAGCCGCCCAAAGATCACCCCAAAAGGAGGGGTGTGCGCGAATTCCTTGCAAAGATGATGGAAAGCCAGTCAAAGCAGCCACAGTCTAGGCCGCAAGAACAGCTCACAAGTGGAGCGAAACTTTGTACGTTTAAAGCGACCCAAGATGAATCGCTCAAAACGCAGGCAGCTGCCTATAATCAGCGATTTCCATTTCAACCAAGGATCAGGATGCTCAAGACAGAAGAAAATACAAAAACAAAGCAAAAGGATGTCAAAGAAATACCTCATTTGCGGATGCAAACTTTTGACGCATCGATAGATCACTCGAAGGACAAAGTTGTCGCTGGATTCACTGAGGTGACAAAAGGCCGGGCCGAGATTTATACCCCAACCAGAAAGACTGAGCACCCTCCAGTGCTGAAAAGAGTGTTCCTGCCCCCAAGAAGTAAAATACAAAGCGAGTCAAACGATCAAGAAGGACTCTACGGAATTCGACCGAAGAAAACGGTGCGTACGCCTCTTCGCATTGATCCAGAGGAAGGTCAAGGTCCTGAGTATATTTTGGGAGTTCCAGATGAAGTCCTTCGAAAATCCATTCGAAAAAGGAAGTCGAAGTAATTCATAGGTAAAGTCGCGATGAATTTTGGGCTCATCTCGAGAACAGATTCCATGACAATTTTCAACTGAAACTGTCAAAAGACAAAAGAAAAAAAAGTTGCCCATCCAGAGAAACTGTAGAGAACGTTCCATTGATAAATGGCCAGCGCAACGTCAAACTTACGTAAAAAACAATATTTAAACAAAATTGACATCTAACACAAATGGCGGTTGATGTCAGTTTTGTTTATACAAAGTTTGACATTAATTTGACGTACAGCTACCCATCTATCGGTCAAAATAAAAAGAAACTCCCCATACTGACACGTTGACAATAAAGTGTGACGTCCATGGGATGCTTAACTTTTTTTTTGGGTCCGTTCAATAAACAAGCGAAAATCTTTTCTTGTTGCAACTGGTGTCAAATTACCGCCTCACTTAATGACTGCATTATCACTCCGTAATTAGGTCTCAGTTTGTAAAATATGTCGCTTACAAATTGTCCAATTTGACAGTTCTTTTTGTGGACAAACAACATTATATTTCGCTGCAAATAAAGTGCATCCGTTATATGTTATTATTCATTATTTACTTTAATTCCCGTTGATGTTTATCGTATACAATTCATCTGTCGTTTTGTCAGCAACCTGTTTTTTAGAATGTGGACGTTCCGATTTCTAGTTTAGCAAGTCTGACAGCTGACTGGCTTGATGTATTTCAAAATGTTCAGTAGCCCACAAATCTACAGTCAAGAAAATTCTACCTGCATACGAGTACTCAGTTGACATTTCCAAGTGTCAAAATTAAAAATAAACGCCGAGAATACAAAAACAACTCAAGTTGACTAGTCAAGGCGTTCGTATATCTAGTCCAGACAAATCTAGTTGATGAACTAGGTATCCGTAATATATTTTCAACTGTCATTTAACATTGGGCAATTTAAAAATCTATCAATTTAAAATCGACTAGATTGGGCTGGACTAGATGTACCCTGAACGCAAAAACTAGATTGGTCGGTTACGTCAGTCACATATGCGAACTGTCAACTTCGTACTCAGTATCGACATTTTTGACTTTTTCGTTATCCCTCCATAAACGTCAGCTGTTTATGTGACCGAAGGAGGGCGGTCAAAAGTGAGACTCATAAAGTCAGTCAGCTGTCAGACTTACTTTACTAAACACTTGAACGTCTCCACTTTCTTATTTTTCACCGTCAAACCTGACACTTTAAGTTGTTTCCATCGGAAAAATTGTAATGGCGGCTTTAACTAAGCACGACGCAATGGGGACATACGGAATTCTAGTTGTCCTTCTCTTAGTTGAACTAGATGGATCGTATGACCAATTTTTCTATTGACTTTGACAGGGGGGTAGCCTACTAATCACAAATACGCCCGTTCCAAGTCCTCGTTGTTAGCTTAATTAACAAAAGCTCTTACGGTTTGACAGGTAACATTCGAAGAAAGATCCCGTGCCTTAAACCAAAACCATTTGCGCTAGTCAGAGAAACTATAGTTACTGCAAGAAGATGGCACGGAACAAAGAAATGTTAACGAGGACATTGTGTGAGATAAGAAACTCACTCCAAGTCCAATCCTAGTTTAGACTGAATGCAAAAGTCCAACATAAAGCCCTACTATCCTTCTCTCACTACACGCTTCGTCCAAGCTAAGTAATTGAGCTGATAATTTACAAGCCCCAACGTGACCCATTTACCGCCGTACATCCTTTGTTGCATGTCTGGGAGATATTTCTTCAAATCACTCGATAGCACGCTGTACACAAAAAGAAAAAAAGTCCAAATGAGGTCTATCGCAGCGAATTGCCACAACCCCCAAAGTGTGTGCATGCGGTTCGACCAAAAGCTCGGAAGATGGGGTTAAATGGGGAATCATCGCGTGTTCATGCGACGGCCTCGCCGCCGCCCACAACCTCTCACTAATCTCACTCTAAATTTCCATGAATATTTCAGTGATTTGACTTACAGAGGCAGAGTGTCGGACACAGTGGTCAGCCCCAGTTTGGTGGGTGGAATAAGTCATGCGTGCAGGTGGACCTGTGTAGGCAATGAACTACAACAATAATTACAAAACTTTCCGCGGCACAACAACACTTAACGGCAATAATAATTAATAACAAGTCGTCATTGGGGGTAGCAGCAAATGTACTAAAGTATGCATGGACGAAGTTATGGGAATAGAAAACAAACGCCGGGTTGATTGGGAAAGAAATTTAATTGAGTTTCCCGGGCGGGAACTTAATTCCATCGATTGGAAAATGAGTGCGGCGACGAAAGGTGAATATGATATAATTTGCAGAGTTATTTTTGGCGATGATTTACACCGCAGCAAGTTGTAACAGCTTTTCGCCAGTGACTATAATTTTTCCATTCACAGTGGTGAATGAATCATTAGGAATGGTTTGATGCTGTCAAAAAAAAAAAAATTATAATAGATTGGTACCTATAGTAGTTATCGATTTTCGAGGCCTTTTCGCGTGGCAACTTGGACTTATCAAAGTGGTTTTATGACACTTGGATGGCACACAAATTGACAAACGAAAATGATGAATACTCGCTATAGGGCTGCCTTCCTTGACAGGTGACGGGGTTATCTTGAAATTGTGATAATAAATTTTGTGGCAATTGGGATAGCATGTTGGCAAGCACTTTTTGTTGAGGTCTTTATGCAGAAGCGACTATTTGAACTAAGGAAATGCGCGCGGGAAATGTCACAGACTTCATTCGATACTCGACGAGGGATGTGATGTACGTCCTTCTGTGATAAGTAAACGTCCTTCTTTGGATATGAATCTAGGTTATGAAACGTTCTTGTATATAAATGCATGCGGGTCCTTATATAGTTGCTGGTTATTTTTAACTTTCTAGATTACGCAATAAAGCCTATTCCTATTTGTAAAAAAGGCAAACAAACTGCCATTTGCAAAACACGTAAGATTATTTTAAGCTTAAAAAAACGAATTTTCCATTAAAGCTTAGTATCCTGCTGGCGTTAAATTTTAGCGTCCCTAGTCTCCACTTCGATTCTCCACACCAAAGATAAATGGTCGCTAAATAAGTAAACATGATATAGATGGGACTAAAACCATATGTTCATGACAGACGTCAGTAAACGTCGTTTTAATTTTACACGTAATTCGGTCTTTCCTCCACAAGCCCAGCAAGTTTTTATTTTCGTGACGTGAAAAGGGTATTTTGGTTCTCCGTTTTCTTTTATTAATTACGCTCACATTCTCTGCAGTTTCCTCCGAAAAATCCATAATAACAATAACACAAACTTTTTTTTCCTTTTCCTTGTGTCAAAATTTATCTTCGATTAATGTACCGCACATTTATTTATTTATTTCGCGAGCTAAATGAGTGGACACTTGTCATCGGCCCATCTATATGCAGTTAAGAATCTAGCGAGCGAATAGGATACTGCTTTGCTTAACTGCCTCGCTAAATTTTACATTACATTTTTTTATGGGAGATAAAATTTAGCGAGAGCAGGAAACTTAGCTTAAAGGCTGGTACGCAGATCGCGTGAAATGCAATTTTTCGTACAACATTTTAACTGCGAAAAGTCAAAATGAACTTTCCACGTGAAAATGTCACTAGGCAGTACGCAGTTCGAATGGAAAACTCAGCAGTGGGTGGCGGTACTAAAATCTCTTCACAGCTTATAAAACTAAAAGGAAAACTTTGGTTTTATTGTCCGTCGCATTAATTTTCTGACATGTCAGTGTGGAAAATGATTTGAAGGAAAGCGGTTTAGAAATTCATTAGAATTTCAGGTGTTCTTTTAAGACAATACCAAGTTTTTTGCACTTATAATAGTTTGAAAGGTAAAACATCTTAAGTCGTCTTAAGCTAAGTATATATACTTCCCATATAAAATTTGTATTCCACTTTGATTTGTTCGAAAACGACTCTAACGATTTCAACCAAAACTGATATTTAAGCTTAACTAGGTGGGGTTAACATAACTGCACATTCAGTTTTTCCCTGAAAAATCAAATAACGGTACTTTTTCTACATTTCTAAAATAATATGGTCATATCCAACTTAATGGCAAACTCAGTTTTTCTCTGTATTTCGTAAAATGGATTTTGGAAAAAAGTCATATTTTAAAAATTTTTTTTTTAGGTATACCTGAAAACGCCATCAACGATTTTGACGAAAATGCAAAATTAGAGTAAAATTAATGTTTCCAAAATGATTGCGTCCTTAATTTTCAATTCAAATCACCCAAAACGCTAATTTTAAAAACTGCTCATAATCTCGATTTCGATTTTCGATTGCGATAAAACTTCAAAAACAAATTAATGCTTACGAACAATAATTTGTAGTACTCGGTTTTCAGCTAAATAGTTAAGCACTAGTATTTTTCAAACTAAACATCGCAATATTTGGTTCTGCCTTTTCTGCCAAATTTTACAAAAACCGCTCTAAAGATTTTTATCAAAATATATATTAAATAAAAAATCAGTACCTATTCGAAATTAGTTTTTCTCAAAAAATTCTAATAGTGACGTATTCTAAATAATTCTCAAAAATGAGTAGGTACCCAAATCTCGATCTGTGTTCGCATTTCTACGATATATTTTTGAAATAATTAAAATGGCTCACACCCAACAATAACAGCTACGCAAAACTTCTTTTAAGCGAATACCTCAAACTTCTTTTTCTTCAATCATATTGAATATGCGACTAAAAATAGATCCAACAACTTGAAATTTACACAATCAGGCAACTCCCAATTCATTTGCACTAAAAATTTTGATCAACGAGAAAGTTACGTTCGACCCAGTCGATTCTGGATTCTGGAGGCGATCCTTTTTTAAATGTCGGAGGGCTGCACATTCGTGTCGACAGGTTTTTAAAGGCTTTTCAGCTGACTCCGCAGATCAAATACAAAGTAGATTCAAGTACCCAACTGAAGAAAAAAACCTTTTTCTATCTCGTGCTGTTTTTGAAGAGCCTTCAGTTCTTCTCGAGAGCACTTCACAAGCTCCGATTTTCTTTTTGGAGCAGGTAAGGTTGAGATACTTGGCTGTCGCTAAAGAAGGTGATGCCTTCCGCGGGTATGGGTATGGCAGACTGGCGGGCGGGACCTTCACTTAAAAGACACTGCTAAGGCGGATTGATGTTGATATATGTCCAGCGATTCAGAGAAGACGCCTAATCCTCCCCTGTATCAATTTTTGAGCCGCCTGTATACGAAAATGGATTGCGTGGTGGGTATAACTCGAAAGGATCTTGTTAATTTTAAGTATGGCGTGATGTAGTCTCTAACAGGTAAATGGCGAATGAATGCTTCTGTAGGATAGCTGAATGATCCGTTGCACTAAAATTCCAGTCAGATGATTGGCTGATTTTCTTTGCACGTATATGTAACAATACCATCGGGCCTTATCTTTGCTAGATGCCGTGAATTTTAGCTCCCGTACATGTAACCCTAAATCTGCCGAAGTTGTGGCTCCAAGTATATCTTGCCTCTGATGCATTTTTGAATCGGAAGTTGTGAACTGAAGTTGCAGTGGTTCATACGCAGGCTGTCAGGAAAATTAAAAAGCTGTAGACGATTCTTTTTAAAGCCCAAACCTGCTTTAGCTTATGACTTGCGATGGTGATTTTACATGAAGGTTTATGAAGATTTATTTTGTGGTCGAAATTTTGCCACTGATATGAAAATTTGGACTCCAAAATTTTGACTTCTGAGCGGACCCGGCTTTAAAAAAGATAAAATTAGGAGTTGGCACAGCGGACAAGGAGATTTAAGCCTCCGAGTTGACGTTTCCTTCATCGCAGACCCTTTACATAACCTAACCTTATGTGAAGGAGGTCCATATATGAACCTAGACTTATGCACGGATGGAAGTAACAATTAAAGGCAGCTTTTGAACGGCTGAATTGAGAAGTTGTGCTCTCGGAGGTTTACTAAACGTTCGCCAAAACAGACTGCTTTTAAAAGGTGCAAAGGTGTTAGGTAAGGTAAGGTTATGAAAGGAGGCCCATTGTGATTCCCTTAATTAGATTAAACAAACCCCAGCACAATCGGGTGGACTATTCATCAGCAAAAGTTAATAAGCAGCCATATCGGCTTCGAAATAAAATTGAGTTCTTTGAAAATGTTATTCTTTTGAAAGTACATTCAAGCACAGATGCCTCGGAAACTCAAACGATTTCCCTTGACGACGAATAAATCCAAATCAACGCTCTTAACTATTTATTTCAAATGACCAACTTGCGAGAAAGCGACTCCCAATTGTGCACACGCTCGTTTCCATGCTATGACTAGAAGATGGGCCATCTAGTGGTTTCTTTTTAAATCATAGGTTATTTTGACACTGACAGCTGTTTCCCGCTTGAAATGTTGACAGAAAGTCATTATCATACCTTCGCGGAACCAAATGAGGCGCTTTACGCTTGAACAACATTGAGAAATATTGAAAACTTATTTCCAAAGTGAGTGCTGTGATAATAAATTTTATGGCGTTTTTTTGACAGTAAGTTTTGGCCGAGATGAAGCACCCACCGCGCCTGCTGTTCGCAAGTTTGTGTCAGACCAGAGAGTGACAGTTTGGTGCGGGAATTGTGGAGTGCTGGCATCATTGGGCAAGATTTCTTCGGGAAAAATTTAGTTTTGTTCATTTATTGCATTTTTAAAAATAATCTTCTATTTGGCCCACCCTGAATATACTCATATTAATGCTGCTAATTTGCGCGCCATTGACGACGAGCTTCGATCACCAACATATTCGTTTCAATTGTGAAATTCCCAATCGATCTATTTACGCATATCTGCACCTCGAAGCTAGACAAGTCAACAACAGGTGCTGTTTATAGCCAAAAGTTTCGATGGCAATCTATAAACAACAAAAGAAAACACACACACTGCCTTATCACTGTCAGTGTCAAATTTTGTTTCTTTTTTTTTTTTGCCGTAGAATGACAGAAAATGCAACCAAGCAATCAAAAGTCAAATTAAATAAATTACAGTCCAAATAGGGGGCACAATTTGACAACAAAATCGAAAAAAAGTAAACCCTCTGTCTGACAGACGAGTATGACCAACGTGTGAATGGATTCGATCAGATAAAACTACGGAAAATAAATTCACATGATAGAATCTAAAAATAACCCAGCACTCATTCAATTCGTAGGCGGTGTGTGTAAACAATAATTTAAACCACTTTGTGGGTAATTTAGCACGTCATTATAGAGCCAATCGTTGGAAATGAATATAAGTTTCGTTTATCACATCACGTAGATAAAAGCGCGTCAGTTTACGCAACCCTGAGCTGTTAGCTGAAGTTGATCAGTATGAAGAGAGAGAAAAAAATTCAATTATCGTGCTCGTTTTGCAGAGTGACACCTCCATTATCGCTCGAGAGTTAGTTGGAATATTCTAATTTCAGTTATCAGTGGGTAAACATTGACAGCGAGCTTAGTTGGTTGGTAAGTCACTAAAGTCTGTTTTGTTTTCTCCTCTGCTATCTGTCTGGGATGACAGAACGTAAGGGAGATAATTCGCCTGCACTAATAAGTGAAAGTCAAGAAAGTGCGTCGTGGATTTATTCAGAATGGTTGGCGAAAAACAAAAGTCATTCGAAGACAGCAATAAAAATAGCTGTTCCCGCGTGATCACTTATGCTACGTTGGGATTTATGGTCTTGTTGGTTAGAACTTTAAGTTTATAGAGAAGAAAGACTTTTTTTTAACTTTTGACGCGAAACAGCTACCTTTAGGGGCTATAAGATCTATCGTGCCAAAAGGGGCAGACAGTAGAGTTCCCACTTCGTAATGCGCCGTACTAGTAACAAATTTTAGTCTCGATTTTAAATTTACGGAAGCTCACAATTGCAAAACTTTTACGAAAATAAAGCCACAGTGAACTACAAAAATTTAGAGTAGAGACTAAAAATGTTTATTGCTAAGGCCCATTGGGGTTTTTCCCATAGGCATTGAGCAGTTCCGTTTTGGTCCATGAATACCAACTCCCATTTAGAACCATCTGTGGACGACTTTCTGTTCTTTTGGCAGTCAGGTTGGTCATTTCTAACCCATGCTTCTCTTTAGTTGATCTCTGTGGAGATTTTTTTGTTTTGTCTATGGGAGGCGCTCAGATTTCCCCAGATTAGGACAAGTTCCGAAAGTTCCGAAATAAGAGTCGTCAGTTCCGAATGGCCACTTATGTTTATCGCTTTCGTTTGTACCAATCTTGCTGAGTTGTCTGTGGCCAGTTAAAGCTGTTAGGGCACCTTTAGCAGTAGTAAAAAAAAATCAGCATTGCTCTAGAAAGACCCAGACATGCAAGACGTCGTACCTTGTTTGGAATGGTGTTCTTTGGGTTTTTTTTTCTGTAGAGACATAGTGGCTAATACTCTGGAAAGTCTGGGATCGAAAATTTGGTTAGGCTTTAAGGTACCACGACTCCTCAGGTCTACATTCAAATTTAAATATATGGGTACCAGGACCGAAAATTTGTTTCCTACAGCCATAACTTTGCAAGCTCACCCGTATCTTGGATATCATCCCCAAATCGATTCTATTGTTGCTAACAAAGAGTTACCATAGCTCTCTAAGACGTGGTTGTTAACGAACTTTATTTGGGTCGGGTATAAACACCGTTACCACGCTAAGCTTGTTTACAACAACCCAGTCTTTAGGGTACAAAGACTGCCATGTGGCTATGATAGCGCTTTTCTGTACAATAAGTGACAACTGGGTCTTTTTTGGGTATATATAACAACTGACATGCAGCTATGGAAGATATGTGTTGGTCTTAGCCAGGGGTCCTTCTTGATCCGGCAAATATTGTATAATTATGCCTACCTACCTATTCATTTTCAATCTTGCTCTTGAGAGGTAACACTCGCGGAGAAGGTTTATTCAAGACCTTTGATGAATTCACCACAAAATCCAACACAAGCTATGATAAAATGGTGCTCAACTGACGGGTCCCCAGCGATGATTGGCAAAGAAAAAGGATTAGTTAAGTAAATCAGAGATAAGAATGCAGGTCCAATATCTTATCAGTGCCTAATTCAACAGACAGCCATTTGTGGTAAACTTAGTGCTGCACTGAAAAAAGCAATGGAGAGCTTGGTAAAGTTGATTCATTTTATAAGACCTCGTTCTGCACTTTGGCCCCGAAAGTTCAAGGAGCTTCTTGACTTACTTAAGGTCAAGTTATGGAACGTGGCTAATAAAAGAACAAGTAATCTACTTCTGGCAAAATTTGGATACGCAGGAACGAAAGAAACCTTGAAATTCATAACAGAAGATCGCAATGTTTTAGCTGTGGCGCTTAGCAGTGAGTTACAAGGAAATGGGAAATTAATATGTAATCTGATACAAACCGTATCCTGTATTTTTGAAAAAGATATTGCAAGACAAGATTCTATTTATTTCCCAACAATTCTTATAAAAATAAGAACTCTGAAGAAGACATTGAAGTGTTTTTCAATCCGATCTTCGAAACGAATTTTCTGCAAGATTCCCAATGACTCCTTTAACTTTTAGAATCGCAATATCTTAGGTATGGTAATTCTTCGAAAAAAAGTATAAGGACCATTTTTGTAGATAATTTTAAGATATTAATTTTTGTTTCCGCTGTTTTTTTGATAAAACTTCCGTTTTCAAAAAAAAAAAATTCAAAAAACCGAGAACTTTTTACTTTTTTAGCACACATGGGATCGATGGGGACTTTTGACAATTTATTTCTAGTTTTGTACCAAAGGTCGCCACCAAAATTTAGCTCTGTTGGAATTTTTGTAACTTGACTACTATTTGTATGACTAATTTTGGACTTTTTATCGATCGAGCCGTTTCGGAGGAGTAAAACTGTGACACGAGATTTTTATATATAAGATGAGGCTTAGTAAAAAAAGTAAGAATTATGAGCTTTTTTCAGACCTCGATAAAATTTTGCAATCGTATCTGGATTCTGGACCCCACTTCAAATTACTTGCCGACCCCTGATCTAAGTAATTCTCTTTCTTCCTTTCTACTTCTATTATTGTCGATGAAATCATTCTGTTAAGACGCGATTAATTTCCCCAGTTAAGAGTTTTTACATTTTTTTTAAAACTGTTCTAATATTTTTGTATGCATTTTAGAAAAGTGAAAAAGATATACCCTCCGCTGCCGATTCTTTTTGAATTTGTTTTTATATTTTCTGCTACAAAAGATAAGGACGAATATATTTTTGTAAGTATTACCCGGGATTCACGAGACAGCTGCCATACTGTGAGCTTTCTTAGAAAGTCAGGGCTTATTATGCTTCTAAGGGGCTTATAAAACGTCCACCAAGGTAGTAGAATACCTTTGCTATATCTCAGCTTCCTATTGAGGTTCTGACAGCTACGTATGTGGGTAGGGTACTACAAACCTTTTGAGAGGCTGTCTTTCATAAGGTTCTGACTGCTCCGTATATGGGTACCACAAATCTGTTGAGATGCTGTGACAACCTCCAATCCGTGCGCACCAGCTCTGTGAGGAGGATATAGTTATAGTCTGGTAGCTAACTTGGATGTCTTCAAATATTTTTTGTTAATGTGCTGTACCCATGTAACTGAAGGCATCACGCCTGAATTTTGGTTAAAGCAGCCACAAAGGTAGCAGTTGACGTGCCTACATAAAACAGAGGTGGCGCATTTATTAGAGCTCATAGCCCTGTAGTTTTCTGAGTGAGACTTGACAAAAGCGAGGATTTTTCGAAACTCTTTTGTCTATTAAGCAAACAGCTTTGCAACTCGTTTCCTGGAGACATGGTTTTACAATTCAGAAAAATTTTAGTTCAGATTACAGTTGCTTATCGATAAATCGTCGAACCAAAAACAAGCAGTCGTCAACAAATTATCCGACCTGACGACAGCATTTGTAGGTAAAACTGCTTGATTTGGGAGCGTCGTTCAAGCGTGAGTCTATTTGTGATGTCTTGGCAGACTATACTGGGAACAAGTCACGTGTGACGATCATCATCTGGATGACATTGTTTCAACAGTTTGACGGCTTGGTACAGGGTTGCTATCGAGGTCTATCGTTTCAAAGGTAACCGTCTGCAACACTGCAAAGCTAAGGCCTTGGTCTCCCTGAGTAAGTAAATGACAAAAAGCGGACTCAGAATGATGTATTAGCTTGACAAACCAATAACCACTTTTGCAGTTCATACGCATTTTAGTCGCTCAATCAAGCTCAACGCCCATTGACTCATTAAACACCGTGCAGAACGCGCCTCATAAACCTGAAATGTGTTCTTCATTCAACTGACCACTGACGGATTGTTGACGCATGCTTGTTAGACTGGATATTCCCGCTAGGAACAGTAAGTTGTCAGTAAGTTGTCAAATGCTGTAAGCATCGGCGCTGTAATTGCTGTCGCAGATCTTGTCATTAAAACTCAATTGGAAACCCCACTCTTCATCGAAGCAACCTACTTACTCGGGGAGACCTTCCTATCATTTATATGCAAACAAAAAACAGGTTCCCCAGACCGCGCTCCGCCACTCCCCGTACAATTGCGAATTTTTTCCATTACGCGTGCTGCTGACGATTACAATTCAAATCGAGCTGCAAGTACTTTTCATGAATTTTATGGCGCATCTCGCCACACACACTGATGTAGTAGCCACTCCATTGCATTGCAGTGCAAAAGAACAATAGCAAGCGACGAAGACGAAGCTCCCGCTTTTGAACAAATAAATTCAGCAACTTTGCTTCTATTGATGTTATGCAGTCATCGCTGTAATTTCTATCGTTTGCAACAGTCAATTTGTTTATAAAACTTTATTCCTCTCAATTTCAATCGTTTGGCACAAGCAGCCGCTCTGATATCTACCAATTTGTTTTCATGAGTGGACGGCGTACGTAGACAGCAACCGCGACCACGAAGGTACCGAGTGTAACCTAGATTGTATAATAAAATATATTTCTTTATTTTATCAGACGAAATTATCACGAGTAGTCGAATGGGTATATGCGACCGAATGTGACAGATAGCGACGCAAGTGACATTTGAGTTATTGCTGTGGTCGACTTTTTTTTCCATTCATTTCATTCACATAGAGCCGACCGATTTGCGGGTGGAAACAGAACACGATAAATGTGTGCGATAAAAAGGCTTGTTTTTGTTGAAATTATTGCTTTTCGGTTAATAATGAAATAAATACCGCGTAGGCTAATAATAAACGAACAAATTGACCGTAATTGCTTGATTTCGTGTGTAAGTTTAGTACAAGTAGGCGGGAGTTTATTTAAGCTCGCTCGCCTTTTAAAACTGACAGCAGTCCGGTTGCATTGTTGTTGAAAAAACACTGCCTAAGCACTTGTGCCGCGAGCTAGTATAAATTTTAGCTAATTATGATCCCTAATCACAGTTTTTCGACCTTAAATTAAGAGCCTTACAACTCAGAGGCAAAATAATTTATAATTTCAAAAGAAACGAGCTGATGACACATTTGCGACTGAACGCAGTGATTTCCCTTCCATTTTTCAAATGAGGATTCCAGAGGCAAATCACGAAAGGCAGTGATTCAAACTTTCTTAAGAAGCTTATAACATTCTAAACTCATGCCGATTACTATTACTATTCATGCCAATTCACTATTGGACATTTCTGACAGTTGAAAAGGGGAGCATGTAATCTTTCTCATGAAACACAAAACCGTACTTTACTCTGCTAACTTGTTCCGACGTATTTTTTTACAAATCACAAACCTGATGGACTGAACGCACTCATATTTTTAAAGTCATATGAATTTACGACTTGTTTGACATATGTAAGGACTGTTGTGATCCCATTTAAAATTGTTTTCCTTTTTTCTCTCCTTCAAACAGAAAGTGGCCTCATTCAAAGCTCGTCTTAAGTCGATTGTACTAGATTTCTCACGAGCATAAAAAACTAGATTGGTCGTTAAAAGTACTTTTTGTATACGACAGCCATACAATCTCCGGCGAAAAACTTGTGACTAAATTCGTTGGCTACCGCTTTATAAACGTCAACTAGAAAAACTGTTTAATCGAGGTCAATCAAAATTCTGACCGTCTACTGTCAAACTTATGGCGTCTTCGAGTGAAGAAAAGAATTGCCCTTTCTATGAAAAAAAAAACAAATCTGGAAGTGCTCTTTCTATGCATTTTATGTTTCATTGAAATAAAAGAATTTACCTGGAAGTGCACACTTCCAGGTAAATTCTTAACACGACAGAAGTGTCCGGAATATTTTTGAAGAATTGCCCTGAGCTCACAAACACACTAGCCGAATGTCAGATTGAAATGTGTCTTGTGTCAACGAATTTCATTGAATGGAGCAATTCTGAATTTCAGACCAATTCTCTTGGATCTTCAATGAAAAACGCCATTAGTTAACGTCAGTTTTGAATGTCAAAGAGTAAGCATTGCCAACAGGGGCGAGTTCCATAATGTTTCCGTTTTTAACAAAATTCAAACAAAATTTAGGATTTGACAGATAAAGGAGGGTTTGTGAGTTGTTTAACTTTTCTTTGTTAGCACACACAACTAAACATAAATCTAACAATAAACAACATGAACCTCGCCCCAGATTTATGCGATGATCTAACTGATTTTATAAATCATGTACAAAATCTTATGAAATGTCATTTGACTTCAATTACCGTGTGAAGTGGCCTTAAGAAGGGCGACTGACGAGACATCTATTCTAACATAAATGTTAGAACGATTGAACGCGAACGCCGTTGATTTTGAAAGCTGACAGTTGATTTTTGTGCGCATACCTGGTTCATGTAAAACGTCAACCAGATTTTTTTGGAATAAGTATACGAACGCGTAGACGACAGGTCAACTTGAATTGCTTTCTCGCGCTTTACTTTGAATTTTGACACTTGGAAATGTCAATTGAGTATGGATGGCAGGATTTTCTTATATATATTTGCCGGCTACCCGTCCATAAGCGTCGACTGAAGAAACGAACGACGAATCTGATCCATTAAAAATTAAAGCACGTCAAGTCACTCAGCTGTCAAACTTATTAAACGAAAAATCAGAACGGGCCCATTTCGTTGTGCATTTCATGTTTAACTTTTTTAACTAAATAACGATTTTTTGTTAAGTAAATTTTTGTAACCTGAGACAGTTATTGTTACAAATTTAAGAGTTCAAATTCACAGATACATATGTAGGTGACGAGCTGTCATACTTGAAAGGATTGTGCAAGACTCAGAAGTCAATATTGGAGGCATAATCTTTCAAAAGTATTTACAACTACTGGCCGATGGCGGCGATATTGCGGACCACAGAAAGCTGTCACTGGTGCTTCGCTAGTATTCAATCGGCAACTGCCAAAAAATGTATGGCGATAAATGAAAGCAAAACCAAGTAGCTGTCAACAAGAAGAGACCGAATTCCATAAAACTTAACTTTCGACAGATTTAACTTTGACAAAAGGGACACCCCTTTTGAAATCAATCGAAGTATAGCTCTTGTTTCTTCGGGCTAAGAAGCCATGAGGAGGACTATAGGAAACTCTGTATAAGACCTTGATCATTCCAGTCTTGGTTTACGGGACTGTAGCTTGGACTCTATCCAAAACGTATGAAGGCTTTTAGTGACAGATTTCTCACAAAATTATTGTTGAAGAGCTTTGGAGGATCAGATTCAACGACGAACTATATGAAAACATAGAGCTAGTCTTAAAATTGCGACCCCAGATACAGACCTAGACAGAGTCAAAGAAACCACTGTATATACTCTACCTCTGTTACAAGGAAGCTACCGAAAAAAAGAAACCCTCCACCTTTTCTGTGGCTGTCCAAAATTAAGCTAGAAGCAGACAGCAGGCTCTGCGCTCTGGAAAAACCCCTTTTCATACTCCCGAGAGATCTCGAAGGTTACGGAACTAGGGACTTCCTTAATCCCACATGTTGGATGTAGATCCCTTCGGTGCAGTTCCAATAAGGTGTGAAGAAGGGGGTTGAATGGCGGGCATTCTACAGAAACGTTGAGCTGGGACCGAACCGTGACGGAATTTGTTTTTCTGTCATATGAAACATCGGAAGATCGTCAAAAAAACTCAGAATACAACTTGTAGATTATATACGGACAGAGCAACGTCCGACGAGTGTTTCGAGTTTGCCCAGCAACGAGCTGTACCAGTCTTTATGTTCCTTGTCTAGCAGAGTGCCACAAGGCTGTATTCTTGGACCAGTGCTTTTCTGTAGAAAGTCGTAAAGCTAGAGAAAATTTATGTACTTTCTGATGACCCCTCGACTCACTTAAACTTTGCGATTAAATTTAGACACCGGAGCCACTTTCATTATGACTGGAGACCTTCTCGGAGTCCATTTGAAAGCTCTTCTCAAGCTCCCGAGACACGTTTCTATAAACTAATAGGATCTGATGCACTTTCCTTCGATAATATAAGTCCACTCTAAGGACTGCGACAACATTTTTCAAAGTGCATCTTTCAAGTTGGAAGGTTTCTCAATGACAACGTCTGACAAACACGCGAGAGTACAACCCGTCATGAAAGGACTTCTCCATCAGCCGTTTGGACTCGCCATAAAATCGTAGACCTAGCAATTGTGAAAAGCTAGGCCCAGGGTAGACGAACCTGCTGCGGCATTTTTTTTTATTCATTATTCCAGAAGATTTTCCGCGAAGAGCGCCATAACCTCAGCCAAATATGCGACTAACAACCAATATCTATGGCATTCCCTAAATTGTCTTCTCTGTCGAATAATCTTTAAATGACTCACTTCTGTAAAAATAAAATCCCCTGAAGCATGACTCGCCTCCCTCCATTACCTCATTGGCAAGAATAAGATTATCTACGTGGGTACCGCGCTTCAGAGATTTCCAATTTTAATTGCCCCCAGTCACGAGCAGAACGCACAATATTTAAAAGAAAATCAAATTCTCAGTCATTAAATAAGGATCTCCATCTCGACATATTTTGCCGTCAAGAAATCAATTCCCACGCCAACTGTGACTTCCATGCGTCGCCAAATGGCTCAATGTCAGCGGGAACATGAATGAAAATACACATTTTCTGCGAGAGAGCTTATCTCGGCTGTTCCCTTGGGCCGTGGGTGTGGTACCAGGAACTCGATATTTTCTGCGAATTCAAATGTAACACAACTACACACAGGACCCAGTTCTAGTTGTCACCCATGACCGTTGGCATTATTCCAAACGAGCCAAAGGAAGGCAGAAAAATGAAATCATATTTACGAACTTAGGACACGATTCCGATGGAAAAGGATATACAAATGAATATTGTGGGGAACGAGGACGCCGACAAATACAACTCCGTGGAAAGTAGTTCTCCTTTTTTTTGTTTTTACTACAAGGATTCAGTGATTTTCACTTTGAAAGGAGAGCAATCAGTAAATTTAATGGATTCGCTTGCCAGACAGCATGGCGAGGGGGAGCTCTTTGAATTTTTATTTCATGCCAAGAGGAAAAATATTTTGTTTGCGCTTTCGGTTTGGTGAAGATAAATTTGTTACGTATACGCCATACGCTATCGATGGGGAATGGGAGATTTTTATTGCGTTTGGCAAAATGCAATTTATTTGCAAAATCAAATGGTGTAGTTGTTTATGGTGGCATTTGACCTAGTAAGGGTCGTTTGCTTGCACTCGTTGATGATCTGTTTCGCTGGAAAGTTGAATCAGATGGGATTAGTGGTGGTTTTGGTTTGTGTCAAATAAAAAGTTGATTCTTGACACAGAAAAGAAGACACATGTCAGTGCGATGCTGTAAAATTTCCACTTCATTGGGCGTAAAATTTGAAACGTATTTCAGTCACAGATCACCTTTTGTTCAAACTCGTGCCCCGATGCTTGGCAAGACTGGAAAATTGTGTTGACGACTTTGTAAAGAAAGATGGCAACTCATTCTGGAAATGTATGACATCTTCCGTACTTTGTGACCGAAACTAGAGAAATAGAGTACAACGAGCCTCCTTGCATTAAAAAGACCTCTCATAACCGGTATGAGAACAAGTAAAAAGTTATACCCCCTTTTGTAAAGAACAAAGACCTACAATTTAGACAAAAATTAACTGGAGTCAATCCAATATCTACTTTGCCTTTGCCCCGCTCTGCAACAAGGTCCAGCTCAGATTAAACAGGCTTTTAGATATCGGACCTTACATATTTCAAGTCGGCCAATGAGTTACAATGGACCCGATGAGTTATTTTGGCGATCACAAACCTAACCTAACGTAGACTTCTCAACGAATCTTAAACGCCGAAACGGAAATCTTTCGAACTTCATAAACCTATTCTCGAACGACTTATATCATAGTTTTATTAGCGGTCACAGAGTACGGCCAATTCAGCGCCATTTTCTGTAGAAATACCCTGACGACACCAGATGACATATAATACCAAAGCATTGCTGAAAATGCAGACCTCAAGTTGTAAGCCGAGTTGATAGACCCACGACAACAACGAGGTCAACTGCTATGACGGAAGCTCAGTTTGAAAATCTGTTATCGTGGACACAGCTGAGGTATCGAGCTGCAAACAGAGAGAAGTGAAAGGACCCTCATTCCGTAACTTTTCAGACGATTATCGTCGAAACAAAAGACCTCCATGACTAGCAAAAAGTACGAGTTTGAGAGCTTTATCCGGTTAATTTTTGACAGCTAACTAACTAACAAACATGACATGTTGTGGTCGAAATTTCAAAAACGAAATGTCGCCCTATGCTCTAGATCTAGAGGACTTCTAAGAGGACTTCAACGTGTTGCTGTCGGCAGCAGTTTTCGGAACAAAAGAATAAGACAAATGAGCATCCACAAGAATGGTTCAAATTTCTAAACACGGAAGCACTAAGTGCGCACCTGAATCTATATAAAAACCCGAGGTGTGTTGCTAAGCCTGCATTTTTATAAGACAGGTGCCACGCCCCCGTTTTTCTCTTCCGCCTTTATTTCGCTAAGTCGGTTGCTCGGGCAATGGACATCAATGCAAATTTTACAACTCTAGCTCCTATGATTGTCGAGAAATAGCCTTTGCAATGTTTTTTTTTAATTTCCTATTGGAGGTGCCACGCCTCTTTTGGTCCAATTTTGACCAAATTTAACAGGAGATATTGATTTTATAAATTTGACAGGCCACATTTGCACGTTTGTTCATTCATGTTTTATTCGTAGTACACCCTGTTATACTTGGACAGTGTTGCAGTATCGTGGGACTTTTTCTGACTTTAAAATTCGAGCTCAAAACACCCCATTTGAGCAAAAAGAATCAAACTTAAATAGAATGTGTAACAATTTATCGTATTTTGTTGGAAATTTTAACCCTTTCAATAAGGTTTTGCTCGCTGCCCAAAAAAAAATAAAAGATGCGGGTAACATGCGAAGGTAGGTGCACCTTAAGAATAGTTTATTTAAATTTAAAATTGATTGTCGTGCCCGATAATTATATGCACTTACAGACGTCTGTGGTTGTTTTACCTTTTTTATTATGTGTTCAAACACATTTAAAACTTTTTTGAGTTGCAATTCTTGAAATATTTCAAAGATTCACAGCAAATTGTCAGAAGAAACGATTAGGAACGCTCCACTAGGGACCAAGTCGCGTCTTCTGTGATTGAAAAATACCTGATGACTGATGTAGAATAAGCTAATTTCGTCGAATGCCTAATTGACAAGTGGAGCAGCATTATAAGGCTTTATGGAGCTGCCAGTGTCAGTCATTGAAAAGAGATGAAAGGAAATTATATTTTCAAAACAAAAACTTGTATGAAATCAGTAAGGACAAACGAAAAAATACTCGGGCTGTTCAAATGCTTATAAAATAAGAAACTAGAGTTAATGACGGTCGTCCACTACGTGTCGAATTCAACTGTTATGTACGATGCTATTGATTCTATGCAACCAAAGAGTTCGATTCTGTTGGAGGTTGGTGCTCAACTCGTTGCTCAACAAGTGAACTAGGGTAGTGCTCGAGCTCGTGTTGCTCGTTGAACATAATTGTGGGTCGCGTTGTGCAACGATTTCATAATAATAAGCTGCACACTATTTGTTCAACCCGTTGCTCAACTTTTTGAGCTTTTTGCTGACTTGAGTGTTGGATGCGTCGAATTTGTGTGGCTGCATGAAATGACCCATTCAAATCAATCAACTAATGGGTGGTCATATCAGAGAGTGGGTAAAAAAAAGGTGGAGACCTAAGTTTGATTTCGGGCGTTAAGGAAAAGAAACGTCAGGAGTTTAAGCTATCAAGGCTTAAAGCAAGAGAAACGTTTTATTTTTAGGCACGAAACGATCCAAATAGAAAACATTGTAAGTCTTGGAAAATATCCACCAAACTGGGGTGAAGACATTTCATCAAGATGTCTAAAGCGGTTAGCTGTCTTTTATTAAATAAAGGTGTAAGCAGTTTTTTTCAAAGGGTGTCTAATTATCAAAATATACCAGTACTAGTGGGCATGGGCATGGGCCTACGTACCAAACGACTCTCTACCAATTTTCCCGCGGTATTGTCATCAGCGTGACCGTTGTGCGCCTAAAGTTGCAATTTGGCACCTTTTTCGAGAGCCTGCCACAGACAGCGCTCTGATATGAACCCTCAACTAGCGGACGGAGAGGTGCTACCGCCTTTCAACACTGCTAAGACTTATATTGACGGCGTCACCACACAACTGGCTACGGAACAATGGAGCAATACCATCGGTTTCGTCATAACCCGAAGTCTGTGGCCTGTGGTTGACACCAAAAGATCAATGCTCCTGGTCTCTTTTAATAGAAATCAAATCCGGATGCTCGTCGGGGTTCTAGCCGCACACTGCACCATAGGAAACATGGCTAAAAGGCTATGACTATTTGCAAATGACTGCTGCTGAAGCTGCAGAGACAAAGAGGAAATAGAGTCCGTGGAACATCTTCTATGCCACTGCCCAGCTTTACAAGACCGCCGCTCATCCTGTATGGGAGCAAGGTTCTTCGAAAGTTTGGACGACTTGGCGGGGGTACCTCTATCGGACATAAAACTATTCCTCAACAGATCGAAGTGGTTTTGTTAGCCACATGTCCTTACATGTACAAACAGGGTACTCACAATGGGCCTTCACGGCTTCCGGGTGAAATTTGCATCTGATGTAAAACTGCCTTTCCAACCTAACCTAACCTAACGCAGTTGCCTATTACAACACTATTATAGTGTTTAGCGAACCAATACTTGTTATATCTAACAAGTTAAAAAATTTTAAAATAATCTATTCTGCTTCAGAAATGACAATTTTTTTTTCATTGGCGACTTTCCAGAATTTCCAGTCACACTGCTGTCATTCGGTGCTACTTTGCGGCTTGTAAGCAACTCGAACTAAGTCCGCTGCGGTGCTGCGTCTTCTACTTCTGCTCTTTTTAGTCTTTTGGGCTCAAAGAAGCATCTCTAACCAGTGTTGTCATTCTGACCATCTCATATCTGACTGAAATCTCTTCACTCTGACCGGAGAAAATTTTGAAATCCGGTGTAACCGATTTTTAGCCGAAACAAAAAAATTCTTTACCCGGAAAGTCCTTTTTTGGCCTGAAAAATAATATTGTTCTATGACTATACGCAGTCATCACCGGATTCCCTTTTTTTAGTGGCAGCACTGCCTCCAACCAGTCTTCTTCTCATATCTGCCTATCAATTTTTAAAAGAAGAAGTGTCCTTGCTAAGGGATGAATAGCTGTCAGATGTCATGTGTGTCCAAGCGGCTTGCGCAAACAATGGTGTTACCAGCGCATCCATCAACTCTTTGAGCAACTACGACGAAAAACTAGTTGGTCAACTCGAGAAGCTTATTTCCTTTGCAAAATTCGACGTCGGGTCAGCCAAGGAGTGGCGACGTATACGGAGAACTCTTCCTTCAAATTTTCATTTTTATTTAAATTGGAATTATGTTGCCAAACATTAACAACGTGAGTTTGTGCAATTGTACTAAAAACAGAGTTGAACAACTCGTTGGACACAGTTGGTTGATCAGTTGGGCGCATAGTGAACGACCGGCACAATTCCTTTCTCCTTAAACCGATTTGTAAGAATGTTTCCGTACATATTTATCAAGACTGTTGTGTGTTCTGCATTTTTAAGACTTATTTCCTTTGCATATCCCCCTTTGAACCTATTTTCTAAATTCAAACAAAATAAAGTGGTTCCACAAAAAAATAAATCCCCACGCTTCAGGACAGACAGAAGCCAATTATTCACTGCAACAGTTCGCTTCTAAAGAAAGAGATCTATCTCAAAAAAACAATCACTTCTGGTTGAAAAATAAAAACCAGCAAGATAACACAATCTCAAGTGAACTATCAATAGAGGTCAGCTGATTTTTATATATAGAGCCGTCTGTTTAACCGACTGCCTTGCTCCACGATACAAAGTTCCTGAACAACAAATCGAACAACGAAAACATATTGTTGATGCATTCATTTATTAATGCGCAGCTTGTTACTTTCGCTTTTGTTTTATCACAACAATAGCAAGTCACCGCAGACAAAGGACCGTTTTGCGTGTTTTTCTCCACCCTTACTTAATCTGTCAAATAAATATTTCCAATTTCATCAACAGATAACAATGGGCGCAGACCGAAGAGTTGAGTTCAACGCCCATGAACTTTAATTTGCACGATAAAAGCACACAAACAGTCAAACGAATCAATTCACACAGCGGGAATGAATTCGACGAAGTCGGTTTTGAATGCGGCCATTCGTTGATAACACAGCGTTTGGCGTTTGACCCAATAAGCGTGCGACTCTACGCGAACGAGTGGGTAAATTGAAGTGTGCGCCTTGGGTTCTTATGTAATAATCTGATTACATTGGGGATTTGGAGCAGAAAATTACAGTCGAGGTTTGGGGGGAGAGTTTTCCAACTCCGATTGGGTATTGATTTTGAGGGAGGCCGAGAAATAAATTTTTGCCACAAATTTTACATTTTGTAGTTGTGGTAACTCTTACCTTGGGTTGCTGATTGGCGTGATAGCCTTTTAAGTGAATAGTTCCGTTTTGGGAGTCCTTGCAAACGTCCGACAGACATATGGCAGTACAACTGAACTGATCAAGGGTCTAAAGTCGGTCTTGCTGTGAACTGTATGTCGCTTTAGTTTGTTTTACATATATAAAATCCACGAAAGGCTGTAGCGAGCCAGGCTGGCGATATCTCCTACATGCGGATGAGTTGAGTCCTATGAACTAATCAAATGTATTTCCTTGACCAGCTTTCCTCTAAGATAACAGTTTTAGGGATAGCTTCAAGCCAAAAGCCGACTCTCAACAACTCATTTATACTTACGGGGAATCTTCTATCGCAGCTTCTTTTACTAGCTCTAAACAACTCTAGCTCATCTCGCCTCGGGCTGGTGCCACTTCCATATAGCTATTTGTCTCAAATCGAGCCCCAAAATCGATTGCAAATGACTTGACTCTGACCAAAGGCTCACAGAACGTTCAATACCTCACAAGAGCAATAAACATTTGTAGTCCTGGCTCTAAAATACAAATTTTGCAATTGTGAGCTTTTGTAATTTTAAAGTCGACACTAAAAATGTTTATTGCTAAGGCCCGATAACACCAACAACAGAAAACAATTTCCTCGAGCCTCATCGTTCGCGTTTGCTATTGAAACTCGTTCCAAATCAAAAATGGAGTAGAAAACTGAAGAGCATTTTGAAACAGCAGCCGTTTCTTGACGTCGATGTGGAGTTTTTGAACTCTTTTGAGGCTGGTATCCCAAGGTCGATGAATCGAATTCGAATCGAAGTCCCAAGATCTCCTCCAGACAAGATCACAGAAAAATTTTACTATCAACCTGAAACGCATCACTGTCAGTCAAAACGGTGATACGTATGACGATGTTCAAGAAGGTTCGATTCCTTGTCCGTGCTAATCGGGTAATAGTTGGTTAAGTAGCCTATGTCGGAACTATTCAAGAACTAAAATGAAACTGTTGAGTTAAATGGAGGGCAAATAAAGGGTGTTTTTTTTTAAAGGTCGGTTTTTCGAATTGAGATAAAACTGACATTTTGTGGTCAAATCTGGCAACTCTAATGTCATTTATGTTCAGTTTGGTTTGCCATTTCATCATGAACAGGTTGACAAACGAACAGCGCTTGCAAATCGTGCAAATTTATTTCGAAAATAATGGTTCAGTTCGCGAAGTTTACCGCAAGCTCCGTTCATTTTATGGTAGACATAATCGTCCATCAGAGCAATTAATTCGGTTAACCATGGGTCTTTTTCGAACTACGTTTACTCTAGGTGATAATACACATCCGCAGAGACGTCGAACAGTGCGCACTGAAGAAAAAATTGCCGCTGTAGAGCAAAGTATTGAAGAGGACCCGAATGAATCGATTCGCCACCGTGCACATCAAGTGAAAGAGCTGTAGAGAGATTTTAGTACCGCCACCTACAACCAGCCTTAACAAAAAAACAAGTAAAAGTGTTATCATCGGCCTGGCCGATGCTTTGGTACCCTCCACTGCATACAAGTCATGCAAAATACCAGAACTACTTGACCGACATAGCCCGTTTTCAATACCAACCTGACGCCGATAAAAAGAAGTCCTTTCACCAAATTTCGTTCACCTACGTCGATTACTTTGAGCGCTATCGTGCTTTCAACAGACAGAAAGACAAATGGGTCCAATATTGGTTTTGTATGGGAGGTACCAGAACTACTTGACCGACATAGCCCATTTTCAATACCAACCTGACGCCGATAAAAAGAAGTCTTTTCACCGAATTTCATCCACCTACATCGATTACATCCCTAACTTTAGACGGGTATAATAACAGCCAATCACCTTGCAAACAGAAAGAACTCATCAAAACTTTCTGTCCGAGGAGCATTTGAGACCGACTATAGATAGCTACATCATTTGGCAAGCAGAAAGACTTGCATGTGTCGCTGTCACAGGCATTTATCGTGCCACCAGAACTGTTAACGACCTTTACCCAGAATCGCGTTAAACTACACATTCACATGCCACATGCCACCCATATTTGTAATTTAAGAGCTCCCATAAAAAAACTCCATACACAAAAAAAGAATCTAGGTTACAACGCAAGCCCCTAATTTGATTTTGTTTACAACAGTCGGACCGAATGTTTCATTTTACAGCTCATAGTGAATTTTAAAAGTTACGTCACACGAAAAAGCAAATGGAAGGCAACAAATGACGAAATAGCTTACAAATCGAAAGCAGTAGGTGGTGCAACTATTTGGAAACTGCCTGTGACATTGTGATGTAAGAAGTCAAAGATCTGTAAACAAGATGATGCAACCATTTGGTGGGGGGCCATCACGTTCTATTATGCATTCAAATTCATAGAGGTGCAACTGTATGTACTCACTTATTGGTGATCTCCATGACATCAGACATCATCAGTCGATATTTCTTTCGAAACTTAATCCCCTGCGGCGTTTCCAGCAAGTACTTGTTAAAGAAATCTGTCAGCGAGACAAAGTAGATGAATCCCAACGAGGTGAGGAAGAGGCCCCGCTGCAACGAGATTCGGTCGGTTGTGTTCTGGATCTGAAGCAGGCTGCCACACGCGATGCTTATCGAACCGATCGAGCATGCCAGCGATACGTAACATCCACGACGACCACGTAATGCCGGATGCTGGAGCGACTTTGTACCCATGATTATGCCGTGCAGTGCGGTGCGATTCTCTCAACAACAAGACACTTTTCTATTATCAACTGCAATTAACTCGAGGTGGTAATTTTCACTTTTCACTGGTTATTCACTGGTTTGCGGGACATTGGTTTCACACATGCACTCGAAACCACTCGAAACAAACAGCTGACGGGTGAATCGTGAATGGTGTATGGACTGCGACTATTTCTTCTGTTATGACACAGCAGCACGGAATTTTTACAAGAAATGCGGCCAAACGCAAACACACAGAGCCAGCCCGAGTCCGACGCACACGCCCCCACGAAACGAGAAATTCCCCAACACTTGGGTGAAGAAATCGAGCTCGAGAACGAATTGCAAGTAAACAACGTCCTACAACTCACAAAGAAAAGTTTTTCTTTTTTTCTTTTTCTTTAATTTGATTTCATCCCGGACATCTTATTGATTGGATTTAAGTTTATGAATCTGATTGAATCTACGTTACAGAGACTGCTCTTGTTTGGGGATATGCAACAAATTTCATCTTCTTCTCTCTCACGGGAGGCGAGACTTTTTCTCCTTTTTCCGTGACACTTGCCCCAAATTTGTTGTTGGTTGCAAAAAGGCAAGGATTTTTATTTTAGTTTTTCACTGATATTACTGTTTTGTTTTTTTAGAAGACTTTTTGCAAGATAATCCGGTGGAAGGTGATTTATTTGAATCGCACCGAACAAAACTCGCCAACACACGCGATGAGATTCGAGTTGTGAATGGAATGGGGCGGAGGTGAGGTTGGTTTCGTTTGCTGAAATCGCTTTCGTTTTTTGTGTCTACTTGTTTGGAAATGTCTCCAATTATTAGCTCACTTCACTGGGTGACGGGGAGAGCGAACAGCGATGTAAAGAACACGAACACGAGCAGAATCGAATTGGAAACGAAAAAAGAACGAAGAATGGTGCAAATTGTGACAGTTGTTGTTCGCGCCGGTCCCGTGACATGACAGTGCAAAGTGGAGAGTTTTCAAATTCTAGCAAATGTCAAACTGTGTGAATAGTCAGAGGCGTTCAAACTGGTTAGGTGGTGTTCGCATGGAACGAAGAGGATTCTGTAAAGTTGTTAGGTGGGTTCTGAGATGCTATTCGGTGATGTCAATTCAAATGACTGTCATTATATTTTATGTACGAATCAAATTAATTGAACTTCTTTGTAGGAAAATGTACGTGTACGCACTTTGAATTAACCACCGAAAACTTTCACCACCGAATTCTCCTTATTTCAACGCATTATTTCTGTTCAATTGACTTTTGGGACAAGTTTTGGAATTGATTCTTGTCAACTTTGTGTATTTGACATATTTGTAAATAATTGCCGGCTGGAATTCTTCGAGCCAAGAGAGAAACTGCTCGTATGTACCTAACTCGTTGTTTTAATAGTTTTTACTTTTTCTGACATTTTTCGATCAAAAAGCCGATCGATTTGTATTGATTGCGTTCGATTCAAACCGCGTAGGCGAATAAACCAATTGTCACCTTCGTTGTAATATTTTAGCTTGTTACTAAAGATTGTTTGGCAGACATTTTGTGTTCTATTTAGGCCGGCAAAGCAAAGTAAAGTAGGTTTTTCAGCACACAATCACAATAAATACGCTCTACTTGACACTTCGAGGCATCTCAGTAGTTTTTATAATTGCGTAGTGAAAATTATACTTTACGTTGCTTTGCTGAGATCGAAGCTACAAAAAACAAGCCTTTTATAGTTTTTCTTTGGGATTTTCAGATTTCGCTCTCAGATTTCAGATTTTTCGCACCCAATGTAACATAAAACGAGATTTTTCATTCTTTGCATTTGTGGTGGTGCGTATTTTCTAAGTCAGCTGTTTTTAAATCGTTTTTCGTTTTTATAAAAATCTATTCATATGTAAATAAATGTTTTTTTTATTTTTTACAGACTTGTCTTCTCTACAAATGTAAAATAACACGCGTTATATTGACTTATGACAAATGTTTTGGTTTTAATGTAAGTAGGTGTAGTCGCTCAGAAATCGAGATTCACAAAATTGCTCTCACTTTTTGCGGCCAATGGTTAATGGAACATGAAATCTGACAGCCAGCTGATCTCGAGAACAGAAAAACTGCTATGACTCTGTCCCAAAACAACGTAAATGTCAACATTTTGCTTTTGCTAAATGGCGAAAGAAATCTTCTGAACTGGTTGGAGCCAAAAAGGAAATTATTTTCTTCTTTTCTGCCATATTTTGATGGGAGTGTGTATAGACTTTGTTTAAATTGGATAGATTTATCGATTGCGTTCCATTTAAACCGCTCACCAAAATGAATCTATTAACAAATTGAACTAACGTGTTAAAATTTTGTTGTGCTTTCCTGTTTGCTAATACATCACCCTGTTATCAAATGGAAGACATAACCAATTTGCATCAATTTGTCGCGTTTCTGACAAGTCGTAGTTGGAGAAGTCACTGATTGGCCGCATTCAAGAATCTAATTATGTTAAGTCGACTATATTGGTCTGGATGAGATGCAACCTGAACGCAAAAACTAGATTGGTCGAGAACGTCACTTTTTCTACGTCAGCCACATATGCGAACTGTCAACTTAGTACTCAGTCACGAATTTCTTGACTAGATTCGTCGGCTACCCCTCCATAAACGTCAACTGAAACAGCTGCTCTCATGACCGATTTCGACAAATCAAAACCGAGATTCACTTAGTGAGAGAGCTGTCAGACTTAATAAACTAGATACTTCAACGTCCCCAATCCCCATTATGAATTTTCTTTTCGTTTGAGATAGGCTTAAAAAATACGAAATGTTTAATTTGGCCCAACCTCCGGATCACCGATTTCAATTGACGTATTGTAATGACGCAACAAAAAAAAATCATTTTTCATTCTAATGGGTCACCCTGTCAAATAGCTTCCTGCCCATTTGTCTCGTTTCAAACAAATTGTGCTGGGAGGAGTTATTGCTTATTAAATGTTTGTTAGAGAGGGCGAACTATTAAGATGACAGTTTAATCTTGCTACGATTTCTGTGCGCCTAGTGCGACTTCTTGCGATTCGTTGTGGAAAATCGCTTCTTTCCGCAGAGATGTCTTTTTTACGCACTAGTGAGTAAACAGGGCACGGGCTTTTAGAAATGTCGCATAAATAAGAAGACTTGTTGCGTGAGATGTGTAATCCCACTATAAATTCTGAAATCGCTGAATTTTTCGACTTAAATATCGATGAATCGAGTGATTTGATAAATATCGCGCATCTCTAGCAGGCGGGAGTCTGTGCAGTGGTGTCTTCTATCCTACGTGACAACTGATATTTCTGGTGGCCTGGTATTTTTTCAAGAATTTTTGTTCAAATGTTGTCAAACATTTTTCAGCTTGGTATTTTTAAAAATTGTTTAGTACCAAAACGACGGGTGTTTTCACGAACAGTAGTTTTGGGATCGATTTTAGTATTTTTTTGCCCGCTTTTTGGTAGTTTTCGGTTGCTTTTTCAGAGTTTTTTTCGATCTGTTTTTGAAGCACCTTTTCCTTTTAACAATCCAATTTTTTAGGCCTTTCTACGGACATTACTGTACTGTAGTAAGGACGCCACTGCAATAAGAAACTACTTGTCAATGCCCGCCCGCTTGCGCCGGGCACTTGTATTCCGCGCAGTACTTACTGGTTACTGCCCCCCAAATACCGACTAAAACACTCTAATCTGCTAAAAAACACAAAAGTCTTTATCCTTTATTATTCCATATGTAAATAAGTACACTAAGAATAAAATAAATAGTAAAACTTTCACTTAACTAAATTAATATCACATAAATCGAATCGTTTCTGCAGCTGCGCCTATATTGGCAGCATGTCCGCCAGCGACTCGACAATACTGCTGTCACGGAAGCGTCCAATGCGAAGCGCGTACGATATTACGTGCGCCACGTAGCTCTGTTCGTGCACGTTGTGGAAAAGATGCGCCATTGGTCCTTAAAAAGAGAAACAAACATAAGTACATCCCTGCGTTACTAGACTATGAAGCGAACCTTTGGCAAAGATGGTGGTATCTGATCCACCATGCGTGTTCTCGTCCGTGTTGATGGCAGCTTGCTGGACATATTCGAATGAGGTTGTGTCTTCCTTGCTGGGATCGCGTCGTTTGAGTTTACTTGTTTCAGGGTCCGCTTCCGGTTGGAAGGCGTTGTAACCAGTTCCGTAGGTTAACGTTGTGTAGGGAGTTGAATCGCTTTTCGAGTTCGAGGCGATTCCGAGGATATTGCTGCCCCTATCCGGATAGCCGTTGATTGTGAGAGTGTGCGAGTGATCGGCTGTCACAATGATAAGGGTTTCCGCGAGGTGGTCTCTGAAAGGGAGAGAGTACATCACAGCGAGGTGCTTATCTGATGATTGAAATTGACTTACGCCATGTCTTTCACCGTCGCGTCGATGGCTTCGTTTAGAGCCAAGACTTCTGACAGCGCCTTTCGCGCTGCACCTCTGTGGTGGGCTTGGTCGATGTTGCCGCCTTCGACGATCAGGAGGAAGCCTTTGTCTTTGCTCTTGAGGACCTCCAATGCCTTCAGCGTCATCTCTTTCAAGGACGGCATTCCTTTCGGTCCGCTGTCACGTTCGTGGTCGTACTTTAGATGCCCATTGGCAAAGACACCTACAAATGGACACCAGTCACTAAAGTTGTTGGCTGTTTGGGAACGAGATCTTACCCAGGACGTAGTCCACATCGGCACCATTGAGCTTCGCCAGTTCTTCGTTGTTCTGAACCACAGCGTATGCGGCACCTTCCGTTGCCTTCTGAGCCGCCCAGTCCCGAATCAAGTTCCGGCCATCTTTCGAGTTGCACGACCACGTGTCCAATGGATCAGCTTCGGAAGTTTGCACATTGGAAACTAGGCACTGACGTCCACCACCCATGATCACCTAAAATCCCGCAAATCACATCAAATCCCACTGCACAAAGGGTATAGGATTGAACTCACGTTGATTCTCCGTCCGGGGTCGTCTTCCACCATTATTCGTCCAATGTCCTTGCAACCAGTGCTCCGGGCGCTTTCGGGGACGTTTGCCTCGCATTCCCATCGACGATCGGGCACATGGGCATACAACGCGGCCGGAGTGGCATGTGTCACCCTAGTCGTCGTCACAACGCCTGTGTTCATGCCGTCTTCCTGCGCCCACTTCATAATCGTCTCCACATGATGAGTGGAGTTTCGGGCGGCGGTGCAGTTCGCCAAATTCACCGTCGAGTCGACCCCACCAGTCTCGTAATTAACTTTCACGCCCCCGAAGAGCGCCGTGGCAGTGGAAAACGAATCAGGCACCTGCTTGTTCGCACAGTAAGTCTAAAAGAAACCACAACTTAGAACCCATTTCGTTTTGCGAATCAGAATGCTCACCTTCAACAGTCCCATGTGTGGAAACTTTTCCCAACTAAGCAGTCCTTCCTCCTTGAAGCCGTAAATCCTCGAGGCCGTAACCGTGTTCGGGCCCATGCCATCGCCAATGAACATTATAACGTTCTTGGCGCGTCTCATGTTTATGTCCTGATGCAGCGCTGCCTTCAGTTCTTCCAGGCCTTTGTCGTACCAAATTTTCTGTTCCGGCGGCAGGTTCACATTCCAGAAGGTGACATCTGACGTGACGTCCGAGTGCACCTCGTAGTTCATTAAAAATGCAATGCACAGCAGCGTGAGCAGGGTGGCCGAGAAGGTCAAAGCGATGATGAACACCTTGGACTTGTACACACTGGGCGGACGGGGCTGCTGCTTGACATTCGAATTGGACGAGGTCAAGTCAAGACTGTTGAGCTGCAACTCGACGGTCTGTTCATTCGATTGCGGATTGTGATGGTTGAGTGACATCGTCTCAGCCAATGAGCTAAGAGGAGAACAAATTTAATTTTATCTTCAGGAAGTGCAGAAGCAGATATGTCTGTGGACACAAAATCATTTGTTTGGCGAGCTAAAAACGAAACGCAAATGTGGAACAGAACAAACAGTCGATAAGGAACAGATATGACAGATGGGCAAACACGATTCAAGCTGTGGAGGGGTAATTCACTTGCCTATTGAGTGAAACCATATAAAGGCGACGATTTAAGTTTTACTCGGGCAATTATTTGACGGCGCCTTAGGGGCAATTAGATGAGTTACGAGTTAACGATGTGGCTTGGCGGCCGGCAAAGTGGAGAGGGGACTCATGGCAATCGTAGCACTCGAAATAGTTTTACAACGCACACAAAATGATTAAACTTGTGTGCCTTTTCTCAAAGCGACGCTTGTAATGAATAGACGCGACAAATTACTATATGAAATCAATAAGATTGCCTTATTGTACTACTTTACTATGAAATCTGATTAAAACGAATGAATAATATGATATTTCCATAAAGAAATCTTTATTGTTTTAATGAAGAAAATCTTACCAATTTGTTTTAAGATTTTTTCATATAATTTTTACGTGCAAAATCGTATCAAATAATACAAATAATATGAAAACCTTGTTAATATTTGGTCTTAAGAAAGTCAATCTTATTAAAAAAGTGTGTCTACCTATAAACGTTAAAAAGGAAGTCTTCTCAAATCCATAAGACTTCTCTTAAATTTTTTAAAGAGATAGATATCACATTAATTGTACGCGGCATTTTCACATTGATTGATAACCTTATTAATATTCAATGTTGAGAAGACGCACTTATTAAAAGTGCTTGTCTTTAAGAGTTAATCTTCTTAAATCAATAAGAATTTCCTATTAGAACGAAAAGTTTTCTCATATTTTATAAAAGTGCGAATAACGGTGCATTGATGAACGTATATGATTTCAGATTTTGTGCCAAATGCGCGTGTGTAAAAATATAATCATGGATGATTTTATTAATTTGGAAAATATAAGTGCACCATCCGGTTTAAGTTCAAACAGTGAAGTGATTAATGTGCCGTCTTTGATATGGTCTGAAAAAGACTTGGAAGAAACCCAAGCACTTTATAGTTCATGGGGCTTAAGTAGTTCGGTGTCCATGTTGTTTATGGACTCAATTCTATCGACGTTTTGGAAAAGATGGAAATCGAAGACCTCGATAAGTTTTTTTGTAATATAGACAGCTCAGGCTTCTTTGGTGATAGAATTAATTTTCAAGCTGGGTTAAAAAATTATATTTTCCTTTTATTAATGCAGAAATTAGTAATGTGAGGGCATTTAAGAGAACTAATAACATTATATTCAGAGGAATTACTTTTAAAAGGGAACATGTAGTAACAATAACGAAAGACAACAAATGTCATATACATATATGAAATAATGGATTTTTTTATTAAGGAAGATGTTAAAATTGTTGTAAAACAATGGAGTTGTTTGAATTTCTCTAAACTTTTTCAGTCATATTTGGTTGGAAATGAAAGTCAGTCGTATACCACCATTGGTTTTATTTCGTTAGATGGCCCCCCGATTCATTTTTATACGTTGAACAATGGACTTAAAGTAATTAGCCAGAAAAAATACTGGAAATAAAGTATGTATATATAATTAAAATTGTAACAGAAAATAACTTTTTATAATTGCATTACATTTTTTAGTTTTTTTTTTTTTACATAAAAAATGGGATTTTTTTATTTTTAACAATGGTGATTTGGAGTTTACTTGTATATCTATTTGTAAAATATGTACAAAATGAAGTACTTTAAAAAAATTATAAACAGATTTTTAAATTTTCAAGCGTTTTTCATATTCTTTCGATAAGTTTTTCTTATTGCTGCTAGGAGATTTTCACATAATTTTTAAAAATTTTCATATTGTTTCATATTGATTTTCAATAAGATGTCTCGTTAAAATTATGTGGCTTTCATATAGAATAATCATTAAGATTTTAATAAGATTTTCTCTATTGTTTTGACATGACTTTCTTCTTGGATAAATACCATAGAGAAATCTTATAACTTTTCTTCTATTTTATGTGGTGGTTTTCGCTCTGTGCGGAAACCGTAAGTTTTTAAAAAAGGGTTACAAGTTTCAGAACTGTCACGTTTTGGAAACAGCATGGAAAAGATACCCACTCGGCATAGTTGAAGACAAAACGCTTGACGTCTATGGGAGCGAACAAAAAAATGACAACCGGCTGTTGTGATACAGCTGGTAGTTGATGTTGTCCGACTGCGAGAATGGTTTCGGTCTTTTGGGTCGTCCGCAGTCAAGTTCTTTCCTCTTAAAATGTAAACGAAGCCATTGTTTGTTGAGAATAAGTGTGAATGGGTCTGACATCTGACTCGTTCAACAAAAAGTCTCCAGTCTCCAGCACAACTTCATTAGGCCGGAGTCGCACCCAGGCCAGCCGACAAATTGGTACCTAATAGTAGTTTTGATGATAGGCCCCCATGACACCTTGACTACAAACTGACTTGGGCTAAGTGACCTCGCTGCGGGACGTAGTACGTCTGTTGACAGCCTTAGTCCGGTTTCTCTCCTTTTAATACCAGCATTCACAAAGGAGCAAAGCTGTCACAAAATCGTCAGGCCGCCAACTAAATCTTATAATGAAGAAAATAAAGGAGTGACGTCCGAGTTGGAAAAAGCGTTAAAGTTAACCAAGATTGAACAATCCGATCCTTAGTCTGATATACTTTGTGGCGATCTGTGACATTTTTTACAATGGACTTTCATTTTTATTGTCAGCATTCGCTTTGCTGGCAGAAATCATAAAGTTGACTGTCAAAATGTAAGATTATGACAGGAGTGGACATTTTTTGTTCTCTCTTTGTGGCTCTCTTTTGTCAAACTTTTCCGTAAGGAAACGAAGTTTGACTAAATTATCGTTGTTTGCAAACAATTCCATAGACAAATGAACTGTCATCGGCGTTTCAAAGTTTCTAACAATGGACATACTAAAAAAACAAATTTTTCTAAATTAGTCTTGACTAGATGCAACCTGAACGCAAAAACTAGATTGGTCGGTAACGAGACTTTTTGTACGTCAGCCACATATGTGAACTGTCAATTTAGCACTCAGTCACGAATTTCTTAATCTTCGGTTACCCCCAGTAAATTTCGATTAAAAAATCTGTTCATATGACCGATCCAGGCCAATAAAAATCGAGACAAATCATGTCAGTTAGCTGTCAGACTAACAAACTCACTAAAGTAGATTCTTGAATGTCCCCATTATTTGAAAACAATTTCAGAGATGGATAAACTGTCATCGGCGTTTTAAGGTGTCCAATAATGAATGTGCTTCAGTCAGTCAGTTTCTGCTCTATCTCAATTTGTGAGAACTGTCATGGGATTCAACGGAAACGACAGTAGAAAGTAAACCTTCCTCTTAGAGATTACCTTCCATAAGAATGAGGAGAACATCCAATCCATCTGTCAGATGAGTTCGTTGAGGGATTTCATTTGTTGTTCCCTTAAACTACTCAGTCAATCTATCAATTTATTTTCAGCTCTTTAAGGGCACTTTGAGCATGTTTTGTATTAAAAAAATAAACTCAACTTATAAGCAAAGAACTACTGTCGTTTTCCATTGGTTTCACTCATTCTGTAATCCAATGGAACAAGAAAACTGCTTCTGATTGAATCCACAAAAGTATCGGGGAAATGTCAAAAAATTATCTACGGCTGCTGTCAGCTGGCTTCTATAAAATACATTACCCTTGTGTGAGTGCTTCTTGAGTGCATTCTGACTTCAACTATAGAAGCGAAATTCTCTTCTCAGAATCACCAGTAGAGTATTTTCTCCCGGACATAAAACGACATAAAAAAGAAACACATTTTGACAGCTCCGGCCCTGCTTTGAGTTTGAGGTAGAAAAAAGTTGACAAAAGTGTTAAAACGGACTAACTCGAAAAATAGGAAAATTAATGTCGAAGTTATGTGATTTCTTCCTGCTTTTGGGACTAAAGCGCCAAACGGATTGGTACAGTTTACTCCACGTTTTAATTTTTACTGTTCTTTCAAGGAATGTCAGCTGTACTGCATGCTCTGGTGATTGTCAGTTCAAAACACACTTTGAAGATGACAGTTGAAATGTTATCCACAAGGCTTCCTACAGTTCACCTTTAATTAAGTAGGATGGTATTTTGCTTGCGAGGTATTTCTTTGGCTCAAAATAGCGAGGAGAGAACTCCTCCCTGAAATGAATACCCCTGAAAACGGACCTGTGTTGAGAAGTCCACAACTGCTCTTCCGTTGTCTATGTCGGAAAATAACTTGTGTCGACTTTTTACAACGTTGCCAAACATTCCCCGTAAATAGTTTGTTTTACGTTTCCAGAGATCCAAACGAACCCTTAAACCTGTCAGAAAAATATTCACCAACCTCTCGTTGATAAGGTCTTCCAAAGATTGGCCAAGCAAACAATTACAATCAGAGCTAAAATAGTTTTACAGAGATATCTTTATTGGTCTGGTTATCGTGACAACAAAAGTTTATAATTGTTGAATGGCATTTATATTGCCTTTCCAAAGGAGTAAACGTAATTTGTTTACAAAGTTAAGAACAATGCTCGCGATCTACATGAAAACTTCTGCAAAACTGATCGAACGAGTTTGTCATCAAATGTGCCATTTTAGTTATGTAACCTGTCATCAAGCACCCGCCTACAGGGTGATCAGCTCTTGTTGCAATAGCAAAACAGGGCTGTTGGTATTTAACGCAGATAGACTCGTGAAATCACGTGAGAGGTAGCTACGCCAAAATTTTGGTATATGACCAATCAGACAAATTTATCGCTCGAGATCTAATCAAGAGCGTAAAGAAAATTAAACGCAATTGTCAAATTTATTCAATTATAAGATAATTCGAAGTGATACAATCTGAGATCAAAGCTGTGCACTCCTTGAGTTGGCGGCGGCCACGTACGAAGCTGCCATTAGCTCTATCCTTTGACAGATGTGGCGTGGGCGTCCACTGGACGGCAAATTCCCTCCAATCAAATGGGTAAAAGTGCACAAAAACTTAGTCAGCCGAAATTGCAGAGATAAGAGAACTTTTACATTTCCACCACTTAATCTCAAATTTGTCGGTGGTTTTAAATTAGACTGTCACGGGGAACACGTTTAAGGGAATTCACTGCATAGAGCCAAGCACGCAGATATAAAGATACACAGTGATTTCTAAGAAAACAATCTAACGATCTAGAGAACAATTAAACCATTTGCATAGGGGTATGTACCGAAGCGTGGGGAACTTACGCGACTGTTTTGAATATTAAGTGCTGTCAGTGAGTTTGAATAATGCGAAAAGAGGTATCGTGCGACAATAGTTGCAGTTGCAGTGTCATCAGAAACAGCGGCAAGTGCTTGTTGAAATGCAAAACAAGATTAAGCCAATAGGAAAGAAAGGCGGCTGTGAAAACTGTCATAAATAAATCGCAATCTAGCGCCAACCTGTCCAACCTTAAATAGACTTGGGTTGGGTGTACAGTCGACTTCGCTTGACTTAAACATCAATCTGCGTTTTTTTCTTTTTACCCAACTTTGGATAATTTTTCAGTAAAGCTGAGCCCAGATAAGCGAGAGGACTTAAGACCGTGTATAAGATAACAGTATAAGACAGTAAGGACCTTCACCTCGGGTCACACGTTGTGGTGCTTACTCGCATAATATGGGGTAACACTCTAAAAATAGACCTCTCAGAGGTTATAAACGACGAAACGTTCTCTGATCTTCTCCATGGGTGCTCCTATTTTACGAAGGGGTAAGAAAAAGCCCCACTGGACTTAAGAATAATTGCATCGTACTTTACAATAATTTTAGTGAAGAAATCACCAAAGCTACTTTTGCAGATGACACAGCTGTCCTTGCTGAGGGACCAACAATGATTCGGAATGATCTGGACATGACAGATTAGATTAAATGACTTTACAATCAGGGCTAAGCTAGATCTCTTTAACAATTCGAATCAAGCTGTTTACAAAAGGAGGTTGACTCGAAAGACCTCTAGCGAGGAGTCGCTAATAGGCACCCATTTTCTAGGCAGTGTTACTTGTATTCCTAAAGTTCAAATGTGCAAAAAACCAACCTGCAAGGTCTGAAATTGCCTTCAACAATACATAGCTTCAAAACGTACCAACCCGGGTCATAATTTCAGCCGAACTGCAACTTGCTTCCAATATAATGCTGCCAGTGCTCGAGACAACCCTGAAGAGTTGTCTTAATCTAAATCAAAACATTTCTTCGATATGAAGAAGGGTTAAAGTGGGTTTCATACAGCAGGCAAACTTTCTCATGTAAATTCAGTCACCGACCTTTGTCTTTCCACGTCCCTTCTAAAAATAAAGAGCGACTTATCGAACCTACTAAACTTCTGTCTTTCTGACTCAACTTGGACGTAGAAGGAGCTTTTAATTTTAATTATGTCGACTCTTCAACTCTGAACGTAGATGTATATAGCTAACTTGCCTGCCAGAAGATTTGTCAGTATATCCCTGAAAGAAGGTGGCAAATGAACCGCTGACATACCTGGAGGCTAAGAGCTGCAAGATCATTGCTAATGCGGATTCCGTTGTTAATATCCTCTCAGGAAAACACTTCAATAGGTGCCTTAAAGGAACTCCAGCTATATGCGATTGGTAGGATTATAAGATGTACGGATCGTTGCGGATTGTGGGTTAAGCCTCCACAAAACTGAACTTGTCTTTTTCAGGAAACACGAGGTTCCATACATTGGCCCTCCAACTATGGCACAAACAAAATTAAAGATCAACACTCTTTCCGCTCATCGCTAAGGGAGATGACGGAATTGTTTAATACCTATTCGGTGAACTCGGTAAACAGAAAACTACACAGTACCTACTCATTTTACAAGATAAAGGTATCCCAAGATTAAATCGGTCAGCTATACACATAAAGGAACCAGTCTCATTTCGCTTGTCACTTTCAGAAATTTTTTACATCAAAATCATGCCGATTAAAAAGGGAAGCATGTAATCTTTCCCACGAAACACAAAGCTGTACTTTACTCTGCTAAATTGTTCCGACGTATTTTACTGACGCCTCACATAGAAAGCGAATTTTCTTACACAGTTTTTTTACAAATCACAAACCTGATGGACTGAACGCACTCATATTTAAAAGTCATATGAATTTACTACTTGTTTGACATTAGGACTTTTTTACCATTTAAGAAGTCGTTATGAAACTCGTTTTTCCTTTTTTCTCTCCTTCAAACAGAAAGTGGGCACATTCAAAGCTCGTCTTAAGTCGATTGTACTAGATTTCTCACGAGCGTAAAAATACTAGATTGGTCGTTAAAAGTACTTTTCCCATACGACAGCCATACAAGCTCCGACGAAAAACTTGTGACTAAATTCGTTGGCTACCGCTTTATAAACGTCAACTAGAAAAACTGTTTAACCGAGGCCAATCAAAATTCTGACCGTCTTCTGTCAAACTTATGGCGTTTTCAAGTGAAGAATAGAATTGCCCTTTCTATGAAAAAAAAAAACAAATCTGAAAGTGCCCTTTCTATGCATTTTATGTTTCATTGAAATAAAGTGTGCACTTCCAGGTAAATTCTTAACACGACAGAAGTGTCCGGGATATTTTTGAAGAATTGCCCTGAGCTCACCAACACACATTAGCCGAATGTCAGATTGAAATGTACTTGTGTTGTTTGAAACAAATTTTGCGCAATGTGATCCAAAAATATGCAATTTTGCGTGCAAAATGTAAACTTTAATTGAAATATATTGATTTGGTTTATTAAAACATTCATATTTACTGTAGAAAACAAAATAAAAGTAGCAACAGAAAACCAAATCTCATATAATGGTGTCTACCCCTATTACAAAAGAGCTCCAACGAATTTAATTGAAAGGAACAATTCTGAATTTCAGACCAATTCTCTGGGATCTTCAATGAAAAACCTAATGGCGTTTTTCATTGAAGAACGTCAGTTCTGAATGTCAAAGAGTAAGCATTGCCAACAGGGGCGAGTTCCAAGACGTTTCCGATTTTAACAAAATTTAGGATTTGACAGAGGAGGGTTTGTGAGTTGTTTAACTTTTCTTTGTTAGCACACACAACTAAACATAAATCTAACAATAAACAACATGAACCTCGCCCCAGATTTATGCGATGATCTAACTGATTTCATAATTCATGCACAAAATCTAATGAAATGTCATTTGACTTCTATTACCGTGTGAAGTGGCCTTAAGAAGGGCGACTGACGATACATCTATTCTTACATAAATGTAAGAACGACAGCAAAATCAGCAGTGTCCAGACTCCAGATATAAAAGGGACAAAAAAGAGCAAGACAACAGCAGCAACTACAACAAAAAGAACTACAAAATAAAGTCATTGCGAACATAGCTCTTACTGACATATAATTCAAGAAACGAAAGATCCTATTGGATCTTTGGAATGGAAGGGACTTCCTTCTCAAAAAATTGTTTTCAAAATATCATTCGTCAATACAACTTAAGAAATTGTGTCCATAATTCCATATGTTCAATTGTTCACCTTGAACGTCGCCTTCAATTTATCGTGCAAAATTCTAAAAACTCAATCAGCAGAGGGTTTCAGTTGAAAGTGAGTTCAACATTCGGTTATAAATTGCGATTTGAGTATCTCACATATACCCAATCACGTAATCAAGTCACACAACAAAACCTTGTCTACTTAGGATCTAATCTAATGTCCACCATGTTTGCGCGAATATAGTCGCCATTGCGTAGTTCAAAAAGTCAAACAAGACTTTACGTCATTCGCATAACCAAAATCAGTTACATCGCTCGATTTAAAACTGCCGCCTGCACCATGACAGTTGACATTTGCATTTCATTTGTATATTCCCGCTTTCATTACACTTCGCGCTACACCAGAAATTTATTTATAAACGTCAATATTGAATTAAAAAAGCTCGCTAGCAAATTTGATCGTTCTCGTTAGTGTGATCTGATCTATTTGACAGATCACACAATTATGCAGATGCGTATTTGGCTCCACATTTGTCAAATAAATGCATGCAGCTCTGCTTCTCTATCTGTTGAATGATCGGAATAGTCAGTGCATTACTGAATGCAACAGAATTTAATTTAAACTCCCACTGGTAGTCAACTAGACAGTAATCGCAAACCTCAATTCGTTGAATATCGATATCAAAGTTTGGTCAAGCCATCACACTTTAAAATTTTCTCAACAAAATTGCACAAGGCCTCCCTAGAGATGCAACACTCCGACTATGTGTCATGGACGGCACATCTGCACCCATCTGCAGCGGGGGGAAAAACAAACACACACGCAACACGTCATCAGAAATGTCCAATAATAGCCGTCTTTCGCTAATCGAAGTGAGAAATCCCCACACCAAAGGATAAACTATTCGGATTATGAAAGCGACAACCAACTCGTGTCTTTACGTCACTTCACATAAATTGTATCACACTAACCTATGTGTCAATATAATCTGTCTCGACAAACACTTGATAAGTTAATCGAAACGCGTGCGTTTAATTGTTGCAGTTAAAAATTCAATATCACTTTGTCAAATATAAATATCTGTCACTGGCGACAATTATAACTATCGTTAAAATAATTCTCAAGCTGACGCAATCGTACAAGATGGCAAAACTCTGGCCGAACCGTTCCAGAGCTCACTCAGAACTGAAATTCATTCGAAATGAGCGACTGTGGTATATGAAGACGTTGAAATTGAATGTGGAATGTGACATTATAAATGAATAAAAAACGAAATTCTTCTGATTGTGCTCGTACGCACTTGGGGGGTGTCGATGTACTCGTATTTATGCTCATTGCTCACACTCCGCATGTCATCCTAATTGTCGTGCGCCAAGAACAATTTTATTTACTGACAGCTGAGTAGAGTATAGACAAAAAAAAGTGCATAAGACGAAACTGGGAAATTTCTCTCACTCGCATTCGAATTCAACTCCAGCGGTCTCTCTTCAATGATGTTATAACCAACAGTTTACTGTACTCTATTCGGCACTCCGGCAGTCTGGCATATTGTTTTGGGACTTTTTTTCTTTTGCTTCCACAATGAATTATTAGGTGAAGTTGGGTATCATGAATGACTGTGGAATGTGCAGTGTATGTATACTGGCAAACAGTGTGTTAAAAAGTTGTTCGTGCGTTATAGGTCGAGTGAGCCATGCTAAAGTCAAAACCAAGTTTAGACTGAATAGAAAATAGATTTAGATCTACTACATTTGTCTGGTTGTGAACGTCACATAAACTACCATGCAATCGAAATGTCAACTGAGTACTCAATCGAGGTATGTTTGACTAGGTTTGTCAACAACTAGACGTCAACCGGAAAAAACTGTTCACGTGGCCAATAGTAATAAATCAAATCATCCACCTGTCAGATTTAGTAAACAGGAGTTTTGAACACCCCCAAAATGCCAAGTATGGTCATGCTGTGTACTCGTAATTGGTATTTATATGTCATAACTGTTAAGTCATAGGAGCTAAGGGGCACATTTACAAATCTTATCTTAAGTCGACCAGATGTCACTTTTCACTATATATATATTTGCGAACTGTCAATTTAGAACTCAGTCACGAATTTCTTGACTAGATTCGTCCAGATTCTGGAAACTGGATTCAACTGGAAAAGCTGTTATGCGAGAATCAAAACATAGAAATATCAAGTCAGCCAGCTGTCAGACTTACTTAACCAGATAGGTACGCAAACGGTCTTAATAACAGAGCAACAATGCTGATTTTGACAGATTTAATCTGACCAAATTGTCATTAGTGGGTCTGCGGTTAGATCTAACGTGCAAGATATAAACAATAAAAAAGAGTTTGCAACTCTACCCGTCAAGTACATTCGATCAAGCTGTTCAGTCATCAGAACTCGTCGGCCATCTAGAGGCCACTTAAACGTTCAATAGTTTACCGCTTACACTTTACCAAGTATTCATTTTGTCATTTATAATTCATTACCTACTTGAAAAGGTTTTTGTACTTATAATAACAAGATGTTTTTTTATGAGTATGGTAAGTAAGTACATGCCAAGTTTAATCTCTGACGCAAAGCGATCCCCGTAGTCTTATGTTCCAAAACCTGTTGCGTATTAATTCTTACTTTACTGAAGAAAAGGTAAAACCCTGGCTTCTCAAATTTAATTTATCCCAATTTGGGTCTTACTCATAAAAATAATCATAGCCTTGGCAAATTGAAAATCACCTTTCATTATGACGTCTGATAATAACCACGTAGTCAATTTTACAAACTTAATCTTACTGTTCTTTTACTCAATTGACAGATAATATGGTAATTTACCGATGGGAGTAAATGGCCGCGTTTCACTGCCCGCTAGATGACTAGCGGCATGTCAAACTCCATATCAGAGTTAGAAGTTGAATTTAAAGTAGAGCGTATTTTTTGTTTCATAAAAGTTGAGAGTGCTCATTTCTTTGACAGAACAGCAAAAAGGGTATGTACGATTATGCGACAGATTGCAGTCCCAAATTTTCCTTTCAATCCTTTCCATTTCATCATCTCAAGGGTATTTAGCCAGGGTGAACAACCTACGTCAATGTCATAAATTACAATCCCAATCAAAACACACAAACAACAATCACTTAACCTTATCATCTTCCTGGTATGGCATAAGGTTCATTGGCCAGCGCTGAGTTTTCCAAAAATAAAAATATCGCCAAACTGCCATCGTGAAATGACAGACGCAGAACGCATCTCTTCTAGCAATGTAAACAAAAAATGACAGATTCATATTAAGAAAGACGAATATCAGTTCATATTTGTAACTTTTTACGATCGTGGCGAGATCGTTGAGGAGAGATGCCTCATGGCGAGGAAGTGCGTGCACGCGCACAATTTTATTGACCCCCTGGAGCTGAATTAAGATTTCTCAATCCAACCACGGCGCGATGACGATATTCAGATTGTTTATTTTTGTTTTGTCAACAAACAATAGAGTGCAGACTTTATGCTCGCTTTTGCTTCGCTCAAGGAAGTCATCTTTTGTTTAGCAATTAGCCTTCACAGGTGGCATACGTGCGACTGGCCATGCGGGATGTTGGATTCCACTGAAATTTGCAAATTTTATGACGCGTATAGGGTTTTGATGAATTTAAAAGTCTCGCAAGGAGTCACACACTGACTCTCTAATAGAAATGGAACACAAAATGAATTTTGTTTTACGATTGCCATTTTTGGCAGAGCTATACCAGTGCACCCGTAGTTGGGTTGGCTTTATTCGAATTAGTTTTCATTAATGGATAGTTGTTGCATTGCGACGAGGGTGTGGAGATATGCAGTCATTCAGTTTGCGGATTAGGTGGCATACGAAATTCATGTGTCTTTTTTGTGGTTGCGTTCATAAATCGGGAGTATACTATAGACGCGGTTCAGTGACCGCAATGTGACTACTGGCACTTCAAACTCAGTGTACAAAAGTTGACATCTGTCCATTAAACGTCAGAAAATTCCCCCGAAAAGAAAATGGGAATGTTTAAAACTCTATACTTAACTAAGTCTGACAGTAGGCGGCCAGTGTACGTCTGAATTTTTATTAAGCTTCGTTGAAAGGGTGAACAGTTTTATTTAGATGACGTTTGTGGAGGGGAAGTCGACAAATGTAGTCACGAATTTCGCGATTCAATGACTGACGTACTTGTACTTAAAGTGACATAAAACACCAATCTTGTTTCTGTTTCCTCCTAATTGTCAATCTAGCGTCTAATTGTGGGATAGGGTAGTTCGCGACAACGTCAGTGTCAAATGAGAAGAAGAATAATCCAAGTGACAGCTAAAAAACTTGTAGGAAAACAAAACGGATTTTGTATGGATGTAATCTTATTATGTTAAAAAATTACTGAAAAGTGCATAAAAAAGTGCAAAAAACAAGATAAAAGCATTGTTGAATTATAAAATTATGTTTATCAAACGTATTTGGTAACAACTGAGAAGTTAAAGTAATGGCAATTGTGCGCTTTAGAACAATATTTGAACAAAACACTACTCTGGCCATTATAAACCAGCTTTGTTATCCTACAAGTTTTTTTGACGTTTGAGCAAAAAAGATAGCCCATCTGTGAAAGGATGGGCTTCGCGAAACACTCTATTGGGCTTCTTCAGATTCGCTGTCAGATTTCACTTGTAGTTGTAGATTTCGGGCAACTCTGATCCAGATTCGCTCGGAAATCGGAGAAAGTGTTTTTTTTTGTATATTAATCAAACATAAAAAGTGACCTAGCGCAAAAAAGTGTCCTGAAAGAGCCCAATTAAATACCGCTTAAGTAAGATTAAGAATTTTATCTCCAAAAGCCGTTTGCTGACTCTTATGTGACAGTTTATGCCCTAAAAAAAGTAGCCCATAAGTATTTAAGTAGAACTTAAATCGTTAAGAGTCGTATGAGCAAACGGACCTAAGTATAATTGTTAGAACTCCAGCAGTGGCTTGTCATCTAGCGGTCACTGGAACGCGTCAAATACAAATTAAATAATCAGTCTTAATGCAACTCTAAACTACGATTCTAAGAATAACAATATGTACTTCAAAACGTACCTGTTAGAATCGAAGTCTGTCATTCTGCTTCTGAGACGCCGAGAAACACAACTTGTTGATTCATCGGAATGATGTTCCCCAGCATCAGTCATGTTTACTGAATATCGAGCGGTCCAGAAAATGAAACGTTGCCGGAAATCTAGAGGAGATAAATTGATCTGTTTTAAAAAAATAAAATTTTAGGATCTATTTTAAAACTAGCATTTAGTTTAGTTAAATAATGATTGTCGGTTAATTTGCTGGCTCTTTCGCAAACTTATTTTTGACATTTTCATTTGTTAGGGCACCGAGTTGATGCACTGAAATGTGCTCGGAAGGAATTCTTATGGGAGTTATTCAGACTTCGCAAAAATGAAATTGTATGTCGCGACTTGTAACTATAAAGCGTTTTATTGAACCGAAATCAATTTTCGTTTAGTATTGACACCAGGTGGCACTTTCATCTGACATGTCGTGTCTGAGAGATTTTAATACACTTAATCAACACCTACATTCGTGTAAAGATCGGATGACGTTTAGCATATAGCAATATAGTTGGCCCAAATTTCACAATGCTAATGTATCACCATGCAGGAATAGAGCAATCACAAACGGGCCAAAGCCATGACATCTATGGGGCTTCAAGAAAAATATTCAAACAGACTTTTAAATCTTACGAATTTTTACTAATTCTTACGAATTTTTACTCAATGCCGGTCAGTGATGGGACTTGAGATAAGCGAAACGGTGGTAGATAGCCTTAAAAAAAGGTGGTAGAAAAGTGGTAGAAAATAAAATTTTCCACTTGCACTAAAATAATGCAAGCATTAGTGAAAGCACAATTACTTGTTGTAGGAACCAAGAATTTACGCATTTTCACTTTCAATAGTTCTTGGTATTATTTAAAAATTAAAGATTTTGAGGTAAACGCATCAATATAAAAAGGAACTACAGAAAAAACGCCATAGATTCAACTCATCATTAAACACAAAATGTCAGAACATAGCAAAACACCCTCTCACCAATACAGTCAAATAATGAAATTTTAGCGCAGTAAATGGTGTACTGGACTGGAAGTTTTTGCTGATGCAATTCTCAGATAAAAATACTGATAGCTGAGTATTAATGGGTAAAACTAATGTGGTTTTCCATTGGGCAAAAAAAATCAATTTTTTTTTTCGATTCGGATCATTTTTTGAAGATCTCGATAATTTTTCAGATTTACACATACTGCCACAAATACCCACAGCCGTTTTACGTCATTTTAAGAAGTTTGCTTTCAAAACAAATGCGCAAAGTTTCGTGGAAACCAAAATAAAGAAATACATAAAAAGCAATATAAAGTTGGAGGAATTATTATCTTCATTGCCTTCCTCATCATCTGGAAACTACGAATCACCGAAACTACTTCATTTGTATCCACAACATTGTAAACAATTTTTAAGTCGATATCCATAGCTGATTTTTCCAAAAGCGAATGCAACAGCTGATATTGTTGTCAAATAACGCACTGATCCATTTAAAAAAGCAGATACATTTCGTTGCATGTTCCATGAGCCGCGTTAAATCTGAGAAAGATTTTTGGTGCTCCCAATGGAAAACGACATAAGGGGAGTAGGTATAGGAACAATTATTTTCAATTTATTGCAATGATGGCAAATAAGTATTATTAGCGAGTAGCGATGAGTAAAAGGTGGTAGATTTCGAGTTCAGGTTGGTAGAATTTCCGAAAGTGTAAAAAGTGGTAGAAATACCACTTAAGTGGTAGAAGTCCCATCACTGATGCCGGTCCTTAATTCGGAAAATTCGTTAAAGAGGGCCGCATCGAGAGAGCAAGATATAGCCTCTCCACCTCCAGTGAGAATTTTTTTGGTGTAAGAATGGAAAAAGCTGTCATGACAGTCACCTTACAATTAACATGTTCAGCCTTACAAAAATATTTTTCCTGAGCTATGAGTCTGTGTTTCTTTTTGCGTGTTATTTTAAAGAAATATCAAGTATTTGGTTTAGAAAGTCTGGCATCTGGCTGACACTTGATGTGTCTCAGTTTTGATTGGCCTAGATCGGTGACATGAACAGTATTTTCTGTTGATGTTTATTTGACGTTTAAACCGGGGTAGCCGACACGAATCTAGTCAAGAAATTCGTGACCGAGTACTAAATTGACAGTTCGCACATGTAGCTGACGTAGGAAGTGGGTTTTCCGACTAATCTAGATTTTACACGTAGTCCAGATCAATCCAGTCTTCCTAAGATAACTATAGGTTTTTGAATACGCCCGGCAGTCTGAGTAAATATTTGAGCACAGCATACTTTAAATGCGAACGTCACTCTCTGCTACAGAAAAACGAAGTAAATTTCAAAAAGTGTAGTAGATCGACGAAAAGTGTAGCAGTCCGATAATGTTAACAAATATACTGTTCATAAGATCGATTTTTTGTCCATTTTAGCGTAATTTTTATTGGCCAAGCCGAACAGCGTATCGGCGGCACAGCGCACAGGTGAGGTACTTTGTATTTAGCAGACGTCAGTTAGGTATAGATGAATATGCGATGCCAGTTTGTCCGCTTCCAAACAACAGGCTTTGTGGCAAAGAGCAATTTTAAACTGTTCTCCTATTTGGCTAATATACTGCTTTGGCCTTGGGTCTTGTTATGCTCTGAGGGATCTGAAAAATAACCATGTACCACCACTCAGTTTAGAAGTGACTTTGACCTGAAATACGCCGCGCGCGTAGGACATAGAAGGAGATGTGTGGATGAGAATGCCCAGGCACCGACTCCACCTGTGAGTATTGTCAGCTCTATTTCATTGGACACGGCATCGCACCTTTCTGTCCAGTGTCGTCAATTGCTTAAGAGCAAAAATAAAAAGAAAAAGTTTCGACACAGGTTTTTCGTTCTTGGTACGTTCGTTAGCCAAAGTTACTTTATGGTGTAGCTTTCGATATAACTTAAATCGAAAGTAGCTATTTAAGAAACAGAATGAATCTTTTTACTGCAGATCGCGAGGACCTGGGAATTTTGTATCGCTTTTTGAAAAAGACCCAGGGGTTGATCACAAACGTCATTTCTGAAACTTTAACGTCCAAAAGGGATTTCATAATATTTGTGACCAGTTAGATGACGCCACAAATTCTTTGGCTTTGGCACCAGATATTTGCTTTCAAAACTAAAACGTTTGGACGACAGTCTTTTAAAAAATTACGTGATTAGCCACGGCTTAGTCTGGGTTAATCTTAGATCATGAAGTTTAATTGTTTTTTAGCTGATTTGTCGCAAACTGCAGAGCGGTGACAAGAATCTGCGGGTACGACACCGCCTGCGTAAAAAAATAGCTCTTCACCCGTTATGTCTCAAGGAGTTGTGTTGAAAACAAGAGTTCCCCGCAGTGCGGGCAGCTTTTTAAGGTCAACATTCGTTCGTCGCTTCAGTTCAGCGGAATAAATGCTCCAAAGGAACATTGAAAATGCAGTTTCACTTTGCAGTGTTAGACACCATGGAGGCCTTGCACTTCGATCCTAATCGCAAACTATACAGCCAGGAGGACGATGGGAATGTATTAAACAAATTCAAACCAACCCCGACTTTACTTCTCCTAAACGTTGCTAACCACCACGGTTTTTGTTTTTTTTTTGGTCACTTACAATGATCCAGTTTTCGCCATTCTGAAACATGTAGTTTGCGATATTATCGGGACTGGCCACTTCCCAAATTTGTACCGTAACGTGATTCTCTCGTTTTCGTATCGTGGGCAATGAAAAAAACACATGTTCCGCATTTTCGGAAACGGTCTCGCAATGTGGACAGTTTGGGATGGTTTTAAGTCCTCGTTTAGAGAGATATTCTCTGTAACAGACATGACCCGTCAGGAACTGAGTCAGATAGAAGTTTGTTTCGCCATGAGCACGATTAGTCCATGCATCGAGACGATGTGTTCATCTTCCCTTTACCGATTCGTTCCATTGTTGTTGCCAAACAGCGATGCTATGATTTCTTTCGTATTTTCTCTTTTCGTCGCCTTCTCGGCCATTTCGGACTCGCATTTCTTTAGCGAGCAAATCGATAGGTAGCATTGAAGATACTACCAGTATAGTATTGTTCGAAACTTTTCGAAATGCACTTAGGCGGTGGACAAATTTAATTGCCCTCGCATAAGACCTTCCGCGGCGCATGACCATATTTCAACTGCTTACATAAGCATCGAATATGCAGCTTTTGCAAGGAGTAGCCTCTTACTCCGTCTCGGGCCTCCGATGTTACTCATCAGACTTGAAAGTACACTAACAGTTTTCGACGACCTTTTGCATACATGGTCTCAGTGGTAATTGAGGCTTAGACGTGCGTCAATAATCACTCCAAGGTACTTAAAAGACGGTTGAGAGACCACAACATACCCTCCCACTCTGAACGATATCTTTCATCCGTGATCGTGTACTATGTAACTGAATTATAGTTTTGCATGTAAAATCCACAATTCGAACCCAAATCGCACCGCAACTTTCTTCCCCAATGAATCGTACAACGTTCAAGTTTCTTTTTATATTTTTCTTTATTTATTAATCCGAAACATATTAAAAATCTTGAATATACAAGTATATAAGAAACTGCAAAAAATATATTGGTATATATCTATACGTGTGTGTGTGTGTTCATGTATTTTAAAGTCTATTATCAACTGAAGAGGAATAATTAAAAAGCAGAACAAAAATTATTAAAACAACTCGCGGGAGAGCTGGAAATTTGGCCTGTAGTTTACGGTAAAAGAAAAGTACATAATTTTGGTGTAATATGCGCTGCCATGTTTGAAATTCAATTAATGGAAAAAATAAAACTGCAAGGCCAAAATGAATTCAGAAAAAGAACGAGCGACTAGCGCACACTATTACAAGGATTAATTTTAGGTTCTGTTTACAGCGGATAAGATATTTATATAAGAGAATATGTGTGTGTAACTACTTTGAACAGGGATAGATAGAGAGAGAGGGGAAGAGAGTTAGAAAATAGGGAAAACATATATAAAGAGCCCTAAATAGAGTCCAAGTCGACATTTAGATGTCATCAATGTCGATCTCTTCGCCGTCGTCGTCATCCTCGATGATCTTCTTGGGGGCCGGAGCGGGAGCCTTCTTTAGCGATTCGACGTGAGCACGGTCATTGTACTCGATCTCGAGGTCGGAGTCGTCCTCTTCCTCTTCCGAAGATTCCTCCTCCTCGGCCTCCTGCAGCCATTGGATGAATGGCTTGGCCTTCTCGTGGATCTCGGTGGCCACCTCCTTGGAGACGTACTTCTTGCTCACCTTCTGTGACCAGTCGAGGATGGCCTTCTCCTCGAGGATGTCGGCGTCGTAGAAGAGTTTCAGAATTCCAGCAACTTTATCCATTAGCTTGGCAGAGTGCAGAGCGATAATCTGCTCGATGCCACCGATCAAGTAGCGCTGCGCCTTCGTGTTGCTGTGCGTGAAGCGCAACAGAAGATTGCGGTGCTTGCGCACCTCGTTGATGATATTCCCAGAGAAAAGCAACTCGGCCAACACCAGAGTGGCCTTGTGATTGATATCCAGACGTTCGGCTTCGATGGCCAGGTCCTTGTGCACGGCAACCGAGTCCAACTGATTCGAGTCGATCTTGTTCTTGACCATCTCGTAGAAGATGTCAATGCGCTCCTTCTCGGTCTTGTCGTAGTCATCGGAGATGGTCATTGTCTTGGCGCCATCGGTAAGATCCTGCAGACGGGCGCGAATCGCCTCAGCTGACGTATCAGTGGTCCAGTTGTTGTCATCGTCGTCGTCATCGTCGACCTTCTTCGGGATCGCTGCGTTTATTTCAGCTTCGGTCTGACTGGCGTGATTGGTGCCGCCGTCCGAATCGCCCGAGTTGTTCGCCACCGAATTGTTGGCCGAATCGCCAGTTGTGCCGTTCTCGCCGTTCTTCTTCGAGCGCCTGCCGCGCTTGCCTTCGGTCAGCGATGAGCCCTGTGTCGCCGGGTTGATTGTCGGCGGATTCTTCAGAATGAACGTGTTCACCTTGTGGTGCACCTTCAGCAGACCATGGAAGCCGCACGCCTTGCACGATTGCGAGATTGTCCCGTTCTTGGCCGAAACCACCAGATCGGTTTCCGGATTGTCGCACTCCGGGCAAAGGACGTACTTGCGAATGAACCCATCGAGCAGGTCCTGCAGCTTTGTAGCGTCATGAGAACCATTCACTATGAAACGTTCGTTCTGCAAGAAAAACAAAAATAGTTCAAACCTTACGAGGAATATGCTTTTGTGGTACTCACCTTGTAATCAAATTGAGTCTGAGCTCCCAGTTCACAGCCAAAGTACTTGGTCGGATAGGTAGCCGGACGCCCGATCGCCTTGGCAACCTCGGCCATGTTCACAATGACAGTTTTGATGCCATTGCCCTTTCCCTCGACTTTGGCGTTGATGCGAGGCATCTTGTAGCGATAGAAAATGTCTGTGACATTGCGGTTCACGTTCACCGAACCCATTTTGGCAAAATCTTCTCTTTACTTCACGGTCGGTAAGTCAACTATATATATAAAATAAAAAACAGCTCTTGTGCTTCAAGGACGCTTCAAACGTTCACACTCTCGGACTTTGGATCTTCCAATCACTATTACAATTGCGTAGGTCGATTCTTTTCTTCTCTCGTCTGGGGATACTATCTCTCTCGGTCGCTCGCTGCTGTTGTGGATGCTTCCTTAGTGCTGCTTGGCTTGGCTGGCTTTAGAGCTCGCTCTGCTTAAGCTATTGACCCTCTTCGATCTGTACTAACATTAGTGTGCTGCTGCCGTAACGCTCTGGACGACGTTAAGGGTTTTAAATTTTTATTTTTTGATTTGTTGTAGATATTTGTTGATAAATTCATGAAGTTTGTTTTTCTTCTTGTTCTTGTGGTCTCTGTTTCTGGCTTTCAATAAGCTTTGTGTACAATTTTTGATTTCTTTTATAATAAATTGTGTTTTACGTTAAAAAATAATGAATGCGCTTTCTGTTTTTGCTTCTGTATTGGATTAAACGGACAAGAGTATCCTCGGTTGTCTACGCCACGGTGTAGAGCGTAAGAATGATTTGTATTCTCGAATGTTCTTCTTGTATTGGTATTTGATTTAAAATTATAATTTTGTTTGTTGTTGTTGGTTTTTATGGTTTATGCTCTTTTTTTTTTGTTAAATTTTTCTGGTTTTTAAATACATCAATTGGTTAGTTTATAGATTAGTAAACATGGGCGCCGAGTTGTTGGTGATTGCCTCACGTTTCTCTAAAAGGTTGAAGCTTCCGATGTCTATTACTGGAAAATTTTGAAGTCCTGCAAAAGAGAAGAACGAAATGAAGTGGTAAGTTGGAGTTTGTTCATCGAAAGGGTTCGGGAAACGAAAATTAGTGAAAAAGCATTTGAAGCATTACCTTTGGCTAATTGATTGGAGTTTCTTTTGTTTTTTTCTTGCTAATTTCGCATGCTAACTTAAACGAATGGAATGAAACGATGACATGTCTGGCCATGGATGTGTGATTGGTTTTTCAGTGAACCAGCGGTAATGATGTGTCTTGATGTAGGTTGCTGAATGTTGATGTTGAGCAAATATTTATGGGAAACCACTAGCGGATCAACTTTTATTCACACAACTGTATCAATTACTTTTTGAAGTTACTTCGGGACTGCAGTGTAAAGACTGGCGTGTTAGTTTTCGCCCGATTTATTCGGTAGTTTCGGAACAGTTTACGCGGGTACAAGATTCGGAAATGAGATTTTTTCTATAAAGAATGCAAATACAAGGTGGGCCAAAAGAGATCACCCTACTGGAAGTTGCTCTTATTTTGCAAATGGCCGCCAATGTGAAATCTGTTTTGACATTTGTGGACTGGACAGATGTAGAATACAAGTGAACAAGCCATGGAGCGATACACTCCCCAAGAACGCGGAATATTCGTGTCTATTGCGTAATAATTCGTCTGTAGTGTTGGCGAAGCGCGAATTCCTTCGCCGATTCCACGGCCGTCCGACACCGACTGCGCAAAACACTACGCCGTTTGGCCACCAACTTTGAAGAGTATGGGACCACACGAGACGTTGCCAAGAGTGGCCGGCCCCGGAGCGGCCGTTGTGCCGAGAATATCGCCGCTGTTGACAAGATGTCGAGCTGTTGCCGGAAACATCGACCAGACGCCGTGCCTCGCAATTAGCCATCAGCCGGTCTTCCCTAAGACGAATTTTGGTCAAAGACTTGCGCATGTTCCCGTACAAAGTCCAGTCCGTGCATCAGCTGCTGTCTGTCGACCGCCAAGTAACCTACGCCCAAGCCATCCTCAATCCGAGGACGTAGTGGACGATTTTTCGACCAAAATCATAATGAGCGATGAGGCTCATTTCCAGCGGGTACGTGAACAAGCAAAACTATCGCTTCTGGGGCACCGAAAATCCACGAGTAGCCATTACACCCCGGAGGAGCCATCGGGTCATTTTTTTTCGAGAACGCCGCTGGTCAAACGACAACAGTGGACGGTGCGCGCTATAAGGCGATTAACCTAGTTTTTTCTGCCGCAATTGGACGAATTAGGACTGGAGGACATGTGGTTCCAACAGGAGGGAGCTACGGCACACACTACGCGAGCCACAACCGATATTCTGAAGGCGGCGTTCCCGGGTCGCCTCAACTCTCGTTTTGGCGATTTGCAGTGGCCCGATTTAACTCTTCCAGACTTTTTTTTGTGGGGTTTTTTCAAGTCCCGTGTTTACGTGAACAAGCCCGAGACCTTAGAAGCCCTCAAGGACAACATTCGATACGAGTGCGAGAATCTGTCGCCCAAAGTTCTCGCCGAAGTGATGAAAAATGCCATAAAATGAGCCCGTATGGCAATCAATTGTGACGGCGCCCATTTGGCCGATATCATCTTCTCGACTTGACCAATAAAATTCTAAAGGTTCAAATAAACAGAATCGAAGTTTTTCATTTAGAAAAAAAATGAGAGCCAAACAACATCGGATGACTTCTTTTGTAGTAATAAAAGTTGATGCAGAGGTCCATATAGGTACACTAGGACTGGACTTACACAACCATTGGTTTTTTTTTGTTAACGAGTTAACGAACGGCAGAAGTAAGAATCTTTTTAGAGACAGTAATACTCTCGGAAGTTTGTCAGACATTTGTCAGACATTTGTGAGAGATACAAGAGGTGCTATGGAATCCATTGTCCCTGCATGAGATGGTTACACGTTTACCCTCTACCGACATGGGGATTGCAAAAGATCAAAAGCCACGGATAGTTTTACTAATAGGTCACTTGATGGAATCGGCGCTTGCATGCCGGTTAAATGGACTAGTAAATACGGCTTGGGTATACCATCGGTTGGAACAGAACTATTATTGCCCACAAAGAAGCACAAAGTTCATCAAACTGATTCTACAAGCTTCTCTGGCAAGCGCCAAATACCTATAAGCGGTTCAGGACTCGCTTAAACGTATTAAAAAGGTCGCCATGCACTCTTTAGGGCTATAGTCAGACTCCTACTGACCTCACCACGTGCGTGCGTCGGACAGCCCCAAATGCAGAACTTGTAGCTCTCCTCAATCTGCTTCTGCTGCTCATGCTTATATACAATCATCGGTAGCAATTAGTGCTGTGAGAATCCGTCAATGAATAAATTAGATCCTACAGAAACACCTTGACCATGGACCTATCACGGACTACATAACGCCTGAAGTTGGGATAGGAACTTTAAACGTATAGGAAGGGGAGGATTGAAAAGTGGCGCGTTAGGTATCGTCAACCACTGCCGCTTGCCATATTACAATCTGCACGTCTACATAGCTTACATAGCTGAGTGAGTCTAAGTAAGAGGCAATACCTCCGGAAGGCGTACCTTTCTTATTGACAGCAAGGCGAGAGAAGCTTCTGAAATTTTGTCTCAGGGGCTCAGGGTTCTTCGAATTCATCACAAGGTGTCGCTCAACTGGATTTGGGAAAATAGTGGCATTACAGGTAAAAATAAAGCGGACCAATTATTAAGCGAAGGTTCAAAAACTGTATCATAACAAGTCGAAACTTCTTTCCGTTGAGACGCACACCAGGGGCCTGATCAAGTAACTTTTTCGACGACTGTCGTAACAACTTTTGCCAAAAATACCCGTTTGAAAGCTTCATCCAGTTTATTCTACCCAAAGGTTATCAAAACTGACAATATGTAATTTGAAAAAAATCGGCCAGAAAATAACTTATTTTGGACGATATCCGTCCAGACGATCATTGTCATACATTACATGGACCGACCTTCATCACACAGAAGCTTGGCCGTCGCTTTGCGAAGCCAAAAACCTAGAGATTCATACCCAAAGATAGAAGGTCCCTCTCTACCCCCATTGGACTTATAACGCAGCGGAAAATGTGCCTGATTCAGGAAGAAGATCTTTGCTGAGGCTCCAGCGATGAGGGAGTCTATGCGGACACAAACCACTTTCTATGTCATTCCCGGTCGGGGAGAGCAAAGACTTTTGTTCATCCTGAACTCAACTCACCGCAGCGTTTTTTGACTCGGCGCAGACTATAAACTTTATCATTTCTTAAATATTTGATCGAAAGAAAGAATGGAACTTCAGTATGTCCTGTCCATAAGAAAGGAGAGCCTCTAAACAGCGCCAACTATAGAGGCTTCAGTTCGTCATACAGATTCTTCCTGGCGTATTGTGTGAACGCTTGAAACGACTTTGTAAAACAACTGATTGGCCCCTACCAGTGCGGTTTTAGGTCCGTTAACTCAATAACCACATCAAAAATCAAGAAGAGTTACATTTGTCGCTGTTACTTTGGCTAGAAATACTTCAGTGAATCTATATAAGACTACCATACTTACTGATCAGGACGAGTGCTAAAATATGGAGGTTATAGAAGGCTGACTTGGTCGGCTTGAATGATATACTCTTCGAGAGACTTTAGTCTTACTTTGGAGGAGGAAATTTGACTCTGCGAGCTGTACAGCGAGATCGATTTGGTGCGCATCAGTTGTCTCAGATGTGAAGTGTATTTCTTTACAAGAAGAACAGACAAGACTCGGCCTTAGATGGCCTGGACCTCAACAAATTTGGATTGCCCAACTGGAAGCGATTTACACAACACTGCGAATTGGAGAGACGTACAAGTGGAAGCCTGACTTCCCTTCCCACTGCAGCGACACTTCTTTACTGGCACAATTTTACAACCTGTTTCTGAACTTCGTTAGGGACACAAAATGTGAATAAACTTTAGCAAAAGTAGAAATAAAGATATATCGTGGGGAGAGGCTCAATCGGGCTCTAGTGACGTGCTTAAGCCATTTCTTCACTCCGGAGTCAGTTAGGACATACCATAGATCAAGGACCTTTGCTGGAGGTATGCTAGCAACAAGTTCCTCGCCAGGTGAATTCTATATTCGCAATTGTAAAATAATTTCCCGACTTTGGGGGACTTCAAATTGAAAGCTATTGTCACCCAACGCTTGTTGGTTGAGGCCCAGGCCCACCCCGGACTCTAGCGCCACCTTAAGTAAGTAAGTGTCACCCAAAAAGCCAACCTCTACGAAAACAAACATCTTTTCCAATCTCTCAAGTTAAGCCATCGAGCTGTGGCGTTTTGATTCGTTCACGGGTTGTTGCAGAGACCTTCTTATGCATTGCGAATTCTCGTTCGCAAGGTATTTGAAAAAATGCCGGACTAAATGCAGATGCAACCACTCCTGAAGCATATGAAAGAAAGCCTTCGTTCCACTATATTTTACCTTTGCATTTCTAGAATGAAAATGCTGACAAATGAAAATGGGGAACGGTGCACACGTATTTTATTGAAATCAAAGGAGGTAATTGCCAACTTATCTGCGTCTTTTGTCATTCAGATCTATACACAACCATAACCAACCATGCAAGTTGGAATAGACTGTCAAATGGCGGCGTGACTAGTCCCACAATGACTAATAATCAGACTAGGATCCGCCTCCTGTTTAAACTCCACCGCACCACCTTTGTAGGTCAATTTGCAAACTTACACCCGCCATATGCCAAGGTTTCCAAGTATTTCTCCAAATAAAATCAATTAGACGAGAGCGCGCGCAACAAAACGTACACCAACTGCACTGCGGTTTTCTGTTCTATTGCATTTTAACGAGTCTTTTATTCAAATCAAGTTTTTATTGATTTAATTGTGAGAGAGCGTGTTCATGTGTGCGTGGTTGACCCAAACTCGTTGACGAAGGCAAACAAAAACAAAACCAAAACCAAAAGCACTTTAATACATATTTCCCAACTTACCTATGACTTAAGTATCGCCTATGTGAATTCATGCACGATCTAGCTAACTTGCTCCGTTGAGGTGGAGATGGAGGTGCTCCTTTGTGAACTGGTGTTTCTGTAACGAAAGGAAAACAAAACAAGGTTAAATAAATGCAGAGATCCTTAAGAGCTAAACAACTCTGTACAAGTGGGTTGGGTGTATATTTAGACCGCCATCAGAGGGGCGATGTTAATTTCTTTCCCCGCGCACAAAGGTCAGCGGAAAAGTGCATGGCCAGCATAAGTAACCCCATTTGAGAACGAAAGTTTAATTGCAGCGGCACCGCAGCTATTTTATAGCGCGAGGGTCTACCGACTTGTCACCGCACACAGAAACAGAAGCGCGGAATTTTATTTCTTAAATTGCTTTGGGGTTTAGTTTGGAAAGAGAAAACACGTCGAATGACCTTGTGTATGTGCTGCTGTTGCTGATGATGATGATGATGAAAAACGGACGGGCAGACTAAATGCTCACTCCAATTTGGAAAATAAATTTCCCGCATCCCGAGCTCAGCGACATCATGCCGGTGAATGCACATAACTACTTCCGTTGCACGTCATCGTCATAATGGAATGGTGGGCCAGTAATCGAATGCAATTTCATAGTGAGTGCACTCAATTATGCGACCCAATCATCCCTGAAAGGACTCCTGGGAGTCTAGATTTCTGCTTGTTTGTGCTGGTTCAAGTAACCATATAAAAGGGGAGTATAGTTGCTTTCAAGTGTGGCACGGAGAAGTCGAATTCAATTTGTGTAGGAAATAGATTTAGTAATTAAGAAAAGGCTACGTGGATAAGCCTGAAGCGGAACATACACTTCGCACTACGTTTGGCTCCGTCAAGCTTAGGAAAATCATTTCGGAGGGTAAACTCCAACCTCCATTGCAGGTAATTTATGTACGGCAGCTTTGCACGAATGTCTTACAACTTGCCACCAAGTGCAAGGGCCGCTTAATTGTAACTATGTGCTGGAATGGTTAAGTCAATAAGTAAGCCCTGGATTAAAAGGCTGGGACTTTTTGCAGAAGCTGCAGAGACGAAGAGGAAATAGAGTCCGTGGAACATCTTCTATGCCACTGCCCAGCTTTACAAGAACGCCGCTCATCCTGCATGGGAGCAAGGTTCTTCGAAAGTTTGGACGACTTGGCGGTGGTACCTCTATCAGACATAAAACTATTCCTCAACAGATCGAAGTGGTTTTGTTAGCCACATGTCCTTACATGCACAAACAGGGTACTCACAATGGGCCATCACGGCTTCCGGGTGAAAATTTGCATCTGATGCAAAACTGCCCTCCCAACCTAACCTAACCTAAAGCCCTGGATTAGACAGATAACTCCAAAGTTGTTGTGAGCCTGGTATTTAAAAGCAGACGCTGGAGAGTCGACAGTCTAGTCAAGAAAAAATCTGATGGATATGCGGTTTAAATCGGGCTACACCTGTGCCCTAAAAGCTGACAATTTTTCGACAGAGATTCAATAGATGGGCAGCGGTATATCAAATTCGTCAATGTACTCGGTAGTGCGTCAGATAAAAGGATCTCCACAACACAGACCTACGCTTTATCGGCGGATTTGACAAAATGCGGAACCCGGATCGGTGTTTTGACGAATATACGAACAATTTAAAAGCCTTCCAGGGAAGACCATGTTCACCACTCGCATCTTCGTCAAGAACTCAGTGATGACATCTCGGACTCAACTTACAAAACCCTGCCGACTGCGACAAATTTTGTCTGATTTTTTATTTATTTAAAAAAGAATAAAGAAAGCTAGGTAATCAATGTATAAATGCCAGACCTATTCGAAGCATGTAGAAAGGTACGGGACAGAAAGGCTCTGGGAAGGGATGGTATTCTAAAACATTACCCGACTTATTGGAGGTCACTTTCTCGAGCATTGGAAACGTCAAGTACTATTCCAATTGTCATACAATAATTAAATTCTGTAGGGAAATTGACTGCTCGGGTGATTTGGTTTAGGTCCCCTGGAGATGGCCTGGTCTTTTGTGACGATCTCACAACCCCACTCAACCTAACCTAACCCATTCTCATTGTCAAACGGGAAGCTTAATTCAAACATACCTTCCACTTATTGTCCTATTTGTTTGTTAGACACGTTGGAGGTCGCTGTAACCATTAGAACAGTTTTTGTACATCAAGACCTACAATCGGAGGTCGCTGTTACATCCAGTTCGGTTTTGTAGATCAAGATCTACGTTCGACGCAAAAGCTACAGAGCAACAAAAAGTACTGCGACATTATAACCCAAGACGTAAAAAAAAGGAAGTTTCTCTATAAGACTTCGATGATGCAAGTCTTGCTCTACGGTGCTGATGCTTGGAACCCTTTGAAGATAGTCGCTTCAACAGCAAGATTCTTTGCAAAATGTTCGGTCCCGTTTAAGTTCGCGGGCTTTGGAGGAGGAGATTAAATGACAAACTATAGGAGCTGACCGGACGCATAGACCTAGTCAAACAAATTGCGCTTTAAGTGGTCGTTAAGGTGGGTAGAACATGATAGAGTCTTCAATTTCAACCCAGAGGGACAACGCAGTAGAGAGGAAGACATCGTCTTAGGTACAAGTGGAAGGAACCTGAAACATGGTGGAGTCTGCAACTGGAGGCAGTTAGTCAAACAACACTCTAACTGGAGAAGCTTGCTAGTGCAGGCTCAGGTTAATCTTGAAAAAACCCGAGCAGACACCTTGTTCCACAAGGCTCGGTCCCAGGCCACCTAGTTTAGGGAGTCAATTATAGGCCTTCATCATTATGGTCATGACAAACACGGTAGAAGGTGCTAAACTGTAAGTAGGTGCCTAGCTAGCGACGGCTTTCAGATCACAGTTCACAAAAATGAAGCAGTGCTTATGTTACAAGTAGGGAAATTCAGGAAACCATAACTTTTGGAGTAGCAGCGCATGAAAGAGGTGCCTTAGGGGGATTATTGACGCACAGCTAAGCTTCATATGTCGGTTCGACTACAGCATTCATGCAAAAAGTCATCAAAAACTGTTGGTTGATTCCCAAGGCGGATAAGCTACATCAAAGACCCGAAACAGAAGAAGAGGCCCACTTCCTGCAGAAGCTGAAGGCTCAACATTCATGCAAAAAGAAGGAATATAGCGAAGTGCTGCGAAAGTAAGGCCTGACTTGCGGGGAATCACGTCCGTCTATTGGTTTAGCGAGTTACGACCTGCTTTGAACGATTTTACACTTGCAAGTCGCCATACCTTTAATGCTTTGATATGAAACACTCGCCCAAGAAATGAATAAAACCGAGAGAGTTTGAAATGTCCGGGTAGACGTCAAAAAAGTCACAGCGTCGCAACTTGTAGTTTAAGTGTGTCTCTCTAGACAGTCGCCTTACCTAACCTATCACAACTTGTCAACAGCAATTGAATGAGCCGCAAGAGGCCAGATGGACACATCGGCTTATACTCTGTATGATTTAGAAGAGCTCATGCGGAAGAAGACTTTCATCCAACTAAGTTGTTGACGGGTCATGGCTTTTTTTTTTCTTTAAACGCGACCAATGAAACCCACAGAATCTGTTGACAAATTTTTCTAGTGCCCCTTACGATATTGTCGAAAGTTACAAGCTTCAGAATGACAAAAACTGGACCGTAGACGTTTGCGTAGTTCGCTTAGTTTTTGTAGAGGTGTACTTTAAGCCAGCACTATCCGATCTTTAAAAGGTTGACTCTAAATAAAAACCCACGTTCACATCTTTGCTTCCCCATGTGACGTAAGTTTGTTTCGACCAAAACTGAAAATTTAAACAAGTACAAATCTCTACATGCCAATTTGAAAAGTCACCATATCTCTATTGAATGGAAAACAAACCCAAGTGATTGCACACCGCAAGAACTTTTCCAGTTCAGCGGAGCCTCCACCCCCTCAGCGGCCACCTGTGCTCCCCCCTTTCAGCCTTCCTCTACATATCATAGAAAAGGAGAAAAAAAAAAAACGGTCCCTTTCAAGGAAAATATCTCATCAATGGTTGTGGGCAGTAGAATGTGCAAAACCTGCACGAGGACGTACAAGTACCGCACCATCGTTTACCGGGGATAATCTACAACGTGTCTCTATAAATAGACCCAGGGAGGGATACCAGATGGAGCGCAAAGCTGAGCGTGGGAGAGGTGGCGTCAGGCAGACGGAAATTTCTACGAAATTGAAAATACCTGCGAGTAGGGGAATTTTTTTAATTTGATTTCCTTACCAGACAAGAGCAGGGAAGACAACAAAACATTTGACAAGTTGAAGTTGCAGTGGCCCCCCCTTGCGTATTCGAAAATCTAACCCACCCCGGCCGATTTAAATCAACCTACAGGGTGCCCAAATATTGGCCAAACCAACAAACGCTTTCAAATCAAAAAGCAGCACACATTTTCAGGTGAAGGTTGCGACAAAAATATCCCTCGACAGACAAACAAGTCCCAAGTAGATTAAAAACTTTCTAGAATATTATCCGCGAAAGGGGAGCAGCCACCCATCTCTCGGCTGGCACCCTTTCATGCCTCGTCCGACATCAAAAGCAATTAATTAAAATCCCGCATAGCCGAATCATAAATCAACAACAACATAGAAATCCCTTTTCGATCAGCAACCGAGAGGGAGCCATGCACACATAGATGTGATAGAAAATACTCCAGGGACCGCCGCCTGCCACCCAACAAATGTGCATCTCTCTATAAAGTGCTCCTGCTGCTGCTGTCGGGTGGCTGTGAGTGGTAGATGAAAACTATTGATTTTACAATTTCCATTTCCATGTATAAATAGACAGAAGCGTGGCGCTGTAAAAAGTATACGTATATACTTCTCCGCCACGTCACTGCGGCGTCGGCAGTGGACTACATACACATTTTAAATAATATTTAAAGTTAACAACAAAAATGAATGAAACTTACGCAGAATTTCGTCGGCGAATAGTGCCACAGATGGTAACAAACCGCCCACCATATGATGCAAGGACAATTGCGTTAAATCCGACCGGGGAGCAATTTAGCTCGTTTATTTGTTCAAAAAGTTTGTTAAATAAATTGTTTTGCAGGCACTTTCTCTGTGCGCCTTTGATAGGAAAATGTTTTTTTTGCGAACTTGAGTGGGAAAAACACACAACTAGACTGGATGTGTCTAGGACTTGATTTTCAGATATATATATTTTTTGTTCTATGCTTCCACAAACACAACTATGGAGAGTTCTGAATCGTCCTGCGTTACACAATTGATCCTTTTCGACTGCAGTGCACCAGACTGGAGACAGTCACACGAAGGTGAAAAGAAGAACTTTTCCAAAACAAAAAAATAAGAAAGAAATGAAACATCAAAAGCTTTCGCAAGTCTGAGAGTTTACTGTCCATGAGGACGAGGTGAGTATGAGTTTGGAGTTGGAGTCTCTCTTAAGCGAGGACGGTATACAGTGGCTGATGGAAGTATGGGTCTGGTTTTAAGTAGATGGGTGGGCCATTTAGTGATTTCTTCTTAAATCATAGGATATTTTGACACTGACAGGTGTTTACCTACAGAAAGTCAGTATCATACCTCCGCGGAACGAAATGAGTCGCTTTACGCTTGAACAACGTTGGGAAATATTGAGAACTTATTTCCAAAGTGAGTGCTGTGTGCGTTTTTTGAAAAGAAGTTTTGGCCGAAGTGAAGCACCCACCGCGCCTGCTGTACGCAAGTTGGAGAAACTGGTATGCTAGTGGACAAAACTCATTGTCCCCTGGGTCGTACGGTAAGCACAACCGAGAATGACAGTTTTTTTTTTGGAGTGGTGGCATCATTGGAGCATGTTTCTTCGACAATGAGGCTGAGAACAACGTTTCGGTCAACGGTGTGGGCGTTACAGAGCCATGTTAACGGACTTTTTCTTTTTTTTTATTGAAATTGAAGACGACCTCTGGTTCATGCCCTACAGCCCATGCCACAATAGATCTTTTGAGCAAAAAATTCCAAACTCGTGTTATCACCCGTCTTGGCGACTTCAATTGGCTGCTTTGGAGCTGCAATTTGACCCCTTTGGGTTTTTTTTTATGGGAACCGTGAAGGACCAATGTTATGCCAACAATCCGGAAACGATTCAAGCACTTAAGACCAATATCGTCCAAGCAGTCCGTGAGCTACAGCCCGAAACCATCAACAAGGTCTTGGAAAATTGGAGATACAGAATGCACTACTGCGAAGCCAGCCACTTGGCGACGTTGTGTCCCATAATTAATGGGAATGTTTGCTTTTACTAAAAAAGCCATAGTAAAGGGTGGTTTTTCGAATAGAGATAAAACTGACATTTTGTGGTCAAATCTGGCAAACTCTAATGTCATTTATGTTCAGTTTGGTTTGCCGTTTCATCATGAACAGGGTGACAGAAGTTTACCGCAAGCTCCGTTCATTTTATGGTCGACATAATCGTCCATCAGAGCAATTAATTCGGTTAACCATGGAACGTTTTCGCACTACGTTTACTCTATGTGATAAAACGCATCCGCAGAGACGTCGAACAGTGCGCACCGAAGAAACAATTGCCGCTGTAGAGCAAAGTGTTGAAGAGGACCCGAATGAATCGATTCGCCACCGTGCACGGCGATTGGAGCTTTGTCCATCAACTTTATGGAAGATTTTGCGCAAAGATCTTAGCTTACTACCTTACAAGATCCAGCATGTGCAAGAATTAAAGCTGCGAGACCATGCAATGCGTCGTGATTTTGGTGTATGGACCGAAAATGAGATTGATATCGATGCTGATTTTTATCTCAAAATTTTGTTCAGTGATTAGGCTCATTTTTGGTTGAATGGCTACATCAACAAGCAAAATTGCCCCATTTGGAGTGAAGAGAATCCACATGAGAACCTTGAGACGCCATTACATCCACGAAAACTGACTGTTTGGTGTGCTCTAGGGGCTGGTAGAGTCATTGGGCCATACTTCTTCCGAAATGATGCTGGAGAGTCAGTTACCATTAATGGAGACCGGTATAGAGCCATGATAACCGACTATTTTGTTCCCGAATTGGATGGCATGAATGTGGATGAGATGTGGTTCCAACAAGACGGCGCTACATACCACACAGCGCACGTCACAATCAAGTTATTGAAGGAAACATTCGATGAGCGCATAATTTCGCGGAATACGCCTCGCTCGCTTGCCTACGCCAACAAACCAGAAACGTTAGGGGACTTGGAAGCCAACATTCGTGGCGTTATTACCGACATACGGCCCGAAATGCTCGAAAAAGTGGTTGAAAATTGGACCTCTAGACTTGGCTTTATTCGAACCAGCCGCGACGGCCACATGTTCGAAATCATATTTAAACACTAATGGCATAAAATTATCCCTCCAATAAAGCCAAATTGATGGACATTAAAACGATTTTCTTGTGTTTTATTTCAATTCGAAGTTCTATACCTCTAAAAAAAAACACCCTTTACCTTCGTCAAAAAACCTCAACCAAGTCCGCAAACCCTTTGACCCTACTATTGCTCAGGAAAATCCTTGTAAATTCTCTTGGAATGTCTACCGCGCATGCATTCGTTTTCCTTTTTGGCGAAAAAGCTCATCATATATACGCGTGTCACTCTCTTTTGCACATCCACACACACTCGCACTAGCCCTTCAACCAAAGGGACAGTGATGAAATAAAAATAAAAGCGTCCCGGAAAATTGTCACAACAACAGCACAGCAGACACATAATCCAACGTGTCGATTGTGTTATCCCATTATTTTCTCGCTCTCAAAAACACTCACAAAACAGCAGACAAGTACTTATTCACAGTTACCATCTGTAAACACGCATAGCCAGGTATATTTGTTGAATTTTTTCCACCCAAAGTCCCATTTCATGTCGTTTTATTTCGGCCAATTATGAAGGGGTAAACACAATAGCCTCCACGACAACAGTTGCGGTGAGTGGAAAGCTCTTCCATTTAGTTACGTGAAGGAACCGCTACGAGTGAATGGGAAAACTGAAAGGAAAATGCAAATATTTTTACGAACATAACTCGCAGTATGTAATTATAGAGATGATTCTATAATGAGGTCGGATTTAGTACCAAAATTGACGAATACATTCCTCACGGTGCTCATCGCTGTTATGCAAGTTATGACACATGTGTACTTATTACGCATATTTGCGGCGCATTGTCTTCGATCCAACAAATGGAGAAAGAAATGTAGGCAACTATTTTTGTATACTTCAAACGTGGTTGAAATTAAGGTCTTTGCAAAGGCAAAGAAAAAAATAAATAAAATGGTGACTCTCAGTTTGACTGTCATTTGTCAGTTCGTATTTTTACGTAAGCTGGATTACATTCTCCTTTTGGCAATTAAACAGCTGAGAGTGCAAACGAGTAACTCTCCGTTTGGTAAAGATTGCATTCCGTGGTTGGTGTTTTCGGCTAGACTGTCATTTGTCAGTTGGTAGTAGTCGATAGCAATTTACAACTTATTCCGCGATACTAATAATCATTTTTAGTGTCCACGTTTCGAACTCAAAATGGCGTAATTTTGCATCCAAAATTGCATATTGTGAATAACAAAATATTAAGTTTGAAGGTTATAAATGGTTATTAGTAAAGCCCATTATATTTAAAATCTGTTTACGCTGGAAGATTGAGAAAATATTTCCAGCGTGTACGAAGTTTCAAAGTTACACACTGAATAATTGACTTACTCGACACATGATTAACAAAAATTTACTCACCACTCGTATCAATTTAAGTAGTGCAGTAAATCTGACATTTGGATGACTTCATGTGTCTCAGTTTTGATTGGCCTAAAGTCACGTAAACAGTTTTTTCAGTTGACGTTTATGCAGGAGTAGCCGATTAATCTACTCAAGAATTTTGTGACTGAGTACTTGTGTCGTTTTCCACTTGAACTTTCAGATTTCGCTCTCAGATTTCAGATTTTTCGTGGACTATAAAATGAGTTTTTGAGTGCAAACATTTTTCTTTATTTTTCACAGACTCGTCATCTAAAAACGTATATAAAGTTTGACATATGTCAAATGTTTTGGTTAAAGTGAAAAGTTAAAATCTCGCAATGAAATCGAGACTCGCAAAATTGCTCCGATTCTGAAAAAAGTGCGGTTTCTGTCCCAAAAACGTCATTAGTTGACAGTTCGTATATGTGACTGACGTTAGAAAAGTGACGTTACCGACAAATCTAGTTTTCATGGTACATTCATGGTACATCTAGTCCAGGCTAACTTAGTCGACTAGGTTTTTGAATGAGCCATAAAAAAAATTCAAAAAAGTAAGTAAACTAACAGACGTCAGAAAGCATACAATAATTTGACGTATCATGCTGCGTAACCGGTTAAAAACTTTCACGCAGTGTTTAAACTTTTTTGATATTTTTTTTTTTTTTTTTTTAAGAGGTGTAGAATGACGCAAGTGCCATCTGCACTTCTAAATTAAAACACTTATAAATATGTTGGGTGGAAGTTTAAAGAGCTTTTGTTGGAGATAACTCAAAAATTTATTTTTTTGAATTCTGTCACCTTTGAAGTACGCGTAGCGATAAGACGGTCTAACGAATATGATATCAAAACAAAAAAACATAAACTGCAAGCTGTCCACAACTAAAGGAAGAAATAATTATAAAAGTACCCCGAGGACGTAATCCAGCTTAAGCCAACATGTCATGTGGAATAGTGTCGCTTTTGAAATACATGTGCGATGTGATAACCTTGAATTTGTATACTTTGGCCTTTGTCAAGACTTTGACAGATCTTTAGTGTTACAGTTAAAGTTCAAACGACACTAACGGTGGTCGCTTAAGCCAGTACTGGAAGTTGCATTAATTGCATGCAGTAGGGTATTCTGCCATAGACAATGTGATGTGAAACCGTGTTGGTTCTTCAGCGTTATTCTTAAGAAAATTATGCGAAACTCGCAAGCCAACACCAGGGAACTATTTTCCATAAGTCTTGCATATGCCATGAAGGCTGCTGACATTGGCATCAATAACAAAAGGCAGCAAAGTTATCACTGCTGCGGTTGCAGACATCTCAGCAAAAGCGGGAAAATTAAACCACCAAGAAGGGGACACACAAGCGTCATAACTGACATCTATAGCTTTGAGGCAGTTAGGGACTTTGACTACCTCAGCTCTGATGGTAAAATCACACCAGAAATCAAGCCAAGGATAACATTTGTCCTTTCTTTACCTTGGAAGGCGATTTAGTAATAAGACTTAGTCAAGGAACACTAGGGAGACTCTATATAAGACCCTCATTCTCCCAGTCTTGGATATTAGTGAAGGAGAGTCAAGATAGCATTGACAACATTCTGCGAGTGGACTTCTTTTACAGCTCAACCTACGAGCTATAAGCGACTGCTCGGAAATCATTCGTTTGTGAAGCGAATGGACACTAACCTTCTGGACGAGATTTATATGGTTTTGGGTAGGTGGAAGCAAGTTTCCATATCACTGCGGCCACAACTGCGCCCATTGTGATTTCCTCCCACTAGAACTCGCTCATAATACCAAACCTGATGACAAATCCTCGTAGATCTTTGAGTGGTCTGTCAGATATGTCGGTGCAAGATTTCACCGACTGCAATTCAGAGGGACAACTGCGTAGGTAAAGACTTCGCCTTGGGTGGCACGTTTCAGTTAAAGGGGGACCTCAATCAACTTGGAGTGCGCAACTGAGGCAATTCGTCAAAGGCCATGCTAACTGGAGGCAGTTTGTCAAAGGCCATGCTATATGGAAATATATATTTATTGAGTCCCAGGTCCAACCTTGACTGTCTTAAGTAAGATTTGATGGTTCAAGACACAAATGGTACAACCAACCAAAGCGTTAATTTCCGTAACAGTTGGTGCATTGCCTTCCGAAGATCGATCTTCAACGGCACCTCCGACTAGAAAAGAAGAAAAATAGACCCAGGTTTAACAACAGCTCCTCGAAGCCCAATATTCATCTCTAAAAAGCTGTCGCCTTAATTTATGGTAAGCAATATATAGTTACACCTTGAAGCCAATACTTTCGACAAGTAGCGTCTAAAATCTACTAATCGGTTATAGCACTCAAGTCGAAAGATGGACGACAAGAAATGTAATAGAAACAACAAACGCCTGCCCCTGGCATCAGCACAAATAGTTTTAGTTCTCGTTTAGAATCGGAAATATTTTCCCACAAATACCTGCCCTCAAACACACTGATAAGCGTCCTCTCTGTTTCCAAAACGTTATCAGTACACAAGTGCCCTGTTCACAATTCACAATACAACTTACAATCGAAGCATTAAATATACAAAACACCATCGTTCAACGTGATGTAACCTTTCGAAAGACAGAGGAGGGGTGGTGGCACATAACCAAAAAAAGAACCACAGCGATAAAAAAAAAAAAGACTTGCACTACGACAAAAGTGTCAAGCGTAACATGAATGGCTTTTCATGTTTCACCTATAACTAAAAGCGGACGTTCAACTTTTTAGATGCAATCCAAAAGCAATAGCAGCCACACGAAACAAGAAACAGCAGCAGCAGCAGCTAAACCGCGAAAAAAAAATTAAATAAACTTTTTGCCTTCGTGTCGACTGGCAAAACAAAAACAAAGCGAATAATCGCTGCTAGCTTGGCACATCACGATTACGAAACTATAACAGCAAACGAGTATTTCGTTTCGTTTGCGCTGCCTCAGAGACTGCTTTCTGCGAAGGGCTACGGGTGTATTTGTGTATAACCACTTATCTATGGCAATTCGAATGGAATACCAAAGTGTAACCGGTTCGAAAACGCATCTACTCATATTTCCAGAGACTTTTAACAGCGTGTCCTTGATTGTTTGATTAGACGGCAACCCGGCAGGCTTTGCCATTAATGATAATCCAATAAAAGCAGGCACTGGAACACCTACAACTCCAACTGCCTTTATCAAGGCTCAAAGAGGGCGACAGTTAATCGCATAATATAGCCACTCAAATGCAATTGAAACCCCTGATGGATTGCACTGTAGCTTAGCTAAAACTTGACAAATGTCTGCATGCAGAAATAAACAACAAAGAAGCTTAGCTCATGGGCAGAAGAGTGCCGGTGTTACTGTTGCGATGCCAAGGCTGTATACATGTTTGTACGTAAATATGAAAGTACTGCTCACGACGAACTCACAAAGATGCACGAAGCACAGACGTGACCGTGTTGATGTTGTGTAACTTTGAAATATCGTTTCCATATACTTTCGGTTTTTTTTTTTCGACCGCAAAAACTTAGTGGCTCGGTGTCAATTTTGCTGGACTAGTCATCGAAGGGTCTTACAGTTGACATCCCTTGAAAGCCAGACAATCATCCGAGAGTATGATTGAAGTCGCGCTTGACAGCTTGTTCTTATGAGTGGTTTTGACTGAGCTGGAGTTCTTCTCGATAGAACTTTGAAAAGACCAAGTCCAATTTAAGTAAAAGGGCTATAGCTTTGGCATTTCTCCATTCTGTGTGCACATCTAAGGCCCTGTGGGTTATCTTGAACAACTGCGGAGGCCAAACAATCCTCAGTATGACCCCACTAGATCTGTACAACCAGGAGTCTTCCTCGAAAGTGAGGTAATCAAACGGCTTTAACCCAGATAGAAGGGCGTATCCTGAAGAGCTTCGTAGGCAAAATCGTAAACAGCAACAACACATCACTTTTCGAGGTTGAAAAAATATTCTCCTTGTTTCTTTCCAAGAAGGGGAGGAATGGGAAACCCAGAAACCAACGAAAGACAAATAATATACCCAAACAGATGTACACAGATGGGACAAAGATGGATATAGGAACGAGCGGGGGTAAAATTTCCGTGTAACTAAGCATTCACAGCTCTATGAGTCTGCTTGACTACAGCACTGTATTGGCGATAACAATGACAAGCAATTTTTACTACAGAAACCAAGTCCAATCTATTCCGAAGCTGTCACGGAGAACTCAAGGTTCGCGCACAGCACAATAAAATGCTTTTCCAGGTTCAAGGCCACTACAGAGAAGGATGTAGCTGTTGTGCCTGCAAGATTCGCACATGGAGTTGGTCAAATCCAAGCACTTGAGTGGATGGATGGAAGGAACTAGCCTCCAACTTACTGAATCAAGAGAGCGAACGTCAGGGGCCCTACTCTCTATTTCGTCCCATTCGAAATAGCTTTCCCCTTCCGCTTTTAAGTAGGCACTCTATAATAATTTCGGGATTCTAAATGCGACAAAAGTACATTTCATTCCACTTTCGAAATACAGAGTAGAAAAGGTTCGTTTTTGCAAAATTTTACTTTCGGAACGAGATAGAGAGTAGGCTACCCAGATTATAATAACATCCAAACAATTGGTGGTTCAGTGTCTGTGGTATATCCAGGGAGTTCTAGACACGATACGAAAAAGACAGACTAAGGAATCTCATACAAAATGACAGGAAGTCGCTGTGAGTGTTGAAAGGGGGACTAACTTCAAAACCACACAATGAACTTAAACTTGATAATACAGATGATCTGGTGACGATGACCCTCACTTTACTACCTGTGCCACTGTCCCAGCCTATGTCACATAGCACAAGGAACTAACTACTTTCATAACCTACAAGAACTGCTAAGGGCAGCACTTTGGTTTGAGGGAGCTAGTAAGAAAGTAACCAGGGCAGTCATTCCGAAACTTTTCAGACAATTATCGTCGAAACGATAGACCTCCTAGACCAGCAACTAAGTGCTAAAATTACAAGTTTGAGAGCTTGATCCAGCTCAATTTCCACAAATATAATGAAAGCTGAAGTTTGTCAAAAAAATTCAAACAGAATATGGCTGATTTTGGTGATCAAAGTTGCAAAAACGATATCGTTTAGACGATCGTTGATATACGGAATCTGCCCCCAGGAAAACCCCACTATAATAACTAAGACCGTTTTGTTACCACAAACTCGTGCGGAAACTCGTCTGGCCAACTCTCCAGCGTAGCTGCTATGCCCTGGTACCCACAAGAGTGTAACAAGTCACTGAATACCTACGATTAAACCTTTAAAATAAGCATTGCTCTAGTAGTTTTGTGCAAGTGGTTACAGGCTTTTCGAAAAAAAAGCGGTTTGAAGTTGGGAGATTCTTCAGCAGACGGCTGGCTTTTCTAGTCTGCGAGACGATCATACTTTGAAATAGTTGGTCTTAGAAGATGCCGCAGTCCATCTTCGAAGCGTCTGTATAAATGGCAATACCTACTCATCTGACACTCTTCTTTTATAGCAAACTAAAACTAATTATCAACTTGCACTTTGCCCTTCTGTTGTATCGTTTCTTAATTAAACGCGCACATTTGTGGTTAGTGTGATTTTTTTTTACATGCCCCCACAAATAGGATGATTTTAAACATGCATTGAACTCATCAGCAGCTGTAGATCGTGGTATTACGGACAATGTTTGGCGAAAATAACCTGCTAACAATATCAAGGCACCACCGAAAATCCGTTGATTCCCACGTTCTGTCTAACGCTTCCAAAGACTTTTTGTGAGCCTTCGTGCTAATCCCAAATTCTACATTTCTGCAAAACTTTTCCCATGCCCCAATCCCTAGAAATTTTGCATGTTGGTGCTTCAGTAGCATGCCTGTTAAATTGCAATTTACGTGCAGTTCGCCCACCTTCAACTTAAGTTCCAGTCGAAGCGACTGCCAATTCAATTTGGGTTACTGAGCGTAAGGTCGCTAGAAGTAGTGAAATCAAAAATGTTTTTTTAGTTCCACCAGGTGCGTCTAAAAAAAACATTCCACCCCTTTCATTACAAACAGCACGCATGATTGTATCACATGCACGTTTCTGTTCAATATTTAATTTTGGAACATTTGACTGCACAAGTGCATCCAATTCGACACAATCATAATTTAATTCACGCCGCATTTCAGCGTTGAATAAGTCTTGCGCCGAAGGAATAGTTGCTATCAATCTCAATTGAGATAATGCTTTATTTTCAATTGATATACAAATTTCTTCATCAAAAATAAAGCTACTACTACCCGCTTTGCCGGGTGCTTAATAACTAACATACAATATTTTTTATATACCTACAATATTTTTCGTTTTGCCGTCAGTTAAAATTATTAAGTCAGATGGTTTGACTGCACGTGAACATGCTACATACAGTTGCCCATGCGCTAATATAGGAACCTCTAAATTTGAACCACATATTCCTAAAGATTGTGCCAAAAACAAGTCGTATCGGAAACTGAAGACGTTTGAAATCGAGCGATAAATCTAGTGGAATCATTGGAGTTCTCGGAATAAAAACAACTTCACCTTTCCCTTTTAAAATTGTTGCTTCTATCACATTGTTCAATAACCTTTTTCTGCGAGTCTTCTACCAAAGTCGAGGGTGATTTGTTTGAAATAAATTTCAATGAGAACAAAAGCTTGTAGAAAACCACTTGTCAAAAATTGAAAAGATCAAAAATCAAAAAGAAAGTTTTATTCTAACTTCGGCTGGATGGATTTTAATTTTTTTATTTCTAAACCATCTATAAATGGTTCCCTTTTATTTAAAAAATATGCAAATCCGCCCACACACAAAAGTAAAACTCGTTTTTATTTACAGAGATTAGACCCAGAAAAGTTTCCTGAAAGTGAGGGTTGGGAATTCTGTAGTATTTCGAAAACCCAACTAATTCGCTTGGTATCTGTCTTCTCTAGGTCTTTACGGTGACCATATGATTCTAGCATATCGCTCTCAGTATCAGATGACTTATAAGGCGAAGAGCTAGGAGATTTTCTCATTCGTCACAAGTTTAGTTTAGGTTATGAAGAGGTGTCTCATGGAAGAGAGAAGATCACTTATACTTGGAGACGTAAATTCCCCATTGGAACCAGGGTTGACAAACGTGTTACGATCGTAACTTTTAAGTTACAATGGACTTTGAAAAAATACAAAATACAATCGCTCCGAAAAAGTTACACTCAAAGAGTATTTTTTTATTTTGAAAAATTGCAATAACGCATTGTTATTTAATACAATAAATTATTACAATTTTTTGTATTCGTTTATCCATAATTGCTATACGAACGTAACAAATTCCACTGTAAAACATAATGTTAACTTCCCCTTTAAACAATCGAAGTGCTTGACAAAACATATGAAAGATGGAACAGCTTAGCTATACCTAAATTCTACAAGGGATTCCCGATAAAATAAACCTTATTAAAATATACGAAATGTGTTAAGCTACGAATGTTTTGAATGTCCTGCATATAATTATAACGATAAAAATATTTTAAACTTTTGCATCTTAGCTACAAGATTTTTGAGTAAATTTTTTTAATCCTGTTGGAAATGTTTTTACGCTTATTGCAATAGATTGATGATTTTTATACCCTCCACAGGAAGGTACAAGGTGGACCAAAAGAAGTCATCCGATGTTATTTGGCTCTCATTTTGATTATGTTTATTTGAACCTTTAGAATTTCATTGGTCAAGTCGAGAAGATGATATCGGCCAAATGGGCGCCGTCACAATTGATTGCCATACGGGCTTGTTTTATGGAATTTTTCATCACTTCGGCGAGAACTTCGGGCAACAGATTCTCGCACTCGTTTTGAATGTTGTCCTTGAGGGCTTCTAGGGTCTCGGGCTTGTTCACGTCAAAAAACCCCACAAAAAAAGTCTGCAACAGTTAAATCGGGCGATCTTGCGGGCCAGTGCAAATCACCAAAATGAGAGATGAGGCGACCCGGGAACGCCGCCTTCAGAATATCGGTTGTGCCTCGCGCAGCGTGTGCCGTAGCTCCATCCTGTTGGAACCACATGTCCTCCAGTCCTAATTCGTCCAATTGCGGCAGAAAAAAATCTGTTAACATGGCCCTATAGCGAGCACCGTCCACTGTTGTCATACATCCCATTGCTAAAACGAGCCCGTATGGCAATCAATTGTGACGGAGCCCGTTTGGCCGACATCATCTTCTCGGCTTGACCAATAAAATTCTAAAGGTTCAAGTAAACATAATCAAAAAACAGAATCGAAATTTTTCATTTCGAAAAAAACTAAGAGCCAAACAACATCGGATGACTTCTTTTGGCCAACCCTGTATATTCACTTTATCATTACATTTGTAACGCCAAGAAGGAGTCACCAGAGACCTCATAAAGTATATATATTCTGAATCAGGATCACATTCTGAATCGATTTATGTCCATCTGCCTGTCTGTCAATTGGAATTGACATAGGCGAATGAAATTTGGTGAAAGGACTTATTTTTATCGTCGTCAGGTTGATATTATATTGACTATATTGGTCAAGTAGTTCCGGTACCTCCCATACAAAACCAGTTTTGCATGACTTGTATGCAGTGTAGGGTATCAAAGCATCGGCCAGTCCGATGATAACACTTTTACTTGTTAAAGTTAATTATTAATATAAACAGGTATCTTTGACAAAAGCTAAAAGTCAACTTCAGGGGTTTTAGCGAACTTTCAACTTGTTTTCTTTGAGAATTGTATATAGCAGTTTCAAATACACACATAAACGAAAATAACCGTTTGATGAAATTAAGGAAGAGCAAATTTATTTGAATGTACACTATTCCGAATCCAGGGGTTTCTTTCAATTTCGATATCAAATTAAGTGTTTCCGTTGATAAAATATTCATACTTTAAACTGTAATAAGAAATATAGGAATGAAAGTGTGTGATCGCAAATAATGTGAAAGGTATTACTTGCATTTACACTTGTTAAAATTTTAAGTAAAGAGTATTGTTGAAAATGCAACATCACCTTCCAAATTATTTTTATCAAAATCGAAAATATGTTTTTCGAAATACGAGTCGTTGCTTAAAGTACCGTTATTGTTATATTCGTGAGGGAAACGAAAAATGCCATCATTTAAAAAAAAAATTGGAAGTTTTACATGCATTTTGGATAAAATTTGTGTTTTCATGTAGCCTATAAAAAACAAACAAAATAATTTAGATTATACGGTATACGATGCTTTAGAAAAAAAGCTTGATTGCAATTAAGTTAAAAATGATCATATTACATTTAAAACATAATTTTGTTAATCAGCCTTATTGTGAGTTTCGCCCGAAAAGTATTCCACCAAAAAAAAATGATGTATATGTATTTGATATATACCGTTTTCGAGAAAAATCCAAAATTTAAATTTATCGTGCAAAAAAAAGGCTCCGAACTTGAAGCCCATAAACTTTAAAAACGAGGTTTGAAACAAATCCGCCTAGCTTTAAGCCACAGAAGCCGACAGACAGACTAAGGGACGAAAATGCGTGGCATTACATAGATATAATTAAAAACCACTCGAAATTATTTGAAATTTTGTACGAAAACGATATCTTACTTGTACTCGTATACGAGAAAGTAAAAAATACAATTGAGCCCAAAAAAATACAATCGGAACTAAGATTTAGTTACAGTCCACACAGTTCATTTTTCATCCCTGATTGGAACTCCCTATTAAAAGAGAAATTGTGAACGAGTTGGTACGTCAAAATGGCACCAACAAAGAACATAAACAGCATCCTATACATTTGCAACAGAAATAGAATTAGAAACTGAAACATTTTTTTCAGCAATAAAATTTAGCGACAGAAAAATGGCTGTTTGACGACAGAACGTAAACAAGTCTATATTGATTGCTGCTAGCAACAGAAATGCCAATTTATCATAATGGGATCTTTTCTTTGTTTGGATTTTTCTGCATTTGTCATCTGAATAACAAATAAACAAAACGAAATCGTCTGCAAACTGCCGCTCTGCTTGATTATAGGTCGCCATTCGACAATTAGCTTCATGTAAATCGTCTTCACTAAACATTTCCAAAATCTGTTCCATTTTTTCATTGAAGTCAAAGCTGAAATGTAATCGAACGAAACACAATTTAACAGAATAGGCGGCAGCCATGTTTTTATGGATCTGTTTCTGTTTCAGTTTTGTGTAGCTGAGCGAGCAACGTAAACAGAACCAGAATTTACTACAAAGCGAAAAAACTTTCTGTTCTTTATTTTTTCTATCAATTTCAGCGACAACTTACAACAGATGGAGTCGAATGCAAATATACAAACCCCCAAACGGCGGCAGTATGGAAGTGGCTCCCGCTTTGTCTTCACATTCCATAAAGCCATGTCCATGAATGCATGAGAGTTTGACCGAATGGTTCCTTATGGTGATAAGCGATTCTCGACGTTTCCTAACCGCCTTTGACATACCTACTAAATATGTAATCAATTGCAGGGCTTTTTTACTGACAACGAATCAGAGATAGTTGGCTGGTTTTGAGGTCGAGAATGAACTATTCAAACTGGAAGTGTGTGTTCAAAGAGTTCCAATGGTTGCAAGTAGACGTCACAAAAAGCCTACAAACGCTGAGGGTACTACCTACAGACCGATCGATAAAAGTTATCACCTAAAATTGAATTTGACAACCGCGAAGGGTAAGCCAACTTTGGAGCTACCTGGATTTCTGTGCAGACTATAAAAACAGATGTTTGAACAGAAAATCGCCGTGGCAGTCAAAAAGAGTGCAGTTGGCATTTTGTATATGTGCACGCATCAAATTGGAGCGCTGTCCATTGTGCTATCCAAATATGAAATGTTCTATAAAATGCCCTCTATAAGATTCGCCAAACACGAGTAGGTATATACCGTTCCCCTTGCGTATTATAATGAACAGATCCGGTGTCTCAAGGCAACTAGTGTAAATTACATTAACAAGTTCGGCTCGAGTAGGGTAACCGCAGTCACACTTACTTCGGCCGATTTTTATTGCATATAACAATCAATCAAAGATCCTTTTATGGTAAATGAGCAGAAATACTTTCAACTCTTGAAGAACTTGTTTGAAATGTCATTGCAGCTAAGAAAAGAAAAGAAATCTCAACAGTCTCACAGCCTCCTATCTCGAGGGCAACCATCAACAAAACGTATGTACCGCTTCCATGGTTGTGAACAATGGATGGTCGAAGCTAACACCCATACCTCGGAGGCGATGCCTACCTATTTGCAAGATTAAAATCGCTAGAGTGCAGTCAACCCGCTGGTTTTAGTGAACCCCAAAGGAAAGTTGCATAACCTAACCACAAAACCTTTTGAACTAAAATTGCCAAAGCCCACCGATCTCGTGCTTATACCAGTGAGCCGCCCCAGGAAACAAGATAAACTCGCTTCTAGTGAAAGTAAAATTGCTCCTTTAATTACAAAGCAAATGGAACTAAAAGCATTTGCTCCAAACTCACAGACAACTTGAAACGTTGGCAAATAAGACCACACAAAGATCCCCTTTTCCAGTAGGCCAATTTCGACCTTGCTTTTGTTTATCAACTATTTACTGATACGTAATAAAATTTACAAAATTATGTACTTACCAAGAATTCTTTCAAAAGTCATATAAAACAATGTGAATCCCCTCCGGGGTGCGTTGGAATCTCTCGAAATGGCACAGAAGAAACGCCGACTTCAATACGAAATAGTTACGAAAATCTGCAGCAAAATTACACAAAAACGAAAAAAGTCTACACACTGTCTGTTTGTACACTTATCAAATTCAGTTTTCAACTCCTTCGGCGAAACAATTAGTTTACAGAAGAGAAAAGAAATTTATTTAACACGTTTTATAAATCACACTGTTGCCACTTGGCAAAAACCACTCAAAATAACATTCAGAAAAAAGAAAAGAAAAGTAAAATAAAACAAAAAAAAAGTTTAAATTATCTTTAGCTTGCTCTTTCTTGTGACGGCGGTACTGGGAATTGTCTCTTTATCGATGAATCGACACTGTTGCTGCACTACGACGAACGGTTGCAAATTAAAAATAAGAAATTTAATGAGAAACTCGAATGATTTATGCGAATTGTTACTTCCACTTTTGATTCAGTCTTCCTTGCCAACAACTGTCAAACACGAGTCGACTTGACGGCACAGTCGTCTGTCGTGAGATTCGTGGTAGTTTTTTTTTTACCGTTTAATTCCTCCCAATAGCGTTGTACGAATCAAAATAAACGCGTGCGTAATACCACACGATGCAGAGGATCGAATGGAAAATTTATCTTTTTCATTAAACAATGAATATTGAATATTTTCGCACGTTACCGATTGAAAATTGGTAATGTTAGTTAGCTGTGTGAGAAAGAGAGCAAAGAAGAAAACACATAAGAGGTTATATTTGGAATGTGCAATTTATGTGCTAATTTTAGCAGCAAATTGGTAGAGAATTGATAAAATTGAATTTAAAATTGATTAATATGCAATGTGAGCGTGAGTTTGCAGATTATTTTACGTACCTGTTTGAGATTTATTCAAATACAAAAGGCTGATGAAACTTTTCACAACTCGACTTGCTTGCTGAAATAGGTTTTCCAATATGGCGAATTTATGGTGAGGAACTGTCGAACTCGAATCATATGTTCCGTTCCGAATTTATATGAATGCGTTCAGTGTGATTTATTTTCGAAGTGAGTGCATTCAATATTGTCGGGGTAGTTGTAGGAGTCATCTAGCGGTCACTAGGGCGTATGGCGGCGAGGAAATAGGTTTTCCGTGACGGCTGGCAAGTCAGTAGTTAAAAAGTGCTTAGGGGGAATGATTTATGGGGAATAGGTTAGGTTAGTTAAACGGGTAGGTAGAGCTGGGAGAACCCTGAGTCCCTGACCCATACCACATGATGCAGTTCTTGGGGTTGACCGTTGGCGTTGTATCGGAAGTCTTCGTCATCTCTCCTAGTGGTTAATAGACGCTGTCTAGCCATATCGATGTCGTGAGAAACCTAAAAAGATCAGTCCATAAGACATCACTAAGTTATTGTAAGTCATGAAAGTAATAGCTTCCAAAGTGTACTATTCCTCGAGTGACAAAGGAAGTGAGATACATATCATCAATTCATCATCTTTGAGTTTACGAAAAATAAAATTAATTTCTTTTTGTTTCAAATCGACTAGAAAATGATTTTAAACAATTCTTACATTAGCCCTGTTTTTTTGAGCTTCGATCTCAGCAAAGCAAAGTAAAGTAGGATTTTCAGCACGCAATTACAACAACTACGCTCTACTTGACACTTCGAGACTCGCAGTAGTTGTTGTAATAAGTGTGCTGAAAATCCTACTTTACTTTGCTTTGCTGAAATCGAAGCTCAAAAAAACACGCCTATTAATGCGATCACTAAATAAATGAATAACTTTTAACAAAAGTGTCAAAAAGTGGGTAAGAAACGCAAAAAAAAAAATTTTGGACAAAAATTTTTTTGTCTTTAAACCGCCTTAAAACAGGTTGTAAATAATTCTTGCATTAGTGCGATTACTAAATAAATTAACAACTTTTGGAAAAAGTGTCAAAAAGTGGGTAAAAAACGCAAAAAAAAAATTTCCACAAACAATTTTTTTTCTTCAAATCGGCTTAAAACCGGTTGTAAATAATTCTTACATTAATGCGATTACTAAATAAATTAACAACTTTTAGAAAAAGTGTCAAAAAGTGGGTAAAAAACACAACAAACAAAATTTTGCACAAAAAATTTTTTTTTCTTCAAATCGCCTTAAAACCGGTTGTAAATACATTGCATCTTGTCAATGTTCCAATTGTTTACAAAACCCATTTTTCGCATTTTTACACTGTTATGGCCCCCTCAATGTTCAATAAGTTACCATTCTCTGTTCGAACATCCATACACTCAAATTCGTTTTTAAAAAAGGTTAAAGATTGGTTATTCACCTTAAATTATGAAGTCCTTGAATCGTTACTTTGAAGTTATCTGCTATAAAAAACATCAGCACAAGTAATATCCTAATTGAATGCAGTTTATTAATAAATTATTAATTTAACTTTGTTAGCTATCGATTGTATTATTATCATTTTCGATTTCTCTTTCTTGTTTTCCTTGAATTTGTTCTTCTTTTATGAACCCAACTTTTTAAATCCAAGAACTATAATATTGTAAAACCGATGTTTTCCCCCACATCAATATTATTTTGTAATAGAAATTAAATAGATGTGTCACTCCACACTAACTTTTAAGTTACGGATTGATTACTATTATTTTCATTATACATATTCTGCAGATATAAATATTGTATTTTAGCTGTAAGTTATAAGAAAATAAATGATAAATAAATAAATAAAAATAAATAAAATAATTCTTACATTAATGCGATTACTAAATAAACTAACAACTTTTAGAAAAAGTGTCAAAAAGTGGGTAAAAAACCAAAAAAAAAAAAATTTTCCACAAAAAATTTTTTTTTCTTCAAATCGGCTTAAAACCGGTTGTAAATAATTCTTACATTAATGCGATTACTAAATAAATTAACAACTTTTAGAAAAAGTGTCAAAAAGTGAGTAAAAAACGCTAAAAAAAAATTTTGCACAAAAATTTTTTTTTCTTCAAATCGCCTTAAAACCGGTTGTAACTAATTCTTACATTAATGCGATTACTAAATAAATTAACAACTTTTAGAAAAAGTGTCAAAAAATGGGTAAAAAACGAAAAAAAAAAAAAATTTGCACAAAAAATTTTTTTTCAATCTTACATTAATGCGATTACTAAATAAATTAACAACTTTTGGAAAAAGTGTCAAAAAATAAGTAAAAAACGCAAAAAAAAAATTTTGCACAAAAAATTTTTTTTCTTCAAATCGCCTTAAAACCGGTTGTAACTAATTCTTACATTAATGCGATTAGTAAATAAATTAACAACTTTTAGAAAAAGTGTCAAAAAATGGGTAAAAAACGAAAAAAAAAAAATTTTGCACAAAAAATTTTTTTTCTTCAAATCGCCTTAAAACCGGTTGTAACTAATTCTTACATTAATGCGATTACTAAATAAATTAACAACTTTTAGAAAAAGTGTCAAAAAATGGGTAAAAAACGAAAAAAAAAAAAATTTTGCACAAAAAATTTTTTTTCTTCAAATTGCCTTAAACCGGTTGTAACTAATTCTTACATTAATGCGACTACTAAATAAATTAACAACTTTTAGAAAAAGTGTCAAAAAATAAGTAAAAAACGCAAAAAAAAAATTTTCCACAAAAAATTTTTTTTCTTCAAATCGCCTTAAAACCGGTTGTAACTAATTCTTACATTAATGCGATTAGTAAATAAATTAACAACTTTTAGAAAAAGTGTCAAAAAATGGGTAAAAACGCAAAAAAAAAAATTTTGCACAAAAAATTTTTTTTCTTCAAATCGCCTTAAAACCGATTGTAACTAATTCTTACATTAATGCGATTACTAAATAAATTAACAACTTTTAGAAAAAGTGTCAAAAAATGGGTAAAAAACGAAAAAAAAAAAAATTTTGCACAAACAATTTTTTTCTTCAAATCGCCTTAAAACCGGTTGTAACTAATTCTTACATTAATGCGATTACTAAATAAATTAACAACTTTTAGAAAAAGTGTCAAAAAATGGGTAAAAAACGAAAAAAAAAAAAAAAATTTTGCACAAAAAATTTTGTTTCTTCAAATCGCCTTAAAACCGGTTGTAACTAATTCTTACATTAATGCGATTACTAAATAAATTAACAACTTTTAGAAAAAGTGTCAAAAAATGGGTAAAAAACGAAAAAAAAAAAAAAATTTTGCAGAAAAAATTTTTTTTCTTCAAATCGCCTTAAAACCGGTTGTAACTAATTCTTACATTAATGCGATTACTAATGGGTAAAAAACGAAAAAAAAAAAAAAAATTTCCACAAAAAAATTTTTTTTCTTCAAATCGCCTTAAAACGGGTTGTAACTAATTCTTACATTAATGCGATTACTAAATAAATTAACAACTTTTAGAAAAAGTGTCAAAAAATGGGTAAAAAACGAAAAAAAAAAAAATTTTCCACAAAAAATTTTTTTTCTTCAAATCGCCTTAAAACCGGTTGTAACTAATTCTTACAATAATGCGATTACTAAATAAATTAACAACTTTTAGAAAAAGTGTCAAAAAATTGGTAAAAAACGAAAAAAAAAAAATTTTGCACAAACAATTTTTTTTCTTCAAATCGCCTTAAAACCGGTTGTAACTAATTCTTACAATATGCGATTACTAAATAAATTAACAACTTTTAGAAAAAGGGTCAAAAAATGGGTAAAAAACGAAAAAAAAAAAAAAAATTTCCACAAAAAAAATTTTGCACAACAAATTTTTTTTCTTCAAATCGCCTTAAAACCGGTTGTAACTAATTCTTACATTAATGCGATTACTAAATAAATTAACAACTTTTAGAAAAAGTGTCAAAAAATGGGTAAAAAACGAAAAAAAAAAAAAATTTTCCACAAAAAATTTGTTTTCTTCAAATCGCCTTAAAACCGGTTGTAACTAATTCTTACATTAATGCGATTACTAAATAAATTAACAACTTTTAGAAAAAGTGTCAAAAAATGGGTAAAAAACAAAAAAAAAAAAATTTGGCACAAAAATTTTTTTTCTTCAAATCGCCTTAAAACCGGTTGTAACTAATTCTTACATTAATGCGATTACTAAATAAATTAACAACTTTTAGAAAAAGGTTCAAAAAATGGGTAAAAAACGAAAAAAAAAAAATTTTTGCACAAAAAATTTTTTTCTTCAAATCGCCTTAAAACCGGTTGTAACTAATTCTTACATTAATGCGATTACTAAATAAATTAACAACTTTTAGAAAAAGTGTCAAAAAATGGGTAAAAAACGAAAAAAAAAAAATTTTTCCACAAAAAATTTTTTTTTCTTCAAATCGCCTTAAAACCGGTTGTAACTAATTCTTACATTAATGCGATTACTAAATAAATTAACAACTTTTAGAAAAAGTGTCAAAAAATGGGTAAAAAACGAAAAAAAAAATGTTTGCACAAAAAATTTTTTTCTTCAAATCGCCTTAAAACCGGTTGTACTAATTCTTACATTAATGCGATTACTAAATAAATTAACAACTTTTAGAAAAAGTGTCAAAAATGGGTAAAAAACACAAAAAAAAAATTTTTGCACAAAAAATTTTTTTTCTTCAAATCGCCTTAAAACCGGTTGTAACTAATTCTTACATTAATGCGATTAGTAAATAAATTAACAACTTTTAGAAAAAGTGTCAAAAAATGGGTAAAAAACGAAAAAAAAAAAATTTTGCACAAAAATTTTTTTCTTCAAATCGCCTTAAAACCGGTTGTAACTAATTCTTATATTAATGCGATTACTAAATAAATTAACAACTTTTAGAAAAAGTGTCAAAAAATGGGTAAAAAACGAAAAAAAAAAATTTTTGCACAAAAAATTTTTTTCTTCAAATCGCCTTAAAACCGGTTGTAACTAATTCTTACATTAATGCGATTACTAAATAAATTAACAACTTTTAGAAAAAGTGTCAAAAATGGGTAAAAAACACAAAAAAAAAAAATTTTTGCACAAAAAATTTTTTTTCTTCAAATCGCCTTAAAACCGGTTGTAACTAATTCTTACATTAATGCGATTACTAAATAAATTAACAACTTTTACAAAAAGTGTCAAAAAATGGGTAAAAAACAAAAAAAAAAAAAATTTTGCACAAAAATTTTTTTCTTCAAATCGCCTTAAAACCGGTTGTAACTAATTCTTACATTAATGCGATTACTAAATAAATTAACAACTTTTAGAAAAAGTGTCAAAAAATGGGTAAAAAACGAAAAAAAAAAATTTGCACAAAAAATTTTTTTCTTCAAATCGCCTTAAAACCGGTTGTAACTAATTCTTACATTAATGCGATTACTAAATAAATTAACAACTTTTAGAAAAAGTGTCAAAAAATGGGTTAAAAACGAAAAAAAAAAAAAATTTGCACAAACAATTTTTTTCTTCAAATCGCCTTAAAACCGGTTGTAACTAATTATTACATTAATGCGATTACTAAATAAATTAACAACTTTTAGAAAAAGTGTCAAAAAATGGGTAAAAAACGAAAAAAAAAAAATTTTGCACAAAAAATTTTTTTTCTTCAAATCGCCTTAAAACCGGTTGTAACTAATTCTTACATTAATGCGATTACTAAATAAATTAACAACTTTTAGAAAAAGTGTCAAAAAATGGGTAAAAAAGGGAAAAAAAAATTTTCCACAAAAAATTTTTTTTCTTCAAATCGCCTTAAAACCGGTTGTAACTAATTCATTAATGTCAAAAAATGGGTAAAAAAGGAAAAAAAAAAAAATTTTGCACAAAAAATTTTTTTTCTTCAAATCGCTTTAAAACCGGTTGTAACTAATTCTTACATTAATGCGATTACTAAATAAATTAACAACTTTTAGAAAAAGTGTCAGAAAATGGGTAAAAAACGAAAAAAAAAAAATTTTCCACAAAAATTTTTTTTTCTTCAAATCACCTTAAAACCGGTTGTAACTAATTCTTACATTAATGCGATTACTAAATAAATTAACAACTTTTAGAAAAAGTGTCAAAAAATGGGTAAAAAACGAAAAAAAAAAAAATTTCGCACAAAAAATTTTTTTTCTTCAAATCGCCTTAAAACCGGTTGTAACTAATTCTTACATTAATGCGATTACTAAATAAATTAACAACTTTTAGAAAAAGTGTCAAAAAATGGGTAAAAAACGAAAAAAAAAAAAAAATTTTGCACAAAAAATTTTTTTTCTTCAAATCGCCTTAAAACCGGTTGTAACTAATTCTTACATTAATGCGATTACTAATGGGTAAAAAACGAAAAAAAAAAAAAAAATTTCCACAAAAAAATTGTTTTTCTTCAAATCGCCTTAAAACGGGTTGTAACTAATTCTTACATTAATGCGATTACTAAATAAATTAACAACTTTTAGAAAAAGTGTCAAAAAATGGGTAAAAAACGAAAAAAAAAAAAATTTTCCACAAAAAATTTTTTTTCTTCAAATCGCCTTAAAACCGGTTGTAACTAATTCTTACAATAATGCGATTACTAAATAAATTAACAACTTTTAGAAAAAGTGTCAAAAAATTGGTAAAAAACGAAAAAAAAAAAATTTTGTACAAACAATTTTTTTTCTTCAAATCGCCTTAAAACCGGTTGTAACTAATTCTTACAATATGCGATTACTAAATAAATTAACAACTTTTAGAAAAAGGGTCAAAAAATGGGTAAAAAACGAAAAAAAAAAAAAAATTTCCACAAAAAAAATTTTGCACAACAAATTTTTTTTCTTCAAATCGCCTTAAAACCGGTTGTAACTAATTCTTACATTAATGCGATTACTAAATAAATTAACAACTTTTAGAGAAAGTGTCAAAAAATGGGTAAACAACGAAAAAAAAAAAATTTTGCACAAAAATTTTTTTTTCTTCAAATCGCCTTAAAACCGGTTGTAACTAATTCTTACATTAATGCGATTACTAAATAAATTAACAACTTTTAGAAAAAGTGTCAAAAAATGGGTAAAAAACGAAAAAAAAAAAATTTTCCACAAAAAATTTGTTTTCTTCAAATCGCCTTAAAACCGGTTGTAACTAATTCTTACATTAATGCGATTACTAAATAAATTAACAACTTTTAGAAAAAGTGTCAAAAAATGGGTAAAAAACAAAAAAAAAAAAATTTGGCACAAAAATTTTTTTTCTTCAAATCGCCTTAAAACCGGTTGTAACTAATTCTTACATTAATGCGATTACTAAATAAATTAACAACTTTAAGAAAAAGTGTCAAAAAATGGGTAAAAAACGAAAAAAAAAAATTTTTGCATAAAAAATTTTTTTCTTCAAATCGCCTTAAAACCGGTTGTAACTAATTCTTACATTAATGCGATTACTAAATAAATTAACAACTTTTAGAAAAAGTGTCAAAAAATGGGTAAAAAACGAAAAAAAAAAATTTTTCCACAAAAAATTTTTTTTTCTTCAAATCGCCTTAAAACCGGTTGTAACTAATTCTTACATTAATGCGATTACTAAATAAATTAACAACTTTTAGAAAAAGTGTCAAAAAATGGGTAAAAAACGAAAAAAAAAATTTTTGCACAAAAAATTTTTTTCTTCAAATCGCCTTAAAACCGGTTGTAACTAATTCTTACATTAATGCGATTACTAAATAAATTAACAACTTTTAGAAAAAGTGTCAAAAATGGGTAAAAAACACAAAAAAAAAATTTTTGCACAAAAAATTTTTTTCTTCAAATCGCCTTAAAACCGGTTGTAACTAATTCTTACATTAATGCGATTAGTAAATAAATTAACAACTTTTAGAAAAAGTGTCAAAAAATGGGTAAAAAACGAAAAAAAAAATTTTTGCACAAAAAATTTTTTTCTTCAAATCGCCTTAAAACCGGTTGTAACTAATTCTTACATTAATGCGATTACTAAATAAATTAACAACTTTTAGAAAAAGTGTCAAAAAATGGGTAAAAAACGAAAAAAAAAATTTTTGCACAAAAAATTTTTTTCTTCAAATCGCCTTAAAACCGGTTGTAACTAATTCTTACATTAATGCGATTAGTAAATAAATAACAACTTTTAGAAAAAGTGTCAAAAAATGGGTAAAAAACGAAAAAAAAAAAATTTTCCACAAACATTTTTTTCTTCAAATCGCCTTAAAACCGGTTGTAACTAATTCTTATATTAATGCGATTACTAAATAAATTAACAACTTTTAGAAAAAGTGTCAAAAAATGGGTAAAAAACGAAAAAAAAAAATTTTTGCACAAAAAATTTTTTTCTTCAAATCGCCTTAAAACCGGTTGTAACTAATTCTTACATTAATGCGATTACTAAATAAATTAACAACTTTTAGAAAAAGTGTCAAAAATGGGTAAAAAACACAAAAAAAAAAATTTTTGCACAAAAAATTTTTTTTCTTCAAATCGCCTTAAAACCGGTTGTAACTAATTCTTACATTAATGCGATTACTAAATAAATTAACAACTTTTACAAAAAGTGTCAAAAAATGGGTAAAAAACAAAAAAAAAAAAAATTTTGCACAAAAATTTTTTTTCTTCAAATCGCCTTAAAACCGGTTGTAACTAATTCTTACATTAATGCGATTACTAAATAAATTAACAACTTTTAGAAAAAGTGTCAAAAAATGGGTAAAAAACGAAAAAAAAAATTTGCACCAAAAATTTTTTTCTTCAAATCGCCTTAAAACCGGTTGTAACTAATTCTTACATTAATGCGATTACTAAATAAATTAACAACTTTTAGAAAAAGTGTCAAAAAATGGGTTAAAAACGAAAAAAAAAAAAATTTTGCACAAACAATTTTTTTCTTCAAATCGCCTTAAAACCGGTTGTAACTAATTATTACATTAATGCGATTACTAAATAAATTAACAACTTTTAGAAAAAGTGTCAAAAAATGGGTAAAAAACGAAAAAAAAAAAATTTTGCACAAAAAATTTTTTTTCTTTAAATCGCCTTAAAACCGGTTGTAACTAATTCTTACATTAATGCGATTACTAAATAAATTAACAACTTTTAGAAAAAGTGTCAAAAAATGGGTAAAAAAGGAAAAAAAAAATTTTCCACAAAAAATTTTTTTTCTTCAAATCGCCTTAAAACCGGTTGTAACTAATTCATTAATGTCAAAAAATGGGTAAAAAAGGAAAAAAAAAAAAATTTTGCACAAAAAATTTTTTTTCTTCAAATCGCTTTAAAACCGGTTGTAACTAATTCTTACATTAATGCGATTACTAAATAAATTAACAACTTTTAGAAAAAGTGTCAAAAAATGGGTAAAAAACGAAAAAAAAAAAATTTTCCACAAAAATTTTTTTTTCTTCAAATCACCTTAAAACCGGTTGTAACTAATTCTTACATTAATGCGATTACTAAATAAATTAACAACTTTTAGAAAAAGTGTCAAAAAATGGGTAAAAAACGAAAAAAAAAAAAATTTCGCACAAAAAATTTTTTTTCTTCAAATCGCCTTAAAACCGGTTGTAACTAATTCTTACATTAATGCGATTACTAAATAAATTAACAACTTTTAGATAAAGTGTCAAAAAATGGGTAAAAAACGAAACAAAAAAAAAAATTTTGCAGAAAAAATTTTTTTTCTTCAAATCGCCTTAAAACCGGTTGTAACTAATTCTTACATTAATGCGATTACTAAATAAATTAACAACTTTTAGAAAAAGTGTCAAAAAATGGGTAAAAAACCAAAAAAAAAAAAATTTCCACAAAAAATTTTTTTTCTTCAAATCGCCTTAAAACCGGTTGTAACTAATTCTTACATTAATGCGATTACTAAATAAATTAACAACTTTTAGAAAAAGTGTCAAAAAATGGGTAAAAAACGAAAAAAAAAAAAATTTTCCACAAAAAAGTGTCAAAAAATGGGTAAAAAACGAAAGAAAAAAAAAATTTTGCACAAAAAATTTTTTTTCTTCAAATCGCCTTAAAACCGGTTGTAACTAATTCTTACATTAATGCGATTACTAAATAAATTAACAACTTTTAGAAAAAGTGTCAAAAAATGGGTAAAAAACGAAAAAAAAAAAATTTTCCACAAAAAATTTTTTTTCTTCAAATCGCCTTAAAACCGGTTGTAACTAATTCTTACATTAATGCGATTACTAAATAAATAAACAACTTTTAGAAAAAGTGTCAAAAAATGGGTAAAAAAGGAAAAAAAAAAAATTTTCCACAAAAAATTTTTTTCTTCAAATCGCCTTAAAACCGGTTGTAACTAATTCTTACATTAATGCGATTACTAAATAAATTAACAACTTTTAGAAAAAGTGTCAAAAAATGGGTAAAAAACGAAAAAAAAAAAAAATTTTGCACAAAAAATTTTTTTTCTTCAAATCGCCTTAAAACCGGTTGTAACTAATTCTTACATTAATGCGATTACTAAATAAATTAACAACTTTTAGAAAAAGTGTCAAAAAATGGGTAAAAAACGAAAAAAAAAAAAAATTTTGCACAAATAATTTTTTTTCTTCAAATCGCCTTAAAACCGGTTGTAACTAATTCTTACATTAATGCGATTACTAAATAAATTAACAACTTTTAGAAAAAGTGTCAAAAAATGGGTAAAAAACGAAAAAAAAAAAATTTTGCACAAAAAATTTTTTTTCTTCAAATCGCCTTAAAACCGGTTGTAACTAATTCTTACATTAATGCGATTACTAAATAAATTAACAACTTTTAGAAAAAGTGTCAAAAAATGGGTAAAAAACGAAAAAAAAAAAAAAAATTTTCCACAAAAAAAATTTTGCACAACAAATTTTTTTTCTTCAAATCGCCTTAAAACCGGTTGTAACTAATTCTTACATTAATGCGATTACTAAATAAATTAACAACTTTTAGAGAAAGTGTCAAAAAATGGGTAAAAAACGAAAAAAAAAAAATTTTGCACAAAAATTTTTTTTTCTTCAAATCGCCTTAAAACCGGTTGTAACTAATTCTTACATTAATGCGATTACTAAATAAATTAACAACTTTTAGAAAAAGTGTCAAAAAATGGGTAAAAAACGAAAAAAAAAAATTTTTCCACAAAAAATTTTTTTTCTTCAAATCGCCTTAAAACCGGTTGTAATTAATTCTTACATTAATGCGATTACTAAATAAATTAACAACTTTTAGAAAAAGGGTCAAAAAATGGGTAAAAAACGAAAAAAAAAAAAAAAATTTCCACAAAAAATTTGTTTTCTTCAAATCGCCTTAAAACCGGTTGTAACTAATTCTTACATTAATGCGATTACTAAATAAATTAACAACTTTTAGAAAAAGTGTCAAAAAATGGGTAAAAAACGAAAAAAAAAAATTTTGCACAAAAAATTTTTTTCTTCAAATCGCCTTAAAACCGGTTGTAACTAATTCTTACATTAATGCGATTACTAAATAAATTAACAACTTTTAGAAAAAGTGTCAAAAATGGGTAAAAAACACAAAAAAAAAATTTTTGCACAAAAAATTTTTTTTCTTCAAATCGCCTTAAAACCGGTTGTAACTAATTCTTACATTAATGCGATTAGTAAATAAATTAACAACTTTTAGAAAAAGTGTCAAAAAATGGGTAAAAAACGAAAAAAAAAAAAATTTTGCACAAACATTTTTTTCTTCAAATCGCCTTAAAACCGGTTGTAACTAATTCTTACATTAATGCGATTACTAAATAAATTAACAACTTTTAGAAAAAGTGTCAAAAATGGGTAAAAAACACAAAAAAAAAATTTTTGCACAAAAAATTTTTTTTCTTCAAATCGCCTTAAAACCGGTTGTAACTAATTCTTACATTAATGCGATTACTAAATAAATTAACAACTTTTACAAAAAGTGTCAAAAAATGGGTAAAAAACAAAAAAAAAAAGAAATTTTGCACAAAAATTTTTTTTTTTCAATCGCCTTAAAACCGGTTGTAACTAATTCTTACATTAATGCGATTACTAAATAAATTAACAACTTTTAGAAAAAGTGTCAAAAAATGGGTAAAAAACGAAAAAAAAAAATTTTGCACAAAAAATTTTTTTCTTCAAATCGCCTTAAAACCGGTTGTAACTAATTCTTACATTAATGCGATTACTAAATAAATTAACAACTTTTAGAAAAAGTGTCAAAAAATGGGTAAAAAACGAAAAAAAAAAAAATTTGCATATAAAATTTTTTTTCTTCAAATCGCCTTAAAACCGGTTGTAACTAATTCTTACATTAATGCGATTACTAAATAAATTAACAACTTTTAGAAAAAGTGTCAAAAAATGGGTTAAAACGAAAAAAAAAAAAATTTTCCACAAACAATTTTTTTCTTCAAATCGCCTTAAAACCGGTTGTAACTAATTATTACATTAATGCGATTACTAAATAAATTAACAACTTTTAGAAAAAGTGTCAAAAAATGGGTAAAAAACGAAAAAAAAAAAATTTTGCACAAAAAATTTTTTTTCTTCAAGTCGCCTTAAAACCGGTTGTAACTAATTCTTACATTAATGCGATTACTAAATAAATTAACAACTTTTAGAAAAAGTGTCAAAAAATGGGTAAAAAAGGAAAAAAAAAATTTTCCACAAAAAATTTTTTTTCTTCAAATCGCCTTAAAACCGGTTGTAACTAATTCATTAATGTCAAAAAATGGGTAAAAAAGGAAAAAAAAAAAAATTTTGCACAAAAAAATTTTTTTCTTCAAATCGCCTTAAAACCGGTTGTAACTAATTCTTACATTAATGCGATTACTAAATAAATTAACAACTTTTAGAAAAAGTGTCAAAAAATGGGTAAAAAACGAAAAAAAAAAAAAATTTCGCACAAAAAATTTTTTTTCTTCAAATCGCCTTAAAACCGGTTGTAACTAATTCTTACATTAATGCGATTACTAAATAAATTAACAACTTTTGGAAAAAGTGTCAAAAAGTGGGTAAAAAACGCAAAAAAAAAATTTCCACAAACAATTTTTTTTCTTCAAATCGGCTTAAAACCGGTTGTAAATAATTCTTACATTAATGCGATTACTAAATAAATTAACAACTTTTAGAAAAAGTGTCAAAAAGTGGGTAAAAAACACAACAAACAAAATTTTGCACAAAAAATTTTTTTTTCTTCAAATCGCCTTAAAACCGGTTGTAAATACATTGCATCTTGTCAATGTTCCAATTGTTTACAAAACCCATTTTTCGCATTTTTACACTGTTATGGCCCCCTCAATGTTCAATAAGTTACCATTCTCTGTTCGAACATCCATACACTCAAATTCGTTTTTAAAAAAGGTTAAAGATTGGTTATTCACCTTAAATTATGAAGTCCTTGAATCGTTACTTTGAAGTTATCTGCTATAAAAAACATCAGCACAAGTAATATCCTAATTGAATGCAGTTTATTAATAAATTATTAATTTAACTTTGTTAGCTATCGATTGTATTATTATCATTTTCGATTTCTCTTTCTTGTTTTCCTTGAATTTGTTCTTCTTTTATGAACCCAACTTTTTAAATCCAAGAACTATAATATTGTAAAACCGATGTTTTCCCCCACATCAATATTATTTTGTAATAGAAATTAAATAGATGTGTCACTCCACACTAACTTTTAAGTTACGGATTGATTACTATTATTTTCATTATACATATTCTGCAGATATAAATATTGTATTTTAGCTGTAAGTTATAAGAAAATAAATGATAAATAAATAAATAAAAATAAATAAAATAATTCTTACATTAATGCGATTACTAAATAAACTAACAACTTTTAGAAAAAGTGTCAAAAAGTGGGTAAAAAACCAAAAAAAAAAAAATTTTCCACAAAAAATTTTTTTTTCTTCAAATCGGCTTAAAACCGGTTGTAAATAATTCTTACATTAATGCGATTACTAAATAAATTAACAACTTTTAGAAAAAGTGTCAAAAAATGGGTAAAAAACGAAAAAAAAAAAAATTTGCACAAAAAATTTTTTTTCTTCAAATCGCCTTAAAACCGGTTGTAACTAAATCTTACATTAATGCGATTACTAAATAAATTAACAACTTTTGGAAAAAGTGTCAAAAAATAAGTAAAAAACGCAAAAAAAAAATTTTGCACAAAAAATTTTTTTTCTTCAAATCGCCTTAAAACCGGTTGTAACTAATTCTTACATTAATGCGATTACTAAATAAATTAACAACTTTTAGAGAAAGTGTCAAAAAATGGGTAAAAAACGAAAAAAAAAAAATTTTGCACAAAAATTTTTTTTTCTTCAAATCGCCTTAAAACCGGTTGTAACTAATTCTTACATTAATGCGATTACTAAATAAATTAACAACTTTTAGAAAAAGTGTCAAAAAATGGGTAAAAAACGAAAAAAAAAAAATTTTCCACAAAAAATTTGTTTTCTTCAAATCGCCTTAAAACCGGTTGTAACTAATTCTTACATTAATGCGATTACTAAATAAATTAACAACTTTTAGAAAAAGTGTCAAAAAATGGGTAAAAAACGAAAAAAAAAAAATTTTTGCACAAAAAATTTTTTTCTTCAAATCGCCTTAAAACCGGTTGTAACTAATTCTTACATTAATGCGATTACTAAATAAATTAACAACTTTTAGAAAAAGTGTCAAAAAATGGGTAAAAAACGAAAAAAAAAAATTTTTCCACAAAAAATTTTTTTTCTTCAAATCGCCTTAAAACCGGTTGTAACTAATTCTTACATTAATGCGATTACTAAATAAATTAACAACTTTTAGAAAAAGTGTCAAAAAATGGGTAAAAAACGAAAAAAAAAATTTTTGCACAAAAAATTTTTTTCTTCAAATCGCCTTAAAACCGGTTGTAACTAATTCTTACATTAATGCGATTACTAAATAAATTAACAACTTTTAGAAAAAGTGTCAAAAAATGGGTAAAAAACGAAAAAAAAAAATTTTTCCACAAAAAATTTTTTTTCTTCAAATCGCCTTAAAACCGGTTGTAACTAATTCTTACATTAATGCGATTACTAAATAAATTAACAACTTTTAGAAAAAGTGTCAAAAAATGGGTAAAAAACGAAAAAAAAAATTTTTGCACAAAAAATTTTTTTCTTCAAATCGCCTTAAAACCGGTTGTAACTAATTCTTACATTAATGCGATTACTAAATAAATTAACAACTTTTAGAAAAAGTGTCAAAAAATGGGTAAAAAACGAAAAAAAAAAAAAAAATTTCCACAAAAAAAATTTTGCACAACAAATTTTTTTTCTTCAAATCGCCTTAAAACCGGTTGTAACTAATTCTTACATTAATGCGATTACTAAATAAATTAACAACTTTTAGAGAAAGTGTCAAAAAATGGGTAAAAAACGAAAAGAAAAAAATTTTGCACAAAAATTTTTTTTTCTTCAAATCGCCTTAAAACCGTTTGTAACTAATTCTTACATTAATGCGATTACTAAATAAATTAACAACTTTTAGAAAAATTGTCAAAAAATGGGTAAAAAACGAAAAAAAAAAAATTTTCCACAAAAAATTTGTTTTCTTCAAATCGCCTTAAAACCGGTTGTAACTAATTCTTACATTAATGCGATTACTAAATAAATTAACAACTTTTAGAAAAAGTGTCAAAAAATGGGTAAAAAACGAAAAAAAAAAAATTTTTGCACAAAAAATTTTTTTCTTCAAATCGCCTTAAAACCGGTTGTAACTAATTCTTACATTAATGCGATTACTAAATAAATTAACAACTTTTAGAAAAAGTGTCAAAAAATGGGTAAAAAACGAAAAAAAAAAAATTTTTCCACAAAAAATTTTTTTTCTTCAAATCGCCTTAAAACCGGTTGTAACTAATTCTTACATTAATGCGATTACTAAATAAATTAACAACTTTTAGAAAAAGTGTCAAAAAATGGGTAAAAAACGAAAAAAAAAATTTTTGCACAAAAAATTTTTTTCTTCAAATCGCCTTAAAACCGGTTGTAACTAATTCTTACATTAATGCGATTACTAAATAAATTAACAACTTTTAGAAAAAGTGTCAAAAAATGGGTAAAAAACGAAAAAAAAAAATTTTTCCACAAAAAATTTTTTTTCTTCAAATCGCCTTAAAACCGGTTGTAACTAATTCTTACATTAATGCGATTACTAAATAAATTAACAACTTTTAGAAAAAGTGTCAAAAAATGGGTAAAAAACGAAAAAAAAAATTTTTGCACAAAAAATTTTTTTCTTCAAATCGCCTTAAAACCGGTTGTAACTAATTCTTACATTAATGCGATTACTAAATAAATTAACAACTTTTAGAAAAAGTGTCAAAAAATGGGTAAAAAACGAAAAAAAAAAAATTTTGCACAAAAATTTTTTTTTCTTCAAATCGCCTTAAAACCGGTTGTAACTAATTCTTACATTAATGCGATTACTAAATAAATTAACAACTTTTAGAAAAAGTGTCAAAAAATGGGTAAAAAACGAAAAAAAAAAAATTTTCCACAAAAAATTTGTTTTCTTCAAATCGCCTTAAAACCGGTTGTAACTAATTCTTACATTAATGCGATTACTAAATAAATTAACAACTTTTAGAAAAAGTGTCAAAAAATGGGTAAAAAACGAAAAAAAAAAAATTTTTGCACAAAAAATTTTTTTCTTCAAATCGCCTTAAAACCGGTTGTAACTAATTCTTACATTAATGCGATTACTAAATAAATTAACAACTTTTAGAAAAAGTGTCAAAAAATGGGTAAAAAACGAAAAAAAAAAATTTTTCCACAAAAAATTTTTTTTCTTCAAATCGCCTTAAAACCGGTTGTAACTAATTCTTACATTAATGCGATTACTAAATAAATTAACAACTTTTAGAAAAAGTGTCAAAAAATGGGTAAAAAACGAAAAAAAAAATTTTTGCACAAAAAATTTTTTTCTTCAAATCGCCTTAAAACCGGTTGTAACTAATTCTTACATTAATGCGATTACTAAATAAATTAACAACTTTTAGAAAAAGTGTCAAAAATGGGTAAAAAACACAAAAAAAAAATTTTTCCACAAAAAATTTTTTTTCTTCAAATCGCCTTAAAACCGGTTGTAACTAATTCTTACATTAATGCGATTAGTAAATAAATTAACAACTTTTAGAAAAAGTGTCAAAAAATGGGTAAAAAACGAAAAAAAAAAAATTTTGCACAAAAATTTTTTTCTTCAAATCGCCTTAAAACCGGTTGTAACTAATTCTTATATTAATGCGATTACTAAATAAATTAACAACTTTTAGAAAAAGTGTCAAAAAATGGGTAAAAAACGAAAAAAAAAAATTTTTGCACAAAAAATTTTTTTCTTCAAATCGCCTTAAAACCGGTTGTAACTAATTCTTACATTAATGCGATTACTAAATAAATTAACAACTTTTAGAAAAAGTGTCAAAAATGGGTAAAAAACACAAAAAAAAAAATTTTTGCACAAAAAATTTTTTTTTTCTTCAAATCGCCTTAAAACCGGTTGTAACTAATTCTTACATTAATGCGATTACTAAATAAATTAACAACTTTTACAAAAAGTGTCAAAAAATGGGTAAAAAACAAAAAAAAAAAAAATTTTGCACAAACATTTTTTTTCTTCAAATCGCCTTAAAACCGGTTGTAACTAATTCTTACATTAATGCGATTACTAAATAAATTAACAACTTTTAGAAAAAGTGTCAAAAAATGGGTAAAAAACGAAAAAAAAAATTTTGCACAAAAAATTTTTTTCTTCAAATCGCCTTAAAACCGGTTGTAACTAATTCTTACATTAATGCGATTACTAAATAAATTAACAACTTTTAGAAAAAGTGTCAAAAAATGGGTTAAAAACGAAAAAAAAAAAAATTTTGCACAAACAATTTTTTTCTTCAAATCGCCTTAAAACCGGTTGTAACTAATTATTACATTAATGCGATTACTAAATAAATTAACAACTTTTAGAAAAAGTGTCAAAAAATGGGTAAAAAACGAAAAAAAAAAAAAATTTTGCACAAAAAATTTTTTTTCTTCAAATCGCCTTAAAACCGGTTGTAACTAATTCTTACATTAATGCGATTACTAAATAAATTAACAACTTTTAGAAAAAGTGTCAAAAAATGGGTAAAAAACGAAAAAAAAAAAATTTTGCACAAAAAATTTTTTTTCTTCAAATTGCCTTAAACCGGTTGTAACTAATTCTTACATTAATGCGACTACTAAATAAATTAACAACTTTTAGAAAAAGTGTCAAAAAATAAGTAAAAAACGCAAAAAAAAAAATTTTCCACAAAAAATTTTTTTTCTTCAAATCGCCTTAAAACCGGTTGTAACTAATTCTTACATTAATGCGATTAGTAAATAAATTAACAACTTTTAGAAAAAGTGTCAAAAAATGGGTAAAAACGCAAAAAAAAAAATTTTGCACAAAAAATTTTTTTTCTTCAAATCGCCTTAAAACCGATTGTAACTAATTCTTACATTAATGCGATTACTAAATAAATTAACAACTTTTAGAAAAAGTGTCAAAAAATGGGTAAAAAACGAAAAAAAAAAAAATTTTGCACAAACAATTTTTTTCTTCAAATCGCCTTAAAACCGGTTGTAACTAATTCTTACATTAATGCGATTACTAAATAAATTAACAACTTTTAGAAAAAGTGTCAAAAAATGGGTAAAAAACGAAAAAAAAAAAAAATTTTGCACAAAAAATTTTGTTTCTTCAAATCGCCTTAAAACCGATTGTAACTAATTCTTACATTAATGCGATTACTAAATAAATTAACAACTTTTAGAAAAAGTGTCAAAAAATGGGTAAAAAACGAAAAAAAAAAAAAATTTGCACAAAAAATTTTTTTTCTTCAAATCGCCTTAAAACCGGTTGTAACTAAATCTTACATTAATGCGATTACTAAATAAATTAACAACTTTTGGAAAAAGTGTCAAAAAATAAGTAAAAAACGCAAAAAAAAAATTTTGCACAAAAAATTTTTTTTCTTCAAATCGCCTTAAAACCGGTTGTAACTAATTCTTACATTAATGCGATTACTAAATAAATTAACAACTTTTAGAGAAAGTGTCAAAAAATGGGTAAAAAACGAAAAAAAAAAAATTTTGCACAAAAATTTTTTTTTCTTCAAATCGCCTTAAAACCGGTTGTAACTAATTCTTACATTAATGCGATTACTAAATAAATTAACAACTTTTAGAAAAAGTGTCAAAAAATGGGTAAAAAACGAAAAAAAAAAATTTTTCCACAAAAAATTTTTTTTCTTCAAATCGCCTTAAAACCGGTTGTAACTAATTCTTACATTAATGCGATTACTAAATAAATTAACAACTTTTAGAAAAAGTGTCAAAAAATGGGTAAAAAACGAAAAAAAAAATTTTTGCACAAAAAATTTTTTTCTTCAAATCGCCTTAAAACCGGTTGTAACTAATTCTTACATTAATGCGATTACTAAATAAATTAACAACTTTTAGAAAAAGTGTCAAAAAATGGGTAAAAAACGAAAAAAAAAAAAAAAATTTCCACAAAAAAAATTTTGCACAACAAATTTTTTTTCTTCAAATCGCCTTAAAACCGGTTGTAACTAATTCTTACATTAATGCGATTACTAAATAAATTAACAACTTTTAGAGAAAGTGTCAAAAAATGGGTAAAAAACGAAAAGAAAAAAATTTTGCACAAAAATTTTTTTTTCTTCAAATCGCCTTAAAACCGGTTGTAACTAATTCTTACATTAATGCGATTACTAAATAAATTAACAACTTTTAGAAAAAGTGTCAAAAAATGGGTAAAAAACGAAAAAAAAAAAATTTTCCACAAAAAATTTGTTTTCTTCAAATCGCCTTAAAACCGGTTGTAACTAATTCTTACATTAATGCGATTACTAAATAAATTAACAACTTTTAGAAAAAGTGTCAAAAAATGGGTAAAAAACGAAAAAAAAAAAATTTTTGCACAAAAAATTTTTTTCTTCAAATCGCCTTAAAACCGGTTGTAACTAATTCTTACATTAATGCGATTACTAAATAAATTAACAACTTTTAGAAAAAGTGTCAAAAAATGGGTAAAAAACGAAAAAAAAAAATTTTTCCACAAAAAATTTTTTTTCTTCAAATCGCCTTAAAACCGGTTGTAACTAATTCTTACATTAATGCGATTACTAAATAAATTAACAACTTTTAGAAAAAGTGTCAAAAAATGGGTAAAAAACGAAAAAAAAAATTTTTGCACAAAAAATTTTTTTCTTCAAATCGCCTTAAAACCGGTTGTAACTAATTCTTACATTAATGCGATTACTAAATAAATTAACAACTTTTAGAAAAAGTGTCAAAAAATGGGTAAAAAACGAAAAAAAAAAATTTTTCCACAAAAAATTTTTTTTCTTCAAATCGCCTTAAAACCGGTTGTAACTAATTCTTACATTAATGCGATTACTAAATAAATTAACAACTTTTAGAAAAAGTGTCAAAAAATGGGTAATAAACGAAAAAAAAAATTTTTGCACAAAAAATTTTTTTCTTCAAATCGCCTTAAAACCGGTTGTAACTAATTCTTACATTAATGCGATTACTAAATAAATTAACAACTTTTAGAAAAAGTGTCAAAAAATGGGTAAAAAACGAAAAAAAAAAAAAAAATTTCCACAAAAAAAATTTTGCACAACAAATTTTTTTTCTTCAAATCGTCTTAAAACCGGTTGTAACTAATTCTTACATTAATGCGATTACTAAATAAATTAACAACTTTTAGAGAAAGTGTCAAAAAATGGGTAAAAAACGAAAAAAAAAAAATTTTGCACAAAAATTTTTTTTTCTTCAAATCGCCTTAAAACCGGTTGTAACTAATTCTTACATTAATGCGATTACTAAATAAATTAACAACTTTTAGAAAAAGTGTCAAAAAATGGGTAAAAAACGAAAAAAAAAAAATTTTCCACAAAAAATTTGTTTTCTTCAAATCGCCTTAAAACCGGTTGTAACTAATTCTTACATTAATGCGATTACTAAATAAATTAACAACTTTTAGAAAAAGTGTCAAAAAATGGGTAAAAAACGAAAAAAAAAAAATTTTTGCACAAAAAATTTTTTTCTTCAAATCGCCTTAAAACCGGTTGTAACTAATTCTTACATTAATGCGATTACTAAATAAATTAACAACTTTTAGAAAAAGTGTCAAAAAATGGGTAAAAAACGAAAAAAAAAAATTTTTCCACAAAAAATTTTTTTTCTTCAAATCGCCTTAAAACCGGTTGTAACTAATTCTTACATTAATGCGATTACTAAATAAATTAACAACTTTTAGAAAAAGTGTCAAAAAATGGGTAAAAAACGAAAAAAAAAATTTTTGCACAAAAAATTTTTTTCTTCAAATCGCCTTAAAACCGGTTGTAACTAATTCTTACATTAATGCGATTACTAAATAAATTAACAACTTTTAGAAAAAGTGTCAAAAATGGGTAAAAAACACAAAAAAAAAATTTTTCCACAAAAAATTTTTTTTCTTCAAATCGCCTTAAAACCGGTTGTAACTAATTCTTACATTAATGCGATTAGTAAATAAATTAACAACTTTTAGAAAAAGTGTCAAAAAATGGGTAAAAAACGAAAAAAAAAAAAATTTTGCACAAAAATTTTTTTCTTCAAATCGCCTTAAAACCGGTTGTAACTAATTCTTATATTAATGCGATTACTAAATAAATTAACAACTTTTAGAAAAAGTGTCAAAAAATGGGTAAAAAACGAAAAAAAAAAATTTTTGCACAAAAAATTTTTTTCTTCAAATCGCCTTAAAACCGGTTGTAACTAATTCTTACATTAATGCGATTACTAAATAAATTAACAACTTTTAGAAAAAGTGTCAAAAATGGGTAAAAAACACAAAAAAAAAAATTTTTGCACAAAAAATTTTTTTTTTCTTCAAATCGCCTTAAAACCGGTTGTAACTAATTCTTACATTAATGCGATTACTAAATAAATTAACAACTTTTACAAAAAGTGTCAAAAAATGGGTAAAAAACAAAAAAAAAAAAAATTTTGCACAAACATTTTTTTTCTTCAAATCGCCTTAAAACCGGTTGTAACTAATTCTTACATTAATGCGATTACTAAATAAATTAACAACTTTTAGAAAAAGTGTCAAAAAATGGGTAAAAAACGAAAAAAAAAATTTTGCACAAAAAATTTTTTTCTTCAAATCGCCTTAAAACCGGTTGTAACTAATTCTTACATTAATGCGATTACTAAATAAATTAACAACTTTTAGAAAAAGTGTCAAAAAATGGGTTAAAAACGAAAAAAAAAAAAATTTTGCACAAACAATTTTTTTCTTCAAATCGCCTTAAAACCGGTTGTAACTAATTATTACATTAATGCGATTACTAAATAAATTAACAACTTTTAGAAAAAGTGTCAAAAAATGGGTAAAAAACGAAAAAAAAAAAAAATTTTGCACAAAAAATTTTTTTTCTTCAAATCGCCTTAAAACCGGTTGTAACTAATTCTTACATTAATGCGATTACTAAATAAATTAACAACTTTTAGAAAAAGTGTCAAAAAATGGGTAAAAAACGAAAAAAAAAAAATTTTGCACAAAAAATTTTTTTTCTTCAAATTGCCTTAAACCGGTTGTAACTAATTCTTACATTAATGCGACTACTAAATAAATTAACAACTTTTAGAAAAAGTGTCAAAAAATAAGTAAAAAACGCAAAAAAAAAAATTTTCCACAAAAAATTTTTTTTCTTCAAATCGCCTTAAAACCGGTTGTAACTAATTCTTACATTAATGCGATTAGTAAATAAATTAACAACTTTTAGAAAAAGTGTCAAAAAATGGGTAAAAACGCAAAAAAAAAAATTTTGCACAAAAAATTTTTTTTCTTCAAATCGCCTTAAAACCGATTGTAACTAATTCTTACATTAATGCGATTACTAAATAAATTAACAACTTTTAGAAAAAGTGTCAAAAAATGGGTAAAAAACGAAAAAAAAAAAAATTTTGCACAAACAATTTTTTTCTTCAAATCGCCTTAAAACCGGTTGTAACTAATTCTTACATTAATGCGATTACTAAATAAATTAACAACTTTTAGAAAAAGTGTCAAAAAATGGGTAAAAAACGAAAAAAAAAAAAAATTTTGCACAAAAAATTTTGTTTCTTCAAATCGCCTTAAAACCGATTGTAACTAATTCTTACATTAATGCGATTACTAAATAAATTAACAACTTTTAGAAAAAGTGTCAAAAAATGGGTAAAAAACGAAAAAAAAAAAAAATTTTTGCACAAAAAATTTTTTTTCTTCAAATCGCCTTAAAACCGGTTGTAACTAATTCTTACATTAATGCGATTCCTAATGGGTAAAAAACGAAAAAAAAAAAAAAATTTTCCAGAAAAAAATTTTTTTTCTTCAAATCGCCTTAAAACCGGTTGTAACTAATTCTTACATTAATGCGATTACTAAATAAATTAACAACTTTTAGAAAAAGTGTCAAAAAATGGGTAAAAAACGAAAAAAAAAAAATTTTCCACAAAAAATTTTTTTTCTTCAAATCGCCTTAAAACCGGTTGTAACTAATTCTTACAATAATGCGATTACTAAATAAATTAACAACTTTTAGAAAAAGTGTAAAAAAATTGGTAAAAAACGAAAAAAAAAAAATTTTGCACAAACAATTTTTTTTCTTCAAATCGCCTTAAAACCGGTTGTAACTAATTCTTACAATATGCGATTACTAAATAAATTAACAACTTTTAGAAAAAGGGTCAAAAAATGGGTAAAAAACGAAAAAAAAAAATTTTGCGCAAATAATTTTTTTTCTTCAAATCGCCTTAAAACCGGTTGTAACTAATTCTTACATTAATGCGATTACTAAATAAATTAACAACTTTTAGAAAAAGTGTCAAAAAATGGGTAAAAAACGAAAAAAAAAAAAAAAATTTCCACAAAAAAAATTTTGCACAACAAATTTTTTTTCTTCAAATCGCCTTAAAACCGGTTGTAACTAATTCTTACATTAATGCGATTACTAAATAAATTAACAACTTTTAGAGAAAGTGTCAAAAAATGGGTAAAAAACGAAAAAAAAAAAATTTTGCACAAAAATTTTTTTTTCTTCAAATCGCCTTAAAACCGGTTGTAACTAATTCTTACATTAATGCGATTACTAAATAAATTAACAACTTTTAGAAAAAGTGTCAAAAAATGGGTAAAAAACGAAAAAAAAAAAATTTTCCACAAAAAATTTGTTTTCTTCAAATCGCCTTAAAACCGGTTGTAACTAATTCTTACATTAATGCGATTACTAAATAAATTAACAACTTTTAGAAAAAGTGTCAAAAAATGGGTAAAAAACGAAAAAAAAAAAAATTTTGCACAAAAATTTTTTTTCTTCAAATCGCCTTAAAACCGGTTGTAACTAATTCTTACATTAATGCGATTACTAAATAAATTAACAACTTTTAGAAAAAGTGTCAAAAAATGGGTAAAAAACGAAAAAAAAAAAATTTTTGCACAAAAAATTTTTTTCTTCAAATCGCCTTAAAACCGGTTGTAACTAATTCTTACATTAATGCGATTACTAAATAAATTAGCAACTTTTAGAAAAAGTGTCAAAAAATGGGTAAAAAACGAAAAAAAAAAATTTTTCCACAAAAAATTTTTTTTCTTCAAATCGCCTTAAAACCGGTTGTAACTAATTCTTACATTAATGCGATTACTAAATAAATTAACAACTTTTAGAAAAAGTGTCAAAAAATGGGTAAAAAACGAAAAAAAAAATTTTTGCACAAAAAATTTTTTTCTTCAAATCGCCTTAAAACCGGTTGTAACTAATTCTTACATTAATGCGATTACTAAATAAATTAACAACTTTTAGAAAAAGTGTCAAAAATGGGTAAAAAACACAAAAAAAAAATTTTTCCACAAAAAATTTTTTTTCTTCAAATCGCCTTAAAACCGGTTGTAACTAATTCTTACATTAATGCGATTAGTAAATAAATTAACAACTTTTAGAAAAAGTGTCAAAAAATGGGTAAAAAACGAAAAAAAAAAAAATTTTGCACAAAAATTTTTTTCTTCAAATCGCCTTAAAACCGGTTGTAACTAATTCTTATATTAATGCGATTACTAAATAAATTAACAACTTTTAGAAAAAGTGTCAAAAAATGGGTAAAAAACGAAAAAAAAAAATTTTTGCACAAAAAATTTTTTTCTTCAAATCGCCTTAAAACCGGTTGTAACTAATTCTTACATTAATGCGATTACTAAATAAATTAACAACTTTTAGAAAAAGTGTCAAAAATGGGTAAAAAACACAAAAAAAAAAATTTTTCCACAAAAAATTTTTTTTTTCTTCAAATCGCCTTAAAACCGGTTGTAACTAATTCTTACATTAATGCGATTACTAAATAAATTAACAACTTTTACAAAAAGTGTCAAAAAATGGGTAAAAAACAAAAAAAAAAAAAATTTTGCACAAACATTTTTTTTCTTCAAATCGCCTTAAAACCGGTTGTAACTAATTCTTACATTAATGCGATTACTAAATAAATTAACAACTTTTAGAAAAAGTGTCAAAAAATGGGTAAAAAACGAAAAAAAAAATTTTGCACAAAAAATTTTTTTCTTCAAATCGCCTTAAAACCGGTTGTAACTAATTCTTACATTAATGCGATTACTAAATAAATTAACAACTTTTAGAAAAAGTGTCAAAAAATGGGTTAAAAACGAAAAAAAAAAAATTTTGCACAAACAATTTTTTTCTTCAAATCGCCTTAAAACCGGTTGTAACTAATTATTACATTAATGCGATTACTAAATAAATTAACAACTTTTAGAAAATGTGTCAAAAAATGGGTAAAAAACGAAAAAAAAAAAATTTTGCACAAAAAATTTTTTTTCTTCAAATCGCCTTAAAACCGGTTGTAACTAATTCTTACATTAATGCGATTACTAAATAAATTAACAACTTTTAGAAAAAGTGTCAAAAAATGGGTAAACCGGTTGTAACTAATTCATTAATGTCAAAAAATGGGTAAAAAAGGAAAAAAAAAAAAATTTTGCACAAAAAATTTTTTTTCTTCAAATCACCTTAAAACCGGTTGTAACTAATTCTTACATTAATGCGATTACTAAATAAATTAACAACTTTTAGAAAAAGTGTCAAAAAATGGGTAAAAAACGAAAAAAAAAAAAAATTTCGCACAAAAAATTTTTTTTCTTCAAATCGCCTTAAAACCGGTTGTAACTAATTCTTACATTAATGCGATTACTAAATAAATTAACAACTTTTAGATAAAGTGTCAAAAAATGGGTAAAAAACGAAACAAAAAAAAAAATTTTGCAGAAAAAATTTTTTTTCTTCAAATCGCCTTAAAACCGGTTGTAACTAATTCTTACATTAATGCGATTACTAAATAAATTAACAACTTTTAGAAAAAGTGTCAAAAAATGGGTAAAAAACGAAAAAAAAAAAAATTTCCACAAAAAATTTTTTTTCTTCAAATCGCCTTAAAACCGGTTGTAACTAATTCTTACATTAATGCGATTACTAAATAAATTAACAACTTTTAGAAAAAGTGTCAAAAAATGGGTAAAAAACGAAAAAAAAAAAAATTTTCCACAAAAAAGTGTCAAAAAATGGGTAAAAAACGAAAGAAAAAAAAAATTTTGCACAAAAAATTTTTTTTCTTCAAATCGCCTTAAAACCGGTTGTAACTAATTCTTACATTAATGCGATTACTAAATAAATTAACAACTTTTAGAAAAAGTGTCAAAAAATGGGTAAAAAACGAAAAAAAAAAAATTTTCCACAAAAAATTTTTTTTCTTCAAATCGCCTTAAAACCGGTTGTAACTACTTCTTACATTAATGCGATTACTAAATAAATAAACAACTTTTAGAAAAAGTGTCAAAAAATGGGTAAAAAAGGAAAAAAAAAATTTTCCACAAAAAATTTTTTTTCTTCAAATCGCCTTAAAACCGGTTGTAACTAATTCTTACATTAATGCGATTACTAAATAAATTAACAACTTTTAGAAAAAGTGTCAAAAAATGGGTAAAAAACGAAAAGGCGATTTGAAGGCGATTTGAAGAAAAAAAATTTTTTGTGCAAAATTTTTTTTCTTCAAATCGCCTTAAAACCGGTTGTAACTAATTCTTACATTAATGCGATTACTAAATAAATTAACAACTTTTAGAAAAAGTGTCAAAAAATGGGTAAAAAACGAAAAAAAAAAAATTTTGCACAAATAATTTTTTTTCTTCAAATCGCCTTAAAACCGGTTGTAACTAATTCTTACATTAATGCGATTACTAAATAAATTAACAACTTTTAGAAAAAGTGTCAAAAAATGGGTAAAAAACGAAAAGGCGATTTGAAGGCGATTTGAAGAAAAAAATTTTTTGTGCAAAATTTTTTTTCTTCAAATCGCCTTAAAACCGGTTGTAACTAATTCTTACATTAATGCGATTACTAAATAAATTAACAACTTTTAGAAAAAGTGTCAAAAAATGGGTAAAAAACGAAAAAAAAAAAAATTTTGCACAAATAATTTTTTTTCTTCAAATCGCCTTAAAACCGGTTGTAACTAATTCTTACATTAATGCGATTACTAAATAAATTAACAACTTTTAGAAAAAGTGTCAAAAAATGGGTAAAAAACGAAAAGGCGATTTGAAGGCGATTTGAAGAAAAAAAATTTTTTGTGCAAAATTTTTTTTCTTCAAATCGCCTTAAAACCGGTTGTAACTAATTCTTACATTAATGCGATTACTAAATAAATTAACAACTTTTAGAAAAAGTGTCAAAAAATGGGTAAAAAACGAAAAAAAAAAAAAAAATGTTCCACAAAAAAAATTTTGCACAACAAATTTTTTTTCTTCAAATCGCCTTAAAACCGGTTGTAACTAATTCTTACATTAATGCGATTACTAAATAAATTAACAACTTTTAGAGAAAGTGTCAAAAAATGGGTAAAAAACGAAAAAAAAAAAATTTTGCACAAAAATTTTTTTTTCTTCAAATCGCCTTAAAACCGGTTGTAACTAATTCTTACATTAATGCGATTACTAAATAAATTAACAACTTTTAGAAAAAGTGTCAAAAAATGGGTAAAAAACGAAAAAAAAAAAAAAAATTTCCACAAAAAATTTGTTTTCTTCAAATCGCCTTAAAACCGGTTGTAACTAATTCTTACATTAATGCGATTACTAAATAAATTAACAACTTTTAGAAAAAGTGTCAAAAAATGGGTAAAAAACGAAAAAAAAAAAATTTTTGCACAAAAAATTGTTTTCTTCAAATCGCGTTAAAACCGGTTGTAACTAATTCTTACATTAATGCGATTACTAAATAAATTAACAACTTTTAGAAAAAGTGTCAAAAAATGGGTAAAAAACGAAAAAAAAAATTTTTCCACAAAAAATTTTTTTTCTTCAAATCGCCTTAAAACCGGTTGTAACTAATTCTTACATTAATGCGATTACTAAATAAATGAACAACTTTTAGAAAAAGTGTCAAAAAATGGGTAAAAAACGAAAAAAAAAATTTTTCCACAAAAAATTTTTTTCTTCAAATCGCCTTAAAACCGGTTGTAACTAATTCTTACATTAATGCGATTACTAAATAAATTAACAACTTTTAGAAAAAGTGTCAAAAATGGGTAAAAAACACAAAAAAAAAAAATTTTTCCACAAAAAATTTTTTTTCTTCAAATCGCCTTAAAACCGGTTGTAACTAATTCTTACATTAATGCGATTAGTAAATAAATTAACAACTTTTAGAAAAAGTGTCAAAAAATGGGTAAAAAACGAAAAAAAAAAATTTTGCACAAACATTTTTTTCTTCAAATCGCCTTAAAACCGGTTGTAACTAATTCTTATATTAATGCGATTACTAAATAAATTAACAACTTTTAGAAAAAGTGTCAAAAAATGGGTAAAAAACGAAAAAAAAAAATTTTTGCACAAAAAATTTTTTTCTTCAAATCGCCTTAAAACCGGTTGTAACTAATTCTTACATTAATGCGATTACTAAATAAATTAACAACTTTTAGAAAAAGTGTCAAAAATGGGTAAAAAACAGAAAAAAAAAAATTTTTGCACAAACATTTTTTTTCTTCAAATCGCCTTAAAACCGGTTGTAACTAATTCTTACATTAATGCGATTACTAAATAAATTAACAACTTTTACAAAAAGTGTCAAAAAATGGGTAAAAAACAAAAAAAAAAGAAATTTTGCACAAAAATTTTTTTTCTTCAAATCGCCTTAAAACCGGTTGTAACTAATTCTTACATTAATGCGATTACTAAATAAATTAACAACTTTTAGAAAAAGTGTCAAAAAATGGGTAAAAAACGAAAAAAAAAAATTTTGCACAAAAAAATTTTTTCTTCAAATCGCCTTAAAACCGGTTGTAACTAATTCTTACATTAATGCGATTACTAAATAAATTAACAACTTTTAGAAAAAGTGTCAAAAAATGGGTAAAAAACGAAAAAAAAAAAAAAATTTGCATAAAAAATTTTTTTTCTTCAAATCGCCTTAAAACCGGTTGTAACTAATTCTTACATTAATGCGATTACTAAATAAATTAACAACTTTTAGAAAAAGTGTCAAAAAATGGGTTAAAAACGAAAAAAAAAAAAATTTTCCACAAACAATTTTTTTCTTCAAATCGCCTTAAAGTCGGTTGTAACTAATTATTACATTAATGCGATTACTAAATAAATTAACAACTTTTAGAAAAAGTGTCAAAAAATGGGTAAAAAACGAAAAAAAAAAAATTTTGCACAAAAAATTTTTTTTCTTCAAATCGCCTTAAAACCGGTTGTAACTAATTCTTACATTAATGCGATTACTAAATAAATTAACAACTTTTAGAAAAAGTGTCAAAAAATGGGTAAAAAACGAAAAAAAAAAAAATTTTGCACAAAAATTTTTTTCTTCAAATCGCCTTAAAACCGGTTGTAACTAATTCTTATATTAATGCGATTACTAAATAAATTAACAACTTTTAGAAAAAGTGTCAAAAATGGGTAAAAAACACAAAAAAAAAAATTTTTGCACAAAAAATTTTTTTTTTCTTCAAATCGCCTTAAAACCGGTTGTAACTAATTCTTACATTAATGCGATTACTAAATAAATTAACAACTTTTACAAAAAGTGTCAAAAAATGGGTAAAAAACAAAAAAAAAAAAAATTTTGCACAAACATTTTTTTTCTTCAAATCGCCTTAAAACCGGTTGTAACTAATTCTTACATTAATGCGATTACTAAATAAATTAACAACTTTTAGAAAAAGTGTCAAAAAATGGGTAAAAAAGGAAAAAAAAAATTTTGCACAAACAATTTTTTTCTTCAAATCGCCTTAAAACCGGTTGTAACTAATTCTTACATTAATGCGATTACTAAATAAATTAACAACTTTTAGAAAAAGTGTCAAAAAATGGGTTAAAAACGAAAAAAAAAAAAATTTTCCACAAACAATTTTTTTCTTCAAATCGCCTTAAAACCGGTTGTAACTAATTATTACATTAATGCGATTACTAAATAAATTAACAACTTTTAGAAAAAGTGTCAAAAAATGGGTAAAAAACGAAAAAAAAAAAATTTTGCACAAAAAATTTTTTTTCTTCAAATCGCCTTAAAACCGGTTGTAACTAATTCTTACATTAATGCGATTACTAAATAAATTAACAACTTTTAGAAAAAGTGTCAAAAAATGGGTAAAAAACGAAAAAAAAAAAATTTTGCACAAACAATTTTTTCTTCAAATCGCCTTAAAACCGGTTGTAACTAATTCTTACATTAATGCGATTACTAAATAAATTAACAACTTTTAGAAAAAGTGTCAAAAAATGGGTAAAAAACGAAAAAAAAAAAAATTTTGCACAAAAAATTTTTTTTCTTCAAATCGCCTTTAAACCGATTGTAACTAATTCTTACATTAATGCGATTACTAAATAAATTAACAACTTTTAGAAAAAGTGTCAAAAAATGGGTAAAAAACGAAAAAAAAAAAAATTTTGCACAAAAAATTTTTTTTCTTCAAATCGCCTTTAAACCGATTGTAACTAATTCTTACATTAATGCGATTACTAAATAAATTAACAACTTTTAGAGAAAGTGTAAAAAAATGGGTAAAAAAGGAAAAAAAAAATTTTCCACAAAAAATTTTTTTTCTTCAAATCGCCTTAAAACCGGTTGTAACTAATTCATTAATGTCAAAAAATGGGTAAAAAAGGAAAAAAAAAAAAATTTTGCACAAAAAATTTTTTTTCTTCAAATCGCCTTAAAACCGGTTGTAACTAATTCTTACATTAATGCGATTACTAAATAAATTAACAACTTTTAGAAAAAGTGTCAAAAAATGGGTAAAAAACGAAAAAAAAAAAAATTTTCCACAAAAATTTTTTTTTCTTCAAATCACCTTAAAACCGGTTGTAACTAATTCTTACATTAATGCGATTACTAAATAAATTAACAACTTTTAGAAAAAGTGTCAAAAAATGGGTAAAAAACGAAAAAAAAAATATTTCGCACAAAAAATTTTTTTTCTTCAAATCGCCTTAAAACCGGTTGTAACTAATTCTTACATTAATGCGATTACTAAATAAATTAACAACTTTTAGATAAAGTGTCAAAAAATGGGTAAAAAACGAAACAAAAAAAAAAATTTTGCAGAAAAAATTTTTTTCTTCAAATCGCCTTAAAACCGGTTGTAACTAATTCTTACATTAATGCGATTACTAAATAAATTAACAACTTTTAGAAAAAGTGTCAAAAAATGGGTAAAAAACGAAAAAAAAAAAAATTTCCACAAAAAATTTTTTTTCTTCAAATCGCCTTAAAACCGGTTGTAACTAATTCTTACATTAATGCGATTACTAAATAAATTAACAACTTTTAGAAAAAGTGTCAAAAAATGGGTAAAAAACGAAAAAAAAAAAAATTTTCCACAAAAAAGTGTCAAAAAATGGGTAAAAAACGAAAGAAAAAAAAAATTTTGCACAAAAAATTTTTTTTCTTCAAATCGCCTTAAAACCGGTTGTAACTAATTCTTACATTAATGCGATTACTAAATAAATTAACAACTTTTAGAAAAAGTGTCAAAAAATGGGTAAAAAACGAAAAAAAAAAAATTTTCCACAAAAAAGTGTCAAAAAATGTTTAAAAACGAAAGAAAAAAAAAATTTTGCACAAAAAATTGGTAAAATTTTTTTCTTCAAATCGCCTTAAAACCGGTTGTAACTAATTCTTACATTAATGCGATTACTAAATAAATTAACAACTTCTAGAAAAAGTGTCAAAAAATGGGTTAAAAACGAAAAAAAAAAAAATTTTGCACAAACAATTTTTTTCTTCAAATCGCCTTAAAAGCGGTTGTAAGTAATTATTACATTAATGCGATTACTAAATAAATTAACAACTTTTAGAAAAAGTGTCAAAAAATGGGTAAAAAACGAAAAAAAAAAAATTTTCCACAAAAAATTTTTTTTCTTCAAATCGCCTTAAAACCGGTTGTAACTAATTTTTACATTAATGCGATTACTAAATAAATAAACAACTTTTAGAAAAAGTGTCAAAAAATGGGTAAAAAAGGAAAAAAAAAATTTTCCACAAAAAATTTTTTTTCTTCAAATCGCCTTAAAACCGGTTGTAACTAATTCTTACATTAATGCGATTACTAAATAAATTAACAACTTTTAGAAAAAGTGTCAAAAAATGGGTAAAAAACGAAAAAAAAAAAAAATTTTCCACAAAAAATTTTTTTCTTCAAATCGCCTTAAAACCGGTTGTAACTAATTCTTACATTAATGCGATTACTAAATAAATTAACAACTTTTAGAAAAAGTGTCAAAAAATGGGTAAAAAACGAAAAAAAAAAAAATTTTGCACAAAAAATTTTTTTCTTCAAATCGCCTTAAAACCGGTTGTAACTAGTTCTTACATTAATGCGATTACTAAATAAATTAACAACTTTTAGAAAAAGTGTCAAAAAATGGGTAAAAAACGAAAAAAAAAAAATTTTCCACAAAAAAGTGTCAAAAAATGTTTAAAAACGAAAGAAAAAAAAAATTTTGCACAAAAAATTGGTAAAATTTTTTTCTTCAAATCGCCTTAAAACCGGTTGTAACTAATTCTTACATTAATGCGATTACTAAATAAATTAACAACTTTTAGAAAAAGTGTCAAAAAATGGGTAAAAAACGAAAAAAAAAAAATTTTTGCACAAAAAATTTTTTTTCTTCAAATCGCCTTAAAACCGGTTGTTACTAATTCTTATATTAAACTTTTAGAAAAAGTGTCTAAAAATGGGTAAAAACGAAAAAAAAAAAATTTTCCACAAAAAAGTGTCAAAAAATGGGTAAAAAATGAAAAAATTTTGCACAAAAAATTTTTTTCTTCAAATCGCCTTAAAACGGGTTGTAACTAATTCTTACATTAATGCGATTACTAAATAAATTAACAACTTTTAGAAAAAGTGTCAAAAAATGGGTAAAAAACGAAAAAAAAAAAATTTTGCACAAAAAATTTTTTTTCTTCAAATTGCCCTAAAACCGATTGTAACTAATTCTTACATTAATGCGATTACTAAATAAATTAACAACTTTTAGAAAAAGTGTCAAAAAATGGGTATAAAACGAAAAAAAAAAAAAAATTTTGCACAAAAAATTTTTTTTCTTCAAATCGCCTTAAAACCGATTGTAACTAATTCTTACATTAATGCGATTACTAAATAAATTAACAACTTTTAGAAAAAGTGTCAAAAAATGGGTAAAAAACGAAAAAAAAAAAAAATTTTGCACAAAAAATTTTTTTTCTTCAAATCGCCTTAAAACCGATTGTAACTAATTCTTACATTAATGCGATTACTAAATAAATTAACAACTTTTAGAAAAAGTGTCAAAAAATGGGTAAAAAACGAAAAAAAAAAATTTTGCACAAAAAATTTTTTTTCTTTAAATCGCCTTAAAACCGATTGTAACTAATTCTTACATTAATGCGATTACTAAATAAATTAACAACTTTTAGAAAAAGTGTCAAAAAATGGGTAAAAAACAAAAAAAAAACAATTTTCCACAAAAAATTTTTTTTCTTCAAATCGCCTTAAAACCGGTTGTAACTAATTCTTACATTAATGCGATTACTAAATAAATTAACAACTTTTAGAAAAAGTGTCAAAAAATGGGTAAAAAACGAAAAAAAAAAAATTTTGCACAAAAAATTTTTTTTCTTCAAATCGCCTTAAAACCGATTGTAACTAATTCTTACATTAATGCGATTACTAAATAAATTAACAACTTTTAGAAAAAGTGTCAAAAAATGGGTAAAAAACGAAAAAAAAAAATTTTGCACAAAAAATTTTTTTTCTTTAAATCGCCTTAAAACCGATTGTAACTAATTCTTACATTAATGCGATTACTAAATAAATTAACAACTTTTAGAAAAAGTGTCAAAAAATGGGTAAAAAACGAAAAAAAAAAAATTTTGCACAAAAAATTTTTTTTCCTCAAATCGCCTTAAAACCGATTGTAACTAATTCTTACATTAATGCGATTACTAAATAAATTAACAACTTTTAGAAAAAGTGTCAAAAAATGGGTAAAAAACGAAAAAAAAAAATTTTGCACAAAAAATTTTTTTTCTTCAATCGCCTTAAAACCGATTGTAACTAATTCTTACATTAATGCGATTACTAAATAAATTAACAACTTTTAGAAAAAGTGTCAAAAAATGGGTAAAAAACGAAAAAAAAAAAAAATTTTGCACAAAAAATTTTTTTTTCTTCAAATCACCTTAAAACCGATTGTAACTAATTCTTACATTAATGCGATTACTAAATAAATTAACAACTTTTAGAAAAAATGTCAAAAAATGGGTAAAAAACGAAAAAAAAAAAAATTTTGCACAAACAATTTTTTTTCTTCAAATCGCCTTAAAACCGATTGTAACTAATTCTTACATTAATGCGATTACTAAATAAATTAACAACTTTTAGAAAAAGTGTCAAAAAATGGGTATAAAACAAAAAAAAAAAAATTTTGCACAAAAAATTTTTTTTCTTCAAATCGCCTTAAAACCGATTGTAACTAATACTTACATTAATGCGATTACTAAATAAATTAACAACTTTTAGAAAAAGTGTCAAAAAATGGGTAAAAAAGGAAAAAAAAAAAAATTTTGCACAAAAAATTTGTTTTCTTCAAATCGCCTTAAAACCGATTGTAACTAATTCTTACATTAATGCGATTACTAAATAAATTAACAACTTTTAGAAAAAGTGTCAAAAAATGGGTGAAAATCGCTTCAAAACCGATTGTAACTAATTCTTACATTAATGCGATTACTAAATAAATTAACAACTTTTAGAAAAAGTGTCAAAAAATGGGTATAAAACGAAAAAAAAAAAAAAATTTTGCACAAAAAATTTTTTTTTCTTCAAATTGCCTTAAAACCGATTGTAACTAATTCTTACATTAATGCGATTACTAAATAAATTAACAACTTTTAGAAAAAGTGTCAAAAAATGGGTAAAAAAGGAAAAAAAAAAAAAAATTTGCACAAAAAATTTTTTTTCTTCAAATCGCCTTAAAACCGATTGTAACTATTTCTTACATTAATGCGATTACTAAAAAAATTAACAACTTTTAGAAAAAGTGTCAAAAAATGGGTAAAAAACGAAAAAAAAAAAATTTCCACAAAAAATTTTTTTTCTTCAAATCGCCTTAAAACCGATTGTAAATATTTCTTACATTAATGCGATTACTAAAAAAATTAACAACTTTTAGAAAAAGTGTCAAAAAATGAGTAAAAAACGAAAAAAAAAAAATTTTCCACAAAAAAGTGTCAAAAAATGGGTAAAAAACGAAAGAAAAAAAAATTTTGGACAAAAAATTTTTTTTCTTCAAATCGCCTTAAAACCGGTTGTAACTAATTCTTACATTAATGCGATTACTAAATAAATTAACAACTTTTAGAAAAAGTGTCAAAAAATGGGTTAAAAACGAAAAAAAAAAAAATTTTGCACAAACAATTTTTTTCTTCAAATCGCCTTAAAACCGGTTGTAACTAATTATTACATTAATGCGATTACTAAATAAATTAACAACTTTTAGAAAAAGTGTCAAAAAATGGGTAAAAAACGAAAAAAAAAAAATTTTCCACAAAAAATTTTTTTTCTTCAAATCGCCTTAAAACCGGTTGTAACTAATTCTTACATTAATGCGATTACTAAATAAATAAACAACTTTTAGAAAAAGTGTCAAAAAATGGGCAAAAAAGGAAAAAAAAAATTTTCCACAAAAAATTTTTTTTCTTCAAATCGCCTTAAAACCGGTTGTAACTAATTCTTACATTAATGCGATTACTAAATAAATTAACAACTTTTAGAAAAAGTGTCAAAAAATTAGTAAAAAACGAAAAAAAAAAATTTTCCACAAAAAATTTTTTTTCTTCAAATCGCCTTAAAACCGGTTGTAACTAATTCTTACATTAATGCGATTACTAAATAAATAAACAACTTTTAGAAAAAGTGTCAAAAAATGGGTAAAAATCGCTTCAAAACCGATTGTAACTAATTCTTACATTAATGCGATTACTAAATAAATTAACAACTTTTAGAAAAAGTGTCAAAAAATGGGTATAAAACGAAAAAAAAAAAAAAATTTTGCACAAAAAATTTTTTTTCTTCAAATCGCCTTAAAACCGATTGTAACTAATTCTTACATTAATGCGATTACTAAATAAATTAACAACTTTTAGAAAAAGTGTCAAAAAATGGGTAAAAAACAAAAAAAAAAAAAAATTTTGCACAAAAAATTTTTTTTCTTCAAATCGCCTTAAAACCGATTGTAACTAATTCTTACATTAATGCGATTACTAAATAAATTAACAACTTTTAGAAAAAGTGTCAAAAAATGGGTATAAAACAAAAAAAAAAAAATTTTGCACAAAAAATTTTTTTTCTTCAAATCGCCTTAAAACCGATTGTAACTAATTCTTACATTAATGCGATTACTAAATAAATTAACAACTTTTAGAAAAAGTGTCAAAAAATGGGTAAAAAAGGAAAAAAAAAAAAAATTTTGCACAAAAAATTTGTTTTCTTCAAATCGCCTTAAAACCGATTGTAACCAATTCTTACATTAATGCGATTACTAAATAAATTAACAACTTTTAGAAAAAGTGTCAAAAAATGGGTAAAAATCGCTTCAAAACCGATTGTAACTAATTCTTACATTAATGCGATTACTAAATAAATTAACAACTTTTAGAAAAAGTGTCAAAAAATGGGTATAAAACGAAAAAAAAAAAAAATTTTGCACAAAAAATTTTTTTTCTTCAAATCGCCTTAAAAGCGGTTGTAACTAATTATTACATTAATGCGATTACTAAATAAATTAACAACTTTTAGAAAAAGTGTCAAAAAGTGGGTAAAAAACGAAAAAAAAAAAATTTTCCACAAAAAATTTTTTTTCTTCAAATCGCCTTAAAACCGGTTGTAACTAATTCTTACATTAATGCGATTACTAAATAAATAAACAACTTTTAGAAAAAGTGTCAAAAAATGAGTAAAAAAGGAAAAAAAAAATTTTCCACAAAAAATTTTTTTTCTTCAAATCGCCTTAAAACCGGTTGTAACTAATTCTTACATTAATGCGATTACTAAATAAATTAACAGCTTTTAGAAAAAGTGTCAAAAAATGGGTAAAAAACGAAAAAAAAAAAAAATTTTGCACAAAAAATTTTTTTTCTTCAAATCGCCTTAAAACCGGTTGTAACTAATTCTTACATTAATGCGATTACTAAATAAATTAACAACTTTTAGAAAAAGTGTCAAAAAATGGGTAAAAAACGAAAAAAAAAAAATTTTGCACAAACAATTTTTTTTCTTCAAATCGCCTTAAAACCGGTTGTAACTAGTTCTTACATTAATGCGATTACTAAATAAATTAACAACTTTTAGAAAAAGTGTCAAAAAATGGGTAAAAAACGAAAAAAAAAAAATTTTCCACAAAAAAGTGTCAAAAAATGTTTAAAAACGAAAGAAAAAAAAAATTTTGCACAAAAAATTGGTAAAATTTTTTTCTTCAAATCGCCTTAAAACCGGTTGTAACTAATTCTTACATTAATGCGATTACTAAATAAATTAACAACTTTTAGAAAAAGTGTCAAAAAATGGGTAAAAAACGAAAAAAAAAAAATTTTTGCACAAAAAATTTTTTTTCTTCAAATCGCCTTAAAACCGGTTGTTACTAATTCTTATATTAAACTTTTAGAAAAAGTGTCTAAAAATGGGTAAAAACGAAAAAAAAAAAATTTTCCACAAAAAAGTGTCAAAAAATGGGTAAAAAATGAAAAAATTTTGCACAAAAAATTTTTTTCTTCAAATCGCCTTAAAACGGGTTGTAACTAATTCTTACATTAATGCGATTACTAAATAAATTAACAACTTTTAGAAAAAGTGTCAAAAAATGGGTAAAAAACGAAAAAAAAAAATTTTGCACAAAAAATTTTTTTTCTTCAAATTGCCCTAAAACCGATTGTAACTAATTCTTACATTAATGCGATTACTAAATAAATTAACAACTTTTAGAAAAAGTGTCAAAAAATGGGTAAAAAACAAACAAAAAAAAAAAATTTTGCACAAAAAATTTTTTTTCTTCAAATCGCCTTAAAACCGATTGTAACTAATTCTTACATTAATGCGATTACTAAATAAATTAACAACTTTTAGAAAAAGTGTCAAAAAATGGGTAAAAAACGAATAAAAAAAAAATTTTGAACAAAAAATTTTTTTTCTTCAAATCGCCTTAAAACCGATTGTAACTAATTCTTACATTAATGCGATTACTAAATAAATTAACAACTTTTAGAAAAAGTGTCAAAAAATGGGTGAAAAACAAAAAAAAAAAAATTTTGCACAAAAAATTTTTTTTCTTCAAATCGCCTTAAAACCGATTGTAACTAATTCTTACATTAATGCGATTACTAAATAAATTAACAACTTTTAGAAAAAGTGTCAAAAAATGGGTAAAAAACGAAAAAAAAAAAATTTTGCACAAAAAATTTTTTTTCTTTAAATCGCCTTAAAACCGATTGTAACTAATTCTTACATTAATGCGATTACTAAATAAATTAACAACTTTTAGAAAAAGTGTCAAAAAATGGGTAAAAAACGAAAAAAAAAAAATTTTGCACAAAAAATTTTTTTTCCTCAAATCGCCTTAAAACCGATTGTAACTAATTCTTACATTAATGCGATTACTAAATAAATTAACAACTTTTAGAAAAAGTGTCAAAAAATGGGTAAAAATCGCTTCAAAACCGATTGTAACTAATTCTTACATTAATGCGATTACTAAATAAATTAACAACTTTTAGAAAAAGTGTCAAAAAATGGGTATAAAACGAAAAAAAAAAAAAAAATTTGCACAAAAAATTTTTTTTCTTCAAATCGCCTTAAAACCGATTGTAACTAATTCTTACATTAATGCGATTACTAAATAAATTAACAACTTTTAGAAAAAGTGTCAAAAAATGGGTAAAAAACGAAAAAAAAAAAAAATTTTGCACAAAAAATTTTTTTTCTTCAAATCGCCTTAAAACCGATTGTAACTAATTCTTACATTAATGCGATTACTAAATAAATTAACAACTTTTAGAAAAAGTGTCAAAAAATGGGTATAAAACAAAAAAAAATATATTTTGCACAAAAAATTTTTTTTTCTTCAAATCGCCTTAAAACCGATTGTAACTAATTCTTACATTAATGCGATTACTAAATAAATTAACAACTTTTAGAAAAAGTGTCAAAAAATGGGTAAAAAAGGAAAAAAAAAAAAATTTTGCACAAAAAATTTGTTTTCTTCAAATCGCCTTAAAACCGATTGTAACTAATTCTTACATTAATGCGATTACTAAATAAATTAACAACTTTTAGAAAAAGTGTCAAAAAATGGGTGAAAATCGCTTCAAAACCGATTGTAACTAATTCTTACATTAATGCGATTACTAAATAAATTAACAACTTTTAGAAAAAGTGTCAAAAAATGGGTAAAAAACGAAAAAAAAAAAAAATTTTGCAGAAAAAATTTTTTTTCTTCAAATCGCCTTAAAACCGATTGTAACTAATTCTTACATTAATGCGATTACTAAATAAATTAACAACTTTTAGAAAAAGTGTCAAAAAATGGGTAAAAAAGGAAAAAAAAAAAAAAATTTGCACAAAAAATTTTTTTTCTTCAAATCGCCTTAAAACCGATTGTAACTAATTCTTACATTAATGCGATTACTAAATAAATTAACAACTTTTAGAAAAAGTGTCAAAAAATGGGTAAAAAACGAAAAAAAAAAAAAATTTTGCACAAAAAATTTTTTTTCTTCAAATCGCCTTAAAACCGATTGTAACTAATTCTTACATTAATGCGATTACTAAATAAATTAACAACTTTTAGAAAAAGTGTCAAAAAATGGGTAAAAAACGAAAAAAAAAAAATTTTCCACAAAAAAGTGTCAAAAAATGTTTAAAAACGAAAGAAAAAAAAAATTTTGCACAAAAAATTGGTAAAATTTTTTTCTTCAAATCGCCTTAAAACCGATTGTAACTAATTCTTACATTAATGCGATTACTAAATAAATTAACAACTTTTAGAAAAAGTGTCAAAAAATGGGTTAAAAACGAAAAAAAAAAAAATTTTGCACAAACAATTTTTTTCTTCAAATCGCCTTAAAACCGGTTGTAACTAATTATTACATTAATGCGATTACTAAATAAATTAACAACTTTTAGAAAAAGTGTCAAAAAATGGGTAAAAAACGAAAAAAAAAAAAAATTTTGCACAAAAAATTTTTTTTCTTCAAATCGCCTTAAAACCGATTGTAACTAATTCTTACATTAATGCGATTACTAAATAAATTAACAACTTTTAGAAAAAGTGTCAAAAAATGGGTAAAAAACGAAAAAAAAAAAAAATTTTGCAGAAAAAATTTTTTTTCTTCAAATCGCCTTAAAACCGATTGTAACTAATTCTTACATTAATGCGATTACTAAATAAATTAACAACTTTTAGAAAAAGTGTCAAAAAATGGGTAAAAAAGGAAAAAAAAAAAAAATTTGCACAAAAAATTTTTTTTCTTCAAATCGCCTTAAAACCGATTGTAACTAATTCTTACATTAATGCGATTACTAAATAAATTAACAACTTTTAGAAAAAGTGTCAAAAAATGGGTGAAAATCGCTTCAAAACCGATTGTAACTAATTCTTACATTAATGCGATTACTAAATAAATTAACAACTTTTAGAAAAAGTGTCAAAAAATGGGTAAAAAACGAAAAAAAAAAAAAATTTTGCAGAAAAAATTTTTTTTCTTCAAATCGCCTTAAAACCGATTGTAACTAATTCTTACATTAATGCGATTACTAAATAAATTAACAACTTTTAGAAAAAGTGTCAAAAAATGGGTAAAAAAGGAAAAAAAAAAAAAAATTTGCACAAAAAATTTTTTTTCTTCAAATCGCCTTAAAACCGATTGTAACTAATTCTTACATTAATGCGATTACTAAATAAATTAACAACTTTTAGAAAAAGTGTCAAAAAATGGGTAAAAAACGAAAAAAAAAAAAAATTTTGCACAAAAAATTTTTTTTCTTCAAATCGCCTTAAAACCGATTGTAACTAATTCTTACATTAATGCGATTACTAAATAAATTAACAACTTTTAGAAAAAGTGTCAAAAAATGGGTAAAAAACGAAAAAAAAAAAATTTTCCACAAAAAAGTGTCAAAAAATGTTTAAAAACGAAAGAAAAAAAAAATTTTGCACAAAAAATTGGTAAAATTTTTTTCTTCAAATCGCCTTAAAACCGATTGTAACTAATTCTTACATTAATGCGATTACTAAATAAATTAACAACTTTTAGAAAAAGTGTCAAAAAATGGGTTAAAAACGAAAAAAAAAAAAATTTTGCACAAACAATTTTTTTCTTCAAATCGCCTTAAAACCGGTTGTAACTAATTATTACATTAATGCGATTACTAAATAAATTAACAACTTTTAGAAAAAGTGTCAAAAAATGGGTAAAAAACGAAAAAAAAAAAAAATTTTGCACAAAAAATTTTTTTTCTTCAAATCGCCTTAAAACCGATTGTAACTAATTCTTACATTAATGCGATTACTAAATAAATTAACAACTTTTAGAAAAAGTGTCAAAAAATGGGTAAAAAACGAAAAAAAAAAAAAATTTTGCAGAAAAAATTTTTTTTCTTCAAATCGCCTTAAAACCGATTGTAACTAATTCTTACATTAATGCGATTACTAAATAAATTAACAACTTTTAGAAAAAGTGTCAAAAAATGGGTAAAAAAGGAAAAAAAAAAAAAATTTGCACAAAAAATTTTTTTTCTTCAAATCGCCTTAAAACCGATTGTAACTAATTCTTACATTAATGCGATTACTAAATAAATTAACAACTTTTAGAAAAAGTGTCAAAAAATGGGTAAAAAACGAAAAAAAAAAAAAATTTTGCACAAAAAATTTTTTTTCTTCAAATCGCCTTAAAACCGATTGTAACTAATTCTTACATTAATGCGATTACTAAATAAATTAACAACTTTTAGAAAAAGTGTCAAAAAATGGGTTAAAAACGAAAAAAAAAAAAATTTTGCACAAACAATTTTTTTCTTCAAATCGCCTTAAAACCGGTTGTAACTAATTATTACATTAATGCGATTACTAAATAAATTAACAACTTTTAGAAAAAGTGTCAAAAAATGGGTAAAAAACGAAAAAAAAAAATTTTCCACAAAAAATTTTTTTTCTTCAAATCGCCTTAAAACCGGTTGTAACTAATTCTTACATTAATGCGATTACTAAATAAATAAACAACTTTTAGAAAAAGTGTCAAAAAATGGGTAAAAAAGGAAAAAAAAAATTTTCCACAAAAAATTTTTTTTCTTCAAATCGCCTTAAAACCGGTTGTAACTAATTCTTACATTAATGCGATTACTAAATAAATTAACAACTTTTAGAAAAAGTGTCAAAAAATGGGTAAAAAACGAAAAAAAAAAAATTTTCCACAAAAAAGTGTCAAAAAATGTTTAAAAACGAAAGAAAAAAAAAATTTTGCACAAAAAATTGGTAAAATTTTTTTCTTCAAATCGCCTTAAAACCGGTTGTAACTAATTCTTACATTAATGCGATTACTAAATAAATTAACAACTTCTAGAAAAAGTGTCAAAAAATGGGTTAAAAACGAAAAAAAAAAAAATTTTGCACAAACAATTTTTTTCTTCAAATCGCCTTAAAAGCGGTTGTAAGTAATTATTACATTAATGCGATTACTAAATAAATTAACAACTTTTAGAAAAAGTGTCAAAAAATGGGTAAAAAACGAAAAAAAAAAAATTTTCCACAAAAAATTTTTTTTCTTCAAATCGCCTTAAAACCGGTTGTAACTAATTTTTACATTAATGCGATTACTAAATAAATAAACAACTTTTAGAAAAAGTGTCAAAAAATGGGTAAAAAAGGAAAAAAAAAATTTTCCACAAAAAATTTTTTTTCTTCAAATCGCCTTAAAACCGGTTGTAACTAATTCTTACATTAATGCGATTACTAAATAAATTAACAACTTTTAGAAAAAGTGTCAAAAAATGGGTAAAAAACGAAAAAAAAAAAAAAATTTTCCACAAAAAATTTTTTTCTTCAAATCGCCTTAAAACCGGTTGTAACTAATTCTTACATTAATGCGATTACTAAATAAATTAACAACTTTTAGAAAAAGTGTCAAAAAATGGGTAAAAAACGAAAAAAAAAAAATTTTCCACAAAAAAGTGTCAAAAAATGTTTAAAAACGAAAGAAAAAAAAAATTTTGCACAAAAAATTGGTAAAATTTTTTTCTTCAAATCGCCTTAAAACCGGTTGTAACTAATTCTTACATTAATGCGATTACTAAATAAATTAACAACTTTTAGAAAAAGTGTCAAAAAATGGGTAAAAAACGAAAAAAAAAAAATTTTTGCACAAACAATTTTTTTCTTCAAATCGCCTTAAAACCGATTGTAACTAATTCTTACATTAATGCGATTACTAAATAAATTAACAACTTTTAGAAAAAGTGTCAAAAAATGGGTAAAAAACGAAAAAAAAAAAAAATTTTGCACAAAAAATTTTTTTTCTTCAAATCGCCTTAAAACCGATTGTAACTAATTCTTACATTAATGCGATTACTAAATAAATTAACAACTTTTAGAAAAAGTGTCAAAAAATGGGTTAAAAACGAAAAAAAAAAAAATTTTGCACAAACAATTTTTTTCTTCAAATCGCCTTAAAACCGGTTGTAACTAATTATTACATTAATGCGATTACTAAATAAATTAACAACTTTTAGAAAAAGTGTCAAAAAATGGGTTAAAAACGAAAAAAAAAAAAATTTTGCACAAACAATTTTTTTCTTCAAATCGCCTTAAAACCGATTGTAACTAATTCTTACATTAATGCGATTACTAAATAAATTAACAACTTTTAGAAAAAGTGTCAAAAAATGGGTAAAAAACGAAAAAAAAAAAAAATTTTGCACAAAAAATTTTTTTTCTTCAAATCGCCTTAAAACCGATTGTAACTAATTCTTACATTAATGCGATTACTAAATAAATTAACAACTTTTAGAAAAAGTGTCAAAAAATGGGTAAAAAACGAAAAAAAAAAAATTTTCCACAAAAAAGTGTCAAAAAATGTTTAAAAACGAAAGAAAAAAAAAATTTTGCACAAAAAATTGGTAAAATTTTTTTCTTCAAATCGCCTTAAAACCGATTGTAACTAATTCTTACATTAATGCGATTACTAAATAATTTAACAACTTTTAGAAAAAGTGTCAAAAAATGGGTTAAAAACGAAAAAAAAAAAAATTTTGCACAAACAATTTTTTTCTTCAAATCGCCTTAAAACCGGTTGTAACTAATTATTACATTAATGCGATTACTAAATAAATTAACAACTTTTAGAAAAAGTGTCAAAAAATGGGTAAAAAACGAAAAAAAAAAAAAATTTTGCACAAAAAATTTTTTTTCTTCAAATCGCCTTAAAACCGATTGTAACTAATTCTTACATTAATGCGATTACTAAATAAATTAACAACTTTTAGAAAAAGTGTCAAAAAATGGGTAAAAAACGAAAAAAAAAAAAAATTTTGCAGAAAAAATTTTTTTTCTTCAAATCGCCTTAAAACCGATTGTAACTAATTCTTACATTAATGCGATTACTAAATAAATTAACAACTTTTAGAAAAAGTGTCAAAAAATGGGTAAAAAAGGAAAAAAATTTGCACAAAAAATTTTTTTTCTTCAAATCGCCTTAAAACCGATTGTAACTAATTCTTACATTAATGCGATTACTAAATAAATTAACAACTTTTAGAAAAAGTGTCAAAAAATGGGTAAAAAACGAAAAAAAAAAAAAATTTTGCACAAAAAATTTTTTTTCTTCAAATCGCCTTAAAACCGATTGTAACTAATTCTTACATTAATGCGATTACTAAATAAATTAACAACTTTTAGAAAAAGTGTCAAAAAATGGGTTAAAAACGAAAAAAAAAAAAATTTTGCACAAACAATTTTTTTCTTCAAATCGCCTTAAAACCGGTTGTAACTAATTATTACATTAATGCGATTACTAAATAAATTAACAACTTTTAGAAAAAGTGTCAAAAAATGGGTAAAAAACGAAAAAAAAAAAATTTTCCACAAAAAATTTTTTTTCTTCAAATCGCCTTAAAACCGGTTGTAACTAATTCTTACATTAATGCGATTACTAAATAAATAAACAACTTTTAGAAAAAGTGTCAAAAAATGGGTAAAAAAGGAAAAAAAAAATTTTCCACAAAAAAATTTTTTTCTTCAAATCGCCTTAAAACCGGTTGTAACTAATTCTTACATTAATGCGATTACTAAATAAATTAACAACTTTTAGAAAAAGTGTCAAAAAATGGGTAAAAAACGAAAAAAAAAAAATTTTCCACAAAAAAGTGTCAAAAAATGTTTAAAAACGAAAGAAAAAAAAAATTTTGCACAAAAAATTGGTAAAATTTTTTTCTTCAAATCGCCTTAAAACCGGTTGTAACTAATTCTTACATTAATGCGATTACTAAATAAATTAACAACTTCTAGAAAAAGTGTCAAAAAATGGGTTAAAAACGAAAAAAAAAAAAATTTTGCACAAACAATTTTTTTCTTCAAATCGCCTTAAAAGCGGTTGTAAGTAATTATTACATTAATGCGATTACTAAATAAATTAACAACTTTTAGAAAAAGTGTCAAAAAATGGGTAAAAAACGAAAAAAAAAAAATTTTCCACAAAAAATTTTTTTTCTTCAAATCGCCTTAAAACCGGTTGTAACTAATTTTTACATTAATGCGATTACTAAATAAATAAACAACTTTTAGAATTCCACAAAAAATTTTTTTTCTTCAAATCGCCTTAAAACCGGTTGTAACTAATTCTTACATTAATGCGATTACTAAATAAATTAACAACTTTTAGAAAAAGTGTCAAAAAATGGGTAAAAAACGAAAAAAAAAAAAAAATTTTCCACAAAAAATTTTTTTCTTCAAATCGCCTTAAAACCGGTTGTAACTAATTCTTACATTAATGCGATTACTAAATAAATTAACAACTTTTAGAAAAAGTGTCAAAAAATGGGTAAAAAACGAAAAAAAAAAAAATTTTGCACAAAAAATTTTTTTCTTCAAATCGCCTTAAAACCGGTTGTAACTAGTTCTTACATTAATGCGATTACTAAATAAATTAACAACTTTTAGAAAAAGTGTCAAAAAATGGGTAAAAAACGAAAAAAAAAAATTTTCCACAAAAAACTGTCAAAAAATGTTTAAAAACGAAAGAAAAAAAAAATTTTGCACAAAAAATTGGTAAAATTTTTTTCTTCAAATCGCCTTAAAACCGGTTGTAACTAATTCTTACATTAATGCGATTACTAAATAAATTAACAACTTTTAGAAAAAGTGTCAAAAAATGGGTAAAAAACGAAAAAAAAAAAATTTTTGCACAAAAAATTTTTTTTCTTCAAATCGCCTTAAAACCGGTTGTTACTAATTCTTATATTAATCTTTTAGAAAAAGTGTCTAAAAATGGGTAAAAACGAAAAAAAAAAAATTTTCCACAAAAAAGTGTCAAAAAATGGGTAAAAAATGAAAAAATTTTGCACAAAAAATTTTTTTCTTCAAATCGCCTTAAAACGGGTTGTAACTAATTCTTACATTAATGCGATTACTAAATAAATTAACAACTTTTAGAAAAAGTGTCAAAAAATGGGTAAAAACGAAAAAAAAAAAATTTTGCACAAAAAATTTTTTTTCTTCAAATTGCCCTAAAACCGATTGTAACTAATTCTTACATTAATGCGATTACTAAATAAATTAACAACTTTTAGAAAAAGTGTCAAAAAATGGGTATAAAACGAAAAAAAAAAAAAAAATTTTGCACAAAAAATTTTTTTTCTTCAAATCGCCTTTAAACCGATTGTAACTAATTCTTACATTAATGCGATTACTAAATAAATTAACAACTTTTAGAAAAAGTGTCAAAAAATGGGTAAAAACGAAAAAAAAAAAATTTTGCACAAAAAATTTTTTTTCTTCAAATTGCCCTAAAACCGATTGTAACTAATTCTTACATTAATGCGATTACTAAATAAATTAACAACTTTTAGAAAAAGTGTCAAAAAATGGGTATAAAACGAAAAAAAAAAAAAAATTTTGCACAAAAAATTTTTTTTCTTCAAATCGCCTTTAAACCGATTGTAACTAATTCTTACATTAATGCGATTACTAAATAAATTAACAACTTTTAGAAAAAGTGTCAAAAAATGGGTAAAAAACGAAAAAAAAAAAAAATTTTGCACAAAAAATTTTTTTTCTTCAAATCGCCTTAAAACCGATTGTAACTAATTCTTACATTAATGCGATTACTAAATAAATTAACAACTTTTAGAAAAAGTGTCAAAAAATGGGTAAAAAACGAAAAAAAAAAATTTTGCACAAAAAATTTTTTTTCTTTAAATCGCCTTAAAACCGATTGTAACTAATTCTTACATTAATGCGATTACTAAATAAATTAACAACTTTTAGAAAAAGTGTCAAAAAATGGGTAAAAAACAAAAAAAAAACAATTTTCCACAAAAAATTTTTTTTCTTCAAATCGCCTTAAAACCGGTTGTAACTAATTCTTACATTAATGCGATTACTAAATAAATTAACAACTTTTAGAAAAAGTGTCAAAAAATGGGTAAAAAACGAAAAAAAAAAAAATTTTGCACAAAAAATTTTTTTTCTTCAAATCGCCTTAAAACCGATTGTAACTAATTCTTACATTAATGCGATTACTAAATAAATTAACAACTTTTAGAAAAAGTGTCAAAAAATGGGTAAAAAACGAAAAAAAAAAATTTTGCACAAAAAATTTTTTTTCTTTAAATCGCCTTAAAACCGATTGTAACTAATTCTTACATTAATGCGATTACTAAATAAATTAACAACTTTTAGAAAAAGTGTCAAAAAATGGGTAAAAAACGAAAAAAAAAAAATTTTGCACAAAAAATTTTTTTTCCTCAAATCGCCTTAAAACCGATTGTAACTAATTCTTACATTAATGCGATTACTAAATAAATTAACAACTTTTAGAAAAAGTGTCAAAAAATGGGTAAAAAACGAAAAAAAAAAAATTTTGCACAAAAAATTTTTTTTCTTCAATCGCCTTAAAACCGATTGTAACTAATTCTTACATTAATGCGATTACTAAATAAATTAACAACTTTTAGAAAAAGTGTCAAAAAATGGGTAAAAAACGAAAAAAAAAAAAATTTTGCACAAAAAATTTTTTTTCTTCAAATCACCTTAAAACCGATTGTAACTAATTCTTACATTAATGCGATTACTAAATAAATTAACAACTTTTAGAAAAAATGTCAAAAAATGGGTAAAAAACGAAAAAAAAAAAAATTTTGCACAAACAATTTTTTTTCTTCAAATCGCCTTAAAACCGATTGTAACTAATTCTTACATTAATGCGATTACTAAATAAATTAACAACTTTTAGAAAAAGTGTCAAAAAATGGGTATAAAACAAAAAAAAAAAAATTTTGCACAAAAAATTTTTTTTCTTCAAATCGCCTTAAAACCGATTGTAACTAATTCTTACATTAATGCGATTACTAAATAAATTAACAACTTTTAGAAAAAGTGTCAAAAAATGGGTAAAAAAGGAAAAAAAAAAAAAATTTTGCACAAAAAATTTGTTTTCTTCAAATCGCCTTAAAACCGATTGTAACTAATTCTTACATTAATGCGATTACTAAATAAATTAACAACTTTTAGAAAAAGTGTCAAAAAATGGGTGAAAATCGCTTCAAAACCGATTGTAACTAATTCTTACATTAATGCGATTACTAAATAAATTAACAACTTTTAGAAAAAGTGTCAAAAAATGGGTATAAAACGAAAAAAAAAAAAAAATTTTGCACAAAAAATTTTTTTTCTTCAAATCGCCTTAAAACAGATTGTAACTAATTCTTACATTAATGCGATTACTAAATAAATTAACAACTTTTAGAAAAAGTGTCAAAAAATGGGTAAAAAAGGAAAAAAAAAAAAAAATTTGCACAAAAAATTTTTTTTCTTCAAATCGCCTTAAAACCGATTGTAACTATTTCTTACATTAATGCGATTACTAAAAAAATTAACAACTTTTAGAAAAAGTGTCAAAAAATGGGTAAAAAACGAAAAAAAAAAAATTTCCACAAAAAATTTTTTTTCTTCAAATCGCCTTAAAACCGATTGTAAATATTTCTTACATTAATGCGATTACTAAAAAAATTAACAACTTTTAGAAAAAGTGTCAAAAAATGAGTAAAAAACGAAAAAAAAAAAATTTTCCACAAAAAAGTGTCAAAAAATGGGTAAAAAACGAAAGAAAAAAAAATTTTGGACAAAAAATTTTTTTTCTTCAAATCGCCTTAAAACCGGTTGTAACTAATTCTTACATTAATGCGATTACTAAATAAATTAACAACTTTTAGAAAAAGTGTCAAAAAATGGGTTAAAAACGAAAAAAAAAAAATTTTGCACAAACAATTTTTTTCTTCAAATCGCCTTAAAACCGGTTGTAACTAATTATTACATTAATGCGATTACTAAATAAATTAACAACTTTTAGAAAAAGTGTCAAAAAATGGGTAAAAAACGAAAAAAAAAAAATTTTCCACAAAAAATTTTTTTTCTTCAAATCGCCTTAAAACCGGTTGTAACTAATTCTTACATTAATGCGATTACTAAATAAATAAACAACTTTTAGAAAAAGTGTCAAAAAATGGGCAAAAAAGGAAAAAAAAAATTTTCCACAAAAAATTTTTTTTCTTCAAATCGCCTTAAAACCGGTTGTAACTAATTCTTACATTAATGCGATTACTAAATAAATTAACAACTTTTAGAAAAAGTGTCAAAAAATGGGTAAAAAACGAAAAAAAAAAAATTTTCCACAAAAAATTTTTTTTCTTCATTCTCCTTAAAACCGGTTGTAACTAATTCTTACATTAATGCGATTACTAAATAAATAAACAACTTTTAGAAAAAGTGTCAAAAAATGGGTAAAAATCGCTTCAAAACCGATTGTAACTAATTCTTACATTAATGCGATTACTAAATAAATTAACAACTTTTAGAAAAAGTGTCAAAAAATGGGTATAAAACGAAAAAAAAAAAAAAATTTTGCACAAAAAATTTTTTTTCTTCAAATCGCCTTAAAACCGATTGTAACTAATTCTTACATTAATGCGATTACTAAATAAATTAACAACTTTTAGAAAAAGTGTCAAAAAATGGGTAAAAAACAAAAAAAAAAAAAAATTTTGCACAAAAAATTTTTTTTCTTCAAATCGCCTTAAAACCGATTGTAACTAATTCTTACATTAATGCGATTACTAAATAAATTAACAACTTTTAGAAAAAGTGTCAAAAAATGGGTATAAAACAAAAAAAAAAAAATTTTGCACAAAAAATTTTTTTTCTTCAAATCGCCTTAAAACCGATTGTAACTAATTCTTACATTAATGCGATTACTAAATAAATTAACAACTTTTAGAAAAAGTGTCAAAAAATGGGTATAAAACAAAAAAAAAAAAATTTTGCACAAAAAATTTTTTTTCTTCAAATCGCCTTAAAACCGATTGTAACTAATTCTTACATTAATGCGATTACTAAATAAATAAACAACTTTTAGAAAAAGTGTCAAAAAATGAGTAAAAAAGGAAAAAAAAAATTTTCCACAAAAAATTTTTTTTCTTCAAATCGCCTTAAAACCGGTTGTAACTAATTCTTACATTAATGCGATTACTAAATAAATTAACAGCTTTTAGAAAAAGTGTCAAAAAATGGGTAAAAAACGAAAAAAAAAAAATTTTGCACAAAAAATTTTTTTTCTTCAAATCGCCTTAAAACCGGTTGTAACTAATTCTTACATTAATGCGATTACTAAATAAATTAACAACTTTTAGAAAAAGTGTCAAAAAATGGGTAAAAAACGAAAAAAAAAAAATTTTGCACAAAAAATTTTTTTTCTTCAAATCGCCTTAAAACCGGTTGTAACTAGTTCTTACATTAATGCGATTACTAAATAAATTAACAACTTTTAGAAAAAGTGTCAAAAAATGGGTAAAAAACGAAAAAAAAAAAATTTTCCACAAAAAAGTGTCAAAAAATGGGTAAAAAATGAAAAAATTTTGCACAAATTTTTTTTCTTCAAATCGCCTTAAAACGGGTTGTAACTAATTCTTACATTAATGCGATTACTAAATAAATTAACAACTTTTAGAAAAAGTGTCAAAAAATGGGTGAAAAACGAAAAAAAAAATTTTGCACAAAAAATTTTTTTTCTTCAAATTGCCCTAAAACCGATTGTAACTAATTCTTACATTAATGCGATTACTAAATAAATTAACAACTTTTAGAAAAAGTGTCAAAAAATGGGTATAAAACGAAAAAAAAAAAAAAATTTTGCACAAAAATTTTTTTTTTCTTCAAATCGCCTTAAAACCGATTGTAACTAATTCTTACATTAATGCGATTACTAAATAAATTAACAACTTTTAGAAAAAGTGTCAAAAAATGGGTAAAAAACGAAAAAAAAAAAAAATTTTGCACAAAAAATTTTTTTTCTTCAAATCGCCTTAAAACCGATTGTAACTAATTCTTACATTAATGCGATTACTAAATAAATTAACAACTTTTAGAAAAAGTGTCAAAAAATGGGTAAAAAACGAAAAAAAAAAAAATTTTGAACAACAAATTTTTTTTCTTCAAATCGCCTTAAAACCGATTGTAACTAATTCTTACATTAATGCGATTACTAAATAAATTAACAACTTTTAGAAAAAGTGTCAAAAAATGGGTAAAAAACGAAAAAAAAAAATTTTGCACAAAAATTTTTTTTTCTTTAAATCGCCTTAAAACCGATTGTAACTAATTCTTACATTAATGCGATTACTAAATAAATTAACAACTTTTAGAAAAAGTGTCAAAAAATGGGTAAAAAACAAAAAAAAAAAAATTTTTCCACAAAAAATTTTTTTTCTTCAAATCGCCTTAAAACCGGTTGTAACTAATTCTTACATTAATGCGATTACTAAATAAATTAACAACTTTTAGAAAAAGTGTCAAAAAATGGGTAAAAAACAAAAAAAAAAAATTTTGCACAAAAAATTTTTTTTCTTCAAATCGCCTTAAAACCGATTGTAACTAATTCTTACATTAATGCGATTACTAAATAAATTAACAACTTTTAGAAAAAGTGTCAAAAAATGGGTAAAAAACGAAAAAAAAAAAAATTTTGAACAAAAAATTTTTTTTCTTCAAATCGCCTTAAAACCGATTGTAACTAATTCTTACATTAATGCGATTACTAAATAAATTAACAACTTTTAGAAAAAGTGTCAAAAAATGGGTAAAAAACAAAAAAAAAAAAATTTTGTACAAAAAATTTTTTTTCTTCAAATCGCCTTAAAACCGATTGTAACTAATTCTTACATTAATGCGATTACTAAATAAATTAACAACTTTTAGAAAAAGTGTCAAAAAATGGGTAAAAAACGAAAAAAAAAAAATTTTGCACAAAAAATTTTTTTTCTTTAAATCGCCTTAAAACCGATTGTAACTAATTCTTACATTAATGCGATTACTAAATAAATTAACAACTTTTAGAAAAAGTGTCAAAAAATGGGTAAAAAACGAAAAAAAAAAATTTTGCACAAAAAATTTTTTTTCCTCAAATCGCCTTAAAACCGATTGTAACTAATTCTTACATTAATGCGATTACTAAATAAATTAACAACTTTTAGAAAAAGTGTCAAAAAATGGGTAAAAATCGCTTCAAAACCGATTGTAACTAATTCTTACATTAATGCGATTACTAAATAAATTAACAACTTTTAGAAAAAGTGTCAAAAAATGGGTATAAAACGAAAAAAAAAAAAAAAATTTGCACAAAAAATTTTTTTTCTTCAAATCGCCTTAAAACCGATTGTAACTAATTCTTACATTAATGCGATTACTAAATAAATTAACAACTTTTAGAAAAAGTGTCAAAAAATGGGTAAAAAACGAAAAAAAAAAAAAAATTTTGCACAAAAAATTTTTTTTCTTCAAATCGCCTTAAAACCGATTGTAACTAATTCTTACATTAATGCGATTACTAAATAAATTAACAACTTTTAGAAAAAGTGTCAAAAAATGGGTATAAAACAAAAAAAAATATATTTTGCACAAAAAATTTTTTTTTCTTCAAATCGCCTTAAAACCGATTGTAACTAATTCTTACATTAATGCGATTACTAAATAAATTAACAACTTTTAGAAAAAGTGTCAAAAAATGGGTAAAAAAGGAAAAAAAAAAAAAATTTTGCACAAAAAATTTGTTTTCTTCAAATCGCCTTAAAACCGATTGTAACTAATTCTTACATTAATGCGATTACTAAATAAATTAACAACTTTTAGAAAAAGTGTCAAAAAATGGGTGAAAATCGCTTCAAAACCGATTGTAACTAATTCTTACATTAATGCGATTACTAAATAAATTAACAACTTTTAGAAAAAGTGTCAAAAAATGGGTAAAAAACGAAAAAAAAAAAAAAATTTTGCAGAAAAAATTTTTTTTCTTCAAATCGCCTTAAAACCGATTGTAACTAATTCTTACATTAATGCGATTACTAAATAAATTAACAACTTTTAGAAAAAGTGTCAAAAAATGGGTAAAAAAGGAAAAAAAAAAAAAATTTGCACAAAAAATTTTTTTTCTTCAAATCGCCTTAAAACCGATTGTAACTAATTCTTACATTAATGCGATTACTAAATAAATTAACAACTTTTAGAAAAAGTGTCAAAAAATGGGTAAAAAACGAAAAAAAAAAAAAATTTTGCACAAAAAATTTTTTTTCTTCAAATCGCCTTAAAACCGATTGTAACTAATTCTTACATTAATGGGATTACTAAATAAATTAACAACTTTTAGAAAAAGTGTCAAAAAATGGGTTAAAAACGAAAAAAAAAAAAATTTTGCACAAACAATTTTTTTCTTCAAATCGCCTTAAAACCGGTTGTAACTAATTATTACATTAATGCGATTACTAAATAAATTAACAACTTTTAGAAAAAGTGTCAAAAAATGGGTAAAAAACGAAAAAAAAAAAAATTTTGCACAAAAAATTTTTTTTCTTCAAATCGCCTTAAAACCGATTGTAACTAATTCTTACATTAATGCGATTACTAAATAAATTAACAACTTTTAGAAAAAGTGTCAAAAAATGGGTAAAAAACGAAAAAAAAAAAAAATTTTGCAGAAAAAATTTTTTTTCTTCAAATCGCCTTAAAACCGATTGTAACTAATTCTTACATTAATGCGATTACTAAATAAATTAACAACTTTTAGAAAAAGTGTCAAAAAATGGGTAAAAAAGGAAAAAAAAAAAAAAATTTGCACAAAAAATTTTTTTTCTTCAAATCGCCTTAAAACCGATTGTAACTAATTCTTACATTAATGCGATTACTAAATAAATTAACAACTTTTAGAAAAAGTGTCAAAAAATGGGTAAAAAACGAAAAAAAAAAAAAAAATTTTGCACAAAAAATTTTTTTTCTTCAAATCGCCTTAAAACCGATTGTAACTAATTCTTACATTAATGCGATTACTAAATAAATTAACAACTTTTAGAAAAAGTGTCAAAAAATGGGTTAAAAACGAAAAAAAAAAAAATTTTGCACAAACAATTTTTTCTTCAAATCGCCTTAAAACCGGTTGTAACTAATTATTACATTAATGCGATTACTAAATAAATTAACAACTTTTAGAAAAAGTGTCAAAAAATGGGTAAAAAACGAAAAAAAAAAAATTTTCCACAAAAAATTTTTTTTCTTCAAATCGCCTTAAAACCGGTTGTAACTAATTCTTACATTAATGCGATTACTAAATAAATAAACAACTTTTAGAAAAAGTGTCAAAAAATGGGTAAAAAAGGAAAAAAAAAATTTTCCACAAAAAATTTTTTTTCTTCAAATCGCCTTAAAACCGGTTGTAACTAATTCTTACATTAATGCGATTACTAAATAAATTAACAACTTTTAGAAAAAGTGTCAAAAAATGGGTAAAAAACGAAAAAAAAAAAATTTTCCACAAAAAATTTTTTTTCTTCAAATCGCCTTAAAACCGGTTGTAACTAATTCTTACATTAATGCGATTACTAAATAAATAAACAACTTTTAGAAAAAGTGTCAAAAAATGGGTAAAAATCGCTTCAAAACCGATTGTAACTAATTCTTACATTAATGCGATTACTAAATAAATTAACAACTTTTAGAAAAAGTGTCAAAAAATGGGTAAAAAACGAAAAAAAAAAAAAATTTTGCACAAAAAATTTTTTTTCTTCAAATCGCCTTAAAACCGATTGTAACTAATTCTTACATTAATGCGATTACTAAATAAATTAACAACTTTTAGAAAAAGTGTCAAAAAATGGGTATAAAACAAAAAAAAAAAAATTTTGCACAAAAAATTTTTTTTCTTCAAATCGCCTTAAAACCGATTGTAACTAATTCTTACATTAATGCGATTACTAAATAAATTAACAACTTTTAGAAAAAGTGTCAAAAAATGGGTAAAAAAGGAAAAAAAAAAAAAATTTTGCACAAAAAATTTGTTTTCTTCAAATCGCCTTAAAACCGATTGTAACTAATTCTTACATTAATGCGATTACTAAATAAATTAACAACTTTTAGAAAAAGTGTCAAAAAATGGGTAAAAATCGCTTCAAAACCGATTGTAACTAATTCTTACATTAATGCGATTACTAAATAAATTAACAACTTTTAGAAAAAGTGTCAAAAAATGGGTATAAACGAAAAAAAAAAAAAAATTTTGCACAAAAAATTTTTTTTCTTCAAATCGCCTTAAAACTGATTGTAACTAATTCTTACATTAATGCGATTACTAAATAAATTAACAACTTTTAGAAAAAGTGTCAAAAAATGGGTAAAAAACGAAAAAAAAAAAAAATTTTGCACAAAAAATTTTTTTTCTTCAAATCGCCTTAAAACCGATTGTAACTAATTCTTACATTAATGCGATTACTAAATAAATTAACAACTTTTAGAAAAAGTGTCAAAAAATGGGTAAAAAAGGAAAAAAAAAAAAATTTGCACAAAAATTTTTTTTTCTTCAAATCGCCTTAAAACCGATTGTAACTATTTCTTACATTAATGCGATTACTAAAAAAATTAACAACTTTTAGAAAAAGTGTCAAAAAATGGGTAAAAAACGAAAAAAAAAAAAATTTCCACAAAAAATTTTTTTTCTTCAAATCGCCTTAAAACCGATTGTAACTATTTCTTACATTAATGCGATTACTAAAAAAATTAACAACTTTTAGAAAAAGTGTCAAAAAATGGGTAAAAAACGAAAAAAAAAAAAATTTCCACAAAAAATTTTTTTTCTTCAAATCGCCTTAAAACCGATTGTAACTATTTCTTACATTAATGCGATTACTAAAAAAATTAACAACTTTTAGAAAAAGTGTCAAAAAATGGGTAAAAAACGAAAAAAAAAAAAATTTTGCACAAACAATTTTTTTCTTCAAATCGCCTTAAAACCGGTTGTAACTAATTATTACATTAATGCGATTACTAAATAAATTAACAACTTTTAGAAAAAGTGTCAAAAAATGGGTAAAAAACGAAAAAAAAAAAAAATTTTGCACAAAAAATTTTTTTTCTTCAAATCGCCTTAAAACCGATTGTAACTAATTCTTACATTAATGCGATTACTAAATAAATTAACAACTTTTAGAAAAAGTGTCAAAAAATGGGTAAAAAACGAAAAAAAAAAAAAATTTTGCAGAAAAAATTTTTTTTCTTCAAATCGCCTTAAAACCGATTGTAACTAATTCTTACATTAATGCGATTACTAAATAAATTAACAACTTTTAGAAAAAGTGTCAAAAAATGGGTAAAAAAGGAAAAAAAAAAAAAAATTTGCACAAAAAATTTTTTTTCTTCAAATCGCCTTAAAACCGATTGTAACTAATTCTTACATTAATGCGATTACTAAATAAATTAACAACTTTTAGAAAAAGTGTCAAAAAATGGGTAAAAAACGAAAAAAAAAAAAAAAATTTTGCACAAAAAATTTTTTTTCTTCAAATCGCCTTAAAACCGATTGTAACTAATTCTTACATTAATGCGATTACTAAATAAATTAACAACTTTTAGAAAAAGTGTCAAAAAATGGGTTAAAAACGAAAAAAAAAAAAATTTTGCACAAACAATTTTTTCTTCAAATCGCCTTAAAACCGGTTGTAACTAATTATTACATTAATGCGATTACTAAATAAATTAACAACTTTTAGAAAAAGTGTCAAAAAATGGGTAAAAAACGAAAAAAAAAAAATTTTCCACAAAAAATTTTTTTTCTTCAAATCGCCTTAAAACCGGTTGTAACTAATTCTTACATTAATGCGATTACTAAATAAATAAACAACTTTTAGAAAAAGTGTCAAAAAATGGGTAAAAAAGGAAAAAAAAAATTTTCCACAAAAAATTTTTTTTCTTCAAATCGCCTTAAAACCGGTTGTAACTAATTCTTACATTAATGCGATTACTAAATAAATTAACAACTTTTAGAAAAAGTGTCAAAAAATGGGTAAAAAACGAAAAAAAAAAAATTTTCCACAAAAAATTTTTTTTCTTCAAATCGCCTTAAAACCGGTTGTAACTAATTCTTACATTAATGCGATTACTAAATAAATAAACAACTTTTAGAAAAAGTGTCAAAAAATGGGTAAAAATCGCTTCAAAACCGATTGTAACTAATTCTTACATTAATGCGATTACTAAATAAATTAACAACTTTTAGAAAAAGTGTCAAAAAATGGGTAAAAAACGAAAAAAAAAAAAAATTTTGCACAAAAAATTTTTTTTCTTCAAATCGCCTTAAAACCGATTGTAACTAATTCTTACATTAATGCGATTACTAAATAAATTAACAACTTTTAGAAAAAGTGTCAAAAAATGGGTATAAAACAAAAAAAAAAAAATTTTGCACAAAAAATTTTTTTTCTTCAAATCGCCTTAAAACCGATTGTAACTAATTCTTACATTAATGCGATTACTAAATAAATTAACAACTTTTAGAAAAAGTGTCAAAAAATGGGTAAAAAAGGAAAAAAAAAAAAAATTTTGCACAAAAAATTTGTTTTCTTCAAATCGCCTTAAAACCGATTGTAACTAATTCTTACATTAATGCGATTACTAAATAAATTAACAACTTTTAGAAAAAGTGTCAAAAAATGGGTAAAAATCGCTTCAAAACCGATTGTAACTAATTCTTACATTAATGCGATTACTAAATAAATTAACAACTTTTAGAAAAAGTGTCAAAAAATGGGTATAAACGAAAAAAAAAAAAAAATTTTGCACAAAAAATTTTTTTTCTTCAAATCGCCTTAAAACTGATTGTAACTAATTCTTACATTAATGCGATTACTAAATAAATTAACAACTTTTAGAAAAAGTGTCAAAAAATGGGTAAAAAACGAAAAAAAAAAAAAATTTTGCACAAAAAATTTTTTTTCTTCAAATCGCCTTAAAACCGATTGTAACTAATTCTTACATTAATGCGATTACTAAATAAATTAACAACTTTTAGAAAAAGTGTCAAAAAATGGGTAAAAAAGGAAAAAAAAAAAAATTTGCACAAAAATTTTTTTTTCTTCAAATCGCCTTAAAACCGATTGTAACTATTTCTTACATTAATGCGATTACTAAAAAAATTAACAACTTTTAGAAAAAGTGTCAAAAAATGGGTAAAAAACGAAAAAAAAAAAAATTTCCACAAAAAATTTTTTTTCTTCAAATCGCCTTAAAACCGATTGTAACTATTTCTTACATTAATGCGATTACTAAAAAAATTAACAACTTTTAGAAAAAGTGTCAAAAAATGGGTAAAAAACGAAAAAAAAAAAAATTTCCACAAAAAATTTTTTTTCTTCAAATCGCCTTAAAACCGATTGTAACTATTTCTTACATTAATGCGATTACTAAAAAAATTAACAACTTTTAGAAAAAGTGTCAAAAAATGGGTAAAAAACGAAAAAAAAAAAAATTTTGCACAAACAATTTTTTTTCTTCAAATCGCCTTAAAACCGGTTGTAACTAATTCTTACATTAATGCGATTACTAAATAAATAAACAACTTTTAGAAAAAGTGTCAGCCGGTGTTGAAGGGTAGTGATGCGATGTCATGAGAACACAAGCGTTCTCACCTAGCCTCTCACTATCAACTCCTACTCTCACCTCCACGGGGTGACTGGTGGGTGCCTAGTACCTCGACTGGAGATTGGGTAACCAACCCCTTTGGAAGGTCGTTGGTGGCAGCAGACGAGAGAGGGGGGAGGAGTGTTGTTTTCTCACTAAGACACCTCCTCTGGTACCAGACGGCAGCGGAGGAGTTCCCTAGATGGAGCCAACGGTGGCGTCTACAGTTCCAGTCAGGCCGAACTATTTAGTGTAATCCCTATAGAGCTGCTCTGACATATTCGGATACCAGGTCTATAGGGATTTCCAATACCGAGCCAGGGTGTTGGAGAAGAGTTGGTGGCGGATGAACCCTTAATGGGCCAACGGCAGCGCTCACATCCCAGAGTGGGTTACTGGCACCGGAATAACCGGCCTGCTGTCCTAAGGTCAAGGGCCTGGCCCTCCAGGTTGGGGGTTGTGCCGTCGGGGTAACTTCCCGACCATTTAAAAAAACACTAGTTATGGGAGAGACACGTGAAGCCTCGGATAACGATTTCCCTCAAACGGCAACTAGACCCGGAACGTCAACGGACAACGATTTGAGAGTATGTACCTGGAACGTGCGAACGCTGTACACCCCAGGTGCTACTCAAAAACTTGAGTCTGTCCTCACGCGGTACAAGGCAGATATTACCGCGATCCAGGAGATACGATGGATAGGATCAGGTATGATGAAAAGGAAAAATTGCGATATTTATTACAGCTGCCATAAAAGATTGCATGTATTAGGATGCGGATTCGTCGTGGGAAACCGGCTTAGGACAAAAGTCATTGACTTTAAGCCGATAAGTGATCGCCTAGCTGTGATCCGCATCAAAGCTACTTTCCAAAACATAAGCCTAATATGTGCACACGCCCCTACCGACGAGGCTGAAGACCCTATCAAGGAGGAGTTTTATGACCTCCTGGATGGAGCCTACGGAGCCTGTCCGGAGTACGATGTCAAAGTTGTGCTCGGGGACTTCAATGCTAAAATCGGAAAGGAAAACATCTTTGGCGGGTTAGTTGGTAAACACAGAATCCACGAAACGACCACAGACAACGGTTACCGACTAACTGACTTCGCGGCAGCTCGTAATACGGTGATAAGTAGCACTAGGTTTCCAAGGCTAAGGATCCACACAGCAACCTGGCGCTCTCCAGACGGTCGAACCGCCAACCAAATCGACCATGTGCTAATCGACGCGAGGCACGCATCCAACATCCTCAACGTGCACACATTCCGCGGGGCAAACGTCGACTCTGACCATTTTCTTGTTGCGGCTAAGTTCAGAGCTCGACTATCCAACGAGAAGAAGCTGCGTTCCGCCCAGAAGAAGAAATTCAACGTTGGACGCCTTAGCACACCTGGAGTAGCCAGAGTCTACAAAGAGCGCCTGAGTGAGAAACTCTCCGCAGTGCATTCACCTACCACAAATGCCAACACCCAGTGGTCCCAGTATCGCGACATCATCAAAGAGGTAGCCGAAACCACCTTAGGGTACCAGCCACCCCAGAGAAAGAGCCCGTGGTATGATGATGAATGCGTACGCAGGAAAAAGGTGACAGAAGATGCACATATAAAGGCGCTGCAGCGCAAAACAAGGGCAGCGAGGGAAGAGTATCGAGCCAGGAGGAGGGAGGAGAAGAAAATCCTGCGTAGAAAGAAGAGGGCCTACGCAGTCTCCCAGCTCAAGGAGATCGAAGAGTCCCGCGATCGAAGCAACATCCGGAAGTTCTACAAGAAAGCCAAGCAACTGGCTGCTGGCTTCAAGACCGGAACGCAGGCTCTTCGAAACAGTGATGGAAACCTAGTCACCGAAGCGCAGGGAATAGTAGATGTTTTTAAGCAGCACTTCCAGCAGCTGCTAAATGGGCATCATGTAGAGAGAGTGATAGGGCAAGAAGAGAACCCACGTCCAGTCAATGAAGATCCAGTTCCACCGCCCAGTATGGAAGAAGTTGGCTTAGCAATAAAAAAGCTAAAGAACAACAAGGCCGCCGGCTCTGATGGTTTACCAGCGGAGCTCTTCAAATACGGTGGTGATGTTTTGGTAGGGCGCATGCACCAAATCATCAACCAAGTATGGGTGGAAGAAAGTATGCCCGATGACTGGACTATCAGCTCCATATGCCCCATCTACAAAAAAGGCGATCCTATGTCTTGCAAGAACTATCGAGGCATATCCCTGCTTAATGTCGCATACAAGATCCTATCCAACGTACTGTGTGAACGTCTCAAACCGTTCTGCAACACACTAATCGGCACGTACCAGTGTGGCTTCCGGCCCGGCAGATCGACTATAGACCAAATTTTCACACTGAGGCAAATCCTGGAAAAGACCAATGAATTTCAAGTCGAGACTCACCACCTTTTCATCGACTTCAAAGCCGCATATGATAGCATTCATCGTCAGGAGCTTTATGTGGCGATGGCCGAATTCGGGATCCCGGCAAAACTGATCCAGCTATGTAGCGTGACGCTGGAGAACACACGCTGCAACGTGCAATTTGGAAGTAGTTCCTCCGAACTATTCCAAACATGCACCGGATTTCGGCAAGGAGACGCACTATCATGTGACTTTTTCAATCTCGTGCTAGAGCAGATAGTGCGCAGGGCAGGTGTCAACACGGAAGGCACTATCTTCAACAAATCCGTCCAGCTACTGGGGTATGCAGACGATATTGACATCATCGGTCGCTCCCAGAGTGCCGTGATAGAGGCTTTTACGGCGATTGAAGAACAGGCGAAATTCGTTGGTCTTGTAGTAAATGAGGACAAGACTAAGTACATGCTATCAACAAACAAACAAGCATCTGTCCACCGCCTAGGACAGAACGTCACTATTGATAGCAACAATTTCGAGGTAGTTAAGGAGTTTATCTACCTCGGAGTAAACATGAACTCCACAAATGACATCCTAGTGGAGATCCGGCGAAGAATTACCCTAGGAAACCGCTGCTACTTCGGTTTGGCAAAACAATTGGGTTCAAAACTCCTAACTCGAAGGACAAAATGTATGCTTTACAGAACCCTTATCCTGCCAGTTCTGCTTTATGGCGCCGAGTGCTGGACGATAAGCAGGAAGGGAGAGCTGATACTGGGCTCCTTCGAAAGAAAAATTCTTCGACGGATTTTTGGTCCTGTGTGCGAGGAGGGCGAATGGAGGAGAAGATACAACCGCGAACTCTATGAGCTGTACCAAGATGTGGATGTAGTCCAAAAGGCCAAAATACGTCGACTACATTGGCTCGGCCACATCGAGCGAATGGACAATAATGCTCCAGCTAAGAGGATCTTCGAATCCCAGCCGCCAGGTTCGAGACGACAAGGAAGACCGAACCTCCGTTTCAAAGACCAAGCCATCGCGGATGCCAGAGCGCTTGGTCTGGATAACTGGAAGCAGCGTGCCCGGGATCGCAGAGGATGGAAGGCCGCAGTGTCTCAGGCAGAGACTCTCCACGGGTCGGGAGCCCGTTAAGTAAGTAAGTAAAAAGTGTCAAAAAATGGGTAAAAAAGGAAAAAAAAAATTTTCCACAAAAAATTTTCCACAAAAAATTTTTTTTCTTCAAATCGCCTTAAAACCGGTTGTAACTAATTCTTACATTAATGCGATTACTAAATAAATTAACAACTTTTAGAAAAAGTGTCAAAAAATGGGTAAAAAAGGAAAAAAAAAAAAATTTGCACAAAAAATTTTTTTTCTTCAAATCGCCTTAAAACCGATTGTAACTATTTCTTACATTAATGCGATTACTAAAAAAATTAACAACTTTTAGAAAAAGTGTCAAAAAATGGGTAAAAAACGAAAAAAAAAAAATTTTCCACAAAAAAGTGTCAAAAAATGGGTAAAAAACGAAAGAAAAAAAAAATTTTGCACAAAAAATTTTTTTTCTTCAAATCGCCTTAAAACCGATTGTAACTAATTCTTACATTAATGCGATTACTAAATAAATTAACAACTTTTAGAAAAAGTGTCAAAAAATGGGTTAAAAACGAAAAAAAAAAAAATTTTGCACAAACAATTTTTTTCTTCAAATCGCCTTAAAACCGGTTGTAACTAATTATTACATTAATGCGATTACTAAATAAATTAACAACTTTTAGAAAAAGTGTCAAAAAATGGGTAAAAAACGAAAAAAAAAAAATTTTCCACAAAAAATTTTTTTTTCTTCAAATCGCCTTAAAACCGGTTGTAACTAATTCTTACATTAATGCGATTACTAAATAAATAAACAACTTTTAGAAAAAGTGTCAAAAAATGGGTAAAAAAGGAAAAAAAAAATTTTCCACAAAAAATTTTTTTTCTTCAAATCGCCTTAAAACCGGTTGTAACTAATTCTTACATTAATGCGATTACTAAATAAATTAACAACTTTTAGAAAAAGTGTCAAAAAATGGGTAAAAAACGAAAAAAAAAAAAAATTTTGCACAAAAAATTTTTTTTCTTCAAATCGCCTTAAAACCGGTTGTAACTAATTCTTACATTAATGCGATTACTAAATAAATTAACAACTTTTAGAAAAAGTGTCAAAAAATGGGTAAAAAACGAAAAAAAAAAAATTTTGCACAAAAAATTTTTTTTCTTCAAATCGCCTTAAAACCGGTTGTAACTAGTTCTTACATTAATGCGATTACTAAATAAATTAACAACTTTTAGAAAAAGTGTCAAAAAATGGGTAAAAAACGAAAAAAAAAAATTTTCCACAAAAAAGTGTCAAAAAATGTTTAAAAACGAAAGAAAAAAAAAATTTTGCACAAAAAATTGGTAAAATTTTTTTCTTCAAATCGCCTTAAAACCGGTTGTAACTAATTCTTACATTAATGCGACTACTAAATAAATTAACAACTTTTAGAAAAAGTGTCAAAAAATGGGTAAAAAACGAAAAAAAAAAAATTTTGCACAAAAAATTTTTTTTCTTCAAATTGCCCTAAAACCGATTGTAACTAATTCTTACATTAATGCGATTACTAAATAAATTAACAACTTTTAGAAAAAGTGTCAAAAAATGGGTATAAAACGAAAAAAAAAAAAAAATTTTGCACAAAAAATTTTTTTTCTTTAAATCGCCTTAAAACCGATTGTAACTAATTCTTACATTAATGCGATTACTAAATAAATTAACAACTTTTAGAAAAAGTGTCAAAAAATGGGTAAAAAACGAAAAAAAAAAATTTTTCCACAAAAAATTTTTTTGCTTCAAATCGCCTTAAAACCGATTGCAACTAATTCTTACATTAATGCGATTACTAAATAAATTAACAACTTTTAGAAAAAGTGTCAAAAAATGGGTAAAAAACGAAAAAAAAAAAAAATTTTGCAGAAAAAATTTTTTTTCTTCAATCGCCTTAAAACCGATTGTAACTAATTCTTACATTAATGCGATTACTAAATAAATTAACAACTTTTAGAAAAAGTGTCAAAAAATGGGTAAAAATCGCTTCAAAACCGATTGTAACTAATTCTTACATTAATGCGATTACTAAATAAATTAACAACTTTTAGAAAAAGTGTCAAAAAATGGGTAAAAATCGCTTCAAAACCGATTGTAACTAATTCTTACATTAATGCGATTACTAAATAAATTAACAACTTTTAGAAAAAATGTCAAAAAATGGGTAAAAAACGAAAAAAAAAAAAAATTTTGCACAAACAATTTTTTTTCTTCAAATCGCCTTAAAACCGATTGTAACTAATTCTTACATTAATGCGATTACTAAATAAATTAACAACTTTTAGAAAAAGTGTCAAAAAATGGGTAAAAATCGCTTCAAAACCGATTGTAACTAATTCTTACATTAATGCGATTACTAAATAAATTAACAACTTTTAGAAAAAGTGTCAAAAAATGGGTAAAAAACGAAAAAAAAAAATTTTTCCACAAAAAATTTTTTTGCTTCAAATCGCCTTAAAACCGATTGCAACTAATTCTTACATTAATGCGATTACTAAATAAATTAACAACTTTTAGAAAAAGTGTCAAAAAATGGGTAAAAAACGAAAAAAAAAAAAAATTTTGCAGAAAAAATTTTTTTTCTTCAATCGCCTTAAAACCGATTGTAACTAATTCTTACATTAATGCGATTACTAAATAAATTAACAACTTTTAGAAAAAGTGTCAAAAAATGGGTAAAAATCGCTTCAAAACCGATTGTAACTAATTCTTACATTAATGCGATTACTAAATAAATTAACAACTTTTAGAAAAAGTGTCAAAAAATGGGTAAAAATCGCTTCAAAACCGATTGTAACTAATTCTTACATTAATGCGATTACTAAATAAATTAACAACTTTTAGAAAAAATGTCAAAAAATGGGTAAAAAACGAAAAAAAAAAAAAATTTTGCACAAACAATTTTTTTCTTCAAATCGCCTTAAAACCGATTGTAACTAATTCTTACATTAATGCGATTACTAAATAAATTAACAACTTTTAGAAAAAGTGTCAAAAAATGGGTAAAAATCGCTTCAAAACCGATTGTAACTAATTCTTACATTAATGCGATTACTAAATAAATTAACAACTTTTAGAAAAAGTGTCAAAAAATGGGTATAAAACGAAAAAAAAAAAAAAATTTTGCACAAAAAAATTTTTTTCTTCAAATCGCCTTAAAACCGATTGTAACTAATTCTTACATTAATGCGATTACTAAATAAATTAACAACTTTTAGAAAAAGTGTCAAAAAATGGGTAAAAAACGAAAAAAAAAAAAATTTTGCACAAAAAATTTTTTTTCTTCAAATCGCCTTAAAACCGATTGTAACTAATTCTTACATTAATGCGATTACTAAATAAATTAACAACTTTTAGAAAAAGTGTAAAAAAATGGGTATAAAACAAAAAAAAAAAAATTTTGCACAAAAAATTTTTTTTCTTCAAATCGCCTTAAAACCGATTGTAACTAATTCTTACATTAATGCGATTACTAAATAAATTAACAACTTTTAGAAAAAGTGTAAAAAAATGGGTATAAAACAAAAAAAAAAAAATTTTGCACAAAAAATTTTTTTTCTTCAAATCGCCTTAAAACCGATTGTAACTAATTCTTACATTAATGCGATTACTAAATAAATTAACAACTTTTAGAAAAAGTGTAAAAAAATGGGTATAAAACAAAAAAAAAAAAATTTGCACAAAAAATTTTTTTTCTTCAAATCGCCTTAAAACCGATTGTAACTAATTCTTACATTAATGCGATTACTAAATAAATTAACAACTTTTAGAAAAAGTGTAAAAAAATGGGTATAAAACAAAAAAAAAAAAATTTTGCACAAAAAATTTTTTTTCTTCAAATCGCCTTAAAACCGATTGTAACTAATTCTTACATTAATGCGATTACTAAATAAATTAACAACTTTTAGAAAAAGTGTCAAAAAATGGGTAAAAAAGGAAAAAAAAAAAAATTTGCACAAAAAATTTTTTTTCTTCAAATCGCCTTAAAACCGATTGTAACTATTTCTTACATTAATGCGATTACTAAAAAAATTAACAACTTTTAGAAAAAGTGTCAAAAAATGGGTGAAAAAGGAAAAAAAAAAAAAAATTTTGCAGAAAAAATTTTTTTTCTTCAAATCGCCTTAAAACCGATTGTAACTAATTCTTACATTAATGCGATTACTAAATAAATTAACAACTTTTAGAAAAAGTGTCAAAAAATAAGTAAAAAACGAAAAAAAAAAATTTTGCACAAAAAATTTTTTTCTTCAAATCGCCTTAAAACGGATTGTAACTAATTCTTACATTAATGCGATTACTAAATAAATTAACAACTTTTAGAAAAAGTGTCAAAAAATGGGTAAAAAACGAAAAAAAAAAAATTTTGCACAAAAAATTTTTTTTCTTCAAATCGCCTTAAAACCGATTGTAACTAATTCTTACATTAATGCGATTACTAAATAAATTAACAACTTTTAGAAAAAGTGTCAAAAAATGGGTAAAAAACGAAAAAAAAAAAAATTTTGCACAAAAAATTTTTTTTCTTCAAATCGCCTTAAAACCGATTGTAACTAATTCTTACATTAATGCGATTACTAAATAAATTAACAACTTTTAGAAAAAGTGTCAAAAAATGGGTAAAAAACGAAAAAAAAAAAATTTTCCACAAAAAATTTTTTTTCTTCAAATCACCTTAAAACCGATTGTAACTAATTCTTACATTAAAGCGATTACTAAATAAATTAACAACTTTTAGAAAAAGTGTCAAAAAATGGGTAAAAAACGAAAAAAAAAAAAAATTTTGCACAAAAAATTTTTTTCTTCAAATCGCCTTAAAACCGATTGTAACTAATTCTTACATTAATGCGATTACTAAATAAATTAACAACTTTTAGAAAAAGTGTCAAAAAATGGGTAAAAACCGAAAAAAAAAAATTTTTGCACAAAAAATTTTTTTCTTCAAATCGCCTTAAAACCGATTGTAACTAATTCTTACATTAATGCGATTACTAAATAAATTAACAACTTTTAGAAAAAATGTCAAAAAATGGATAAAAAACGGAAAAAAAAAAATTTTGCACAAAAAATTTTTTTTCTTCAAATCGCCTTAAAACCGATTGTAACTAATTCTTACATTAATGCGATTACTAAATAAATTAACAACTTTTAGAAAAAGTGTCAAAAAATGGGTAAAAATCGCTTCAAAACCGATTGTAACTAATTCTTACATTAATACGATTACTAAATAAATTAACAACTTTTAGAAAAAGTGTCAAAAAATGGGTAAAAAACGAAAAAAAAAATCGCCTTAAAACCGATTGTAACTAATTCTTACATTAATGCGATTACTAAATAAATTAACAACTTTTAGAAAAAGTGTCAAAAAATGGGTAAAAAAGGAAAAAAAAAAAAAATTTTGCACAAAAAAATTTTTTTCTTCAAATCGCCTTAAAACCGATTGTACTTAATTCTTACATTAATGCGATTACTAAATAAATTAACAACTTTTAGAAAAAGTGTCAAAAAATGGGTAAAAAACGAAAAAAAAAAAAAATTTTGCAGAAAAAATTTTTTTCTTCAAATCGCCTTAAAACCGATTGTAACTAATTCTTACATTAATGCGATTACTAAATAAATTAACAACTTTTAGAAAAAGTGTAAAAAAATGGGTATAAAACAAAAAAAAAAAATTTTGCACAAAAAATTTTTTTACTTCAAATCGCCTTAAAACCGATTGTAACTAATTCTTACATTAATGCGATTACTAAATAAATTAACAACTTTTAGAAAAAGTGTCAAAAAATGGGTAAAAAAGGAAAAAAAAAAAAATTTGCACAAAAAATTTTTTTTCTTCAAATCGCCTTAAAACCGATTGTAACTATTTCTTACATTAATGCGATTACTAAAAAAATTAACAACTTTTAGAAAAAGTGTCAAAAAATGGGTGAAAAAGGAAAAAAAAAAAAAAATTTTGCAGAAAAAATTTTTTTTCTTCAAATCGCCTTAAAACCGATTGTAACTAATTCTTACATTAATGCGATTACTAAATAAATTAACAACTTTTAGAAAAAGTGTCAAAAAATAAGTAAAAAACGAAAAAAAAAAATTTTGCACAAAAAATTTTTTTCTTCAAATCGCCTTAAAACGGATTGTAACTAATTCTTACATTAATGCGATTACTAAATAAATTAACAACTTTTAGAAAAAGTGTCAAAAAATGGGTAAAAAACGAAAAAAAAAAAATTTTGCACAAAAAATTTTTTTTCTTCAAATCGCCTTAAAACCGATTGTAACTAATTCTTACATTAATGCGATTACTAAATAAATTAACAACTTTTAGAAAAAGTGTCAAAAAATGGGTAAAAAACGAAAAAAAAAAAAATTTTGCACAAAAAATTTTTTTTCTTCAAATCGCCTTAAAACCGATTGTAACTAATTCTTACATTAATGCGATTACTAAATAAATTAACAACTTTTAGAAAAAGTGTCAAAAAATGGGTAAAAAACGAAAAAAAAAAAATTTTCCACAAAAAATTTTTTTTCTTCAAATCACCTTAAAACCGATTGTAACTAATTCTTACATTAAAGCGATTACTAAATAAATTAACAACTTTTAGAAAAAGTGTCAAAAAATGGGTAAAAAACGAAAAAAAAAAAAAATTTTGCACAAAAAATTTTTTTCTTCAAATCGCCTTAAAACCGATTGTAACTAATTCTTACATTAATGCGATTACTAAATAAATTAACAACTTTTAGAAAAAGTGTCAAAAAATGGGTAAAAACCGAAAAAAAAAAATTTTTGCACAAAAAATTTTTTTCTTCAAATCGCCTTAAAACCGATTGTAACTAATTCTTACATTAATGCGATTACTAAATAAATTAACAACTTTTAGAAAAAATGTCAAAAAATGGATAAAAAACGGAAAAAAAAAAAATTTTGCACAAAAAATTTTTTTTCTTCAAATCGCCTTAAAACCGATTGTAACTAATTCTTACATTAATGCGATTACTAAATAAATTAACAACTTTTAGAAAAAGTGTCAAAAAATGGGTAAAAAACGAAAAAAAAAATCGCCTTAAAACCGATTGTAACTAATTCTTACATTAATGCGATTACTAAATAAATTAACAACTTTTAGAAAAAGTGTCAAAAAATGGGTAAAAAACGAAAAAAAAAAAAATTTTGCACAAAAAATTTTTTTTCTTCAAATCGCCTTAAAACCGGTTGTAACTAATTCTTACATTAATGCGATTACTAAATAAATTAACAACTTTTAAAAAAAGTGTCAAAAAATGGGTAAAAAACGAAAAAAAAAAAAATTTTGCACAAAAAATTTTTTTCTTCAAATCGCCTTAAAACCGATTGTAACTAATTCTTACATTAATGCGATTACTAAATAAATTAACAACTTTTAGAAAAAGTGTCAAAAAATGGGTAAAACGAAAAAAAAAAAAATTTTGCACAAAAAAGTTTTTTTCTTCAAATCGCCTTAAAACCGATTGTAACTAATTCTTAAATGCGATTACTAAATAAATTAACAACTTTTAGAAAAAGTGTCAAAAAATGGGTAAAAAACGAAAAAAAAAAAAAATTTTGCAAAAAAAATTTTTTTTCTTCAAATTGCCCTAAAACCGATTGTAACTAATTCTTACATTAATGCGATTACTAAATAAATTAACAACTTTTAGAAAAAGTGTCAAAAAATGGGTAAAAAACGAAAAAAAATAAATTTTGCACAAAAAATTTTTTTTCTTCAAATCGCCTTAAAACCGATTGTAACTAATTCTTACATTAATGCGATTACTAAATAAATTAACAACTTTTAGAAAAAGTGTCAAAAAATGGGTAAAAAACGAAAAAAAAAAAAATTTTGCACAAAAAATTTTTTTTCTTCAAATTGCCCTAAAACCGATTGTAACTAATTCTTACATTAATGCGATTACTAAATAAATTAACAACTTTTAGAAAAAGTGTCAAAAAATGGGTATAAAACGAAAAAAAAAAAAAAAATTTGCACAAAAAATTTTTTTTCTTCCAATCGCCTTAAAACCGATTGTAACTAATTCTTACATTAATGCGATTACTAAATAAATTAACAACTTTTAGAAAAAGTGTCAAAAAATGGGTAAAAAACGAAAAAAAAAATAAATTTTGCACAAAAAATTTTTTTTCTTCAAATCGCCTTAAAACCGATTGTAACTAATTCTTACATTAATGCGATTACTAAATAAATTAACAACTTTTAGAAAAAGTGTAAAAAAATGGGTAAAAAACGAAAAAAAAAAAAAATTTTGCACAAACAATTTTTTTTCTTCAAATCGCCTTAAAACCGACTGTAACTAATTCTTACATTAATGCGATTACTAAATAAATTAACAACTTTTAGAAAAAGTGTCAAAAAATGGGTAAAAAACGAAAAAAAAAAAATTTTGCACAAAAAATTTTTTTTCTTTAAATCGCCTTAAAACCGATTGTAACTAATTCTTACATTAATGCGATTACTAAATAAATTAACAACTTTTAGAAAAAGTGTCAAAAAATGGGTAAAAAACAAAAAAAAAAATTTTTCCACAAAAAATTTTTTTTCTTCAAATCGCCTTAAAACCGATTCTAACTAATTCTTACATTAATGCGATTACTAAATAAATTAACAACTTTTAGAAAAAGTGTCAAAAAATGGGTAAAAAACAAAAAAAAAAAATTTTCCACAAAAAATTTTTTTTCTTCAAATCGCCTTAAAACCGGTTGTAACTAATTCTTACATTAATGCGATTACTAAATAAATTAACAACTTTTAGAAAAAGTGTCAAAAAATGGGTGAAAAACGAAAAAAAAAAAATTTTCCACAAAAAATTTTTTTTCTTCAAATCGCCTTAAAACCGGTTGTAACTAATTCTTACATTAATGCGATTACTAAATAAATTAACAACTTTTAGAAAAAGTGTCAAAAAATGGGTAAAAAACAAAAAAAAAAAAATTTTGCACAACAAATTTTTTTTCTTCAAATCGCCTTAAAACCGGTTGTAACTAATTCTTACATTAATGCGATTACTAAATAAATTAACAACTCTTAGAAAAAGTGTCAAAAAATGGGTAAAAAACGAAAAAAAAAAAATTTTTGGACAAAAAAATTTTTTTCTTCAAATCGCCTTAAAACCGGTTGTAACTAATTCTTACATTAATGCGATTACTAAATAAATTAACAACTTTTAGAAAAAGTGTCAAAAAATGAGTAAAAAACGAAAAAAAAAAAAATTTTGCACAAAAAATTTTTTTTCTTCAAATCGCCTTAAAACCGGTTGTTACTAATTCTTATATTAAACTTTTAGAAAAAGTGTCAAAAAATGGGTAAAAAAAAAAAAAAAAAATTTTGCACAAAAAATTTTTTTTCTTCAAATCGCCTTAAAACCGGTTGTAACTAATTCTTACATTAATGCGATTACTAAATAAATTAACAACTTTTAGAAAAAGTGTCAAAAAATGGGTAAAAAACGAAAAAAAAAAAAATTTTGCACAAAAAATTTTTTTTCTTAAAATCGCCTTAAAACCGATTGTAACTAATTCTTACATTAATGCGATTACTAAATATATTAACAACTTTTAGAAAAAGTGTCAAAAAATGGGTATAAAACGAAAAAAAAAAAAATTTTGCACAAAAAATTTTTTTTCTTCAAATCGCCTTAAAACCGATTGTAACTAATTCTTACATTAATGCGATTACTAAATAAATTAACAACTTTTAGAAAAACTGTCAAAAAATGGGTAAAAAACGAAAAAAAAAAAAAATTTTCCACAAAAAATTTTTTTTCTTCAAATCGCCTTAAAACCGATTGTAACTAATTCTTACATTAATGCGATTACTAAATAAATTAACAACTTTTAGAAAAAGTGTCAAAAAATGGGTAAAAAACGAAAAAAAAAAAAATTTTGCACAAAAAATTTTTTTTCTTCAAATCGCCTTAAAACCGATTGTAACTAATTCTTACATTAATGCGATTACTAAATAAATTAACAACTTTTAGAAAAAGTGTCAAAAAATGGGTAAAAAACGAAAAAAAAAAAAATTTTGCACAAAAAATTTTTTTTCTTCAAATCGCCTTAAAACCGATTGTAACTAATTCTTACATTAATGCGATTACTAAATAAATTAACAACTTTTAGAAAAAGTGTCAAAAAATGGGTAAAAAACGAAAAAAAAAAAGATTTTGCACAAAAATTTTTTTTTCTTCAAATCGCTTTAAAACCGATTGTAACTAATTCTTACATTAATGCGATTACTAAATAAATTAACAACTTTTAGAAAAAGTGTCAAAAAATGGGTAAAAAACGAAAAAAAAAATTTTGCACAAAAAATTTTTTTTCTTCAAATCGCCTTAAAACCGATTGTAACTAATTCTTACATTAATGCGATTACTAAATAAATTAACAACTTTTAGAAAAAGTGTCAAAAAATGGGTAAGAAACGAAAAAAAAAAAAATTTTGCACACAAAATTTTTTTTCTTCAAATCGCCTTAAAACCGATTGTAACTAATTCTTACATTAATGCGATTACTAAATAAATTAACAACTTTTAGAAAAAGTGTCAAAAAATGGGTAAAAAAGGAAAAAAAACAAGTAAAAGTGTTATCATCGGCCTGGCCGATGCTTTGATACCCTCCACTGCATACAAGTCATGCAAAATTGGTTTTGTGAGGGAGGTACCAGAACTACTTGACCGACATAGCCCATTTTTAATACTAACTTGAGGACAAAAAAAATAAGTTTTCTCACAAAATTTCACTTGTCTAGGTAGATTCTTTTCGACGCTATCGTGTTTTTAACATAATATGTTTTCCAATATTGGTTTTGCATGGGAGGTACCAGAACTACTTGACCGACATAGCTCATTTTCAATACCAACCTGACGCCGATAAAAAGAAGTCCTTTCACCAAATTTCGTTCACCTACGTCAATTACTTTGAGCGCTATCGTGCTTTCAACAGACAGAAAGACAAATGGGTAAAATATTGGTTTTGTATGGGAGGTACCAGAACTACTTGACCGACATAGCCCATTTTCAATACCAACCTGACGCCGATAAAAAGAAGTCCTTTCACCAAATTTCGCTCACTTACGTCAATTACTTTGGGCGCTATCGTGCTTTCAACAGACAGACAGACAGACAGACAGACAGACAGACAGACGGACATGGCTAAATCGATTCAGAATGTGATCCTGATTCAGAATATATATACTTTATGAGGTCTCCGGTGACTCCTTCTTTGCGTTACAAATGTATTGGCAAAGTGAATATACCTTCCTCTGGAGGGTATAAAAATTTTGCTCAAAAAATTTTTTTCTTCAAATCGCCTTAAAACCGATTGTAACTAATTCTTACATTAATGCGATTACTAAATAAATTAACAACTTTTAGAAAAAGTGTCAAAAAATGGGTAAAAAACGAAAAAAAAAAAATTTTGCACAAAAATTTTTTTTTCTTCAAATCGCCTTAAAACCGATTGTAACTAATTCTTACATTAATGCGATTACTAAATAAATTAACAACTTTTAGAAAAAGTGTCAAAAAATGGGTAAAAAACGAAAAAAAAAAAATTTTGCACAAAAAATTTTTTTTTCTTCAAATCGCCTTAAAACCGGTTGTAACTAATTCTTACATTAATGCGATTACTAAATAAATTAACAACTCTTAGAAAAAGTGTCAAAAAATGGGTAAAAAACGAAAAAAAAAAAATTTTTGGACAAAAAAATTTTTTTTCTTCAAATCGCCTTAAAACCGGTTGTAACTAATTCTTACATTAATGCGATTACTAAATAAATTAACAACTTTTAGAAAAAGTGTCAAAAAATGAGTAAAAAACGAAAAAAAAAAAAATTTTGCACAAAAAATTTTTTTTCTTCAAATCGCCTTAAAACCGGTTGTTACTAATTCTTATATTAAACTTTTAGAAAAAGTGTCAAAAAATGGGTAAAAAAAAAAAAAAAAATTTTGCACAAAAAATTTTTTTTCTTCAAATCGCCTTAAAACCGGTTGTAACTAATTCTTACATTAATGCGATTACTAAATAAATTAACAACTTTTAGAAAAAGTGTCAAAAAATGGGTAAAAAACGAAAAAAAAAAAAATTTTGCACAAAAAATTTTTTTTCTTAAAATCGCCTTAAAACCGATTGTAACTAATTCTTACATTAATGCGATTACTAAATATATTAACAACTTTTAGAAAAAGTGTCAAAAAATGGGTATAAAACGAAAAAAAAAAAAATTTTGCACAAAAAATTTTTTTTCTTCAAATCGCCTTAAAACCGATTGTAACTAATTCTTACATTAATGCGATTACTAAATAAATTAACAACTTTTAGAAAAACTGTCAAAAAATGGGTAAAAAACGAAAAAAAAAAAAAATTTTCCACAAAAAATTTTTTTTCTTCAAATCGCCTTAAAACCGATTGTAACTAATTCTTACATTAATGCGATTACTAAATAAATTAACAACTTTTAGAAAAAGTGTCAAAAAATGGGTAAAAAACGAAAAAAAAAAAAATTTTGCACAAAAAATTTTTTTTTCTTCAAATCGCCTTAAAACCGATTGTAACTAATTCTTACATTAATGCGATTACTAAATAAATTAACAACTTTTAGAAAAAGTGTCAAAAAATGGGTAAAAAACGAAAAAAAAAAAAATTTTGCACAAAAAATTTTTTTTCTTCAAATCGCCTTAAAACCGATTGTAACTAATTCTTACGTTAATGCGATTACTAAATAAATTAATAACTTTTAGAAAAAGTGTCAAAAAATGGGTAAAAAACAAAAAAAAAAAAGATTTTGCACAAAAATTTTTTTTTCTTCAAATCGCTTTAAAACCGATTGTAACTAATTCTTACATTAATGCGATTACTAAATAAATTAACAACTTTTAGAAAAAGTGTCAAAAAATGGGTAAAAAACGAAAAAAAAAATTTTGCACAAAAAATTTTTTTTCTTCAAATCGCCTTAAAACCGATTGTAACTAATTCTTACATTAATGCGATTACTAAATAAATTAACAACTTTTAGAAAAAGTGTCAAAAAATGGGTAAGAAACGAAAAAAAAAAAAATTTTGCACACAAAATTTTTTTTCTTCAAATCGCCTTAAAACCGATTGTAACTAATTCTTACATTAATGCGATTACTAAATAAATTAACAACTTTTAGAAAAAGTGTCAAAAAATGGGTAAAAAAGGAAAAAAAACAAGTAAAAGTGTTATCATCGGCCTGGCCGATGCTTTGATACCCTCCACTGCATACAAGTCATGCAAAATTGGTTTTGTGAGGGAGGTACCAGAACTACTTGACCGACATAGCCCATTTTTAATACTAACTTGAGGACAAAAAAAATAAGTTTTCTCACAAAATTTCACTTGTCTAGGTAGATTCTTTTCGACGCTATCGTGTTTTTAACATAATATGTTTTCCAATATTGGTTTTGCATGGGAGGTACCAGAACTACTTGACCGACATAGCTCATTTTCAATACCAACCTGACGCCGATAAAAAGAAGTCCTTTCACCAAATTTCGTTCACCTACGTCAATTACTTTGAGCGCTATCGTGCTTTCAACAGACAGAAAGACAAATGGGTAAAATATTGGTTTTGTATGGGAGGTACCAGAACTACTTGACCGACATAGCCCATTTTCAATACCAACCTGACGCCGATAAAAAGAAGTCCTTTCACCAAATTTCGCTCACTTACGTCAATTACTTTGGGCGCTATCGTGCTTTCAACAGACAGACAGACAGACAGACAGACAGACAGACAGACAGACAGACAGACAGACGGACATGGCTAAATCGATTCAGAATGTGATCCTGATTCAGAATATATATACTTTATGAGGTCTCCGGTGACTCCTTCTTTGCGTTACAAATGTATTGGCAAAGTGAATATACCTTCCTCTGGAGGGTATAAAAATTTTGCTGAAAAAATTTTTTTCTTCAAATCGCCTTAAAACCGATTGTAACTAATTCTTACATTAATGCGATTACTAAATAAATTAACAACTTTTAGAAAAAGTGTCAAAAAATGGGTAAAAAACGAAAAAAAAAAAATTTTGCACAAAATTTTTTTTTTCTTCAAATCGCCTTAAAACCGATTGTAACTAATTCTTACATTAATGCGATTACTAAATAAATTAACAACTTTTAGAAAAAGTGTCAAAAAATGGGTAAAAAACGAAAAAAAAAAATTTTGCACAAAAAATTTTTTTTGCTTCAAATCGCCTTAAAACCGATTGTAACTAGTTCTTACATTAATGCGATTACTAAATAAATTAACAAATTTTAGAAAAAGTGTCAAAAAATGGGTAAAAAACGAAAAAAAAAAAAAAATTTGCACAAAAATTTTTTTTCTTCAAATCGCCTTAAAACCGATTGTAACTAATTCTTACATTAATGCGATTACTAAATAAATTAACAACTTTTAGAAAAAGTGTCAAAAAATGGGTAAAAAACGAAAAAAAAAATTTTGCAAAAAAAATTTTTTTTCTTCAAATCGCCTTAAAACCGATTGTAACTAATTCTTACATTAATGCGATTACTAAATAAATTAACAACTTTTAGAAAAAGTGTCAAAAAATGGGTAAGAAACGAAAAAAAAAAAAATTTTGCACAAAAATTTTTTTTCTTCAAATCGCCTTAAAACCGATTGTAACTAATTCTTACATTAATGCGATTACTAAATAAATTAACAACTTTTAGAAAAAGTGTCAAAAAATGGGTAAAAAAGGAAAAAAAAAAATTTTGCTCAAAAAATTTTTTTCTTCAAATCGCCTTAAAACCGATTGTAACTAATTCTTACATTAATGCGATTACTAAATAAATTAACAACTTTTAGAAAAAGTGTCAAAAAATGGGTAAAAAACGAAAAAAAAAAAAATTTGCACAAAAATTTTTTTTTTCTTCAAATCGCCTTAAAACCGATTGTAACTAATTCTTACATTAATGCGATTACTAAATAAATTAACAACTTTTAGAAAAAGTGTCAAAAAATGGGTAAAAAACGAAAAAAAAAAAAATTTTGCGCAAAAAATTTTTTTACTTCAAATCGCCTTAAAACCGATTGTAACTAATTCTTACATTAATGCGATTACTAAATAAATTAACAACTTTTAGAAAAAGTGTCAAAAAATGGGTAAAAAACGAAAAAAAAAAAATTTCCACAAAAAATTTTTTTTCTTCAAATCGCCTTAAAACCGATTGTAACTAATTCTTAAATGCGATTACTAAATAAATTAACAACTTTTAGAAAAAGTGTCAAAAAATGGGTAAAAAAGGAAAAAAAAAATTTTGCACAAAAAATTTTTTTCTTCAAATCGCCTTAAAACCGATTGTAACTAATTCTACAATCGGTTTTAAGGCGATTTGAAGAAAAAAAATTTTTTGTGCAAAATTTTTTTTTTTTCGTTTTTTACCCATTTTTTGACACTTTTTCTAAAAGTTGTTAATTTATTTAGTAATCGCATTAATGTAAGAATTAGTTACAATCGGTTTTAAGGCGATTTGAAGAAAACAAATTTTTTGTGGAAAATTTTTTTTTTTTTCGTTTTTTAACCATTTTTTGACACTTTTTCTAAAAGTTGTTAATTTATTTAGTAATCGCATTAATGTAAGAATTAGTTGCAATCGGTTTTAAGAAGATTTGAAGAAAAAAAATTTTTTCTGCAAAATTTTTATTTTTTTTCGTTTTTTACCCATTTTTTGACACTTTTTCTAAAAGTTGTTAATTTATTTAGTAATCGCATTAATGTAAGAATTAGTTACAATCGGTTTTAAGGCGATTTGAAGAAAAAAAATTTTTTGTGCAAAATTTTTTTTTTCTTCGTTTTTACCCATTTTTTGACACTTTTTCTAAAAGTTGTTAATTTATTTAGTAATCGCATTAATGTAAGAATTAGTTACAATCGGTTTTAAGGCGATTTGAAGAAAAAAAATTTTTTGTGCAAAATTTTTTTTTTTTCGTTTTTTACCCATTTTTTGACACTTTTTCTAAAAGTTGTTAATTGATTTAGTAATCGCATTAATGTAAGAATTAGTTACAATCGGTTTTAAGAAGATTTGAAGAAAAAAAATTTTTTCTGCAAAATTTTTTTTTTTTTCGTTTTTTACCCATTTTTTGACACTTTTTCTAAAAGTTGTTAATTTATTTAGTAATCGCATTAATGTAAGAATTAGTTACAATCGGTTTTAAGGCGATTTGAAGAAAAAAAATTTTTTGTGCAAAATTTTTTTTTTTCGTTTTTTACCCATTTTTTGACACTTTTTCTAAAAGTTGTTAATTGATTTAGTAATCGCATTAATGTAAGAATTAGTTACAATCGGTTTTAAGAAGATTTGAAGAAAAAAAATTTTTTGTGCAAAATTTTTTTTTCTTCGTTTTTACCCATTTTTTGACACTTTTTCTAAAAGTTGTTAATTTATTTAGTAATCGCATTAATGTAAGAATTAGTTACAATCGGTTTTAAGGCGATTTGAAGAAAAAAATTTTTTTGTGCAAAATTTTTTTTTTTTCGTTTTTTACCCATTTTTTGACACTTTTTCTAAAAGTTGTTAATTGATTTAGTAGTCGCATTAATGTAAGAATTAGTTACAATCGGTTTTAAGAAGATTTGAAGAAAAAAAATTTTTTCTGCAAAATTTTTTTTTTTTCGTTTTTTACCCATTTTTTGACACTTTTTCTAAAAGTTGTTAATTTATTTAGTAATCGCATTAATGTAAGAATTAGTTACAATCGGTTTTAAGGCGATTTGAAGAAAAAAAATTTTTTGTGCAAAAATTTTTTTTTTCGTTTTTTACCCATTTTTTGACACTTTTTCTAAAAGTTCTTAATTGATTTAGTAATCGCATTAATGTAAGAATTAGTTACAATCGGTTTTAAGAAGATTTGAAGAAAAAAAATTTTTTCTGGAAAATTTTTTTTTTTTTCGTTTTTTACCCATTTTTTGACACTTTTTCTAAAAGTTGTTAATTTATTTAGTAATCGCATTAATGTAAGAATTAGTTACAATCGGTTTTAAGGCGATTTTTTTTTTCGTTTTTTACCCATTTTTTGACACTTTTTCTAAAAGTTGTTAATTTATTTAGTAATCGCATTAATGTAAGAATTAGTTACAATCGGTTTTGAAGCGATTTTTACCCATTTTTTGACACTTTTTCTAAAAGTTGTTAATTTATTTAGTAATCGCATTAATGTAAGAATTAGTTACAATCGGTTTTAAGGCGATTTGAAGAAAAAAAATTTTTTGTGCAAAATTTTTTTTTTTTTTCGTTTTTTACCCATTTTTTGACACTTTTTCTCAAAGTTGTTAATTTATTTAGTAATCGCATTAATGTAAGAATTAGTTACAATCGGTTTTAAGGCGATTTGAAGAAAAAAATTTTTTGTGCAAATTTTTTTTTTTTTCGTTTTTTACCCATTTTTTGACACTTTTTCTAAAAGTTGTTAATTTATTTAGTAATCGCATTAATGTAAGAATTAGATACAATCGGTTTTAAGGCGATTTAAAGAAAAAAAATTTTTTGCGCAAAATTTTTTTTTTTTCGTTTTTTACCCATTTTTTGACACTTTTTCTAAAAGTTGTTAATTTATTTAGTAATCGCATTAATGTAAGAATTAGTTACAATCGGTTTTAAGGCGATTTGAAGAAAAAAAATTTTTTGTGCCAAATTTTTTTTTTTTTTTCGTTTTTTACCCATTTTTTGACACTTTTTCTAAAAGTTGTTAATTTATTTAGTAATCCCATTAATGTAAGAATTAGTTACAATCGGTTTTAAGGCGATTTGAAGAAAAAAATTTTTTGTGCAAATTTTTTTTTTTTTCGTTTTTTACCCATTTTTTGACACTTTTTCTAAAAGTTGTTAATTTATTTAGTAATCGCATTAATGTAAGAATTAGATACAATCGGTTTTAAGGCGATTTGAAGAAAAAAAATTTTTTGTGCAAAATTTTTTTTTTTTTCGTTTTTTACCCATTTTTTGACACTTTTTCTAAAAGTTGTTAATTTATTTAGTAATCGCATTAATGTAAGAATTAGTTACAATCGGTTTTAAGGCGATTTGAAGAAAAAAAATTTTTTGTGCAAAATTTATTTTTTTTTTTGTTTTTTACCCGTTTTTTGACACTTTTTCTAAAAGTTGTTAATTTATTTAGTAATCGCATTAATGTAAGAATTAGTTACAATCGGTTTTAAGGCGATTTGAAGAAAAAAAATTTTTTGTGCAAAATTTTTTTTTTTTTTCGTTTTTTACCCATTTTTTTACACTTTTTCTAAAAGTTGTTAATTTATTTAGTAATCGCATTAATGTAAGAATTAGTTACAATCGGTTTTAAGGCGATTTGAAGAAAAAAAATTTTTTGTGCAAAATTTTTTTTTTTTTTCGTTTTTTACCCATTTTTTTACACTTTTTCTAAAAGTTGTTAATTTATTTAGTAATCGCATTAATGTAAGAATTAGTTACAATCGGTTTTAAGGCGATTTGAAGAAAAAAATTTTTTTGTGCAAAATTTTTTTTTTTTCGTTTTTTACCCATTTTTTGACACTTTTTCTAAAAGTTGTTAATTGATTTAGTAGTCGCATTAATGTAAGAATTAGTTACAATCGGTTTTAAGAAGATTTGAAGAAAAAAAATTTTTTCTGCAAAATTTTTTTTTTTTCGTTTTTTACCCATTTTTTGACACTTTTTCTAAAAGTTGTTAATTTATTTAGTAATCGCATTAATGTAAGAATTAGTTACAATCGGTTTTAAGGCGATTTGAAGAAAAAAAATTTTTTGTGCAAAAATTTTTTTTTTCGTTTTTTACCCATTTTTTGACACTTTTTCTAAAAGTTCTTAATTGATTTAGTAATCGCATTAATGTAAGAATTAGTTACAATCGGTTTTAAGAAGATTTGAAGAAAAAAAATTTTTTCTGGAAAATTTTTTTTTTTTCGTTTTTTACCCATTTTTTGACACTTTTTCTAAAAGTTGTTAATTTATTTAGTAATCGCATTAATGTAAGAATTAGTTACAATCGGTTTTAAGGCGATTTTTTTTTTCGTTTTTTACCCATTTTTTGACACTTTTTCTAAAAGTTGTTAATTTATTTAGTAATCGCATTAATGTAAGAATTAGTTACAATCGGTTTTGAAGCGATTTTTACCCATTTTTTGACACTTTTTCTAAAAGTTGTTAATTTATTTAGTAATCGCATTAATGTAAGAATTAGTTACAATCGGTTTTAAGGCGATTTGAAGAAAAAAAATTTTTTGTGCAAAATTTTTTTTTTTTTTCGTTTTTTACCCATTTTTTGACACTTTTTCTCAAAGTTGTTAATTTATTTAGTAATCGCATTAATGTAAGAATTAGTTACAATCGGTTTTAAGGCGATTTGAAGAAAAAAATTTTTTGTGCAAATTTTTTTTTTTTTCGTTTTTTACCCATTTTTTGACACTTTTTCTAAAAGTTGTTAATTTATTTAGTAATCGCATTAATGTAAGAATTAGATACAATCGGTTTTAAGGCGATTTAAAGAAAAAAAATTTTTTGCGCAAAATTTTTTTTTTTTCGTTTTTTACCCATTTTTTGACACTTTTTCTAAAAGTTGTTAATTTATTTAGTAATCGCATTAATGTAAGAATTAGTTACAATCGGTTTTAAGGCGATTTGAAGAAAAAAAATTTTTTGTGCCAAATTTTTTTTTTTTTTTCGTTTTTTACCCATTTTTTGACACTTTTTCTAAAAGTTGTTAATTTATTTAGTAATCCCATTAATGTAAGAATTAGTTACAATCGGTTTTAAGGCGATTTGAAGAAAAAAATTTTTTGTGCAAATTTTTTTTTTTTTCGTTTTTTACCCATTTTTTGACACTTTTTCTAAAAGTTGTTAATTTATTTAGTAATCGCATTAATGTAAGAATTAGATACAATCGGTTTTAAGGCGATTTGAAGAAAAAAAATTTTTTGTGCAAAATTTTTTTTTTTTTCGTTTTTTACCCATTTTTTGACACTTTTTCTAAAAGTTGTTAATTTATTTAGTAATCGCATTAATGTAAGAATTAGTTACAATCGGTTTTAAGGCGATTTGAAGAAAAAAAATTTTTTGTGCAAAATTAATTTTTTTTTTGTTTTTTACCCATTTTTTGACACTTTTTCTAAAAGTTGTTAATTTATTTAGTAATCGCATTAATGTAAGAATTAGTTACAATCGGTTTTAAGGCGATTTGAAGAAAAAAAATTTTTTGTGCAAAATTTTTTTTTTTTTTCGTTTTTTACCCATTTTTTTACACTTTTTCTAAAAGTTGTTAATTTATTTAGTAATCGCATTAATGTAAGAATTAGTTACAATCGGTTTTAAGGCGATTTGAAGAAAAAAAATTTTTTGTGCAAAATTTTTTTTTTTTTCGTTTTTTACCCATTTTTTGACACTTTTTCTAAAAGTTGTTAATTTATTTAGTAATCGCATTAATGTAAGAATTAGTTACAATCGGTTTTAAGGCGATTTGAAGAAAAAAAATTTTTTGTGCAAATTTTTTTTTTTTTCGTTTTTTACCCATTTTTTGACACTTTTTCTAAAAGTTGTTAATTTATTTAGTAATCGCATTAATGTAAGAATTAGTTACAATCGGTTTTAATCCGATTTGAAGAAAAAAAATTTGTTGTGGAAATTTTTTTTTTTTTTCGTTTTTTACCCATTTTTTGACACTTTTTCTAAAAGTTGTTAATTTATTTAGTAATCGCATTAATGTAAGAATTAGTTACAATCGGTTTTAAGGCGATTTGAAGAAAAAAATTTTTTGTGCAAAATTTTTTTTTTTTTCGTTTTTTACCCATTTTTTGACACTTTTTCTAAAAGTTGTTAATTTATTTAGTAATCGCATTAATGTAAGAATTAGTTACAATCGGTTTTAAGGCGATTTGAAGAAAAAAAATTTTTTGTGCAAAATTTTTTTTTCGTTTTTTACCCATTTTTTGACACTTTTTCTAAAAGTTGTTAATTTATTTAGTAATCGCATTAATGTAAGAATTAGTTACAATCGGTTTTAAGGCGATTTGAAGAAAAAAAATTTTTTGTGCAAAATTTTTATTTTTTTTCGTTTTTTACCCATTTTTTGACACTTTTTCTAAAAGTTGTTAATTTATTTAGTAATCGCATTAATGTAAGAATTAGTTACAATCGGTTTTAAGGCGATTTGAAGAAAAAAAATTTTTTGTGCAAAATTTTTTTTTTTTCGTTTTTTACCCATTTTTTGACACTTTTTCTAAAAGTTGTTAATTTATTTAGTAATCGCATTAATGTAAGAATTAGTTACAATCGGTTTTAAGGCGATTTGAAGAAAAAAATTTTTTGTGCAAAATTTTTTTTTTTTCGTTTTTTACCCATTTTTTGACACTTTTTCTAAAAGTTGTTAATTTATTTAGTAATCGCATTAATGTAAGAATTAGTTACAATCGGTTTTAAGGCGATTTGAAGAAAAAAAATTTTTTGTGCAAAATTTTTTTTTTTTTCGTTTTTTACCCATTTTTTGACACTTTTTCTAAAAGTTGTTAATTTATTTAGTAATCGCATTAATGTAAGAATTAGTTACAATCGGTTTTGAAGCGATTTTCACCCATTTTTTGACACTTTTTCTAAAAGTTGTTAATTTATTTAGTAATCGCATTAATGTAAGAATTAGTTACAATCGGTTTTAAGGCGATTTGAAGAAAAAAAATTTTTTGTGCAAAATTTTTATTTTTTTTCGTTTTTTACCCATTTTTTGACACTTTTTCTAAAAGTTGTTAATTTATTTAGTAATCGCATTAATGTAAGAATTAGTTACAATCGGTTTTAAGGCGATTTGAAGAAAAAAAATTTTTTGTGCAAAATTTTTTTTTTTTTCGTTTTTTACCCATTTTTTGACACTTTCTCTAAAAGTTGTTAATTTATTTATTAATTAATGTAAGAATTAGTTACAATCGGTTTTAAGGCGATTTGAAGAAAAAAAATTTTTTGCGCAAAATTTTTTTTTTTTTCGTTTTTTACCCATTTTTTGACACTTTTTCTAAAAGTTGTTAATTTATTTAGTAATCGCATTAATGTAAGAATTAGTTACAATCGGTTTTAAGGCGATTTGAAGAAAAACAATTTTTTGTGCAAAATTTTTTTTTTTTTCGTTTTTTACCCATTTTTTGACACTTTTTCTAAAAGTTGTTAATTTATTTAGTAATCGCATTAATGTAAGAATTAGTTACAATCGGTTTTAAGGCGATTTGAAGAAAAAAAATTTTTTGTGCAAAATTTTTTTTTTTTTCGTTTTTTACCCATTTTTTGACACTTTTTCTAAAAGTTGTTAATTTATTTAGTAATCGCATTAATGTAAGAATTAGTTACAATCGGTTTTAAGGCGATTTGAAGAAAAAAAATTTTTTGTGCAAAATTTTTTTTTTTTTTTTTTTTGGTTTTTTACCCATTTTTTGACACTTTTTCTAAAAGTTGTTAATTTATTTAGTAATCGCATTAATGTAAGAATTAGTTACAATCGGTTTTAAGGCGATTTGAAGAAAAAAAATTTTTTGTACAAAATTTTTTTTTTTTTTCGTTTTTTACCCATTTTTTGACACTTTTTCTAAAAGTTGTTAATTTATTTAGTAATCGCATTAATGTAAGAATTAGTTACAATCGGTTTTAAGGCGATTTGAAGAAAAAAAATTTTTTGTGCAAAATTTTTTTTTTTTTTCGTTTTTTACCCATTTTTTGACACTTTTTCTAAAAGTTGTTAATTTATTTAGTAATCGCATTAATGTAAGAATTAGTTACAATCGGTTTTAAGGCGATTTGAAGAAAAAAAATTTTTTGTGCAAAATTTTTTTTTTTTTCGTTTTTTACCCATTTTTTGACACTTTTTCTAAAAGTTGTTAATTTATTTAGTAATCGCATTAATGTAAGAATTAGTTACAATCGGTTTTAAGGCGATTTGAAGAAAAAAAATTTTTTGTGCAAAAATTCAAATCGCCTTAAAACCGATTGTAACTAATTCTTACATTAATGCGATTACTAAATAAATTAACAACTTTTAGAAAAAGTGTCAAAAAATGGGTAAAAAACGAAAAAAAAAAAAATTTTGCACAAAAATTTTTTTTTCTTCAAATCGCCTTAAAACCGATTGTAACTAATTCTTACATTAATGCGATTACTAAATAAATTAACAACTTTTAGAAAAAGTGTCAAAAAAATGGGTAAAAAACGAAAAAAAAAAAAAAATTTTGTACAAAAAATTTTTTTTCTTCAAATCGCCTTAAAACCGATTGCAACTAATTCTTACATTAATGCGATTACTAAATAAATTAACAACTTTTAGAAAAAGTGTCAAAAAATGGGTAAAAAACGAAAAAAAAAAAAAATTTTGCACAAAAAATTTTTTTTCTTCAAATCGCCTTAAAACCGATTGTAACTAATTCTTACATTAATGCGATTACTAAATAAATTAACAACTTTTAGAAAAAGTGTCAAAAAATGGGTAAAAAACGAAAAAAAAAAAAATTTTGCACAAAAAATTTTTTTTCTTCAAATCGCCTTAAAACCGATTGTTACTATTCTTACATTAATGCGATTACTAAATAAATTAACAACTTTTAGAAAAAGTGTCAAAAAATGGGTAAAAAACGAAAAAAAAAAAAATTTTGCACAAAAAATTTTTTTTCTTCAAATCGCCTTAAAACCGATTGTAACTAATTCTTACATTAATGCGATTACTAAATAAATTAACAACTTTTAGAAAAAGTGTCAAAAAATGGGTAAAAAACGAAAAAAAAAAAATTTTGCACAAAAAATTTTTTTTCTTCAAATCGCCTTAAAACCGATTGTAACTAATTCTTACATTAATGCGATTACTAAATAAATTAACAACTTTTAGAAAAAGTGTCAAAAAATGGGTAAAAAACAAAAAAAAAAAATTTTGCACAAAAAATTTTTTTTCTTCAAATCGCCTTAAAACCGATTGTAACTAATTCTTACATTAATGTTTTAAGGCGATTTGAAGAAAAAAAATTTTTTGTGCAAAATTTTTTTTTTTTTCGTTTTTTACCCATTTTTTGACACTTTTTCTAAAAGTTGTTAATTTATTTAGTAATCGCATTAATGTAAGAATTAGTTACAATCGGTTTTAAGGCGATTTGAAGAAAAAAAATTTTTTGTGCAAAATTTTTTTTTTTTTTCGTTTTTTACCCATTTTTTGACACTTTTTCTAAAAGTTGTTAATTTATTTAGTAATCGCATTAATGTAAGAATTAGTTACAATCGGTTTTAAGGCGATTTGAAGAAAAAAAATTTTTTGTGCAAAATTTTTTTTTTTTTCGTTTTTTACCCATTTTTTGACACTTTTTCTAAAAGTTGTTAATTTATTTAGTAATCGCATTAATGTAAGAATTAGTTACAATCGGTTTTAAGGCGATTTGAAGAAAAAAAATTTTTTGTGCAAAATTTTTTTTTTTTTTCGTTTTTTACCCATTTTTTGACACTTTTTCTAAAAGTTGTTAATTTATTTAGTAATCGCATTAATGTAAGAATAGTTACAATCAGTTTTAAGGCGATTTGAAGAAAAAAAAATTTTTTGTGCAAAATTTTTTTTTTTTTTCGTTTTTTACCCATTTTTTGACACTTTTTCTAAAAGTTGTTAATTTATTTAGTAATCGCATTAATGTAAGAATTAGTTACAATCGGTTATAAGGCGATTTGAAGAAAAAAAATTTTTAGTGCAAAAATTCAAATCGCCTTAAAACCGATTGTAACTAATTCTTACATTAATGCGATTACTAAATAAATTAACAACTTTTAGAAAAAGTGTCAAAAAATGGGTAAAAAACGAAAAAAAAAAAAATTTTCCACAAAAAATTTTTTTTCTTCAAATCGCCTTAAAACCGATTGTAACTAATTCTTACATTAATGTTTTAAGGCGATTTGAAGAAAAAAAATTTTTTGTGCAAAATTTTTTTTTTTTTCGTTTTTTACCCATTTTTTGACACTTTTTCTAAAAGTTGTTAATTTATTTAGTAATCGCATTAATGTAAGAATTAGTTACAATCGGTTTTAAGGCGATTTGAAGAAAAAAATTGTTTGTGGAAAATTTTTTTTTTTTTTCGTTTTTTACCCATTTTTTGACACTTTTTCTAAAAGTTGTTAATTTATTTAGTAATCGCATTAATGTAAGAATTAGTTACAATCGGTTTTAAGGCGATTTGAAGAAAAAAAATTTTTTGTGCAAAATTTATTTTTTTTTCGTTTTTTACCCATTTTTTGACACTTTTTCTAAAAGTTGTTAATTTATTTAGTAATCGCATTAATGTAAGAATTAGTTACAATCGGTTTTAAGGCGATTTGAAGAAAAAAAATTTTTTGTGCAAAATTTTTTTTTTTTTCGTTTTTTACCCATTTTTTGACACTTTTTCTAAAAGTTGTTAATTTATTTAGTAATCGCATTAATGTAAGAATTAGTTACAATCGGTTTTAAGGCGATTTGAAGAAAAAAAATTTTTTGTGCAAAATTATTTTTTTTTTCGTTTTTTACCCATTTTTTGACACTTTTTCTAAAAGTTGTTAATTTATTTAGTAATCGCATTAATGTAAGAATTAGTTACAATCGGTTTTAAGGCGATTTGAAGAAAAAAAATTTTTTGTGGAAATTTTTTTTTTTTTTTCGTTTTTTACCCATTTTTTGACACTTTTTCTAAGAGTTGTTAATATATTTAGTAATCGCATTAATGTAAGAATTAGTTACAATCGGTTTTAAGGCGATTTGAAGAAAAAAAAATTTTTGTGCAAAATTTTTTTTTTTTCGTTTTTTACCCATTTTTTGACACTTTTTCTAAAAGTTGTTAATTTATTTAGTAATCGCATTAATGTAAGAACTAGTTACAATCGGTTTTAAGGCGATTTGAAGAAAAAAATTTTTTGTGCAAAATTTTTTTTTTTTTCGTTTTTTACCCATTTTTTGACACTTTTTCTAAAAGTTGTTAATTTATTTAGTAATCGCATTAATGTAAGAATTAGTTACAATCGGTTTTAAGGCGATTTGAAGAAAAAAAATTTTTTGTGCAAAATTTTTTTTTTTTCGTTTTTTACCCATTTTTTGACACTTTTTCTAAAAGTTGTTAATTTATTTAGTAATCGCTTAATGTAAGAATTAGTTACAATCGGTTTTAAGGCGATTTGAAGAAAAAAAATTTTTTGTACAAAATTTTTTTTTTTTCGTTTTTTACCCATTTTTTGACACTTTTTCTAAAAGTTGTTAATTTATTTAGTAATCGCATTAATGTAAGAATTAGTTACAATCGGTTTTAAGGCGATTTGAAGAAAAAAAATTTTTTGTGCAAAATTTATTTTTTTTTCGTTTTTTACCCATTTTTTGACACTTTTTCTAAAAGTTGTTAATTTATTTAGTAATCGCATTAATGTAAGAACTAGTTACAATCGGTTTTAAGGCGATTTGAAGAAAAAAAATTTTTTGTGCAAAATTTTTTGTGCAAAATTTTTTTTTTTTTCGTTTTTTACCCATTTTTTGACACTTTTTCTAAAAGTTGTTAATTTATTTAGTAATCGCATTAATGTAAGAATTAGTTACAATCGGTTTTAAGGCGATTTGAAGAAAAAAAAATTTTTTGTGCAAAATTTTTTTTTTTTTTCGTTTTTTACCCATTTTTTGACACTTTTTCTAAAAGTTGTTAATTTATTTAGTAATCGCATTAATGTAAGAATAGTTACAATCAGTTTTAAGGCGATTTGAAGAAAAAAAATTTTTTGTGCAAAATTTTTTTTTTTTCGTTTTTTACCCATTTTTTGACACTTTTTCTAAAAGTTGTTAATTTATTTAGTAATCGCATTAATGTAAGAATTAGTTACAATCAGTTTTAAGGCGATTTGAAGAAAAAAAATTTTTTGTGCATAATTTTTTTTTTTTTTTGTTTTTTACCCATTTTTTGACACTTTTTCTAAAAGTTGTTAATTTATTTAGTAATCGCATTAATGTAAGAATTAGTTACAATCGGTTTTAAGGCGATTTGAAGAAAAAAAATTTTTTGTGCAAAATTTTTTTTTTTTTTCGTTTTTTACCCATTTTTTTACACTTTTTTTAAAAGTTGTTAATTTATTTAGTAATCGCATTAATGTAAGAATTAGTTACAATCGGTTTTAAGGCGATTTGAAGAAAAAAATTTTTTGTGCAAAATTTTTTTTTTTTCGTTTTTTACCCATTTTTTGACACTTTTTCTAAAAGTTGTTAATTTATTTAGTAATCGCATTAATGTAAGAATTAGTTACAATCGGTTTTTTTTCTTCAAATCGCCTTAAAACCGATTGTAACTAATTCTTACATTAATGCGATTACTAAATAAATTAACAACTTTTAGAAAAAGTGTAAAAAAATGGGTAAAAAACGAAAAAAAAAAAAATTTTGCACAAAAAATTTTTTTTCTTCAAATCGCCTTAAAACCGATTGTAACTAATTCTTACATTAATGCGATTACTAAATAAATTAACAACTTTTAGAAAAAGTGTCAAAAAATGGGTAAAAAACGAAAAAAAAAAAATTTTGCACAAAAAATTTTTTTTCTTCAAATCGCCTTAAAACCGATTGTAACTAATTCTTACATTAATGCGATTACTAAATAAATTAACAACTTTTAGAAAAAGTGTCAAAAAATGGGTAAAAAACAAAAAAAAAAAAATTTTGCACAAAAAATTTTTTTTCTTCAAATCGCCTTAAAACCGATTGTAACTAATTCTTACATTAATGTTTTAAGGCGATTTGAAGAAAAAAAATTTTTTGTGCAAAATTTTTTTTTTTTTTCGTTTTTTACCCATTTTTTGACACTTTTTCTAAAAGTTGTTAATTTATTTAGTAATCGCATTAATGTAAGAATTAGTTACAATCGGTTTTAAGGCGATTTGAAGAAAAAAAATTTTTTGTGCAAAATTTTTTTTTTTTTTCGTTTTTTACCCATTTTTTGACACTTTTTCTAAAAGTTGTTAATTTATTTAGTAATCGCATTAATGTAAGAATTAGTTACAATCGGTTTTAAGGCGATTTGAAGAAAAAAAATTTTTTGTGCAAAATTTTTTTTTTTTTCGTTTTTTACCCATTTTTTGACACTTTTTCTAAAAGTTGTTAATTTATTTAGTAATCGCATTAATGTAAGAATTAGTTACAATCGGTTTTAAGGCGATTTGAAGAAAACAAATTTTTTGTGCAAAATTTTTTTTTTTTTTCGTTTTTTACCCATTTTTTGACACTTTTTCTAAAAGTTGTTAATTTATTTAGTAATCGCATTAATGTAAGAATAGTTACAATCAGTTTTAAGGCGATTTGAAGAAAAAAAATTTTTTGTGCAAAATTTTTTTTTTTTTTCGTTTTTTACCCATTTTTTGACACTTTTTCTAAAAGTTGTTAATTTATTTAGTAATCGCATTAATGTAAGAATTAGTTACAATCGGTTATAAGGCGATTTGAAGAAAAAAAATTTTTAGTGCAAAAATTCAAATCGCCTTAAAACCGATTGTAACTAATTCTTACATTAATGCGATTACTAAATAAATTAACAACTTTTAGAAAAAGTGTCAAAAAATGGGTAAAAAACGAAAAAAAAAAAAATTTTCCACAAAAAATTTTTTTTCTTCAAATCGCCTTAAAACCGATTGTAACTAATTCTTACATTAATGTTTTAAGGCGATTTGAAGAAAAAAAATTTTTTGTGCAAAATTTTTTTTTTTTCGTTTTTTACCCATTTTTTGACACTTTTTCTAAAAGTTGTTAATTTATTTAGTAATCGCATTAATGTAAGAATTAGTTACAATCGGTTTTAAGGCGATTTGAAGAAAAAAATTGTTTGTGGAAAAATTTTTTTTTTTTTCGTTTTTTACCCATTTTTTGACACTTTTTCTAAAAGTTGTTAATTTATTTAGTAATCGCATTAATGTAAGAATTAGTTACAATCGGTTTTAAGGCGATTTGAAGAAAAAAAATTTTTTGTGCAAAATTTATTTTTTTTTCGTTTTTTACCCATTTTTTGACACTTTTTCTAAAAGTTGTTAATTTATTTAGTAATCGCATTAATGTAAGAACTAGTTACAATCGGTTTTAAGGCGATTTGAAGAAAAAAAATTTTTTGTGCAAAATTTTTTTTTTTTTCGTTTTTTACCCATTTTTTGACACTTTTTCTAAAAGTTGTTAATTTATTTAGTAATCGCATTAATGTAAGAATTAGTTACAATCGGTTTTAAGGCGATTTGAAGAAAAAAAATTTTTTGTGCAAAATTTTTTTTTTTTTCGTTTTTTACCCATTTTTTGACACTTTTTCTAAAAGTTGTTAATTTATTTAGTAATCGCATTAATGTAAGAATAGTTACAATCAGTTTTAAGGCGATTTGAAGAAAAAAAATTTTTTGTGCAAAATTTTTTTTTTTTTCCTTTTTTACCCATTTTTTGACACTTTTTCTAAAAGTTGTTAATTTATTTAGTAATCGCATTAATGTAAGAATTAGTTACAATCAGTTTTAAGGCGATTTGAAGAAAAAAAATTTTTTGTGCAAAATTTTTTTTTTTTTTTGTTTTTTACCCATTTTTTGACACTTTTTCTAAAAGTTGTTAATTTATTTAGTAATCGCATTAATGTAAGAATTAGTTACAATCGGTTTTAAGGCGATTTGAAGAAAAAAAATTTTTTGTGCAAAATTTTTTTTTTTTTCGTTTTTTACCCATTTTTTTACACTTTTTCTAAAAGTTGTTAATTTATTTAGTAATCGCATTAATGTAAGAATTAGTTACAATCGGTTTTAAGGCGATTTGAAGAAAAAAAATTTTTTGTGCAAAATTTTTTTTTTTTCGTTTTTTACCCATTTTTTGACACTTTTTCTAAAAGTTGTTAATTTATTTAGTAATCGCATTAATGTAAGAATTAGTTACAATCGGTTTTTTTTCTTCAAATCGCCTTAAAACCGATTGTAACTAATTCTTACATTAATGCGATTACTAAATAAATTAACAACTTTTAGAAAAAGTGTAAAAAAATGGGTAAAAAACGAAAAAAAAAAAAATTTTGCACAAACAATTTTTTTTCTTCAAATCGCCTTAAAACCGATTGTAACTAATTCTTACATTAATGCGATTACTAAATAAATTAACAACTTTTAGAAAAAGTGTCAAAAAATGGGTAAAAAACGAAAAAAAAAAAAATTTTGCACAAAAAATTTTTTTTCTTCAAATCGCCTTAAAACCGATTGTAACTAATTCTTACATTAATGCGATTACTAAATAAATTAACAACTTTTAGAAAAAGTGTCAAAAAATGGGTAAAAAACGAAAAAAAAAAAAATTTTTGCACAAAAAATTTTTTTTCTTCAAATCGCCTTAAAACCGATTGTAACTAATTCTTACATTAATGCGATTACTAAATAAATTAACAACTTTTAGAAAAAGTGTAAAAAAATGGGTAAAAAACGAAAAAAAAAAAAAATTTTGCACAAAAAATTTTTTTTCTTCAAATCGCCTTAAAACCGATTGTAACTAATTCTTACATTAATGCGATTACTAAATAAATTAACAACTTTTAGAAAAAGTGTCAAAAAATGGGTAAAAAACAAAAAAAAAAAAAAATTTTGCACAAAAAATTTTTTTTCTTCAAATCGCCTTAAAACCGATTGTAACTAATTCTTACATTAATGCGATTACTAAATAAATTAACAACTTTTAGAAAAAGTGTCAAAAAATGGGTAAAAAACGAAAAAAAAAAAAATTTTGCACAAAAAAATTTTTTTTCTTCAAATCGCCTTCAAACCGATTGTAACTAATTCTTACATTAATGCGATTACTAAATAAATTAACAACTTTTAGAAAAAGTGTCAAAAAATGGGTAAAAAACGAAAAAAAAAAAATTTTGCACAAAAAATTTTTTTTCTTCAAATCGCCTTAAAACCGATTGTAACTAATTCTTACATTAATGCGATTACTAAATAAATTAACAACTTTTAGAAAAAGTGTCAAAAAATGGGTAAAAAACGAAAAAAAAAAAAATTTTGCACAAAAAAATTTTTTTCTTCAAATCGCCTTAAAACCGATTGTAACTAATTCTTACATTAATGCGATTACTAAATAAATTAACAACTTTTAGAAAAAGTGTCAAAAAATGGGTAAAAAACGAAAAAAAAAAAAAATTTGCACAAAAAATTTTTTTCTTCAAATCGCCTTAATACCGATTGTAACTAATTCTTACATTAATGCGATTACTAAATAAATTAACAACTTTTAGAAAAAGTGTCAAAAAATGGGTAAAAAACGAAAAAAAAAAAAATTTTGCACAAAAAATTTTTTTTCTTCAAATCGCCTTAAAACCGATTGTAACTAATTCTTACATTAATGCGATTACTAAATAAATTAACAACTTTTAGAAAAAGTGTCAAAAAATGGGTAAAAAACGAAAAAAAAAAAAAAATTTTTAACAAAAAATTTTTTTTCTTCAAATCGCCTTAAAACCGATTGTAACTAATTCTTACATTAATGCGATTACTAAATAAATTAACAACTTTTAGAAAAAGTGTCAAAAAATGGGTAAAAAACGAAAAAAAAAAAATTTTGCACAAAAAATTTTTTTTTCTTCAAATCGCCTTAAAACCGATTGTAACTAATTCTTACATTAATGCGATTACTAAATAAATTAACAACTTTTAGAAAAAGTGTCAAAAAATGGGTAAAAAACGAAAAAAAAAATAAATTTTGCACAAAAATTTTTTTTTCTTCAAATCGCCTTAAAACCGATTGTAACTAATTCTTACATTAATGCGATTACTAAATAAATTAACAACTTTTAGAAAAAGTGTCAAAAAATGGGTAAAAAAACGAAAAAAAAAACTTTTGCACAAAAAATTTTTTTTCTTCAAATCGCCTTAAAACCGATTGTAACTAATTCTTACATTAATGCGATTACTAAATAAATTAACAACTTTTAGAAAAAGTGTCAAAAAATGGGTAAAAAACGAAAAAAAAAAAAAATTTTGCACAAACAATTTTTTTTCTTCAAATCGCCTTAAAACCGATTGTAACTAATTCTTACATTAATGCGATTACTAAATAAATTAACAACTTTTAGAAAAAGTGTCAAAAAATGGGTAAAAAACAAAAAAAAAAAAATTTTCCACAAAAAATTTTTTTTCTTCAAATCGCCTTAAAACCGATTGTAACTAATTCTTACATTAATGCGATTACTAAATAAATTAACAACTTTTAGAAAAAGTGTCAAAAAATGGGTAAAAAACCAAAAAAAAAAATTTTCCACAAAAAATTTTTTTTCTTCAAATCGCCTTAAAACCGATTGTAACTAATTCTTACATTAATGCGATTACTAAATAAATTAACAACTTTTAGAAAAAGTGTCAAAAAATGGGTAAAAAACGAAAAAAAAAAAAAAATTTCCACAAAAAATTTTTTTTCTTCAAATCGCCTTAAAACCGATTGTAACTAATTCTTACATTAATGCGATTACTAAATAAATTAACAACTTTTAGAAAAAGTGTCAAAAAATGGGTAAAAAACGAAAAAAAAAAATTTTGCACAAAAATTTTTTTTCTTCAAATCGCCTTAAAACCGATTGTAACTAATTCTTACATTAATGCGATTACTATATAAATTAACAACTTTTAGAAAAAGTGTCAAAAAATGGGTAAAAAACGAAAAAAAAAAAAAATTTTGCACAAAAAATTTTTTTTCTTCAATCGCCTTAAAACCGGTTGTAACTAATTCTTACATTAATGCGATTACTAAATAAATAACAACTTTTAGAAAAAGTGTCAAAAAATGGGTAAAAAACGAAAAAAAAAAAAAATTTCCACAAAAAATTTTTTTTCTTCAAATCGCCTTAAAACCGATTGTAACTAATTCTTACATTAATGCGATTACTAAATAAATTAACAACTTTTAGAAAAAGTGTCAAAAAATGGGTAAAAACGAAAAAAAAAAAAATTTTGCACAAAAAATTTTTTTTCTTCAAATCGCCTTAAAACCGATTGTAACTAATTCTTACATTAATGCGATTAAACAACAAAATTTAACAACTTTTAGAAAAAGTGTCAAAAAATGGGTAAAAAACGAAAAAAAAAAAAAATTTTGCACAAAAAATTTTTTTTCTTCAAATCGCCTTAAAATCGATTGTAACTAATTCTTACATTAATGCGATTACTAAATAAATTAACAACTTTTAGAAAAAGTGTCAAAAAATGGGTAAAAAACGAAAAAAAAAAAAATTTTGCACAAAAAAATTTTTTTCTTCAAATCGCCTTAAAACCGATTGTAACTAATTCTTACATTAATGCGATTACTAAATAAATTAACAACTTTTAGAAAAAGTGTCAAAAAATGGGTAAAAAACGAAAAAAAAAAAATTTTGCACAAAAAATTTTTTTTCTTCAAATCGCCTTAAAACCGATTGTAACTAATTCTTACATTAATGCGATTACTATATAAATTAACAACTTTTAGAAAAAGTGTCAAAAAATGGGTAAAAAACGAAAAAAAAAAAATTTTGCACAAAAAATTTTTTTTCTTCAAATCGCCTTAAAACCGGTTGTAACTAATTCTTACATTAATGCGATTACTAAATAAATTAACAACTTTTAGAAAAAGTGTCAAAAAATGGGTAAAAAACGAAAAAAAAAAAAAATTTGCACAAAAAATTTTTTTTCTTCAAATCGCCTTAAAACCGATTGTAACTAATTCTTACATTAATGCGATTACTAAATAAATTAACAACTTTTAGAAAAAGTGTCAAAAAATGGGTAAAAAACGAAAAAAAAAAAAAAATTTTGCACAAAAAATTTTTTTTCTTCAAATCGCCTTAAAACCGATTGTAACTAATTCTTACATTAATGCGATTACTATATAAATTAACAACTTTTAGAAAAAGTGTCAAAAAATGGGTAAAAAACGAAAAAAAAAAAAATTTTGCACAAAAAATTTTTTTTCTTCAAATCGCCTTAAAACCGATTGTAACTAATTCTTACATTAATGCGATTACTAAATAAATTAACAACTTTTAGAAAAAGTGTCAAAAAATGGGTAAAAAACGAAAAAAAAAAATTTTGCACAAAAAATTTTTTTTCTTCAAATCGCCTTAAAACCGATTGTAACTAATTCTTACATTAATGCGATTACTAAATAAATTAACAACTTTAGAAAAAGTGTCAAAAAATGGGTAAAAAACGAAAAAAAAAAAAATTTTGCACAAAAAATTTTTTTTCTTCAAATCGCCTTAAAACCGATTGTAACTAATTCTTACATTAATGCGATTACTAAATAAATTAACAACTTTTAGAAAAAGTGTCAAAAAATGGGTAAAAAAACGAAAAAAAAAAAAAAATTTTGCACAAAAAATTTTTTTTCTTCAAATCGCCTTAAAACCGATTGTAACTAATTCTTACATTAATGTTTTA